>CM053163.1:66311948-67561948 GCA_028571685.1 Heterohyrax brucei | reverse complement strand
GCAAAATCATGTCACAGACTTCGTGGTCTGTGAGGGCAATGGCCGTGTCTGCTACTGCTTTTCTCTTTCCTCCAGAGCCTGGGAGAAGGCTTGCACACTTACTACGGGCCCTGTAATCACTGGTGGGATGAATGAGCAGATGTCAAGACTGAACTATCTGTAGGGCAGCTGAAGGTTCAAGACAAGCCACAGCCAGTCTTCATCCTGTTTATCTTTCTTCAGGGGGTACATGTTACATGCTGGCTATGGTCAAAACACGGGGCTTAGAACAATGATTGGCAACAAGCTGCTCTGGTTACACCACGTGACACCACCCACTGTTCTTGCATGGTACATGCTTCCCGGAAGTGCACCAGCAGCAGAGGCAGAAAAGGCTTTTCACCGTCGAGCGTCGGTGCCCACGGAATCTCACCTTCATCCTACCTTCCAACACCACCAGGAAAATGCTCCCTTTGGGCTCAGCTTAGAAATGTCACTGACAACCCACACGGTGAAATAGGACAGCAACGGACTCAAGGGAGATCCTCTAAGTGGTTAAAGAGCACAAACCCAGTCCACTGCTCTCAACTCAGTTCTGACTCGCGGTGACCCCACAGACAGAGGAGTACGGCTCCACAGAGTTTCGAAGGCGTGCCTGGCAGATCTGGACTGCCAACCTTGTGGTTAGCAGCCCGAGCACCTAACCCACTACGCCAGCAGGACTTCCCCAACAGAACAAGGAGCTTGGGGTTTGGGGAAGACTTTCAGAGCTTTGCCTGTGGACACCTGCCACTGTCTGAGTCCTATCTGGAGCACTGTAAGACTGCAGTGACACAAAGACCCCAGGTCTCTCCTTAAACGTCTTCTGCTCCAGCAGCCACGATCCTGGCTCTCTACTCCCTCCTGTGACTTTTTCTATTCAAAAATACAATCTATTTTACTAAACATTTTAATATTTCTTTCTGGTATGTGTTTCTATGTATTGTTATACCATTTAATGATGTTACAGTTACCTATATTATGATTAACATTTGTTTTATTAAACATCTTTTCTATCTTGACTTCTATTTCAATTGCTATTTTTATGATCCAGTATTTTAAAATAGATTACAATTATCTTGACATTCTACACCTAAAGATCCCTAAAGAAAACCAAATTAGTATTCTTCTTTTAAAAGAGATTCCTCCTCCATGTTCTAAACAATCATCACTTTTAACCAACCTAACAATGACTCCCAAGCCATATCAAGGTTTCCACATTTGGCCTCAAATATTCTTTACAACCAGCTATGTTTTTAATGGAAACCCTGGTGGTATCATAGTCAAGAGCTCAAACTCACTAGGTGCTCCTAGAAAACTGTATAGGACCCTTCCACTCTGTCCTGTGGCTCACTATGAGTCAGAATTGACTTGATGTCAGTGGGTTTGTTTGCTTGTTTTTTGGGTTTTTTTTTTAATGTTTTTAATTGTGTGCCTTGAAAATCTCACCAGATTCACATCTGCCTTCACACAGTACATGGACACACACACACATACACACACACACACACACACACACACCCCGAAACCCCCACTGATCTTCAGTCCCTGTCTTTCTTCAGGTCATAAGAATGGTGCAGCTGTGAAGTCTGCTCCTCTCTTTATCATTCTCTCCCAGCCACCGTCCTTCCAACCTCACCACTTCCTATTCAGCCTCCCCAGGACAGCATAAGAAGGCACAGGTGGTCAGCCCTAGAACTCAAAACATTTCTGAACGCGCTGTTCCAGGGAAGCACTTTTCTGCTCCCAGCCGTCCTAGGACTTGGACTGCTTGAACTACCATAATAGCCCTCCAAAGAAGCACTTGTACAATTCAGAAGAAAACATCCCTTGATTTTTGGCTGTATTTTTGCACTCCATGAAGCACACAGGAAGGACAAACAGCCCTCACTAGTGTCTGGCACAGATAAGCAGAAGCTGGGCGAGTGTCCCCAGAAGCCCAGGACAGCTTTCATTCCCAACCTTCTGTCACCACTCCCCTCCTGGTCCCAGCTTCTAGAGCACCCTGTTGACACGTCTGGCTCCCACATCACATTTCCAGCCAGGATGTACATGTGAAAGAAGGACTGAGGCCTCTGAATTACGGGGCTGGCAAATAATACGGACGAAACCATGGATTGCCAGAACAAAACAATCCACCCAATAAGCAGCACACCCAGAATGCCACTTAGAGAAGTGATGGTGAGACCATTTCACTGTCTTTGGACATGTTATCAGGAGGAACCAGTCCCTGGAGAAGGACATCACGGTCGGCAGAGAGTCACCAGAAAAGAGGAAGACCCTCAGGGAGACGGACTGACACAGCAGCTTCGGCAACGAGCTCCGGCACAGCGGTGATGACAAGGACGGCCCAGGACTGGGCGGAGTTCCTGCTGGGCCCGGGGTCCCTGGGAGCCAGAACCGACTTGACAGCACCTGAGGACGTCAGCGCATTACAGCTGAGTGACAGGGACACACAGGAACATACAATACACACACACAGTTTCAGAGGCAGATGTGAATCCTGGTTCTGAACTCCAGGACTTTTTCTGGTACTGGGAAACCAAACAATTTAAATCAGTGGAGGTGAGCACTTTCTCATCTCCTCTGTGCAGTTATCAGAAAATGGTTAGTGGACTCATTTCAACCACGAATAGCAGCCTAACTTCTAAAATTGCCTACTAGCACCGTGGAACCCCTGGTGGTACAGTGGTTAAGTGCTATACCTGCTAACCCAGAAGCTGGCAGTTCAAATCTGCCAGGCACTCCTTGGAGACTCTATACGACACTTCTACTCTGCCTGACAGGGTCACTGTGAGTCAGAATCAACTTGACTGCAGGGACCACTTAGTTAGGAGCAGGGACTGCTTCATTCACAGGATCCAATCCGCACCCGCTTTACCCTGCAGCGAGTAATGTTCGGTGCTTGTCTCCAAGACATCACCCACATTCCAGCTAGCCCTTACCGTGTCAGGCTGGTGCTGACAGATGTGAGGACAACAGGAAGGACACAACGAGAGGAATGGGGTCCGGGGCACCTGGAATAGCCCACTGACTCACCCTGCCCATGAGCCCAGACCCTGTAGAGATGTGTCCCTAGGTCACCAAGTATTTCTAAACCTTGCCTGGAGCGATGCTGTTTTCAGACTTGCTTCTTCTGCCAGGTGCCCATTTTTCCTGTTGTTGGTGGCCACGTTCTCTGAGGTCATGTCGTTCATGGTCACATTCTCCGAGGTCATGTTGTTGGTAGTCACATTCTCCAAGGAAGTGTCATTGGTGGCCACGTGCTCCGAGGTAGTGTTGTTGGCAGCCACTTTCTTTGAGGTTGTATCATTTGTGGTCACATTCTCCGAGGTTGTGTCATCGGTGGTCACATTCTCTGAGGTACTGTGATCAGTGGTTACATTCTCTGAGGTAGTGTCTTTGGCAGCCACTTTCTCCGAGGTCGTGTCATTCGTGCTCATGTTCTCCAAGGTCGTGTCATCGGTGGTCATGTTCTCCGAGGTAGTGTCTTTGGTGGCCACGTACTCCAAGGTCATGCGCTCTCTAGTCCTAGGTGATGCTAAAGGAGTTCCACCACTTACAGCCACGCTACTTTACCCAGGAGTCCCTGGACATGGTGAGTGCCGTCGGCTGCTACCTGAAAGGCCCGTCGTTGGAGTCCACCCAAAGGTGCTATGGAAGGAAGACCTGGAAATCTACTTTCAGAAGTCAGCATAGAACACCCTACGGAACACATCTCTACTCTGACACACATGAGGACACCATGAACTGGCATCAACTTGATGGCAATGGTTCTGTTTCAGGTTTGTTACCTTGTATGGTACTTTTTAGACAGCCCTTCAGGAAAGAAGAATGTTTTAAAAAGTGTGAACAGTGGCCCTCTGGACATATGCAGCCCCTACCAAGACATGTCTAGATAGCAGAATCACTTTTATACGAAGCAAAAGGCTGCTCTTCACCCCACAGAAACAATGGCTCAGGGACAAAAGACCCAACAGCTGCCCTCCAGTCCCAGTTCTCTCTGCTGTCCACGGGCTGTACGACCTTACTGCCCTACTTAGCAGTCCTGCACCAAATTCCGAACGGAACAGAGTCATAACGGCACTGGACTTTGATAAAAACTTGTGTTTCAGAATGTAATATAACTCTCTCTTGGTACTTCTGTAGCACCTATCCCACTACCAAGTTCCCCAGGGCACGGAGACCATTTGTACTTTACCACCAGCCTAAGTCAGACCCAACTCCAAGGCAGCGGGTTGGGGTCCCGGCCCCAGGGATGGTGGTTCCAACCCATCCAGCAGTGCTGCTGAAGAAAGAGATGGCAACCTGCTTCTGTCACTATTGCCAGAAAGAACCCTACGGAGTAGTCCTACTTTGTCACACACTGGGCCACCATGAGTCAGAACAGACTAAACAACAAGGCTTATGGGTTTTTGGTTTCATAGCACGACTATCTGTGCCTATATCAGCAATTAGGCTTGAAAACGATTCACTGGCAGAGTCTCAAAAGCTTGTGAGTGGCCACCTAAGTGCAGCTATTGGTCCCACTGCACTCGAAGCAAAGGAGAACAGAAAAACCAAAGACACAGTCAAAGACTACCCCAAAGGGGTAAACACCTAATGCACCAGAGACTCTACCAGCCTGAGACCAGAAGAACTGGATGGTGCCCAGCTACCACCGGTGATCACCCTAACAGGGAACACAACAGAAGGTCCCAGAGAGGGCAGGAGAAACATGTAGAAGAGAATTCAAATTCACATAAAAAGACTAGACTTAATGGACTGACAGACACTAGACAAACCCCCCAAATTATGGCCCCTGGACACTGTTAACCCACAAGTGAAACCATTCGCAAAGCCCACTCTTCAAAGATTAGACAACATGCACTGCGCCTACCCAGCATGACTACAAAACAAGAAATAAGACTCATGAGGAACATGCTTCTTAGTTTCATCACATGTAAGAGACCAAAGGGGTAGCTCCCGCCCAAAAGTAGGATGAGAAGGCAAGGGACAGGAACTGGATGAAGGGATCCAGGTAACCCAAGGGTCCCAACCCAAGGGTGGGAAGGTGAAATGTGCTGTCACATTGTGGGGATTGCAACCAAGGTCACAAAGCCATGTATGTATAAATTTTGGAATAAGAAAATAACTTGAGATGTAAACTTGTGCCTCCATCACAATTATAAAACAAGGGGGAAAAAAAAACTATTCACTAAGTCAAGAAAAGAAAAGGAGACGACTATAAGCAAATAAAAAAGGAGGCAGGGACCACGCTCAGGCAGACAGAAGCTCTGTGGAACCTTCTGGCACTTACGTCAGGAGAAACGGACAGTGTTCACTCTACCAATCTGCCTGATGGCCATGGGAGAAAAGATGCTTTCTATGTACAACTGACTACGTCATCAGAGTTCTGTGTAAGTACGTGCATTTTGAGATGAACAACAAGACCACAGACTGTACTGTTTGGTAACACCCCTTGCCTTTGAGTCAACTCTGACTCATCACAACCCTACAAGGCAGAGTAGAACTGCCCCATAGGGTTTCCAAGGAGTGCCTGGTGGAAGCAAACAACTGTCCTTTTGATGAGCAGTCTTAGTTCTTCACCACTATGTCACCATGGTTTTCTGCTTAAGAACAAGGAGTGCAATAAGCCACGCACCCACCCAGCATGACATTCACATGGAAATCCCACCTTCTTCAGGTAATGAAAACCTACCTTGCAAGTCTCTTGTTCTGCATGTAAAATCGTATTGCTAGTACATAAGTTAGCTCCAAATTCAAGCTATCAGAAAATAGATGTTCACTGTTACACATCTATAAAGGCCTGAGGACCTCCTCAAAACGAACTGTCTGGTGGATGACCAAACCCACTGCCTTCGAGTCGATTCCAACTCACAGGACCCTATAGAACACGGTAGAACAGTTCCACAGAGTTTCCAAGGAGTGCCTGGCATATCTGACAGCCAACTTCTTGGTTAGCTGAAGTGGTACTTCACCACTGTGCCACCAGGGCTTAGCCAGCATAAATCTGACTTGAAAACTCTTTTCTAATACATTTTAATGGAGAAGATTTCATAGGATATATTTCTATTTCAGAATACAGTATCAGGATAATAACTAAAGTCCTGAGGCCATTCCAATATGGTGAAAAACTAAAATTTTTTGAACAATGTCAAGACAAGGGAATAACTGTTACTTTTATATATACATACATATTTTTAAATCCCATTTTAACAACTGAAATAGTGTAATACCCCAAATTCTCAGGTGGTTTCTAGAGATATTTTAGAGAAAGGAAGTTGTCAGACCAAACCAGCCCCTAGAATGCTAACTAAGCTCCCACCTTTGCTGACATGGAAACAGAAAACCCTGGGTCGTTCATCTGTGTTCTTAGCTGTTCAATCTAGTATCCCAAGCCAATGGAAAGGACACAAACAGAAAGTTGTTAATGCAATGAAATTCAAATTTACTAAGTAGGAGTCAAAGACTTCACTGTTTAGAAGCTGTGTGATTTGAACTCCTAAGTCCTAAATCCATTAAAACGTGAGGTCCATTTCTGTAATTTGGGATACAAGAGACTAAGAGTAAGCAACCTGAAGAAACCCAAAACCTTTTCAAAGTCCCGGAGCCCTGGGCAAGGCTCGCCCCTGCCTCCAGTGACATTCTACACCATCCAGAAAACTTACCTGGCAGTAGCCATTTCAAGGAGCTCTGGGCATTTAAGGATAAAATATGACCTGTGATACACTGGGCCCCAGGATTTGAAAAAGACTCAGGTGCCTACAGGGCTCGGACAGACACGTGCATGCAGCAAGCTGAGGGTTTGCCTATTAAAAATGCAGAAATAGTTTGTGTTTCCCTGAAGTACACTGTCCTACTTCTCTGGAAAGACAGCACTGCGTTGGCGTGGAGGCATCTGGCAGGCACCATTGGTGGAAATACCAGCAACAGAGACTTATTTCTAATGCTACGAAAACAAAACAAACCACCTTGCTGTGCAGGTGTGATAATGATTAGCAGCTGTCACTCAGCCTCACTGGGACGGAGGCAAGGGAACTGAGGAAGCTCCCTGTCTCCTAGAAGCCTCAAGCCCACTGAATGGGGTGGCAGCTTCTCTGTCCAGGATGTCACTGTGGACAGTACATGTGCCAATGTATTCCTCCTACATCATCCAATTTTTTAAGTAGAAGTTGGAAATCCAGATGTTTAGGTAAATTTTGGCAATTAAAAATGCTTGCGTCAAGTTCTTTAATGTTAAAGAAGCATTTAAACCCTTCCCAAGAGTCTGTGATTCTCTGACTGATGGCTGGGGGTGGTTTTTCAGTATTCACTTCCTATGTCATGTGCGTTGGGACGGATGTCCCTTCTTGGCTGTGTGCTTCTCTCTGGACACATGTTTATATTACTACAGATCACTAGGTAAAAAGGTTCCTTCATGTTTCTCCACTGGGTCATAAAATTTGTCTTTGCTGGTAATAGCTGCCACTGGAACTTCTGGGAAACAGGGGAGCCACCTTTAAGGAAGAGGACGTGCAGCCTGGCAGATGGGACAGTTGCCTGTTAAAGACACGGCTGAGGCCCAGAACCAACTGGGTGACTGTGGCATAATGGGTTTCTCTTAAAGTGGTCTTTCTGCTCTTGGGTTTGTAATTCTCTCAAAATGACTAGTCTGATACCCACTTAAACAAATAAGGATTGGTCGGTTCACAACCCAAGGGACTGTCTAGTGGGATGCTCACCCTGCAGTTGACTTCTTCACCCAGATTGGTTGGGGAGCCTGCCTGTCACTGACAAAAAGTACCCCATCTTCCCAGACCATCCTGTGCTCTGTCTCCAGTGTATACACCACCCCAGGCAAACACACACAGCTTTTACTAGTATGAGCTTCAGGCACAAGACCACTCCTGCATCCAACCCCCAATACATGGGCGAGACATCTTGGGTGACTCATAGAGTCCCTTCAACATGAGTCGGGACTCCAGAGGAGATGGCTCCAAGCTCTCCTGGCCTCTCCTTGTTTTCTCTCAAAGGACAAGTTCCTCTGGACCCCACCTAACCACCTCAGCTGTGTGCCAGCTGACACAAGAAACAGATCGAATGGAAAACCTGACTTCCTTAAAGCTTAGCCTGGTCCAAGGTGCACCGTGAATTCTTTCCTCCCTTTAGACAAGCCCTTTGGTCTGCCCACGTGGCTTTTCAAGGGGAAGACATCTCCAAAATGAAATATTTCATGGACTGCAGTTTCTAGCAATTTTCCCTTCCCTCTCCCCACCCCCCCCCCACTCCTTCCACCTTTCTGTCCCTGTTCCATTCTCTCTAGTTTGCTCTAACCCTCACACCTATGCCACACCCTACACTTGCGTGGAAGAAAACGGCAGGAATTCAAGCATCACTGATGGATCCTAAGTAGCACAGTAAGGTCTCGACAGTAAACACACACCAAAAAATAAAATGAAAAATCCACTGTCAGTGAGTCAATTCTGACTCGTAGGGACCCTACAGAACACAGCAAAACTATCCCAGAGAGTTTCCAAGGAACGCCTGGAGGATATGAACAGCCAACATCTTAGTTTGCACCCACGGCTCTTAACCACTGTGCCACCAGGGTTTCCAGTAAAGTAACAGCCCCTAAACTTTCTGACACTGATTTTCTTTTTTCTCTTTTATCTATCCAGATGCATGACTTGTCTAGATTTTCAAGGACACAGCAACTGTTTTTGAAACTTCAAGTGAAGAAACAAGATGGAACAGAAACAGGAGAAGAAAGAAAAAATATCCAAAGTTTCTTTTTTAAATAATCTATCCTTAAATGTAACCCAATGCTTCACATTTGGAAAGGTTTTTAGATAAAAATTCATCTCTGACTTGCGATCTCTTAGTCTGCAGTTACCCCTACCCTACAAAGAGCTCCATCGTGGTCTCTTTCTAGATAAATGACCTCTTGCTCATTTCCTTTAATGATTTAGTCTCCAAGGTCCAAAGCGAATTCTTCATCTCATAAGCTGATCTTGGGGGAAAACAAACCAAATCTAAGAGACATCAGCCAAGCCAGCAATTTTGCAAATACTGGGACTTCAATAAGTCTTCAAGCTGTCCTTTAAAAACGTGGTTCCTCTTTAGAAAAAAATAGGCAGACAGCAGGGGCTGACTCACACCACTGTTGACACACACGTCCTGAAACTTGGTCAGGTTGTCAGGCAACCAAGCTCAGCTCCGTTTGCAGCAGGAGGACAGCTTCACTCTGAGTGACAGCATCTGTGCTGGAGGCTAGACAAGGTGCTCACAGATGTGGCCCCGTCCACTGGGAAGGGCAGGGAAGGGGAGGCAGGAGTGATAGAAAGCACTTAATGTTCGCTTGTCACTTCTGTCCCTCCTAGGATGTTGTTCCCATGTGTCCAAGTGAAAGAATCAGCACCCGCAAATCTCAGTTGACAAGTGACTCCTGAACACAGGACACTGACAGGTCATCTCTGCCAGCTCCGAGACAGACCAGGTTCCATGACAGGCATGTAGGACCACTACTGATCTTATCAGAAGATAGCTGAGCCGTTTGCATGGACACAGCAGGCATCGTGCCAGGTGAAACACTTTCTCGCACAATCCAGCCACTCAGCAGGACAGTTTGCAAGTCTTAGAACCCGGCACAATACACAGCTTCAGACCCTTGGAGCTGAGACATGCAAACAGAGGAAGCGGTCTCACTGTGGCTCCCTGGTCTCAGAGATCTGTGCGGTTTCCATGATTACAAACTCTCTTAAAAGAGGTGGTGTTTTCAGTCCAGAGAAGTTATTCTGAGCAGCGGGAACATGACTAAATCGTTGTGCCAAAGCATCAGGCAGCTGCCCGGGTTCTGCCCGCTGTGTTGGTGTTCTGGCTCCTCTCCCCCCACCTCTGGGCTTGGCTACAATGAACTGCAGAGTGGAGACACGACCCAGGAAGCAAGTCGGCCTCTTCCAGCTGCTTTGCTGTCAGCGATTGGATCAGGGCCCGAACCAGCTCCCAGGACGACCTGGGCAGCAAAGTTCATTCCCGGGGGCGGGGCCATGGTAAAGGGACTCCTGCTTCAGCTGATAAGGAAGTGTGCTTCCTGTTTCTATGTGAGCCCCAGAAACTGAAGGTCAAATTCCAGCCAGCCTCAGAGACACGTTCCTCTCCCAGCCAGTGATGAAGGCCTTGTTAGTGAAAGCTACTTTGGACTGACCCAGCAGGAGAAAAATGAGGATGCAGATACAGAATTCTATTATAAGATCGGACCTGATGGTCCAATACATTGGGGTCCTGAGAATATGGCCCCCAGACTCACTGGGGTTTCACCCACAGCTGAAACCAGCACTGAAGGTAAGTCTTCAGACAAGAACTGGTCTGGACCATGAGACATGATGTTGTCACAGAAATGAGAGGGGAGGGTGGAGAGCTGGGGGCAGGAGGTGGATGTACGAATGCAGAAGCGGAGGGCGGGATGGAGGGGAGCGCCGTCACGGCGAGAGCAGCTAAGGTGCAGAGTGGTGTGTCCACGGACTTCTACAGGGCAGGTTGACTTGGACTGTCAACTTTCACTTAATCACAATAAAAAAAATAAAAAAAGAGCTGCTTTGGGACTAGGTTTGCTTTCTGCAGCCTTGCTTCAGAGAAGAGCAGAGGGAAAGCTCGCTGCTAGTCTCTGCCTCTGCTACCAGATGGAACAGTCCCCTGACACACTCAGAACTAAAGCCCACATTACATGAGTCACCTGACCCATGATTATCATGTCATGGTCTTATAGTACTACACGGGTTTCACAGAGTGTCACTTGGCGGTGGCTGTTACTCCAATTGGCGGTGACCTCATGTGTTACGGAGCAGAGCCACTCCCGAGGGTTCTCCTCCCTGTCACCTGTACAGAAGCAGATCACCAGAGTTCCTCCTCCCTGGTACCACCGAGGGGGTTTCAAATGGCCCATCTTTTAAGTGAGCAGTCAAGCACAAGTCGTTTGAGCTACCTGCTGTCCTTACTAGGTGCCATGGATTCGACGTTGAACTCACAGCCACCCCATGGGACAGAGCAGAACTGCCCCGCGAGGTTTGTTGAGCTGTATGACGCTCACAGAAGCAGACGGCCAGGTGTCCCACCCACAGAGCTGCTGGATGGGTTTGAACTGTCACTCTTTGGGCTGGCAGCCAAGTGCTTAGCTGTTGTGCCCCAAAGCCCTTCAACAACCACTGAACGGGATCTGTTTTTGGTGATGAACACGTGTCTGCTTTTCAGGCGCTCAGCATCTGAGTCCTCTTCTTCCTGTGGGGAATCCCCCGTCTTACAAATACTGGTGGAAGACAGAGACTTCCTCTGGTAGAAGAACTTGCGAGCCCCGGGAAGCAGGCGTGTGGGCTTGTAACACGTGGCACCAGTGTCCCACCAATTCTGCTTGGCCTGGCTTGGGGCAGTGCCGATTTTGCTGTTTGTTGTGGGCTGAAGCCTCTAAGCCTGCATGTGTGACCCACTGGGGAAAAATTGTATTTCCACTTAAATAACCCCAAATTGATAATCTGTTACTTCCAACTAAACACCCTGATTCAACTCCTTAACCTCCAACTGGCCTCCTAGCCTCTCCCCTTCCTTCCTTCCCTCTCCCCTCCTCGGCTCTCCTCCTCTCTCTTTTTTTTCTGTTCCCTGTCTCCCCTTCCCTTCCTTCCTCTGAGCTCTCTGCTCCTCCTCCTCCCTTGCCCTCTCCCCAACTTCCGGTTCTGCTTCTTTGTCTTCTTTTCCTCTCATGACTTTGGCTCTTATCCACAAGGTATCACACACAGTCCTGTCCTGTCATTGGGACTCAAAATCAACTCAACAGCAATGGGTTTGTTTTTCGGTCTGGGATCATGTGAGTGGCAGGGGTGAGCAGAACACCTTCCTCATTTTCCAGTTGATCACACTGAGCCCTAAGTGTTTCCACAGTTTCACTCTGACAGCTAGAGTTTAAGGTGCCTGCTTAGCTGCTGGAAACCCTGGTGGCATGGTGATTAAGTGGCACAGCTGCTAACCGAAAGGTCAGCAGTTTGAATCCACCAGGTTTTCCTTCTGCCCTACAGGGCCACTATGAGTGAGAACCTACTCAGCAGCAGTAGGTTTGGTTTGGGGTTTTGTGCTTAGCTGCTAACCAAAACGTCAACCATTTGAATCTACCAGCTGCTCCCTGGGAAACCCTATGGGGCAGCTGGACTGTGTCCTATTGGGTTGCTATAAGTCAGAATCAACTCAGTGGCAATGATTTTTTAGATCTCCTAACCTAACATTCTTAGCAGTGTGTCCTCATATTATCTGAAGAGCATACTTGATTTGCTCTCTGATGGTGCACAGGCTATTGATTTATTTCCACAGATGTAAGAGGATGAGAGGAAACAATGAATAAAAGGAAGCTTACAAACACAAGGAGACCCAAAACTGAATAGGAATGCCCATCTCTCTGGGTCTCACACAGTTTCCACTTTTGAAAGAGGCAATCTAACCCCTTTTCTGTCTCTACTAGTGGAAAACGTTTGTGTTTTCTTTCTCAGATGGGTTCCTGGCTCACACAGGCTCCTACTTTCACACTCTGTCTACATATTTTCCACTGTCTTTCAGGTTAAAAAATGGTTAAACGTGTATTTGCATCTAGTTCACGAGACCTGTGAGGTTCTATGGCTGTGTGAAAGTGGTGGGGTGCAGATCTGGGAAATCACCCATCTGCCCATTAAATTAAGACTATGTATCATCAGTATAGAAAACCTGGTAGTGTAGTGGTTATGGGCTACAGCTTCTACTGAAAGGTCAGCAGCTTGAATCCACCATGTGCTCCTGAGAAACTCTTTTAGGTAGTTCTAGTCTGTCCTCTAGGGTCGCTATGAGTCCGAGTCCACTCGGTGGCAGTGGGCTTGGGTTTTGTCTGTCATCGGTATTACTGATCACCTGCATGAACAAAGGGTTCTGGCAGCAGGTGACGTCTGTCTCTCTCCAGCTAAAAACCGTTCCATGGCTCTCTTGCACTTGGAATCAAATAGGATGTAACAGTAGAATGATCTTATCTTCCTTATTGCACTCCAGGACACTTGCGACATGAACAAGGCATCATTAATGGTGAACACCGGACGGCAGGCCCAGATGGGAACCTAACCACCAAAGCAAGACGCACGGTCACCTGACTCACACCAGCTGCCCTTCCCTTCTGACATCATGGAGCCCCACTGTATCCCTGCCCAGGGAGTTCCAGGAAGAGGGCCTTCCTCCCTTTCCTGAACTTCCTAAACTTGTCTTCTGTTCAGAGCCACTGACAGTTCATGCCCAGATCCATTCTTTCCAATGGCCCATCTCCTGGTTAGCAGCTGGGGCTCTTACCCACTGCACCTCTAGAGTCTCATTACTTGAACTGCCCATCTTTCGGTCAGCAGATGGGGCACTTAACCACTATGCCACCCAGGTTCCCATTCTCTCACTAGGGACTGCAAATGGGATTTTTAAAGCCTATCACTTCTCCATCTATCTGGGAGATGTCTTCCTCGTCAATTATTCAGTGGCCTTAAAATTTGATCCTTATAGTAAAAGCAGGATAATTGCTCGAGTCTTTCACTATACATAGCAATTTTCAGAGGAAGGAGTTGTTACTCTAGCAAACTCCAAACGTGACACTTGCATTTTTAATTTTTTATTTATTTACTTATAAAGGAGTCCTGGTGGTAGAGTGGTTCAGTGCTTGGCTGCTAACCAGAAAGGCGGTGGTTCAAACCCACCAGCTGGAGAAAGCTGCGGGAGTCCACTTCCATCAAGACTGACAGTCTTGGGAATCCTACCAGGCCCTACAGCTGTGTCCTGCTGGGTCGCTGTGAGTCAGAACTGACTCCACAGGCAGTGGGTTTTGGGGGTCATTTTTAAACAACAATGTACTGTCTTGCAAACCTGAAGACTAGAAATCCAAATCCATGGTGTCATCAGGGCCATACTCCCTCCTGAGCCTTTAGGGGACCAGCCGTCCTCATCTCTCCAAGTTTCTCGTAGCCTCAGGAGTCCCTCGGCTTCACACTGCACAGGACTCCCTGGTGATCAGGCTGTCTTCTCTCTCTCTCTCTAGGAATGCCACTGAGTTTTTATTTTAAAATATCACAAATTCATAGATTTTTTAAAATAGCTTATTTAATGTGCTCCCTTCATTGCAGCAGCTGTTTTTCTTTCACTATCTTTTTTTTTTTTTTTTTTTTTGATGCTTAAGTTCTCCCACTTTGGGTCAACAGCAACTCTGTCTGGATTGCCTGATGTGTTCTGATGTCATCTCCGTTGTCTCTGATGGTTTCCTTGGTTTTGGCACAACGAGATGTTTCAAATTCATCTTGCAAATTTCTTACTCCAGATCCGGAGTCAGCAGTTTTCCAGGACCTCTTAGTTCCTCTAAATGAGAAGTACTTTTTTTATCTTTAAGCCACAGTGTGGACACGAGGCCAAGCCAAGCCAAGTGCGGTTTATTATTTCTTAACGTGCACTGCTTTTAGGTCTTTTTTAGTATAACGAGTGCAGAAATATGCATATTTTAGAAAAGAAACATCATTTCCAAAGTATTCCTGATAGTTGCCCTAACACAAATGACAGATTTCAAAATAAATCAAATATTTCAATTCAAATTCAAGTGTTTGTGCTTCACTCTCTTAGTTTTATATTTATATCTTTTTCCTCTGAAAAGAGATTTATGAAATAAAAGCTTATCTTTTTTATTCTAATGTATATATTTCAAAATAATAAAACATTTTCATTAATAACAAGCCTATTGAATGCATTTTAAAATTTCCACATAATTTTTTGTTTGAGTTTTCCTTATAAAGTACAGTCAGATATATTGTTAAAAGCTACTTGAAAACAAAATTTCCCATGTCACTGATACCTCCTTGATTTATAGAAAGGTTCATTTGCTTTGGTTTGTTTATTACTTTTTAGAGATTGGTTTTGATGTAATTTTTTTAAATGACATGATAGGTAAGGATGATTCCAAAATCCAAACCATAAAAGAATATACATTCAGAACGGTCTCATTTCCATCCCTGCCATACTCTCTTCTGATAGAAGAAGAATTGATGCCTTTGAATTGTGGTGTTGGAGAAGAATGTTGAATGTACCACGGCCAGCCAAAAGAACAAACAGATCTGTTCTGGAGGAAGTCCAACCAGAGTGCTCCTTGGAAGCAAAGATGGCAAGATTGCATCTCACATACTTTGGACATGTTATCAGCAGTGCTCAGTCCCTGGAAAAGGACATCATGCTTGGTAGATAGGAGGGTCAGCGATAAAGAAGAAGACCCTCGATGAGATGAACTGACACAATGGCTGCAACAATGGGCTTAAGCATAAAAATGATTGTGGACACGGTGCAAGACCACACAGTGTTTCGTTCTGTTGTTCATAGGGTTGCTATGAGTCATGGCACCGAACAACAACACACCTCACTTCTGAGTATCACTATGGTCACCTTGGAAGTACTCCCCCTGGGAAGCTACTCACTGATGCCAGTGCTTAGTCCACCTTTCAGAGCAATTTTGGAACCCTTCCTGGAATGGCCATTGAGCATGGTGGCATGGTGGCATGGTGGCAAGTTCATGAACTTAATTGCATAGTTGTCTGTAAGGAAATTTTTAGGCAGTAAACAACTGTATTGCAACACCCTCCCTGCATACCTGATCTTGGCCCAGTGGCTTTTTTCTTTATGCAAAGATAAAAGAAGTATTGAAAAGAAGACATTTTTATGGCATTCAGGACATCAAGGGTAATACAACCACAGCTCTGATGGCCATTCCAGAAAAAGAGTTCCAAAATTGCTTTGAAGGGTAGACCAGGCGCTGGCATCTGTGCGTAGCTTCCCAAGGGGAGTACTCTGAAGGTGACTGTGGTGACATTCAGCAATGAGGTACGCAGCACTTCTTCCAGGATAAGTTCACAAACTTAATTGGCAGTCCTCATATATGGGACGCGGCACTGCATAATATGATCCAGTATATTTTAGACACTAGGCTCAGTATGAAATCTTTTATATCAGTTACCTTACTTAAGTCCTCCTACGACAATTTCAAGGACCTCCTGGTGAAACTGTGTGAAATATTTCGTATCAATTACAATGGTAGTTGGCTTTGGCTACCTATTTAAACCCTCCCATGACAATGTTAAGGGCCCTGGTGCTACAGTGGTTAAGCACTTGACTGCTAACTGAAAGTTTGGCAATTGGAATCTTCCAGCTGTTCCATGGGAGAAAGATGAGGCAGTCTGTGTCCATAAAGATTACAGCCTTGGAGACTCCATGGAGTGGCTCTACTCTGTCCTTTAGGGTTGCTCTGATGGAATCTTCTGTACGGCAACAAGTTTTACGACAGCCTTACAACATAAGCAAGTTTTATCATGATTTTACATGTGAAGAAGTAAATTCCAAGTACGAAATCTAACAGGTCCAACTTCTAATCCTGACTGCCCTACTCATTTGCTAGCTGCCCCTGAAGAAGATACTTAGCACCTGTCATGGACTGAATTGTGGGCCCCCTAAAAATCTGCCACCTTGGCTGGGTCGTGATTCTTAGTGCTGCATGGCCACCTACCGTTTTGTCACCTGATGTGATTTCTCTGTATGTTGTCAACCCTATCACTATAAGGTAACAAGATGGATCAGTGGCAGTTATATTGGTAAGATCTACAAGACTGGACAGGGTCTTAAGCCAACCTCTTTTGAGACATAACAGAGAGAAGTCAGTACAGAAACCTGGAACCTCCTACCACCAAGAAAGCAGTGCCAGGAGCCTGCTCTCCTGAGGTTGCTCTGGCTCTGAGGTTCCTGTGCAGAGAAGCTTCTAGAGCAAGGAAAGACTGATGACAGGGACTTTCTTCCATAGCCAACAGGAGCTGCAGCTGATGGCCTGAATTCAGACTTCTAGCTTCCTAGACTGTGAAAAATAAGCTTTTGTTTGTTTGTTTTTTGTTAAAGTCATCTACTTGTGGTATTCCTATTCTACCAGCACTAGATGCCTAAGATACAGCCTGAGCTGTTTTCTCAACTGAGATAATAATTCCAGAGTATCACACACAACTCTGAAGCTTGGGTACAAAAGAAAAGTGTGGGTCACAGCTAAGACCCGGCCCACATTCCCCTTGCCAAGCCATGTGCCTGTGACTGTGCCTTACCAAATCCAGGAGCCTTTTCTAATTTGTACAAAGGGATTCTACATGTTAGTGGTACTCCTCCCTGTAGAGTTCAGTTTTTATAAAAACTAGGACAGATGAAGGTAGAGCGCCTGATGCACTGACGGCCTATAATCTGTGTCTGTTCTCTCCACTACCCTCAACTTCTCAATGATTTATTCTTCCTTCAAAGAAACGGTAAATAGCCAGTAACAAATTATGTTTAAGATGACTCTGGGGACCTGGCTACACTCTTGGCAGAAAAGTTCAAACAGACAGCTCATGCCAGCAGAACTTAAAGCCACAACCAAACTCACTCTCCTCAGGTCGATTCCAACTCGCTGAGACACTACAGAACCAAGTAGGACTGCCCCGTAACGTTTCACAGGAGCAGATGGTGAAGTCCAACTGCTGACCTTCTGGTTAGCAGCTGAGCTCTTAGCCACTGTGCCATCAGGGCTCTGAAACTTAAGGCACATGCTGTTATCCGAGGAGATGCCCAGAAAGGTGCCCCAGCCCTCCAACTTAGACTACACTGTCCACTCGGTTTGCAAAGACGTCTCTTCCTGGGGAAAGTATATCTTTACATAAATCTGAAAGCGACTGTTCCAACATATTTCCAAACTTTATCCCTTTATACACAAAAGATGGGCTTTGCCTTCAAGTCCGTCTGACTCCCATCATTCCACTTAACACAAACTGTGTTAGCACAATCCAGAGTATTATTGCTATTACCATTTCCTTTCGTTTTTTTTTTTTTTACTTTGTATACCAGCTCAGCAAATTTCACAGACTCAAGCAAATTCCTGTACATGCTCTTAAATAATTCTTTGACTTAAAGATTTACAAAAAAAAAGAATCTGATACCATGACAAAAGACCATGCAGGCAATATCTTATTTTCTTATAAGTTTACATTGTGTCTTTGGCTTTTAAGGACTGAGTATATTAGCTAGTACTCATTTTTATGGTTATAGAAAGAAAAGAATCTCTAATAACCACTATGCAAAATAATATTTTCTTACCTTCTAAGCAACAGAAGAACCCTGGTGGTGCAGTGGTTCAGAGCTACATCTGCTAACCAAAGGATCAGAAGTTCAAATCCACCAGGTACTCCTTAGAAATCTTATATGGGACAGTTCTACTCTGTCCTATAGGGTTGCTATGAGTTGGAATTGACTTGATGGCAGTGGCTAAGCTATAGGACAGACAATGACGCCACAAATCACTAACTTGTTGTGTGGAAAGAAACCAAGCCTTCCCAGCAATAGCAAAAGCAATCCAGAGGTGAAGGAACACTTGCCATGAGGTCGAGTCATGACTAGATTTCCCTGAAGAGAAGGAGGCAGTGGGCAACTGTGGGTGTGTCAAAATCTAACAGACTTCAAACCAGAAAAAATGACTTGAGAGACTGCCCTCTGCCATGCTTCTGGCAAAGCCTGCTGCTGGCTGAGAATCTGTTATTTGAGGTTCTCTCAAATCAGCCCACACATCCATAAATACTTTCTTGTTCTTTTCTACCCCCTTTGTATCTAGTTCATGCAGTAGCACCATTTCTCAGAAAAGTCTTCATTCCTTAAATATGACACTTTCTTTGTAATCTTTCCCAGGCAATGACAAATTCATTCAGGGTATTACTATGGCCAGGTCTCAGACCAACTGAGTATTACAGCGATTTAAAGTCCGGGCTGAGCAGGCCCCTCTGGCTGCAGCACACTTCTGTGGCACACTTCTACTCTCTAGAAGTTTGTGAGCTTTCCAGGCCACACTGGAAATACCTGTCAGCCTTTCTGTCTTCCCGCAACAGATTACGAGCAAACTTGAATGAAGGGAACATCATCTGACCTCAGTATTTTGTACATCTCTGATGCTAAGTTTGCGCACAATGAAATTTTTTATTATGACTGAGTGGAAATATACATTTCCATATAGATTTACATGCCCACCTATATGCAGCTTCCACTGCTCTCCCTGCCCGGTGACAGCACACCATTTCTCTCTGCTCCATACATGTCTCATCCTCCCAACAGTCTCCATTCCCCTCCTCCCCACCCACTCCCCTTATTCCAGCCAGAGGTCAGCAGGATGATATCCTACAGATGCATAGAACCACAAACTGCATCCTATATATGGTCACTATGCATCGCCAAGTCCAATCCATTCGTGTCCAAAGAGTGGACTTCCATTATGATTTATGGGCAAGGGCAGCATCAGGGCCAGGGGCCATGTTCCCAGGGGAACCCTGAAGCCGCTGGACCATCAATTGCGGTCTTTCAGTGGAGATCTCATGAGGCACCCCTTTTTATTCTTGTGTTGCCGGTGAGACTCAACCTAGTAAGCTCCATCACGGCTGTCATTGGTGGTGGCCGGGCACCATCTGGTTCTTCCGGTCCCAAGTCTAGGTAAGCACCCACTCATGTGGCTCTCTCTATCTTCTGGGTTTTCTTTACCCCATGTCATTTTGGTCCTTGGTGAGCATCTGTTCCTGCTGAGTTGAGACCATTTGCTGTGCCCCCAGATGGCAGCTCGGCAGCTTTTAAGACCCCAGATGCCACTCACCAATGTGGGGTGCAGAGAGCTCTCTTAGCAAAATGCTAGTTGTGCCAACTGGCCTCGATTTCACCTAAGAGCATGGCCCCCTGCCCCCTGCCCCCTCCCCCCTGCCCCAGCTACTCTGTCCTTGCAATATTGGGTTAAGATGGAAGGAGTGTTCAAGTTATGCTGAAGTCCAGCTAATATTGCTGTTGTTTTTAATATGCACACAATGCATATTTAACTGCTAGATGAGTGAGTTAATTAAAGCAAGTCAAAGACATGCTTTGGTCAGGGTAGGAAATACTTTCAGTGGAAAGAAACAGTAGGGCAGCACAGACAGGGGTGCAGGCTGTGGGAGATGTGTGGATCCTGAGCAACTGGTCCCAGCGACTGGGCTTCACAGCAGTGGGAGAGGAGACTGGATGACCAGGGCCCAAACATCTGAAACAGGAGAAGAGTTTAGACAGAACTCCAGCTGCAAGACAGCTGAGACTTCAGTCTGCTTTTCAGTCAAAGAGTAAGCCGACCAATTAAAAAACAACACACATGAGGAACATGCTTCTTAGCTGAGGCAAGTGAGTGAGACCAAATGGGGGGAAAGACCTGCTCAAAAGCAGAAGACGGTCAGGGAAACTGGATGAAAGGACATGGAGAACTCACAGTAGAAAGACAAAGGGGGAGAGTTGTCACACACTGTAGGAACTATAATAAGTGTTACAAATCGTGTGCAAAACTTGTTAATGAAAAAACTAATTTGTGCTGTGAACTTCCAACTAAAACAATTAGGAGAAGAAGAAGACGGTGATGACTAAGACAGTGAGACAAGACACAGTTCTGGGGTAGCCAGCACAACTTGGCAAAGGCAAAGTCACAGAAGCATCACAGACACAACCAAACTCCTTGAGGGATGAGAGACAAGACTACTGGCCTTAGGTCTACAGGTACTATAGTCTTGGGCTACATGTAACTCAACTGGCTCAATACAGTTTATAAAGAAAATGTTCTGCACTCTATTCTGGTAAGTAGCATCGGAAGTCTCAAAAGCTTGTGAACAGCTACCTAAGATACTGCACTGATCTCACCTGAAAGAAGAAAATACAAGACGTAAGGGAAAGATGAGTCCAAAAGACTAATGGACCACAACTACCACAGCCTCTGCCAAACTTAGACCAGTACAACCAGATGGCACTCAGCTACGACCACTGACTGCTACGAGAGACCATGATCAAGGTTTCAGGACAAAGACAGAGAAAAATATAGAGCAAAATTCACACTCACAAAACACCAGACTTACTGATCAGACAGAGACTGGAGAAGCCCAAGGGTATGGCCATGAAATATCCTTTATCTTAGTACTGAAGTGATTCCTCAGTTCACCGTTCAGTTAGAATTAGACAGGCCCACAAAGCAAACAATAATACACATAGCTGAACCATCTATATAAGACTAAATGGGCATGGTAGCCCATGGGTGAGGACAAGAAGGCAGGAGGGGATAGGAAAGCTGGGGGAATAGAAATGAGGAACTCAAGGACAAGGAGAGAGTGCTGACATGTCACAATGTTGGCAACCAATGTCACAAAACAATATTTGCATTAATGAGAACCTAGTTGTCTCTGTAAACTTTCGTCTAAAGCATAATTTAAAGCAGAAGACAACTGCAGGTCTTGTATTCCTAAGCAGGAAATGTTACAGATTCATCTTCCAGAGTGGTGCAGGATGGAGAAGAGATGTGTTCCCTTTCACACACAACAGGAGGTTTGGGTCTCCAGGGATACCTCTGAGGACCAGCCTGAGGGCAGGAGGTGTCGCGTCTTCGCCTTACAGTCAGTGCCTGAGCCAGGCCAAAGTACAGTCTATCTGCTGAAAAGCCCAAAGGCTCTTTCTAAGGATAATTTGTTGAAATGATACGAGTGCAGAAAGAAATTGCTCTGGGATAGATTTTTAAAAAATCACAAAAGTCTATCTCTACAAATGTTCAATCTATCAGGAGCTACGAGCGTGATTTGCCCCACACAGTTGTTCTGCGTACAGTTTAGCTGAGTCAGATTTTACCAGAGTCAACACATGCAAACTAAGTTGGAACTGAGCAGTTCCTGAGCTCAGAGCCTGTGACACATTTTTCACCTAACTGTTGTTGTTTTTAGGTGCCCTTGAGTCAGTTCTGACTCACTGTGACCCTGGGCACAACAGGACAAAGTACTGTCCTGTCCTGCCCCCTCCTCGCAGTTGTTGCTAGGCTTGAGTTCACTGTCACGGCCACTGTGTTAATCCATTCATTGAGGGTCTTCTCTTCTTCACCAACCCTCTACCACGCATGAGGTCCTTCTCCAGGGACTGATCCACCCTAACAACACACGCAAAGTATGCGAGACATAGTCACACCATCGTTGCTTCTAAGGAACACTCTAGCCGTACTTCTTCCAAGACAGCTCTGTTTGCTGCTTTGGTAGTCCACGGTATAGCCAATATTCCCCACCAACACCACAGCGTGAAGGCGTCAACTCCTTCTCAGTCTTCCTTACCCACTGTCCAGCTTTCACATGCCTGTGATGCAAATGAAAACACCATGGCTTGAGCCAGGCACACCATAGTCCTTAAGGTGACCTCTTTGCTTTTCACCTACCTATAAAAGGACAGAACATTCTGGTGGTGTCATGGTTAAGTATTACAGCTGCTGATGGAAAGATCAGCAGTTCAAATCCACCATGTGCTCCTTGGAAACTCTATGGAGCAGTTCTACTCTGTCCTACAGAGTCAGAATTGACCTGAGGGCAGTGGATTTTGATTTGGTTAGAACAGGGTAATATTCTATTCTAATGAAGTCCCTAATCCACTGCCCTCGAATCAATTCTGACTCACAGCAACCCTAAAGGGCAGGGTAGACCTGCTCCACAGAGTTGCCATGGACCACCAGGTAGATTTGAAGTGCCGACCTTTTGGTGAGCAGACGTAGCACTTCAGTGCTGTGCCATCTGGGTTTCCAATGAAGTCCCTAGGCGGTGCAAATAGCTGGTGTGCTGGGCTACTCATGAGTCAGATCTGACTCAATGGCACTTGGCTTGGCTTTGGGCTACTCAACGTCTGCAGTCTGAGTTCACACTGAGTTGCCTTAGAAAAAAGGCCTGGTTTGGGGCACACATGAGCTCACCACAACTGGAGCCAATTCAACAGCAACCAATTTCATTCTGTACTGAGGTTCCTCTGAGAATGTCTCCCGACGCAAAGCTCTTTTCTCTGCCCTGCCTGTCCCACCTTATGACTGATGCTTTGCCACTCAATTGTTTTGTTGTTTTTTATGCCTGGTTAGTCTTCTTGGATTAGAAATTGTCTTCAAATTGGTTTCTTTAATCTGAGCCCACCTTTGCCTATCTCGCTCTCCAGTCCAACTGGACCCAGCAGACCAGTCGCCCTCCACTTGATGGTCCACCAGAATCCCTTGGAGGGTTTTGTAAGATACAGATTTTACAGACTCTGCCTCCAGACTGTCCTTCTCTGTGGTTCTGATGTAAAGCCTAGGAATCTGCATTTCTAACAGGCTCTCAGATGACGACTGCTGTTCTAGGGGCCACATTTTTAGAATATCATTAGAGTGGATGATTTAAACCTACCCATGACAAACCTGTGACTCCATAACATGGACAGAAGTCTAGTCTCTCACTTCTATGTAGAGGAAGTTTAGGCATAAAACTTGTGGAACAATATTTTAATCATGACCAACATGTGCTAGATGCTTGCTACATATTTATTTTATTAAGTCATTCCACTAAACCCTTGTAGATTAGGAATAATTAATGTAGCATTGAACGCTCCACTTTAAAGCTATGAAAAAGATGAGACTTAGGTAAATCACAGCCAGTGACACACAACTGGCTTCAGACTCGGGATCCTTTGAAAACCAGGCAAAGTTCTGGCCACTCAGACTGTGCCTTGGACGGCCATTGTTCAGAAGTGTCATTTTTTCCAGTGAACCTGGAATAGTCAAATGTGGAGAGACTAGCAGTTACTTCCCCTTTCCGAAATAATCAAGAGTGGGCAATGACATCAGCTCAGTCTGATACGCATGTAAGAGGCAGCTTTGGCAAGTCACACCATCCTCTGGTTCTCAACCTCCAGCTGTATGAAAGAGGGTCATTGAACTACTCTTGAAGTTTCTTACCCTCTTCACACAGCTGTGCTCTTAAATTTAGAAGCCAAAATTCTGTTGCTTTAACTCATACTGATAAATAACTGCCAAACGCTTAGAATATTCAACATAATCTTCTTCCACAAGGAAAGTCTACCCTGGAAAGCACCAACATTGCAAACTTTTCTACCAGAAGGTTGTAATCAGAAAAAAGGAACTCACATTATTTTAATGTGTAATGTCACCAGGCTAAGATTATACACTGTTATTCCCATCTCCACAAAAAGAATATAAAATCCTCTTGCTATTAAGCTGATACTGACTCATAGCAACCCTGTAGGACACAACAGAATTGCCCCATGTGAATTCTAAGGTGTGGCCGGTGGATCTGAACTATCTTTTGGTTAACAACCATAACTCTTAACCACTGCACCAGGAATAGACATGGGGAAAAAAAAATCATAGTACTTAAATTGAGTCTAGGATTCTGTTTAAGACACCCGTGATTTTTCAGTCCTTATTTCTCTTCACTGCTTTCAACTATACTCGTATAGGATAACAGAGACTAAACCACATTTAGTGTCTTTTTCTATGAAAATTCCATTCTCTCCATTGAAACTGAGGAGATGTTGTCATCTCATAACCAATAACATGCACCCACACATCTCAGGACGGAATGCTTCTCCAAATGACGGACTTCATTTGGCTGACGTCTTCTCCTACGTCATTGGCATTTTCTCAGGTGACACCCTGTCTGGAAACTACAGATCATACATATTGACAGACAACAAGGAGACTTTGTATAAAGAGTTAGACTTCTTCCCCGGCTCACTGTGGACATCGACACAGGAAGTCTATCTTGCGTACATCTTGTTTATGAAGTAACTGCTGATTACCGAAAAACAAATCTGTAGTTGGTGTAATGTACATGGGAGACATCTGCTTCCCATCGTGGCACTAACCATGAATAACATTAGAATCCAGCTCCACAAATGTGGAAAACTATGACCTTGACACAGAGCCATTCTCACTTAC
Source organism: Heterohyrax brucei (assembly GCA_028571685.1). Classification (NCBI taxonomy): domain Eukaryota; kingdom Metazoa; phylum Chordata; class Mammalia; order Hyracoidea; family Procaviidae; genus Heterohyrax; species Heterohyrax brucei. The sequence goes on along the minus strand of CM053163.1, from coordinate 67,537,107 downwards.
AGAAACATTTCCTTGGACATTTGTCCTTTCTTTATGCAATCTGATTTTCCTACACTGCACCACCCAGGTACTGGGCTTGGGTGTAGGCAGTCTTATTTCAGTGCTAAAGCTTTGAAGCAAGTGTCTTTCACACCATTACCCAAATTAAATTCTGAGTAACAGTAGCTTTGCAGGACATTAAGAGGTGTTTAAAACTGTATTCCACAGTCTGAGTTTACCACCGACCAAACTCACTGCCCTCAAGTCAATTCTGACTCATAACGACCCTACAGGATACAGCAGAACTGGCCCAAAGAGTTTCCAAGGAGTGTCTAGTGGATTTGAAATGCCAACCTTCAGGGTTAGCAGCCATAGCACTTAACCACTACACCACTAGGGTTTCCAGAACTTGGCCTGTGCTCAAAAACTCATTGCCTAATTTTGTAGGAAACTAATATGGTCACCAAACCCATTGCCATGGAGTCTGTTCCAACTGACGGAAACCCTGTAGGGCAGAATGGGACTGCCCCGTGGAGCTTCCAAGGCTGTCATCTTCACAGAGGCAGACAAGACAGCTTTCTACCTGAGTGCTCGAAGATGTATACAAATTCAATATGAAAACACTTAGGAAAAGAAATCATTCATAATGCAGGGCTGTGTCACATCAAACTGTATGATTAACACACACAAATATGTACATGGACTCATATTGTTTTCTTTAATATTTATGCCCTAAGATTTATTCAGGAAAATGTAATAAGACCCACAGCCACTCCTATTTGTCTTCTTTAACTGAAATTTCCATCATCCTCTGCTTAGGAACATTAAGGATTTCAGAAATTGGTATTCTTGTTTGATAAAAAAAATTACTGGGCCTCCAATTGGCACAACTAGCACTTTGCTAATGAGGTCTTTCTGAGTGGTGTCTGGGGTCTTAAAAGCTGCCAAGCTGCCATCAGAGGGTACAGCAAATGATCCCAACTCAGCATGAATGGATGATCACTGAGGTCCATAATGACATGGGGGAAAGAGAAATCAGAAAACAGAGACCCACGTGAATGGATGTCTACATCGACTTGTGACCTGAAGAACCAGATGGTGCCTGGCTACCATGAGTGATAGCCGCAATGGAGTTCCCGAAGTTGAGTCTCACTGGCAACACAAGAATGAATAGGGGTGCACCCTGAGATCTCCACTAAAAGACCACAGTTGATAGTCCAGGGACTTCATGGTTCCCCTGGAAGCATGGTCCCTGGCCTGATGCTGTCCCTGTCCATAAATCATAATGAAGGTCAACTCTTCAGACAGCAATGGATTGGGCATGGTGATGCAGAGTGACCATATCTTATGGGAATTTTATGGTTCTACACATCTATAGGATGTCATCCTGTTGACCTCTTGCTGGAGGAAGGGGAGTGTGGGATGAGGAGGAGATAGGACACTATTGGGAGTATAGGACATGTACGGAGCAGACAGGTAGAGTGTGTTGTCACCAGGCAGGGAGAGCAGTGGGAGCTGCATATAGGTGAGCATACAAATTTGTAAGGGAATGTACATTTTCAATCATAATAATAATTAAAAAAATAATACTGGGCCTCTATTCTTTGTAAATTCACTGACAAATCCCTGATCCAGTTTTCTCATCTATAAAATGAGGCTAAGTAATACTTGCATCCTTGCATCAAAGGGAAAGAAAAGCCTGGTGATCTGCTCCCAAAAGGTCACAGCCATTCAAAACTGTAGAGGACACCCAACACCATTCTGCTCTATACTCACGCAGTTACCGTGAGTCAGAATAGATTAGACAGCAACAGGTTTGGCTGCAAAAATCACTGGAAAATGTGTAGATAAAGGTATTTATCGGTTTGTTTATGCTTCCCACTGTTCTCTTCTTTATGCTTTTTTTCCCTTTCAGTGCTTCGTCTCCTTGTTAGGAATCACATTTTCCTGCTGCCTGTTATGTCTAACAATTTTTGACTGAATGTTGGATGTTATGTTTGTGACATTGTCGAGTGTATAGACTTTCCTGGCTTCCTTTAAAGAGTGTTTTGGTAGGCAGTCAAACTGTAGTTCAGTTTGGTCCTCTTGAGTAACAGAGAAGATCTTAAGTAGCTTTCAGTCCAGAGATAATTTAAGAAAGACAAAAGGTCCTCGGGCTGCAGTTTGCCCTTGACTACTAACCTAAAGTTTGGCAAACCCAGCCAGAAGCACTGCAGAAGAAATACTTGGGCAAGTACAACCAGTAATGAAACCCGACGGAGGAGTTCCACTCTGTAACACATGTTGTTATGAGTCAAGATTGTCTTGACGGCAATATGTTGGGTTTTTGGGGTATTAGACATGACCTTCTAGAGCCTTAATCAAATGTCCTCAAGTGGTTACTGAGAATTCTCTATCCTCAGTCAGAAGACACCCTGACATCTGCCAGGTGTAGGAATTTTTCTACTTACAGCTCCCAGGTTGCTGTCTTACGTCATGAATTTTACTCTGCCTGTTTGGAGCCCTGGTGGCACAGGGCTGAAGAGTTTGGCTGCTCCCCAACAGGTCGGCAGTTCCAATTCGTCAGCTGCTCCTTGGGAAATGTGATGGTGAAGTTCCACAGGGTCACTATGAATTGGAATCAAGTCAACAGCAACGAGTTTGGGTTCTGTATTCAACAAAGACCCCAGGTGGTCCTGATATGATACCTGAAGCTGTTGTTTTGTTTTGTTTTGTGTTTTGCATAGTTCCCTCCTTTCCGCAGCTCTGCCCTACAATTTCCAGTCTCCTCAGCCTCTCTGAACTGCAATCTCACTTGTGATCACTGGGCTCCGGGCTTCCCTTCCCTGTCTGTGCCAATGGTACGGAAATGGCCTCTAGGCAGGAAGCTAAGGCAACCCTAGGGATCAAGTCATTTTGTTTTCTTTTTTCTCAGGGATCACAGACCTACGCTGTCTGTGGCCTGCAGTCTAAAGAGTGGTTTTATGTGTTCTGTCTAGCTTTCTACAGCAGGAGGTTAAGTCTGTTGTTGCATTGTGTGCAGGAGTAAGTTTCCATGCAAGGGTTCTTGGAACACTTTGAAGTGCTGTATTATTTATATCTTCCCTTCTTTTGACTATTTTTTTCCTTGAATTCTTAGAGCAATACATTTAAAGTACTCATGGAGTTATGCAGCACAGACACAGAGGGATGCTTGGTGTTCTATGGAAAGTGACTGTGTTTATTTTCTCCCCTTCCACCTTCAAGTTTGGGCATTTAGTATGTTTGGTCTACAGCACTGTTTCCTAGAACACAGCAACCAAGACACTTTTGAGTGGTAGACAGTCTCTTATTATAATAGTTACATGTTTACTTTCCGTAAGTTATAAAAACTAATATCAAATTGTAATTTCATATATTTCATTGCCTAGAATGGGACTGAGTAAAAACATGGATTTTAAAAAAATTAATAGCCATAAAAACAAGTAAAGCAAAACTGGTTACACTGGCCCATCGCTGGCTGGTTTAAGGACTCTTTTTAGGCTCCTGTACAGAAGGACTAGGCAAAGCATGAAAGTGGAAATGTGAAACATGAAAACCCGTATTTTCATTTTCTTTGAGATTCCTGTCTCCCAAAAATAGATTAACATGGATCGCTGTTTTTTGGGTTTCTTCTCTGTTACAGTTGTCTAACAGAAGACTCCCAGAGCATCTAGAAACCAGCAATCAGGCGCTTCTGCCAACGTCCACTCCGATCAGCAGTGCACAGATGAGAGCGAGTTTAGGCTCACTCTTCCTCATCCGTACTTTCCCTTCTTGACCACCGCACACTTGTTCCATCAATTAAGAAAACTTTCATTTAAAAATAAAACAGAGCTTCTGAAGACCTCTTCAGAGAAAGCTACTAAAATACAAAACAGAAGTGTAACCTAAATGGAAACAATTCTGGCAGATGGAAGCCAAGGGTTCCATAAAACATATGTATCTTTTTTTATATTTGCCTCTGCCGTGATTATGTTACAGCTGCCAGGGCTCCAGAAGCAGACATAGCCACTATGAACCAACCAGATGAGCCAGCTGTCAGGGAGGACTAGACTGAGGGTGAATTCCTAATCTGTCACTAAACAATTCTAAGTCTCATCTGCACAGCTGGTTCTCAGTACTTTGGACACTGGGTGGACTGTTTGGGGATTAATTTTGGTTGTGCCAAACTTTTCTTCTAAGCCTGGCAATTTCCCTCATAAACTCTGTGAAGGTGCTTTTCTTTAGGATATGATTAGCAGTGGTGGAAAAACAGAGCTGGCTACAGACATCTCCAGGGGATCTATCAATCCCCACATCATCGCTTCAAAGGCGAGAAAGACGTAAGATGCCACAAGCTCTCTCTTTTCCCCTTTTTTCCCTCTACATCCTCTTTTGGTCCCCTTCAGTTTATGATTTCCTCAGAGCTTGGGGCTATGAACCTCTTAGCAATCAGCAGTCATGAGAAAAACATCTGGTGAAGTCACTCTCTGAGGCGGACAAAAACGTACACTTCTGTCAGACAGTTGCTTCGTATCTCTAAGAAAACTATCAGCACTTAACTATGTGAAGAGCTGAAGATTCAACGTGAGAATTACAACAGCAGACCTAGAGTGATCTTTCTAAATAGGAACAATATTGCTCTGTATAGCTTCAAGTACAAAAACAGTCCTTCTGAGGTGATGCTCTACCCTCCCATCAGAGGTAGCTACCTGCCGTGACCTGTGTAGGAACCTGCAGAGAGAGGCCACAAACTAGAGGTACTCCGGGAAGCCACCGCCGTCACTTTACTATTTCATCATCTTTAAAAAAAAAAAAAAAAGTTGGAACCCTCTCCCCAAGACCACAACCAGCTAGACGTGAGCTTGATGTCAGCGAGGAGGGGGCAGCGGCGCGTCGGCGCTGTGCTGGAACACGGGGGTGCTGGGCGGAGTTCCAGCCAGGGCCACTTTCACATTCATAAATGTTACTTTTCCGTATCGTTCACTACCACAACGGAGAACACGACCTCCGAACGCCTTCATTCACTGTCATCTTTTCCTCCTCAGAGGAAAACGCAACCCTCATTTGAGCAAGCTTGAGCAGAGAGGATCGGCATTTGGCTGCTAACCAAAGGTCAGCAGTCCGAACCCACCGCCCGCCTCTAGGAAGCCCTGTGAACATATGTCCACTGTGACCTGTACAGAGGGTCACGATGAGGCAGAACCAACTAGACAGCAAGGGGTTGGTCTGTTGGTCTTTGGACATCTTTAAGGATCCTCTTGCTGTCTATAACTTCTTGGGCCGTCAGGCTTTAATTTTTTTCTCTCTCTATTCCTTTTTCAGCCTCCTCCCATCTTTTCGTGTCTTCACGTGTGTCCAACAACACGCTCTGGAATACTCCTCGATTTCTGGACAGGTCACCATGACATATGGGTATCTACACAGATAACCATGGCTGTTTGTCTTGGGTTTTGTGTCTCATCCCATCCTTCCTCAGAGAAGAGTAGCAGGAACTACTCACTTCAGTTCTCCATTTCTGGCTCTACCAAATCACACCTTCCCCTGCAGAAGCAAGCAAACACCTGAACACAAACTTCTTGTGCTTCTGTCTTCTCTTCACAGACACTTCCTGCCAGTTTGCCGTCAGGGATGTAGTGCTTTGAGAAATCCTTCCTTTTCTCCCCCATTTTGTTTCTCCCGCTGGTGGGTAAATGCGGTCCAAGGGCACTTCCTAAGAGAGGTGCTACTGCCAACATCTACTTCCAATATACATCGCCTCAGTTAAAGCAAGAATGTCTCTCTAGGGAATCAAGGATAAAATCACAGAAATTCAGACCCAGAAAGGTTCATTTAAAAGTGAGTTCCCCAGAGCAGAAATCATTCTCCAAGCCAACTCTTGAAACAAAGTTTGGACTGGCCTATGGCCAGTGGCACAGCACTTAAGCACTACGTCTGCTAACCAAAACATCAGCCATTCAAATCTGTCAGGCACTCCCTGGAAATCGACGGAGCAGTTCTACTCTGTCCAATAGGGTCACCAGGAATCAGAATCTGTTTGATGGTTGAGTTTGGTTTGGTTGGTTTTATGAGACATAAAATGATATTGGTGAAGAGTGTGTTTCTTCACTTGGGTGGACACTTGAAGCCAACTGGGCAGATCCTCTCCAGAGACAAGATGAGAAGAATGGGACAGGAACTGGTCGAACGGTTGTGAGAAACACAGCGTGGAAGGAGGGATGTATTCTCACTGGGTGGGGAGAGCAGCCAGAGTTATACAGCAGTTGTGTGCAAGTTCTTGTATGACAGCGACTTGGACTGGGAACTTTCAGTTAAAGAATAACAAAATACTTAAAGAATAAAAAACACAAAAATGAGTTCACTCAATCTAACGCCAGTCTGGTAACAGGGCAGGGGAAATGATACACTCTGTGAAGAGACTGTCTTCCCAAAAGGAATCTGCAGAACACACAGGCGCTGCTTCACGAAGGGCAGGGCTCTGTGCAATGGCGACAACTTCTGGGGAATCTACTCAGCCACGTTAAGTTTTGTAAGTGGAGACCTGGTGGCATCTGCCAACCAAAAGGTCGGCAGTTCAAATCTGCCCAGTGCTCTTTGGAAACTCTATGGGGCAGTTCTACCCTGACCTATAGGGTCGCTAAGAGTCGGACATGACTCGATGGCAACAGGTTTGGTTTTGGTTTTTAAGTGGAGACCCTATTATTGGTTAGAGAGGCATTACCTCAGTGTTCCTCTGTCTAAAGAGATTACTCCTGGAGAGACTGTATAAATGTTCAAGGTTATATCTTAGTTATCAGAAGCTCAATTTCTAGAACTCAGATTTCACATCCATGATTCCTCCAAATTATTAAATATTTATCTTAGAGTTGTGCTGTGGTGAAGAATAAGTAACGTTTGCAATTCATCTTGCATGATATGTGATGCTATGTATGGGACCAACACATGATGCCTGTCCACTAAGTAACAACTAGTTGTAAACTCAGGCTTAGAATAAGGCAGATCTGCATTCACATTCTCCTTACTCAACTGCTTTGTTTTTTTGACTTTTTAACTTGTTTTCTTCTCTGTAAAGTGGAGCAATAATAGCACTTACCTTTTCTGGAGAGTTCTCTTCAGAATTTATTGGCCATGTCTGCTACAAAGCAAACGCTCAATGAATTGTACTCATTAAAATTATTATACAATATTTTTAAGTAATATTGATGGAATATATTTAAACAATTGGAAAAGGGGAATTAAGCTGGCCATTAGAAACATGAAGAACTGATTATTATAGGTTCTAGAATACATATCTACACACTATTCTCCAGAAAATTTGAGAAATAAATGGAATAACTCTTTTTTCGGCAAGAGGAAAGTAATTTAAAAGGATTATGTTATATAGCCAGCTGGACTTGATAAAATGTCTTGATTTGCATTCAACAAATCTTTTTACTTTATACTATTATTTTAAAATTCACTTATTTCCAGTCAAGAACTTGTTATTTTTTGTTGTAATGACACAGAATATGACATTCTTTTTCCTTAATTTAAAAAAAAAAAAACAAAAAAAAAAACCACAAGGTCAGTTGCTCATTTATTCTTTAGCACCAAGTAGAGACACATTTTTAGTATACAAGACACACAAGGGATAGATACATTAATAAGGGAAAATAGCCTACTACTACAGCACACTACTACCTGACCCAGAGTAGAAAATAATCTATGTTCAGACGTAAATACTTTGATGATAAAGATAATTTCTTTACCAAAACTTAAATGCACTGTCACTGAGTCAATTCCAACTGACAGAGACTCTACAGAGTAAGCACTGCACACCCAGGGTCCCAGTTTCCTTTCTGTGAGGACAAGTTAGCAGTCAACACTGATTTGAGACTTAAGTGGCCAAGGCATTACACAAACACATCCAGTCTTAAGAAATTCAAAGAACATCATTTTCTACTTAGAAAGAAAAGACTGCAATGGCCCTGAAATCTAAGTTTAATGTGTTTATGTGCCTCTGCAAACTGCTTTTATCTTTCTTGGTGTTCAGTTCATGTTCAGAATTCAATTGTGATTGATTCACTCCATTGTGATCTTCTCTTCTACAGAACTGAGAAATTAAATTTTGCCCATAGCTGACTTCACTACAGTGAGTCAACACGGGGATAAAAACTTATTTTGATTATGATACCTCAAACTATACTCTCATCAATCAAATTAAGGAGGTCTTATTGAACAGATATGTGTAGCTTAAATTATAGAAGTTATTAGATGGATGTGATCTGCCATTTCTTTGCTAAGCTCCTAATTATATATATACATTTTAGATAAGGTATAAAATGTTTACAAACAAGAAACATACCTGAACACGGAATATATATTTTCTTTCATGAGGAAACTAATTTCTATCTATGTGTATGTACCCTGATCTTTAATAATCATGACTGTGAAAAGCATTCATCTATGCTAGAACTGCAAAAGAGTCTCTTATCTGCTGTGAAGGAGAAAGAACTCTTAAAAACTAAAAAAAGCAAATCAAGCATAGCTATCTTATTCATAAAAAACATACTGGATATGGATAAGAAGTTGCTTATAATGGTGGCAATATATTTGGCCTCACAAAATAATAAACAGAGGAAGTATGATATTCAGAGATGTTTAAGTGAACAGAGGACCATCACCAAACTCTATCTTTCATATTATTCTTCTTAGCTAACACATACTTTTTCCAGAACAAAAACATAAGAGCTCTATAAAACCTCAAGTATCAGACTGGATTGTTTTGGTACATTCCATTATGCATTTTCTATACTGAAAACGTAAAAGCAAGTGTAGAAGCAGTATTAGAAAGCAATCACACAAAAAATAATTTTGTAAGTACAGTTTTGACACAAGTCATGGTATTCTCAATAGTCTTATATGCATGTGAAAGCTAAAGAACTAATAATAAAGACTGAAGAACTGATGCCTTTGAATTACAGTGTTGGTGAAAAATACTGAATACACCATGGACTGCCAGAAGAATGAACAAATCTGTCTTGGAAGAAGTACAGCCACAGTGCTCATCAGAAGTGAGGATGGTGAGACTTCATCTCACCTACTCTGGACATGTTCCCAGAAAGGATCAGTCCTTAGATAAGGACATCATGTTGGACAAGTGAAGCATCAGTGAAAAAGAGGAAGACCATCAAGGAGGTTGTCTTGGATTAACTGTGTTCCCCCCAGAATCTACGTAGCAATTTAGCGAGGCCATGATTCCTGGTATTGCCGGACATCCTCCCTGTTGTAAAGCCTGCTTCTATGATGCTAATGAGGGAGGACGGGCAGCAGTTCTGCTGGTGGGGCAGGACTTAGTGCGTAAGACTGCACTGTGCCTTGAGGCAATCTCTTGAAAGATAAAGGAAAGAAGCTAGCAGGGAGATTCGGGGACCTCATGCCACCAAGCAGTAGTGCTGGGAGCTGAGCGCATCCTTTGGGAAGGACTGGGAGGTGGGGGTCCCTGTGCCCCAGAAGCTTTCAGGCCGGGGAAAGATTGACAACAAGGACCTTCCTCCAGATCCAGCAAAGAAAGACTTCCCCTGGAGCTGAAACACCTTGAATCTGGACTTTTCGCTGACGGGTGTATGACAAATACAATTTCTCTTTTTACAGCCACCCACTTGCAGTTGTTTCTGTTAAGACAGCACTAGATGACTAAAACAGAGACGGACTGAGCTCGCTGCCACAGCTGGGCTCAGGCACAGCAATGGTTGAGAATGACAGGGGACTCGGCTGGGTTTCACGCTGCTGTACCCAGGGTCACTGCGTTGGAGCTGACGTGTCAGCACCTAACAACAGTAACAGCACCTCATCAAAGCATGTTGGTGGTACTTCTTTTTCCTTTAAGAATGAGATGGTATCAGCTGAACTTAGATGTTATAAACCTAAAATCTTTTCAGAAGTGGAAACAGAAGGGCAAAAGAAGTCAGTGAAATATACTGGGTGACACTGAAATCTAACACAGAGATCAGACCATGACGCGGATTTCCCTCATTTCCTGCGCTAACTCAAGTCATGGGTCACATCTTGTGACTCAGTCAACCCTTCCTTTCTGAGATGCTCTCCTAAGCCGTACATTCGCTACCCTCACTATACTTCACTGCCTTGTCTGGGTCTTTAAGGAAACAGAAGGGAGCCCTGGTGGTACAAAGATTAAGTGCTCAGCTGCTAAACAAAAGGTTAGCAGTTGGAATCGACCCAGTGGCTACATGGCAGCAAGACTTCATGATCTGCTTCCACAAAGATTACAGCCTAGAAAACCCTACAGGGTGGTTCCGCTCTGTCACACGGCATTGCTAGGAGTCTAAACTGGAATCAGTGGTACCCAACACCAAGGCAATAAAGACATTTTGTTGATCACCTTGGATGTTTCAAGTCAGAAAGAAGTCTTGCTAATTTCATTTAACCAGTCCTTTTTGAGACCTTACAACATGTAATACAGTACCCTACTATGAGTGATACAGCTGGACTACATGAAGAGGATTGGAACATTAGGACTGGAGGAAGACTCATTAACAACCTGCGTCCTGCAGCTGACACAACCTTGCTCACGGAAAGTGAAGAGGACTTGAAACACTTACTGATGAAAAACAGAGATCACAGCCTTCAGTATGGATTGTACCTCAAAATCAAGAAAACAAAAATCCTTAGAACTGGAATAAGCAACATTACAATAAACAGAGGAAAGATTGACATCAAGAATTTTATTTTACTTGAATCCACATTCAACACAAACAGAAGCAGCAGTCAAGAGATGACACAAAAGACCTCTTTAAAGTGTTCCGAAACAAAGACTTCAGTTTAAGGACTAAGGTGCCCCTGGCCCAAGCCATGGTGTTTTTAATCTCCTCATATGCAGGCAAAAGCCAGCAATGAAGAACAAAGAACTTATGCCCTTGAGTTATGGTTCTGGAGAAGAACAGACCATGAACTTCCAAAAGAACAAACAAAGCTGTCTTAGAAGAAGCACAAGCAGAACGTTCCTGAGAAGCACAGGTGGTGAGACTACATCTCGCGTACTGTGGACATGCTATGGAGAGGGATCAGCTCCTGGAGGAGGACACTGTGCTTGGCAAAGTAGAGTCAGTGAGAAAGAGAAAGACCCTCAGCAAGACCAAGTGACACAGTGGCCGCCACGGTGGGCTGAGGCCTAACAAGGATTGTGAAGGCTGCAAAGGAATGGGCAGGTTTCATGCTGTTGGCCTTGGGCCACTGACAGCTGCTGACAACAATCATGGGTGACAGACGTTGTCTGGGGACTCACACTGTTAACAGAACTCTGTTTTCCGCTCCTCTGGAGCCATCCACCATGGCTGGAGCAGAACCATCAACAAACAGTGTGTTCTGTGCTCGGTGGAGACAGGCAGTGCACACGGAGATGGCACCGGGGAACCAAACAGTGATGGGAGCAACGAGGGTCCTACTTTAGACTACGGTTGAGAAAGCCTTCTCAACAAAGGGACAGACAGCTGGGGGAACTTCAAGAGCAAACTCAGTAACTGTATCCATGGAAAAGAATCACAGGTGCAGCACGCAGCCATCGCAGTCACTGAGGCAGGAGCAGGCACAGGCGAGAGTGGCAGGAACCGGTGATGAGCAACATAATAGGACATCATGTCCAAGAGGCAGCCACAGACAAGACAGCGAGGAACGCAGATTTATACCTAACAGGATGAAGATTTTCATCATCTGACCTACACGTTAACAGGAAGAGTAATCACACCTCAGACGTCTCCTGTCCCCGCATGCGGTCACAGCCGCAGCTGGTGGTTCCGCTGTGGCGCCAGCCTTTACAGGTACGCTCCGCCTGGACAGGTGCAGAGAAGCTCCTGGCGGCAGTGCGCAGCTCTCAGGGCCACCCTCCTCACCTGGTTGCAGAAAACACTGGCGATCTGAATTCATTAGCCTATGAAGCATTTCGGGGCATTTTTCAATACTTTTATGACTGGTGTGTTTCTTTGCATTCCAAACAAGCCCAACCAAATATGATCTTTCAATGATACAGCTGGTATTTTTAAAAGGCTACAGACAGGTTTTCATCAAAATAAACATGATCATCTGACATTTTGTGGAGGAGGGATGGACTTTGAGGAGGCAATCAACAGGAGGCATAAACACAGTCTGTCATGACACAGGGGACCAAACTGTTACCCAGTAACTCTTTGTGGTTGTTTCATCCACTGCCTGAAAGGGTCTTTTATTGCACAGATGTCAAAAGTCGGTGAGGCACTGTGGAAATTATAACACAATGACTTAAAGAAGTGAATTTTTTTCGTTTTCTTCTTTTTTAATTATAGGAGTCTAAAAATGGAGTAAAGAGAGCTTTCAACGTTATTTCTCTCCCTCCAAACAGTGAACCCAGTTTTCTCCCAAGCTGGCAGCCTGTGAAGTCCACGGCCGTCGTAACACTCTCCTAAATGCACCTGTACATGTGAAACTGACTAAAGAAGCCAGCAAGTCCAGAAATCACCTATCTAGCGCTTCAGAAGCAGATACCCGCTACCTGAACTTAGCAATCACACCTCTCCTCCACTTCCTCCAATGACAAGATTTTACAGAGAACAAATTTAGAACTATAATGTAGGCACATTTACCAGGCTGCGTTAACTCTCCATGTCAATTCACAGACTCTTCCACTTATGCACTATTTTTCAATTTTGAGCCGAGATGGTGCGATGGCACTGTGAAGGGAATTTGTTGGCATCGAAGAGATTGGAGAACGTATGTTTCCTCTGCTACCTAACAGCTCCCTGACCCTCAGTCCATATCTGATTCTGATTGCGTCTCCATTGATTCTTCCCAACTACACAATTGCAGTATCTCCATTTTGGTGTTATGGGATTGGGTTATGTCCTACCACGCAATCATTTACAAATATTAGTTGATGGCAGCAGGATTTTATCTACTTTGAAAGGTGACCTTTAATTACTGAGTCTCGTTTTCATACAAAAGTGTTGAAAAAAGCACAAATCATCCAAATATAAGTATTAAAGTGAGAGTTTTAAATATTCATTTCTTTTCTACAGCTACCAAAAACCTTCCTTAAGCTTTGTAACCCAAAGCAGAAGCAACTCCTAAAAGATTTTTTAAAAAACCTTAGCCAAGATAATGCAATTTATAAGTTATTATTATAAGGATTAACTGGTGGTTATTATTTTGGGAATCCTGGTGGCATCGTGGTGGAGCGCTGCACCTGCTAACTGAAAGGTCCCCAGTTCCAACCTGACAGGGCTCCCTGGGCAAGCGACAGGGCAGCTCTGCTCTGCTGTGAGCCGGCATCGACTGGACACCGCTGGCTTTGGTTTGCACGGTAGTGACTGTCAGATGCTGACGGGTCTGCTCCGTCTCACGGCAACCCTACCTACAAGAGCCCGACTCTGCTGGGTGCTGGCCTGAGCCGCACTGCAGGGTCTGAGCCCAGGGCCGCGGCCACGCTGTTAGTCCATCTCCCCGCCTCCAGGCTCCAAGCTGACCACCGCCGAGGCCTGCGGATGGCCCTAACTGGAGTGAGGTCCCCGGCGGCAGCGGAGAGAAGCGGGAGCTGCGGTGGGCCCGACAGCCATCCATAGCGCGGCCAGGCGGGTCTGACCCATCACAAGTCACCTGCACTACCTGGGCTCCTTGGTGGAAGCAGCGTCTGTTACTGACAGCACACCTTTCTTCCTTTATTTTGTCTTCCATTCTTTGTTCTTATTTTTTGGCAATGAAGTAACAGTGCCGCTAGCCTGTGTTGTCTAAACCGTACTCAGCTGATACAGGTAACACATTAGCGGGTGTATTAAAAAAGGAAGGTTTTGTCTCAGTTTATTATTTATCACACTGAATCCAGTTGAGTTCAACTGTGAAGAAAAAAAGAACACAGTGACAGACGATTTTTGGCTTTGTGAATATTTAAATGAAGATTATCTCTGAAAGAAGAAACGAAATAAGGCACTTTATGGTGTATTCCGCATGCAGCAACAAGAACATGGTATTTTATTATGCCACTAGATAAGTTTTTGACTTTGCTGCATTCCAATTTCATACACACTATAATAACCTGAATTGGACAAAAATAACAGATGCACAATATTATTTTAACTAACACTTTCACAAGAAAAAAATGTACTGAGGTTTAGAAAAAACACTCTGTGCCACAGGCCTACCATGCATCACACACCTAGAGATAATGCCAAGCTTTCCAGAATTTTCTTCTACTTTCAAAAATTTCTGAGTTCTAAAAACAGTATTTCCTGCTGTCTGTTTTAAGACATTCTGCCACAGGTGCGCATTGTTTTTCTAAGCAATACCTGATTCTATACCAAACAACACTATCTCCAAACTTAGTACTTGTCAGCAAATGAGGCAAGGGGGTTACCTCGTCTCCTCGCATTCTGTTCTACACCATGCCTCCTCAGACGTGCAACGGGTACTGTATTTCTGAGTGTAGCTCTGAAGGCACTTTCCATGTTCTTAGTTCACTGAGCACAACTCTGCTAGACTGAAGTGTCATCTGCTTCCCTGTCACTGATGGTCCTCTAACATGTAAAGGGACTCACTCAGCCATCAGAAACATCTATTATTAGCCAGGCACTACTCTGCATCTGAAAAAAAAAAACAGCAGTAAATAAAGCAAAGTCCCTGCTCCTGCGCATCTTCAATCCCAGTGGTGGAAAATGAAAGTAAAATCGTGAGATGATTATTTAGAATCTCAAACCCACTGCCATCAAGTCGAGGCCAACTCACAGTGACCTACAGGACAGAGAAGAACTGCTCCACAGGATTTCCGTGGAGCATCTGGCAGATTCAGACGTAGCCCTTACCCCCGAGGGCATCAGGGTCAGAATCTCAGAAGGTAACAAACACTAAAGGGAACAACCGTGCAGGATGAGAGGAGACTCCTGACTTTCTACACAGGAGGTTAACCACAGCCTCACTGGAAGGTGACATCTGTGTATTTAAAAAAAATAATAATTCTATGAGGTCAATTCCAACTGACAGGGACCCTGTAGGACAGGGGGCTGCCCCATGGAGTTTCCAAGGAGTGGCTGGTGGATTTGAACTCCCAACCTTTTGGTTAGCAGTTGAACTCTTACCCACAGCACCGCCAGGGTTTCTGACCCACATACAGAGATGGAAAAGAAAGGGATAAGCCACCCAGTCATCTATACGGAGAGCTTCCTGAGCCCAGGCTACGCCAAGAGCAAAGGCCTGGTGTGTCTGCAACATGACAGGAGCCCCAGTGTGGCTGGGGCAGAATCAGGAGAGAGAAGCCGAAGACCAGATGAGAGAGCTCCGAGAGAATGCGGCAGAGTAGATCGATGCTTTCCACAGTGACTAAAAATCTTTTAAAAATCTTACTTGCTATTATATACCATTAGCACTCTACTTCCTGCTACCCTATGAACCCCATTATGGAAAAAGCCTCTTAACTTCTAAGGAAGCACACATCAGGGCTAGCCTTTAGGCCAGCGCCCCACCAACCCTCCCTGCCTCCATCATCATCTTCCAAGTGTCTTCTAGAAATTCTGCCTCCAAGAGGGGGTGAGCGACGGGAATGTGTGAGCACAGCGGTGGAGTCCCGGGGCTGGGACGGGAGCAGGATCACTGCTGCCTCCGACAGCACCAGCTGCCCTGTTCTCAGGTGGTTACAGTCGCTGCATTTACAGACGGGAGCCAGGATGGAGGAATTACTCCTTTCAGACTACTTTCTTGTGACTAGACCAATGCTTTTTTCCTGGCCAAATATCATGGCTAGCTTACCACATGTCTGTTTCTGTCTGATCACTCAACATAGCAGACAGTGAACATTGTATAGGTACTAGAATTTTGCCATTAGTTGACTGTCAGTGCATGTGTGCGTGTGTGCCTGTGTGTACATGTGCATGTGCATGTGTGTGCGTGTGCGTGTGCGTGCGTGCATGCATCTTTCCCTTTGTTTTCCTTTTCTCTTAGTATTTTACTTGGATTTTGGAAAGGCACTACTGGGTATAATAGATATCTTTTAAAAACAAAGTAAATTCCAGTTTTTAGGCCAGCAGATTTCAAAAATTCAGAAAAAAATAAAATGAGATAATCCCATAGCCTGAGCCTCTGGAAAAGATAGCACTATAAGGAAGCTGAGATCCCTGCAAAAATTAAAGATTTTTGACCCAGGCTCAAATTCTCCACATTCCAGAAGGAAAGTTCCTAAGTCTGGAATGAGCACAGAGGTCATTATACAATGAGTTCAGACACTAAATAAGAGTACAGGGAAGAGAAGGGACATGTTACCTGGGACCAGCATAACAGATGGCAGCAGACTTCTAAGACGGCCAGATAGCTAGGTTTCAAAACAGACACTACCACTAAATAAGCATGTGAGGTCCCTAGGTATGAGTTCAGATACAAACAAAAAAGGTCTTAAAAAAAAGGGGGGGGCTCGCTTTGGTGTGAGACTGTATAATGGAAATACAGGACAGAGAATAATAAACTGTTCAATCCTTCACTTCTTTTTTTTTCCTTCATTCCTTATCTCACATAAGGAAATCCCGGTGATGTAGTGGTTAAGTGCTACTGCTGCTAACCAAAAGGTCAGCAGGTCAAACCCACCAGACCCTCCTTAGAAGCTCTATGAGGCAGTTCTGCTCTGACCTGTAAGGTCACTATGAGTCAGAAGCACCTCAGGAGCAGTCGACTTGGTTTGGTTGCCTAGTGGTTAAGCGCAATGGCCGCTAATCAAAAAGCTGGCACTTGAAATCCAACGGGCACTCCTTGTAAACTCTACGGGCAGTTCTACCCCATCCTACAGGGTTTGTAAACTTGCCCCCAGGCCCCCCAGTGCAATGACCTTTCCAGAAAGAGTTCCAGAATTGCTTTGAAGGGTAGAATACACACGGGTATTGATGCATAACTTCCCAAAGGGAGCCCCTCAAAGGCGACCCCAGTGACATGCAGAACAAGGTATGCAGCACCTAGGACAAGAAGGCTTGCGGACTTCACTGTCCGAACACGTATGTAGACGCGATGGCATCTACTACTTTGAGGAACACGTGCTTACCATTCCGGTTCTGCATTTAGCTACCTGCATGAATCCCGTTCTCTTCTTCAATTGTGAAGGAAGTTCCCCAGCATTTTTCTCTGCTGACAGAATCTTCATGGTAATCCTAACTGCACCTCTTCCGGTAATATCTAAAGCCCCGGCCTGATGTGAAACATACTCACATTTTCTCTTGCTTCCTTTCTGCAAATTATGTAAAATGTAGTTAATGAACTATAAGAGAATTCGGGAAGATGGACAGAATACAGGCAATTGCATAAAATCAACAGCATTTTTTCACAGGAAAACAGCAACTATTTAGAAAACGATGGATCATTCATAATAACAACAGACAAGACAAAGCTCTTTTGACTGACTGTGAGTAGCCAAGTGACAGGCCTGTGTAACAATAAATCCTTCCTGATGGACTGAAGGCATCCCATGTGTGAATGAAGAGACACAGGCCAAAATCCACAGTGTACTCCTGACAAGTATCTCCAGATATTTACATATTACATATTTTAATTCTCATCAGGATCTTCTTTGGTGCTGTGGAGAAAGGATTCGAACATTCATCTGGAAGGAAAACAATGTAAAAATGCCTAGAAAAAAATCAGTAAAGAAATAATGAGGAGAACCCCTCTACTCGTGACTCAATGTTGCGCACTTCTGAAGTCTGAGGACAGTGCGTGGCCTTGGTGGCAGAACAGGCAGGTGACTCCGACGAGTTGGTACTTTTCTGTCCGTGATAATCGTCATCCCTGTCTTCACTTCTGTTGGCTGTGTGTCCATCACAGGTGTTCACTATTCTCTGCTCCTTACACGTGTTACATCATGTAATTCTACGACGGTCACATGTCACAGCTTTGACCTTGCTTCTACACTCCAATTTTCAGTAGGATTGTTTCGCCCCACAGCAGTGTCTGCGGGAGTCTGACAAGGGCATGAAGGCCGACTGACACTGCTGGCTTCATGAACAAAACAGCTCTCTGGGTTGCAGGGACAGAGAGTGGCATTTGAGCCAAGGGAGCCACCTGCCCCCTTCACTTCATCTTACCTGGGCGATCCGCACAGGCAAAGGAACCCACAGCCGCACAGTGGTTAAGGACTGAATCTGCTCACCAGAAGGTCAGCAGTTCAAATCCACCAGCTTCTCCTCGGAAATTCTATGGGGGCAGTTCCACCCCATCCTACAGGGTTGCTGTGAGTTGGAACTGACCCAACGGTAACACATTTGGGGTTTTACAAACCTAAGAAAATGGGGCTAGCACCCATACTTCAGATTTAGTATATTTTCACCACTCAGTACCTCTCTCACAGTGCTCAGGGGAAACAAAGGCTGGTATCACCAGGAGGTGTCGATGTGCTGAGACAATCCAGAGCTCTGGCCACGTCCAACCTCTCAGCCCAGCAGTGAAGGCAGGACGGCGTACGGCAATTTGAGAAAGAACAAGCTGACACCAGGTGCACAAAACTGCTCCAGGTGGATGTCTTAACAGATATCTTAATTTTCAGGAAGAAAACCAATAATGCCTGGCTGGGGAACCACAAGTTACGGAATCCAAACTCTTTCTCTGATTTTTGTCACCTGTTGGTGGCTTTGCTCCCCTGTCCTAGGGGTGCACATAACTGAAGACCTGCCACTAGTCATCAATATAGCATCCTCCAGACTCAACACTCTGCCAGAGGTCATGGACCAAGCGCTCTCCGACTCTACCACCATGTGGCTGGAGGAAAGAGGGAAGGTCAGGGCCAAGACTCACAGCACTGTGTAGGCTGTGAGTAGTAAATCCAGTTTCCTATGAATTTTTTTTTCTCCTCAATTTCCCACTATTCCAATTTCCAATCAGTGTCAAGTTCATTCTGATTCACAGCGACCCCTGTGTGTGTCAGAGAACTGTGCTCCAGGGGGCTTTCAACAGCTGATTGCCTGGACATAGATCGCCACGCCTTTCTCCTGAGGGGCCTCCGGGTGGACTCAAACCTCCAACCTCTTGGTTAGCAACTGAGCTCATTAGGCATTTGTAGCACTTGGGGACTCCACTTAGACGCTCAGTCTGGTGACAGAACCCAGAGCGTCAGTTCTAGAAGGAGGAAAAGGAGACTACCAGGAATCCCCAGAATTACTGCAGTAGAACAGACATTCGGCTATGTAAGGAAGCCCTGACATCAGGGGCTAGAAAACACAGGGATGCTTGGGATATAGCAGTGTATGTGCCCACGCATTCCTGCCGGGAGGACAGTCTTTGCAGTGTTGCTTCATGGTAACTCAAAGGGCTGGGCTTGACTTCTCTCTGTTTTAATCCATGTATCTCTCCTTTTGAATTTTTTTATGTATACATATTATGCACATATTTTTTGTGATAAAAATAAAGAGAAGAGACAACATGAGAATAAAAAATGCTATCCTTATGAACTTTTATCAGTAACAGTAACATATTCATATACTTTAGGAAGTCTTGACACTAGAATACACTAGCAAAGGCATTGCTACCTGAAACTCAGTCCTCAGAGAATTTTGGCAAGTCCCATCAGATGCACCAACAGAAGTATAATCTGGGCCCCCTGGAAATTGTGCCAGTGTTCCTAAGGCACTTGGCTGGTTCCTAAGGATGTTTAATGAAGGGCCAAGAAGAAAAGCGCTGGCTCACCTCCTCCATCCAGGAGCCCAAAGGGTTCTCTCTTCTTCCAGCACTGGCCCAGACCTCCCAGGCTGTTCCCTGACAGGTGCAAACAGAGCCTCACTCAGAGAAGCCTCGATGGGCTTCACCTAAGCAGCACTAGGCTTACTAGCTGCCATGGATTGAATTGTGAACCCCCAAAAATATGTGTAGCCATGTGCCTGGGCCAGGATTCCCTGTATTCTATAGTTGGCCTCCTTTTTGTGATTTTCCTATGCTGTATGTTAAAGGATTAGGGTGAGACTGTAAATCTCTTCATAGGATCACCTCCCTGCTCCATTGTAAAGGGAGTTTTCCTGGAATGTGGCTTGCCCCACACTTAATCCTTTCATTCTACAAGAGATAAAAGGAAAGGGAAACAAGCAGAGAACTCAGAACCTCAAATCATCAAGCAAGCAGCACTGGGAGAAGAGCACATCCTCCAGATCTGAGGGTCCAGCACCAAGATGCTCCCTGGACAAAGACAGATGCAATACTGCATTTTCCTCCAGAGCCGACAAGGGGGAAGGCCTTCCCCCAGAGCAGACATCTCAAATTTGGACTCGTAGCCTACTGGACTGTGTAAGAATAAACTTTCCTTTGTTACGGCCATCCACTCTGTGCTATTTCTGTTAGAGCAGCCCTAGCTGACTAAAACACTAGCCAACCCCCAACCTCACATGTGAGTGAGTCATAATCTGTCCCTGGGAGTGGCCTCCTGTTTATCTCGGCCCACATTAAGGACCAAGTCTCTCCTTTTACCTCTCCTCTCAAACCTGGCCCCGTGTTCTGCTCAGGACTCTGCTTTCTGATACAAGGCCAAAGCAGGTATTAACATGCACCATATGGACATGTCTACCCGGATCTCAAGACCCCCCACTGACATCTGGGAAACTACTTGGCAGAACCCACACCTTAGTACCTGGATTCCAAACCTAACCACACCCACTGCTGTCAAGTCAACAGGAATTCCAAGGCCATGAATCTCCATGGAAGCAGACTGCCACACCTTTCTCCGGGGGAGCCTCTGAGGCTTTCAAACGACCCACCTTTCAGTTAGCACTCAACTGCTTTAACCACAACATGACCAGGGCTCCTCACTGTGTGTGTCACTAGGGAGCCACCACACGACCAGGGCCCCTTAAAAGCTGTATCACTGGGGAGCCACAACACAGCCACGGCTCCTTAATAGCTGTATTACTGACTATAAAATGGCATCTTTCTTAAACTCTCAGCGGCTGATGCTGAAACATTCCTTGTCAAACGCATGGCCAATCAGTTGTCCTAGAGTCAGTTTGCACTCATGGGGTCCCACGTGGGTCAGAACAGGACTTAGTACTGCAGAGTTTTCAATAGCCGGTTTTTGGAAGCAGGTCACTGGGTGTTTCTTTCACGTCACCCCCTTGTTGAGCTTGAACTGCCAACCTTCCCTTCAGCATCCAGTGTACACACAGGGACTCCAAAACCACGGCAGTGCCACACAGAGATACGTGCACCACCATTCCCAGCAACATTATTCATAAAGGCGAGAACTGGGCACAATCCAAGTGTCCATCACCTGATGAATGTGTGTGTCTAAACCTGCTGCTAGGGTTGGGTTAGCCAGTCAGCACTGTACACACTGCCTACAGTAGGCAAGCTGTGCATCGGCTTAACTACAGACTCGCTGAGCTGTGACGAGACGTTTCTCATGGGTATTCCCATATTGTTGACACAGTGGGGGACAGGTGAAACCGTGCTCTGCAGGTTTGTGAGAAGGCATAACTGGGCTCTGTGTACCTTGTTCATTGGGTAATCTGGCCCTCCCCACTGCCATCAAGTCCGTTCTGGCTTATAACAACCATAGAGTAAAGCTGCCCATAGATAGGGCTTCTAAGGAGCAGCTGGTGGATTTGAACTTCCGATGCTTTGGTTAGCGGGCTCAGCTCTTAACCCACTGTGCCAGCAGGGCTCCACTGTTACTGTGAGGTGTCACAGAGGCTATTTTTGACCCAGTGTGACTGCATGTGATAGAACAGAACTTCCCCATTGAGTTTTCTAGGCTGTAGGCTGGAAATAAACTCAACAGCAACAGGTTTGGTTGGGTTAAATCTTCAAGGAGTAGATCACCAGGTCATTCTCTTGCTGAACCCCTGGCTGAGTTAGAACTACCAACTTTCAGTTAACAACCAAACACTTAACTGTTGTACCTCTCCTCCCTTACCCACCCCCGTCTCTGTCTCTGTCTCTCTGCATATAGAGGACAGCCAACTAAGTTAGCCAACTCATCCTAGAAAAAGTGCTACATAAACCTCATTGCTGAATATCATTAGGGTCACCTTCAAAGGACTCCCCCTGGGAAGCTAGGCACCAGTGCCAGTGCCTAGTCCATCCTTCAAAGCAATTTTGGAACTCTTTTTCCAGAATGGCAATCAGAGCTGTCGTCTCATTACCCTTGATGCCTAGAATGCCATCAAAATGTCCTCCTTTCAGTATTTCTTTTACCTTCAGGTAAAGAAAACAGTCACTGGGGCCAGATCAAAGGAGTAGGGGAGGTTTTCCAATACAGTTACTTGTTCCCCGGCTAATAACTCCCCCACAGACACCCAAGTCCGTGAACTTGCCACCATGCCACCATGTACAATGGCTATTCCAGAAAGAGTTACAAAATTGTTTTAAAGGGTAGACTAGGCGCAGGCACAGCTTCCCAAGGGGAGTCCTTGGAAGGCGACCGCAGTGGTATTCCACAATGAGGTATGCAGCACTGAAAACAATCAAGTTCATGGACTTACATACACACACAGACAGACACACATATACACGCAAATTGTAAATGTAGTATATTCACACAGAATAATTCACTCAGTGTTTAAAAACAAAACCTGATACATTAATGAACCCCCACAGGATTATGGGAAGTGAGAACCTGATGCGAAAGACACACTGCCTGTCTGCACGTTGTAGGCCTCATTTCCATGAAAAGTCCCGCAAAGGAAAAGCCAGAGAGTGGCTGTCCGGGACTGCAGTGCAAGGGAAGACCGACAGCAAAGGAAGAAGAGGGAACTCCGCGGGCTGACGGGAATCAGCCAAGGCTGGACTGTGGTGATGGCTACCCAAGTCCATCAAGACAACCAAATTACTGAACAGTACAGTCACAATGGGTACATTCTACATGACATGACTGTGTACATCAATAAGGACGGGAGTGGACCCTGTCACATGTCACAAAGTACACAGCACAGTCCTTTCGTCAGCAAACGGCTGGAAGATTAAGAGGCAGAGTTCGTGGGTTTTATGGGTGGGATACTGGGAGTCCACGTGTTTTCACCCAGGAGTTGTGAGCAGTACATAACAAGCCCTCGAGCAGAACAAGTATAAACCACAGTCCATGAACTCCTATGTACAAGAAACATCCTAGCCCCCCTTTGTCCATACCCAAATCTATTTCTATCTTCAGACTTCATCCTTTCTAGCTGATCAAACAATTATCCTCAGTACTTATTGGAGTTCTCCTTCTTGCCCACCCTTTGCATTCAGGTCACGGGTCCAAAGCACTGGTGGTGGGGGTATCTTCCAGTCCCTGGTCCTCAGTTCTCCTGTTCCCTGGGTCCTTGTCAGTCCCTTCAGACCAGCCACATCCTCCTGCTTCAGTGCCACCCTCAGGCACAGGATCTGCTGAAGCCCTGCCTGCCTAGAGTTCAGGTTACAAATGAGTGGCCTGCAGGCTACAGCTGGCCTGCAGATGTGTTTTGTTTGGCCTACAAGAGGTTATAAAATATTCCAGCCAACTCTGAAAAGCCAGGAGAGCTCACCAAAAAATCAGAGCTTCTGGCTTCTCTTCAAAATCAAGAGACCTAGCAGCGGTGGGCTCTCTCTCCCTGTGGCAACAATCAGAGGGCCGAGAAAGGGCCACGCTGTTCATAGATCCTCCAAACTCAGTTACCTCCCAGACGTTAAGAGAAGGCACCCGCTGACATTTTTACACTATCTGCAGATCACTGCTGTATCAGATCACTTCTACTCCCTGCCTTGCCCACTGTCATGGGTTGAATGGTGCCCCCCCCCCCCAAAATATGTGCAGCCACATGGCTGGGCCATGATTCCTGTTACCTTGTGACTGTCCTCCATTTTGTGGTTTTCCTATGCTGTATGTCAAAGGATTGGGACTGTAAATCCCTTTATAAGATCACCTCACTGTAAAGGGAATTCCCCTGAAGTATGGCTTGCTCCGCCCTTAATCTTTTCATCCTACAAGAGCTAAAAGGAAAGAGAAGCAAGCAGAGAATTGGGAACCTCACACCATCAAGCAAGCAGCACTGGAAGAAGAGCACATGCTTCAGGCCTGAGGTCCCTGCGCCAAGATGCTCCCTGGACGAAGACTGATGCAATATTGTACTTTCCTCCAGAGCCGACAGCGGGGAAAGCCTTCCCCTGGAGCGGACACCCTGAATATGGACTTGTAGCCTACCAGACTGTGTTAGAATAAACTTCCCTTTATTAAAGCCATCCACTCTGTGGTATTTCTGTTAGAGCAGCCCTAGCTGACTAAAACACCCACCACTGGTGTTTGAGGTCCCTAAGCCAGTTGCATCACTGAGTGTCATCTGGGATATAACCTTAGAAAGTTATAAAGAGGGTTCAGGTTTGTCACACACATCACACTCATTTACTGCTGAGCGGTCATGACATGGCAGGCAAGGGGACCTCACACCCCTCCTTTAGAGCAGGAGGATCAGAATTAACAATGACAACCACATGGTTAGTTCAGTGGTTAAAGCGCAAATCTTCAGACTTCAGGCATCTACCTTGAATGAGAGGCTTCAGGAGGAAGGCCTGACCACAGCTCAGACTCGGTGGAGGCCTCTCAACAGTGGGTCTAGGTCGGCAGCAGCAAGCAGATACTCAGTCCTATCTCTGCCTTCACTCAGTTAGGGAGCAAAAACGTAGGGTTGATACGTGACGTTCTCATCTTGACTCCACACAACGAAGGCCAGTATGACCTCCAAGACTCACATGTCATGTCTCTTCTCCAGGGTTGAAGGGGAGTCAAATGACGGATGCATTTTCTCCTCAAGGTTAGAGATGAGGGAGGAACCTTCGGATTTATGTCACACATTCTTGTGTCACAGCATGTGGGGTCAAAGTGAACTTATGGGCTGTTTACATTATTTACATACTTCACAGGCCTCTATGTTGCTCACTCTAAGTTCAGAAATTTTCTAAATAACTTTCTAGTGACTTACAGATTTCTACGGACTTATATTTAATGTTACAGAGCCTCAAAGAGGTAGGCATATTTCTAAGTTCACATTATGAGTATTGCTACATGTCGATTCTGAAAGCATAATCGTGACTCACACCACGTAGGGTTTGAAAGCATTATAGAGACATGCAGACCATCACGCTGCTGCCCTGATCGCCTCCCCAGAGCCACCCCATAGACTCGACAGTCTCTGCACTGCCCTCTTCCCTGTGCTGGCCGCTATCTCTGGGAGTCAGGAAAGATCCACATGCCTCTATTCTCTTTCTCCTTCTCTTTTCTCTTCAGCCCTCTTACCTTGCTCCAGCATCTGTGGAGTAGATTTGAACTCATAACAAACCAAGTTAGGTCAGAGACTTCTGCTGCTTAGGGCTTTCAGTGGTGGATTTTCGGGTCAGCAGGCCTTTCTTACAAGGTCCTTCTGGGCATACTTGAATCTCCAATCTCCTGGTTAGCGGCCTGGCATGTTAACTGTTTGCACCACCTGGTAAGGGTATTTAAAAAAATAAAGCCACTGCCATCGAGTTGGGTCCGACTCATAGCGACCCTGGAGGTCAGAGAAGAACTGCCCTGTAGAGCCTCCAAGGAGCACCTGGCTGATCTGAACTGCTGATGCTCTGGTTAGCAGTGGTAGCACGTAAACCACCGTGCCACCAGGTTTTCCAGTAACGGTACAGCCTTTCAAAAGCCATAACCAGGAAATGACTTCTTCTCAGGCTGCGCATACTTTTTGCCCTTTCACAGACCTCTTAAGATGATAGGAACCAATTTCCAAATTCCCGATTCAATGGAAGGAAGGCATGGAAGGAATATAATGGGCAGAAGTGTAGGTTAACATTCAAAATATTAAACAACCACAGTAACAGTGCTTTTAAGAAGTATTACTGTATGTCATCAAGACACTTGTGACTTACAGAAATCCTAGAGGACAGAGCAGAACTGCCTTCCAGGGCTTCCTAGGTTGTGATCTTGAGGTGCGCAGATCACCAGGTCTTTTCTCCTGCAGCGCCACTGATGGGTTCAAACCCCTGACCTTTCAATTAGCAGCTGAGCACTTTAACCATGGATGTATCAACCGAGTCAAATCACTGGTCAGTCCTGAGACAGATTCCATTTTTACTCAGAATCAAAATACCAGCTGCTTAGGGAGCATCTGTATCATCCACTTGTAGTAGTATCTGCTGAGCTGTTACTGCTTAAAAAGAAAAAAACAGCTTTGAGTAGATTCCGACTCACAGCAACCCTGTAATGTTAGAAGACTGTGATCCGTAACACCAGCTGAAGGCCACGACCTATCTGAGTGTGTCATACTAGGGTAGCCTGCATGCTGCTGTCATACCAGACGCTGTGTCACCAGTATTTCACGAATCAGCAGGGTCACCCATGACGGACTAGCTTCAGTGGTGCGTCCAGAGCGGGACAAACTAGGAAGAAGGCCAGTTAAAAACTTGATGAGTTGCAGGGAAACACTGTCTTGCACACCGCCAGAAGGTGGGCCTCTCAGGCTGGAAGGCGCCTAACTACGACTGGGGAGAAGCAGCCTCGTCACAGTAGCCAGGTCAACCAACTGTCACTGAGTCTATTCAAACTCAAAATAACTTCGTAGGGTTTTGAAGGCTATAAACCTCTATAGAAGCAAACTACCACATCTTTCTCTCTCAGCACTACTGGTAGTTTTAAGCAATCCACTTTTCAGTTAGCAGTTGATTGCTTTAACCAGAGCACCACTAGAGTTCCCTCAAAGTAGAGTCAGTTTTAATAACATGAAAGGAATAAAGCTCTGAGGACCTTCCTTTACAGATGTGGCACGCCTCAAAATGGGAAGAAATGGCTGCAAATATCCATTAAAAACAGGAATGTAGAATTTTATGGATCTGGGAAAATTAGGCATCTTCAAAAATGAAATGGAATGTATAAACATCAATATCCTAGACATTACTCAGCTAAAATGGACCAAGGCTGGCCACTTTTAATCAGACAATCACATGGTTTACTGTTGGAGAAATGAGAGACTAAAGAGCAATAGAGTAGAATTCATCATCAAAAACAGGACTTCAAAACCTAGCCTAAAATACACCACTGTCAGTGGTAGGCTAACATGCACACACTCACAAGGAAGAATAGCTAATATGACTGTTACTCAACAGACCCAACAACCACTAATGTCAAAGATGAAAAGTTTAAAGACTTTCTTCTGCTGTCTGAAAGTGAACAAGATGCACTGATAATTACTGGTGATTAGAATGCAAAAGCTGGGAAACAGAACACTGGTAATACAAACAATGTCAGAGATAACACGACAGGATTTTAGAAGACCAAGGACTTCTTCATTGCAAGTACCTTTTTTCAACAACATAAATGGCAACTATACACGTGGACCTCACCACATGATTTACACGGGAATCAAATCGACTACATCTGTGGAAAGAGATGACAGACAAGGTCCACATCATCAGTCAAAATACAGCTAGGAACTAACTGTGGAACAGACCATCACTGCTCATACGCAAAATCAAGTGGAAGGTGAAGAAAGTTAAAATAAGCTCACAAGAGTCCAGCTATGGCGCTTGACGGTATCCCACCTGAATTCTGAGACTAAGTCAAGATGAGTCGGCTCCGACTCGACGGCACTTGGCACTTGGCTATTGAACACTAATGACCTAAAACTAGGCAAGTTGTGGGTTGACACCAAGAATATCATACATGAAGACAGCACCCCAAAAAAACCAAGCTCACTGCCATCAAGTCGATTCCAACTCACAGTGACTCCAATAGGACAGAGAAGAATTGCCCTGGAGAGTTTCCAAGGAGCACCCGGAGGATCTGAACTGCCAGCCTTTTGGTTAGCAGCTGTAGCGCTGAATCACTACACCACGGGGGCTTCCTGAAGAAAGTACAAGATCACTAAAAAGACAAGAAAGAAAGAAAAGATCAAAAGAGGTTCAGAATCAACTCTGAAACTTATTATTGATCACAGATTGGCTAAAGTGAATGGAAGAAATTATCACATAAAACTGAACAGATTTCAAAGGTCAGCTTGAGAAAACAAAGTGAAGTATTACAGTGGATTGTCCCAAGATCCGAAGTTAGAAAATCAAAAGGGAAGAATGCTCTCAGCATTGCTCAAGCTGCAAGAACTAAAGAAATAATTCAAGCCTCAAGTTGCAATACTGAAAAATTCTATGGGTAAAACGCTGAACAATGCAAGAAGTGTTAAAAGAAAATGGAAGGAATACACAGAGGCCCTCAACCAAAAAGAACCGGTCACATTCAATCCTTTCAGGAAGGAGCCTACAATCAACAACCAACAGTACTGAAAGAAGAAATGCAAGCTGTGCTGAAGACACTAGCAAAAAGCGCGTTTCCAGGAACTGATGGAATTCCAGGTGGATGTAGCTCTGGGAGCACTCTATGCCCCCAAATTCGGAAGACAGCCACTTGGCCAGCTGACTGGGAGAGAACCACATCTCAGCCCATTCCAAAGAAAGGTGACTCAGCAGAAAAATGAAATTATCAAATACTATCACTAATATTATATGAAAGAGAAAAATGCTCAAGATCATTCAAAAACCACCACAGTAGTACACAGGAAGGGAACTGCCAACCCGGATTCAGAAGAGGATTTGGAATGAGGGCTATCATTGCTGATGTCAGATGCATCTTGGCTGAAAGCAGAGAATATGAGAAAGAATGTTTATCTGTGTTTTATCGGCTATGCAAAGGCACTTGACAGTGCGGATCGTAACAAATCATGGACAACACTGCAAAGAATGGAAATCCAGGAAACTCAATTGTGCCCATGAGGAACCTACATGTAAACCAAGAGGTAGCCATTCACACGGAACAAGGATGTACTGAGTGGTTTAAAAGCAGAAAATATGTATGTCAGGGTTGTGTCGTTTCATCACACTTCTTCAATCTCTATGCTGAGCAAGTAATCAAGAAGCTGGATTATATGAAGACAAATACAGTGTCAAGATTTGAGGAGGAATCATTAGCAACCTGTGATACACAGGTCACACAACCTAGCTGGTTACAAGTGAAGGAGACTGGAAGCACTTACTGACCAAGATCAAAGGCTACAGGCGTTGGTATGGACTATGCCTGAACATAAACAAAACAAAAATTCTCACAACTGGACCAATACACAACATCAGGATAAACAAAGAAAATATTGACATTACCAAGAAAGTCCTTTCACTTGGGTCTACCATCACCGCTCCCAGGAGTCAAGAAATCAAACATTGTACTGCACGGGGCAGATCTGCTGCAAAAGACCTCTTTAAAAAAAGCACTGAAAAGGTAGATGCCACTTTGAAGACTAAGGTGCACCTGACCGAACCCATGATATTTCTAATCAACACATACACATACAAAGTTGCACAAGGATGGCCAAAGAAGAACTGATGCCTCTGAATTATGGTGATGGTCAAGAACATCCAACATACCATTGACTGTCAGAAGACAAAAACAAGCGTGTCTTAGGAGACGTTCAGTCAGAATGCTCCTTAGAAGCAAGGATGGTGAGACTTTGCCACATGTGCTCTGGACGTGTTATCAGGAGGAGCCAGTCTCTGGAGCAGGGCATCATGCTCAGTAAAGCAGAATCAGAGACCCAGAGGAAGACGCTCAGTGAACACTCAGACACGGCGGCAGCAGTCCTGGGCTCCAACGCAGCCACAACGCCGGGGGTGTTGCAGGGCCAGGCAAGGTGTCATTCTGCTGTACATCGGGTCACTGTGAGTCATAGCCAGCTCCACAGCACCTAACAACAACAACTGCCACAACCTCACTCAAACAGGAAGGATGTGTCAGCTCAGACTTTGATCAGGAAAGAACTCTTCTAACTAAAATAAACTCAGTCATCCGGGAGGGTAAATCCAGCAGGGGGAACAGAATGCCGAGATCACAAACCCAACAGGGCAAAGGACTGTGCCTCGTGAGTAAATACACCAAAGGGGCCCAGGAAAGGGACTCTACTCCTGGGTGGACGCTACAGAAGCAAGCACAAATAAATAAACAAAAAGAAGCAGGCAATGGGACCGACGGAGGCAGAGGACTCTGTAAACAGACTACACTGCACTTGGGGTGAACTTGAAACACTTCTGATGGGAAGGCAGGTGGCTCTGTGTAAACAGTCAGAAAGGCGCAGAACAGCAGAGCAGCATCCCAGTACACAATGTCACCAGGCCATAGAGATTGGATTCCAATGGGCTGAGACAATGCAGGATACTGATTCCATGCCACAGCCCTATCATGCCACTTAGGCTCTGGATGGACTTATTACCAGAGCTTGGGAAGGAACAAGGAAGTTGTTATCTAAAACTAATTAAATGCTGTTAATAGCTCTTACCCCGTTGTTTGGTTTCGGGACTGTCAAGTCCTTTGGTTAATTTAACTTAAACAAATAAACAAAAAGACCTGTCCTCTTCCCAGCTGCCTGGAATGAGTGCCTTCTAATCTACTCATTATAGAAGTTAATATCTTAATTCTGAAGGTAAACACAACCCCCTCTGGAATCCCGTTTGGCAAGGGCCAGCTCTGCTTGATAATGCCCCAGTCATAAACACAGCTTCTGAGGCAGTGTCCAAGCTTCACTAAATGCCAAACAAAAAACCAAAACCTGAACCCACTGCCATCAAGCTAGTTCTCTTTGTGACCTTACAGGGCAGTACAACTGTCCACTGGTTTTCCAAGGAGTGACTGGTAGATGTGAACTACCTACCTTTTGGTTAGCAGCTGAGCTCTTAGCCACTGTGCCATCTTTCTGCCCTTACTAGTCAAACCTGGACAGTAACTACTAGTTACTAGGATATTTTTCAAGAATTGGGCTGCAGTTGATACATCTGGATACAACTGAACAGAAGCCAACAAAGACAATTTAAAAGCAAACAATCTACAATCCTGGGAAAGAAACGAAACTGTGTCAAAGGCAAAACTGTGGGAAAGCTGTCGTTACAGGCCTTCAGGATCACACTCCCACAAAAGGGTCAAACTTCACAACTTTATAGGTTGTTAACATGCTGGAATACTGTTGTACTGACCGCTAACAATTCAAAGGTTTTTAATGGTGTTGGGAGGCAGCAATCACCAGTCACTCAAAATTCCAGCATGTTCCCTGAGATTCTATGACATTTTTCCTCTCTGAGTACAGAAGCTCCAAGGTTGAGGGGAGTGGCTAGAAATAAACTTCCTTAAATAACCCTGACAGAGTAGTTTTAAGTGCTACATCTGCTAACCTAAAGGTCAGCAGTTCAAATCCACCAGGCGCTTCTTGGAAACCTATGGGGCAGTTCTACTCTGACTTGTAGGGCTGCTATGAGTCAGAATTGACCAAATAGCAACGAGTCTGGTTCGGGGTATATTTATTTCAGGAACCCCTGGGTTGCACAAATGGTTAGACTGGGCCACTACACAAAAGGCTGGAGGTTTTCGGCCACCTAGAGGCACCCTGGAAATCCTGGTGGTGTAGTGGTTTAGAGTTGCAGCTGCTAACAAAAAGGTCAGCAGTTCAAAGCCACCAGACAATCCTTAGAGACTCTAAAGGACAGTTCTACTCTGTCCTATACGGTCACTATGAGTTGGAATTGACTCAACAGCAATGGGATGGAGACACATCTTAGAAGAAAGTCCTGGCAGCCCACTGCTGAAAAATCAGGCATTGAAAACTCCATGGAGCACAGTTTTATTCTGACATACACGGGTCACCATGAGTCAGCACGGACACAAAGAAAATTGGTTATTTATTTGAAAGTCAGTGGGGATGGGGAACTCGCTAAACTGACAACAGCTAAACTGAGAAAGATCTATTCTTTAAACCCCTGGAGGGATACTTCATGACCCAAGGAATAGTGCATGTCCCTTCCACCTTGGATATTAGCTGAGAAGGGATATAAACAGGTGGTACATTACCTCGGTGCAATAACGTTCCTTCAGGGAGGTTTGGCGGAGTCTGTCCTGGTCGACTGTCTAATCCCTGGTGGAGCGCATACAGAGGAGTCCTTGTGCTGCAGGGGTTAAATGCTCAGCTGCTAACTGAATGGTCAGTGGTTGGAACCCATGAGGTGCTCCTTCGCAGACAGACATGGCAGTCTGCTTCCATAAAAATTACAGCCTTAGAAACGCTATGGGGCAGTTCTACTCTATCCTATCGGGTCCCCATGTGTCAGAATCAACAGGCAACACAAGTATCTGCAGAGAGGGGAGATCCGTAGGTACAAATCTCCTGGAGACTCCACTTAGTCAGAAGAGCTGACCTCCAGCAAGACATCCCCATCTCTTTCCCTAATTGTTATGTAATATTTTAGAATCCTTGACAGCAGGAAGATTTCCAGGTTTATCACACACAGATTTACCGCAAGGTAGTCATGACAAGGCATGGAAATAAGACCACACGATATTTATTTACAACTGGGAGAATCAGAATTATCAATTATAATCACAAGAGTAGTTTTATCAGAATTAAGAATTATAATTACAATGTTAGTTTCGTGGCTGACTTCAGGCTTTTGCCTTTAAAGAGAGGTCTTGGGAGGAAGGCTTAACCATGACTCAAAGTCCCTCTACTTAGGGTTCAAGGTCAGTGGTGGCGGGCACAGTATCAAGCCTCCTGGTGTTCACCTCTGCCTTCTCTAAGTGATGAGCAGAAATTCAGGGTTTATATGTGAATTTCTCACCTCGGCCTCCCACAATAAGGGCCAACACGATGTCAAAGACTAGTATGTCATTTTCCAGGGTTAGAGGTTAGCCAGACCTCACAGTTTGATTCAAGATCAGAGATTAAGGAGATGTTTATGTCTGAAGGGTAGTTTAGGTCTTATGATCACTGTGCATCCTGTCAATCAAGTTATAACTTGTTTACATTTTTTACATAGTTCACATGTCTCTATATATCAAAGAAAATCTTGTACTGTGTTAGTAGTGAAAGAAAAGGTGTTTTATTAAGGAATAATAAAGCTCGAGCTGGGCAGTGCTAAGTAGAAATACAAGAGCACTCTCCAGTTCAAGCACAGAGAGGTCTGTGCACATAGAGAAGAAAGGTAAGGGTTACTGATGGATCACAGGTAACATCTCCTTCAGCTGGAAGTCCTCTGAAACACAAAAGTTGGCCACTCGGCTAGGAGTGAGCTGGCACCTAGGTCAGCGGTGCCAGTGGTACCTGACTAGGCACCCAGGATTCCAGTCATGAACCCACTTTCCTGGGAACAAAGTGCTTATTACACCTGGACACACTCTGCCCGTGAACCAACGGTTTACATCCCGACCTTCTGTTTCCTGACAGCGCATGCTGACCCCATCATTCTTACCCAAGACATGACTGTTCCCAGTCTGAAACACTTCTGTTGATGTGGGTTCTGTGCCTAAGTTCAGAATTTTTCTAAACTTCTCATGACTTACAAGTATCTAATGGATTATAGCTAATACCAGAGAGCCTCTTAAAGCCAGACATATTACTTAGTTCATACCATGAATGCTTATACATAAGCACAACAGTGTCTTATACCTACGGGATCTGAGATCATTTTAGCAACATATAAAACATTAAGCCTTTGGGATGCTCTAACTGAGCCTTTCTTCTGCCTTGCTGACCAACTTTTATAGATGCTTCACCCTTTTATTCTTCTCACATATGCTTTTGCCCTATCTGTTAACTGGAGTCAACCAACTGGACTCTTGGCTTTTTGTAGGATTAAACACACAAAAGAGGTAAGGCACTGACTCTGGCTGCTGGGATGAGACCAATGTAGACCCTTCACCCTTAACCCTAAGCCACTCGGCCTCCCCCCTCCCGTCTCACTTGCTCTTCGATTGAGCCTCTCTGGGCAAGAGCTACTGGCGCTAACCAGCATCTGGACAGGATGGTCAGAACTGTTGTTATCCATGGTGAAGGAGTCACTGAGAGGTCAGAAAGGCAGTGAAGAAAACAGAAAGATGAGAAGGGGGGCAGCTGTGTGAACCCACCCATTAGGTGCCTGGCAGAATTCCCAGTAACTAATGACTACAAATTCAATGAAGAAACTATTTGAAGAGATAGTCAAAACACGGCTCAGACAGAAGCATCATTAACTAGCCAGAGCCACAACAAAGTTAGGAATTATCAGACTGTTTTGATCAGTGACTTCTGCTGCAACTGACATCGTTTGCTATACAGTCTTATAATACACACACGGTTGTGCTATCCACAATGGCAGCCACCTGTCATCTGTATCTATCCAACTGTAAACATTAACAAAACCAGGAGAGGCCGGGAAGAGGAAGCTGTGAAAACTTTGTATTTTCTGCACAAGTATTATGCAAAATAAAAAGTCTGTTAATTTTTATAATATAAAAAATTACCAACACGATGACTAATGACTGAGTAATATTTATAGCAAATATACTGCTCCTCTGCCTCTAGGTCACTATGGTTTGGAGTTTGTTGCTCCTAGATTTTAATATAATTAATAATCTCATCTACTACTTCCTGAAGAAAAAGGTTGCAGTATATTAGAGGTGTTCTATCTGACTTGATGGTACCTGGCTTGGCTTGGCTTGGCTAGATAAATTTTAGAATTTAAGCTATACCTATACCTTGCAAAACAATGCCTCTGGGTGGTATACTGAAATTACTATTTTAATATATTACTCATCTTGAAGTACTAAGAATGTAGAATTTAAATACATTTCAAACTATCGCTTAAATTTGGTAATTTTTGTTCCGTAACATACTGTTGGGAATACTTTATCTTCGGGCATGTCTAGACAAACAGATGGTTTGGATGAGCTCATTTTAAAAACAGGCTGAGTACAGGGAATTGGCCAATTAATATATTTAAAATAGGCATATTTTGTCCAAAATCATCTCAGTTGAACCACTCACCTTTCAAGTGGTTACTTTGGCATCATGTAGCCCAGAAAGCCCATATTCTATTACGAGTGCATGATGGAGTTTGTTCCAACTCACAGCGACTATGTGTCCAACAGAATGAAATCTGCCCAGTCCCGCAATATTCTCACAACTGTTGTTACGACTGGGCCCATTGTTGTGGCCATGGTGTCTACACACTGCAATGAGGGTCTTTCTCTTTTTTGTTGACAGGTTTGTTCATGCTTTTGACAGTCCACAGTATATTATTTGCCAATACTATAATCCAAAGTCATCAATTCATTTTCTTCGGGCTGTCTTATTCATCGCCCAGCTTCGCATGCATACGAAATGATTAAAAATACTATGTCTGGGTTCAGGCAGACCTTAGTCCTGAACGCATCTTTTCTTTTTAATGCCTGAAAGGTCTTTCGCAGCTGACTGGCTTTCTTCATTTCCTGACTGATGCTTCAAAGCGTGTTGGTTGTGGATCCAAGTAAAACGAAACCCTTGACAACTTTAACCTTTTCTTCATTCATCATGATGTTGCTTACTAATTCCGTTGTGAAGATTTCTGTTTTTTTTGATGGTGAGGTGTAATCCATACTGAAGGCTATGGTCTCTTCAGAAAGTACTTCCAATCCTCTTCACTTTCAGCAAGCACGGTTGCATTACGTGCATACTGTGGGTTGCCAATGCGTCTTCTTCCAATCCTCACGTCTTGTTCTTCTTCATACAGTGTGGATCCTCAGACTGTTTACTCAACCTGTAGACTGACCAAATGTAGTGAAAGAACACAAGCGTGACACACTTTTCCTGACTTTAAACCATGAGGCAGCCCCTTGTTCTGCTTGAATGACTGCCTCTTCATACATGTACAGGTTCTACAAGAGCTCCATTACGTGTTCTGGAATTCCAATCTTCAGAACGGTGTCCGTAATTTGTTACAGTCAACACAGCCAAATGCCTTTGCAGAGTCCATAAAACACAGGTCAACGTTTCTCTAGCATTCTCTGCTGTCAACCAAGATCCATCTGACATCAGCAATGACATGCCCTTGAATCCAGCTTAAATCTGGCCGTTTGTCGATGGACTGCTGCAACCATTTTTGAATTATCTTCAGCAAAATTTTATCTGCATGTGGTATTAATGCCATTGACAATTTCTGTATTCTGTTGGGTCTCCTTTCCTTCAGAGGGGACTCAGGTGGCTACTCTCCGTCAGTTTACCAGGCAGATCTCTTCCAAATTTCTTGACATAGACATGTGAATGCTTTCAGCATTGTATCCAATTGTTGAAACATCTCCATTGTTGTTCTGTCCATTTCTGGAAGCCTGTCTTTTGCCCATGCCCTCCATGCAGCTGGGACTTCTTCCTTCAGTACCAATGGTTTTTGATCATAAGCTGCCTCCTGAAATGGCTGAATGTCAACCGACTGTTTTCTTTCTTTTGGTACAATGATGCTATTATTTTCATCTTCTTTTCACACTTCTTGCATTGTTCAATATTTTCCCCATAGAATTCTTCAATATTGCAAACCAAGGCTTGACTTTTTCTTCAGTTCATTTAGCTTGTCAAGGAATTTGTTCTTCCTTCTTGGTTTTCTAACTATAAGTTTTTGCACATTTCATTACAGTACCTTACTTTGGCTTCTCAAACCACCCTTTGAAAACTGTCCAGCTCTTTCACTTCACCATTTCTTCTGTTAGCTTCTGCTATTTACATTTAAGAGCAAGTTTTAGAGTCTCCTCAGATACCCATTTTGGTCTTTTCCTTCTGTCCTGTCTTCTTAATGACTTTTTGCTTCTTCATTTATGATGTCCTTGATGTCTTCCCACAGCTCGTCTGAGCTTCCATCATTGGTGTTCAATGCATCAAATCTATTCTTGAAACGATCTCGAAATTCAGGTGGGATACACTCAAGATCGTACTTTGGCATTCATGGACTAGTTTTAGTTTTCTTCAGTTTGAACAAGAACCAGCACATGAACAAATGGCGGTCTATTCTGCATTCAGCCCTTGGTCTTGTTCTGACCACATCAAGCTTCTCCACTGTCTTTTCCCATAGGTGTCATCAAATTGATTCTAGTGTGTCTACTCTTTACCACACAGATAATACTTGAGAGAGTCATGATAAGTCCTGCCATTCTGGAGCATGGCAAGTGACAAAACAGTGTAGGAAGAGGGGGGCTTCCTTTTAATGAACATCAGGTTAAATATCAGCACATAAACATGCCCATTATTTTCCACAAGCAAAATCATATCAAGATTTAAGCAGTATTTCATTTCTAAGAAAAATAAATGCTGCTGAAGAGGCCAACTACAACTAATTTTTTGAATTACACTCTAGAAAACATTTTCAAATGAGGAAAAATAACAGACACGATGACCAAAGGTGCAGCTTTCTCAGGTGGCAGAAAATAATGTTTTATCTGTTGCTGTCAAAAGATAAATGTTAAAAAAAATGAC
Source organism: Heterohyrax brucei (assembly GCA_028571685.1). NCBI lineage: Eukaryota > Metazoa > Chordata > Mammalia > Hyracoidea > Procaviidae > Heterohyrax > Heterohyrax brucei. Next base: position 67,499,920 of record CM053163.1, on the reverse strand, counting down.
AAGACTGCCTGCACACCTCTTAGCAGACACAGAATGATTACCTCTCATTTACTCCATGGGCCACACTCCTGAATTCTAAATTGAAGAAGGCTATGCATTAACTCGGAAACTGTGTTGCCACAGTAAAATCCTATGGCTGCTAACCAAAAGGCCAGTAGTTCAAATCCACTAGGAACTCACTGGAAACTCTATGGGGGCAGTTCTATCCCGTCTTATAGGGTCACTATGAGTCAGAATTGACTCGAAGGCAGAGGATCTGGTTTTGTGCACTCACTCATTATAATTCTAAGACAGTGGTCATGAATGTTCATTCTTTCATTTATTCAACAGATGTAGGAATAAACATTCGTTAAGCATCTACCATGCGGAAGTTCTAAATTGGCTAAAATATACACATCTATGTATAAATCTTAGTTCTCAGAGTAGTGAAGTTATGTAATTTGTCCAAAACTTTGAACTCTCCTAAGTAGCAGACTAATTCCAGGCTGAAACTAGTTTCATCAGACTCTAAGGATTTAAATTTTCTATTTGGCTGATACTGTTTCTTTTAAAACATCCCTTTAATTGTAAAACATTTTATACAGCCAGGAAAGAACAAGTGGAGGATGATTACATCAGATTATAACACCGAGGGCAGTTATACAGTACTGGGAACTACACCAAATCCAAGCTGACTGCTAACATTAACTATCACGTTCTAGAAACTAAAAAGATTTTAAAGTCAGGAACAAGGGAAAACTGTCCACCATCACCACTATTTTTTAATTTTAGTTTTAAGATACCTTCCAATACAATTATGTAACTGAAAGACCTGAGGCATAAAAGTTAGAAACAGGAGGAAAGTTTTTCATTTTTATAGTACATTTGATTATGTACTTGAACTATACAAAAGGACAAGATTTAAAAATATATAAATATACATATTTGAAAGAGCCTAAATGTTTAATTGGCTGCTTAGACAATCAATATGGAAAGCACAATACTCCTCCCTGCCACCCCTAAAAATAACAACTAGCTGCCTTCCTATCACTTCCAACTCATGGTGACTCTACCCATTACTCCACTAGGGCTTCCTTCATGCTTTTCTTAGGCAAATATTTTTCCATCTATTTTGTAGACAAATAAAGCAAGGCGTATAGAGATCAAAAGATGGTCTGATAAGCATTATACAACTAATATTTGATGATCTTTCCAAACCCTTTATCGCTAACAGAGCAAAGTAGACACATACTGTCCCCAGTCATGTAACACTGCCCTAAAAAATCTTCCCTTTCTCTGGGGCTCCCCTAAGAAGGTGGAAGAGGAGAGAACCGCGCATCAGTCACTTCCTTCCCCATTAGCTCTACCCTGCGGTGTCTGAGTCAGGACTAGCTTTCATCTCTAGTTACTTATCTGAATGTTTCAGTCCCACGTCACCCTTCCAAAGAGCTCTCATGTGGACAAGACACAACAAACTATCAACACATGAACAAAGACATAACACATTAGTCATGACAGGGAGTAATCGTCACTTTAATGGGTGACATAACGATGGAACATTCATACACGGTAGAATGACAGACAGCGTGGCCACCTGAAGATTCCGCTGGCCAGGCAGCCGTCTTCACTATCTCCTAGGACAGCAGGAGGCCCTGGTGTTGCAGTGGGTAAGAGCTCAGCGGCTAACCGGAAGGTCAGTGGTTTGAATCCACCAGCTGTTCCTTGGAAATGCTCTGGGGCAGTTCTACCCTGTCCTATTAAGGTTCCTATGAGTCAGACTGACTTCACAGCAATATCCTAAACATAAATGATGACCACATCCATGTTAACTCCCTGTACCCACCAATTTACCTAACTCTGATCTCAGAACGATTCCTCTTAAGTCATACAATAAATCTGTTTTAACTTAACATTTTGAGTAACACTTTCCAAGAGAAAATTAGAGCATACTTTTTCTGTAACATAACTAACATCATGAAAAAGCTTATCAGAACTGATTCTAATGTCCAGTGTTAATAAAACCCACTGCCGTCCAGTGAACTGTAACCCCTGGTGACCCTGTAGAACACAGTGAAACTACTCCATAAGGTGTTCAGGAAGCACCTGGCAGATTCACTGCAGAACTCTGGTTACCAGCTGTAGCTCTTAAGGCATAAAATCTTTTGAAGTCCTGTCATTATAAATTAACGTGCTGATGATACTAATAGATGATTCAGTATTTATCATCACCAAATTGTTTTATCTTAAGGCGATCTGAATTTTAAATTGATACCATTTGTAACACAGTCCAGTATGCTACCAAAGTTGCAGATGCTTCTTGTAGCAGCAGCTACTGCAGATTGCACTGTGACCGTTAGGTGGCAGTAGTTCCCTCTTATCTGCAGAGGAAGTTAAAACATTTTTACTTGTCTTGCAGAAAATGCTTGTTTCTGTTTTCACCACAAAACCCACTGCCGTTGAGTGGATTTTGACTCACCAAGAGGACTCTGCCCTCAGGGAGCTGAGAGGAGGCTTGCAGGCCAAGAGGACAGTTGACCTCTACTGACGAAGCGGGACTCAGCCTACATCCTTCTGATCTCCATCCCTAGCTGTAGCCTGTTACTTCTGAAATAAACCTCTTAAACTCTGTGTGTGCTTCCTGAATTCAGCAGATGGTGCGGTGCACTGCTCAACCCATATGGGAAGGAAAGGTGCTGAGGAGAGGGAAGGCTGCTGAGCAGAGGCTAGGCTGCTGAGGAGAGGAGAGGGCAAGTGGCCGTTGTCAAAGATGGAGTGGTCCAGGAGCCTTTACTACACAGGGACTGGCTTTGTGTTGGTTCTGATATTTGAACACGTGCTAGCGAAACGACTTTTAACTAACATCAAACTAGAGAAAAACAAACAAAAAACTAGAACTCAATTTGTTAGGTTGGTCTCCAGCTTAGAGCCACAGGTAGTGAAAGTCAACTGTATTCTCTAATGACAGGGTTGTTGAAGGGCTGAAAATTACCAATGTCCCAGGGTTCACAAGATGTACTTTGCAAGCTTAACATTTGGCTAGAATTTGGCTTCAAACATAAATCAGTCTTCAGGGAAAAAATTATGGTCATCTGTGAATCTGGTGTTTTGGTCTGTTTGCTAATGATATTCCTAATTTTAAAAGAGTAAATTTGAATTCTCTGGAAGCCAACCCTTCTCTCAGCTGGTATTATGGAAAGATTTCATCTGCTTACAATTTCAAATGAAGCAAAAACATGATTTCATAAACAAAATGCACATTCTACTTTCTTATTCACAGGACGTACTTCCCAATCTTTATACATAATATCTGACAAACTGTGAAATGTCAGTGTTCTGTGCAGGTGTTTGTAAGATGAGGTGGAGTCTGAGGATCAAACACTTCTGCAAGGCAACAGTACTGATCCTCTTGTTCTGATTATTTCAGATAGTTTTTGTCATTACCCTGATAATACGCCTGACGAACATGTGTTTTGAAAGTGAACGTTACAATTTCCAAGTCTTGGTGTCTTCCAATGTATTGCGACTGTCTTCCCACTTTAATTAAGTAAGGGAGTGGGGAGGAGAGAAAGGCAGTGATGATTTTTTCTGCTCCTCACTGCCTTCACATAGTTTTGTTTTAAAAAAAAATTAAAGCAGCTTTACTGAACTATAACTGTTGTACAGCAAAGCAGACAAGTCTATTGCACACAGTTTGATAAGGATTTATTTATATATCAAAAATGCAGAACATCATCACAATGATCAAGATAATGAACATTATCATTACCTCCAGTTTAAGGACTCAGGTGCCCGACCCATGCCATGGTGTTTTCAGTTGCCTTACATACATGCAACAGCTGGACAAAAAATAAGGAAGATTGAAGAAGAATTGATGCGTGTGACTATTGGTGTTGGTGAAGAATAGTGAGTGTACCACTGACTGCCAAAAGAATGAACAAATGTGTCTTAGAAGAAGTACAGCCAGAATGCTCCTTAGAAGCAAGGACGATGAAGCTCCATCTCCCATACTCTGGGCGTGTTAGCAGAAGGGCTCAGTCTTTGGAGGGCATCATGCTTGATAAAGCAGGGAGTCACCCTAACAGGGGAAGCTTCCACCAAGAGGAACTCACAGTGGCTACAGCAGTGGACTCAAGCACAGCAATGGCCACGAGGATGGTGAGTGACCAGGCAGTGTTTCCTTCTGTTGTACGAAGGGTCACCCTGAATCAGGACAGACTCAACGGCCCCCAACAACGACCCATGAGATTTTCTGCATGCCCTACATAGCATAATTCTTCTTTATTGTCCTCCCTACAACTTCTGCCTGAAGTAACCACTGATCTATTTTCTTGCACTGTAGGTAAGTCTACGTCTTCTAGAATTTTATATAAATGAAAGAATACAACGTGTGCTCTGTCTCACTTCTTGCACTCAACCTGTTTCTTTTGAGATCTATCCCTATTGTTTTGTGTACCAACAGTGTATTCCTTTTCACTGCTGAGTTATTCCACTGAATGGACACGCCAGTTTATCTATTCCTCTACTAACAGACGTGGGTGGTGTCCAGCGCAACAGAAAATAAAAGTACTATGAACACACACATGTATGTCTCTGTATGGGCATACTTTATCCTGGAGTAAGTTAATACTTAAAAGTGGGATGAATAACTTTTTAAGAAACTGTCAAAGCTTTTCAAAGTGGTTGTACCATTTTACATTCTCATCAGCAGCATAGGAGTCTGTTCACTTTTTTTGGCCATTTTAATCATTTTTATGTGTATAACTTAGAGACATCAATTACATTCACCATATATGCAACCATCATTGTATCTATTTTCAAATGTTTGCCATCATTCTCAACAGAAACTCCAGCCAAAAAAACCATGCCTGTTGCCATCAAGTAGATTCCCATTCCCAGCAACCCATTAGGATAGAGTGGAACTGCCCCATAGGGTTTCCAAGGAGTGGCTGGTGGATTAGAACTGCCAGCCTTTATAGATAGCGGCTGAGTTCTTCACTGCTATACAGGGAAGTTCCAAACAGGAACTTGCCAACAGGAACTTAGTACTCCTTAAATAATACCTCCCAGCGCCCACCCTGAGCCTTGCTAACCACTAAACACCTTCTGTCTCTTTGCATTTGCATACCTTAGATATTTCATGTAAGTTGAATCACATCATATCTGTCCATATTATCTTGCTTAACACACTGTCAGGTTCATGGACGTCACAGCTTAGAACTGCCTTTCTCTTTATGGTTGAGTGCTAGTCCATCTGGGAACCCTGAAGGTGTCGTTGTTAAATGCTACCTCAGTTGGCCAAAGGGTCAGCAGTTCAGATCCATCAGGCACTCCCTGGAAACTCAATGGGGTAGCTTGACTCTGTCCTCTACAGCTGCTGTGAGTCAGCACACACTCAGCAGCCCTGGCTTTGGTTTGGCTTTTAATATTCCACAGGACACAGACACGGTGTCACGTGTACCATTCCTCTGCGGATGGTCACTGGGTTGTCTCCTTCCACTCTGGGCAGCTCCTGTGCGTCCCCCGTGACAGCTGCCGTTCCCGCACGTTTCACCCACCACTGCAGCTCCCCCTCCTCCTGACCTAGCGGTGGCGCTCCTCACTTCACTATCCTATGCCAGGGCCCTTAAGTCCACGGGGCTTTACACCCTGCTGTTAAACCCTCCTCTGTCAAACCTTTGACTGGCAATCTCACAGCCAGAAATCCTTGTCAGACTCCACAACGTCTGTAATGACGGAAAGTGCATTGCCTTTTCTTTTAGCTACATAAATGGGCCTGGGATAATTTCCTCAAAAATTTTAAGTAGATAATACATTCATTTGGTTAAAAGAAAAAACTAAGTATACAAGTTAAAACTAAAAAATTTTCCTTTCCCTCCACAGTCTTCTAGCCGGGGCCTTCTTTCCTGCCACACAGAAATCTCTAGTCATAGGTTCTATACATCTTTCCACAGTTATCCTATATATATTATTTTACAAGCACTTTACACTCCACTGCAAAAATAAAGTTTATTTTACAATAAGCATCAGCATTGATTCCACCTGTTATTATACAAAAAATGTCACCATGAATGAGTTTTCATCTGTATCGTTTAGTATATGCACACGTATATCCGCAGAATATGTTCTACAAAGCAGAAGAACTGTTGGGTGAAAGGTTAGCAATTTACAAGTTTGACACAAATTGCTCAGTTGTCCACAGATGTTGTACTAATTACAATGACAGAAAAAATGCACTGATTAAGGGTAGAGCTGCCCAGCCAGGTCGTGTTACTGGTGTCAATCAGCTGTGTACTTGTCAAATGCTGAACTGGCCGACGCTGTTGACAGAAACTGCCTCAGGTATCCAGCACTATCAGAACAGAAGCATCATCAACAGAAGCTTATTTTCTCCCAGTCCAGATGTTTGGATGGACTTGACAAACAAAAATTATTTCCTCACAGTCTAGTAAGTTTAAATTCAGGGTGTCCACTCCAAGGGAAGGCTCTCTCTCTCTCTCAGCTCTGGAGAAAGATCGCTGTCGTCTTTCTCTGGACTAGGAGCTTCCCCTCACAGGCGCTAGGTCCAGAGGTCAGTCAGCTCCTGGTGCTGCTTTCTTGGCAGTAGGCGGTCCCTGCGTCTCTGCTCAGTTCTCCTGTTTATATTTCAAAAGAGACTGGCTTAAGACACGGCCAAATATCGTAGATTTAATCAATGTAACTGCCAGTAATCAATCTTACTAACACAGATAGGATTTACACCACAGAGGGAAATCATATCAGATGATAAAATGGTAAATAATCATACAATACTGGGAATCACAACCTTGCCAAGTTGACAGAAATTTTGAGGAAACACAATCCATGACACACATTTTCAACAAGGAACAACAATGAGTGGCTGCTGAGACTGCTCATGAACAAACAGAACAGTTCACGGGATTGGTTCTTTGGTCTGGAGGTCCAGAGTCTTGGACTCATGGGATTCCCCAGCTAACTGGCCTGGTAACACCTTCAGTGCTTCTGTTCCACCTCCTAGCTGTTGCACAGTGTCTGTGGTTTTACGAGCTCACAAGCAGCCATTCAAGCTACTAACGATTGGTCTCTGCTTGCCTGAAACAACAGAGGAAGAGGGAGAGTCAAGAACAGGAAGAGTAGACGTGAGGCTAGCTGCCTCCATGAACTACATCCAGCGTCATGAGTCCGGAAGAACTGGATAATGCAAGTGCTTGGTTTGGCACTATTATTGAATGTTCTGTTCAAACATTCTGCAGAAGAACCTCGACCAGAAGGGGGAAAATGCAGAACAGAATTCCACATTCTTATGGACTCCATACTTTCTGGAGTCATGGAGGCTACATGAACACTCAAAAACTACTGCTCTAGGATCATTTTTAAACCTTAAACTAAAAATACCACCTGAAGCCTCCTTAAAACAATAGTCCAGCTTAACTAGTAAAGAATGCCTGCTCTGAGTATTATGTTCTCTAAAGATTCATCTGTATGGGATCAAACTGACAATCATAACTGAAAACTTTGGTAAGAAACTTAAGGAACAGTGAGTTTATGTTAATGGAGAATGAACAACTCAAAGAATATAATCAATGTCACTGAATTGTACTTGTAGAAACTGTGAAACTGCTGTATGTTTTGCTGTGTGCATTCTCAACAACACATACACACACACACACACACACACACACACACACACACACAGTCTGACAGTTAAGTCCATGAACTTAACTGTTGTAAGTGCTACATACGTCACTGCTAAACATCACTATGGTCACCTTTAAAGTCCTCTCCTTGGGAAGCTATGCACTGATGCCAGTGCCTAGTCCACCCTTCAAAGCGATTTTAGAACTCTTTCTGGAATGGCCATTGAGCATGGTGGCATAGTGACAAGCTTACAAACTTAATTGTACAGTTGTCTATTAGGGAGTTCTTAGCCATTTAACAAATAACTGTATTGCAACACCCTCCCCACTCACCTGAACTGGCCACCAACAGCTTTTTTTCTTCACCCAAATATAAAGGAATACTGAAAGGAAGACATTCTGATGACATTCAGGACATCGACGGAAATATGACGACAGCTCTGATGGCCATTCCAGGAAAAAGAGTTCCAAAACTGCTTTGAAAGGTAGACTAGGTACTGGCTTCAGTGCACAGCTCTCCAAGGGAAGTACTTTGAAGGTGACCATAGCGACATTCAGCAATGAGGTACACAGCACTTTTTCTAGGCCAAGTTCGTGAACTTGTCAGACCTTCGTATGTATGTGTGTTCCCTCCCCTTACAACCCTGCCAGTGAAGCATACTGTCAAGCTACTTTCTCCAATTGATCTCTCCGGCACATTTCAAATTCCGGACAGTAGGGTAAATGGTACATATCAAAAACGTATACACTCAAGTGAAAAATGAACAGATAAGGGAGCTTTAATTTAGTCTAAGTAGGCTCAAACCAGACACAGAAAAGTACTTACTTGCTAGTCACATCTTAAAAAAAATGACTCCCACTACACTGTCTCCTTTATTTTCTGCTTAATATTGAAATTTTATTCCTCCAAAATCCCTCCTTTTCTTACCCTGCAAAGAGTGACAGTCTGTGAGGCAGAATTTTTTTTTCAAGCACCTTTTTTCTTCTCTGATGAATGTTCCAAGCTTAAAGGCAGGCACATAACAAAACTTATTAGTCTTTAGGGGGAAGCACAGAGCAGTTCTTTCCTTGCCTGTATCCCCAATAGGTTAGTTTCAAAAATAATTCATTTTCTCTAGTTTAGAGCTGAAATATCTGCCAGAGTTGTAAGTGGTCCCATGAGCTTTGCTGCACGCCATGAACAGAGAAAGAACAATTTCATCCCTCTCCTAATGTGTTCTCTGGATAACCTTCTGGATGTGATTATGATGTTAGTGAGACGTACTAAACTTTCTCTCCATTCTGATCTCTGTAATGACCACCACTCATGCAGGGAACTAATAATTTTTTTAAGGCAGTGGTATGCTGGCAAATGTTTATAACATGCTGTCATCTGCAGACTTTGCCAACTTCCATGGCATAAGTGCCCCCTTTGTGGCTAGTCTTTGGCTACCGTAGTGTCACTGAACACAGCACCGGGAAGAGCAATGCAGCAGGGCCTCAACAGACACACTAACATGACAGTCCTACCGCTGACAGGTGCGGAAAGCGTACATAACCTCAGGAGCACAGAAAAGGGTACACTGTGTCCAACTAACTGAGAGCTGTCTGCTTTAAGAATTTATCACCTTTGTTTCTAATATAATTCATTTAAGAACAACCTCTCTATTTATTTCGAAAATCAAAATTGCCAGTGAAGACTTCAGGAAACAGTACAAAGAAAACAAAAAACTTCACACTTGGATCAGTAAGCAATATCATGATAAACAGAGAAAAAACTGAGGTTGTCAAGGATTTCATTTCACTCTGATACACAATAAACACCAATGGAAGCAGCAGTTAAGAAATCTAACAATAAACAACAAAGACACAAGGACAAAAGAGCTCATGGGAATGGGAGACTGTATCAACATGTGACCAAAGGAACCAGATGGTGCCTGGCCACCTCCAAAGACAGCCGTGATGGGGCACACAACGTTCAGTCCCTGTGGCAACACGAGAAAAAGAGGAGTACAGCTCAAGAACTCTACTAAAAGATGAAATGTGATGGTCTCATAGCCCAGGGGATCCCCTGGGAGCATGGCCCCGAGACCTGCTACTGCCCCTGACCAGAAAACACTACTAAAGTCAACTCTTTAGACAAAAATGGACTGGACACAAGCACGTGGGACACAATGTGACCATACAGAGTGGGTACTTCATGGTTCTATGCACTTATAGGATGCTGTCTTACTGTTCTCTTTCTAGATGGGAGAGAAGAGGGTGGGGAGCTCATTAAGAGGCTAAGACAAGTACAGAATGAAAAGGAATGTGCTGTCACTGCACAAGCAGAGCAGGAGGAACTGCAGACAGGCAGACAGACAGGCCACATTCATTTGGATCGTATACTTCCACTTAATCACAACATTAAAAGAAAGAAAGAAAGAAACCAAACAATGTATGGCATCAGACAGTTCTGTTGCAAAAGACCTCTTCACGGTGTTATAAAGCAAAGACGTCACTTTGGAGACTAAGGTGTTCCTGACCCAAGTTACAGTATTTTCAGTTACCTCATATGCATGTGAAAGCTGGACAGTGAATAAGGCAGACTAGGAAGGATTGAGGCCTTTGAGTTGTGGTGTTGGCAAAGAATACTCAATATACTACTACATACCACTAGAAGAATGAACAGATCTGTCTCGGAAGAAGGACAGCCAGAGTGCTCCTGAGAAGAGAGAATGACAAGACTTTTTGTCTCACACACTTTGGACATTTATCAGGAGGGACCTTTCCATAAAGAAGGGCATCATGCTCAGCCGAGGAGAGGAAGACTCAGTGAGACAGACTGACATCACCCTGCTGCGACGATGGGCTCAAACAGCAGCCACTGCAAGGGTGGCACAGGACCGGGCAGTGTTTTGTCCTGTAGTGCACAGCGTCATTACGAGCTTGAACCATAGTGGCACATAACAGTCTTTCCACCATACAGACACGATACACGCACATGACCTTAGGAGAACAAGAGTAAACTGCAGTAAAATAATTATGCAGTGATCTATTTTAAGTATAACCTTTGTAATATAATTTCTCTTTACATTTTTTAATTTTATATAATTAAACTTGAGCGTAATTAAGCTAAGCTTAATTACTGATCTGAAAACTTCCTGAAGACTTACCATTTGTATAAGCAGGCCCTGGCATATTGTTCTAAGAGAAGTATTACAGTCACAGGGAGCAGGAAACCCTCAAGAAAGGACTCATTGCTTTGTGCACACTCCCAACAGTAATAACCATAACTGCAGGAAAGACCACTAGTTGCTTATTTAAATACAATTTTCTCTTGTTTTATTTTTTATTTGATATGACTGAGTGAAAATGTACATTCCCATATAAATCTGCATGCCCACCTATATGCAGCTCCCACTCCTCTCCCTGCCCAGTGACTACACACTATTCCTCTCTGCTCCATACATGTCTCATCCTCCCAACAGCCTCCTTTCCGCTCCTCTCCACCCACTCTCCTTCCTCCAGCCAGAGGTCAGCAGGATGATATCCTATAGATGTATAGAACCATAAAGTGCATCCAATATATGGTCACTCTGCATCACCAAGTCCAATCCATTCGTGTCCAAAGAGTGGACCTTCATTATGATTTATGGACAAGGGCAGCATCAGGGCCAGAGGCCATGCTCCCAGGGGAACCCAGAAACCGCTGGACCATTAACTGAGGTCTTTCAGTGGAGATCTCAGGATGTACCCCTTTTTATTCTTGTGTTGCCAGTGAGACTCAACCTAGTGAGCTCCATCGCGGCTATCGCTGGTAGTGGCAGGGCACCATCCAGTTCTCCCAGTCCCAAGTCGATGTAGGCACCCACTCATGTGGGTCTCTCTCTCTTCTGGGTTGTCTTTACCCCATGTCATTTTGGTCTTTGGTTCTCTTCTTTCTTAACAAAATAATTTTGATTTTGTTCAGTTTTGCAATATGCCCAGCTAAGTTTCTCATCTTACCCTGAAGAAAAGGAAAGGTGTATGACTGAGTTCTGGCCAATGATATCTGAGCAAAAGTTGTGTACACCCTGGATGACATTCTTTGAAATGGTATGGATTCAGCTAGCATTCACTGTTTCACACAACTGGGCTTTTTCCTTCTTTTTATTTGAAATATGCACGTGGTTGGTCTGAAGATGGAACTTTCTACTAAGAATGGCAGGATAGAAAGCAGACGCACTCTGAGACACTGGCAGCATAGTGGAGTCACTCTGTCACCTCTGGATTTCACTGTCTAGGAGATAAAAATTCACACCTATTTTAAAGTCATTCATTTTCGGATCTTTGTAACTCCCAACCAATACCACTCCTAAATGACAATACAGTTAACAGAGAGCATCTACTATGTGCCAGAAATTTATTGTTACTCCTAGAAAAATAACCCCATTCTGTGCAAATGAGACATCTACTTTGTGAGTTTTACAGTCTCATATATCCTAGGAAGGATGGATTCACTTTAAATTTACGAAGGTTCACACCCTCCCTTCTGTAGGTCACAGTGTTCTAAGAGTCACGTTTATACCTGCATGCTACAAGGGGTACCTAGCTAATGTTAACAATATAAGTAATGGTACTGCATTCGACTTTTATATGCTAGTCCAGAACTTGATCCACTCTTCGCAATAGAAAAGTATTCATTCACAGTGACAAGATAAATAAAATGAACACAGGAAACACTGCTGTGAGGTTCTATAGTCTTCTTACAAAGATTTAACTCAGGTAAATCTATTACATTTCTCCATACAACTCCCAAAACGTCTCAAGACTGTACTCGTATTATCAAGCTAAACATAATATTCAGACATGGAATTCATGCGGGAATTGCAGACACAAGGAACTACCATTCCCAGTTCTTCCCCCTGATCCTGTGACAGCACCTCCAGGTACAGAAACTCATTGAAACTGGCTCCCAGGAGGAACAGGTGATAATAAGTTAGAAGGAAGAAATCGGCGATGCCTGTCAATCACACCTATTGTTGCATGGTGTGACAAGAGGTATTGAACTCTAAATAGTATCTTTCAAGGAGAAAAAACACATGCCTTCTATAATCAGGTTTTTCATAAATTTAACTTTTGAAAAATACTTTGATTCTTTCTTTTCTGCAACACTGATAGGACCCTTCTTGGATTATTTACCTTGTCACGGAGTTCAGGCTATAGCTGACTTTATTTTTCTCCTAAAGTTTACACCAAGGACTTTGTGGTGGTTGTTTCTGCTTTGCTGTTTTTCGACTCCAGCCAATGGCGCCATCAACAACTACTGGCAGCTGACCCTCACAGCATCCGCTCTCCACAACCTCTTGCAAACTCAGACCCATCCCTCAATTTTCCTCACTAACAGAAGTCTGCTGAGCAAATTCAGAATTCTGGAGGAAGTCAGAGAGATAGATTTCCAGATTTATACTCCCTTTTTTTCTAACTCTATCATGAAATGTATTTTTAAAGACAATAGTCTTTTCTATATTCCACTTATTTCTTCAACAGATTACAATTAAAGGGGAAAGGAAAAAGAAACTATTACAGGAATGATTTACACACAGAGATTTTGGTAATGGTGATTGTTAATGCTGGTGAAAATTCCAGGTTTCTGCAGGTTTACTGCTTTTTGAAAGCGAGATACTGCTCTTCTGATGCTTCTCAGCCAGCCTGAAAAGGCTGGAGGTTAGGACAGAGATACCTGGTGACAGGTTTGTACCTGCTTTGCTTTTCTACACCTTCCAACATTGCCTTGCTCAGAGCCAGAAATAGAGTGTAACTAGCAGTTAATTTTGAGTGAGTCCTCACTCTCTGCCCTGGTGACTCATCAGCTCATCAGCTCATCAGCTCAAACCAACCAGGGCTCCTTTGAAACACTATGGGACAGTACTACTCTGTCCTACAGGGTTGCTATGAGTTGGAACCAATGGCAATGCAACGGGTACTCTACACCAGTTACTGTGCTAAGCCCTTGACACACACAGCTTTGCTTAAGCTTCATGCCAAGCTTCAGAGGTTGCCCTGTTACCATCTTTACTTCACAGATGAGGACACAGAAGCCCAGCCACAACTACGGGTGCAACCTTGATTGCCTCCCAGGTCCCTGCACTTAACCCGCAGCACCTTCCTATGAAGATCAGCATGTATTCAGTGCACGCCTGAAGACCACATAGCAGAGTTCACTGCTTACAGTAAGCATGTCCTCTTCAAAATGCTCTCCTTCCAAAATACTTCCCTGCTTGGTCCATCAAATACAGTTAGACTATCAAACCCTACACTGCAAAAGTTAAGACCTGTACCCCTTAGAGTGCATTATTTTAATCTGATGGCTTCCTACCTGCTGAAAGACAGTCTTTGAGGTACAAATAGTTTTGATCTCAGGAAAAGGAAAAGAGGGAAGAATGGAATAATTTTACAGTAATGACAACTTTATGCAACTGTAGGCCCTCTGTTGAACTGTGAGCTAGCCAGAGGCACAGATAGAAGACATCAAAAGTGTATTTATCTGACTTTGTAAAGATGCCTAAGGTCCTTTTGGCTGCAACAGCTCTACATTACTTCTCAGCAACTGATTTCTAATACATGATTTCTGCTTTGATGGATGGACAGCTTTTTAAATAATTCAAGTGCAACACACATCCTATACATACATACACTAAACCAACAAGATGGTTGAAGATCCTATTTTTAAATGGCCGATTCAAGCAATCCTTTAGGATTTTGCTCTAACCCAAAGTCACCATTATAAAATCCACCACAAAGGTTCTGGTTACCAAAGATTTCTGGTTGTTTTGAGATACTGAAATCTACAGAACAGGGCAGCAGAGCAACCCAGCTATGTATTCCATAGGAGAGGGTCACTCTGGCCTCAGGTCTGTGTGGAATGCAAGCCTTTCCCACAGGCCTTCGTGACCAAGGTGAGCTGTACTCATTTCCTACTGCGCTCATAACTAATTAACACAAGCTTACTGACCCACAACAATGCAAACTGATAACCCCAAGGTCCTGCAGGCCGGAAGTCTGACACGGTACCCCTGGGCTAAGATCACGGTGTCGGCAGGGATGTGTCCCTCTCTGCAGGCTCTAGGAGGCACGCTGTCTTCTTAGTTTTCCAGTCTGCAGCAACTGGCTGAATTCCTTGGCTCATGTCCTCTTAACTTTTCCTCAGAGCCAGCAACACTGCTCTCTGCTTCCTCTTCACCTGTCCCATCTCCATCTGACCACAGCCAGGAAAGCTTCGCACTTTAAGAAGTCATGTAATCAGGCTGAAGCCACCCTGATTATTTCCTTATCCTCTGAGGTACTTACCATTAATCTTGGACAACCCGGTGGCGTCCTTGTGAAGCACCACGTCTACTAACCAAACAGCTGGCAGTGCAAATCCACCAGGTGCTCCTCGGAAACGCGACAGGCCACTTCTCCTCTGTGCTGTAGGGGCACTATGAGTCGGCATGGACTCGATGGGACTGGGATTCTTTGCGGTTGTTTTCTAACATTAATCTTATCTGCCAAAGCCCCTTTTTGTCATGTAAGAGAACATAGTCACAGGTGCCAGTAATTAGGACACACATCTTTGGGGGCCATTTTTCTGCCTACCACAGACAACTGGTTGTGGCCAAGTGCCACTGAACTGTTTCTAGCCCATAGCCACCCCACGTGTGAGAAGAGAACTGCCCTCACGGGGAGTCCTCGTCGGCCATCTTTGTGGGAGCAGCTCACCAGGCCACTTCTCTCGCTGTCACTGGGAGGCTGGAGAGCTACCTCAGTTGACGGCTGAGCACTTAACTATGGACCGAAGGGTGGAGGGCACTGCCATCAAGTCACTTCCAACTGATAACAACCCTACAGAATGGAGCAGAATGGCTCATGGGGCTTCCAAGAAGCAGCCCAGGGATTTGAACTGCTGACCTTTAGGCTAGCAGTCGTACTTGTAGCCCTTAACTGCTGTGTCATCAGGGCCCCCAGATAACCTAGTTGGGGTACTCTGGACTAGTATGACACCCTGGACTAGTACGACACAAGCGCCTCTCCCTGTGATAACCAGAAAGGTCACTGTGGAGAAAGGCTGGTAGGAACCCAACCCCCCGTGGTCCAAAGGTCAATCCTCCCATTGCAGCCTTGGTGACAGCAAGTTCAAGGACATTTCAAACCTACCAATATTGAAGCTGCGAGCAAACTTTGTAGCCCCGGGAGAAATAAAGTTGGGCAAACGAACCTGGCTGCTTCTACATGAAATTTTTCCAGTATAAACTTAAACCATTCCTGTTTTTGGTGGTGGACGGTATATTCAAACAACCCAAGAAAGCCATCAGTTTAAATCAGAGAATCCCAGAACTCAAGTGGAGATGTCAACCTGACTGCCCAAAGCTGCCCTCCTCTCCATAACACTTCTCACAAATGAAATGAAAGTATGACAAGGACAGGTAATTACCACCCATTTGAATTTTGTTCAGTTCTTATGTCTGAAGGTTCCCTCCTACCAACGTGCTGAAACAGGTCCATCTCTTACATTCACAGACAGCTCTCAGTTCTGCCTCCTGGAGCCACAGAAGCTGAAATCTAATTCATCTACTTGAAAACTGGCTTTTAAGGGGCATACAGACCTATTTTGAGTGTATCATGGAATTCCAGAAGAACCAACAAATCCACCTTGGAGAAAGTACAGATAGAATGCTACTTAAAAGTGAAGATGGAAAATTTTGTCTCACTTACTTTGAATCAGTCATCAGGAAAGACCAATCACTAGCCATGGCCATCATGCCTGGTAAAACAGAAGTCAGTAAAAACAAGCGCAATCCACCAGAAGATGAACTCACATAGTTGCTGCAACAGTGGGCACAGACACACCTACGATGGTGAGCACTGCACAGCACCAGGCAACGCTTCCTTCTGTTATACACAGGGTGGCCGTGAGTAGAAACTGACTTCAAGGAACAATGAACCGTGTGTCACTGAATAGATTACTTAAAGTAGAGAAGTTGAATAAAGTCTTCCTATTTTACAATCTGGGCCAAGAAAACAAAAAAAGCATCCAGTGTACGTAATATGGAATCGTGCCTAACAGCAGCAATTCAGAGGTGTATAACAGAATGGATACCACTAGATTGCTTTTAACCCATGACATAACTGCTTTATTCAGTTTTATTATAGCGGGGAGGGCATTCAAGTTAACTTTTAGCCTAACGTTTTAAACCTGAAATATATTTACAAAATGATAAAAAAAAAAACAAGCTCAGTCCTTACTACTAAGATGAGAAAAACTATCTTTTGTTTTCTTTCCATGAACTATAATTTGAAAATACAATACTTATAAAATCAACTTAAAAACACTGCACTACACATCAGATATAGGCAGCGATGCTCTGTTGACAAAAAGAAAGGAACTGAAGACTGAAATTCTAAAGGCGCAGAACGGAAGAGGTTAGTAATTGTCCGGACGCTACTAAGTAGATGTTTCTGCATTTAATGGCATTGTTTTTGAAAATCAATTGAATAACAAATTTTCTGAAATATATCTTATTTCTAGCCATAGTTTCCTTCATATATTTCCAAAACAATTAAAATGGGGTTTAGTTAATACATAATAATAACTATGAAAATTTGTTCAAGAATTTTTAAATATTTTCAGAATTAAAAACAGTCTTCCTTCTTCTTAAAGTTTGCTGGTTTATAAGTAACCAAATTGAATTCATAAAAAAGTTCATTAGTTTTTTTTAAAAAAATAACACTGAAAACTACAAAAAGTAGGGTGGGGAGAGACCTTTTAAAAGGATGACTTTAACCACAGAAATGCCAAATTTGTCAAGTAATGAAAAAGCAGTATGTTCAGAAAGGGAGCATTGGACTGAGGGCTGAGAGTCTGCACAGAAGCTTCTGAGAGTTTGATACTTGTGTCTTTTGTGAAGTGTTCTGAATCATAAAAACAGCATATAAACCATGCTGCTCTGAGGTTATTTCTGCAACTGAACAGTTTTTTGTTAAAAGATTTTTTGGTCTTTCTGTTAAAAGCCTTTGTGGTTAAAACGTCTTTTAAGTGTATTGGTCTATGGGTTACTCTAAAATTGAAAACCACTTAAAGGTGAAAGAAATCCATATCTGCCAAAGGACAGTTGTGCCTGGACAAATCTCTATTAGTTTAAGTAATTCTAAACAGGAAATGGTTGACTGCATGCTCTTAACTAGTACGTTTTTTAAAAACACACCTCCCCATTCACCCCTCCATACATATACATATATAACTATTACTCTCATGAAACATTTCTGGTTTAAGATATACTCTCTGAAAAACAAATTCTGAGACAGAGGCCTGGATGTCAGAGTATGTTAGGGATGAGACAAGGCCTGGGTGTCAGAGCTTATCAGGGAAAGCTCTGAGAACTACTTCTAATTATAAGGTGAGAAAATGGAGCAGAGGTGCACACTGAATGCTTAAACAAGAGTGTTTTCAAACTGAAGCAAAGGGTCTATGGCTTCCTGTTCCACTTTCCCGCTTCCATGAGTCACTAGATACGGCTTTTTTCCAGAAGGAGCATTCCCTTTGGCAAGGCAGCCCCCTTCCATGGATAGTATACCCTGCAGAACGATGCAACCACGAGCTCCAAACACCAGCACTCCCAGCCCCTGGGAAAAGAAGCACCTGCATTCCGAAGGCAGTGAGTTCACCACAGTATCCACTCTAACACTTGAGCCCAAGGAGGTCTTCAGTAATGGTGACATCATGGTCACAATGTCAAATGTACTCTTGATATTACAACCATGATCTCATTAAGACTAAAATTTAGACCTAAAAAGAACACTGTCACCATCTAGTTCAAACTTTTCACCCCTGGGTTGGAAAGATGTAGACAACAACCTGAAAACTGAACACTGACTCATAAAGACATGAGACTGTAGTCCAATGCACTCATCTATCTACCTGGCTACCCAGCAGCCCCATCTGGAGGCCTAAATGGTGTCCTGAGATCCAAATGAAGCATCTGATTTTCCCCTAAGGAAACAAGCCCCTCTCCCTAGATCCCCGCTGCAGCAAGTAGTACGGTCATTATTCCAGGCGCTGGCGTCAGAAGCACCTGATTCATCCGCATGTTGCTCTCTGCACGTCTAACCCATCAGCACGCTGTGTATGCTTTTCCTTCACTGTAACTATTACTAGACTAGGCGCGTCTCTCCCACGGGCTACTGTATCCGCCTGCTCCTGCTCCCCTCTTGCCTTAGCCACCAGGGATTCTTTCAGTACTAAGGTAGGTGATAACACTCTTTGCTCAAAAACTTAGATTTCACATTCCCTCACAGCCCCCTCCCTGTCTGTCTATCTTCATCGCCTATTAACTTCTCACTTTTTCTGCTCTAGCCACCTCAGTCCTCCTGATAGACCCTGAACACACCCACCAAGCTCCCTCCTCCCCATTGGGCCTTTGGATTTTTTGTTTTCTCTACCTGAAACTCTGTGCAGAGTTAGATATCTTTGTGCATAGCTCCCTCATTTCCCTGAAGTCTCTGCTCAAACTTTACCTGTGAGAGTAATCAGGCTCGCTCTCCTTTCCCAGTCTTATGTAATTCTTGGGCAGTCTTTTCGCACACGCTCTCCAAATACCTGGAGGATCCAGATCACTCACAGGTGCCTCAGAAGAAATGCCCAGAGTCCTACTTCCTAGAAAACTGCAGTGAAAACTCTATGGAGTACTATTCTACTCTGGCACACACGGGGTCTCTACTGACTCAGAAATGACTCAAAGGCAACTGGTGCAGATAAGAAGCTGCTGAGATAAATCTCCACCTTTCAGAGTCCACCTACAAAACGCCAGAACCACCTGCTAGTAGTTATATTTATGACACCGGATTAGGGGTTGAACTAAATGGATTCTAAGCTCCCATGTATCTCTGAGTTGGTGAGCTTATATTAGAATTTTAAAGGCCACTGTGTTTTACTGTTTTATGAACCCTCTAAATCTTATCATTCACGTTCAGATGGGACTAGATGGGCCATCTCAGCAGGCTCCTGGATTGCTGTTAAGACGACTCTTCTCATAAACAAGGAAAAAAACAGGTTTCTCTAGAAGCATTCATTATGCATATGAGCACTTGATTAGAAATATGGCAACAGGAAATAAGTAATCTCTTGAAGGTTTGTTACTGAATGATGCTATCATGTTCCAAATGAGCACGGGATGAATTTCAGACCGGCTCATTAATCATTAGAAGACAACTCTAATCAGTGGGATGTGGCGCTAACTTTACTTTAGAGCAATTGTACTTGACTGGAAATAGCAGCCAATTAAGAAAAAAGTACAAATGATTGAAGAAGGAAAAAAAGAAAAACTTTAAACTTTAGGCAGAATGACTTAGTTCACTGATCACTAGAAACTGAGTTGTTTAAAACTCTCAGATTGTTAAAGCTGCCCTGAATGAATCCGGTAACTACGTACATTAAAACCAAACCTGTTGCTGGCAACTCGATTCCAATTCAAAGATCCTATAAGACAAGAGTACTGCTCTATAAAGTTTCCAAGGAGCTGCTGTTGGACTTGAACACCTGACCTTTGGTTAGCAGTCGAGCTCCTAACCACTAACCACTAACACCAGGCACCTAGGCAGATTAGAAAAGTAATTTCTTAGTATAGTAGAAGCACTATTCACTCTCTCCTTTGTAGGCAAGAATTCTGAGATGTATTACAATTCTGAATGTATTGGGGCTACAGTGCACTTAGGTAAAATAACTGTACTCCCAATCAGTCACTATCACAGCTAAATGACAAAGTTCTAGCCAACAGGCTGTAACAGAAAGTACTGTGGGAAATTTCTAGGAAGGATGCTTGTTAGGAGATGAGACTGCTGGAGGCGTGATCTTATGCCTTCTCCCTTCCTCATTCCCACTGCCTAAAAACCAGATGATGAATGGATGTTCAGACAGCATCTCAAAGGTAACCCTGAAGAGGTAGGCCAGCTAAATGTCAAATAGCCTTGGATGCCTGTCTCTTTTATGGAAGAGGAAAATAACCTTCCATCTTATTTAAACTACCATTGTTCTGAGGCTCTACGTACCTCAAACTGAAATACTGTAGTACCCCGACAGATGATTAAGCCTTGGGAAATTACTCTCAAGAAAGAAAAGAAGAAAAAAAAATGACAAAGTTATTTTAGTCATTTATCATAGTTTCCCGGTCTGCACCCATTCATCTTGTCCTAGAACAATCGCTCTGCCCCTCCATCACTAAAGGCTTACTTGATGGGACTGTCAACCATAACATCTTGTTTTCTCCTGGGCAAGAGGAGGGCACATGTTCCAAATAAGACAGATGAGACTCTCTATGCCCTTATCTTGAACTCTGAATGACAGAATGATGGAAAACATTGGAGCTGACTCTTTTAACATTATCCTGAAGAGAACTACTGTTGTTGGCAAGTATGGCCAAGTTGTTTCTGACTCATAGTAACTCTACATACAAGAGAAAGAAACTGCTCCAATTGGAAACCCTGGTGCCAAAGTGGTTAAGTGCTACAGCTACTAACTGTAAGGTCAGCAGTTCAATTCTGCCAGGCACTCCTTGGAAACTCTATGATGCAGTTGCACTGTGTCTTATAGGGCTGATATGAGTTGGAATCAACTTGATGGCAATGGGTTTGTTTTTTTGGAGGCGATCCGTTTATTTAGAGAAATGTCCTCAGTTTACTTAATAAGAGTAGATTTTTGCTGCCCAAGTCAGTTAAGCTTCTGTTTGCTCAATTTATTTTCTCCATCTATGATTTCCAATCTTATTTCTGTATTCCAGAAAAACAAAATTTCTCATTCATCACTTTCTCCCCAATCCTAACATCTACAAATTCTTTTTTCCTTTATTATCTTACTTTTACTCATGCACTTTATTTTTTAAGAAATGTCTTAGACACAGAAGGCAAATTCAGTGTCAAGGGTTGAATTGTATCCCCCAGAAATAGGTATCAACTTGGCTAGGTTAGGATTTCTGGTATTGTGTGGCTGTCCTTCATTTTGTGACCTAACCTATTTTGTGATATATTATAAATCCTAGCCTCTACGGCTGTGGTTATGGTCCCTCTGAGTGTAAGACATCTGTTATGTTAATGAGGTAGGATTAGGTGATGTTTAATAAAGATTAGAGTGAAATGGAAAACTCTTATTCAGATCACAGCCCTAAAATAAGAAGAATTTCCCTTGGGTTTGGCTTATGTCACCTTTATCATACAAGAAATAAAAGCAGAAAGAAGTGAGCACAGAGAGAGGGAGACCTCGGCATGATCAAGAAAGAACACCGAGGACACAGTATGGGTTACCTGTGCTGAGAACCTCCTAGACTCAGGTATGACTGATCCCAAGCCTCATGGAACTCTCCAAGGGACACTGGGCCCACAGATGTTGAAAGAAGACATGGACATTCCCCTAGAGGCAACAAAGAGAGAATATCTTCACCTAGAGCTAGTAGTTAGAACAGGGACTCCTAAACCACGAAAATACAAATTTCCATTTTTCAAAGCTACTCACTTGCGGTATTTCAGTATAGTACCACTAGATACCTGAAACACTCAGGAAGGATTTTATTTTTGTTTGGAAAGTAAACATTAAAAGACTAACTAGAGTATATGTTTTAGGAAAGAAAAAGCATTTCCTGTTAAGTATTTTACTATGATAAATAATATTTACAATTATGTATAAGTCTAGCAAAACTAGCAACAGGATTGTCATATTTGTTTATATTGCCAATATAATTAACATTAGTATACTTTAGTTCTATCACACATCACTGGTTAACAGTAAAGACAGTTTTAAAATATAAACGATAAGTTGACCTAAATATGCACACTTATAGAAACAAATATGGCATATTAACGACCTATGAAAAAGTCTGCACTTCCTCATCCAAAAAATACATCTCTTTATTTCTAATTTTCTGCTAGTTAGAAATTATTATCTTTGCTTCTCATCCCTATTACTAGAAAAAATAAATTATGGATCATGAGGGATTCTCAAAAATAGTCTTGGATTCTGCTTATTTCTACTCAAATATTGGTAAACACCAAACCAGGCAGTCCATTCTTTAAAATAATAAAAAAAAAACCTAACATTCCCATATTTCAAATTAAATCTTAGTACCAAACCCATAATATTTCTTCACACTGTGTTCTATTAGTGACAAATGCATTTGCTGTTGTGTCTAAACCTAGCATTATAAGCTCAGTGCCCTTTAAACCAAAGGATTATAAAACCAGTGTTCACAGAAAATCAATTTTTTAAATTTTTTCTAAGAACTCTTCTAGAAGACATCATTCCCTCTGACATATCGAGCGGTATTTCTTGATAAACATTTCAATTCGTTCAGGAAGTAATTATGGGGGCAGAGTCAAGATGGCAGACTAAACACAGGTCTCCCTAAATCCCTCTGGAAATCAAGACCTGAACTGATAATTAAATGGAACTTTCTGGACACCTAGTGAGCTATAGGACATGGCACAGGGCTATTAATTTGGACTTCATACCAGTGAACAGGAAACCTCCTCTCTTTTGCTGACCCTGCTTTCACAGACCAAAGGTAACTCACCCTCTTTCCTTTTTTTTTTCTTCTGTCTTAGCCAGCAGGCAGAACTGGGACTTGACTAGCAGCTAATCTCACATGCACTGCTTGTGGGATCAGCAGGCAAAACTGCCATATTTTATGAGCCTGGCTTTGGACTCTGCACATCTCTGCACCTTTGGCCTCTCTATGTAGTTTGTAAGGAGACAGGTGTCAAGCTTGCGCGGGATGCCATCCTGTTCCACTGGGAGGCAGAGGCACCCATATGGAGGCACCAGCTGGACCCAGTTCCTAGGCTGGGAGGCAGTGTCTGCCCGGGGGAGAGCACTTTTCCAACAGAAACACAGTATTTTACAGTGTTGCCTATGGTGCAGGCTGGGCAACAGAGGCTGTGGACTCTGTGCATCTCAGCACCTCTGGCCTCTCTTTCCACCTCGACACAGAGTAGCCTGTTCCAAGGTAAGGGCAAACTTGTGCAGGACACCATCTTGTTCCACCAGGAGGCAGAGATACCCTCATGGAGGCCTCAGCTGGACCTAATTCTTGGACTAGGAGGCAGTGTCTGCCCGCAGCAGAGTGCTTTTCTGGTAGAAAAGCAGGATTCTACACAGTGTTGCCTACAGCCTGGGCCCGAGAGCAGAGGCCAGCAGGGCAGTAGCTCTTCTGTATGTTGAGCTAGTTTATACCATCTGGGGTTCAATACAGAGGTACTTTGTCAACTGGAAAGGGGGACCTATATACCTGAAAACCTGACTGACTTTGGAAGTTCTTAGATATCTTTTACCTTCCATTTTAAGATGGCCTAGAAAACAACTGTAGTCCATCCTCATAAAATCTCTCCCAGCCACTACTAACTCACATGATGCCCCAAACCCAACAAACTCTGGAGAAAACCACAACCAAGAAATCACCAATGGCTTCAGAAGGGCCCCCCCCAAAAAAACCATAAAACTTTCAATATGAAGGAATCTTTCTGAAATTATCAGAAGGTGAATACAAAAGGATCACATATAGAGCCCTCCTAGACCTTACACAAAATGTAGCAGAGTAAAACAAAAAATTAAGCAAGCTGTTTCATCTGATGGAACACTAGTACTCTGAAATCCAACAGATCAAGAACAAAATCAAAGACAGAAACTTCAATTCAAAGCCAAGTAAACAGAAGGGGGCAAATGGAAAATAGACTTTGTGATTCAGAAGACAGAGCTACTGATTCCAGCATCTATGACGAGAACTCAGAAAAGAGAAATAAGAAAAATGAACAAGCATTAAGAAGCATGTGGGCCTCTATTAAGAGAAACAATCTACAATTAACTGGAGTTCATGAATAGGGTGAGACACCTGAGAACACAGAGAGTATACCTGCTCAGTTGCTGACAGAAAACTTTCCAGAAATTATGAAAGAAGAGAATGTAGATATCCAAGTTGCATAGCAAATGCCACTCAATACAGATCTCAAAAGAAAGACTCCAAGACAAATCATAATCAAGCCTAACAAAATGAAACATAAGCAGAAACTCTGAAAGGCAGGAAGACTCAAAGGAAAGCTAATATTCAGAGGAAAATCCTGAAGGCTTTCATCAGATTTCTCAGCATAAACAATGTGGGCACGGAGACAGTGGCATGACACATTCAAAGCCTTGAAGGAGAAGCACTTCCAACCAAGAATTAGGTATCCTGCAAAACTATCTTTCAAATATGAAAATGAAATGAGGACCTTCACAGGTAAAGAGAAACTCAGAGACTTTGTCAAAACCAAATGAAAGCTATAAGCAGTACTGAAAGACTCTCTTGGCTTTGACTTAGAAAAATAAAACCACTAACTTTATTGTTTAGAAGGACACATCATTTACAATCCTACTCAGTTAGGGAAGGCTCCAAACTCTATCAAAGCTATAATAGAGAAAGAAATGATCCAGTGCTCATATCAGAAAAATGATAATGTCATCATATTAAAAAGAGGAATGTACTACAGTTGTTATAGTCCTTCCAGATGGACAGGAAGTTAAGAACGGTAGTAATTAAAATTGTGATCATAGGGGCAGCTGAAAAGCACAACAAAGATGCAACATATCAAATCAAGAAACATACTACAGGACACTCAACAGCCACCAAACCAACCCTAAAAAAGGTGAAAAATCAACTCACAAAGAATGTCCTAGAACACATTAATCAGAACAACAGACAAAACATCGACACAAAAATAAACATATCACAATGGCAACACTGAACACACACCTATCAATAATTACATTGAATATGAACGAAATGAACACTCCAGTACAGAGACAAAAAGTAACTTCTTGGATAAAAAGACATGACCCATCCATGTGCTGCCTACAAGAAACTCATCTTAGACTTAAAGATAGGAGCAAACCGAAAATTAAAGGATGGAAGAATATTTATCAAGCTAACTATACACAAAGAAAAGCAGGAGTAGCAATTCTAATCTCAGATAACATCAATTTTAATGCAAAATCCACCATCATGGACAAGGATGCACACTATTTATTGCTGAAAGGTTCAATACACCAACAGGACATAACAATATTAAATATTTAAGCACCTTGTATCAGATCACCTAAATACATCAAAGAAATACTGACTACACTCAAAAAGGAGACAGATCACTCCACAATACCAGTGGGAGACCTCAACACCCCCCTATCAACACTGGACAGATCGTCTAGCAAAAAGCTCAGAAAAGAAAGACACAGAAGACCTTATGGTTACAATTAGACTTCATCGACATATACAGAACTTTCTATCCATCAGCAGACAACTACACTTTCTTCTCCAGTGCGTATGAAACATTCTCCAGAACAGACCATGTGTTAGGATATAAAGCAGTTCTTAACAAAATCCACACCACTGAATTAATGCAAAGCATCTTCTCAGATCATAAAGCTTTCAAAGTCAAAATCAATAGCAGAAAAAACACAGAAAGTGGAAGTCATAGAAACTGAACAACATCTTGCTCAAAAACCCATGGGTTATCAAAGAAATCAAGGATGAAATAAATTCATGGATGCCAGTGAGAATGAAAACACTTCCTACCAAAACCTGTGGGATACAGCCAAAGCAGTGCTCAAAGGTCAGTTTATCTCTGTAAATGCACACATCTGGAAGGAAGAAAGAAACCAAATCAAAGAACTAACACTACTGCTTGAACAAGCAAAGAGAGAACAGAGTAACCCCTCAGGCATGAGAAG
The DNA here is from genome assembly GCA_028571685.1 of Heterohyrax brucei. NCBI lineage: Eukaryota > Metazoa > Chordata > Mammalia > Hyracoidea > Procaviidae > Heterohyrax > Heterohyrax brucei. The sequence continues at coordinate 67,473,589 of CM053163.1, read as the reverse complement.
AAAACAGATCATAAAAATCAGAGCAGAACTAAATGAATTAGAGAACAGAAGAACAATGGAAAACACTGAAAAGACCAAAAGCTGGTTTTCTGAAAAGATCAACAAAACTGACAAACCATTAGCTAAACTTACGAAAGGGAAACAGGAAAGGAAACAAATCAGCCAAATAAGAAATGAGAGGGGTGTTGTCACAGCCGATCCAACAGAAATCAAAACTATCATAACAGAATACTATGAAAGACTGTACTCCAACAAATTTCAAAATCTAAAGGAAATGCACAAATTCCTTGATCCATATCAGCTACCAAAATTATCACAAAATTATCACAACTTAATAAACCCATCACAAAGCAAGAGATTGAAAAAGTCATCCAAAAACTCCCAACCAAAAAAAAGCCCAGGCATAGATGGCTTCACCGAAGAATTCTAGCAAGCTTTTAGAGAAGAGTTATCTCCAATACTACTGAGACTATTTCACAGTATAGAAAGGAATAGAATACTCCTAAATTCATTCTATGAAGACAGCATAACTCTGATACCAAAGCCAGGGAAAGACCCAACCAAAAAGGAGAACTACAGACCGATATCACTCATGAATCTAGATGCAAAAATCTTCAACAAAATCCTGGCCAAAAGAATACAACAACATACAAAAAAAATAATCCATCATGACCAAGTTGGACCCATACCAGGGATGCAAGGCTGGTTCAACGTCAGAAAAACAATTAATGTGATCAACCACATAAATAACACAAAAGACAAGAATCACTTGATTTTGTCTATTGATGCAGAAAAGGCATTTGATAAAGTCCAACACCCATTCATGCTAAAAGCTCTCAGCAAAACAGGAATAGATGGCAAATTCGTCAATGCAATAAGGGCCATTTATACAAAGCCAACTAGTTATCAAAGAAATTCAAATCAAAACTACAATGACATACCATCTCACTCCAAAAAGGTTGGCCATGATCCAAAAAACACAAAACAACAAATGCTGGAGAGGCTGTGGAGAAAGTGGAACTCTCCTACTCTGCTGGTGGGATTGTAAAATGGTACAAACCTCTTTGGAAAGCAATCTGGCACTTCCTTAAAAACTGGATATAGATGTACTATTTGACCCAGTAACTTCATTGCTCAGAATATATCCTACAGAATCAAGGCCATTCACACCAACTGATACATGCACGTGAATGTTTACTGCAGCACAGTCCAAAATAGCAAAAAGATGGAATCAACCCAGATGCCCAACAACTGAAGAATGGATAGGTAAACTACGGCATATGTACTCAGTGGAACATTATGCAATGATAAAGAACCAACGATGATTTTAGGAAACATCTCATAACCTGGTTTCAATTGGAGAACATTATATTGCATGAAAGTAGTCAGTGACAAAAGGACAAAAACTGTATGAGATCCCTACGGTGAGAACTTAAAAACAGATTCATGCATAGAAGAAAAGACTCTTTGATGGCTGCAAGGGTGGGGAGGAAGAGAGGACGAGAGCAGAGGGTTTAGAGTAGATAGTCGACAGAAATTTGTTTGGGTGAAATCTGTGACAGCACACATTAGAAAGAAGATCAATATTAACTGGACTTCAACATAACTTGAGTACTCCTCCCACCTTAATCCAGTATTGCAAGGACAGAGTAGCTGGGGTAGGGGGCCAGCGACCATGCTCTCACGGGAAATTGAGACCAACTGGCACAACTAGCATTTTGCTAAGAGAGCCCCTCTGTACCCCACATTGGTAAGTGGCGTCTGGTGTTTTAAAAGCTGCCAAGCTTCTATGTGAGGGTACAGCAAATGGTCCCAACTCAGCAGGCACGGATAATCACCGAGGACCAAAACAACATGGGGGAAAGAGAACCCAGAAAAGAGACAGACCCATGTGAGTGGGTGACTGTATTGACTCATGACTGGAAGAACTGGATGGTGCCCGGCCACCACCAATGATAGCCGTGATGAAGCTCACAGATTTGAATCTCATTGGCAACACAAGAATAAAAAGGGGTGCACCCTGAGATCTCCACTAAAAGACCACAATTGATGGTCCTGGCGCTTTGGGGTTCCCCTGGGAGCATGGCCGCTGGCGCTGATGCTGCCCCTGTTCATAAGTCATAATGAAGGTCAACTCCAGATAGGAATGGATTGTACTTGGCGATGCAGAGTGACCATATCACGTGTGCACTTTATGGTTCTATGCATCTATAGAATGTTGTCACCCTGCTGATCTCTTACTGGAGGAAGGGGAGTGGGTGGAGAGGAAGGGGTAAGAGACTGCTGGGAGAATAGGACGCTTATGGAGCAGAGAGGAAGACTGTGCTGTCACCGGGCAGGGAGCGCAGTGGGAGCTGCATATAGGTGGGCATGCAAATTTATATGGGAATGTACATTTTCATTCAATCATCATAATAAAAAAAGAAATTATGAAATTCATATTAGATCAACATATTCTGTTGTGTATTTAATAAAGAAAAATTTATCACAATGTTGGGTTCCCAATAACTCAACATCAGATTAATGGGTTTCTTAACTGTGAAAGGTGATTTCAAGCTTAAGTCGTTTGAACCGACATGATGAGCAGAAATGAATTTTGTTTGTTGTATTGTAAGTGGATTTTAATAAATCGGGAATAATTTGGTTAATTCAAAGGAAAACAAAACTAACACTCTGTGATCTTTCATCTTCCATCCCTCATAATGCCACCTACAAAAGATGTTTATCCTTAAATTATTTACTCTCTTTTCTTGTCCAGCAGCCTTACATTGCCACTGATTCTGATTAAATGATAGTCAACTCTTGGCTTCTTTTCATTGTTCTGTAACTGTCAGTGGCAAGGGTGGTGAAGAGAAAAGGATTTTGTTTCCTTCACTGTTCCTGATACACAATAAACCATATCCTCTAGCAGAATTGATCTGACTCACAGCAAACCCACAGGTCAGAGCAGGACTGCCCCAGACAGTTTCCAAGGCTGCAAATCTTTACGAAAGCAGCCAGCCACTGCTTTCTTACAAACTACTAACATTCTGGTTAGCATCTCAGTCGTGCCACCATGGCTCCCTAGTGCATGACAGTCATGCAAAAAATATTTGACAAGTAAATACTTGAATAAAAAGACAGTGAGCATAAGTAACAAATAAATAATTGAATAAAAAGACAATGAGCACACGTAACAGGCACTTTGGACATTTAATAAGCTCCATTTATTGTTTTTTTACGTATATGGCATAAAAATAAACGATAAAAAGTTATTTTCCACTTGTGAGGAGCCCGTTTGTGGCAGAATTTTTCCTACATTTGGTTTCTTAATGTATTATTTTCCATTTATTGATAACACCTGGCATTTGCCTGACATATTTCTTATTTTGCTGACTTTGTCATTCAGCAGAGAAAACATAGCTTCAGCATCCAGATTTTGAATTGTGTAAAAATACCTTGGGTCAAGAGAGGCAATGGTAATTTTTCTTCTATTTAGGGACAATGCAACTTGATATAAAAATCCCGAGAAGAAACTGAAAAATTAGAATTGAGTGATAGCTGAAATACTAAGGAGAAAATTGACAGCAAATTGAGGAGAGAAAAATGAGACAGTCTAAGGGGAAATTACAGAACACAGCAAAATTCACCTTGAGAGTAATGTGTCTATTTTGGCATGGAGACTGAAAACGGGATGTAGAAATCCACAGACATCACAGATAAAATGTTTCATTCCACACCTGAGACCATCTCAGTTGATAAGTGACTTCTCTTTGGAGGGAGCGGAACACAGAGGGAAAACTTATCTCAGACAATGACTGTGCCCATAAGTTACAGAGGTATGGTTGGCAGGGGAAAAAAAAAAAAACTTCATTGGCAGAAGTGTTTGCGTATCTTACCCAATTCTTTAAGCTCTGGAAGAGAAAATCCAGACACAGAGCAGATAAGCAACTTGCCCAAGTTACCTTGAAACCAGAATTCAGAACTACTGGCCAATCTTTACTATGACCAATGGCACGGTTTTTCCAAGACGTATCTGATGGCTGACTGCCTTAAAAAGTGATGCTGTAGACGTCCAGTGTGGCCATGTTTCACCACTGCCTCTTCCTCTCTGCTCTGGCCAACCAAACCAGAGTCAGCGTTATCTGCACCCACAGGCCCCTGAAGTCTGAATGGTCCCCCCAGTGTGAAGTATCGTCTTATCCAAGCCCCACTGTTTATTCATTTGTTTTATTTTAGCCAGGGAAAGTTAAGGCCAACTATGGAAACCTGCCCAAGAAGGAAGTGCGGATCAATGATCAGGAATGGATGTGGATGGGTTTCTTGTAACGGAGGCACAGTGGTGTGGTCACAAGAACACACCCTCAGATAGACATTAAAACATTAGAACCAAATATACACATTTTTTAAAAAAACTATTTAAAGGTACTAGAAAGGATCCAAGTACAAAGTCCAGTGAAAATGTTATTCTTCAAAAACTGCATGCAAAAATAACTAATGCAAACTTGTAGACAGCTTGTCTGAGATTTCTCCCCAATACCATCTATGGAGCAGGCAAAGGTTACATCCTCAGGAGCTTGTGGAGGCAGAGGAAAAAAACTCAGCACTACTACGGGAGAAGCTGAGAATTCATAAGTAAAAGAACTGCAGAAGTGATACGACCCAAAATCAGCATGCTAAGTTCTACAGAAGCCCGACGGAGCACTAAATCAAAATGTGCAAAGAGGAGCCTGAAGTGGATTGAATTATATGTAGCCATTTAGCTAAGCCTGATTCTTGGTATTCTAACGTTTCTGCATGCCATAAATCTTGTCTCTATGATGTTAATGAAGGAGGCTTGGCAGCAGTTGTGTTGGGGCAGGACTCCCCAGTGTTAAGATTGTATTGTGCCTTGAAGCTCTCCAGATACAAACGAAAGGGAAGCTAGCAAAGCTGGGGACCTCATTCCACCCAGCGGCCACGCGTGGAGTAGAGTACGTCCTTACGAAAAGAACTGGGGTCCCCGTACTTTGGAAGGTTTCAGTCCAGGGGAAGACTGATGATGAGGACCTTCCTCCAGCGCCAACGGAGAAAAGACTTCTCCTGCAGCTGATGCCCTCAATTTAGATTTGTAGTCTACTGATGATGATAGAATAAAATTTCTCTTTTTAAAGCCTTCCACTTGTAGTATTTCTGTTATAGCAGCTCCATGACTGAGACAGGGCCCTAAATATCTGGCAAATAAATCAGGGAAAGACCGATGAGAAATACAACCTTCGAAGACATAGTTACCAGACAACATTTGAGTTTGCTGCTTTTTTATATTTCCCAACTCACGTCAATCAAGCTGGAGAAAGCCGAACCTTTACTAGTGTGAAACATCAAAGAGCCTGCTGGACGCAAAGCAACCAAAAATGGGATGGGAAAGTGTCTGGCAGCAAGGGGGCCGTAACATGTGAGCCTACAAATATGAGCATGAATTTTGCAAGAGTCTAGAGCTGACAGCAATGCAGTGACTGCTGAGACCTGCAGGAGACAAGGCTAAGAAAAGTGCAGCTAGAAGCTGTAAGACAACAGCAGAGACATCCACTGTGGTGTTCCACAAGAAAAACTAAGGTGAGTATGACTCCAAGGAAATAACCAACTACTACAATAGTAATCTCAAAACGTCCAGAGGAACAAAATAGAATCCATCGCTTCTACGATGAATGTATTATGTCTAGTGTCCCACAGTCAAACTAACAGTACTAGACATGCAGAGAAAAAACAGAACGCAATCTGTAATGAGGAAGAAAAGGCACACAGTGGACACTTCTCAGATGGACCACAATGATGGATCTGGCAAGCAAAGGTACTTCAGAGCAGATATTACAAATATGTTCAAAGACTAAAGAAAAAAATATTTTCAAACTGTCTAAACGAATGAACATAAATACCACAACAGAAAAGTGGAAAATATTAAAAACTGAAATTCCAGAATATAAAAGCATGAATGAAAAGTTCACCAAGATGGAATTACTAGCTGAAGAAAGAAAGAAACCAGAAATAGATGGGAGTTCCCTTAACCTGCTGAAAAGTATCTACCTTTCAAAAGGTAGTTATAACCTTTCTATAGCAGACTGAGGGTTTCCTCCCATAACCCAGAACAAGGCAAGGATTCCTTGCTGTTAAAACTTCTATTCACTGTTGCATATTAATTTATCCCATTCAATAAATAAAGGAAAACAGATACAGAGTGTACAGTTTAGAAATGAAGCAGCACAACTGTAAAAATGGTGTAGGGGCAGCATCTGACCTCCTTTAACATAACAAACGAAGAATAATCAAGATCAACAGCCCACTGGGGACCACAGTCTCAGGGTCTAACTGGAAAACCTGGTCACAGTTTCGCATTGCCTGTCACCACAAAGTCAGACCTAATCTGCTTTATTCAGATGAACGGCGATCTGAGAAGATGGTGGGTTAGCACCCTATAAACCATCTTCACATCTCATCCCAAGCTGGAGGTTTTTATGCAAAGAAAGAGGAAAGGTTACAGAAAAAAGGGTGTAATTCAGGTGCCCAGGGGCCAGAGAGGGCGAGTTGCCAGGTACCAGGTGAGCTGTCCAGGAACTAGGATGTTACGTGGGCAGTGGTCTCAGGTCCCTGGGCAAGGGCTGGAGTCACAAGGTGAGCTGGAGTCATGGGGGGTTGTCAGAGGAGCTGTGATGTCATCTGTCCCTGGATGGTCTGGAGTCACAAAGTGGGTGATGTCACTACGTCAAGCCAGAGAGTTCAGGGTTGTTAGGTTGGGTCACATGGTGAGCCAGAGTGGGGGGGGGGAACGGTTGTTAGAGGAACTGTGATGTTATCTGGACAGTGGTCTGTCCCCGGGCCGTCTGAAGTCACCAGATGGATGATATTATCTGGTTCAGTCCCAGGGCAGGATCTGAGAAAAGAAACCTCACAGGGTGAGTCAGAGTCGCGGGGCGGGGCGTTGTCAGAGGGACTGTGCTGTTATCTGGACAGTGGTCTGTCGCTGGGCAGTCTGGAGTCACCAGGTGGGTGATGTTATTGGGTTCAGTCCCCTGAGCAGAATCTGAAAATACAAAACCCACAGCCTCAAGGTCAGTTCTTGTAATATTTTTTCTAGGCAGCCTGAGAGATCAGGCAAGGATTTGTCATCAGTATTTTATAATTATTAGCCCTTTCAAGGGGTCACCTTCCTCCACAGGCAGAACATAGTTTATAATGAAAACGTTCTGCATCCTGCTTTGGGGAGCAGCAGCTGGGGGTCCTAAGAGCCTGCGAGTGGCCATCCAAGAACGTCCACCGGCCTCACTCCGTCTGGAGCTGGGGAGAAGGAAGAAACCTAAAGACACAAAGGCAGGCTGAGTCCAAAGGACCAGCAGACCGAGGCCAGCACGACCGGACGCTGCCCAGCCACCATCGTCAGCTGCTGTGATGGGGCCACAACAGCGAGCCTCAGACAGAGTGGGAGAAAAGTGTGGAGAAAAAGGCAGAACACAACGCGAACAAGGGAAGTCCAAACTTAAACCCACCTGACAGAGATAGGAGAAACCCCGAGCATGGCCCCCCGACACCCTCTATCTCAGCCCTGAAGTCCCTCCCGAGTTCACCCTGCAGCCCACGTCGAGACCGCTCACAGACAACACACACGGCTCCAGCACCTGGAGGAGGCTACACAGGCACGCCAGCCCAGCCCGAGGCCGAGAAGGCGGGAGCGGGCACGAACGCCGGGCCAAGGGAGCCGGGCAGCCGCGGTCGCACGGGGAGAGGCGGGCCATCGTCAGGCTGGCCACCCACGCCACAAGACGGACACGCGTACCAGCTGCTTGGCGACAAGTGAATCGGCTCTGTAAAGCTTTATCTAAAGCACAATAAAAACGAAAAACAAATTATGAAAGTTGGACTCATCTGGTTTAAAAGTAGACTTAAAAAGCATATTAGTCTTTCAGAAAGATCGGTTCCCAGACGCCCCTCGCTCCGCCATCTTGCCTGCCTCAGGGAGGACCCCGAGGCCAGCCGCGCCAGGGGGACTCCCGGGCGGTACTCACAGCTGCGGTGTCACCGGGGAAGTCGCTGGGGTGGCTCAGGCTCAGGATCCAACGCCTGGGTCAGCACAGCTCCTCCCAAGCCCGCCTCAGGGGACCTCCGTGCTCGCGGAAGAGGCAGGAAGCGCCGCGGCTCGGCCGGGAGGCTGCCTCAGTCGGCCTGCGCCCCTCGGCAAAGGGTTTGGTCCATTTATTCATTTATTTATTTAGTTATTGGATAATTGTCCACAGGCACTCAGTCCACCAGTGGTCCAAGACCTGAAGGGTCTCAACTTGACTCTGGCCCTGAGGTCGGCAAGCCCAGCTCCGTCAAGTGGGGAAACCCTCCTCCTCCTCCCGTGAGCACCCCGCCGGAAGACGCCCTACTTCTCACCGGAAGTTGACGGGGCCATCTCTGGGTGGCCTTGACGGCCTCGGTTTCTCCCCTTCCACTTCTTGCCACCTTCAGCTCTTCGGAGAGCCAGCCCTCTCCCACTCCCTTGGCCCTCCTCCTCCTTTTGCCCTCCCCTTCCCCCTCCCTCTCCCCCTCCCCCTCTCCCCCTCCCCCTCTCCCCCTCCCTCCCCCTCCCCCCTCTTCCCCTCCCCCTTCTCCTCCCTCTCCCCTCCCCTTCTCCCCCTCCCCCTCTCCCCCTCCCCCTCTCCCCCTCCCCCTCTCCCCCTCCCCCTTCTTCCCCTCCCCCCTTCCCCTCCCTCTCCCCTCCCCCTCCCCTCCCCCTCCCCCCTCTTCCCCTCCACTTCTCCTCCCTCTTCCCTCCCCCTCTCCCCCTCCTCTTCCCACTCCCCTACTCACTCCCTCCCCCTCCTCCTCCCTCTTCCCCCACCCCTACCCACTTCCTCCCCCTTCCCTTCCACCCTCCCCACTCCCCTTCTCCTCCCCCTCCTTTTTCCCCTTCCCTTGCCATTTCCCTCTCTCTGTTCCCCTTTCCCACCACCACCTTTTACCTCCTCCCCCCCATCCACTTCCTCCTCCTCCTCTCCTTGCCCTCCCCCACCCACCCTGTCTCCCATTCTCTTGGTTCCAGGAGCTTCTCAGCACAGAGACCCTGGGTCCAAAGGACATGTTCCACTCCTGGCCCATTTTCCTCAGTCGTAGTGAGATGCTCTCTGCCTCTGGGATGACTCATTTTAAGCCTGATAGAATGGCAAAACTGACTATTCCCTTGGTAATGGGCCACAGCCACCATCCATGTAATGGCCTCATGCAGTCACCTAGTTAGTGTTGCCACTACTAACCGTAAGGTCAGCAGTTGGAATCCACCAGGTGTTTCTTGAAACACTCTATGGGATAGTTCCACTCTGTACTGTGGTGTTGCTGTGAGAATCGACTTCATGGCCGTAGTTTGGTTTAGTGTTTACCTAATGCCGTCTGTGTCTCCCAAGATCTCTTTTGTAATGCTACATCATGTTTTGCAGTATTCTTACGCTTTTCTGACTGTGACAGTTTCTAAGACTTGAGCAGTTTATTGATGACCTTAACAGTTTTGAAGCACACTGGTCAGATCTTTTATAGACTGTTCTTTCACTGGGAATTATCTGATGCTTTTCTCGTTATTGTACTTAGGCTATGTGGTTTGCGAATGAAGACCAGACAGATTAAAAAAAAAAAAAAAAAAAAGCCCACCGCCATCAAGTCGATTCCAACTTGTAGTGACCCTGTAAAGTATCATTTTAAGTATATATCAAGGGCATATATTATCAATATGACTCATCTTTGTTATGTTTTAACTTTGGTTACCAGTCCATAAACACCAAATATCTGAACCTTTATTTGTATTTTTGATTTCTGTGATTAGTTTTATAGTTATCCACATATACTTCTTGTACATTTTTTTTTGTTACATTTACACTTAAGAATTGCATATTTTTTATTTCAACAAGAGTGTCAGGTCCATTCAATGGGGGAAATAATAGTCCCTTCAACAAATGACAATAGAACAAATGCATTTTATGTGCGTTAAAAATAAAAAAGGAAGTTGAACCCATACTTCACCCTTTCTGTGAAAATTAACTCAAAATAGACCAATGACCTACATGTAAAAGCTAGAACTATAAAGCTTGTAGAATAAAACTTTGGTAAGCATCAGGATGTTGCTTGGGGCAATGCTTTCTTAGATAGAACACCAAAAGTGGGCTTAACAAAAGAAGTAACTAGATCACTTGCACTGTCACCAAGTTAAAAAATAATTTTATAAATCAGTTATTAAGCAAGTGAAAAGACAACCTAGAGAGATAAAATATTGGGAAACTACCTGAAGGATAAGAGTTCAATATCCAGATGGATGCGAGTACAGCACCCAACAACAACGGGCATTCAATACTGGTTGCCATTTGTGTGTTTGTTTTCCAGAACTTTGTCTGAATGCCTAATGTGGCAAAACCCCCAGATGAGTTGCTCAGGTTCTATCAGTCTTAATGATCATTCAACTGCTTAAGTCTCACCAAGACTTTAATTGAAATGAAATAATCTATTTGAAAACTTCTAACAAGTATTCGTACATTGGAGAATTTCTGGTGGAGACTGAATTACCCTTAATACATCTCTGGACAATTTCATGTCCTCTAACATCTCTGTACCTTGACTGTATTCATTGCGTAAATTCTTAAAATAGGCTCAAGTGATTGAAGAAAAGAATAGAGTCTCATACCATTAACAAGATTAGATTCTGACTCCCAAAAGCCTGATTACCTCCTACCGAGTACTTTTCTGTACTCTGTCTCCTGTCTCTTAGGACAATTAGCTGCAGCCTAGCTTTTTTGTTTCTGCTCTTTATCTATAGGTTCTATCTTCAAAGAAGGTATGAATATCAGAGTATTACTTTTGAGTACAACCAGAGTGCTCCTTGGAAGCAAAGATGGCAAGACTGTGTCTTACATACTTTGGACAGGTTGTCAGGAAAGATCAGTCCCTGAAGAAGGACATAATGCTTGAGGGTCAGTGAAAAAGAAGACCCTCGAAGAGATGGATTGACACATTGGCCACAACAATGGGCTTAAGCATAAAAGCAATTGTGGACATGGTGCAGGACGGGGTAGTGTTGCATTCTGTAGTTCATAGGGTCGCTACGACTTGGAACCGACTCTATGGCACTTAACAACAACAGTAACAACTTTTTAATCTGATCCTGTCATAGAAACAAACATGTGGCATCAATACTTGGTCTTTGGTAGCAATTTGTTCTGTCAAGTCTTTTATGATCCGAGTTGCTCCTGATTTCAAGGCTTTGTTTAAGGAAGTACCCAGTGATAACCATTTCTGTTCTCCTGTCTTGATTTTCTGACTCGACGGCACTTGGCTTGGCTTGGCTTGGCTTGATTTTCTTTTGCCTTCTGTGGGTACCTTATAGCCCAGTTGGACCTTCTCACATCATCATAGCCCTTCTCTTGATATAACTAAAGTTATTTCATTTCTTACCTTCAGGAACACGATAATTTCCAAAATATGCCAGAACGTCTGAGTTAGAGTGACTTCATCTATTGCTTTTCAGTCACCTGTCAAAGAATATTTGGGGATATAGAGATGATATGTTTAAGCTCAACTATTTTTGAATGATGCAAATATTTTTTAAAGCTTTGTAGTGTTGATCATCAATAGCATCTGTTTGGGATTTAATACCTAATTAAAATGGTGGTACTTACTCTTAGCAGACTGTTTGGCATGTCCATTCCTGCTATGATAGATAAGTCATTTGGAAGACATAACACTTTGTGTGTTTGCGTGTGTGCAAGTGAAAGTATACCATCCAAATCAATTTTGCATGCCCACCTGTCTGCAGCTCCCTCTGCTCTCCTTGCCCAGTAACAACACACTCCACCTTTTCATTCTGTGCTTGTAGTATCCTCTTAACAAGCTCCTGTCCCCTCCTCTCTACCTTTTCTCTCCCATCTAGAGACTAGGAGGACAGCCCCTTATAAATGCCTAGACCCATAAAGTACACCCACCATGTGGTCACATTGTGTCTCCGAGTCCAGTCCATTCCTGTCCAAAGAGTTGACTTCAGTAGTGGTTTCTGGTCAGAGGCAGCAGCAGGCCTAGGGGCCATGCTCCCAGGGGGTCCTCCAGGCTGCTGGACCGTCAGTTGTGGTCTTTTAGTAGAGTTCTTGAGCTGCACCCCTCTTCACTGGAGAACATAGTACTTATTAACTTTTAACAGGATCTCAAACTGTCATCTGTCATAATTATTCCCTGAATATGACTCTTCCGGGAACTTATGCTGCACATTTATGCGACAATGAAATGTTAATGACTCCCCAGAGATTTGACTGAGTTTTATTATTTTTTTAGACAGAACAATGATTTCTCTAAGAGTATAAGATTTACATTGAATGATTTATCCGGGGACCTCAACCTCACAGACTTCTGCAGATATCTAAAAGTAGAATGATCCAGAGAAGCCACTGGGGGTAGGCTTTCGAAATTTTACGTTTTCTCAAGAAACCACACAGATTCTGATAATACAAAAAGTGATCGAAATGTTTCTTCCTTGCCTCTATTATGTATGGACTGAATTTTCTCACTTATTTTGGAAAACCTTCGCAGCTGTTTTTTCCGGCCACATTATTGTTGTTCTGTGCTATGGAGTCGCTTCCAGCTCCTAGCAACCTTATGCACAATAGAACGAAACCCTGTCTGGTCCTGTGCCACCCTCACAGTCATTGTTATGCTTGAGACCATTGTTGCAATCACTGTGTCAGTCTATCTTTTTGAGGCTCTTCCTCTTCTTCAGTAGTCTTCTACCAGGCATACTGTCCTTCTTCAGGGTCTGGTTCTTCTTAGTAATATGTTGCAAGTATGTGAGACCACCTCTTGCCATATTTGCTTCTGATGAGCATTCTGGCCATAGTATTTTTAAATGTGATCCATTTCATCTGACCATAATCTTTTGCCCATAATGACCTAGTTACCTTGCAGCAGGGTTGGTAGAGATAATCCATGGACTTTCTCTAGGAGTGTGCCAAGTTCTGTCTTTGTGTATACAAGCTAGTATTCATCACCATTAGAGTTTATCTTCTCTATTTTTGTTCTTGATTTCCTCCAACAAGATCTTTACAAGAGCTATAACTTTTGTTATTGAAATTCTTTCCCAACTCTCTACAGGGCCTTCCACATCTGTCCAAGTCTCCACTTCTCTTCAGTTATAGGTGAGGTTATTAAATGTCAATGAAAAGAGACCATCTCACTTTTCCAAAGCCTTGTAATTACTGAACTGATTTTTTAACTACCTGACTATTTGGCGTTTATTTAGGTGTGTCATACACATTCACTTAGAACAACAATTTAGATTAATAGAATTTCTTTCATGTGAGTTTCAAGATGGCTTTCATAGGCAAAGGATATGAACAGGTACTTCACCAAAGAAGATATTCAGGAAACTAAAAGACACGTGAGAAAATGCGCTCAATCATTAGCCATCAGAGAAATGCAAATTAAAGCCATAATGAAATTCCACCTCACCCCCAAAAGGCTGGTATTAATCAAAAAAAAAAAAAACCCACAAAATAATAAATGTTGGAGAGGCTGTGGAGAGACTGAGACACTTCTACACTGCCAGTGGGAATGTAAAATGCTGTAACCACGTTGGAAATTGACCTGGCTCTTTCTTAAAAAGTTAGAAATAGAAATACCGTAGTACCTAGCAGTCCCACTTCTTGGAATGTATCCTAGAGAAATAAGAGATACCATGCAAATAGATACACATACACTGATGTTCACTGCAGCACTGTTCACAGTGCCAAAGAGATGGAATCAATCTAGATGCCCTTCCATGGAAGAGTGGATTCAAAAATTATTGTATATCCACACAGTGGAATATTATGGAATAATAAAGAACAATGATGAATTTGGGAAACAGTTCATGAAGTGGAGGAATCTCGAGGATATTATGCTGATTGAAGTTTGTCAATTGCAAAACGATAAATACTGTATGAGACCACTGTTATAAGGACTCAGGAATTGTTTTAAACACAGAAGAAAACATTCTTTGATGGTTATGAGGCAGGATTGGGAAGGAGAGGAGTATTCTCTAATTAGATTAATTGACAAAAGCTATTTTAGGTGAAGTGAGAGACAACACAAAAAGCACAGAAGTTAGCACCAGTGGACTAAACCCAAAGTGTAGAACTAGTCTAAATAACACCAAACACTTCGAGGAACAAAGTAACTGGGTTATTAGCATCTAGGGACAATGACCTCAGGGGATATCTAGGTTAGTTGGCTTAACAAAGTTTTTTAAACAAATGTTCTGCATCCCACTTTGGTGATTGATGTCTGGGGTCTTGAAAACTAGCAAACAGCCATCTAAGTAGCATTAATTGGTCTCAACGTACCTGGACCAAAGGAGAAAGAAAAGCATCAACCACAACAGGAAAGTACAAGCCCAAGAGACAGAAAGGGCATCGTATAACCAGGACAACAGCAACATGAGATCAAAAGAACTAGATGGTGCCCAACCACCACTGAAGACTGCCCTCATAGGGAACTCAACAAAGAGTCCCTGATGGAGTGGGAGAAATGTAGGGTGCAGAAATTGAAATCTAGTAGAAAAACCAGACTTAAGGGCCAAATTTGGTTTTAAAGTCAAGACTGATTGTACCACACAGAGACCAAGATGATATGAATAGGTTATATACTTAGACTTTCTGGGGAGAGAAGGGAGGCTCCCAAGCAGGTTGAAATGTGGCTTGAAATCAGAGAAAGGACACATGGTTGGGTTTTATGATGTTAGAGGCTGGGGCTGGGATGAACATTTCTGTGCATGTTTGGAACTTCCCACAGGCACCCAGTGAGGGAGCGTGTAGACTTCCTGACTAGCTTTGCTGGATGTGGGGCAAAAGAAGAAGAGGGAAGAATGAGGCTTAAAAGCTGTCAGCAGGCAAACATTTAAAAGAAAAGATGGAGTCAGATTTTTATTACAATATTATACTGATTGTTATGGGTTGGATTGTAACCCCCCAAAACTGTTGCCGGGGTGTGATTCAGCAGCTAAGCTGTGATTCCTGGGATTATATGGTTTTCCTTTATTTTATGATCTGATGTGATTACTTTATTGTTGTAAATGCCAACTCTGTGGTGTTAATTGGAGCACTGGTGGTACAGTGTTTAAGAGCTCAGTTGCTAACCCCAAAGTTGGCAGTTCAGGTCTAACAGATTTTCCTTGGAAATCCTGTGGGGGCAGTTCTACTCTGTCCCATAGGATCACTGTGAGTCTGAATCCACTTAGTCGCAGTGTTTGTCTGTTTGTTTGTTTGTTTGTTTTGTATGACGTTAGTGAGTCAGCATTAGAAGCAGTTATATTAGTAAGGCAGGATTCAGGCTACAGGATTAGGTTGTATCTTGAGTTCATCTCTTTTGAGTTATGGAAGAGAGAACCAAGTAGAGAATGACCTCATTAGCATCAAACAGGAAGAGCCAGGAGCATGCATATCCTTTGGACTCAGGGTCCCTGCACTGAGAACCCTTAGACCAGATGGAGGCTGAAGACAAAGACTTCCCCTGGAGCTGGCACACGGAACTTGGCCTTCTAGCCTTCTAAACTCTGAGAGAATAAACCTGTGTTTGTTAAAGCCATCCCCTTGTGGTATTTCTGTTATACGAGCACTGGATAACTAAGACACCTGTATAAACACATACGAAACATTTGAGTTATTTCTCAGACTGTTGGCTCAGAACTAAGCACAGGAATCTGGGTAAATCTCATAATCCTCACCCCAAATTATACTAGTTTCTAGAACTGAGGTTTTCAAAAATTATCTCCTTTTATTTAACCTTTTGTATTCTCCTTATTGGTTGATTACGCCTATCAAACAAGTAAGGTGTTAATAATTAATTCACATTTCCAATTTTGTACCAGGGGCTGTAAAACTAGTTGTTAGTACTTCTCACCAGCTTGAATTGATTGAATTCCTCCACAGCCAATGAAAAATTACTTGTTAACATCTTCACAAGTAGTTAGGAGAGATGGAAAATTTCTGAACTTTTAAAATTTCAATTGCAAAGTGACTAATATGTAACATCAGTCCCTATTTTGTATATGAGAACATGGGGAAGGCATAGGGGTAGTGAGTAAGTAGTTCAACTTCACATAACTAGTGGAAGGTATGCAGCCAAAGAGAGAAGAGACAGAGAGTAAACTGCCTGGTCCTCTGCAGTCCTCATAACTGTAGTAATACTTGATCACATCATTGCAGCCACTATGTGAATCTATATATCAAAAACCAAACCCATTACCATCTAGTCTATTCTAACTCACAGTGACTTTACAGGACAGAAGAGAGCTACCCATAGGGTTTCCAAGGAATAGCTGGCAGATTCAAACAGAACTCCATTGTGTCAATCCATATCAATAAAAAAAAAGGTTGTCTTTCAATTGATTCTGACCATAGTGACCCTAATGGGACAGAGTGGAACTGCCTTATCGGGTTTTCAAGGTGTGTCTGGTGGATTTGAACTGCCAACCTCCTCATTAGCAGCTATAACTCTTAAACACTGTCCCACCTGGGTCTCTGTCAATCCATTTAATTAAAACTAAATCTACTGCCTTCCTATTGATTCCAACTCACAGGGACCCCATGGGGCAGAGTAGGATGCCTCTATACATCTGGAGGATTTGAACTGCTGGCCTTTAAGTTAGCAGCCTTAGCACCTAATTGCTATGCCACTAGGGATTTCTGTCAACGTGTATACCCACTGCCGTTGAGTTGGGTCCAACTCATAACGCCCCGAGAGGTCAAAGTAGAACTGCCCCATAAGTTTCCAAGGAGCACCTGGCATATTTGAACTGCCAACATTTTGGTTAACAGATGTAGCGCTTAACCCACTATGCCACCAGGATTTCTGGCCAATCTGTGTAGTAGGTGCTAAATATTTTTTTCTTGAATAAATACACTGAAATTTTTCAAACCGATAAAATGATCATCCTGGTAAGAAATTCACAGAAAGGAATCTATTGCATGTACTTTGGGGAACAAAAAGAAGAAATTCTGATAATTAATATGTAATTAGAACAAATTATGTCTCAAAGACGTGGAAGGATAGACATCTGTTTCTTAATCTCCAGCAGTATGCCTCTGAAGAAAGCATCCCCACGAGAGCAGAATTCTCCAGAATGCCCTTTCTGTACTTTGTAGGGTTTGAGCCAGCATGTGCTCGGTACTCAGCTCATCCTCAAGGTAAGGATCCCTGTGTGGGAGCCTTCGCAGATCACATCAAGCGCCAACATTGGCATCTGCTGGATAAGCCTGCTGCCCACAGTGAAAAAAAAAAATGCCCGGGAACAAGAGGGAAACAAACAACAAAAAACTGCCTCAAAATAGCCTCAAAATCCAAAGGACTAATATATCAAGAAAATATGGAACTTGGAAAACCTCAAGCAATGTAATTTTGGCAAATGTTTACAAGTAAATACAGCCCTGAGTTATGACTCTGAATTGTTAATCCTTGCTGATTTTCTATCCCAGGCAGGTTCTCCAGAGAAGCCACACCAGTGCGATGGATGAATTCACGCATAGAGAAAGATTTCAATCAAGGGAGTGGCTCACGCAGGTGCAGAGGTTGGAAAGTTCCAGGTCCGTGGGTCAGACCTCTCCTGACTCCTGTAGCCGCAGTGGCTGGCGAATACGAGATGACAACGTCAGACAGAAGGCTTGCGGCTCACAGGTTGTGGAGGTAGATGAATCTCAAGGTGGGCCGGTAGGTGGCGGGTAAACTGCTAGCTCAGGTCCCCCAAACCAGTGGCCAGACCAACAGGAGCCACCTGCAGGATCCAGAACCCGCCAAAGCCAGAGCGCCTTGCCAGAAAGCCCACCTATACTGGAAGCAAGCCACGCCCCCCAGGAATGCCCTTTCTGCTGATTGGTTGCTGACTGCAGGTGTCATCGCAGGCAGAAGTGATCACATTATATCTGACCTCCTTCTGAAGGCAGCTGCGTTATTACAAAGCCAGACTCCAGCACAACTGCCTCCACTGAGGATCGTGGCTCAGTTAAATTGACATGCAACATTAATCATCACACGGACACAGACACACACACAGACACACACACACACACACACACACACACTTCTGCTGTAAGCAAGGATTCCAACTCATAGCAACCCTATAGGATTGAACAGAACTACCTGTAGGACTTCCAGGGAGTTGCTGGTGGATCGGAACGGCCAGCCTTTTGGTCAGCAGCTGAGCTCTTTAACCACTGCACCACCTGGGCTCCTTAACTGTCCCAGTTATCAGTAATATAGCTGAAACAAGTGTCATCGTTATTGTTGTTTTTAAAGCAAAAGCAAGATACATATCTCTGCAGAGAAGGGAGCCAATTAATTTCCACCTCCTATTTCATAAATAATCTCTGTATCAGAGAAAATGCTAGATCACTTTGAAACCTGAGTTCTCATAGATGTGAAAACACAGTTTTGGCTAATGGTTTGTATTCTTTCACCCTTTGTCCCGAATGTCCTTTCTGCTGTCTTGGTTGTAGCACTCATCAGGTGTTCTGGGAACAGTAAACCAAAGAAAAATGCACTTTTCTACATTTATAAATTTTAAGTAAAATGAGACATAAAATATTTATTTCTACACTTATTTGCCCTATATTCTGAAACTTTTAAGTGAGAGAAAGGAGTGTGAGAATTAAGGTTATTGTTTTTTGTTTTTAAATAAAAGCTGCAAGTTTAAACCTCTTATCTGTAAAAATGAAATCCTTGAATACTCTAGAGGGCAGTTCTACTCTGGCCTCTAGGGTCGCCATGGGTCATATCCAACTCAACGAGAGCTTGGCATCGCTCTCGTAGGAGTCCTCCACGTTCAGACTTTCTGTTTTCCTAAATTTTTAGTTTTTCCTACTTCGTGAAACAAGGTATTTATTTAGCCCTTTTTTGTTTTTTTCTTCTTTACATTGTAAAATGCAACAAGTATACAGAAAAAGTGTATGACATGCAAATGTACAGATTAATGAACTATAATAAAATATATTCTAATAAACTTATTACCGCCATTGAGATCAAGCACTAGAACATTGCCAACACGTTTGAAAAAGCCTAGGTACCCCTTCTCAGTTACCGCCTACACCTTTGGTATTCTTTACATTTCCCTAAGTACCCTTAAACAGGAAAATTAATAACATCTGGATGCCTTTCTTTGAGTTTAAGGTTTTTCTTGTCCACGAAACCCAATATTCACCAAAAAAAGTCTGACCCAAATGGCAAAAGCCATCCCAGCTGCTCAATAAACCAAAACCATACCTAACCCACTGCCACTGAGTAGAGTTGATCCTGATTCATAAGAATCTTTCAGGACAGCGTAGAACTGCTCCATAGAGTTTCCGAGGATCGCCTGGCGGATTTGAACTGCTGAACACACTTCATCCTTGTCCCACCTGAGTTAATGTAAATTTGTCTCATCCTTGGAGAAAAAGGTAGCTGTCAAAGCTTGCCTCCTAATTTAAATCTCAAAGAACTTCCTTGGCCTCTAGCCCCTCCAACTCAAGAGACCTGACAGGACAGAGAAGAACCAGATAAGGTTTCTACAGATGGGTGGAGTGCCAAATTATTAACAGCCAAGCCAAAAGTAACCTGATACCAGTTGATTTCCATAAAGGAGAAAGGGGGAGGTCAGTTTGTAACCCTAATACCTTGCAACATGTAACTGAGAGCTTCACCTAACTAATGCCGTAAGGGTACTCTCAGTGATCTGTTAAGTGTTTTTACTGCATCAGCTACTACTCTGGACTCTGCACCAGCCTCTTTCCAAAGGGGCACAGACCGCCTCAGCTCCTGTGACCTTGGTCTCCCTCCTCTTCTTTGCTCTCCTAAGAAATGGCCTTCAGCCTGGAAAACAGCCGCTGGGAAGGCTGCCTGGCATTTTGTGTGTCCACAACCTTCTTTCTTGCTCCTGATCTCAGTCAGAGTGGACCTGGCAGGCTAGTTTCACTAGCTGAGGAATTTTTTCATAAGTTTTGTCTTTTCCCGCTATAAATAAACTGACTATAGAGTTTAACCAAGGATTTCTTGTAACTACTTTGTGATGTATGCAGTTACCTGTGGGCTAGATGCTTAAAAAACATGAAACATTTCTTGTTGATGTGATATATAAGCTCTGATGTAAAAGTTGTCTTTTGAGACTCCGTGGAGAACAGCCTGTGTTGCTGTGGAGTCTCCAGTGGTATCTTGCCTCCTAATAAACCTTCTTCCTCTTTCTAACTTGGAGTATGTTTTATTGGCTAGACTGCTCCAGGGGCGGACCCAAGCCCAAGCCAGCCAAGTGCCGTCGAATCGGATCTGACTCACGGCGACCAAAGCAGGTAACAAGTTCGTTACATTAAGGTCAGCAGATGACTGGACAACACCTCTCCCTCCTCTTTTCTTTATAAGCCCCCATTGTAACTGAGCTTCTTCAAATCATTGGCTTTTTCTGGAATCAAAATAGCCTTCTGTGGGTTTTAGGCATATGCCCTGGTGGCATAGTGCTTACGTGCTACTTCTGCGAACCACAGAAACCCTACAGGGCAGTTCTGTCCTATAGGGTCACTGTGAGTTAGACTCGAGTCAATGGCAGTGGGTTTGGTTTGGTTTCATTGGCATATAGAATAAATGCTCAGAATAAACATTATGTTCAAATTTCTGTGAGTTTTGATTAGTTTTAACAGTATACATCTCTAAGGAAACCTTGATGGTGTAGTGGTTAAGCGCTATATCTGCTAACCAAAAGGTCAGCAGTTCGAATCCATCAGGTGTTTCTTGGAAACTCATGGCAACAGTTCTATTCTGTCCTACAGGGTCACTATGAGTTGGGATAAATTCAATGGCAATGGGTTACAGTTGGTTTTGTTGTTGTTTCTTGTTTTTTATACATCTCTAAACACTATAGTTTAGTTAGGATTTTAATTTCTTGTAAAGGGGGTCTGACTGTACCTTTTCTTTTATGTCCGGTCTTGTTCAGTCAACCTGCTATGAGTTTTTTCCTTGTTGTTGCAGTAGCTGTAATTTATTTATTTATTTGTTTGTTTTTTACTGTTCAATATGATTCCATTTTATGAAGATATAACCAACGTTGGCACAGTGGTTAAGTGCTACTGCTGCTAACTGAAAGGTCTGCAGTTCAAACCCCCCAACTGCTCTTTGGATACTCTACGGAGCAGTCCTGCTCTGTTCTACAGCATCACTGTGAGTTGGATTGACTTGACCCCAGTGGTGGGTTTTTATAACCAATTTATTGTTTTTGATTCCGGTGCTTCAGTGAACACCTATGTGTAAGTCCCTCAGGGCAGGTGCAGGCATTTCTGCTGA
The DNA here is from genome assembly GCA_028571685.1 of Heterohyrax brucei. Classification (NCBI taxonomy): domain Eukaryota; kingdom Metazoa; phylum Chordata; class Mammalia; order Hyracoidea; family Procaviidae; genus Heterohyrax; species Heterohyrax brucei. Next base: position 67,452,301 of record CM053163.1, on the reverse strand, counting down.
GTAGAAATCTAACAGCGGATGCACTGGCTCGTTGGTTCTGTGTCTTCTTCAACTTCTGTAGGTGACACCAAATTTATGCAGTGGTTGTAGCTCTTTGTGCTCTAAATAGCACTTGATGGGGAAGATTTTTTCATTTTAGCACTTGGGATAGGTATGTGCTAGTATCTTATCTTGCTTTTAACTGGCACTTCTCTGATTACTAATGAGATTGTAAACCCTCTAAGTATTTAATGCTCATTTGGATATCCTGTTTTACAAAGTACAAGTTTTACAAAGTACCTAGTGAGTTGTCAGTCTTTCTCTTACAAGTCTCTACAAGTGTTTCATCGAATCTATCTATGTGCCCTCTGTGGGGTTATTTATGTTGCAAATACTCTCTTTTACTAGACAACTTGCTTTTTCAATCTCTCACTCTTTTTTTAAAATGTTGTTGTTGTTGAGAATATACACAGCATAACATATACCATTTCAGCAGTTTCTGCCTGTACAGTTCAGTGAAGTTGATGACATTCTTTGAGTAGTGCATCCATTCTCACTCTCCTTTTCTGAGTTGTTCCTCCCTCATTTACATATATTTACTGCACCCGAAGATTCCTGCCCGATGGCACAGTGGTTAAGTATTTGGCCAATAATCAAAAGGTTGACAGTTCTAATCCACTAGTGGTTGCTCCTTGAAAACTCTGTGGGACAGTTCTACTCTGTAGAACTAGCTGTAGGGTGGCTATGAGCACTTGGCTGGCATGAGTAGGAATAGACTTGAAGGCAAAGAGTTTTAAATTCTTACCTAATCTTTCAGGAAACCTGGTAGCATAGTCTTTAAATGCTATGGCTGCTAACCAAAGGTTGGTGATTCAAATCCACCAGGTGCTTCTTACAAGTTCTATAAGACAATTCTACTCTGTCCTATAGGATTGCTATGAATCACAGTTGACTCAAAGGCAGTGAGTTTATTTAATCTTTCAACATACTGTTATTAATTTGATCCCATGTACACAGTTCTGAAAAGAATATGATGCTCAAATGGCAGACATTTTTTGATAGCTAAGCTAAACTACTGTGTGGTTTTAAGGTGACTTCTGGGGATATTTTTGGTTAAGGTTTAAGATTACTTTAAAGATTAAAGATTACTTCAGGGCAACAGCTTCAGAGATTCATCCACCCTTCATGGCTCCCAGATGTCTGGAGTCCATGAGAATTGGAATTCAGCTCTGCATTTTTCCCCTTTCAATGAGAATTCCTCCATGGAATCTTTGATCTAACTATTCAGTATTGGTAGCAGACTCTTAACTATTCTTCTGGTCTCATGACAAAGGAGGCACTAATATAAAAAGACAAGGTAAATATATACAGAACAAAATTTATTAGTGGTTACCAGGGATTGCAGAAAGGGAGAAAGGGAGAGTTAAAGGTGATGGAAATAATACATTGATTAAGGGTAGGTTTGCACAGCCTATTATTGTAATTGCTGTCAATAAGTTGTACACATATAAAAAGTGGAACTGGCAGAAATTGAGTGATCAATATGTTTACAACAACGATGACAAAAAAGAGTAGCTGCTGAGACTCCATAAGCACAACTGATGGTAAACATTAAGGCCTAACAAAGGTCACTCAGGTTATTAGGCTACATTCTGTTCTCTTCCTTAATAACCTTCCTCAGACCAGACTAGCTCAAGGTCACTTAAGAGGTTATTAGCTACGTTATATTCTCTGCCTTAATGACCACCCTTAGGCCAGACTAACAGGACTACATTCCTCTTCCTAATCCACATTATTTGTTAGATCTAATGAAATCTTATGATGTAATGAAGCCTGGTGACTCCTGACTATTGTTCTGTGACAAACCCCTACCCCTTTGAATTCCGACTATAAAAACCACTAAAAATGTAACCCAAATTGGGAGAGCTCTTGGCTCATTTTCTCCCAGACTGCTAGCAGATCTGCCAGTGAATTATTCCTTGAGCCTCACACTGTCTCTGAATTTTTGGCTGCACTGACAGGCTGGACAAACGTGGTTTCAATTTGCCAACACAACCAGAAACCTCATGGAACTTGGATTCTTGGTCTGGGGACATGGATTTCATAGGACATCCCAATTAATCAGCCTAAGAACATGTTTTTGCTCCTGTTCTGCTCCTACTTGGTGCATACATAGTACCTGAGGTCCTAAAGGCTTGTAAGCAGCCATGCAAGGCACAGTAACTGATCTATATTCACCTTGAACTAGGGAGGAATGAGAAGACTCAGGAATAGAAGGAGGACATGGCGTGTGTGGCTAATTGCCTGCATGAGCAATTGCCTCCTTTTCTATCTCTTAATGACATTTTTTGTTGAACAGAATTACTTAACACAGTTAAATTTATCAAGATGCATCATGTAGATGACTTCAAGTGGAATGTTTCTTAAATCTGAAGTTCTTGCACAAAACTGGCTTCATCTTTGCAGACATCAGTACCTAGAACTAAGGACAAGGATAAAGTTGAGGCCCAACCGGATGTGCTTTCCCAGTTGTGAGCTGATTGTATTCAAATATTGTATTCTTATGCAAATAATGTGCACTGTCTACATTTGTTTGTGAACCATGCCCTCCCCTTGAAAAATACTTTCATAATTACATGTTGCTGTAAAAAAATTAGCATAACGCACTTAGGAGCACAACTCTTCTGGAGGAGAGATGCGGCTAGCAAACAAATGCAAAAGGTGCATGTTGACCTAAAAATACAGCAGATATTCCAAAAGTAATAGAAACCCCGGTGGCTTAGTGCTTACCTGCTGCCTCTGCTAACAAAGAGGTTAGCAGTTCAAATCTGCCAGGCACTGCCTGGAAACTCTTTAGCGGGATTCTACTCTGCCCTATAGTCTCTGTGAGTTGGATTCAACTTGACGGCAGTGGCTCTGGCTGTCTTCCAAATACACTTAAGACTCATTCTGATGAAGAGGAGCTTGTCTACATCTCTATTTAATTTTTCATTATTCCTCCATTAACAGTACAGTTTGCCACTGGGTCCTACCAAAACTTCAGTCATTGTGTTCTCTCTCCCTTTTTCCCAGTCCATATTCTGTCAATTACAAATCCTGTTAGTTGATATGAAAAGGATTCCAAGTCATGGAGAACCCACATGTGCAGAGCAGAACTGTTCCGTAACGTTTTCAAGACTATGACTTGACCCCCAGTCCGGTCTTCCCTGGTGTCTCCAAGCAGGTTCAAACTGCCAGCCTTTTGACTAGTAGACAAATGCTTAACCACTTATGTCACCTAGGGACTCATGTTACAAATCCCACCTCTCAATATTTCCATACTTACAGATTTCTTCCTATTAGTGTTGAGGGTCCCTGGTGGTATAGTCAAGTGCTCAACTCCTAACCAAAAGGTTGACAGTTCCAATCCACTGGTTGCTCCTTGGAAACCTGATGGGGCAGCTCTATGCTGTTCCATAGGGTTGCTATGAATTGGAATTGACTTGATGGCAGTGGGTTTGTTTTTTTCTAATGTACATGTATATGTATTTCTGTGTGTATGTATGTATATATACCAGTATATTGCAATTATTAGGTAACAAATTATACTTTAAGGATGACACAGGTAAAGCAGTTTTAATTACTTTGGTATCAGGGGCACCTCCTCCACCTGAGGGTAATCCAGTGAAAAGAAGCAAGATGAAGTTAGAATCAGTGCATTTTCTGTTGATAATTCTGGGGAAGAAAAAAGAAACAGTTAATTTTAATGGTTAAGATGAACTTTGAATTTTGAAGAGATCTAGTTTATTCACTCACTGTATTTATTCATGTATTAAATAAGACAAATAAAGAAGAATTGCCTTTCAGAGTTTTAGGGAAAAGTGCAATGCCTCATTTAAATACATTTTATAACAGTGTGCTTGCTTGCCCGTACACATGGTGGGTACGCTGCTGACAATTAGCAAATGAGGGGATTTAAGGAGGTGTCCACATTCCATCCATTCGAGTTAAAGTGTATCATCAGAGATTTTATGGGGCTAAAATGTGAGTGATTGTCAGATTTCCATCTTAGATTAAGGTTTGGCTATTGTATAATTGTAGAAGGCATACAGTAGCATTATGCTTTATTCTGATCAGCGTGATGATGCTTTTAGAAAAACATAGGACACTGAAAAACCAGAGGGAAAGCTGTGAAGTTAGAACAATGTATGTTTCAGCAACTCTAGACCCTTCTTCTATACTCTTTCTCCATTCATCCTGGCCATCAACAGACTTTCTCTCTTCTTTCTCACAGGACTCTGTTCAATTTTCAATGCAGTGTATCACTATGTCACTAATCTATCTGTACTGTAACTAGTGTTAACAGATGTATCTTGCCGAATCTTCCTTGCTTTTTTTTTTTTTTGGAACGCTGGTGGTATAGTGGTTACATACTGGCCACTAACCAGAAGGTTGGTAGTTTGAGCCCACCAGCTGTCCCTTGGGAGATAGATATGGCTGTATACTCCCTAAAGATTACAGCCTTGAAAACGCTATGGTGAAGACCTACTTCATCTTATAGGGTCCCTACGAGTCAGAATTGACTGATTTGGATTAATCTCGTTGTTCTCAGTGTCTACCCTGGTGTGTGACACAGGTTCTAAATTCTCATAGGAGGAAGGACAAGAGAGAGACAGACAGACAGACAGAAACAGAGGAAGGCAGCGAAGTAACATGAATTCAAGTCCTTTCCCTCCGCAGTCTCATATGGTATTGAAATTTCATTAACTATAGAATGAAAAATTGTATCTCATATTTAGAAGCTGTTAAATTAGCAGTGAACAGGTGGGAAAATAGTTTGTCAGGGAATGCAGAAGATCCCGGGTCTCTTTAAATCACTGCAAATAAAGTCATTGTTCAATACAAATTTGAATACAAAGGACTCTGCTGGGATCTGAAAGAGTGCATCAGTGCTATGAACTCAGATGCCTGTGAGATACTAATATGCAGGGAACAGGGGAAGAAAAAGAAACCAACTAATTAAAGCATGATAAATCTTTAGGAAACATTCTGGTCACAGGTGTGTATTCTGTTCAAGTCAATGTCCATTGTGACCCTTGTAATCGTTCGCAAGTAGATGGGCGATATTCCTTCTGGGCTCTGCTGTTGATGATAATTAACAGAGGCTTGAGCTGCCTGGGAAATGAAACAAAACCATAAATAAAAAAGACAGCTCAGCAGATGGTAGAAAACTGCATTAGCATGAAGGCAGCAGGCTTCCAAGTTCAGCCTTAGAAATATTTTGAAGGATGGAGAGACTGTAAAGGTGTGTTCTCTCTTTCACTAGAGACTATTTATAAGAAAATGGTCATAAGATACACCATATATATGTGAGAATATTCTTTCCAACCTCTCCTTTGCATAGATAATGAGTTAGATAATCACATCTCTATGTTAAAAAAGAGAGTAGGTTTAGTTGTTCAAAACTATTCTCCTTTGTGGTTCTTCTAAGAAGAGGTATGAAGCAGGGTGCTGGCTAGGGAACACCAGCTGATTTCTCCACATCGTTTTTTAAAGAAGGAAGACACTGAGATCCTGCACCTTTCTAGATACGAGCACGGCCAATTAAGTTTGCGAACTAATCCTAGAAAAAGTGCTACGGACCTCATTGCTGAATATCACTATGGTCACCTTCCAAGTACTCCCTGTGGGAAGCTCTGGACTGATGCCAGTGCTTAGTTCACCTTGGAAAGCACCTTTGGAACTCTTTTTCTGAAAAAGCCATCAGGGCTATCTTCGATGTCCTGAATGTCATTAAAAAGTCTTCTTTTAAATATTTTCTTTATCTTCAGGTAATGAAAAAAAGTCACTCGGGGCCAGATCAGGTGAGTGGGGAGGGTGTTCCAATACAGTTATTTGTTTACTGTCTAAAAACTCCCTCAAAGACAACTATACAATTAAATTCATGAACTTGTGACTGTGCCCAATTGCCATTCCAGAAAGAGTTCCAAAACTGCTTTGAAAGATGGACTACGCGCTGGAGTCTGTGCGTAGCTTCCCAGGGGGAGTACTTCAAAGGTGACTGTAGTGACACGCAGTAGTGAGGCATGCAGCACTTAGAACAATCTCAGCTCACTGATGTAATTGTCAGACCTCATACTCATTGATTGCCTTGTCTTCATAGCTTGAAAAGCAGCATTCAGGAGAACATTCCTGATCTGCATTTTCTATCAGAGATAAGAGATAGACTCAATTTAAATCCAAGAGAACAGACATTGAAGCCACTCCCAGTGACCCTCTTGGACAGAGCAAAACTGTCCTATAGGGTTTCCAAGGAATGGCTGATAGGTTTGAAGTGCTGACTTTTTGCTTAACAGCCAAGTTCTAAGTACTGTACCACCAGGGCTCCCTTTAAGCCACTGAACAAACAACAATGAAAAAATCGAGGGCATCAAGTTAATTCTGACTCATAGTGACCTTATACGACATAGTAGAATTGCCCCATATGGTTTTCAAGGAGCATCTGGTGATTCACACTGCTCACCTTTTGGTTAGCAACCATGGCTTTTAACTGCTATTCTACCAGGGCTCCCTTCCAGCCACAGTACTTACCAAATATGAAAGCTGGTCCCCATGGGGCATAGATCTACACAGACACACATGGGGCCACTACATGTTGGGGTTGACTCCATACTAACTTTTCTTTTTATTATTCTTCCTTAAACCAGTACACATAGTTCCTTGATTTAGCAAGATGTTCATATAACCTTTCAACTAACAGTGATAGGTAAAGCCCATGTTCCATCAGTTGTGTCAATAATCAGAATTTGGCAAATTGACTTACCCAGATGGATACATGATCTGAGCAACAATTTAAATGAATTCCAAGTAAGACCCTGAAGGAATGAGATAGGAAGAATAAACATGTTTACTAAAACAAGTTAGAACTTTTTGAAAACCAAGAAAATGAGCCTCCTGTAATTCTGCCACTCAAATCACTTTCCTAAGCCATTAAATAATTTTGGGGGGAAAAAATTTTTTTAAGTATGTAATAATCTATAATGTCTTACTTTTAGTCATCCTCTAAATATTAAAATACTGGTTGTTTCTAGCTTTTGCTGTTATGAAATAGGCTGTAATGAACATACTTATACATCAATATTCATTTCAAAATTCACATTAATTTTTAGTGATAAGGTGCACTGGGTAAGGAGTAGTCATGCTATCACATTCAAGAAGAGAGAGTAGTTCTCACAAGACCACACTCTAAATTATACATGGCACACGTGGGGGTAGGACTGTGTGAGGCAGTGAATTACTTAATATGATCCATCTAGCTGTAGTTTTCCAGCTGTCACCAAATAACTGGGTTGGCTTTGCAAGTGATGCTCTTGTGACCCACCAAGGGGACTGGAAAGCTTGCTAAGAACATAATTAAGGTGCATGGCAGACTTGTGGGGATGGACCCTGCAAATAAGGTGTATGGAACCTTAACTAGGGGATTCGTCAGTTTTGCCCACCCGCTAGGCTTAAAATGAGCCATCCCAGAGGTCAGATGAGAAGATCTGACTACCACCAAGAAAAAAGAATCAGGAACGGAGCATGTTATTTGGATCTGAGTTCACTGCACTGAGAACCTGCTAGAGCCAGGAAATAGAAGAGCTAGGACACAGCAGATAAAGATGGTAGAGGCAGCAGAGCCATGGTGGAGAAGGAGAGCTGTAACACTGGAGATGGCAAGGAGCAGTCACAGGCAAACAGTGGTAGCAGAGACAGCAGAGACAGGAGATTGGCAGGAAACTGTGTAGTGCGATTCCCAGCAGACAAAGTGAAAAAGCTGGCTGCCTTCAGGCCAGAGGCTCACCAGTGGAGTGGTGTGACTCTTGGCTCTTAACTATAGAGCTAAAAAAAAGCTTCGTAACACTTGTTTGAGCAGGGAAGAGGCTGAAAGGACCAAGAGAGAGCTGTGCCTGTCTGCATGGCTGAGAGGAATCTGTCCTGATAAAAGAACCATATGATGAGTGTTTCTGAGCCTAAACTGTCACTGGATGCTTCTCTAGTATCGTGCTCACGAAGAATCTGTACATGGATCAAGAAGCAGCAATATGAACTGAGCAAGGGCACTCTGCATGGTTTAAAGTCAGGAAAGTTGGGTGTCAGGGTTGTATCCTTTCACCATACCTTTTCAATCTGTATGCTGACAAATAATCTGAGAAGCTGGACTATATGAAGAAGAACAAGGCATCAGGATTGGAGGAAGGCTCATTAACAACTTGCATTATGCAGATGACACAGCCTTGCTTGCAGGAAGTGAAGAGAACAGCCTTTAGTATGGATTGCACCTCAATATCAAGAAAATGAAATTCTCACAACTGGACCATCAAGCAACATCATGATAAATGGAGAAAGGATTGAGATTGTCAAGGATTTAATTTTGCCTGATTCCAAAATCAGTGCCCATGGAGAAAATCAAAAGACACATTGCATTGGGAAAATTTGCAGGACCTCTTTAAAGTGTTGAAAAGATGTCACCTTGAAGACTCAAGTGTGCCTGACCCAAGACATGGTATTTTCAATTGCATCACACGTATGCGAAAGCTTGACAATGAATAAAGAAGACAAAAGAATTGATGCCTTTGAATTGTGGTGTTGGAGATTGTATTGAATGTACCACAGAATGCCGAAAGAACAGACAGATCTGTTCTGAAAGAAGTACAACCAGAGTGCTCCTGGGAAGCAAAGACTTTGGACATGTTGTCAGGAGGGATCAGTCCCTGGAGAAGGACATCATGCCCAATAGAATGGAGGGTCAGCAAAAAAGAGGAAGACCCTCAACAAAATGGATTGACACTGTGGGTGTAATGTGGCTCACGCATAAAAACGACTGTGAGCATGGCGCAGGACCAGGCGGTGTTTTGTTCTGTTGTGCGTAGGGTGGCTGTGAGTCAGAACCTATGAGTTCTGAGTGGACACTGCAACAGATTATCAAACCAAGCAGAGAAGCAGAGAAGGCCTTTGGAGAAAAGCTATGTCTGATCTCTGCCTCACAGCAGTCTGCCTTGGGACACTGACCCAAGGGATATTGATTCTCCTTGCACCTTCTGAAGTTAGAGGCATTGAGATATTCCACCATTCCATTTTTACAGATTGGTTACTCATTCCTGTCTTTTAAAGTCTTGTGTAGTGCCTGGCACATAGCTAGGTTCTTAATACCTATTTGTTAGGCTGCTTTGGTGCTAACTTAAGCATCTAAAATAACATTTAATAAAATTACATAGAAATATATTAGTGTCACCCACATATTTGAAACATTCTTTTGGTAACTCTATAATAGAAATATCTTAAGTACCTTGTTTAATGGAAAAATTTTCATGACGATTAATAAATCCATCCTATGACTTGATCTTGAACACAGTTGAGATAAGGGTGACTCAAATGATTAAATTGCTTCTAAACTGTCACTTTCAACTTGACATGGATGAGGTGTGGTCTGTGATCACACCGAGCTGAAACAAGACCTATACTAAGAAATGAAATTTTTCAGAATGATTCAAGAAGTACTTCATTCTGTTTTTGAAAGGCTCACTATGTATAAAACGATGACTAGGATCTATTTGTGGAGTTAACTTACAGGAAGATAAAGTTTCCATGCTCAACAGGAGACAAAACTAGGTAACACAAATTAGTAAAGTGTGTCCATGGCTGCTTTGAAAGAGGTATGTCACCCGAGAAGTAGGATGACAAGTTATAGATGACGCTAATTTACAAAATGGGTAATAATAAAAGAGCAGTTACAGTTAACATGTTTATCAGTTGCTTACAATGTATCAGGCATTGTTTTAGGCACTTTTCCTCATTAATCTCGGGGGTTCAATGTTGCACCCATTGTAGGAATTCAGAATGTCTGAGCCTAGGAACAGGCACTAGTACTTTTTATTTTTTCAGTGTTTCAAATATACAACATCCAACAATTAAGTCCACAAACTTAATTATTTTTAATGCTACATACCTCACTGCTGAATATCACTATGGTCACTTTTGAAGTACTCCCCTTGGGAAGCTATGCACCAGTGCCAACAGCTAGTTTACCTTTCAAAGAAATTTTGGAACTCTTTGTCGAATGACCATTGTGTGTGGTGGCATGGTGGCAAGTTCGTGAACTTAGGTGTGTAGTTGTCTGTGAAGGGGTGTTTAGCCAGTAAACAAACAACTGTATTGGAACAACCTCCCTACTCACCTGATATGGCACCCAGCAACTTTTTTCTTTACCCAAAGATAAAGGAAATATTGAAAAGAGGATATTTTGATGACATTCAGGATATCAAGGGTAACACAATGGCAGCCCTGATGGCCATTCCAGAAAAAGAGTTCCAAAATCGCTCTGAAGGGTGGACTAGGTGCTGGCATTGCTGCATAGCTCTCCAGGGGGAATACTTTGAAGATGACCATAGTGGTTTTCAACAATGAGGTATAGAGAGATTTTTCTAAGATGATTTGTAAACTTAATCGCCAGACTTAATTTGTAAACTTAATTCACAGATGTATGTATGTATGTATGCATATGCTGTACAGTAGTCAAGAGCTACGTCTGCTAACCAGAAGGTTGGCAGTTCTGTTCGACCAGGCACTGCTTGGAAACTCTACATGGCAGTTCTATTCTGCCCTGTAGGGTTGCTGTGAGTTGGAATCCACTTGACAAGCAACAGGTTTGGTTTTGGTTAATGTGGTTATGTGTGTGCATGTGTATATATTATATATATTACTACATATAATAGTATATATTATATATATATTCATATACACACACAACATAAAGAAAAAAATAAACCTGTTTCTATCGATTCCAACTCATGGCCACCCCATGGAATAGACTAGAACGGCCCCAGAGAGTTCCCGAGTAACAGCTGTTAACTTTTTTGGTCAGCTGCCACACCCCTAACTGCCGTGCCACGGAACAAATCACGTTTTCATTAAACAATTCATGCGTGTACTGTTTTCTGACGTTGGTCATCAACCCCATGACGTGTCGACACTTTCCTCTCCTCCGTATTGCCATCTGTCCAGCTTTCCTGCCCCCTTTCTGCTTTCTTGTCCTTGCCCGCAGGCTGGTGTTCCCATTTAGTCTCACATACGTGGTTGAGCTGTGTGTATTTTGTTTGTTTTCTGGGCCCGTCTAATCTTTGACTGAAGAGTGAACCTCAGGAGCAACATCAGCACTCAGGTAAAAGCACGTCCTGAGCACCAGTACCTTTGATAAGTTTCCATGCGATTCCAGTGTGCCACAAACTGGGGGAAGCATGGTCAGCTCACTTAATCACCCAGTAGCTCTGAAAACTAGATATATACTTTTATTAACCTTAGTGGTGGCATAGTGGTTAAGTGCAACATCTACTGACCAGTTCAAATCCACCAGGTGCTCCTTGGAAACTCTATGGGGTGGGTCTACTCTATGTGGTCACTGTGAGTCTCAATCGACTGGACAGCAGCGGATTTGGTTTTACTTTTCCTACTTGATTAGCGTGGACCATGAATGATGAGGAAGTGGACTAACTTGCTGAAGTCAAAAAACCCTCTTAGACACGAACTGAGGTGGTCTGATGCCAAGGTCTCATTTTTGGTGCTGTGGTGCCTCTCCACAGTCTCGATTCCATCTCTAATGAGTAGCTGAGATTTTTATGAGTTTAAGGAGCTTTTCAATGCCCATTTAAAAATGATAATTCTCGGAGACAATAATTTATTCCTGTAGAGTCATAGAAAACACTGGCGGCGGCGTGGTTGAGTGCTATGTCTGCTAACCCCAAAGGCAGCAGTTCCGAATCTACCAGGTGCTCTTTGGAAACTCTATGGAGCAGTTCTGCTACATCCTACAGGGTGAGTATGAGTTGGATTCGACTTGGTAGCCGTGCATTTGGTTTGGTTTCTAGATTAAAAAAACAAATCCAAATGTGTTGCCATCAATTCAGACTCAGTGACCTTGTAGGACAGGGTAGAACTGTCCCATAGGATTTTCAAGGAGCTGCTGATGCATTCAGACTGCCCACCTTCTGGTTAGCAGTTGAGCGCTTCATCACTGTGCCACCAGGGCTCCTACAGATTGATAGGAATTCATCTATGTCATTCCAGTTTCTCACCAGCCTGTGTATTAATGGCCACCCTGGGTGTTCTTACCTGTACAGTGTACAAGGTGGAGAAGTCAGTTCTTTTTCTTCCAGTTCTTGTCCCCCTCCAAATGTCACTGCTGACATTTCTCTTCTGAGTCCATGTGAGCTCAGATCTGGAAAATGCACTTCTGAAAGGAGAAAGCTCAGTGCTGATGCGATGCAGAACCAACACCAAGCTCCTTCCTCTCATGGGGACCGTGTTCCTGGTGTCCAGCCCTGGACTCTCCTTGTGTGAACTACTTAAGTCATCTTAGTTTAGTCTTTGCTACAGATGCCTCACCTCTCTTTCTACCGTCCCCCTAAACCTTGGTTCATACTATATGAAAGACTACTTCCCTGGCCTTGGGGCTTTGGAGGTCTAGATCTTCTGCCTAGCTCTGCTACTTTCACAGTAGAACTTTAGGCATCAACTCTCTTCCAGACTAGCAGACCAAAGAGACTGCGTGCCGTTTTAGATGGACTCTGGAGTTCGGTCCGGCTAAAACTCTGTCACTGTGTCCGTTCACCACTCTAAAAGTGCAGCTGTGTTGCAGACTGCTCCCACATTTCCAGACATTGAGAGCCCCCATGACTGCTCGTCTCCAAACCCATTTATGAACTTGCCCTTTTTCTGAGAGCACCTCCTGTCTACATGGCCACTCTTGGTTGTAACTCTCCCTGTTCATGCAATCTGCTTTCCACAAACATTGGAGGTCAACAATTCTGTTACAGCAACTCTGCATCCAGTGCCAGGTTTAATCATTTAGGGACTTGGGCCTGAGGAGTCTCCCACAGACGTGGGAGCCTATGGGGAAGATGCTTTCTTCTGTGGCGCTTCCTGACTTCGCAGTCAGTGCACACAAGACCGTGGCACGAACAGCCACTGCAAGAACGAAATCCACCTCAAGCAACATGGTACCGACTGCAGTGAAATCACAGACACAGTGGGGTCACCCATGGTTTCAACCCCAAGCTGTAGGTGAACACACTCCATCTCTGGGCTCTTCTGTTGCAAGTTCAACTATGCAGTGCAGCAGCCTCCATCAAAAGCAGAAGTTCCAGTCCGCTCACTTATCTAGTGGTTCCCCGCCACCATGAATAAACCTACGGGGCATCCCTTATCTGTTTGACAGGGAATTCTGGGTTTAGTCATTGCAAAACCTAGCCAAGGAGAAAGAAACTGAGTACCCTTGATTAAATAAGCCAGTTCTCAAGGACCCGGCCAGGTCACCAGCAGTAATAGACTTCATCTTTCTCAGTACTAGTCTACCACTGCTTTTTCCCCCCTAAAATGGTAAATTTAATGGTATGGTATTTACCCCCTCCCTCCCATTCTAGCCAACATTTAATTCGCAAGAGAAAAATATGACATGCACAAAGCAGCAGCTTCATGCAACACAAGGTGTGAGAAGCACAGGGCTGGGTCTGTGGAGGGGCAGAAGGCAGGACACAGCATGGTGCTGCCATCCTGACTGCCGGGTCCCCCAAGGCACAGGACAGGGGAGCTGGGATGAAGGATGCCCTGGGTAAGTGCAGACAGTGCCAGGGAGTTCTAGCATGTGCCGGGAGAAAGAAGACTTCTGCAGCACCCAGAGCGCAGTCAGGCCCCAACTCATGCTTGGCTGTTTCTCTGCTTCTGATCAGAAAGGACAGGGCCCTGTGAGAACAGGGTGTCTGGGTCCTCAGAGTGCCGAGGGACAACGTGTGGCCCAGTGTGCAGGGCCCCTGGGTACAGCCACCGTTTGAGTAGCTTCAGATGCACCACTTACCCGCTGTGCTGCTGGTGTGCCCAGGCCACCTACTGGGGTGTCTGGGGTCACCCATCTCAAGGCAGAGGGCAGAGGCCGGGCCCAGGCTGACAGTGACACATGAGTTACTGCAAAACCATCTCCACGATGCTTCCTTTTTCCTTTCCACTGATCAAACAAACAAACAAGAAAACCCTAACCCAGTGCTGTCTAGTTGATTCTCACTCATAGAGACCCTATAGGATAGAGTACAAGTGCCCCACAGTTTCCAAGGAGTGCCTGGTGGATTCGAACTGCTGACCTTTCAGTTAGTAGACACAGCACTTAACCACTATGACACCAGGGTTTCCTCTGACAGATCAAGAGGGCTTAAAACAAATCGTCAGACATGTCAGTCTAGACGTGTTCACCTCTGGCTTTAGGCTGTCAGTACAGATGTTATGGGGTCAGCACAAAGGCCAAAGCCACTGGCTTTGAGTCAATTCCAGCTCATAGTGACCGTATGTTCTGTCGGAATCGAACACTGAAAAGGGTGTGTTCTGGGCTTTCCAGAGTTCTTAATTCCTGAACAACATCACAATGTGCTCTCTTCTCTGGAAGACACCATGGTACCTCACCTATTAGGGCGAGGACTGCACACTCTTTACAGAGTTGCCTAATAAGGGAACTGCAGTAAACTCTTGTTGCTGAGGGTATGCCCTCTCCCACAGGGCCGGCATGAAGGCCGAAAAAATAAAAATAAACCACACCCACTGCCATCAAATCCAATTCATAGTGACCCTATGGGACAGACTAGAACTGTGATTCATAGTGACCCTCTAGGACAGAGTAGAACTGTCCCAGCCAGTTTTCTAGGAGTAGCTGGTGGATTCGAGCTGGTGGACTTGAACTGGCAACCTTTGGTTTAGTAGCCTGAGCCTTTAGCCCCTGTGCCAGCAGGGCTCCTCCTGGAAGCCAGCTACTCTTAAGAAAAATCACGCCTGTGACACATCACTGACCTTTGGGGGGTCACTGTGAAGTGTCAACTCTGCTAGTGTCAATGGTCCCTATCAGAAGAATAGCTCTAGAAAAGGATTTGTTTCCCAAAGAGAAAGAAGAAGTCTGAGACAGGCTCCCACCCTGTGAGCTGAGGACCCCTAGTGGTCCCTGTAGGAATAACTCCCTCTGAACAAGAAGTCCCTGCAGGCGTGGTACCTCCCGCTCTGATTTCCAGATGCCCTGCATGTGATGGGAACCCGGCAGCGTAGTGGATAAGTGCTACAGTTCCTAACCAACAGGGCAGCAGTTCAAATCCATCAGGCGCTCCCCGGAAACTCTGTAGGGCAGGTCTACCCTGACCTATAGGGTCGCTACGAGTTGAAATTGATCCAACGGCACTGGCTTTCTTTGGTGGCATGCATGTGATGTATATTGCAGATGTGACTAAGGACATACAAACTCACAGAAGTACAAAAACTGCAATGACTTTTTGTTATGGCATCTCTATTTCCAATTTAAAGACACCCCAGATACTTCTATTAACAGGACAAAGCCAGATGGATGTGATGTTATCCCAAGTTTGTGAAGCCTGGGCTTACAGCATCACCTAGAAGGCAGCCACTTGGTTTCTGAGAACTGAAACCTGGGACAGCTGATCCTACCACAAACACGAATGTCCTATGTAACTCAGCCAGTAATATAACTGCATTTATTAAAAAAGAATGCACGTCTTTTTTTACTGCAATGCATTTTGGGGAAGAAGAGGAAGGCATCAACCTACAGACTTTGGATAAATATACTCAGTCAGCGTAAAGCAGCATAAGACCAAGGGAGCAGATGTCTTCACCATGGAGCCTTGTCCTTCGATGTCTGCCCACAGGGATGGCAAAACACACAGCTGTACCAGGCCTCACTTGGGCTACTTTTTGAATTCATTGTTGTAAAAATTCACATGTACACACACATACACACCCAGTCAAGAGCCGGGTGGGCAGGGAGAGGGGTAAGCTGGTTTCCCCCTCTCCATCAAGGGTCCTTGCTACGTCACTGTTGAAGCTTTCTCTTAGAATAATTGCCTGGTTTCCAGGGATGATCCTCTGGAGCCATCAGGCTAGTAATATTAACAGAGAAGGAATGATCTAGAATCGATCAGAAAAGCTCTTTCTACAGTTGTCTCTCTCCCACTTAAAATGACATCAATCGGCATTTGCAGTGAGAGGAGGAGAAGATTTTTGGAAAACACTGGCCTTAAACTCAGAAAGTCAAACCCATTGCCACTGAGTTGATTCCAACTCATAGCACTACCGTAGGACACTGAACTGCCCCATAGAATATCCAAGGAGCAGCTGGTGGACTTGAACCACTGACCTTTTGGTTAGCAGCCTGAGTTCTTAACCAGTGCATCACTAAGTGAGAAAGATATTAAACACCTGCCTTGCAATCCTAGTTCAAAGAGGACAATGGATTTTCACACCAGTCCATTTATAAAGATACACATGAAGACATGAGACACACAAAATAATTTACTCTTCAATCTCAGATAGACAAATGTCATTAAGAAAGAGAAGTTTTATTAGGGCAATTTCACTTTATTTTTCCATACAGCAAAGTCATCTACTGCAGTAATAATAAAATAAGCATAAAACAAATTGCAGCCCAAGACAGAATACGTAATTGTAAGCAACTACAAGCAGAAAGTAAGCTGTGATTACGTAACAGTAAAAACCAAGCACACCTGTCCTTTCAGCAGAGGAACGTGGTAAGATTGCTGGTAAGTGCAGCACAGTGACCCAGCCTCTGGGGAGACTGGAGACGCTCAATCGTTCAACAAGTGCCATGATCACATTTTGGTTTTTTGAGTGCTTCTGAGTTGAAAAGTTGAAAATTAAAACCGTGAAATTGAAACTCTATGATTTTTTTCACCTGCTGAAAGAACAGGATCCTATAGCAATTAAAAAAATAAAATCACATAACAACCATAGCTACGGTGTGCTGTTTGGTTTGCCTGTTTATCATTTAAATTTTGTGACAGTCAATACTTGTTTAGAAGATTTTGTTTTGTGAACAAGAAACCACTGAAATTGTCCGAAACAGATCTGAGTAATAGATGTCCTTAGTGTGGTTCTCTCTCTCTTTCTCTCTCTCTCTTTTCTTTCTTTCTTTTTTTTTTTTTGAAGTTTTAAACATGCAGTATTTTTGAAAAATGTAAGGAATATCTGATCCATGATTTCACCTTAACGGTTGAAGTACCGGCTATTTTTGGTAATGACCTTCAGGCGGATTTGGCCCAGTGGAGTTTTTGTCAGTCATGAGATCTTGGAAGGATGGCATATCTTTCCAGCAGAAAAAATCCTGGCAAACTACAAGCTGTCCACAAAAAAAGCAAAGCAACGTATCTGAAGGGGTATGGAGTGCTAACTCTGTGCCATTTTTGCAAGCAATTTTGCTCAGTCTGTCATTTTATTAGCCTTAACAAAACTCCTTGTAATTATAGACGTTTTTATTCAAAATAAGATCTTACTATTATACAGGTTTCTCTCTTTTGACTATATACAGAAGTGCAAAAAGTCAGCCTTCTCTCTAGACGTCCCATCAGGATCCACTGCAGCATAATCAACCCTTAAGAGTTTGCACACACGCTTTAATTCTTGCTACGTAAACTTTGAGTCTTCAGATTATCAACAAAAAAGTCCCTTGTTCTATTTATTGATTATGCAGCTTATTTATAACAAGGCCTGATATTCAGGGATTTCAAAAATATTAAACAATACTTTAACATTTGAAATGGATACAGTAGAAAATAAATTTTCTTCTAATATCTAGGATCTAGATCTTCTTATAATAACTAATTACAAACAAAATAAATCACCAAAATATTACTCAATTGTCTGCCAGGATTGTTGCGATAGCAACAACTTAACTTCTTACTTAGCAATGATTATATATTTATAAGATATCCATATAAAAGATCTTTGTTCTTTGAATGAAAACTACACAAGAACAATGACTGACATTCTTACACTATAATATTAAATCAGTAAAATAGAAATCATTTCGTTAACAATAATACGAATATTCATATGACACTACATGTAATTCAAAACTGAGTTATGTTATGAAGAAAAACTACTGTACTCTTTTTTGTCTTTTGAAAAATTCATCAGTAAAATCTAATAAAACAAGAGTCTATAAACTGAAATGGTATTCCATTGTTAATAGAAAATGAAAATCTAATAAATGTAGGAAATGAAAAAACTACATTTTAACAAGAAAAATAAGTAATATTCTCTAATGTAACTAACTACAATAACATGTGAAGTCACCATTACTTTCTTAACACGATTGAAATTACATTGGTATGGGTTGCAACCCGTAATGTAATAATCTAAGGCTTTAATAGATGTACAGTACAATCAGTAAAATCAACACATCAGTCTTATATTAAAAAGCATCTCTCTCAAGCATAAAAACTTGCAGTAAACTTGGAAGTATGGAAAGTTCTAGAACTGAACTTTCACCTCTCCCACTCCACGCGAGGACTACCAGTGACCTGGCCCCGACTTCAGCAGTTTGCAGAACTGCCGAACGGAGCGAAAATAGCCTTCACTAGCTGCGACACCCAAACCACAAAAAAAGGGAATTCCTTTGGATGAATCCATTCTTAAAAACTGAGTGCACATCTATTTGTTTTTTTTTTTTTTTAATTTTTAAAAGGCTTTCTAAGGCTATAAGCAGTTAATCTGAACACAACAGAAATGAAAACCAAACCGAACGAAAAAGAAATCACATAGAAAATTCACCCACGTACTTAACCCACCCAACGACTAGGTCTGTTGAACACCCCCATTGTCACATTCTGGGTTACCACGTGTCTGATGACAGTGCTGCTCCCTTCACTATTTAGAGTCACTCTTTGGAACGTGACTGTGACGAAACGTGTAAGCAAACGTGAGACCATTTCTGCAGAGCGTTTACAGTCTTGTGACTTTTGACAGAGGCTATCAACAGAAGCAAAAGAATTTCCTCAAACATTTGTTTGTTTGTTATTGTGTCTCAGAAATGGCCCATCCCTTTTGAATGACATGTTATACAGTATAGTAGGCATAAATATTACACTACATGGCATTAAAATAATTCTATCTATCGATTATATATCTCTCCAGTATGGGTGAGTTTGTCTGTACTGAGTTTGTGCTGTGCTGTCTATTGTTACTGTAAGGTGAAATTGGCCATTTCTGAGACAGCTTTGGTTTCCAAAACAAAGAAAAAAAGATGGTGCCCTTTGACTGATTAGTACTAGCAAAAAAGCAACAAAATGTGGCTCTAAAAACAGTAACACTGAAGAAATAATACTCTAATTTGATGTACAGTCCATGGCACTTCATGAGAGTCCTCAACAACATGGTACTTAAAGCCATGATGTGCTTTAAAAGATACACAGTTGTGGTTTTGCTTGGCACATTCATCTCTGTCAGATCCCTCCTCACCACGCCTTACAGTCTATTACATTAAAAATATTACTCTTAAACAAGAAGGACTGTGCATGCACGCTCTCATCTATAATGGCAATTTTAAATACAAGGTGCACCTTTGTTCTTTGTAAACCTTGAAAGAAATAAACTTATTTTTTTTTCTTAAAAAAATTATATCTTGGTCTACAGACGTACCAATACATAATAGAATCATGGTTATACCATTGTCTGTCTTTTCCAGATGGCATGACTAGATAGGAAGTGAATTCGGTACGCATCTCTTAATGCAGAACTCTGTGCTAGAAAAAGAAAGACGGTGTTGTTCTCTTAGACAGAAATATCACCTCAGCACAAATTATCAATTAAATGTACAAAGTGTATAGGCAACAGTGTGCAGTGGGTTTCCATGTTGTCATTTCTTCCGGGTAACATGCAATATGTGAGTGGGAGTCTTGTGACTGAGGATTTTTGTGTGTGTTGCTTGACGGTATATACAGTATGGCTAATGATCTCGTCCTTTGCTCACCAAGCACACTGTCTTTTCCTCTTTAGTATGATCTGCAAGGGAAAAAGAGCGACAATCTTGGTTACAACAAGGAATACCGAAGAGCACTGTCCAGTCTACGTTCACTCTGAAAGCTGTCTCTTTCTCTGTTTAAAAAAGGTGCTTCCATGTACCCTCATCATTTTTCAGGTCAAAACAAACAAACACGCATTGCAAGTGCAGATGGATCTAAGGTGTTTATCAGCAGGATGAATGGAACGTCACGCACAGCTGAAAGAAACTCTCAACTCTGCTCTCCCATTGTCCAGTGCTACGTTTACTAAGACAAGACATTGACAGGACCGAACGGTGTGCCGCAGTTGAGTCCATCCATTACATCTTTAGAGAAGAATTTAAACCTGCTTCACTTGTCTCAGGTTTAGTCAATTTCAAGAGGACGGCTTCGACCCACAAAATTAAAATTCATATAACAACAAGTTCTGTTAAACAGGGATTCACTCTATCAGGGCACTCAGTGAGCACAGCATTTGTCCAGAAAAGACAGAAGGAATAGTACTTTAAGGGACTGTTTTGCCTAATTCAAAGTTTATCGATTTTTTTTTCTTCTTAAAGCTGAAAAAGAAAAAAAGCATTCCTCTACTCTGATTAATTAAGGCTCATCAGGTTTCACAGTACAGCGGTTTCAACACAAAGTCTGTTCTAATTGGGGAATCTTTATATATTTAAATGTATGCTTTACAATACAACCTTTGGAATAAAAGAAATCACCATCTTGATGAACTAAAAAAAAAAAACAGTGTCAGTATTGCAGTTCCTAAGGAAAATGAGCCATCAATTTTAAAATAGACAGGACATCAGGAACCTACACTGTAATATAGACAAATGCACTGATTTATTAACTTACTGATACACTTACGGTCTTCCAACTTGGATGATCATAAGAAATAGAACAGGGTTGTAGAGGTATGTGCTAAATATACTCAATATACTCCAAAAAAGCTTAAAATGCTACTTTCTGGTATATTGAAAGGAGACCTCCAAGAGGACACACTACAAAGAAGAATATTCATTCTAAAAACAGGGTCATGGATCAGAAATTGAGAGATCTTATAAAATGGACCACAATCAGTTTCAAAAATATAATCCATGTTGCCAGTGTGTTTCTGACAGCAGGTCTCAGAGGGTCACCTCTTTTGTGAAGGGCTCTCAGATCCTGCATCTGTCCCGAGGTCCCACCTGGGCTCTGTCCCTGTCAGGCCCGGGCTGTGGATTTTAGTCACAGGGGCCTCTGAACCAGCTCTCTGATATTGTCAAACTGATGTGACATGCAGCTCTTCTATCTACCAGGCCCTGACTTCCTTGTGTGACAGTATCGTCTCCACTGTCCACATTCACCCCTTTGCTGATCCCACTGGGAACAGTTTCTTCTTCATCTTTGCTCCAAAAGAAGTGCTTAGACCTCTCTTCTTTTAACATATTATCTTGAAGTTATTCAAACATCTGTCTAGTCATCCTTTCTGGTTGACATGGTAATTCACATGCAGTAAACACCACCTCCACCCCCCCAAAAATCTTTGGGAAATATGTTAATGAATAAATGAATGAGAAGAAACAATACAGAATGGTCACCCTTCTTATTTATGAGATTTAGTTTAAACGTCTTGGCACTTTCTAAGTATCCACACAGGTACCTAACATGCTTCTGAGCCCATGTCTATAACTCAAAGGCATGCATACTGTATAAGACACATCCTTTAAGGAAGAAAAACAGTATCTACGAAAACATCTCTGAAGGCAAAACACAGGAAGACTTCAATCATTTTGAGCAATGACATCACTGGCAGAATTCTAGAATCTTCTAAGTGACCATCTGAAGTAGGTAATGTTCATTTGCAGGTGTACGTATGTGTGTGTGAATGCACTTCAAGTCAGACTTCTCACATTCTGACAACTTTGTATGGGGTGAAGAGTGGAATGAGGTGTGGACAGACCCTCATCTAGCAAACATCTATCAAATAAAATGCATGATCATCTACACTGGGGGATCAGCCAACTATTTCCCAGGGGTCATAGTTAACCTGCTGCTTGTTTTTGTAAATAAAGTTTTATTGGAAACACAGGCCCCCCACCCCTTTAAGCTTTTATGCTACCGTGCCGGGGCTGAACTGCTGTAATCATGACAATTATAAAGAAACTTTGTGGCCCACAGAACCAAAAGTATTTACTATCTGGACTTTTCAAAAAAATTCTGTCAACCTCTGATCTTCTATTTACTTTTCAGTCTTATTCTTTCCTTATGCTTATGCTTATTTTCAAAATGAAACAGAAACAAAATGTATTTTCTCTCAGCAGTTTTTACATTTATGTAATGTCAACATATGTATGATAAATCCATGTGATAAAATGCTTCATAATCCACGGAAGGTGAAAGACTCAGTGATGTGTGAATGTTTTATCTACAAGTAGGACACTTAAGATTATCACACGACTGTTATCTCTAAAAAAGCACCACCATGAATAGACAGCTATATATCACATAACGAACTTACTGTTTAGTGACGGAAATTCTACATCTGGGTAACGTATTTGTGGCTAGTCAGATGTTCGGCAGATATTATGGGTATCTGACAAATAAAAAAAGTATTTAATGAATGATCCATGCAAGCAAGCCAACCACTTAGAGATGAAAATACATGAACAGTACATTTTTTTTAAGAAAAGTAAAACTCAGCTGTGCGATGACAGTCCTTATCTGTTCAACATGACAGTAAGTCAATATAAACTTCAATGCCAAAATACCAACGATTGCTCTTTCTCTTTTAATTTTCATGTTAAAGTACTATTCTACACAGGTTACCAGTTTTTAGGAAGTAAGAGAAGTTAAAACTACCAAAAATTCATGCAGAGCAGTAATTGGAAGAAGCCCTTTTTGTTGGCCTACACACACGCACACCTGTGGTTCCATTTATGTGGTCGTTACCCAAAAATTAGAGTAGGGCATGGCTTGCCTATTTTTGAACTACTAACTTTTCACATTTTTGGTTCAACTTATTGAGTCTAACTTGCTTCCTAAATAAAAAGAAAAAAAGGATTGGGCAAGAATCGTTGGAGAGCAGAAGTTACTTTCCAAAAATATATCTGAATCCCGATTGCAGATTTGATTGTATTTTCAAGGGGACAGAGGCTTAGGGGACTTGAGAGAAACTCCAATAAGAAACCAAAACAGAGGTGCCTTAGCTCAGCACTTTCAGAAGCCCACCATTTTCAGTGGGTCACCTGCTTCTCCTAAACGCCAAATCACGGCTGTTCATGTCTGTGAGAAGCAGCACAAGACAACAGCAACCAGAGGGCTGAGAACACCGGATTCTGAAAACACCAGCGATGGTTTCCCGGCTAGGTGGCCTTGAACACCACACTGGGTTGTGCTACTCATTGTCACCTACAAAACGACAGTCACTGCCTTTTGGCAAGGTTGATGGGAGAAGAATGGACTCACATCCACGAGAGAATTTTTTCTTTGTCCGATTCCAATGAGAAGTCCTAAACTCACTCAACATACTCCAGCACACACACTGGAATGTACATGAAGATGCCCTCATTTTATTCCCATTTCTCAGCTGACATCTTTATACAGTTTTTCAGCATTGGCAAATGGCACGAAAATGTGCTCCAAGCATAATGAAGCTTCTCATACCATTTCTCCTGCTGCTGCAGGGCAGGCTGTTGCACCCAACAGTGTAGAAGCATCAAGGATGGGGCTGTCGGAACATACCAGGGGCCTTCCACACCAACCAATGCAGATGAAGGGCCAGCTATAAACGTCTGCATGCATGCAGGCTGCGTTTGGTGGCATCAGCTATTTCCAGCATGGCTAATGGACGGTAGGCATATACATACATATGTATATGTAGATATAATATATGTGTGTATATATATATCCATTCCCTTTTCCTTCTTTCGGTTATAAAACAGTATGAAGACCCAAGATTATGCATGAAATGGTCACAGCACAGTGCAAGAAGTAAAGTGTCCCCTACAACCCAGATGGCCAAAGGCATGTTGAAATTTGCTTTGCTATAGTTTTGCTTACACCAGCAATTCTACAGTCATACATGGTACATGCGAGGGAGTTCAGCATCACTGATCAGCACCATAAATGGATGGCACTGGATCCATTAAGAAATTTTGGCCATAGACGACGTACTTACATGCCACATACACACAACCCGGCATTCTTGTAAATGAGTCTGATGTTTCGGGATGAATCCAGGGCTATTTTGACAAGTTTCTGAAAAACTAATGATTCTCTGCCAAAAAAAGTTTGAAGCTTGTCCAAAATCATAAAATAAATGCAATTTGTGCACCACTTTTGAAAATTTCTAATGGCTATGCCCAAGGTTTCAAATGCTTCATTAACTGTACTCGGTGTTTGTAGAAACAAGCATAGCCTATTCCATCCATATCATGAACTACAAATTCAGACAGCTTTCAACTGCTTTTCTTTTCCCAAGGGACAAAATGTAGATTTCCCTCAGATACTGGCTCTTTGGAGATGCACCTGGCTATAGTTAACCTTAGGCTGACTTATTTGGAATGAGAGTTGGCTCTAAATTTTGTTATTAACTCTACAGAACTTTGCTTTTATAACAAGCCTGTCTATATATTCTTGCATGTATTTACATGTATATGTTCTTGAATATATCTATCTATTCAAGCCAAAACCTACTTGCACATACCTTTGAGTCTGATTCACCAATATTTTCTGAAGCTTATTTTCAACAAAATACTAACTAAATCAAAGTCAATCTTCAAATTCTAAACTTTTTACACAGTCGCTTAAAAATCTGGCACAGCACCTTTGTACATCATGAAATTTAAATTTCTGATACAGATTCCTTTATACTGAAAGTATCCTGCGTAAGTGGTGCCCTAACAACTTTTATGGAATACAGATAGATGATCAATTTATCAAATGTAATTTTTGCCTTTCATAAACCTGTAATATTTTATGCAGGGTACATTACAGAAAAAAGAGCACCTATGATTTGGGTTTTTTTTTTTGACAGCATTTGGCTTTGGCAAAGCATTACGAATCAAAGCTTTGAGGTGTTGTACAAAAACTTATTCTGAATATGCAATAGGCTCATCCAACAAGCCAAACTGTTAGGATATTGGGCAAGGAGCTCTATTTACAAGAGCGGTTGTTTGTGGCATACGTCACAGGTTCAAGTATTTCCCTTCTTATTGAGAATTTAGGTGAGAACTGAGAAACGCTGATACCAAATTGTTTACTCATAAGATAAACCTTCACAAGGCCTACAGTTTTGATCCATTTCAAAAGACCCATGTGCCTGATCGAGACTCAAGGAGAATTGCTTGTGTAATGATCATTTTAGTAGCTTCAGAAATGGAGCTGCGACAACTTTGGAGCACTGATAAACGGCATCAAAGCATCCTGCTGCTCATCGTAGAAAGAATGTGTAGGCCAACAAGAGGTACCTTTGGAACCCCGTGCTCAGTATGGCACCCTCCACAGCCCTTACAAACACACGGCTCCCACTGGCCTCAACGGGCCATCCACGTGCGTTTCAGGGCTGTTGGACTGAGCCCTTTGAGAGTTGGTTTTTTTAAGAAATGAAGCTGTAAATTAGCAAACCTGGTTGGCTGTGGCTGTTGCAGCGAAGGGTACACTTGTGGCAGATGTTGTTGCTGCGGACACAGTGGCTGGCGTAGCGCCGTGCACCATGGGAACTTTCGGAGGGAAAATCATATAAGCAAACATACAGAAGAGTGTAGCAACATGGAAACCATGGCAACATGGAGGAGATCATTGGGCATGGTACATATCACAGCAGTGAGCCATGTGACGGGGCATCATCACCAGCGAGTAACATGCAACCACAGCGCAAAGCGGGACAACATTCCAAGGAGAGAGGGGGGCGAGGGGATGAAAGAAGAAAAAAAAAAAGAAAAGAAAAGAAAAAAAAGAGGGAGGGGGAAAAAAAGCTTGTTACCATCAAATCAAGAAAATCGACACAAACAGGCTTAATTTGCTAAGTCACAAACAAGAATTTCATAGAGTATTCATAGTCAGACATTTAAAAATCTAAGTCAAAATACAGGTCATTACTTCATATATACACAGTTATCTGTTTGAATGCACATTTTCTTAGTTAACTATTATAAACAGTTTATAACTTTATGAGATAGATAGATATATATATTTTTAAACACACCAGAACTCATAGTCCAATCAAAATCCACCGAAGGTGACAAAAAGAAAAAAAACATTGTGCGTAAAGAAAACATTTACGTGAGCCCGTGTCAATTAAATAGAAAATGGCATTTAATTGACAGGTGTTAGTAAAAGGAAAATGGACTTGCCCAATAGATAACCAGGTAAACTTAGGAGTGGATTTTGAGGGGCTGTGAGGCGCACGTAGGTTTAAGATAATCAAGAAACAAAGCTGGCACCTACCAACACTTGTAGCGGGAGTCATGCATAATATTGAGCCTGCCCATCATGCATTGCAACAGGAAGGTGGATTGGAAAAGGGAAGAGAATTAAAACATCCCATCACACGTGTAATTAGGAAATTCATTGGAACAAAGAAGAAAAATTGTTATTACGGGAACAGTGGCGTGTAACTGTCAGCACAATCAAATCATACAATAGCACAGTGAACCATTAGAACCAGTCTCAGGTGAGGAATAAGAGCCAGTGAACTGTGTGCTGGTACACTCTGTTTCTCTTAAATAGCTGCCGATACAGGACAAGCATTTGGGGATCAAAACTGAAACTCGCTCAATTCTTTTAGCAGTAACACTGCAAGTTGCTTTCTTTTCATCTGGTCACTTGCTTTCTGACTCCAAGGCATGAATATGTTCACTTTCTCTTTAGATAACTGCCTGTTCCACAATTAGAGACGTTATTGATGATTGAAATGCTAAATAACCCAAACTTAACGACAGGATCAAATCCAAACCCTGGCTTTTGAGGTCTTGGGTTGACTTTCCTGTTTGTTGCCACTGTAACTGCATGGATGTGGAGGTGGTACTTGTCACCCACAGACAAATTTGGGGGAAGGAGGTCTACCTGGCAATACTCACGTATCATGCAGAAAGAGAAAGGGACACCCCTGGCAACTGCCTTACTTAGGAGTGGAGATATAGGGGAAAAACACCACGGGGATAATACTTTCTCACAAGGCTCAAGGGGATTGACTTTGCAGGAATCTGGGAAAGCAAGACTGGTTTTCTTCACTGGTTTAGACCCTCAGGAATTCCTGGAGTTGAATATGTCCTCTAAAAGCTAGCAAAAAATGTGCCAGTTAGATTTATTTTGCTAAAGACTCTGAGTGGGAGATAATAACGTCACACGGGTCACATATATGGGGTGTCAGCAGTGACGTTCACCATTTTTCAATCATGATACATATCAACAAATATCACATATATAACAGTCACTCTTTCCTTTGCAATAGAAACACTGGAAAACCTTTTTTTTTTTTTTTAACCAAGTACAGAGCACTTTCTTATATGCAAAACTACTGTTCTTCTTCTGAGGTGATTTTACATTTTCAGGTTTTAAGATATCCTATGATTTTATTTTATTTCTACCTCAATCTTGGCATAGCCTATTTCGTCATGAGCAGCATCTGAGATGCACAGTCGTTGGAAAGTTCTCCACCCGCTGAGTCTCGTCACAGAGGTGGCTTCACAAAACCAACCACTGAGGATCTTCCCTGACCTAAGTGGCCTTCCTGTAACAGCTGTGGCGAGCCTGTGGGCCCCATCTGGCTGTGAGTACCACGGTCAGCCACCATAACTGGTAACGAGTGGAGCAAGGGAAGCCCCCTCTCCGCTGGGGAAGGAGACAGACAGGTATGGCTTAGGACACAAAAAGAGCTACGTCATTTGCTCCTGTCACTGAGTCAGACTTGAGAAGGACAGTACTAGAAGCAAACTAGTAACAACAAAGGAGTTAAACTGAGACAGAGGAGCAAGCAAAATTTAAGACTCTGTGTGACCCTGAGCCTTCAGATGATAGGGGGAGGGATTCCAGGAAGAGAGGACCAAGGGATGAATGGAAAAAAATGACCTGGAATTCAAGGAACAGTGAAGTCAGTGGAATTACTTCCTGTACTGCCTGTATGTTTCTAATCTGTGATTGATTACCAGGCTATTATTTGCCTATCATATTTCATCCCCTACATAAAGCCTGACACTATCTCTCTACAACCCTACAGCAGTTAGGATTTGAATTTTTGAGTTATCTTTCTCATCAACCTTATAACCAATGCACACAGTTTGGAGAGGGATTTGCAGCAAATAAACACAGGCAGCAACAACAATACTAGCCAGGGTGCATGAACTGACAAATCTAGAGACACAAAGCTGTAGGACCCACTTACCAGAGACCAAAGTCACTTTAGAAATGACCGTGACGCATGCGCCTTTACTCCCGTGGGCTGAGTGGCCAATACCCATCCCCATGATTTTCAGCACAAGGCAAAATTGGCCTGAATGTGTTTGTCACCTTCACAGCTGTCCTACAAGCACACGTGTGCAGCAGGATGCTGTGTTTCTGTTTCTATGTGTGGCTTTTGTGGCGTGACTTGTTCAGTGTTACCACTGATCTTCTGTATGAAAATGCAGGAAAAATAGCTAGGATGGTGACTGACAAATGAGATGTGTGTCTTATTAAAAAGACTTGAATGAGAAGAAGAGAGAAAAAGAATTGGCAGGGAGATTTAGTGGGAGGTTGGAATTTAGATACAATGCAGGCCTACGTGGTTTGCTGCAGTGTTGCTATCAGTCAGAAAAACGCTGACGGCAATGAGCTCAGTTTTTTTCTTTTTTCCTCTTGGTTTTCTGCCCCTAGGGTAGCCATGAGTCAGATCCGACTTGACGGCACTCGGCTTGGCGAAAGAAGTACAATTTAAAAAGTAAAATTTCTATCATTTTAGGACTAAGAGTTCATAATCAACTGCATTTCTCCTCAGGTTGATTTCAAAAAAGTTGCCACTTCCTAGGCCTTATTCCCGTTTCTCCTCACTCAATTCTGTTGCACTACTGAATTTAAAAAATAAAAATAAATAAAACTTGCTGGGTCCTTACTATGTCCTAGTTCTTAAACTTGTAAATTCTTAGACTTTTTCCACTCTTAGACTTGTCCAGGTGCTTTAAAAGATACACGCTATCCGTGCCCTATTTAAAAACCCATTTTGACCTAACTCGGTGAAATCATGGTGCAGAAGTTAAGTGCTACGTCTGCTAACCGCAAGTTCAGCAGTTTGAATCTGCCCCTTGGAAACTATATGGGAGTCGTTCTGCTCCATCCACTGAACAGGGTCGCAACGAGTCAGCATTGAATCCATGGCGGTGGGGTTGGTTTTCAATTCTATGAAATCATTATTACAATCACTTTTATGGATAACAAACAAACAAAAAACAAATATATAAGGAGAATACGACCCGAGACAGAGCTGGGTTTGAAACGCCGCTCCTTGAACTTTCATGAGTGACTGGGACTCCCTGAAGCAGCCGTCCCTGACCGCCCCCAGGTCAGCCCGGCTCACAGCCACCCCACGTCCAGTGGATTTGATGTGCTCCACAGCACTTCCACTGGCTGATGTCTGAAACGCAGATTGCCAGGGCTTTCTTCCTAGCCCGTCGGCTTCCGGCAGCTCAGCTGAGAGCTGCTCAGCATCACAGCAACACACAGGCTCCCACTCCCAGGGGGGCCGTGGCGGCCCCCCCCCCCCGAAGTGCCTGGGTGGGGAATCAAACCTGGGCTTCCTCTGTGGGATTCTGCCACTGAGCCTCCCCTGCCCTCTCCCCCTCCCATCACCGTGCTAGGTCTCAAGTCAGTCTTCTCAACTAATTTCAGTCACTGAAAAGAAGCGACAAGGTAATTGCTTTGCCTCTTTATTTGCTTTTGTTCTTTCTATAAAAATAACATACCCCTGCCACCGCTACCACCTAAGAAAATGTCCTAGCCTTGTGCTCATTTCTTTTTTTAAATTTATTTTAATTTTATTTCTTTATTTACTGTGATTGAGTGAAAGTGTACAGTCTAATTTAAATCTGCATGCCCACCTATGTGCAGCTCCTACTGCTCTCCTTGCCCGGTGACAGCACACTCCTCCTTTCTGTTCTATACATGTCATACCCTCCTAACAATCCCCTGTCCCCTCTTCTCCACCTTCCCCACTCTCCTCCAATAAGAGGCTAGTCGATGGCACTTGGCTGGCTTGGCAGGACGACATCCTATAGATGCCTAGAACCATAAAGCTCACACATGATACAGCCACTCTGTGTCACCGAGTCCAATCCATTCCTGTCCAAGGAGTTGACCTCAGTAATGATTTAGGGACAGACAGTGGAAGCCTCAGGTCTAGGGCCCATGCTCCCAGGGGAACCTCCAGGCCTTCGGACCATTAATTGTGGTCTTTCAGCGGAGATCTCAGGGTGTACCCCTTTTTATTCTTGTATTGCCACTGGGACTCAACCTCGTGAATCCAATCATTGTGCTCGTATTTCTAACAGAGCTGTGATGCAAGCCAAAGCAGAAACCGTTTCTTCTCAGGACTTTTCAAATTGCAAGCCTGTACTGACTGAGGGTAACAGGTTAGAGAAAAAGATGAGAGGTGTGCTTCCGAGGAAGCCAAGCAGGAAGAAATGGGGTGGAGGGAGGAAGATCCCCTGAGACTCCGGAGGAGCGGCCAGTCTGAAGGTCCCATGAGCAGATGGGCTGTGGGGGCCCAGAGGTGGCCATGTGCAGGCAAGGATGCTGGTACCCAAACAGCCTCCTGAGAAGCTGCCTTCAGTAGCATGGTGAGGATGGGATCCTGGTACCGGGTAGCCCCCGTATTGAAAAAAAAATTACATACTCATCTAAAATAAAAAAAAAAAGAAATTTAACCTAATACTTGCATTTATCAAAAACAAACAAACAACGCCATTATTGTCAAGTCAATTCCAACTCAGAATGGCTGGAAAGGACACAGTAGAATTGCCCCAAAGAGTCTCTGAGGAGCACCTGGTGGATTCGAACTGCCAACCTTTTGGTTAGCAGCCCTCGCCCTTAAGTACTGTGCCATCAGCGTTTCCTTATAGAGATAGAATGTACAAAACAGCGTGACCTAAGGAACGGAGAACTGTGGGGTTTGGAACTGGAGAGTGCAGCCACCGTTTACAGGATTTACACTGAGTTTTCATGGAAACACCCTTAAACAAACAGAGAAAACTTCCAGGAACCAAACTTAGCCCTTGGTCTACAAGTCTGCAATCCCTAGTGTAAACACTAGCATACTATGTGACACATAATGTTTGTTGACTGAATGAGTGAAAGATAAATGGAAAGGAATACAGACGCTACCTAAGCCCAGTTCTAGTCTTCAAAGCTATGGAATGTCAGAACTTGCCTTGGCTGGCGAGTCCACCACGGAGCTCCAACCTGCCAGCAGCCTCGCCTGTGGCTGCAGTTGCCTGCTCTAGGGATCTGACTGACCCCACTGTGTTGTGAAGGTCCCTGACACACAGGAAACAGGCCGGCCGAGCTGGCCATAAAGTGTAGGCTCCCTGAGTGATGCAGAGGGTCAAGTGCTTGGCTGCTAACCAAAAGGAAGATGATTTGAGTCTACCCAGAGGTGCCACAGAAGAAAGTTTTGGCAGGCTACTTCTGAGAAGTCAGCTACCCCAAACCCAAGGGCATACAGCTCTACTCTGACATGAGGTGGAACTGACTTAACGGCAGCTGTTTGCTTGGTTTTTGTTTGAATTGTTAAAATTATTATTAAAGAAGGCAACAGACAACAGAGCTCTAAAATCTTAAGCTGCAAACAACAATAAAAACTGACTTCCCTTTTCTTCCCTGTCCTAACCAGGCCTTGATAATAACCTTCCAAAGGATTAGAACGGGGCCAGAAAGCATGCTCAGACCTTATCACTCATATACTCCAATCTTGCGTGATCTTGTGTATGATTTGTCTGCAGAACAATCTAGACTTCGGAAAATCACCTTCCTTTTCTCCCAGGTATTATAGGTGAGAGAGACATGAATTCAGGGTAGGATGCATTTCCTTTCATTCTACAAAGTTGAATGAACTGAATTAGCTTTCCAAATTTAATCACTGGGAGATTTCATATAAACACCCAAATGTTTAGCAGTATCTGGAAAAACAAAACACAGAAAACATCAGATCTGGCAACAGAAGGCAGAGATGCCCAGCCAGCTTGGGAAGACAACACGCACAAGACATGTTGTAAACAGAGCCACAAAAGTTGTGCAGGGCAGGGCAGGCACTAGCTGCCAGGCAGACACCCCTCCGAGGCCACCCAAGGCGGAGGCTGAACACAGACAGTCCCTCGGGACCGGCCTCTGCTCCCCAGGGCCACCCAGACCCCACAGCTCCCAATTTGTTTCTCACTTCTCTTGTTTGTGCTTCTTGCCTGGCCCTGGAGGCATCTGAGTTCATCCTCCCCGCATCTGTCCTGTCTGGCTGTCTGACCAAGTGGCTTCACAGACATGCAGGTGTCTGCTCCACATGGGTCTTTTATACTCCTGGGTCAATTTCTGTGCACACCGGCATGTGTTGGGAAATAATGAATCACAGGAGCAGGACCTATACTTCTGGTTATGTGGCTGCAAAAGCTCAACCTTTAGCTGAAATCTCTTACAACGGGTGACAAGTAAGTGGTTTGAGATTACTCCCGGAGTTAACTCCTCCTCGTTATGGTTACAGACATCAGGGACAGAGTAACAGCTCTGACAGCGAATGAATGAGGAAGGAAAGAGGAAACGCCCATGTACCTCAACGTTTGCAGCCTATTTCAATGTTTGAGGACACAATTTGTTTAATTTCCAGAGCCAGTATAAGCAGGAGGCTGATTTACGACAGTGCTTCTCATTTTCCATGCCTTGGCTGCTACGTACCTCCGCTTACTCTGCCGTGTTCACCGAGGAAAAGCCACGCTAGAGAGAGCCCAGTGTCACAAAGAACAGATCGGAACTACACAACGACAAGCAGTGCTTGCTGGTGAAATCTCGTAGTCGTTTGAATGATGCTGGAGAAACTAATGCAAAATCTGCTTGATGAGACAGATTACTTCAAGTTTCCTTTAAAAAACATACAGGAGACAAAGCCATTGCCTTTGAGTCAATTCTGACTCACAGTTACTTTAAAGAACAGAGGACAACTGCCCTGCAGGGTTTCCAAGGAGCAGCTGGTGGATTCCACTGCTGACTTTTTGGTTAGCAGACACAGCTCTTAACCACCGGGCCACCAGGGTTTCCATATGGAAGAAGACAGATTTTATGTATTTATTTACTATAAATGGGGGAAGCTGCCATTTATAGCAACAATGTTTTATTCAGTGAAATAAACTGACAAGAATAATTTTTAATTTCTTCACAGAGATTCTGGAAGTCACGGGTAATCCCTTGAGACTCTTCTCATGATCTGACTATAGAAAAATGGAAGGTTGCTTGCTGGAGACATCAAACAGAAGCCAAAATTTAATTTCTGGAACTCTCTGAGAAGCTGTAAACGCTCAGCCAAAATACTACAGTGTTACAAAACATAAGGGAAAGGTGTCTTTTGTCCTTAGAAGACCAAGAACTCATGAGCAGGTCAAAAGGACAGCACAGTTTTCCTAACACAGATAAAAACTGCAAGATGTTACTTCCTAATCAAAGTATTTAATCTAGGGCATTAGATTAGTCTGAATTGTGGAATATTTTTAATCAAATGTTCTTGCATTTTTTATATATGGATGGCCAGTTTTGAAATATGTCCTGTATACAAAGAAGCATTTAGTGGTATAAACTTAGGCGAATATAATTTAATCTTTCATTCAGGATTCAGAAATGAGAAGTTCTGGGAACTGTGTATACAGTATGTGCCTAATGCACAGGGAATCCTCTCTGTGTAGTGTCGGAGGGGTAGCAACTGAACTTTGGCACACATACCTAGCCATTAACTTATGAAGTAATTTAATAAGCATAAAGTTAATTTATTAAATACATCTCTGAACCTATGGTCCTTTTTTTATAGAAGGTAAGCAGAAAATGGGTTTTAGTGTTTCTGGTTAGTTGGATTCCAGAATAGAAGAAGTTTAGTATATGCATTTTTCTGAAATAAAATCAGAGTGAGTCAAACTAGTGCATTTCCACGTGAGTAAAGGATGGTTTCTCTGTGTTTGAAATTTTAGATCTCTGTGAATAGCTGCAGAGCAGGTCTATGTGCCTCAACTGAAACCAACTGAAGCCACAAATGAGAAGCTCAGTAATGCGTGCAAAGAGATCTCAGCACTTGGGTTATTTCAATATTATCTTAATGACTGATAAAATTGGAAGTCATGTATTGACTGGCTCCCATTAGAGCATTTTTCAAGAGCTCTAGAACCCACAGTCAGTTTTTAATTTTCCACCTTGACACCCAGAAGGCTGAAAAATAAAAATCAAAACTGAAAGTGTCACTTCACACACTTCGAATGAACACTACAGGATCATGACGGCAAAAGGGTCTTACAGCAGCAAAGTGGCTTAAAGGAGCTTGACAGGCACATCACAGGGTCGAGGAACAGGGAAAAAGGAAAAAGAGAGAACTCTATTCCAATTCCCAATTACACACAGGAAAATAAATATATGAAAACACCACTGATCTTTTAGTCCCTGTCAATATACTAAAAATCCTTAGCTTTCACAGAAAACCATAAGGGAACCTACAGAAAACATCCCACAGTTGGCCACCTTACCTGCCACCCTACCTAGACTAAGGGCACATCAGGGGCGTGGGTTATCTGCACTATAAGAGAGCTCCCTTAGGCACTGTCAGGTTCATTCACGAAGAAGCCCAAACCCCTTACCTGGTGGGAGAAATGCTGTGTGTTGCTGTAATTGCATGTTGGCTAGAGCCTGTTGGTATTGGAAAATACCAGTGTTAAAGACCGCGGTGGCACCGTTGGTTTTTTCAAGAGCAGGCCTCTTTGGTAATGGGGGAAGCACAGCTTGAGGAATTCCCTGTTTAGTGAAAGAGTATAAAAAACAAATAACCAGTAAAAAGAGGAAAAAAAAAAAAAAGAAGAAGAAGAACAATCAGTTGAAGGCTACACTTGTTAGGAAGCATGAGCAAGCAAGCCACAGAGCACTTAACTACCCAGGGATGGGGTCGGGGAATCCAATAAACGAAAAACCAAAGGGGAAAAAATAAGCAAGATCCAAGCTTGGAGAGAAGCATTATTTCTGTCCCCCACAAACCCCCACTAGCATGAGAGCACACGGGCAAATGGGTTAAAGGGTTTTAAGTCCCATAATGCTTCAGGCTTTCTCAGAGAAGCCACTGATTTGGGAAAATACAGAC
The DNA here is from genome assembly GCA_028571685.1 of Heterohyrax brucei. Lineage (NCBI taxonomy): Eukaryota > Metazoa > Chordata > Mammalia > Hyracoidea > Procaviidae > Heterohyrax > Heterohyrax brucei. The sequence continues at coordinate 67,417,153 of CM053163.1, read as the reverse complement.
AAAGGTGCTTGCAGCGTGCGCTCCATGAGGTTCAACAAATAAAAGCAATGTTAATCATTAAGTATACAGAGTGACCAAAACAGGTCAAATAGAGCTAACAGCTACCCCACTCTGCTCCTCCCCCAAGGCCTAACTAGTCATGCAGATGTCCCAAACCATGCAAGTTTTTTTGTTTTCTTATAGACTGAACTGTAAACATTAAACAGAAATAATTCTACCACTAAAGCCATGCTAACCAAACAGGTACATAAATATACAGTCAAAAATTACACTTTTAATATCCTCCAACTATTTCATTAGAACATTCTACCAAGCGGGCAAACTGAATGTGGGCTGCTGGGCTTTCAGAATCTTTCACTGTAAGACATCCATCCACGGACTTATATTAACAGTCTTTCTACTAAGTTTGTCAGGAAACCACACTCAGTTTTTCTATTGTACTTTATAACTTTATAACAGAAATAGGAATATATATATATACTTTTAAATTGATAAAAAAACAAACAAACAAACAAAAAAAAACTTGTATCTACAATAAAGCTACATGCCAAGCTAAAAGGTGAAAGGTCATAGTACCAGGTCAAAGGTTGCCTCGAGGGGTCGCTTCAGTGATTTGACAGCCGACTGAGTCTTAATTAGCAGGCAGCGAGCACATGATGGCAAATGGGCCAGTGGGGTTCAAGCGCATTAACATAAACAGCAAGCAGAGGTGCATCATGGGGGCAGCAGTGCATTTTGGGTAGGTGAGAAAAAACAAATAAAAAAACAAATCATCGGAATGCCATATACAACGGATAACAAGACTAAGCATGCACAATAGAGGCACTACTGAGTTGTTATTGGGAGGTCACTCCTCTCTGTAGTTAATTACAAACAAGATACTCTAACAGAAAAAAAAAGAGTGGAAGGAAAAGAAGAGAATCTGCCTTCTGTATTTTGGCTCAAGTATCTCAAAATAAATACAGAAAAGACCTCTCTCACCACTGTTTAATGGTGCTTTGAAATACCACACAGTGATGTCTTCATGAATATTTTAATGATTAAGTCATGTATTCATGTAAAAAAAAGGGACATTAAAACAGCTAAGTTAAGAACAGAGAATGGGTTCGTGAAACTCAGCTATTTAGATCACATCATAATTGACCTTCAGAATACAGCTCACGACCTGTTATTGTAGGTGGTGCCGTGGCTAACTCCTGGACTGCTGTTGTCATTCTGCTCTGTGTATAATGGCATAGTCGGACTTCTCTAGTTTTAGAATTAGGTTTAGGCCACACAATCATTCAGGACCAACTAGGGGCACGAAGGCTCAAAATCTTGTAGCTAATGCTGAAAACAGTTTTGTTGAGAAATTCTCCTACAGAGCCCCAGGTGATGTCCTTGTTAAAAGCAAGGGCTATGGAAAAGAAGAGTCTGGATGTGCAAAAAAAAAAACCACACCGAGGGACCACAATGGCTGATTAGATGGCACACGGAAATAAGAGGGCTGAAAACGGCAGTGTCATCACACCAAGAAGGAGACAGGTGGTTCTTTACGAAAGCGGAAACTTTGGAAACCCTACATCCAGAGTGAGACAGAGTATTAAGAGTTAGGCCAAGGGAACGAGCAACCTAAACCATCTGAGGGGCTACCCTGCCTTCTTGTGAACAGGAACTTCTTCATCTATTGTCTGGGACACCCGAACAAACGTATCTTTAGCAAAAACTTTTTTAAAAAAGTTAATCAACAGGTAGCATGTGGTCAGAACAGGGTTGTCCACGTTGCTTTTCGGGGCTGCTAGCTAAGCAGGAAGACGGCCGGAGCCCCAACTCACCATGGCCGCTGCGGTGGCTGCCGCCTGCGCCGCTGCTGCCTGGTTGACCTGGTACTGGGCAGCCTTGATCTTGGCTTGCAGATGTGCGGGCGGATGGAAGTACTTGCACTTTTCTCGAGAGCATCTCCCTTTGATGTAATCCATGCACACGGTGACAGTGTTGTCATTGGTGTCAATCATTGTGCTGTCGGCAGGGTGGGCAAAGCGACAGTCGTTCTCCCCGCGGTTGCAGTTACCGCGCTGGTACTCTCGGCATACCTACGAGATCATGAAAAGTGCAGGAGCTTCAGTCAAGACCGACAGACAGATCTCCACCGAAGATTAGAACTAACAGGGCAAGGGCAGTATGTATGACAGGGCTGCCGGTGCAAGGGAGAGACAATTGGCAAAGAAAGCACACAACTGGAGCCGTTCCTAGTTGAGCACCCCAAAGTTATAACCCAATTTCAGTAAAATGCCTATGGGAAATAACATGCATGGATGACCTTAATTAGGAGGAGTCACCTTATCTAAAAGTAAGCTAATACAGCATAAGGAAAGAGAGTAACTTCACAGTGAAGAAGACTGGCCGGCCCCGCTTTCACCAGTGACAGGCTGTCAGGAGCAGTAATGACATCACAAACATCCCACTGTGACGTGCTCACAAGGGCAGACATCACTTCAGGGGTACTACTCCTGAAAATCCACAGCTTGGACTGAATCAGGAGGACATGTCAGACTAACCAAGATGAATAGTGTTTTACAAAGTAACTGATCAGCATTCTTCCTCAGGGTCCAGGTCACAAAAAGACAAACAAAGACTGGGACAGAGTCACAGACTGGAGAAGACAGAGCACACGGTGGATACTGGAGCCGGAGAAAGGGTACCGGTGGGAATGAACGCAGGCCTGCAAAGCAGCATCCGTGCCGAGTTTCCCGTTTGGGAAAGAATACTCTGGCTGTGTAAAATGTTAGCAGGTAGGAAGGCTGGATGGGGCTAGTCAGGAACTCTTGTTTCTACTTTTGTAAGCTGGAAATAACTTCCAAATGAAATTAGTTAAAAGTAAAATGTTGTAGCCTTTTACTAAAATGTTTCCAAGAGCTGTTTGGTCACTAAAGGTTTACCTGGTAGCTATGAAGCAGATGAAACAAAGACTAGCTTTTCTCATGTAGGTCTAAGTTTGCATCTGCTGATTTGCCACGAGAACCCTTGGGGTCAGGTGAACACGGATTCTTTCGCCTTCACCTGCTTGATTTAATCTGACTCTTTCTAAGCAAGTTGATCCAGGAGGCGTTTCCCGCAGTCTGTCTCTTGGACAGGTCTGCCTTCTGACCACAAGAGGGCGATCTAACACACACAATGTTCTAACAGTTCTGTGCTGTCTCAGATTTCAGGGAAACTTGGGTTTCTCAAACTATCTTTTCACAAACTGGGCAATGAAGACATTAAGCATTCTATTCTAGAAAAGTAAGACAAGAAAGGGAAACGACAGCCTTTACACTTTAGAAAGCCAAGGTGATTGGATCTCTGTAACTAAAATGACCGCTTTTAAAAATCGAAGCTGTTTTTTCTCTATCATTTTCAGACTGTTACAGAGGAAGGAAACCCCGGGCGTGGTAGTGGTTAAGTGCTATGTCTGCTAACCAGAAGGTCTGCGGTTAAAATCTCCAGGCATTCCTGGGAAATTCTGTGGGGCAGTTCTACTGCCTATAGCTTCACTAGGAGTTGGAATTGACTTTTGCGGGGGTTTGTTGTTATTATTAAGGAAAGGGCTTCCTAAGAACTCTCTGGTTTATATTATGCTATTCCTGAAATGACATATTTCCCTATTTGGAAATTTCAAGCTACCTAAGGCCTTTGTTTTGACTATATATATATAGCCATGGGCACCTCATTCAGCTTCTTTAATTAAAAAAAAAAAAAGCGTGGCCACTATGTGCCAGACATTCTGAAAGATACTAAGATTACCAAGATGACTTAGGTAGTCTTTTTTTTTTTATTACTGCTTTTATCTTGTTGCATATTAAGAAAACAAGTTAACCAGGAGTTTACATTATGAAGAGCAAAGCTGACTCAGCTGTCACACAGAACAAATGTTTTCCCCACTGGCTGGGTGTCAGCATCAGGTGTGGCACCTTCTAGAACATGGATTCCCAGACCCCAACCAAAACTTTCTAAATCAGACTCACCAACACAGACAGGAAGAGACACATGGAAGCTGAACAAGAACAAGACTTTTTTAAGGTATATGTACACACACACGCACGTGTGTGCAGTAAATTTACACTGCAAGGTCTAACAATTCAGTCCACGAACTCAACTGTTCTAAGTGCTCCATGCCTCGCTGCTGAATATCACCATGGTCACCTTCCAAGTACTCCCCTTGGGAAGCTACGCACCAAAGCCGGTATGCCGTCTACCCTTCAAAGAACTTTTAGAACTCTTTCTGGAATGGTCATTCTACATGATGGCACAGTGACAAGATCATGAATGTAATTGTATGGTTGTCCGTGAGAGAGTTTTTAGCCAGTAAACACATAGCTGTGTTGAAACATCCTCCCTACTCACCTGATCTGGCCCCCAGTGACTTTTTTCTTTACCGAAAGATAAAGGAAATATTGAAAGGAAGACATCTAGATGACATTCAGGACATCAAGGGTAAAGTGATGACAGCTCTGACAGCCAGTCCAGAAAAAGAGTTCCCAGACTGCTTTGAAGCGTGGACTGGACTATGGTGTTGGTGCGCGGCTTCCCAAGAGAGTACTTCAAAAGTGACAGCACAGATACTCAGCGACGAGATAGGCAGAACGTTTTCTAGGATGAGTTTGTGGACTTACCTGGCAGTGCTCATACTTCAGTGCGGCCCCCTCCAATGCGACCTTACCCGACTTTGTGTAACCTGCTGCCACCACCTCTTAGGAGAAGAGAGATCATGTTTCCTCAGCCTGTCTCGCAAAGGGACCACCAGCAGGTGTCCGGACTGCCTCTCCGTGTTAGCTGACCGTACTCTTGGCCATGCCGACAAGAAAGATGTAAAGCTAGACTGTCCCCTTGCAGGAGCTTTAAGCTATGAAACTCACAGACTCGCTCTTGTCCAAAAACAATTATGCCAGTGATGTTTCCAGAAAGCTAAGCCTCCTTCTCTCCAAATACAACCAGCATGCTTGAGTAGATTTTGACTGTCTATTCCTTTATGTCAGTATTTTCGTTTTCAGAGATGTGAATTTAAATTCAGGCTGTGTAAAACATGTTCCTTGTAGGTCACTTTCTCAGTTTCTCATCTCTATGCACTTGCATTGTGTGTGTGTGTGTGTGTGTGTGTGTGTGTGTCTTCCCCAGGTGAAGGACGTTCAGGGTATCACAATATTGTGCGCTTCATGTGGTGTCAGTGGTTAATATGCTTGGCTACCCACTGAGAGTTTGAGGATTTAAGCCCATGTGGAGGTGCTTTACAAGAAAGCCCCGGTGGTCTGCCTCCCCAGAGGCCAGACACCACAAGCCCCGGGGAATGAAGCTCTGCTCTGACCCACAGCGGCTGTCCAGGAGCTGGAGGTGACTGGAGGGTGACTGGCTTCAGTCATTCTGTTGGGGGACGCATTCACAAAGAATACTAACAATGCCGACACGAAGCTTATAAACAAGCATCGGGTAAGACCTTGGCCCCACACCAATCTTTTCTGAGTTTTCAAAGAGTTTAGGCAACTCCTTTTGCATGATACTTGTTTTACCTGTTTCATATTTTAATTTTAGCTTTTTTCCCAACTTAATGTTTCTCCTCCTTTCAGAAAGGAGACCAAAAGAAACACTGAAATTGCTGTTCCCGTCCTATTCTTACATAGGAAAGAGAGAGAAGAAACAGAAAACCTCACACGTTGAATTTGTCCTGATGAAACCACTAGAGGCCCAGAAGCTGGGAAGGTCTGGCCAGGGTTAGACGCGCATCTGAGTTGTTGGGTTCCCACTGCCATCAAGATAACTTGGACTCACAGTGACCCTATAGGACTGTCGTGGACTGCAAATGTGCATATCAGTTTGGCTGGGCCATGATTCCCAGGGTTGAGTGATTTATCCCGTGTGCTGTGACTCCTGCCTCTGTGATGTTGATGAGGGAGAGTGGGCAGCAGCTGCGTTGGTGAGGCAGGACTCTAGCTACAAGCTGTGGGACAGAAAACAGAGCAGTGAGCAGAGAGATTTGGGAACCTCGAACCACCAAGACAGCAGCACCGAGAGCAAATCGTGTCCTTCAGACCTGTGATGCCTGCGCCAAGACGCTCCCTGACCAAAGACCGATACAACACAAGGACTTTCCTCTGGAGCCGACAAAGCGGGAAAGCCTTCCTCTGCCGCGGATCTCTTCTGAATTTGGATTTGTACCCTAGACTGTGTAAGAATAAACTTTTCTTTGTTAAAGCCATCCACTTGCGGTATTTGTGTTACAGCAGCATTAGATGACTAATGACAAGGACACAGCAGAACGGATGGTGTCTATCCCCCAAACTCTGAACCAACCAAAAACAAAAACCCTACACAAACTGCCTTAGAGCTGATTCTGTCTTATGGAGACCCCATGTGTTTTGGAATAGAAGCTACTTCCTAGGGTTTTCAAAGCTGAGACCTTCTGAAAACAGGGTGCCAGGTGCTGAACCACCGACCCTTTGGTTAAGAGTTTCTACCACCCAGGGACTCCATTTCTGAAACACAGCTGGATTCATTTTTTGACCGCCACACACAGGTTTTGCCTGTATCTCTGATCAACTGAAGGAAACTTTATCAGATCCCGAAAGTAATCTTTTAGATGTAGTTTTATACTAGCAAATTACAGTTGACAAATACAGCTTCAACAAATTTAATGTCATGAGTCAGCTAGGGAGGAGAAATTGTCAAAAAAGAAAAAAGTTACTACATGGAGAATTTGGAGCACAAAGTAAAATTAAATTGCCTTTAGTCTAAATATTCTAACATTCTATGCTGTCTTTTTTTTCTATTTCATCCAGTCTTTTGCATTAATGCATTTTCAGAGAGTTCTAATTATAATCTAGCTAGTAGGTGATGACCTTTCTGCCCAACACTGTTGTGTAAGCATTTTCTCCTTTCACTAAATGACGTCCAGAGAGATCACTTTGGATGGTGGCATCACATTTCATCAAATAGCGGCCCATACTATAGTTGACTCTTTCATAGGGCATTATTTCCAATATTCCCGTATTAAAAAAATCCAAAGAATAGATTCATGCCTACTGCCAGTTTTGTTAATCATTTTTCTAAGGATAACTGTACAGCAATGATGTAACTGGGTCAAGAAACAGAAGTACTTCCGTAGCTTGTTAAGTGGTTTTCAAATCTAGATTACAATAATTCCATCTACTTATCTAAACACATAACAGGTTTTCAATCAAGAAGAATATCTTTGCTGTATCCTCTTTAATTGTTAAGGCAGGATTTTTTTTGTGTAAATCAGGTAACTTCTGTAATTTTCTTAAAGTGGATCACAGGTGATTTTTAAATTGAAAATCTTCATTCTAATGAAGATACTCACTGGAAACCTTTAAGTTGTTTATTTCATTTTCTTAAAAACACTCATGAGATAATCACAAACTCCATGAGTCGGATCCGACTCGACAGCGCTTGGCTTGGCTTGGCTTAGCTGAAAGAATAAAAAATTTTCCCAAAGAAATGTGGATTGTTTGAAAACTTTCAAAATAAAAAGTCAATTGATAACCAAATGGCAACAGTATTGTGGGAAGAGGACAGAGTTTAAGGACAGAAAACACAAGGTTCTTCTTCCTTCCTCTTCCTACCTATGGAATCTTGGATAATTCTCTTACTATCTTTGAAATGCAGTTTTGTTCCCTACGAAATGAAGACATCATTAACACCTACTTAACAAGGGCACGAAAACTGAGTACGATTATGGATAGATGGCTTAAAATATGTAAGTCTGGTTAAAGTCAACAGCTGCTATTTGAGCTCTTATTTTTTTTTAATTTTTATTTTTATTTAACATAACTGAGTGAAAATGTACATTCACATATAAATTTCCATGCCCACCTATATGCAGCTTCCACTGCTCTCCCTGTCCAGTGACAGCACACTATTCCTCTCTGCTCCATACATGTCTCATCCTCCCAACAGTCTCCTTTCCCCTCCTCTCCGTCCACTCCCCTTCCTCCAGCCAGAGGTCAGCAAGATGATACCCTAGAGATGTATAGAACCATAAAGTGCTTCCAATATATGGTCACTCTGCATTGCCAAGTCCAATCCATTCCTGTCCAAAGAGTGGACCTTTGTTATAATTTATGGGAAAGGGCAGCATCAGGGCAGGGGGCCATGCTCTCAGAGGAACCCCAAAACCGCTAGACCATCAACTGAGGTCTTTTAGTGGAGATCTCATGATGCACCCCTTTTTATTCTTGTGTTGCCAGTGAGACTCCTCTCTGTGAGCTCCATCGTGGCTATCACTGGTGGTGGCCGGGCACCATTCGGTTCTTCTGGTCCCAAGTCGATGTAGGCACCCACTCTTGTGGGTCTCTCTGTCTTCTCGGTTGTCTTTACCGCATGTCATTTTGGTCCTCGGTGAGCATCCGTTCCTGCTGAGTTGGGACCATTTGCTGTGTCCTTAGACGGCAGCTTGGCAGCTTTTAAGACCCCAGACGCCACTCACCAATGTGGGGTGCAGAGAGTTGAGCTCTTATTTTTTATAAACATGGCAAACATCTTTCAAAATGCAGGCAGTCCCTGGGTTACGAAGGTCGGACTTACATAGAACCCACATCAATGAGCCAACCCCCAAAGAACCTATTGTATTAAAAATCCGAGGTACATCTGATGGTTTGTAATAACAGATGGGCACTACTTTGAGATGTCCCTTAAAACACTATTATTATTATTACTACATTATTATGTTAAAGATGTTCAAGTGTTTCCTTAATGTTTTCTGTGTACAGAAAGTACACTATATGCTAAGACAAACACTTGACTAACGCACTAGATACAAACTATACCTAACTGTCCAGCTTCCACAGACATAGGAACAGAACTTGTTTGTAACCTGCAGACTGCCTCTAGTCAAAATAAAAATAGATTTTGTAAACAGGATCAAATTCTGCAATGGTCCGCAAGTCAACACACTCAGATTCTAGAGAAATCTGCATCAGTGTTCGAACTTACTCCAAATTGGAGAGCCATTAGCACGTCCTTGAAAGAGAGATCCCTTTGAAATACTGTGTTTTGTGTTCACCATATTTGTATATTAACTGAGCCATTTTTAGGGAACAATATCCCCAAACAGGAACACAGAGCTGATTAGTACAGGGAATGAAGCCTCAGTTCATTTTAATATTCTGGGAAGCTAATTTATAACTTCATGACTAATATTTTTCAACAACAAAGATGGTGAATTTTATTTTTCATTAAGCTTGATCTAATAAAATATTTAAAAATACTGGATACTCAATAAATACTTTGATATTTATTAAAATGTCTGCAGCATTGTGAGTCATGAATTTATAATTGACTGCAAAGACATTAGCTGTTATTTTCAATTTAAAAAGGATTTAAGTCTCTACATTAAAAAAAAACTTGCTGCTTAGGGGAAGTTCAGTTAACTGATTATATAACTAATTTTCTGAGATAGACATCTGATGTCAGTTTCTGTCTGTTATCTAATAACTGTAGAAATCTAGCCCATCTGAACTCTATTTTTTCCCATCTGAAAAATGAAGAAAATGATACTTATTTTAGCTACCACAGAGGATCTGTTAAGATCAAATGAAACTGATCTATGTGAGTTTCCTTCTAAATCTGGAGGCAGAGACCATCATTAGGCCAGTAATTTCTATCACTGATTGGCTAACAAGCTTGTTACTTTATGGAAAAAAAAAAAAGTCAAATCAAAAGAGAACAGGAATTACCAACAGAAAAAAACTTCCCATTAAGTCCAGTTCCAGGTTTTCATTAATTTCTCTGACCATGCAAACCAATAGGATGAGAATATGCAAATAACTCTGGAACAGCCTCAACAACAGGACAAAACACTCACCTTGATAGTTGTTTTTCTCACCCTTTCTGAACTGCAAAGGCAGGGGGACGTTTTAGCTTTAATTCAGGAGCAGAAATCAGTGGAAGAGTAGCAGAAAGTGAACGGCCTAGCCAAGAGTGCTCTTTTATTTTAGACCATTCACAGCTTTATTGATTCTAAAACAAAACTCAAATTAATCACAGGAATTCAGAATTACAGTATATTACCCATTGCATCGATGCGGTTCTGACTCACAGCGACCCCACAGGACACAGCAGAACTGCCCCATAGTGTTTCCAAGGAGCCGATGGTGGATTTGAACTGCTGGCATTTGGGTTAGAAGCCAGGCACTGACCACCACACCACTACAGCTTCTACAGTACACTAGCTTTTTAAATGGTAATATTACTACATTTTTAAGAGGTGTTCTAAAGCTTTAAAAGATATTAAATAAACTATGTAAACTGGTGCACACAAATCCTTTAACATTTTTAACTTTCCAGAAAAATTTAAACTGGGGGAGAAAGAAAGTGACCAAATATCCTCCCTCAGAACACAAAATTAAAATAAACCTATCAGTGTCTTGTAGCAAGAGCATCTGTTTTTCGAATCTTCTGAAAGTCTTTCATATTCAGTAAATCATGCCAGATCCATGAAACGCCTATAAAAGTTCCATCATAGGCCTGCCTTTAGTTATCTGATTCTAATCCTCGTTTATCTTTAGATACTCTTTTCTTGTGGTGTCAGTAAAGTATCATTTTTTTCCCTGCCTATATGAAGAATCCCTGGGCACTCTTGAGTCAACAGGTGACACAGCACACGGTACCCAGTCGCCTGAATTAAAAACTCATGTCCTGGCTACCTGAAAACTGCCGAACGAAACTTTAAGCACAAGAAGAGTTTCTGTTACAAATAACATCACCCATGCATACTGTGCTCCTCAAAACAATTGTCTAGATGAAACCAAATGGCAAACATTCATCCTAGACCAAAGATCAGAAGGCGTGTGGGGTAGAGAGGCTAGGTTAACAGAAACAGAACCACCAAAAGGGAAGTGAGTGTAATGATAAATTGTGAGCAATGTACCCACTGTCACTGAACTATATGTATGACCCACCTCATTGCCATGGAGACTATTCCAACTCATACTGAAAAAGAAAACAACAAATCCACTGCTGGTGAGTGGACTCCAACTCCCAGTGACTCTATGGGACAGAGTAGAGCTGCTCCATAGAGTTCCCAAGGAGCTCCTGATGGATTTGAACTGCCAACCTTTTGGTTAGCAGCTGCAGCACTGAAGCCCTACACCACCAGCGTTTCCATTCTGACTCACAGCGACCTGATACAGAAATTTTTAAATGAGAATCTAATTTCTTGTGTCAAATTTCACAACAACACAATAAAATGTTAAAAGAAAAAACCATTTATTTTAAAGCAGGCCAACTCCAGGCGATGGTATCTGGAGCCACGCTGCCTGCCCATGCTCCTTGAAATATGTTTTTCTTACCTGTTGGCACATAAATGATGCTGGTAAGCCCCTGCCTATCTAGTGTCTTTGCTACCTCTGAAACATGCCTCCCCCGGCCTATACTTTGTTTATGAGTGTTGCTATATAATATAAATTACCTTGATAATCATTGATGGCATAGTGGTTAAGTGCTATAGCCTGCTAACCAAAATGCTGACAGTTCAAATCTCCTGGAAAGTCTATGGGGTAACGCTACTCTGTCCTGTGGGGGCACTCCGAGTTGGAATGGACTCGACGGCAGTGGGTTTGGTTTGGTTTAGGTTTGATAATCACTGCCGTTTGCCTCAAATATTTCACTAAGCTCTGCACAGTGTCCTCAGTAGCTTACCTCAGAGGAGAATGTTACCTATTGCAGGAGTTAAAAGTTTCAGTTCAGAGCCATAAACAACTGTATTTGAAGTCAATGATAGAACGCGGAGAGGCAGGGCAGCAGCAGCCTCTGGACCAAGAGCTTTGTAGACTCCATGCGTGTAGCAGCACCTGGCTGACGTGTTCAAATGAGAGTCCTGAGTCCTCCCACAGCCCTGGTGCACCAGCGTGAGAACGAGGCCCTTCCTGAAGTGCTACCGTTGCCCCGAGCCAGGCCGGCCTCCGTGCAGCCTGAGAACCTCAGAGCAAGGTCCAGCTGCCTGGGCACAATAGCAGACCAGGCAGCTGGGGGGGCTTAAACTGTAAACATTGTCCCAAAGGGAATGTTCATGAATGTTGGACATTTGCCACAATTTTTAATTAATGTTTTCTCTCCTCTCTTGGACAGATGACTGCAAGCTGTCGACAAAGGCATGTGTGTCCCTGATAAGGCAATGATTGGTTGGTTGGCTGGTTGGCTCATTGTTTTCATTCACTTTACAGGTTATTGGGTGTCAGTTAATGAGTTTGGGACTATGCAGTCATGGACGTTTTCCTGGGATTGCTAAGAGAGGAATAAAAACGTTTCAAAGACAGTCTTTGAAACACTTTTCACTTTAAAAGTGTTCCATAATTTTCCACCGGACATTGCTGTGTAAATGGAGAATGAACAGATGCATTGTTTCTGTGGCCCAAGTGACAAATACATGTCCTGGAAATAACTCAAACAAAGATGTCTCTAAAAGCCAACTCTTTGTAAGAGAAGACTAAAAATCTCAGTCTCTTTCATAATCAACACATTCTAGTAATTTCTTAAAATAATCATTGAAAATAAATTGGTGTTTGGAAGTTACAAAAAGGCATCCCAAGGACACAAATAAGAAATTTCAAAAGTGACATTCCAGTGATTGGTATTTCAGATGTTGACTCGTCTTAAAAGAAAACCAGGGAGACTGGGTTCAAGAGCACAGAAATGATGTGACTACATCATTTTAAAAAGACGCCCAACATAACTGGCCATCATAAATGCCGACATAAAATGTGTGAGTTGGTGTATGTGTAACTCAACTGTCAGTAGCTTGCAGCTGGTATTAAAAGCAAGAAAAGGATCTAAATGACCTCAGAATGTTCTAACTAGTGTGGTTTTAGTCATGATGGGGTACAAATCCCCTAATTTTATGGATGAGGAATACAGCACCAAGAGAATACATGAGACCTGGTGAAGCCCAGTTACCCAGTGAGGCTGGAACTAATCCTTTGATTCCTGATTTCCAATCTAATATTTTGTAGTATCATATTGGGTGCTGTAAATATGCGTCAGCTTTTCTAACCCATTATATTAAGAATCAGAAAGCTGAGACTCAGCACATTTAAGATTTCTTGATTGCTAAAGTTGTAGTAAAAAAAAAAGAAGTGGCAAGATTTGACTCATATTTTAACTAAACTGGAAAAATGTCACATCAGAAGGAACTCAAAATTTAAAAATGTGCTGCTGGGTTCCATGAGTTAAAAAACAGAACATACATTTAAATTCAAAATAACTAAACAAGTGGCCAATCAATATATGTGTATGTATGTCTTTTGAACTTCAACATATCATGCAATCAACTCATTAAAATCTGTTTCCACTGAGTCAATTCTGACTCACAGAGACCCTACAGAACAGAACAGAACTGCTCCAGAGCGTTTCCAAGGAGTGGATTCGAATTGCTGACCTTTTGGTTAGCAGCTGAGCTCTTAGTCACTGAGCTACCAGGGTTCTGTAGTGCCACTGGTGTGAGAAAAATAATCTGAAGAGGAAACCTGTCACTGTGAGTCGATTCCAGCTTGTAACAACTCTCTGAGGCACAGTAAAAGTATCCCTATGGGGTGCTGAAGGCTGTCTGTCTTTACAGAAGTTCCTGTGGAGTGGTTGGTGGGGTCAAACCACTGACCATTTGGCTAAGAGCAGAGGCCTTAACCACTGCACCACCAGGCTCCTTAAAAACCTAAAGCTGGGAAGTCTAAAATCACAAGCAAGAGCAGAAAGAACGTCTCTTAGCTTCACACTACAAATGTCCTAATGGGTTGTAACTAGGACCTTGGATCCAAACTCAAAACCAAACTTGTTCCCATTGAGTTTGACTGACTCATACCAACACTATAGGACAGAGCAGAACCGCCCCACGCGGTTTCCAATCAGCGCCTGGGGGATATGAACTGCTGACCATTTGGTTAGCAGCTGTAGCTCGTAACCACTATGCCACCATGGCTTCTACAGTGGAGGTTCCATGGATGAGACCCCGTTAGAGAGAGAGAGAGACAGGAAGCTGAACGGCTTCGGCATTTACCCAAAACCAAGACCCTGTGCCGTCAAGTCGATTCCAACCCATAGCGACCCTAAAGGACAGACAAGGACTGCCCCACAGAGTCTCCAAGGAGCACCTGGTGGGCTTGAACTTGCAAACTTGGTGGCTAACGTCTGTAATACTTAAGCACTACCCCACCTGGGTTTCCATTTGGGTGTTTAGATGAGTGGGATTCAGGGCAAAGGGAAATAACAGTCCATGCAATAGCTGTCACCTGTGGTGAAAATGAAAACCAGAGCAAAACAGGCATCGCGCACGAAGCAGCTCCTCACAGAAGCCATCACAAAACCCAGAGATGAAAGCCCTCATTTCATTTGGAGGCTCCGTGAAGCATGTTACAGACAACCTGCAATTTCTGGAGGATGAGAACAGCTGGGAGCACACAGCCCAGGCTTTTCAAGTCTCCATTCTCTCAGAATTTTGAATATCATCTCCTATCAATAATTCATTCATTAAAGTCCATCTCAGATGGCCTACTTAGTCCCTGTGAATCAATCGACATTTGTGCATTAAAAGCCATGGTTTGCTCCGGAAAGGTGAGGGGGAAAGAAAAGGTGGGGCTCGGGGACGCGGGGGTGGTGGAGGGTGGGTGGGGTGCAGTGGAGGAGGGGCTGGGCACAGCAGAAATGGCTTCACAAGTACAGCATCTAATAAACTGAAAATCAGCTCAAGTTCCTAACATTTCCTCCCAAGGCACTGCACATAGCATGGGTCACACAGGAGCAAGCGTGTCTGTGCTATGCTAAACCTCCCAGGGGTCCGGGTGGCACCCCAGCACACGGCTGAGCCCTTGACCCGCACATGGCTGGTTGAGCTCTGTGTCTGCCCGGCTGGCACCGACCTATCATGGAGACTGCAGTCAGAGGCAGGTTTCGGTGTCCTCCCTGAATTCTATTTACAATACCAAATGGGACCCCAGGTGGTGCAGTGGTTCAAGCACTCAGCTGCTAATCAGAAGGCCAGCGCTTCAGAGCCATCATATGCTTCAAGGGACACAGACATGGCAGTGAGCGGATGCTCACCCTAGCATCCCTGGAAACCCACAGGGCCATTCTATTGTCCTACAGGGCTGCGTGAGTGCGACTCAACTCAACAGCAGTGGGTTTGGTTTTCACTTCTTCGAAGTGTTCAGAGAATGGTCAGAAATCAACCTCAAAACCAGAAACCTCTAAAAATACACAGGAGCCCAAATGAACTACTTCATCTCTGTGTACTGCTTGCTAGAGAACGTCTAAAAGCGAACATCCCACTTATGTGACCCGGAGCAAGATGCCTCACAGCTCACCACCTCAAACTGACTGTCCTGTAAAGTAGAGCACCTTCCGGGGGAGGCCACCGTGAGGGTTAAAGGAGGGATGTGGGTGAAAAAGCAGGCACGGTGTCTGGTATACAGTAAACACTGGATGGGTACGAAGTTATCACCACCGCCAGTAAAGGTGGTGGCGGCGGTTACAGAGATGCTGCATTGTTAGGTCCTCTGTAAGGTGCAGCAGCACTTAAGAAGTTCTGTTTCTTCACTCAATTCCTGTAAAACGAGTGTCATTGGAGTCAATTATTTTCACAGGACAGTCTTTAATATTTAGCCTTTTTCTCAGTGCTTAATACACGCCAAACTTCTCAGCACTAAGTATTGCCACATTCTGAGCACAGAGCGGAGTAAAAGGTCATTTTATGCTTTAGCTGAACACCAGTGCCAGGCTGTCTGACCTCCACAGACGTCACCTTGCCTTTTTTTCCCCTGCATCTCCAGTTTACCAAGTCCATTAATTTGTAGCCATGCCAGAACTCAAAGCTACCGTTGCAAAGTAAGATGTACAATGTGATTTTTTTTTTTTAATGTAGCAACAGGAGAGCACATGTATCTGATTATCTTTGACTCTAGGACCTAGAGCACCACAGGAATGCCTATTTAAAAACTTTTATAAGAGCATTACTTCACAATGAAAACAAGCTGGCTGTTTCCACCAAAATACTGTGAGGCTTATGGGGAAACCTGCAATAATAAATCTTGGAATGCTTTATGGAGAGTAACTGAATTATCTCTGGAACATCTTTATGAGAATGAAGGGTAGAGGACCGGTAGAACGCGCTGTCCGTGAGAGCTCCAACAGCAAAAACAGCAACAAACCAATGTGGAAGAAGCCAGTCCCGGTGGTACAGCACGTCACCGCTCAGCTGCTGGCCAAAAAGGAGAGGACTTCGAATCCACCGTCTGCTCCCCGGAAACCCTCTGGGGCAGTTCTCCTCTGTCCTACAGGGTCCCCGTGAGTCAAAACTGACCCAATGGCAATGGGTCTGGGGGTTTGGGGGTCTGGGGTACTGTCAGACGCTTCTAATTCTTTGAGGTAGATGCCACTATTATCTCCATTTTAAAGATGAGGAAACTGAGGCACAATGAAGGGACAAGTGATCTGACCCCAGAGTCCAAGTGCTTATCACTGCTGTACAAAGGGACACCTGGCCTCTTATAAACATAGAAAAGTTGTCATCAAGTCCCTTTTGACATACAGTGAACCCAGGTGTGTAGGGCAGAACTCCCTTCCCTGGGATCTTCAGTGGCAGTGACTGCCTGCCAGGAAATCAACAGGCTTTTCTTCTGAGGTGCCTCTGTGTCCACTTAACCTCTGACCTTTGATAGTGGCCGGGTACTTGACCGCTGGTGTTACCTAAGCCTCCTGTTATAAATATTGCGTTAGACACATTTAGTGGATATTTATGCTAAGAAAATGTTCCAGACATTTGATCAGAATCTCTGCTTTGAGTATTTGTTAACCATTTGTAGGCCATGACAAAAGCAAACACAGCTGTAAAATGAGAATGAGGCGTGTGGCGTGACACAGGAGTCGCTTCCTACCTCCAGTCTGTCCGTGCGCATTAACTTCTGAGCAGCAGCGGCGGCGGCTGCAGGGACGGGGACCCCTGGATTCCCTGTCACCAGCATGGGTGCAGTCGGCAAGATCTCTGCTGGAACCAGGCTGGGCGACACAGGTCCCAGGTAAGGATTAAAGGCTGCGGACGCATTGGTGGCTAAGCTTGGTGCGACTGAAAACATTGGCTGAAAAACAAAATGAGAGCAAAGTTCAACAGGCAGACCTCCTTCACAGCTGACCTCCACTCTGCAGCTCTGGTCCACCTATCCATCCAAGCTAAGCCCAAACCCAATGCTGGGAAGTCAATTCCAACTCACAGTGATCCTATAGGATACAGCAGAACTGCTCCGTAGAGTTTCTATGGAACACCTGGCAGATTTGAACTGCTGACCTTTTGTTTAGCAGACTTAGCACTTAAGCACTATGCCAGCAGGGTTTCCACATAGCCACAGTCTATTCTTATTTTCCTGCTTCCCTCCCTGCCTCCTTCCCTCCACCCCTTCCTCCCTTTAATTCTGGGTTTATTTACTCTCACTTAAGATAGAATGTTTCCTTAAATAAGCATGCATCAAATACACCTTTTCCTAAAATATATTAGAATACATATTTTTATATTCACATACTCTCAAAATAATATCCATTAAACCCCCCACTGGAATTTGGAAGCCTTGGAAGCTGCAATGTCTTTTTGAACAACAGATAAACAATTGAATGCACAGACTTCTGGTGGACAGTTCATTTCCATCTTTTCCGGATGACATCCTGCAAACTTGTTTAAGAAATACATCTCATAATTGCTATCTAAGACATACTTGAAAGAGTTGTTTACAACTGTTAATAGGTTGCAAGTATCCTATTATCTAGAATAAATAAAGCAGTGCTCCCGGCGGGTAACAGTTTCACAGTTAATGTAAACTGTCAATACACTCGGGGGACAGATGAAAGGTGATGATGACACTCTTGCCTCTATACACACAAGACACACTGTTTGGCATAGTCACTTAAAGCTACTTATCCAGAAGCAATTATAAAAGTCCCACTGGCCTTCCACAGATCTGTGATATATAAATATATTCACCTGACAGGGGAGAAACCAGTCAGAAATGTGAAACCTGGAACTTAAAACACTTCTAAAGAAATGTCACTTGGTAGTTGAACAATGTACACATAGTCATGCCTAGAGAACGCTTGCAGGGATACAATTCCTGCCAAAAAATGCTTTAAAGAAAACAGGAGAACTGTTTCTATGTGTTTATAAGTAATTTTGCTCCACCACTGCTATCACAAATCCCAGCAGGGTTAGCCATGGTGGGCGAGTCAAAGGGAGGCTTCCAGATGGGACCACTAGGAAAAGGGCATGGTGACCACTTCTGAACCCCTGACGAAAAGCAGTGTCTCATACAGTGCCCAAGGATGAGCCCCTTAGAGCAGCCAGCACTCCAAATACAACCGGGAAAGAGGTGCCTTCTGAAAGTACAGCGGACCTTAAGAATGTGAGTCCAGAAGAGCATCTGAGACCTTCATGTGATTATGTGGCCTGACTCAAAATGAGACGAAACAGCTGCAAACATGTATTTACAATCAAAACGAAGAACGTATAAAGTAGGAATCCACGGAAATGGGAAATCATCAAAAATGCAATGGAATGCTTGAAGATCAATACTCTAGGCATCAGTGAACTCAGAGGGGCTAGCTAGTATTTGCCATCTTGAATGGGACAACCCTATGGTCTACTAGGCTGGGAATGACACAATGAAAAGGAACAGCATCACAGCCATCAGAAAGAGTAGTTTAAGATCTATCCCAAAAAACAAAGCTGTCAGGGATAGGAAACATCTCTACGGCTACCACAAAGACCAGTTAATATGATTATTATTCAAATCTGTACACCAATCACTAACATCAAAGAGGAAGACACTGAAGATTTCTAACAATTTCTGCAGTCTGACACTGATCAAACATGCAGTCAAGGCACACTGACAACTGGTAGTGATTGGACCAGAAAAACTGGAAACCAAGAAGGATCAGTAGTTGGAAAATACAGCCTTCATGAGAAACCATGCAGAAAATCATAAGATAGAATTTTGCAAGACCAATGATTAATTCATTACAAATGTCTTTTTTCAAGAACATAAGCAACAACCATAGAGACGTACCTTGCTGGATGAAACACACAAGAGTCAAATCAACAACATCTGTGTTAAGACACTAGGAACAAACTCAGTATCATTAGTTAGAACAAGGCCAGAGACAACCGCGTCAACTGACCATCGACTCCTCACAGGCAAGTTCAAGGCAAAGCTGAAGGAAATTAAAACCAGTCCAAGACAGCCAAAGGATGACCTTGAGTCCATCTCACCTGAGTTTACAGGCCATCTCAAGAATTTGATGCGCAGACCACTAATGACCAGGGACCGGACGAGCTGCGGTACAACCTCTCATATATGAAGAAAGAAACAGGTCGTTGAAAATAGACAATGAAATGAATGACAGTGGAGACTGACCCTTGCTCTTGGGTACAGAGTACCAAAGCAGAAGGAAGAAAATGTTGAAGTGAAAACAGACGGATAACTCAGTGAGCAGTGTAACCCCCAAATAAATAACACCATCGTTGACTCAGCTCTTACAGGACAGTGCAGAACCGCAGGATTTCCAAGCAGCCGCTGGTGCATTCAAACTGCTAAACTTTGGGCTAGCAGAAAAGCTCTTCACTTCTGTCCTACCAGGGATTAATTGTGCTGACTTACTCATCTAGAATTACATGATTTCATCTCATTTTCAACATGTATCTTACTATAGGAAACCCTGGTGGCATAGTGGATTAAGTGTCATGTCTGCCAACCAAAACGTTCACAGTTCAAATCTGCCAGGAGCTCCTCGGAAACTCTAGGGGGCAGTTCTACCCTGACCTCTAGGGTCACTGTGAGTCGGACTTGACTTGACAGCAGTGGTTTTCTTTTTTTTTTGTTGTTGTTTGTTTGTTTGTTTTTGGTTTATCTTACCATAAGCCAGCACACACCATGGTTAGTGGTTAATCCCCTCTGAGTACAAGAGTGGGACAGAAGGTGTCAAAGGGTGACTCAAGAAATCAAAGCAAAATATTATAATGAAGTATGCAAAGACCTGGAGATGGAAAAACAGAAGGGAAGAACCCTCCTTGATTTTCCCAAATTGAAAGAATGGAGAAAAAATTCAGTACTATGGGCAAAAATATTGAACAGTGCAAGGAACATCAAAAGATGCTGGAGAGACTACAACGTCACTGTACCAAAAAGACTCTGTCAATGTTCTGTCATTTGGGAGGTAGCATATGATCAAGAACCGACGGTAGTGAAGGAAGAAGTCCAAGCTGCACTGAAGGCATTAGCGAAAAACACGGCTCCAGGAGTTGACGGAGTATCAGCTGAGGTATTTCAACAAATGGATGCAATGTTTAAAGTGCTCACTCATCTACGCCAAGAAATTTCAAAGACATCAACCCAGTCAGCGGACTGGAGGAGACCCACATTTGAGTCCATTTCAAAGAAAGGTGATCCAACAAGATGTAACAATTATGGAACATCATCACGTATGCCAACCACAAGCAAAATTCTGCTGAAATTAATTCAAAAATGGTTGGCTGCCCCAATGCTTCCACAGGGAATGGCTGGAGACTCCAGTCAGATTCAGAAGGGGATGTGGAATGAGGCTTCTCACTGCAGATGTCAGGTGGATCTTGGCTGAAAGCACAGAATACCAGAAAGATGTTTGTTTTTTTTGGACTATGCAAAGGCATTTTACCACGTGGATCATGACAAATTATGGGCAATGCTGCAAAGAACGGAAAGTCTAGGACACTGAATTGTGCCTGTGAGGAAACTGTAACTAGACCAAGAAGCACTTGCTCAAACAGAATGAGGAGACACTGTGTGGTTTAAAATCATGAAAGGTGTGAATCAGGTTGGGTCCTTTCACTACATTTACACAACCTGCATGCTGAGCAAAACGAAGAAGCTGGAAAACGTGAAGAAGATGGGGCATCAGAATTAGAGAAGACTCACTAACAATCCGCACTGTGCAGATAACACAACTTTGCTGAAAGTGCAGAGGACCCGAAGCGCTTACTGATGAAGATTAAACACTGCAGCCATCAACATCAGTTATACCTCAACCGAAAGAAAACAAAAATTCTCACAGCTGGACCGATAGGTAACATCACGATCAACCGAGAAGATACTGAAGTTTTCAAGGACTTTACTGTCACTAGAATCCACAATTAACATCCATGGAAACAGCAGTCAAGAAATTAAATGACACACTGCAATGGGCGAATCAGCTACAAAAGATCTTTTTAAAACATTAAAAAGCAAAGATGTCACTTTGAGGACTAAGATGTACCTGACCCAAGCCAGGGCATTTTTGGTCATTTCATAGGCCATGCAAAAAAAAAAAAAGGACAATAAATACAGATGACTGGAAAAACAAATGATGTCTTTGAATTATGGTGCTGGTGAAGAATACTGAATGGACTGCCAGAAGAAGAAACAAATCTATCCTGGAGTACGTACAACCAAAATATTTGCTAGAAGGGAGGATGGCAAGACATCATCTTTGT
Organism: Heterohyrax brucei; assembly: GCA_028571685.1. Classification (NCBI taxonomy): domain Eukaryota; kingdom Metazoa; phylum Chordata; class Mammalia; order Hyracoidea; family Procaviidae; genus Heterohyrax; species Heterohyrax brucei. The sequence continues at coordinate 67,395,654 of CM053163.1, read as the reverse complement.
TAAATAGAGAGCCAGCAAAAAAACCAGGCAGACCCTTCACCAGATGGGCTGACCCAGTGGCTGCAACAACTGGCTCAAGCCTAAGGATGATTGTGGGGAGGACAGAGAACCAGGCAGTGCTTTGTTCTGTTGGTAAACAGGGTCACCAGGAGTGGGAACTCAACAGCACCTAACAACTAACGTCAACAGGGTATGCAGACCGCACAATGAAAATGAAGAGGTAATGAATTTTAGGACATGTCCCCAAGTACAAGCTGCCGCCACTTAAAAAAATCTAAAACGTCAATTGTGTGGTAAGCATTATCTCAAACTGTTCCCTCTCAGGATGAGAAGAGCTATTTTCTGACCAGGCAGACAATCAATAACAATAACGCTATACTTTGAAATCTGATTCTAAGAGCTACCAAAAAAAAAAAAAGAGGTAACATTCTTGTGTGTCTTTGGAATATTTGAAAATTTGTTAGATTGTTTTTTGTCGAAGAGCACCAGGTGGGAGATAGGTACCCGCCCCCCGTCCAGAGTGCCACTGATTAGATTACAAGCGCACTTGAAGCACTGCACTGCTCCTTCCCCATTCCAAAAGCCTTCCTGCATAGGACTGTGAAGAATCTTAAAGAGAGGGATTAATACAATGATATCACAGAGTTGCATGCTATTTTCTCCAAAGCAACCACAAGATAACATAGAAATATGTAACTGATGTACTGGCTACTAACTATATCCTTGTAACAGTGATGGACAGATAGATACCTTGGTTCCTTTAAGGCATGAGGAAGGTGCGGCTCTAACTGCTTTTTGCCAGTGTCCTCTCAGTACAGGAAAACAAACTGCCAACTTAGCCTTCTGCTGCTTTTTCTGGGCTCATCATCACTGGTTTGTTAGAAGTGAGACCTTCTGCTGCCATGAAGGTTGTAAGACTTGATTATAAATGAGAATGTTGCTGTGCAGACATGATTATTACTAGTAATTCCCTCCACTGGTGGTGCACTAGGCACTGTGTGACTTTACTAGCCATCGTGTGACAACTTTTCCTCTGTCACATGGTATCTGGTCCTCATAGTGTAGAGCATAAATGCCACGAGGACAGGTTTTTCGGTTTTGTTTTGGGGAGTAAGGGGATCTGTTGAGTTCATTACCAAATGCCCAGCACCTAGAATAATGCCTGACATACAACAGGAACTCCACCAATAGTTGTCGAAGGGATGCTTGAGTGAGTGAGTGAGACACTGAGTGAGTGGGCGGGTAAGAGGGAGAGAGTGAGTGTGAGTCAGTGACAGAGTGAGTGGGTGACAGTGAGTGGGTGGGTGAGGGTGAGCGGGTGGGTGAGGGTGAGTGAGAGTGGGTGGGCGAGGGTGAGTGACAGTAAGTGGATGAGAGTGACTGGGTAAGTGTGAGTGGGTGACTGGGTGAGAGTGAGACTGAGTGAGTGAGTGAGTGAGAGTGAGTGAGTGAGTGTGAGTGGGTGAGAGTGACAGTTGAGTGGGAGAGTGAGAGAACGGGTGAGACAGTGAGTGGGTGTGAGGGGGTGAGTGACCGGGTCACAGAACCAACGGATGAGAGTGACCAGATGACGGACAGCCTTGCCATGTGGGTGTCACCAAGTCCACTCGGCCGCTAAGGAAACAGGTTCCGATGTGTCTGCAGCACCTTTGTTTATTGCGTTCACCTGCAGAACCTGTACACTCCTGAAGTCCCACACCACTCCCCACTCAACAGAATCTCCGGGGAAGGGCTCTCAGGTAACACTTTAGAAAGGGGACCCCGGTGCTATACATGATGGGGCTGATTCGTGTTATAAACGAGAAATAGGTTCAGCTTTCTGATTCTATGTGAGGTCTCCCAAAAGAGACAAGTTTCCTTAGGATCCTCTTCTTTGCAGCTCATCTCTCCTGACTGTCTCTCTCGCTCGGCCTGCCTGCTTAACCCCTCCACATGCTTCCAGAATCAGCCTCTAAAGTTTTCCCCTCCTTCACCCATAACTCAGCTAAGAAGAGTTAGACTTCTCCTGCGCTCTCTTTCCACGGTCATGCCCATCACTCCAATACGGCATTCATCACTGTCGTGGACTAAAACATGTTCCCCCCAAAATAAGTGTAACAGTGTGGCTGATCCATTCCTCCCAGCATTGTGTAATGTCCCTATATGTTGTAAATTCCACCTCTCTGATGCTCCTAAGGGAGGATGGGTGGCAGTTGGGTTGGTGGGGCAGGACTCAGTGTTTAAGATTGTATTGTGCCTTGAGGCAGTTCCTTGAGATACAAAAGAAAGAAGCTAACAGAGAGATTTGGGGAACTCAAGCCACCAAGAAGCAGTGCCTGGAGTAGAGGATGTGGTCTGGAAGGAACCCTGTACCTCAGAAGCACCCAGCCTCAGGGAAGAAAGATGACAAAGTCCTTCCTCCATAGCCAACAGAGAAAGCCTTCCTATGGAGCCAAGGCCCTGAATTTGAACTTGTGGCCTACTGCACTGCGACAAAAGAAATTTTTCCTAAAGCCATCCACTTGTGGTATTTCCCATTACAGCAGCACTAGATGATGAAGGCAGTCCTTGCGTGTGCTGACATGGGGGTACCAAAGTAGTGCAAACCTGAATGACCCTGGCTGCTAACCAGGAGCATGGTGGTGAGAATCCACCCAGAGATTGGCCACAAGAAAGGACTGGTCATCGGCTTCCAAAAACCAGAAACTGAAATTCCTACTCTGACACACATGGGGTGGCAAGACTCATCACCGACTCAAAGGCAATGGGTCTGGGGGCTTGACTGGAACAGCCCTGCTTCTCTAACTAGACTTCAGGCTCCCTGAGGGGAGCTTCTCCCTTCTGCTTTGCCCATTGGTAGATACCCTGCAATTGGCATCTATCAGCGCATTCTGCAAAGATTTATTTAATCAATACACGAGTGGATTTGCAGCTTTTTTCTGTGCTGCAGTAACAAGTTAGCTAATGAATCAAATATTGTGTAGATTTTTGAAAGTGAACAGAAGAGATCTGGTATTCTTCCCTCTCTTTACCTCAAAATTTAACACGTCAAATATGCATACATTTGCTGGTCTGCTTAGTTGAAAAGTTCCATTTGTTTTCAGGTCTTTTTTGTTGTTTTGCAATATTCCTACAAATGTCCCTAAGTTATGTTGTGAGGCTGGGAATATCATACCCACGGCCATCAGCACACTCTGACTCAGAGAAGCCGTTTTATTTATTAAAATGTTCTGTGAAACAGGTGGACGATTTTAACACCATAGAGGCAGTACATAAAAATAATATATAGTCAGTATCAGTTGGGATTTATAGGATGCAATGTTAAAAGTCAGATTTTTTAGATTATGTGTGTGTGTTTACAAAGGTCAGACTTGAAAGTAGTAAAAATAACCACGTTAAAAACATTTTCAGCACACAAAGTGTGAAACCGTACTAGGCAGACACAACTCTTTATCAAGAGACTTTCAGCAAACAATTGTTTTGAATAAAAACACAGAATCCAGCAGTAATGGGAATTATTAACCAATTCACATTACAAACTTTTTAAAATCTCTTTGCTGCAGAACACAGCAGATGACAGGAATAAAATTTACAAACACTGTTTTCCTCTCTGCTTCTTGACTGACAAGCCAACTAACAAATGAAATGATGACTTGCTTCGTTCTTGGCCTCCCTGCATCCTTTCCTCAGGTTTTACTGCCGTAATAAACACTCACATAAAGGAGATTCACTGCCGTCCCTCTTAGTTAAGAGGTACCCAGCACAATTCAGGGTGCTTGAGGAAACGCAGACGTCTTGGTGGAAACAGCCAGGAAAACTGGCAGGGTGGGTGGGGCACAGCTACAGGGACCGACGTGGGGACATCTCACCAGAAATGCTCTGGGGTGAGGGGGCTTTCTCTCAACCACTGGCTGGCGAAGCTGGAGACTGAAGCTCTCAAAAACAATTTAAAAAATTCTAGGCGTTCCTGGAAGTGTGACAAGTGGTGACTTGAAAGCATTCTGTGGCCAACTACCAACAAATGATGGAATGTCTGGAGACAGTGATACTGACGGGACAGGTACTCTGAGGTTTTATCTAAAGCCCAACCACTGCCATCAAGTCGAGTCCGACTCACAGTGACCCTAGAGGTCAGAGTAGAACTGCCCCACACGGTAACCAAGGGGTGCCTGGTGGATTTGAACTGCTGACCTTTAGGTTAGCAGACACAGCATTCAATCCACTATGCCACCAGGGTTTCCTATCTAAAACCAGTAACTATCAAATTCGTGACATGCACGCCGAATTCCACATGAGTTTTATACCTCCAGAGAGCTGGCTAGGTGACGGCACCTGAGGAGAGGTGCCACCAGGGACCGCGGACGGCCAAGGCTGACCAAAGAACTGATGCCTTAGAGTTACGGTGCTGAATACTGAATATACCGCAGAATGCCAGAAAAAGGGCAGCCAGAATGCTCCTTAGAATAAGCAAGGCTGCAGACACTTACTTGAATGTACTCTGGGTACCAAGAGGGACCAGTCCCTGGAAAAGGATCTCATGCTTGGAAAAGTGGAGAGTCAGTGAAAAAGAGGGAGACCCTCGCTGAGCTGCCTTGACACAGGGACAACCACAGCCTCGAGCAGAACCCCACCTGGGAGGAGGGTGCAGGATCCGGCAGTGTTCCGTTCATTCTGTCGTACCTGGGGTCGTGATGAGTCAGAACCGACTTAAGGGTACCTAACAGTCACAACAGCAAGACTGACCTTTGAGAGCACAGGGAATGAGCTCCGGGGTCACTGCTAGCAGAATCCAGAGCTCATTGCCAGCTTTTCAAAACCGCCTGTCTCCACTGGACTCTTGGTCAGTACTGAAGAGAGCTGGGATCAATGGAATTTCTGAAAGACACCCTTCTGGGATCGAATCCCTTCTGAGATCAAGTGTGAGCCTCCGGACTGAGAGCCACAAGACACAGTCTCTATTTGGTCAACCGGGTATGTGACATGTTGAATTCAAGTAATTTCTCATTCGATTATCTCTGCATCAGGTAATACACTGTAAAATCATTTTAAAAAGTAATAACTTTTAATAAAGAGCCCGTTCCCCCTGCCTCCACTTAGACAATCGCACACCACAGGTCTCCCATTTGTCTTCAAAGACACTATGATAAAGAGGGGGACAAAATGATCTTTTCTTAAAAAAATACTAAGTGGTTTAGAAACAAGAGTAGAACTAATGTCAGTCGTTTAATAATTCACTACGCTAATTTTAGTAAGAAGACACAGTCACTAATTCAGTGATTTAGTGTGAGTTATTTTCTCAACGGGAACCCTGGTGGTATCATGGTTAAGTACTAGGTCTGCCAACCCAAAAGTCGGCAATTCAAATCCGCCAGGCGCTCCTTACAAACTCTATGGGGCAGTTCTATCGTATCCCAGAGGGTCGCTGTGGGTAGGCACCAACTCAACAATGGATTTATTTTCCTATCAGCATGTTACGGTTGGGTTCCAACACAGTTAGGATCTTGCAGAGATAACGTATTTTAAACTTTATACTGTATGCTGAGAAAGGTGAAAGAATTTAAGGGACTAAACCAAGGGCCAGGGGTGACTGGCAGTGTGTCTCCACTTGGAGGGGTTCCAGAACAGAGATGCTACAATTTCAACCGTCAGAATTAAAAAATCCAGCCCTGCTATTCGCTAGCTGTCTAACTTGGGCAAATTATTTAACCTTTCTGAACCTTTGGGTCTTTGCTTCTAATGCTGGGATGTTATTACCTACTTCATGGGAGGGCTGCAAGGATGCGAGATACAAAACGCTGAGCACACTGAACATTCCTAAAGCCTTGTACTTGTCCCCCAAACATTAAGTCCTCTTTCTGATTCTTTTCTTGCAGCCTGTCATTATAACCTATTTCATAATCTCAGCAGGACCTCCTTCAAGCACTTGGTGGCCTTTGGCTAACAGCCAGCTAGAAGGGCCCTATCTTTTAGGCCCCTCTCTGTTCAGGCTCTATAGCTCAGCCTGGGCTTTGATACCAACTGTGACCGCTTTGGACTCTGGTAAACGGCCATGAACCTCTGCCTGTTTGTTTGAGAGTCAGGGAATTCCTTCCTTCATTGGTTTTCTTTTTTCTCATTAAGCATTTACCGAGCTCCGCTATCTGTCAGGCTCAGTATCACCATAAGAACAAAAACTTATTGCATCAAGTCAATTACAACTCATGTCAACCCTTGAAGGACAGAGTAGAGCTGCCCCACATGGTTTCCAAGGAGCAGCTGGTGGACTTGAACCGGTGATGTTCTGCTTAGCAGCCCGTCTCTTCATTTCCACACCACCGAGGCTCAGCACAGGGTCACAGGGCTCTGACCTTGCTTAGGCCTTGGTGGTGTACTGATTAAATGCTATGTCTACTGACCATAAGGTCAGCAGTTCAAATCTACCAGGTGCCCCTTGGAAACTCTATGGGGCAGTTCCACCCTGACCTCTAGGATCTCTATGACTCAGACCCAACTTGATGGCAGTGGTTTATTTATTTTTATTGTTTTATTTGCTAGCCCCTTCTCCCTTTCCTGTTCCTTCAGCCACTCTTTGGGGTAGCTTGTTTTCAAACTAGATGTCTCTCCTGGAACTCACAGGCCATCACCTATTTGACTACAAGCCCTGTCACTGCCCAGACACTCATGCCCACCTGGGTTTGCTCACGGTGTCACTTCTTTCGACATCATGACTGCCCAGGTTGGTTCCACCCATGCTATGTCTATGTCCTCAGACACTATGGACTGTAGGAATGGCCATGCTCTTTGAGGAGCAATGCTCTTTCATACTGGTCAGCAGACAGCTTTAGCCTGGTTCCAATCCTTATTTGTAAGTCCAGCACCAAGGCTGCAGTAAGCAGCTGATTACAACCATCCCATGTATTTCTCAATCTCCACATCATCATCCTCACCTAAACAGGGCTGCCTACAAAAAGGATGAAAAAGCCTCAGGTGGGAACTCACAGTCTGATGTCCTGGATTGAACCCGTCTCTGCTGTCATGAAGGTCCCACATGCTTTAAAACTGAATGATTAGAATGATTTCTGTACGTACTACAAAACACAACACTGAAGAGAGTATATTTTTAGACTATGATCTCAGGGAGGCTTTAGCAGAAGGGTAATTCCACCTTCAGCCACTGAAACATCCAGTCTCAAAGTGTACATGACCAGCAAAAACCAATGTCTTCTTTAAGCACCGACTTCACTAATAAAAACACCAGACGACATGGTGACCTGTCCAGTGCCTTCATCCATCTGTGAATTAGCAGTTTCATAAACAACTGATATCTGTTGCAAGTCTGTCAAAGACATGCGCTTCAATGTTGTTCATAGTTTGCCCCAGGACTGTGCTATAACGACCCTGGAATGCCCTTGGGACGAAGACTCAAGGACCAGGGCCAGGAGAGAGGCCAAGACTTCCCAGGGAGCAGCATACTGCCTCGAAGAGAGCTGTCTTCTTCAGCGTGTGACCATACTCACAGATATCAAGGTCTCCAGAGCCACAGCGAGGGCACAGCCTGGCAGAAGTGGCCTTTAAATGTTTTCAAGAAGAACAAAGTAGTGTGTGTCAAGGTAGTAGCCACCCTGAAAGATGTATCAGATCTTTGAAGATCTGTGTCAGGGCCAAGTGGTAACGAAACCTCTTGTATTAGATCTTATTTTAGAGAGAATGACTATAAACTATTTTTTTTTTTTTAGCCACATGGAAATAATCATGCTATCCAAACACAGAAATGGGAAAGCAGACATCACACAGATACACTTAAGATGCAGTAGCTTCAAAGGAGCCCTAATGATGCGGGGGAGAGGGAAGATATGTTGAAAACAGACGCAGGGCTGTTACAACAGTCTGTCACCTCTGTAACTGGTGTCACCACTGACACAATATGGGGATCCCTCCCACCTTGAAATGTAATCCTCCCTCTTTTGTGGAAGACTATCCCATTAAGTTCTAAGAGAGAATAATGATCATATTGAGTTCAGGTGTTGATGCATTAGGAAAAAGAAATCAGTTTGTATACAGACCAAAGAAAATGCGAGTCTGCACATGCCTGTGGCCCCACAACACTGCATAAATTAGTGACAGAAATCACTGCCAAATACTCTGGTCCTTGCAAATTTCAGCATACATTTAAATACACAATCACTATACAACACTTAATATCAAAAAGGCTTTTATAATCTAAAACTAATCATGATAATCTCACATTTTAATAAATTTGATTAAAGATTAATATAATTAATAACATCAATTAATTAATGTGACAAAAGATTTACATAATTAATCAGAATACAGGTTAATACTATTTGATTATATTCATTGTTTACACCCACATCAAGAAAATATTGAAATACATGTAACACTGTGCAGCAAGCATGACATATCTACGACCACCCACAGTTTATCAACTTTAGCTCTTTCATTTAAATACCCTTGGGGTTTCTGCCTGTCCTGTTCCCCTTCAGTGAGACTTGCAAGCCCATGATGGTATTAATCCACCACTGTCAGGATTTGCCTAGCACTATGACTAAAAAGAATTTCAAGTTTTGAAAGAATACCAAGAGCTCTTCTCTAAGAAACAGAAACACAACAGGATTCTCTTTAAGGATAGAGGAAACTAAAGACTTACTTATACCAATTAAAAATACCACTATCATCTTCAACAAACCAAGCCAAACCCACTGCTGTTGAGATATTCTGACTCAGAGCAACCCTATAGCAAAGAGAAGAATGGCCTCACTGGGTTTCCAAGGAGTTGCTGGTGGATTCGAACTGCTGACCTCTTAGGGAGCAGTGTAGCTCTTAACCTCTACACCAGCAGAGTGTCATCATTTTTCAAGGTAGGCTGAGAATGCACATTAACAATACTGATGAATTAACACATCATTTTAACATCTGCAAGTTGCTGGAGTTACTTCAATGTGAATTTGCAGCAAGGGGTAAGTGCTACAACGTAAACTTCCTCATGCTTTAGCTAGAAGGTGAGTAACTTCCACAGCGGCACAACTCTTCCAGGGTGGATACTTAATTCCCCCGGCGGCCAATACTAGCATCCAATCTTGTCACCTGTGTTCCCTCCACCCAGGGGCATCATCACTTTGACCTGACACTGAGCGTAGGGAATTAGAAGCTGCGTTAACGGGGAGGGCGGGCACGCTCACCACAGGCTGTAACGGGGTACCGGGCATCATGGCGTTGGCCAGCTGCATCTGCTGGGCCAACATGGCCATGTTCTTCTGCTGAATCAAGTTATTGCGCCCATTTATCTCCAACTGTGTTTTTAAGTGTGGGGGTGGATGAAGATATTTGCAGTTCTCCCTGGAGCAACGCCCCTGAAACACAAAAGCAGGAAACACCGTCTTAAAATAAGACAATACCATCAGCAAATCTTAAAATAATAATCATAATGATGCAAACCTGTGTATTCCTTGAATCTACTGCGTGTTTTGCACCTGATACGCGGTCCGTAACATTTTATCATCATCTTTAGAACAAATAATGACTCCACCCAAATTCATTAGCTTTAAAAAGGAAATATCCACTTTTAAATGTTTAACAGCCTAGAGAAGTTTATTCATTGTGCCAATCTTAACACTCATGGCTCTAAACTGAAGTTTAGAAATCTACCAATTTTAAGAGTGATATTAAATCAAAGAAAATTAAATAATCTTTGACTCACTGCCATAATAATATCTTTACAGTAAACTTTAACAAATCCTAAAGAATCATGAAATTTCACCATCTATTTTGACTTACATTGAGTTCTCAGGAAAGACACTTAAAAGACTCAAGGCACATAATAATATCTTCAGTAAAGCGCTTTACAGCTATCTCATAACAAAACTACCACAAAGCTTTCTCAGCCCCCGTATTAGGAAATTTACAGATTAAAATAATAAATATGCCACACACTCCCAATGTGTACTTGACGTAAAGAAGCTTTCAAAGACATCTGAAGTTTTCATTTCCCAAGAAATATGAAACAAGAAATAGACACATTTACTTCCTTAAAAATCTACAGTGTAAAATGCAGAAACAAATTATTAGAAAACGAGGAAAAGGAAAACACTTTACTCCTCATTTAGTGATATGGTTAGATTCCAAAGATCAGGTTGTTCTGCAAAATTAGTGCTATGTGAGAGTCAGCTGTGCCCTGTCCTCTGCACCTGTAACCCTCTGGTCCCTCACCACCCACTGGGTGCCTACAGCCCGTCTTGGGATGCCCGCAGCACAACAGACCCCGCTGCCACCACTGTGGAGCCTTCAGGGGCTGGAGGTAGTGGTAGTGGTCGGGTACTTCCCACACCCACTGCTTCCCGTCACCCGAGCTGGGCAGGCACTGCACTGTCCTCTGTCCACCTGGGGCACGCAGCTCCCTAAAGCCCCTTCCTTCGCCTTCTTTCCTGCCTACCCTGCTGACCTCCTCAGCACCGTCAGGCCCATGCGTGGCCTCTCCCAGCCCACCTGCGACCTTGCATCCTCCCACTGTGACCCCCATCCCTCCTGAGTCATCACGGATGACCAGGAGAAGGCATCCTGTGGCCAACTGGTGGCTGTCCCTCAATGACTCCCCTGTCACCTGGGCCTTGAGTACACCTTCCAGGGTAGCCTGGGAAGGAAGGGTGTCCCAGTCCTGGCCACGGCCCCACAGAGGGTCCAGGTCTGCATGATCAAAAGGCACCGCCTGAGAATTTCCCCGAAGTTGTCATAAACACAAGATGGGACAATGAGATAGTTCGTAAGTGAGAAGAAAGTGTATGTCTTCCTTTTCAGATAATTCTTTTAATCAGAAATACATATTAGCATCTGCATGGTGCAGCACTGTGTGAGGAATGGCACCCATTAATATCTGAATATACTGCCAAGGCATCTGATGGCAACAGGTGGCATCAGTTATGACTTTAACAAGTGATTTCACCAGCACATGTCATCAGAATGGTTCATAGGGTAACAGAAACATTTAATTGAAGTCATCAACTACCTTCTTGAGATTACTTTGCTTTTTTTCCTAAGATAAATCCATTTTGCATAATTGACCATAGACTGTCAGCAGCCTCTGAAATCCGCTGTGTGTGAGCGGGCCAGCATCTCAGAGGACTCCCTGGTTAACAGCCCGTCTCAGCTGAGCTCTCCTGGGGACCGCGGGCGCTTCTCAGCAGGAAGAACAACGAGTCCCTTCAGGGCAATCTTCGTTCTCAGTGTCCCCACTTCATATTTCATACTAAGACTGAGTTTATTTAAGGGCAGAGAAGTCAGGTCATAATCCTCTGGTCGTGTCAACGGTTAACCCGTTCTGCCACGACCCGAAAGGCTGGCCCAGTTTGAGTTCACCCAGAGGGGGCCTCAAAAGCAAGGCCTGGGGACCTGCTTCTGAAAACAGCTGCCAGAAGACCCCTGGAGCCCAGCCCTCCTCTGAACACACGAGGGGTCACCAGGAGTCAGATCAGACCAGAGAACAACCGCTGCTGGTGAGCAAGGTGACCCCGGCCGAGGGTTTGGTTACTGCCAGTTTGCTCAGGTCGGTTTCCACCGAGCTATAAATAGCGGCGGCAGCCCCAGCCTCGAGCCAGGCCAGGCTGGCACCGGCGCCGAGCCTCCTCGGTGAGCGCCCCAGCCAGGGGCCCCACCCGGGCCCCGAACACCAGCCCGCCGCCTCTCCCATCTCGGCACACAGCCCGGATTTAAATGAGGACACGCGCGTGTCAGTGGTCACATTCCACATCAGCGCATCTCACTCGTCTCAGCAGAACCCCGGGCCTCGAGGTGTCAGGCTGCGTTCCCTAAATTCACTCACGAAAAACGCCGTTCTAGCCCCTGTCTTGTGTCTGGGGCATTTCTGTTGGCTGAGGCTCTTCATTTTCAAAAAGCCACGTCCCTAAGAATCCATGAGGGAATACCTCTTTTTTTTAACTATACAGACTATCGACCCTCTTCCCCGAGAGTCTGGGATGGTCAAGTCTGGCGAGCTTAGGGATGTATATTTTAACAAACATTCCAAGTCAACCAATGCAGCGAGAAACACTGAAAAAATGCAACGCTGCAAAGCCACATGCATTTTTCACTGACACACATGGAAAAATAAGTCACATATCTCCCACAAGTGCTGTTAGATAAACTTTGCTTCTTAGTAAGCTTAAAAGTGGTTTTGTGCTGATTGTGCTCCTGCATAACTGCAGTACAACAGATAAAAAGGTCAAAAAAAAATTAGACTAAACATAGGAGGGGAAACCACCAGCAACATACCTTTCTCTGCAGAGGAAGATAAACTACAGGTTTGATCTCTGAATGCCCAGAACAAAGCCCGGTGCCTGCCCCAAAGGTGCCAGTCAATAAGCATTTTCAGAATGTGTAACTAAACACTTGTTATTTACCAAAGGCTCCAAGATCCATCCTGCCCCAATTCTGCTCGGTACATAAATAAGACAGATAACAGAATGAAAAATCCAATACCAGACCTTCGTTCTGAGCTGTACTAACTAAAGGATGCTTTTACGCAGAGGGCAGGGAAGGCATAACAAAGATTGGCACAACAAAAGGGGAAAAGTAAGAGAAGGAGTTACAGAAGTTTCAACTGGCAGCAAGAAGATGTGTGCTGATATTCACTGAATTTGGTATCTTAAACTTTTCACCATCCATTGATATTCTGACCTTCAAAAATTGGAAAGTCAGTAGATATTCAGAGTTACAGATACAGTTTTACATCTAGGGGTGAGCACGTTAAATCATCTAGAGATGTTACTTCCAGGTAAACTCAACTGGGCTGCCAGGATTCACACAAAAAGGTAAAAGATGACTCTCTCCAGTTTTGACAGCTACATGTAGTTCCACCTATGATCACAACAGTACAATGTTAATTACACACTGCTTGGTTTAGACACCAGCTTTGTCACTTACTGTATGACCCTGGGAAATGAATTAAATTCCCTGAGTGGCCACACTGTATCTGTAGAATGGTAATAATAGCATCTATCTCACTGGTGACGTGTCCCGCTGAAGCAAGACCATGGTGCGCCAACCTCACACATGGCCCCTGCTACAGCAGGCAGTCAATGAATATTGATATTTTCTCTATTTTATGAAGTTCTTGGGCTAATAAGCAGCAGTTGCTTAATTTAGCACTGCATATGTTAACTGTACTAAAAATAATGCAGGTAAAGAAACCCAGGTGACAACGCACATCAGTCATCAATAATATAATATGTGCATGACTTATAATCATCATTCTGTTACTTGCCACCGCCACTGAGGACAAAGCCCATTTAATACATTCCTTACAGTGTCATCTCTGTGTTCTATGCTTTAGCTAACTGCTCTGGGATGACGGACTCTCAAGGAGCTGTCCAGCTGACACTCGACATGTATAGAACCTGTACACTGACATATCCCACTCCATCCAAGCAGGCTTTCGAATCTCTGCCAGCGCACATTCCCATTCGGAGACATCACTGTAACGCACACATAGTTCTCTTTAATGCAAAGCAGATAATTCACTCACGTATCGGACTCGACTAAGTCAATCTCTTTCTAAGCCTTTATACTACAAGTAGTCTGTCCAACAAAAAGGCAACCCTTTCACCTGTACTCATAAAAGCCTCTATAAGACCAATAATAGTCATTTCAGAGATCAATTAACTCCCCAGTTTCTGAAGTTATAAATTAACCATGAATTCAAGACCTTTTCTCAATAGAACTTCAAATGGCCACCAAGTCTGGGATTACAGAAAGGGAGAATAATTGTAGAGTTAAATTATTGGAGATACTCAAACATATGTACCTAGTTACACTTTAAACATTATAATTCAATAAAGTGTATTTTTAAATAATTGTTGAGCATGTGCGCATATGGAAAACGCGGCGATGCAGTGGTTAAGTACTATAGCTGCTAACCACAAGGTTGATAGTTCAAATCCACCAAGTGCTCCTTGGAAACCCAATGGGGCAGTTCTACTCTGTCCTTTAGGGTCACAATGAGTTGGAACTGACTTGACGGCACTGAGTGTTTTGGAGTATGTGCACATACAATGTTGTCGTCACTGGGTGCCATCAAGTTGATTTTGATTCCTAGCGACATCACGTGGTGCAGGAGAACTGCTCCTTGTGGTTTTCTCAGTTGTAAGCTTTATGGAAGCAGATTGTCACATCTGTCCTCCCCGGAGCCACCAGATGCATCTCAATCTTCAACCTTTGGGTTAGTGCTCAACCACTGAGCACTCAACCACTGAGCCACCAAGGCTTCTAGCATATACACCCAAACCCAGACCCACTGGCATTGAGTCAATTCTGACTCATAGCTACCCTACAGGACAGAGCAGAACGGCCTCATAGAGTTTCCTCCTGGAGGATCTGAACTGCAGACCTTCTGGTTAGCAGATGTAGCACTTAACCACTGCACAATCAGGGTTTCCTTCCATATATACATTTACGTGTGTGTGTGTGTGTGTGGTGTGACTTGTAATTGGGTAGACGCTGGAAAGAAACGGGCAGGGATGAAGTGACAGGGCTGCCAGCTTGTGTCCAGAGGTTTCCGCTTACCTTCAAACACTGGTTTTCTGGTAAGAATATTCAAGCTAGAACTGTTTATTGCAGTTGTTGAAACAAAACCAGAATTTCTTCTGGGACGGCTGAAGTCAAAGGTTTTTGAAACACTTTCTAGAGACATGAACTGCTCAGATATTGGCCAAAACCTCCGGCAAGGGAATGTGGGGGCTTCCTATTGAAAATGCTTCCAAGCTTTTTTTTTCAGCTAAGATGATACAAATATCTCAGACATATTTTGATATTTTGTCAAAAAACAAATACTGGCAGCCATGACATAGCATTTCAAATAGTCCAAAAAAAAAAAAAAAAGAGAGAGAAATTATGACTCCCGTGTTTTTAGTTAACAATGTTAATGCATGGGTGAATATATACCTAAAACACTTATACAGATGTATGTGTGTATATATACACGCACACATACATGTATACGTGTGCATGTGTATATATGGAGAGCCCTCATAGCAACAGGAAAGCATCAGCAGCTAAGCAAAGGTCAGCAGTTCGAATCCACCAGCTGCTCCTTGGAAACCCTATAAGGCAGTTCTACTCTCTTTTACAAGGTCACTACAAGACAGAACCAGCTCAACAGCAGTGGTTCTCATTTCTCCACCAGTGAAAGAAACAAAGCTGAAATAAAAATTTTTTTCCCATTGAAACAGTCCTCCTTTCTTTCAATTACTTCTCCCACGGAGCTAAAACATGTTCTCCCATGGACTACCTTGTAAGATGAATTTATATTTTTCCCTTTCTTGAGTCTATAAAAAGTTCCCCCAGCCATACACTTCGGCTTAGCAATTATTGAGACTGTCAGTAAAAGAAAAAAATAGCACACCTCATGTGTGCACACACACGTATAATCCCCATTAGGTTTAAGTGTGTAGCTTTACTACAGCCTGAAAGAATTCAAAGAAGGTAACTGATTCAGTTATGGACATTAGAGAGTTTCTGGTCAAAGCCTAATCTGATCCCAAACACGGGATTTTCGTTTAGACTTGGCTACGTCTGTCAAGAGCCCTCTCCAGTGTTCAATGGCCATTTTAGGTGCCATTCTGGGGAACATTCCTAAATTTGATGATGAAGGTTCCCAAAATATCCTCAACGCTGATGTAGTCCCAATGATCTCTAACTCAAACACAGGGATACTATGACTTTATTTTCCCCTAGAGGACTCAGAGGCTTCCATTGCACAACTCCCATCCAATCATCTTGAAAGCGGCCCAAGTGAAACTTTACATCTAGATAAGCATTATGTAATCCGTGCGAGTGAAATTAGTCGCTGCTGAGGAGGTCAGGAAAGGGAAAAAGCAACCAATCACACACACATCTGTGTTACAAAAATACTGCGACTTTGTCCCACAACTTCTGTCTGGGAGAGATCAGGTATACACTCAGCCGGGAGCACAGCAGCTGTATCGGCCCACAATTGCAGCCAAGAGTCATCTGAAGAAACGTTAGCCTCCACAGAAGGCCTACAGGATCTCCTGTTTAGAGCTGCTTCTGACGGCATGCCACAAGCAACATCCCCACTCTCTCCTTACACCTGTGGCCTCTTCTATCCCACAGACTTCTACCAAAAAATATATAGCCACCGCCACGTTCAGTCCCGTGAAGGCTGTATCTGGACACCTACTGTCTGCCTCTGTGCCACATGGCTTCTAGACCCAAAAGAGGGGTCTGGCTGACATAGCTGAGTCCAACCAGGGTGCCTGTGACCTTGTAAAAGCCTCCTGACAATTGGTAGGAGCCAGCAGTGCTCCCCAGTCCAGCATTTGCAGGCTGGTCTTCAACAGCATCATAAAACGGGACACGCCAGCTCACTGTGTTTCTGTCCTTTGGCAATGGCATGATGATTCTCTCAGTACAGCAGCTGTCAGACTTCTACCTCGCTGGTCGCCCAGACACTTGGGAAGTCCTCTGGCATCCAAATCAGACCCTCTTCCATCCCAGCTAATCATGAAAAGCCCTAACGTTTACACAATAAAATTTAGTACCCTATTTGTAGTGCATGCCTTTCAGTTGAGAAATACCGAATGTTTTACAAATTGTGTCCCTTTCATTGCCATACCATTAGTAGGTAGGTCACAGCACGCTGTCTCTATCGTATTTCCAGGACTTTCCAGATGGTGAAAAGAAATTAAACTTCCTAACTTGAATGCACACATTTCTTTTTTCTTTATCATCTTCTGGAAGACGTGCTTTAGCCACTCTTTCTAGGCTGGCACCTTTTATTTATCAAAGCATGATGTCTTGATTAAAAACAAGGCTGAGTTTTACTTTTATAATAAGGGGAATGGGAAAACTTATAAAGAGCTTCCCATGTTCCAGGATCTGCTTTAGTGCTTTACTGTCACACTCAATTCTCTCATCAGAAACCCAGATGGCATACTAGTCATGTGCTGAGTCTGCTAACCAAAAAGTCAGCAGGGCAAACCCACCAGGTGCTCTTTTGAAACTCTGTGGAGCAATTCTACTCTATCCTATAGGGTCGCTCTGTGTCGGAATCCACTCAACAGCAGGGGGTTTTGTTTTGGTTTCATTCTCTTACCATCACTGGGCAGGCGATTCTGTAACATTTAACTGATAAAGGGACTGCAGTACAGGCAGGTGAGTGACTTGCCCACAGACACACACCGGAGTCTCGGCTGTCTCACTGAACAGCTGGTTCTTTGAACCACTGCGGCTTGGAACACTGACTGCTCAGCACTAGAAATGGAGACGACTCATCAGTCAGGGTTCAGGACCAAACGGATACCTCAGTGCCTCTGAGCTGTTGTGAGGAAAAGGTATTTCGCAACACAAGCAACTCACTTTGGGAAGATTTACCCACACAGTTATCTCTAATGTGTAAGGGAAGAAATTAGATATACCACTCATTTCAGTTTGTCTGGCATTTGTTTTATTTCTTCCTATGAACCTGTATCACACAACAGGCAATAGAGAGGACCAGGAGAACAACCACACAGGTTAAAATTTGACCCCACATTATTCTAATGAGGTACAGGACTTTTGGATTATTGATGAATTTCATCAACCTGGCCTCTGTGACCTGGTTACATCACAAATAATGAAAAGGTGATTTTACATTATGTGTGTACATATTCAAAAAGATACAGGTTAGTAACATAGTGAGAAAGGTAAGTTTTAAGCAACAAGTCTTCTAACTCAGCCATGTAAAATAAAATAAAGAAAATTGGAGGGGTAAACATTTTGGTCAAGTCAGTTTGAGAATAAGGCATTGCCTCGTCTTTGTGTGACTCTTTCAGTGTATCGGTACCTGCTCGTGCACGCATGCTCTATGCTGCTGAGTCGATTCAGACTCACAGCAACCCTACAGGTCTGAGCAGAACTGCCTCACAGGGTTTCCAAGAAGCGGCCGGTGGATCTGAACTGCTGACCTTTTGGTTAACAGCTGAGCTCTTCACCGCAGCACCACGAGGCCTCCGGAGACCCTTTGTAATTCCTCTAAGTACAGCAAAGCAGACTCTATTTTTATTCATCTCAAACAATAGCATTTCTTATTTAATCATGGTCAACTTTACAGTGTGATACTATTTAATGTGTTTCTAAGATCTCAACTCCATATGTTCTTTGCAAAGCTTTCATCAAAATATACTAGATAGGATGCTGTGTGTTATAGTTAGTGCTTCGGTGATTTCCTAAGCTATGGAACACACTCCACATTCTGGCTACCAGTTACATGCAGACAGCGCCCCGGCCTCCTGCTCCCCAGTCTTTCAGAGGCCTCTTCCATCTATAGCGAAGGCTCGTCCTGCCTTAGTTTTTCACCAGCACCCCTTGAGAAGCGTGTGGCACTCCGTAACTGAAAAGCATCTGGTGGCTGTCTGATCTCATACACTCGGCCACAAGTCTGCTTGTTCGAGGTGACCGCTTCCCATGAGTGGCAATGACAGAGCAGAAAGCAAAGGTGACGTGACAAAGGGCTCATCGGTGCTGACCATGCCCCCACGGTCCCCTTCAGAGGGATCAACTTCATACCGGAACAAAATGTGCACAGTGACACAGCCCTGTCCCTGGGGGGAAGCTCTCTCCTCCTGACCAGCCCCAGGACAATCGGCTAATGCTGGGCCCGGCCACCAGCTCCTTCACTGCCCAGCTCCCAGCTGCTGCTCCGAGAAAGGCAGCTGGCTGCTGAACCCAGAGCCCGCGTCTGCGGGGTGCGGACCCCGGCACCCTGAGCACTAAGGGGAAGACACAAAAATCTCTTGAAGTAAAACAGCAGAATCACAGCCCGGGTTACCTGAGCCTGTCTCCCCGTCTACACTCAGCCTCACCCCCGAGGGACTCCTGCTGGGTCCCTAAGGCAGCTCCCTGAGTGTCCACAGAGGTCCCGCGCAACAATCATCCCCTCGGTGTGCTCCCTGAGAATAAACCGGAGCTACATCTCAGAAGGTAGAAAGAATCAATGTGTGTGTCTAGCATCTTTGAGAAGTCTTCAAGGAAAGGCTGTCTCCTAGCAATTAACAAAAATAAACCAAAGAACTTTAACGAAGCGTCTGTGAGTTCAGTGTCTACGGCAGAAGGGTAGGGGGCCAGGCCTCAGCTGAGTCATCCCTGGCAGTTACCCTCCCGGGGGCAGCCAGAAGGGACCTAATGTGTCCTTAAGTGCTTATTTAAGATGAGAAGTGTGGCGACGCTGTGCCTCGCGGGAGTGTCAGCCACGGCAACCCGGATTTTTAATGAGCCAGAAGGCCAACCGGAGAGGGACAGGGACAGGCACAGGCGGCAGTCACGTGATGTTTTTCTCCCGCTCTCCTATCAACAACATTCCGGCTGAAAGCCTGGATCTGCTAAAGACCCAGCCAGGGTGTGCCGACTGAAATCTGGGATCGTTACACGATCTCGTTCTGGCTGAAGGCAGGTGGCCGTTGTCATCGTGAGCACTTCGGCCGTTCCTGGTGCCAATCAAGCACTGCTTGTGTGTCCCCATCTCCTGCCTCGGTGGATGAGGCCTGACTCCTGCCTCAAACTCCCAGTACCCACAGCCTGTGCCAGGCCGAGGGATCCCAACACACATGTGCCAAGTGCATGGCTCTTGGCTGTCTCCCAAAATCTAAGGACTTTTTTTTTTGAGGTCTGTTAAATTGCTCCTCAAACATACCTTCTTCCATCTCTTCTCTAGTACTTCCATCAACTCATACACTGTAGCCCATTCTTTTCTTCATTTACATATATTTCCTTTCTGCCCTAGTCTGTCTCCACTGGCTCCTTTCTCTAATAACTTCTTACTACTGTTATATAACTACAACTTTATCACTCTGCTCTCACCGAAGAAACCAATACAGTCACTTCTTAGATGTACCCATATCCTCTGCTTATAAGCATCTCATTCACAGAGAGCCCCAAACACTAAGCCCACCGCCTTGAGAGGATTCTGAGGTGCAGCAACCCTACGAGACAGAGTAGAAGGTGGATTCAAACCGCCAACCTTTGGGTTGGCAGCCGAGCTCTTAACCACTACACCACTGGTCTTAGAGACATACAGAGAGAATGGTCCTGGAGCTTGATACAATAAAGAAGCAATGCGGGCCCAACTCAGTGGTGAAGACCACATGAATTAGAATTAGAAAGCTGTGTGTTCAAGCTCACCTTCTGATTTCTGTTAGCAGGGAGACCCTGGGTCAGTCATTCCACTTCATCGAATTACAGTTTCCTCTTTGGCAAAAGCTAGGTATGCCTTCCTTCCACCAAGGGATGACGTAAAATGACACGGAGGGATGCATACGAGGACCTCATTGTGGTCTGGTCCTCAGGACACGGAATCAGGTCAGGACCTCCCTCAGCTCCCTGGCATCTCCTGCATTCCTGAGGCCCCGGGACCCTGCTTCCTGTCACTCAGGCCCACTTCACTAGATGACCTGAAAGCATCCTTTCTCCTCTTTCTTTGACCTCTTCTTTGTCAGCTTCTCCAGCTGACCATCATAGCAGAACTCCTTTTAATGAACTAACCCATACGAAACCTCTCGCCGCTGGGGGCTGTTACTCTGCAGTCCATGGTGAGAACGTGTACCCAGGAGTCTGGGGTCCTGGGCTCAGTCTAGCTTTCTCATTCACTGACCATGTCACTTCAGCAGATACCCACCCTCCCAGCCCAAACAAAATCTTCACGTGTGACACTGCGTCTAAAGAACAGTCGTAGCCCAGGAGGTAGCGGGGATACAGCCCACCCATGGGCATCCAACGTGCACCTGATGTTCACCTCTCCAACAACTCTGACGACGTGTGTCTACCTTAAAATGAGGTACTAAAAAGACAAAGCAGTTTTTATGGATACAATTTGATTGAGATGTAACTCTTTTCAAATGTCACTGTCTGCGGAAATTTTGTCTTTCACTTTCTCTCTTTCCCTGTTTCCTGTCTTGCCAGGAAAGGAGAGAAAAACAAGAAAGAAAACAAACGCAAGTGGTGACCTCGGACAGTGATCAAAGTACCTGTGAAACTGCAGTACAGGTCATTTCTACTCATCTGTCTAACCCTCCAGAAACCCTGGTGGCCTAGTGGTTAAGTGCACATCTGCTAAGCAGACAGAGCAGTTCAAATCCATCAGGCACTGCCTGGAGGCTCTAGGGGGCATTTCCATCCTGTCTATGGCGCTGCCATGAGTCAGAATCAACTTGACGGCAATGGGTTTGGTTTTGGCTTTGGTAGGTCTACTCCCTCCAGATGAAGAACTAGCTCAAGACAGGACTAAGCCTATCCTTACAACCTAAACATTTTGAGTAAAAATCTGTAGAATGAATAAGAGATGTTAGGAGACAGAAGGGCACTGCCTAGTGTCCAGCTACTACACCACCTAGACAACACTGGGAGAGCTAAGCCATTGGTCTCTATCACAGCTGTACATTAGAAATCAATGTTCTTATAGCAGGCTTCCACCACAGAAATTCCTATTTCCCAGGTACAAGCATATTTTAAAACTTCCCCAGATGATTTTAATGATTGCTACTCTGAGGACCACGCGCTAGGCAATAGAGGCCAACACACAGTCAGCACACAGTCATTTTCAGTTACAAGCCAGTCCAACATCTAATGTTCTGTCACTATAACACTTCTCTCTCTAGATCATCCACGTTCACTTCACAGATGTTTTCACGTGCAGCTGAAGAACGGGGCTTTGAAGAACCAGGCGTAATAAAAAATAGAGCTTGCTTTCCTCTGCTATCTGGGGTGCATCCCCCAAAGACAAGGTCTCAACAAGTACAGCCAGAATGCTTCATAGAGGCAATGATGGCGAAACGCTGTCTCATGTTTTCTGGGTGTCTGATCAGCAGGGATCATCAATCCCTGGAGAAGCACATCCTTCTTGGAAAAGTCCAGGGTCAGCAGAAAAGAGGAAGACTCTCAACATGATGGATCGGCACAGCAGCTGTACTGATGAGCCCCAGGACAGCGATGACCCTGAGGATGACACAGGACTGGACAGTGTTTTGCTCTGCTGCACATGGCCTGCTCTGAGTCTAAACCGATTCAAGGACATCCACAAACAACAATCACAACAAACACTTCATGGGAAGCAAAACACCTTATGGGAAAAAGAAGGGTGAGGAATCCATGTCACAAAATTACCTATGAAAGCCCCGAAGGCCTTTTTGTCACATATATACCCAACATAGATGGTACACTACAGAAAAAGTGCGGCGATGACATTTTTGGAAACAGAAATTAGTAATAACGAATGCTATACAACTTCGTTTCCTTCTCACCCCTTGCGGATTACAGATTTCAGGTAGTTTCAACGTCGACTTGACAAGATTGATTCTACAACTCAAAAGTTGTCTATGTTGAACTGAAATTTTTCCTTGGTGCAGAAAATATCAAATAAAATCTGTAGGATTACTGACAGTCCTTTAAAAAGACAGTTACAATTGGTAGCAGCCTGCATCTACTGGTGAACTCCTCAGCCCCCTGCTTGGGGGCGGGCAGGAGAGGTGGGAGGGGGGGTTAATTACAATGTCTGTCACCAATTTTCTTGAGCAAATCTATCATTTGCCCACATGAGAAACCCATGAGGCAATTCTTACTAGCCTTCCATTACAAATGAGGCACCAGAGGTTTCCAGAAGTGAAACACCCCACATAAAATCACACCAACATCAGTGAACAAGTGGGGAAGTACCGCAAATGTCGAGGCCACCACGGAGTTCATGAAGGGAGCGGCCAAGATAAGTGTGATTGAGGAACTGAGGACAACTGTCCTTTGTTGTCATTTGTGTTGCGTTACAACCAACGATTTCACCACCACTCGGGGACAGAAAACGAAAATGGATGGTATGGGTTGCTGCAACTGGAAATGATCGAAAATTAAAATAGGAATCTTGTAATAATGCCACAGAATATAGACTCTATGGAGATGTTCTAAGAGAGACAGATTTAACTCTAGAGTACACATACAGTATGTATGTGCTTGCTGGCATGTGCACACACACATACACTCATACAAGCAAAAGAGAAAGCAGAACAGAACAATTAATTCATTGTCCCCTACTCTAGCCCGACAAATCCAGTAGCAAGAGAATAAATGAAGCAAAAAAAAGAAAGAAAGAAAAAGAAAAAGCCCAGAAAAACATAGAGGTGGCCTTGTCTTCAATTTTAATGAATGTCTTCTAGAACAACTTATTTCTCTGTTTAGTCACCAAATACACGGTGAGACCCCCATGTGTTCAGTGCTGGGGTAACAGAGACAGAAAACAAACAAACAAACAACACTCTGGGATGGGAGACAAGGTGTGCAAATACCTAGAAGAGAAGGAGAGACGGCAATAAGTTTCCATTCAGTTGAAGAGTTAGTGTAACGTAGAAGAAAAAGAGAAAACTTCCCTTTAGGAGAATCAGAAACAACTTCAAAGAAGAGGTGAGATTTACACATAAGGAATTATAAAAGATATCCCTGGTGAAGCAGAGAACATGGACTAGGGCATCTGTGACGACAGGTTTATAACAGAGCTGTGAGAAACAATGCTTGAAGAGTAGGCTTGGCTGGTTTAAGGAGGATTGAAAAATCGAGTTCCAGACCATCTCCTTCCTTTCTGGAGGCCTGGAGAGGCACAGAGTGATGCGGGGAATGCCACGAGCGAATCTGTACTTTGTGACAATTCCTCAGGCAGGAGAGGAAAAGGAGGGCCTGAGTGGGGAGACCAGTTAGGATCTTCAACCCTCCTGGCAGCAGGGAACACAGATCTGACCTGTCGCATATTTTGGTCCTACTAACCGCATCTGTCTTGGAAAAACTACAGCCAGACACTCCTTAGAAGCCAGGATGGTACTATGTCCTTTCAGACACTTTGGACATGTTACCTGGAGGAACCATTTCCTGGAGAGGGACGCGACACTTGGTCAAGGGTCATTGAAAAAAGAGGAAGATCCCTAACCAGATGGGTTGGCACACTGACTGCAACACTGGGCTGAAGCTGGACGATGACGTTGACAAGGGGGAGGACCAGGCCGGGTTCGGTTCTGTTGGGCGAGAGTGGGAACTCACTCAACAGCCCCTGACAACAGCATCGGCAAGCGGAATACATTCGGTCCCTTGAAAATGCACGAGTTGACCCACTTAGGCCCTGCTAGTAAACCACTCTGCTCTCTCCTCCCCACGTTCTGTATTTTTTTGAGGGGTGGGGTGGGGGAGAGGTCTGGCTAACTCCTAGCCAAAGAGTCCTGGTGGCACAGTGATGAAAGAGCTCAATGCTTCACCCAAAGGTGGGCAGTCCAAATATACCAGCCACTCTGTGGAAGACAGACGTGGCAGTCTGCTTCAGTAAAGCTCCCACCCTTGGGAACTCAAGGTCACTTTGGGGACTACGGTGTGTGCACCTGACCCAATTTTCAATCACCTCTCACGCATGCATGCAGTGTCGGGCTACAGTGAGCACTAATCCACCAAACAGGTGAATAAAGGAAGGTGCCTGACAAAAGGAGAGTGTGTGTTCTGTAATGCACATACAACGCACATCCCTGGTGGCTCAGTGCTTAAGCGTTCTGCTGATATTCCAAAGGGTGGCAGTTTGAATCCACCAGCTACTCTTTGGAAATCCTATTGGGCAGTTGTACACTGTCCTATAAGATCACAATCAGCTGGAACTGCCTCTGCAGCAATGGATATATATACACATAATACAAATCACAGGAACCATGTATCTGACTTCTAAACAAGCCTAGAGAGTGCTTTTTCAAAAATCTAGCAAAGAGTTGAAGATGTGTTTATTGATTAATTGCTGAATGAAGCTTCCTATTTTCTAACATCTTATAAATAAACAGCAAACTTCCCATTTCATCATTGATCTGTTTCTCTGTGTTTCATTGCTTCTTCATAACAAGATGAAAATTGGACACTGGGTTACTATCACATCAGAAAAGTATAAATAGGAACTCTAAATCTGGATTACTCTGATTGGAAAATGCTACGTAGATGTGTCAGCATGGTAGGCAGCTTGGAAAAAATTCTGAAGCACCGCCCAAGCCACCAACCAGCGTGGTAACACTGCAAATGGCCATGTGATTCCGCTGGTCATAATTCTTGGACAAGTGTCCCCCTGATCTTTTTACTGATGTCCCTAAGCTCAGAGCCATGAGCGCTAAAGTTCACACAGACCTCACCTGATTTCATCAGGGGCTGACACAGATCATTGTCATGAATGTTTTCTGTATGTGACATGTTTATAAAAATCACAATTTTACTTCCCAAACTAAGGGGATTTTACAGTACCATGGAAGGAGACATCAAAGGCTTCTTTTAAACTATGAGGAATTGTGCCAGACAGTTGTATTAAGCACAATGAAATGCGGGAAAAAATAGTAGGTCAACTTATCTTCTGAACAGGTTTTGAAACCAGTTTCAGTGAGTCCCAGATACATGGTTAAGTTTCCAATGCTCCAAAATAACAACATGCCTCTCTACCTGCAGAAACCCTGGTGACACAGTGGTTTCAGTGCTACATCTGCTAACCAAAGTGTCAGCAGTTCAAATCCTCCTTGGAAACTCTATGGGGCAGTTCTACTGTGTCCTATAGGGTCACCATGAGTCAGAATTGACACGACAGCAGTGACTGATCCTCTATATGCCGCGATTTTGAGCTCTTGGCAAAATGCTGCTCCTCATTTATTTTCTTGATAGCTCTTACCTCCTATGTCAAAACAATTTCCAATTTCATTGACAAAGTTGTGGTTCCCAATTTACCTTTATTTTTTGCTGTAGTTGGGGCAACTGTTTTTTTTTCTTTCTTCCTTGCTTTCTTAAATAAATTGTAGTCTGAGGGGAACCATTTAGTATTGCAGTTTGTTTCTAATATTCATCTCAGGAAGACACGAAAATTGGCTGATAATCAAGTGGGCTGATTATACAAACAAAAATAATTCCTTCTAAGACAAGTATTGTAGATTATAAATTGCCAGGGCTTTGCTAAAGTATACTGGCTTACCGAGGGAGGAAGGTAGGGAAAGCACGTAACACACAACAGGCAAAGATGCGTAACACGTTAGTCAACACGGTTATTTAAGGGAACGACTAAGCCACAGTACCATGAGACAACCAACAAACGTGCCAAACAGATGCAGGTAACAGTAGGCAAATGATCAACAGCCTATTATTGATGCTCAAACTACAGTACCAATCATTTGACACAAACAAGTCCTGGAATGTCAACATTTTTATCTCAGGTCTTCTAAAGCTGGGACAACAGTCTGAGTAGACCATCCATGTTAACAATACATTGCATAAGACTTCATGAGCTTAACGGCATTGCCTTACTTATTACATTCTATCTTTGTATGACGCTACCCACTCAGTACTTATCGTGGGTATATTTCTTTCACATATCTTTTTGTTTTCCTTCCAAAGATATATCTGACAATATGTTCCATCCTCTCGTGTTTTCCTCCAGTGTGTGTCCACGGGTTTTCTCTTCACTAGTTCACCCCAAACCCTTTTTTATACTGGACTTTTCATTAAGAAAACACTTTGCTCCCATAAATGAACAGATGGTTCATGAAAATAAACTGGCAATCACCAAACTTCCTTTTTGAGAAGTCTAAAACAAAGATAGAACAAATCGGGGTACAGCTGGCAGGAGGGGAGCCAACTTAAAGCAGAGCAGAGGGGACATTTCAGGAAACGGGTCGTCAACCACACGATGCGTCCTGCAATACAAGAGTGGACACAGCCAAGAAAAGACAGACTGGGAGGACATCACTTTCCGAAGCCTTTTCAATGGTCCCGTATAACTACCTTATGCCAATGAGAAAATGAAGGCTCAGAGAGGTTAAACAAAGATCACAGAAGGTGTGAAAGGAGATTAGATCTCAAGTTCAGGTCTGAGGCTTAGTCTAAGGATTGTGTTCTCTGTAACACAGCCAGCTTCCCAGGAAACCACAAGGCCAGGAGTCTCAAGTAAAGTCACACAGGTGGGAACATTCAGGCTGCTAGGCAGACAGTGGCTAAACCAGTCTGGCTGGGGTGCAGGCTTTGTTTAGGGGAGTTAGTGTGGTCAGAGTGAAGTGGGAGGAACTTATTGCCAAGTTCGGAACGCTAAAGAATAAGCAAACGTGATCCATTCATTCAACAGCTTTACTGAGGTCTATTTGAGGATTCGCAGGACACCCCACAGTGAAAAAGGCCCAACTGTCAGGGACATAAAGAGATAATTTGGACAGTAAACAAATACAAGAGTAACGACTGTTCCTGTGATTCAACAACAACAACAACAAAACCTCACTGCGACTGAGTTGATTCCAGCTCACGGGGGCCCTATAAGAGAGAGCAGAACCATCCTACAGAGCTTCCAAGGAGCACCTGGTGAGTTCAAACTGCTCATCTATTAGTCAGCAGCCATAGCACTTAACCACTAAGCCACAAGGGTTTCCTGGGATTATATAAAAACAGCAAACCAAACCAGTTGACATCAAGTTGATTCTGACTCATAGTGACCCTACGAAACAGAGTAAAGCTGCCCCATAGCATTTCCAAGGAGCACCTGGTAGATTGCAACTGATGGCCGCTGGGTTAGCTGACATCCAGCACTTAACCACTATACCACTAGGCTTTCCCTGCATGATACAGTGCCTACAAATCCAAGACACAGCCGTTTCCTAAAGTGTTCAATAGGCTACCACACACATTTCCGCCATAAACTTTACTGTATACCAAACCGACAGGGCAGAAAAAATAGACTTAGAGGATAATCAGGATTATCCTTGGATAAACCTTATAACAGTTGGCCTATTTCTCTGCAAAACAAAAGCCTAAAGTAGTTTCTGCTACACTAGGAAGAGATGAAAACCAACCCCGATGTTCTGTCTACTGACCCTGAAGGAACCACATGTCTGCACTGAAATCTTGCATATTTGTAAACCTCTCAACCCCCAGGAAATAAAAGTCAGTTACGCACACTTTTGTTTTACCAATTACGGCCCTGACATTTAAGCACAGAATACTACAGATACGGAGAAAAAAACATTGCCATTCCTGGTCTACATCCTTCCAGACACAACACGGGAACAATCTACTCATCTAAAGTCACACCACAAGAAGCCAGTCTGCCTCTTGACACTGTCTCTTCATGGTGTAGCTGTTTGACGCTGCGGAGTCATTTCCATCTCACAGTGACCCCACGTCCAACAGAATGAAACCCTGCCCAGTCCTGCGTCATCCTCACTGTCACTGCCCTTCGAGCTCATCGCCACAGCCACTGTGTCAACCCATGTCCCTGAGGCTCTTCCTCTTTTTCACCAACCCTCTACTTGACCAAGTACGATGTCCTATCCAGGACTGATCCCTCCTGGTGACATGTCCAAAGCGTGCAAGAGGAAGTCTTGCTGTCCTTGCTTCCAAGGAAACTTCGGGCTGTACTTCTTCCAACGGTGTGTTTAATACTCTTTGCCAGCTCGGTAATTCAAAGGCATAGATTTTTCTTTATTCATTTTCTTCCTCACACTGGCCATTAACTCATAATCCTGTTGCTTCTCTATGCTTTTACTTTACTAACTGACTACAAGGGAAGTTAGAGCCATGAAGGAGGGGCCCCTGTCTCCCCAAGTTCACAGTGTGCGTGGAATGTTGGATATGCGAACATGCCATGGAAGGAAAGAGAATGCAAACCAAATCCACGGCTGTCAAGTCAAACTTGACTCATAGCGACCCTACAGGACAGAGCAGAACTGCCCCATAAGGTTTCCAAGGGGCAGCAGGTAGACCGGAACTGCTAATCTTTTGGTTAGCAGCCAGGCTCTTAACCAGTATGCCACCGGGGTTCCTAGGCAAGAATCTATCTCAAGCACTCCACCCAACAACTCAGCAACTTGAGTACTGTGATCCAACTTTGCTGATGGCAGCGTAGATGCAGTGAAATTAAATCATTTGTACAAGGTCATGGAACAAGTGACAAAGACTCAGCTGTCAGATTTATACATACTGTATAACCAAATTTGGAAGGATATATTTGGAACCAAGACCAATCAAATTGAAATTCAAATAGTCAGTGGTGTTGAACAATGTACCAATTTAAGAGTCCCATCTGTGGAGGATTCTCTTTAATTGTACATAAACGCAGTCAGGCAGATTCCTTAGAGCCAACTGTACACTGTGGCAACAGAGAAAGAAGTCAGAACTTCATGCTAACGGATGAGGCCATGTGTGGAAATCATAACCTCGTCTACGCTGCTGCTTGTGAAAAACTCAGTTTCACCTGAAAGTAGGTAAGGGGCCTTCCGCTACACCAGGAGAGTCACAAGTCTCCGTGGTTCTCCCACCGGTTGAAGTGGTGAAGAAAATCTATCTGATAATCTCGGCTTTTAAAACTGTAGTTTCATCTTGGAAAACGATGGAGGAGTGAATTGAATGTCAGGAATAAAAATAGATTCACATTAAACGGGTTATTCTCAACAACTGCTAGGAATCCTCCATAAATTAAAAAGACACCATTTTCCAGCAGTGTTCTTAGAAAAATTATTTCAAGTTGTTTCATACTTCCCACTAAAAACGTTAATATCTACGGGGACTCTGAGAAATAACCCTTTGGAGAAAACTATTCCTACACAGAACTGGTGAACTATATAATATTCAAACTCACCATGCCAACTACCTGACATACACAGGCAAGGGAAACTTTCACCAAGACTTCCGTTAACGCCCTACATTTTACTCCTACCTATTAGCAAATACGGAAACCCTGGTGGTGCAGTGGTTAAGTGCTACATCTGCTCCCCAAAAGGTTGGCAGTTCAAATCCACCAGATGCCCCTTGGGAATTCTACAGAGCAGTTCTGCTCTGTGCTACAGGGTTGCGGAGTTGGACTCAACTCAACGGCAGTGCGTATTAGCAGATGATATTCACTGGGCGTCTGTTAGCATATCAGGAGTTCCTGGGTGACCAAAGTGGTTACACACTGACCGCTAAGTGGTCATTCCCACCCCCCAAGGGGCACCTCGGAGGTAAGGTTGGAGGATCTGCTCACGAAAGGCCCCCCGTGGAGGCCCCCCAGTTCTCCTCTCTGCACTTGGGGTCGTGATGAGTCGGCAGTAATTTGCCACCAACCTGAATAACACTAACTAAGCTTATCACTGAAAGAAGCGCACAGTGCAATTGCCACACATGAAAAGAGCTCCCTGGAAGCTATAAAGAGACCGGGGTCAGCACAGTCAGAGGATAGCCTTCTAAACCTAAGTGGACTCATGTTCTACCCAACTTCACTCTCTGGGGTCCTGATGACACACTGCTTAAGTGCTGCGGCTGCTAAATAAGACTGGCAGTTCAAATCCACTGGTCCCTGTCAGCCTGGTGTGTCTCCTCTTTTTGGGGGGCTGTGAGTTTTGCTCCACGTGTTTCTCCCCCTCTGTCCGGGATGCTGCACTGTGATGCCTGTCAGAGCCACGAGCGCTCGTAGCTGGGCACCGTCTACCCCTTCTAGGCTCAGGCTGGTGTGGACTGTGGTCCATGTGACCTGTTAGACTTTTAGACTCATATTGACCTCATGTCTTTGATTTTCTTCTGCTTTGTTCTACACAGGATGAGACTAGCAAATACACCTTAGGTGGCCACTCACAAGCTTTTAAGACACCAGATGCTGCTCATCAAAATAGATGCACAACATTTTTTTTCTTTCTTTTCCTTTTTTTTGGTGCAGGAGAACAATTTATTACTAAGTTCCATTAGATATATCTATCACACCAGTTATTATCCACTCCCACTAATTGTACAAATTATACACTAATTTTACAAACCCACTAATTGTCCAAACGAGAACATTTTCTTTATGACTATCTTGGGTGAATGGACCTAGAGGACCCCAGAGACTATGGTCCTCTAGCCCTCAGACCCAGCAACTCAATCCCTCATGGTATCCGGATACATTTAGGAAGCTTCTAGGACTCGGCCTCAGTTGTGCTGACTTACCCTGTGTTGTGTGCTATCTTTCCCATCACTGAAGGTAAAGGTTGGTTCCTGTCTAGTTTGTGATATACTCTTCCTACCTGGGATCGACTTCTTAAAGGCCACAGGCATTAATGTTTCAATGGAGTGCAGTTCTATTTCGACACACAGAGGGTCACAGTGAATTGAAATCAACTCGACAGCAACCAGTTTGGTTTTCGTACCCACTCTGTTGTGAGGAATATAGCTTCATACCCACTCCATGACAAAGAACACAGCATCACTGATTTCAAGGAGGTGTACAGTGAAGGGAAATCCTGATGGGAGGAATCGTTAAGCACTACATCTACTCACTGAAAGGTCAGTGGTTCAAATCTGCCAGGCGCTTCTTGGAAACTCTACGGGGCAGTTCTACTTTGTCCTATATGGTAGCTATGACTCAGAACAGACTGGACAGCAACAGGCTTGTTTGGTTTGGGTTTATGGCAAAGAGAGGAACAGGGGAAGAAGGGACACAGGCAGGAAAGACAGAAGACAGGGAGACAGGCCAGCGGGGAGGAGGACAGAGACGGCTGTGCTAAGGACGCTGTTACCACGACACTCAGCAAAAGCTTCTGGACCCCTTTCAGGAGGCAAACTCTAGAGATAAAACAGCAATACTCTTGACACTTAGAACCAAAGGCAACAAACGGTAGACTGCATTAAGATGCTGAAAAAGGCTTACAGGCCATCTGCACAGCCATGTTTTGAGATAAAAACAGCCAAAGGGCCTCTTTGGATTTTCTCCTCATTTGACTTCTCAGCACCACTTCCACATCTCCCATCAAGCCACCTTGACATGGCTGTGAAAAAGTGGTAACAGTCACTCTGGGGAGGCTGTGAGAGTGCAGCAGAGCACGAAGCCCCCGCGGGGCTGCCCGTCGGACACACGTTTCTTCTCCGGTGCAGCTTTCCCAGCCGGAGATTACGGCTTACCCAATTAAGGCCATGACATAATTTTGCCAAGGAGGCCAGAAATAGAGAGGGGATCGTCAGGAAGGAATGTCAAAGGAGACATACGTTATGCAAACACTGGCCGGGAGTGCTCTGCGGGCTTTGTACTTCTTGCTGCTGCTAAATACCAGCCGAGAATCCGGGCAGTTATTTATTCAAAGAGGCAGACGCAGGGCACGGACATCAATTTTCAAAAGCATTCCACTCATTTTTTGAGTTTTGAAACAGTGCATGAAATGTAAATACGTACAAAAGGCTCTATTTGTTCAGTTTCTGCCCCCCACCCCAACATCATGCCAGCGGGTTCTCTGTCAATATCAGTCCTAAATTTTTGTCTCAGAAAGTAGCCCTGAAGTTTTGGATGGCAGCATTGAACAGGAACAAGAAGCAAAAGAAAAATTAATATAGATATCACTTAAGCAGGAGATTACATTTTAAAAGAACAATAAGGTTCACTTTCAGGTACCTCTTCCTGAGATTTCTATTTATACTGCACTATGTACAGAGGGAGGAAACCCTGGTGGTGTAGGGGGTTAAGTTCTGCATCTGCTAACCAAGAGGGTCAGTGGTTCAAATCCGCCAGCACTGCTTAGAAAACTATGGGGCAGTTCTACTCTGACTTATAGGGTTACTATGAGTTGGACCTGACTCAATGGCAATAGGTGTGGTTTTTTGGTTTTATGTAAAGAGGGGAACCCCTGGTGCCATAGTGGTTGAGTGCCAGGTCTGCTAACCAAAAGGCTGCAGTTCAAATCTGCCACCTGCTCCTTGGAAACTATATGGGGCAGTTCTGCGCTGTCCTATAGCGTTGCTATGAGTCAGAATCAACCTGTTGGCATTGGGCTTTAGGGTATGTAAAGGGGAGACACCTCGGCGGTATACACCCAAAGGTCAGCAGTACAAATCCACCCCATGGGGCAGTTCTACTCTGTCCTCATGGTCTTCATGAGTCACAATCAACTCAATGGCAACAGGTTTGGCCAAAAGCTTTTATGCAAAGTCCGAGTGGCTCAGCGATTAAAGTGTTCAACCGCCAACCAGGAGGTCTGCGGTTCAAAGCCACCAGCTGCTCCAGGGCAGAAGAGATATGGCAGTCTGCTTCCATCAAGATTATGGTCTTAAAGCCCTCTGGGGGCATTCTACTTCATCGTTTGGGATCACCTTGAGTCAGAACAGACTCAATGGCAATGGGTTTTACATAAAGAGAAAAATTCTGTATGTCACTGCTTGCTGTTTATACATTTGAACCATCTATCCATAATGAGAAGAATACTTTTTTAAAAATATAAAATCATAGGACTTAATGCCGCTTCCTGACTTCGTAACCCCTCCTCACTAAAGAAGCGTCAGTGAGTTCAGAACTCACTGGTGTGACGGAAGCTACAAGAAAATAAAAAAAAAAACCTACTGCCGTCAAGTCGATGCAACTCACAGCGACCCCACAAAACAGTAGAACTGCCCTATAGTTTCCAAGGAGCAGCTGCAGATTCACCCTGCTGTACTGTCGGTTAGCAAATGCAGCGCTGAACCACTTACATCGCCAGGGTTCCTAAGACACCACCAATACTTCATTACCAATTCCCTATAAACTCAGCCTTCCCATCCAGAAGAGAACTGGAAAGCACCAGTCAGAATTTTGAAAATGTGCTTCTCTGTGAGTTCTGAGAGGTGAAGGATGGGAAGAGGACAAACAGCCTCAGCAAGCCCGGGGCCACTGCCTGCTGCTTCTCGCTGTTTCCAATTAGGACGTCAGCGCTTTGAGGATCAGGCTTACTTTTTCATCTCTCATGTGTATTCTGTTTCCCATCTCGAGTCTTGCCAAGACCTTTTCTACAGAAAATGCCCTGCAGTTGGTGCCTGGCACACGTCTCACAGTACGCTGCACGAAAGAAGCAAGTCCGGCAGCCGCTGAGTCCATGAAGAATAAGGAAGCCTGCAGATTGAGGACCCCCAGCTCGGTGGGTCTTCACCCCGCCTGCTGATGGGAGCCTGGGAAGCATCACTAACCCCTGCAGGATTTTCAGGCAAGTTAGATGAAACCCATTTTAGAATGCAAACAGCAAGGTGCAAAGGAGAAAGGCTAGTGGGTATAAGAAGCTGAGAGAAGAAGTGAAAACATCAGAAGGCCTGGAATTTGAGAGGCAGTATCAGAAATCCGCGAGCAGAAGCCCCACCAACTATGTAACGCATCTGCTCCTAGCGAAGACGCCTTCATATTTCAAACTGGGGAAATAATTATCCACTTTGGGAAAGATTTTAATTTCTCCAGGAGAAATTACCTTTAGAGCTAAAATGACACCACTGAGTTTCTTGAATAGTGATCAGGGAGACACTGTCTAGTTTTGTGGAGTCCAAAAGCAGAAAGAGGCACTCAGGTTCCAATTCCACTTCTGCCAATTCTAGATCTGTGACCTGTGTGTCTGTCAGTTAATCCTCTGGACCTCCGTTTCCTCATCAAGAAAATGGGAAGAACACAGTAACTGTCTGATAGTTTCATGAGGATTTCACCTGATACCTAGCACCTAGAAAACGCAAGTAGAGTGCACTGGTTGTTCTGAAGTTTATATGACTCTTTAGACACAAGTTTTCCAATCTCTCCCTCCAATCAGTGTTCTCTGGAGGCCTCAGTGCTTTGCTCTGGTTAACTGGGCCCTTCCCAAAAGCACGGTCTCTCGCTCTGTCCTTCCGCAGACTGCAGGTCAGGGCATACCCTCCTATGACCTGTGATCCTGCGGCCCTGCACCCTGCATCCGTACTGAGCACCAGCACTGTTGTTTCCCACTAAGCTTTTCTGTGATGAGAGTCATGGCATCTAGCTGCAAAGGCGTGACCCCAGTCTAAGTCACCAGAGGACAGCTATCCATCTGTGTGTGTGTTTGTGCACTATGTCTAAGTTTATGAGTGTGTGTGTGCAGAGCTAGATCCATATGCATTCCTAACACACACATATAAAACAAAGACACAGTGTACCTGGTGGCCAACTGGGGCCCCCTCAGGCCCCGACACTTACCACTCAGAGCCCAGGATTTCAGTTTCCTCCCAAGCCACAATACAATCGATTACATGACATGAATCTCTGGGTTTCTTTCTACATATTCAAAACCAGAAATATAAACTAAAGAAATGGAAATGGCTTTAATGAAAGCCTGCTGGCCCATAAGTCAATGTTCAAGGTCTGTAGCTCAGATAACGGAAAACTGCCCAGGGAGCTGTAGGCCAAAATGCTGTTTTCACTTTCCGCACTCATTTATGGAATGGCCTGAGGAAGCCCATCTGCCATATACACATATACATGGCAGGGAACATGCATCGATTACTACTATTAACACCACTCTTTGCTGAGTCAATTCCAACTCAGAGCAACCCTATCGGACAGAGGAGAACTGCTCCAGAAGGCTTCCAAGGAGCAGCTGGTAGATTCGAACTGCCAACTTTGTTGGTTAGGCAGATATAGCACTTAACCACAGGGCCATATATGGATTAGAAGGGTACAGTGGCATTTTAACAAAAGTTTGAACTATTTAGCCATAAATGCTTTTGGAACTTCTGATGAAAGGCACAAAGCCATGTGTCAACCACCAACTCCATGGGAAAAGCTTTAAGGGGCAAGGATGATTCAGGAGAAAGGGACCCTTTTAGAGAAAACCTGCAACAATGGCCAATAATTAAAAAGGGTGACTAAACATATTGTCGTTCATTATCACATAACACCAAGGTTTTAGAAGGAGGAAACGCAGTTTCCTGGACTCCTTTCACATTTGAATTTTTAGAAAACAAATTTAATTTAAACACTTACAGTCTTCAACAAAGACCATTTTTCTCACTTCCGAGGATCTGCTGTGCTGGCTTTCGTTTAGTAACAGTGTCACACTCAACACCAACTGCAATGCCGTCTTGTGCTTGGTGCAGGGTTATGCCACTGCAGCAATATAAAAATAGCAAAGGCAAAAAAAAAAAAAAATACACAGCAGCCTGGAATAGCTCAAAAACTGAAGCTTTTGGAGAAAGCTCTCTGAAATAATTATGGAAGAGACAATGCTTGATTCTTTGCTGTAAAATAGTTCTTAGTTCATTATATAATATTAAAATTACCTTAGGGATTCATATTTCCTTTCGTCTAGAACTTATAGACTGTTAAAAGTTGTACTGGGTCCCAGAAGGGTTCAAACTCCAGGCTGCATTGACTGTGTCTGTTTACTTTATCTATTTTTATAACATTGCAGTGGTAGAAGCCAACTTACCAACATTCTGAGCCCTACTGATCCAAGAGGCCAGAACCACGGGAAGCAAACTGCAAACTCTGTCTGTTTCTAACAAGTCCCTCTTACTCTGTACTCTAGTGGCCACAAAGAACTAAAAACCACAGCCAGTCAAGCCAAGTGCTATCAAGTCAGATCCGACTCATGGCGACCTTTTTAATTGTTTGAATATAGCCCCAAAGAATTTTCAGGTTCTTTTTCAAGCTCAGCTCCTTTTTGTCAGGTAAGAAAAACAAACAAAAAGCTGCTGCTGTCGAGATGATTCCGACTCATAGCGACCCTACAGACAGAGCAGAACTGCCTCGTGGTTTCCAAAGAGTGCCTGGCAGACTCAAACTGCCAAGCATCTGGTTAGCAGCTGTAGCGCTTACCCACCACGCCACCAATGTTCCCTTGCCAGGTAAGAGGAGGGCCTGTTTCACCTGGGTGAAATAACATAAGTTGTTATTCTCTGAGTGCAAGTCTGAACGGTGTATACTCATCCTGGGCAGGTGTTTTTTTGACATACTCGAGGCTGGGAAAGATTTAGTATCTCTCTAGCAACCTACCACACAGTCACACTCCAGCTAAAACATTGAGTAAAGCAAGTCCTCTCATACCCAAGAACAATGCCAAATGTAGCTTTTTTTCCTTTATAAACAGGGCTTCAGATCAGTTCTTCCCAGTTTAGTCATGGCTGAGGAAGCCACATACCAGAACAATCTAGAATTTTTTTTTTTTTTAATTTAGGGGAGCCAGTACCATAAGCAGAACAGAAAAAACTACAGGTTGAAGCCCTGCTAGCAACACAATCTCCCTCTGAAAAATAAGGGCAGCATGGACGTGGCATGGCAACCAGGTCTCCAGGAGGGGATTCTGGCAGAGTCAGAAACAGCAGTGCCCAGCTCAAAGATGGTGGCCCACTGCGCCACTACAGATGCCTGTCACCCTTTCTCAATGCTGGCAGTGATCCAGTCTCATGCATCTGACTCCTGCTAGGGTTCTCTAGATCCCTCCCCATTCCAAGGCTTCTATCTGTAGTTTCTAAGTGTGATTCCAGCTGACCTGAACTTTAGGAATTCTGGTTTCCTGTGGTTTCACTTCCCTGGCCATAACTGAACCAGTCTGATCTGGGTTGAAGCCCTGTTACCTAAAGCACTCCTAAGAATTCAGTGCAACAGACTTGAGAGTTCTGATGATAGAACAGGATTTGCCAATTAAAAGTTGTTGCCATAGAAACGGGTCTGAACACGTTCTATGAAAAATCTGAACGGGGTAGGCTGTCTCTTCAGTCATTTACATATGAACACAAAATCTGAAAAACACAATTAGAGGGAACGGTATAGTTCCCCAAGGGAGAATCAAATGCACTCTCTTGTTCTGAAAAAACAAAAGTTCCTTTTCTCAGCCAAAAATGAACACATACTTTTGTTTTCTTGAGTTTTTCATAGATGATTTGACTAATATATCAGCTCTATGTACAGTGTGGGCTTTCCCCTCTGTCTAGAAGTGGGCTTTTCTTTCTTTTTTTTCAAAGCACTCAACTACATTTATATTTTCTCAAAGTCATCAAACGCTGTGCTTTTAGAAAAAAATAACTTTAAAAATATCTTTTGAAGGACTCCAGGGGAAGATCATTACAAAGTGTCCTTTGACTTTTCGAACATTCTAAATACCACATGTTAAAAAGTATTTCAAGTCCATCATCGAATGTCCCTACATGTTGACTCATGGGATTAACACAGGTTAGACTCTGGCCCGATGACCATCACCAGCCACAGGATATAAAATCACGAACTACTCTGTCACAGTGATTACTGTTTCCCTCACAGAACCGATGGCAAGAACTTTAGACACAGTATTCTAGTCTTCAGCTGAGAACCTAGAACATAAATATTAATGTTCTGTAGAAATTCTATCATGCCATTCCCAGACTCCACTCATTTTAATATCACTCTAAAAAAACAAGGGGCACATTCAAAATCTGTTGTTTTTTTTGATAGGATCAATTTATTACGATGTGATTTATTTCATAATATATAAAATGAAGTCATCCCATGACAGATGGAAATTACAAATTATTTACTACCCCCCTTGTGGAAAAGGTCCTGAACAGAATATTTGATTACTGTGTTAATATTGTACACCACTGATTTGATATAAGTGAAAGCCCTAACAGTTCTAACAGCGTAGATTTTAGGTAAAAGAGAAGCAGTTGCTAGCAAAGATGCAGGTGATTTTTTTTTTTAAGTCACAGATCACCAGAATTAAAATACCATAGATTATGTGAGTATAAATCCTCTTAATGTCCTTTCTTTCCTGCCCACGTTTTCCCCACCCTCCAAGAGGACTACAGGAACACCTTATTTACCAAGGGATACTGGTGGTGCAGTGGTTAAGAGCTCGACTCCTAATCCAAAGTCGGCAGTTTGAACCCACCCGCTGCTCCTTGGAAATTCCACCTGGTCACATGGCAGCTCTACTTTGTCCTCTAGCGTCACTGTGAGCTGGAATCAACTTGAAGGCACTAGGTTGTATTTACTAAAGGAAGGAATGGCTCTTGAAAGTTTTAACCTAAGAACAGCCTGAATACAATAGGAAGAACTATACTCCCCACCCCCACAATGCATAGTTTTAAAAATATCACACAAATTAAAAAATAACAACAAAGTATTTGTCTTCCAAATTGCAACAGAAATCCAGAACAAGAGAGGGGGAACAGCCAACCACACTTCAAAACTACCTGTTGCGACCCTCTACAAAGTTCCCTGTCTGAGATTTCTGCTTGAGATATTCAATCTCTCTTGCCTAGCATTAAAAAAACAAACCACCAAAAAAACAGTGCAGTGGAAGCTGCATAAAGGTGGGCATGTAAATTTATATGGGAATGTACATTTTCACTCAGTCATAATAAAAAAAATAAAATAGAAATAAAAAAACAATTCTGAAAATTATACCATACACACTGGGTCTCCTTTCTAGGCTGACAGTTAATCGTCTGAGAAAGCTCCCCGGGACTGCGCCCAGGGCAGAACCCTCTGCAAGACCTGCCTAGACCAACAACTGGTGACCCCAAGGCCACGGCCTAACCAAGGGCACCCAATGTGGAATTACAGACTTGTGACAGGGTATGTCTGCCAGAGCAACACAAAAGAAGGTCTGTTTCAGCAGGCAAGGAGTGGCTTCTGCTGCTTTCCATCTCTAAGTTTTAAAATCAAAGGTTAGAAAACAAACATCATATAAAACATGCACTTGTCAGAAAAACTTGCAAGCAACCCGCTTCACGTTTTCCGCAAACACAGCTAGCAGGGGCTGCCTCCAAGGAGGTCCCCCCTTGGGTGACCACAGGTGACCTGCTGTTGTCGTCCCTTTCTCTGAGACAAGGCTAGCGGCTCATACATTATTGCCACTGAACACACATCTCAAGTTCAATGGCTTCCTAAGTGACAAAGAAGTGTGATTTTTTTAAAAAGCATCCTATGTTTTAAAAGCCAGTTTGGATTTCTTTTCAAACTGTATACTGTTCATTTTCAATAATTTTTCTGTAACTCTCTAGCCAGGCCAGCACCCAGGACCAATGCTCTTTGAAGGGCTTATTTTTATACGAACAAGACCAAAGAGTTTTTAGTATCCTGATATGTGGATGAAAAAGAGAGTTAGTGATTTCTCCTTCAATTACCTCCAATTCGCTTCATATATAATGGGCACCGGGAAGGTCTATATTAACCTAAATATAATACGCACTGCTGTTAAGTTGGATCTGACTCACAGCAACCCTACAGGTCTGAGTAGAACTGCCCCATAGAGTTTCCAAGGAGCGCCTGGTGGATTTGAACTGCTGAACTTCTGGTTAGCAGACATGGCACTTAACCACCATGCCACCAGGGTTTCCTCAACTTGAGACAGTGGCTCCTTATTCATAGAATAAATGCCCTACTCAGAAAGCAATGATTCTCCATAACTGAAGTCTGTAGATTTCTGTCACTTGCAGAATATCCTGTGTCTGCATAGCACAGATTAAAGGCTTGTAGCACTTCACGGCACAGAGCCCTTGGAATGCCGTGGCTCTCCCCAGAAAAATGCACATGTCTTCTTTACATGCCACCCTTGCAAGCCCACTGCAGACACCTGACGGGCTCTGTGCACTCTAGAAGAAACTTTGATTAAGGTGGAATTCCAAGTTCCACCCACCCTGGAGTTGTCATTCAAGAGGGAAGAAATCAAGTCGAGTTGTTACTGGCTTGGGGGCTGATCTGAGTACCCCAAAGCATCCTCAGTAAGACCGACCAGACTCTTCTTGTGTAGGATAGAGGGAGAGTTTAGAGGAATTCTCCTGGCAACTTGTGACAAATCACAGTCCTGATACTAGCGTGTAGCAGAGTGCTGCGTCAGGGGTCCCTCCAGTCCAGACATGGGACCCAATGGGTCTTCCCTGCTCCAGACTGTGTGGCTGGAAGGATGATCCCACCACCTGCCAGGGAGAACCACTCCTTTACAGCTGTGTTACCAGGAAACTCAGCGGCAAGTAAAAACTCTTTCATAAACATCCAGTGGCAAAACAGTCATCCAGAACTAGGGACGTTAACGCAAAGAAGAAGTGGAAGCTGGAGGAAATGCTAAGGACACCCCCAAACTCAATTTACAGATTGAGAACAAAAAGCAAGACGTAGCCTCTGCTGGGGCAAATGATGCCATAAGAAGAAATACGGGAGAAGATGTACAGTTCCCAAGTCCTACTTCTGTTTGGTCACTGTTATGGACTGAATCATGTCCTCCCCTATACATGTCACCTTGGCTAGGCGATGACTCCCAGTATTATATGGCTGCCCTCCATTCAGCCAGCCAAGTCAAGTGCCATCGAGTTGGACCATAATTTTATGTTAAAGAGGATTAGGGTGGGATTGTCATACCCTTGCCCAGGTCCCAACCCTGATCCAATGTGGTTTCCCTGGGGTGTGAACTGCACCACCTTTTATCTCTCAAGAGATAAAAGGAAAGGAAGCAAGTGTCAGAAGAAAGCAGTGTCAGAAGCAGAGCTTGTCCTCTGGATCTGGGGTCCCTGCACAGAGAAGCTGCTGGTCCAGGGGAAGATCGGGAGGGAGAATCAGAGCGAGAGAGAAAGCCTTCCACTGGAGCTGACGCCCTGAATTTGAACTTCTAGCCTCCTTTACCATGAGGAAATCAGCATGTCTCTGTGACAGCCCTCCACCTGTGGTACTTCTGGTAGGGCTGCACCAGAGGCCGAAACAACCACCGACACTTCTACCTTCCAACTGGGGAGACGCTGAGGGACCAAAAGCAGCCTTTCACAGCCACAAGGAGAAACACAGAAACAAAAACAGAACTACTTCCTCATCTATTTTGGATTTTGCAAGTTTTGTTTTCTCTTTCAGACTTCTAACTATTTGAAGTTTGGGGAAAGGGGCAGGAAACTCCCAAGTTTCACTCTGTCTCCAGTTCCTCCTTCTAACACCATGTGTGATTTCTCTGGCCTTTGGCTCAGCTGAATAATTTTATCTGACCTATGATACCCCAGCCAAGGGCTAGGACTCTGTCTGAGACCTTAACGTCCCTCTTATATTTACAGTTTTATACTACGGCTTTCGGAAAGCAGTATGTCTCCTTGGCCCTAATAAATCACCATCCCAGTGGCCTTTAGCTTAACTACTAAGTAAGACAAACACAGTGAGAAGGGTTGGCTTCCTTGCCACTCGGCCCTTTAAATGGCCAAGTGGGTTTAAAGACAACGTGTTTCATCCTTCTATTTGCTTACTTGGTTAAACATTTCCAGCACTGCTTACTAAACAAGTCTAAATATACCTTCCTTCGGGTAACAAGGAGTATTTTATGACTACTTAGTTACACAAAGGTTGTTTCTAAATCAGCAAACAAAGACACCCAAAACCTCATAGGTCCCCAGCCTCAGAAGGTCATGATCCCGCCCTGAAGCCAAGGTCAGGGAGCCAGAGAGGAGCCAAAGAAAACCAAGTGACAAGTCATAAGTCAGACAGTGATCTGACATCAAATAATTCAGTCCTTCAGACTCTTGGACTCAGTCGATCACTTGGAAACTGAACCCAGTTCAACCCCTTCAAGAAACACAGACTGGAGTCTTTTCTCGTCTTATTAAGTTACACAGTCCAGCTTGATAATATTTCAATCAGAGATAAAAATAAGCTGGCCATAAAAACAGATGTAGAAACTAACATGCAAATAGAAAGAAGTCGTATTTGCACCTTCAGCACAAACGGAGGAAAGTAAAAAATAAAATTTCGCTTTGTTAATGATGGGACACACTAGACTATCACACATATGAATTTTTCTGATAACTGATGTTCCAGTTGACAACACAGAATGCATTTCCCTATTTGGTGTTAATATTTCAGAGAGTGATCCCCCAAAATGCATTTATCTGTTTTTGTTGTTTGAAAATTTAAAAATTTCAGATTATAAACGGGAATTTTTCTGGACATTACAGCAAGCCTAATTTGTTTTTATTTTTACTTCCTACCTAGAGAAAGGCATACACTAGTTCAGCATCTTTTAGACCTCTCCCACTTCTGGCCTACAGTACATGGGCATGGCCCTAGGTCCTAGCGAGGAGCCCTATCAGTTTCTACCGCTTTCATTTATACCCATCTTCACAGAGATTACCCCCAAACCCAGAATTACTTCTCTGCTAATCAGGCTTTGCTGCAAATAACTAACTTTAAAAGTGGGCAAAAATTAGAGCTGCCTTTTATGTAACATGGAAACCCCAATGGTGTAGCCGTTAAGTGCTACGGCTGCCAACCAAAAGGTTGGCAGTTTAAATTACCAAAGACTCCTTGGAAACTCTATCC
Source organism: Heterohyrax brucei (assembly GCA_028571685.1). NCBI lineage: Eukaryota > Metazoa > Chordata > Mammalia > Hyracoidea > Procaviidae > Heterohyrax > Heterohyrax brucei. Next base: position 67,352,672 of record CM053163.1, on the reverse strand, counting down.
TATAGGGTATACTCTGTCCTATAGGGTCACTATGAGAAGGAATTGACTCGACGGCAGTGGGTTTTGGGTTTTAATGTAACTTAAAACTTGCTATAACAAAAAACATTCATTTTTTAAAATTCTTGATTAAGAAATGGTGTACGTTTTTGTTGTCTGGATTTATCAAAAAAATAAAAGTAGTTTCTAAAAAGCAGGGACTGTTATTCTTCTTCCCCTCCTCAAATACTTCTCAAATACTACGGCATAAACACTTGCTATTGCTAAAAACAAAATACAAACAAATATCAAGTAACTTGGAATTGGCTTCTTGGGTATTTTGATTATTCCAAGAGTCTGCCCGTGTAAGCCAAACATAAACACATTAATATTCAGTGGGAAAAAAAAATTGCAACCTGATCCTCAGAGAAGTACGGAGCAGACTACACACATCTGAAATGTATCCTAATCATAAATCATGAAAAAGCAAACCCATGACAAGAACGTGGATGAAAGCTATATCAAAATACATGTGAAAATATAGGCAAAGCCAAGCCAAGTGCCATCAAGTTGGATCCACAACAACTCCCATATAAAGGATCTAATATAGCATATTAAACCATCTGCTATCTTGCTTATTCAAACTCCCAACACTCTGGATACATTTAGCCTACGCTTTAGGGCCAAGGACAGGAAGGCAAAGGCTGAGACGTCTTTCTTGGTAGCTCTTTACAAGTTTCTGTCAAGTCAACGCCAACTCATAGCGACCCCAACTCATAGTGACCCCATAGGGCAGAGCAGAATTGCCCCATAGAGTGCCCAAGGAGTGCCTGGTAGACCTGAACTGCTGACCTTTTGGTGAGCAGCTACAGCACTTCACCACCGAGCTACCAGACTTCTGCCCGCTCAGCAATAATCTTGCAGTGCTTGTGTCTCCTCTGTTATTTTCCTGTTCCTGTCCCTTCTTGGTGTCCATTCTCTACTGGCGAATGTAAATGGATCAAGGGATGAAATCTGAGCTTGGATTTCAGGACACGGTCAAGTTTGAGTCACATGGAAGATCAAGGACACGTCAAATTCCCAAACGGCACCACATTCTTTCTTTAATCGTTCAAACACTGAGTTTTACACATGCAAGAAGCCGATACCCTCTCCAACTTGTTAATATTGGGTTTTGTACGAAATTCCTGTTTTTAGCGTGCATGAGATGTCTTCTAAACCTCAATCCTGTAGCAGGAGACCTCCGATCACAGATAACATGCTGAGTGAGGAAGAGTGAAAAAAGGATCATTGATCACAAGGTTTAGATAACACCGAGTGATGGCACAAAAACCTTCACACCTGGAAATCTGTAAGAAAACAGCTCTGGTTTAGAATTACTATTCACTCACCTAGGTTAGGGGCAGAAATCTTACGGTTCTATTCTCTATTTTGCTTTTAGAAATTACACCGATTTAGAAGTTCAAGGGTCTTTTAATATAAACAGTCTGTTTTATGACCCACAGTCCATCCAAAGGAAAGTGAGGTCCTTTATTCTTTTCAGATGGGATGGAGTCAGGGGCGCTAAACCTATCTTTTGATTGCATTTCATCTGAATCACTTATCCCCCGCCCCCTACAAAATAAGTACATAACTTCCAAAACAAGTCAAACAAACCAAACAAATCCCACAACCTCATGGTTCCTTAGCCCTTATTCATAGCTACCATTAAATGTCATTTAGAAAAATCCGTGTTCCGAGAAATTTAATGAAGACAATTCTGAGCAATTTGGAAATGTCCCAGGAAAAGGAAGCTTCATCTTGCCAAAAATATAAAGTGCAATCAAAACAATAGTTTGAAAGAGAATCTGGAAGGATTTTAACACATAAACCTCCAAGAAAAGCAGATTCTGCTGCGAGAGGCAATGCTATCATCACCCACGATTGGGGATTGCTCGCGGGCAGAAGGACACAATTTTGAATAACTCTTTTTTCCAAAATAACTACCTTCAAAGTTATCACAGAGATGAAAGTATAGGAATTCCTGCTCCACTGGTGATTATGTCAATAGAAAAACTCCAGGTTCACTCTGAGAAGCCTCGATGGTGTCATCTTATGGAGGGAATCTTTGTATTTCAATGCCATTGTTTCCAATTGAATTTTTAGTTATTCAGGACACGTTAAACACAGGATAATCACATCATCACTCAAAATATTTTGATAATAAGTGTGCAGTCTACTATACACAGACAATTCTAAAAGGTCTTAGTCCAGTGGAGGTATATGTATATTGCACATCAGGTATGATTTCTTAAAATTATATGAATTGTGAAAGCTTCAAATTATTGTATAGAAGAAAATCTTTCTGAAGGGGTTAAAAAGCAATGACATCAGCACATTTAAAAATATCTTTGTAAAAAGTTAGGTAACATATACCATTAGGCATACACGAGGTAGCAATTAATTATTAAACATCTAAACAAATTCCGAGAGGAACAAGCATTAAAAATGTATCTGCATTGATAGTATACCTAATGCAGGGTAATAAAATATGACTTCAGCTATCCTAGAGCAAACATTTAAAAGTGATAAATATGACAGGCATCCAGACTTGGCTTTATTGCACTGGGCTAGCTAGAACACACTGAAAGAGCCCTGATATTCTCTCCCTGTGCCTCTCATTTCACAGCTGTGAATTTTATCCAACAACAGATAAACTGCTCTGATAGTTTTGGCTGTAGAAGAAACTAAAGGCACCATAGTGGTTAAAAGCCCAGCTGCTGAGTGGTCTGCAGCTCAAATCCGCCAGCCGCTCCTTGGAAACCCCAGTGGGCAGCTGCACTCTGGCCTACAGGGTCACTATGAGTCAGAATCAACACGCCAGCAATGCATTTGCTATTTTTTGTCTTTTTTTTTTTGGTTGATGACAATTAATTTACTCAACATGAAAGAATTCTAAACCAGTAGCTGCCACGGGTTCTGAGTCGTCAAAGTAACTTCCAAATATACAGATGTGTGTCACACTATTGATTTCAACCCAACTGATAACGTGCATCTGGTAAAATAGTGACAACATAATATCATTATTTGTATTATAATGTATATGTGTACATCATAATGTGCGTGCAGTATTTATTACATATACAGTGTGTGCTGGGCCTGTTACTAGCGACTCTCATAGATTCATTCATTTAAGGTCTCACCAGCTTTCTCAGTAGTCATGAGTTCTCCCAAATAGCATCTGATGAAATCAAAACACAGTGAGGGTAAGCGATTTGCCAACAGTCATATGGCCGAGAAGCGGAGGTAATGGCCTTTGAACTCCTTCACTTGGGCTCTCAAGCTACCCTACTCACCCCTAGCTACAGTGCCTCTTCTATGCTATTTGCAGGTTCAGGTCTGTACAGGCTGTACAGAAGGAGAGGAATAAATCAGCCAAATCTACTGCCATTGTGTTGATTCACCCAGACTCACAGGCCCCAGTAAGAAAAAGGACTTAGGCGAAGTTCGTGAAAAAGCATCTTATCTAAGTGTCATTCTATAAGCTATTATATCAACAATGAAGACTCACTTCCGAAGAAACCACCACTACCAGCTTCTTCCCCACAATAAAAATCCTTCTCCGACTTACAGCAGCCTCACTGTGGCTACTGTTTGTCTTCACGACCGTGATGTCTGAGTGCTATATTTAGTTAACAGGAAGACGGCGTGTGACTCACCAGCCACAACCCTCCTTCCACATCACACTGAGAATTCAGGGGAAGAGAGAAGAACAAGGGAGATGAAGGAGAAAAGGGAGTGACGGACAGAAGCGCAACTGGCAAAGCGGAGCCAGGAGAGGGTAGACGACAGAGGCTGTGGGACTGCAAGGTACAGCAGCAAGAGGATGCCCCCCAAGACGAGACCAGCTGCAAGGGACGGATGTCTCACAAAGAGCATGACGCGTCTGCATTCTACACACCATCAGCCAACACAACCTTCTTTTAGATTCTTTGGACTCTGACTTTCCTCTTGACTGGATCAACTATACAGTCGTCTACATAAAAATGTGACAAGTGGAACATTTCCAGCAGCTATTAGTCAGCAAGTTTTAGCCATCATACACATCTCATTCCACTGGTAAAACAGCTTCATGTTTCAGACATGAACCACAAATAACAAGTGTTTTCAGTGAATCTCTAACTTTAAGAAGCCGTAACTATGTGGGCAGACTGTATCACTGGATTAGGAAGGAATTAAAATATTAAAGATTTAAAAAAGAAAAATTAAAGGGCAGCTTAATTTCTACTCCTTTGAGATAAGACGCCAGAACATTTTACCAAGATTTGGGCCATCATATAGGTAACTGTCAATAGCTAAAGAAATATTTAAAGGGGGAAAAAAAACCTAAAAATTTGACTTCAAATATTTAAATCACTCATTTTAACCCAGTTTCTGAAATTAAAAAAAAATATTTCATAAGACATGATTTGGCATTCTATGTTGAGCTATTCATTTAGCACTAGACTAGTCTGTCTGTACCTGGAGTACAAGCATGAACAGGCAGCCTGACAGTTTAGATTTTGAGCAGTACTCTGTCAGGATATAAAAATATACAGAAAATTCTCCAGCAAACAAAGGGTTACTCTCTAATTTGGGATTTTCTGAAATCTAAAGAGAAATAAACCTGGCTAACTTGTTATTTCAAGTACTTATCCCTGTTCCAAACTACGGAGCCCTGGTGGTGCGGTGGGTAACAACCGTCACTGCTCACAAAGCGGTCAGCAGTCTGAAACCACCGCCTGCTCCTTGGAAATCTTATGAGGCACTTCTGCTCTGTCCTCTAAGGTCATTATGAGTTGGAACCAACTCAATGGCAATTTCTTTTTAAAGAGAAAGAACTGTGGCTTTTTATCTTAAATATTTCTTCTTATCCTTGGGCAACTACACAATAGTATTAACTAGCTTGGAAAATAATGTCTTCAGGATCTTAGAGGAAAAAATATATGGGAATGTAAGTACTAGGTCTCTGTTATTATAATTATCATTTATTTTTTATGAAATCATAACCCAGGATGTTTATAAATATTTTATTCATAATTCAATGGCAATCAGTGATGTTTACATCAACTAATCAATAATCTACAGATTGCAGCGCATGTATAATTTCAATGGAAGTCATCTTACAATTCACTGCTATAAACAAGCTGCCAGAAAAAGGCATGTGACATCCAAGCTGTCCTTCCAGGCATCTTTAATCACCGCAGAAGACAACTCTTCTCAAAAACAGCTCATTATCTCAACTCCTAATAATGTACATGTTTTATGTTTTGTATCTTCTTTGCCATATAAAAAGAGACAAACAATATACAAATTTTGGACGATAACATGATGGAATCCACTCTTCTTTTCACGAGGGAAAGCCAACAGCTCCCACTTAACAAATCCTCTTCCGACCTCCGAGGAAGAGACGGATCTGTGGGCAGTGAGCAGGAAACGATGGGCCAAGTACTTTAGATCTGCCTTGTTAGCAGTTCAAACATCCCTGAAGCCCTCAGCCACTCTGCCAATTATTCTGCACGTTCAGATGAACAATTTATTCTTGCTTCGTGAATTTTATCTAGATGATTTCACAACTAACATCAATTTCCCATTGCATGTGGCTTCTGTAGACTCTAAGCTGACATCCTGGGTTAAGTGGTCTTGGCACAAAAAGGAAGGACCAGGCATGACTGTCAGTTCTATGGGTTTAAGAGACTACAATGTTGCTACCTAATGATTTATAACAGAACTGAAGAAAGACCGCTTGCAGAAGGACATGTTGGTGGCTGACACTGACCACAGACACTGGTTCAGATGTTTTCTAGCCAAAGATACTTCATGGTACTTTGTTTTCACGGGGTGATTGGCTGTGTCCACTACCCCCCAAACCCACTCATCCTCTCCCTTCCTCTACACCCATTCCCCTCCAACCCATGTCTTTCACTGGACTTCTAAGAATTAGATAAAATGCAAATAATAAATCACTGGTCATTATAAATTTAAAATATATTTAATACTTCATAGGGACTTTTCTCTATAGCTAAATTATTCCAGCCTCTTCATTTATAATTACATTTAAAGAAAAGATAAAGGGGGAACTTCATTTCGTTTTAAAAAGCCTCGATAAGAAAGATGAATATTAAAGCCTCTGCAGTAAGAAACGGTAAGACATTTAGGATTTCCTTTAAAATACTCCAGTCCACCCCCCAAAAGTAGGTCAATAGCAGCAAGATCAACAAACAATGTAAATTGCTAACATGGATTATTGGTACCTCACACCATCTTCACTTTCCTGTATTATGAAATCTTCACATTAAAAAAAAGTATTTAAAAATAGAAACTGAGAAGTTTAATGGGAAATCACTACTTTCCCTAAATAAACCAAACCACTCAGAATAAAATGCAAATATAAAGTAGGTGTAATGTATTTTCTCTTTAGAATCAAAGCTTTAATTATTATAAGCATTTCTATAATACATCTTCAGCTTTAGTGTAGAGTCTTGGAAATGGTGTCATTTTCTTCTGTCTTTGCTAAAAGGAGCAGTGTCTACTATTGTGCAGACTGTTATTTCACTGTTAAGTTAGGGCGTTATCGGTGAGATGGTATCTAGAGAAAAATCTGTCTTAACAAGTCACCGTCCAACATGACTAACATTTCTATGCAATTAATTTGATGTTCCTCATTTTCATAATGAATACAATTGTCACACGCAAAAGCTTGCTCCCTCCCATTCCTCAGTGGCTGTGACACTTGTTTCTTCGTGATGTTTACATATTTAAATTTTCATCTTCCACCTGTTACAATCGATCACTCCAAGGCATCAGTGGAGCAGCCCATTTCCAAAATATAACAGTCAACAAGAAGATTCCCTCATTCCTCTTCCAATATGGACCACTCAAAAGGAAGTAAAGCACCAAAGCTTAATTCCCTTCACCTTTCCAGAGCACCACATTCCCAAGGAAACCGACAGCCCATCTCAACAGGGTTGAGGAGAGGACACTCCGCAGAGCTCAACCTGAGCGACTCACACTGCAGGAGGAAGAAACACGGATGCAGCGGGAAAAACCATGTGCTGAACAGTTCCACTGGTAACACTGACACGCGACCAAAGACAAGACGTGTACCTTCTCTGAAAGCGTGTCTTGAGACCCGAGATCTATTAGTCTTTTTTCTCCTGGTGATTAAATTCAAGGTTAGAAAGCTGTTACTCAGGACTCAAACAGCAACAAGCCCTCTGGCTATGACTGGAACCCTAACATAGAGCTTCTTAGCTCCACTGTATTCCCAGACAGGATCCCTGGTGTCACCGTGATTAAGCACTCGACTGCTAAAAGGCTGGCGGTTCGAACCCCCAGGTGGCTCCTTGGGGAGAAAGATGTGGCAATCTGCTTTCATGAAGATTTACATTCTTGGAAAAACCCCATGGTGCAGTCCTACGCCATCCTTTAGGGTCACTGACTTGGAATCTGTTCCACAGCAATGGGTTTGGGTGTTTGTTGAGATTTTATTTTATTTTGCACTCTATAAACTGTGAAGTCTTACAGATGAAACAGAAGTTAGAAACATTTTATCAACGACCCATCTCTTGCAGATGAAGTGAAGACTCCTGGATGGTCAGTCGTGTCTTCACGGGGGTTACAGCAAAGTCAGCAGTTTACACGTCTTTCTGGTAGAAGACAGGCTGCTCTGTCTAAGCCTTGAAAGATTCCTTTATATCTTGTAATCACTAAACTTCTATCACAAGCATGCATGTGTGCACGTGTGTGGATACACGTGTACATACATACACACAGTCACACTCACCTTCACCTTTTGAACTAATAGGGTATCTTTAAGTCCCTTGAAAGAATCTTGGAATTTCTGAAGAAAACACCAAGTAAACCTTCATCTTCTGAAAAGGTATTCAGCACAGTTGTCAGATTAAACTCACCAGGTGCTCCTTGGAAACTCTACGGTATCATTCTACTGTCCTATAGGGTCACTATGAGATGGCATTGACCTGAGAGCAGTGGGGTTTTTTGTTTGTTTGTTTTTGGCTAAGATTAAAGTGATGTAGATCTGTTCCTACCACCAACAGGACCATCAATTGTTCCCAAATTGCTTTTGGGTAGAGACATAGAGAAGAAATTCTCAACACACACAGACACACACACAGACACACACACACAGACACACACACAGACACACACAGACACACACACACACACAGGAACTGCTTCGCCTCATCAGCTCAGTTTGCAGGACATCATTTTAGGAAGCTCTACAAGTCGGGATTAGCTGATGGTAATGTGCCTGGTTTGGTGTAGCACATAGGAAGGAGCTCTAGTCAGGCAGAGATTAAGAGCTGAGCTTCTACCCAACAGTTCTATGGTTCAGATCCACCAGCTGCTCCTCAGACACCCTAGGCGGCACTTCCACTCTGACCTCCAGGCACCCTATGAATTGGACCCGACTCGACGGCAGTGGGCTTTTTTATTTTTTATTTTTAGGGAAGGTAGAGAGAGCTTAAAAAGTGATTTTAATTGCATGTGAGTTATCAAAATGTAGAAAAAGAAAAGGCGTTATGATTTTAGACAGAAATGATGGCAATAATATGACATGAGTTGTGGAAAATAGCACAAATGCACACACTTTATCTCAAATAGAAAACTTAAGTCATGGAATAACTTTTAACTTAGTTAACAAGTAACCAAAGGAACTACAAAATCATAAAATATGTTTGTGTTACACTTGTGGTTTATATTAAAAATTCATAAGTTGCTGAACATTCTAGATTTTGGGTTCCTCTTTAGGAAATTTATCTCAACATGTATTTCCTAAGAGTGAAGTTCACTGAAGGTAGGGCAAGCATGTATTTCAAATCTCTAGCACAGCTAAGAGCTACCACTGCTAGCCAGAAAGTTCAGCAGTTCAAATCCACCAGGTTCTCCTTAGATACTGTATGGGGCAATTAATTCTACTCTGTCCTATAGGGTTGCTATGAGTTGGAATCGACTTGACAGCAACACGTTTTTTTGTGTGTGTATGTGGTTTTTTTTTTTGGTTACAATGTAGTTCAGTGCTCTCTAAGTAAGTCATTGCAGCCCCCTGATTTGCTGTGTCAAGGTTTGGAGACAGGTATCACCTGGAGACTCTCCCCAACGAGACATCAGTTATAAAAGACTGAGCCTGGTAAGATGGACAGTAGTCCAGCATTGGAGTAAACCATCCATTCCCAACAAGTATTTTCTAGCGCACTGGCAAGGAAGTCTCAACATGGATTGTTCTGGATCTTTCATTAGAACCTCTAAGGTGTTGACAGCTGGGCAGAGGGTGGACAAATCACAGAATCACAACTGGATTCCCTCTGACAGTTTCACTAACCCTTCCACTCTCTTTTGCAATCTCTCACCATATCTGATGTTTTTTCTCCAGGTTATGGCCAAGCCAAGTGCCATCAGGTTATAGGCTTTGTCAAAACGTGACATCACTAGCTTAAAATATTTTATGCAATGCTAAATCATGTTAATAGGACTGAGTCTGGAAGACAACCTAAGGTTATTAACTTGTTCCAGAAAACATGTTTTAGAGGTTATTTAGATTTTACCTCCAAAGCACAACCTGCTTGTTGGAGACATAAATAAACAAAGCCATTAGCTACAGCGTTTGTTTTGCAATTCCCAGGACATGATCTGATGAGCCTATAATCTGGCAAGGCAGAGGTTTCAAAGCCACACTCAGTCTGACTGAAGGTGGATTTCTGACTGATGGCAGGCAGGTGACAGCTTCTCCTCTCTGCCCCATGCCCTGCGGTACCTACCCTAGAAAAGACGCAGGGTTTTACTACCTGTCACAAAAGATACATTGTCTCCTTGTAAATGATCTTTTGCTAAGATAAGAAAAACACAATGTTATTGTCAGTCACACTGAGGCTACATTGTGTACAGATGTCCAGGGTTCTAAGGAATTTTAAACACAAACACTGTCTAAAAATAACCAGTTGCTGTCCAGTCAATTGGGAACAGCTCAACAAGGCTGAGATTACATCACAACATTAACATCACCAACTCAGTCTCCGTACATTGCTGAGACACCCTGGCCAAGCAGCAGTTAAGCGCTCAGAGGCTAACCGAAAACTTGTCAGTTCAAGCCCTCCAGCTGCTCTACCGGAAAAAGATGTGGCAGTTGGCTTCTGTGAAAGTTCCAGCTTTGGGAACCCTATGGGTCAGTTTCTACGCCGTCCTCCTATAGGGCTGCTATGGATGGGAGTCAGTTTGACAGAAACAGTTCATAAATTATTAACTACATCGCTTAAGAGACCAAATACAGAAAACTGGAACTCTGTTTCAAGAGCTGTACATGCAGAATAAGTGCATCCCAAATTTATAACATATTCTGGGGCCCTAACAATTTTACAGAAAAGGTTTTGATGGAACATGGATACTGCTTCAACATGAGTCCATCTGCTGTGTCACAGATGAATAATATTCTTCACTATAGTTCAGAAAGTGTATGCAAAAGGAGGACATGTAAAGGAAATCTGATGAAGACTATTATCTACCAAAGGGCAGGAAGTAACTTATTTTTTTCCCCAGTGCAAAGTGTATCTGCTCCAAAGTATATGGTTGCTGAACAAATCAAATAAAGAGCTGTAGAGTTAAGGCTTAATTTCTGATTCCTATGTTAGTTAAATGTATGACCTGTACTCAAAAGCTCTGATGGCATAGTGACTGCTTACTAAAAGGTCAGTAGTTCCAATCCACTGGTGCTCCTTGGAGACTCTATGGGGGCAGTTCTATGCTGTAGGGTTGCTATGACTTGGGGCTGACTAGAGGGCAATGGGCTTTTGTTTTTAACGACCCATATTTAGTCAGTTAGTTCTTCATTTTCTCATCTCCAAAACAGGCTATCAATATGGGCCTCTGCGGGTGGTTGCACCAAATGAATGAGTTCACACGTGCTGGTGTCTAGCTGAGCACTGCAACGCCCAGCATAGATTCAGCATCTGATAAACCCTTACTGAAAAATAAAAGGATGGCTAGAAATCATTTGGGGCAAACAGTTACACACTGAGCTGCTGACTGAAAGGTTGAAGGTTCGGGTCCATGCAGAAGGAGCTCCGAAAACAGGCTTGGCAATTTACTTTTGAAAAGGCAGATAATGAAAACCTTGCTCTCACAAACGGAGTCAGCGATTGGCTGAGATGTAGTTTAACATCGGGCTGAAACACGAATCTGCCTCCCTGAGCTCATTCCTTTGTCTACCATCTTTAGTCTCTTAACTGAAACTTATTATTCTTCCATGAATTTAGCTACAATAAACCTAATATCTCCATTTAACTTAATAATAGTCATAGCATGTGAACACAAACAACAGCAAAAAAAGTATTGTCGAGTGGCTTCCGGCTCACCAGGAACCTACAGGACTCAGCAGAACTGCCCCATGGGGTTTCCACGGAGCAGCTAGTGGATTCAAACTGCGGACGGTCTGGCCAGCAGCCACAGCTCGTAACCAGCATGCTACCAGCATCCCCTGGTAAGTGACCACCACAGCACTTTGCCCTGATTCCGCGTGGCTTCAACTATAAACTTCATGTTGTGTTGTTAACAGTATTTTAGATGCCGGATTAGCCTCTTGGTGTGCCAGGGCCACATAAATTCCCATATCAAAGTCAGCTGATACCACTTAAAGCTATTTTCATATAAGAGCAATAACATTTCTCAAAAGTGAAAGAAGACACACTCAATTTAGTGATCAAGCAATGACATTCTAAAACAAATGGATGATTCCAATAACGTAAAAACCAAAACTCAAACCAACACTAGACCCACTGCTGTTGAGCTGATCTGGACCCACAGCCACCCAGTAGGGTGGAGAAGAGATGCCCCATAGAGTTTGCAAGGAGCGCCTGGTGGACTGGAACTGCAGACCTTCCAGTTAGCAGACACAGCACTTAACCACTATACCACCGGGGATAAAGCAGACTGACTAAGACTGCCTTTTCATCTGATTTTTATAAATTTCATCCTAAATCTATTACACTGTAAAAAATATATAGAAATTGCTGTGTAACTTCCCCTTTCTTCTCTGAGAGATACTGAGACACAATTTCTTGTTCTCTACCTTCATTTTAAAAAAATTTTGTCAACTTTACATACAGGTTTATTTGCATAATTCCATAAATATTTCACATTGGTCTGTTCTACGACAGTCCTCAAATTTGAGCATTATTAGTCAAGGACCAAACATGATAGTGATAAATATTTGAGAAATGAATAAATGGAACCACAGTGCGTGGGAACACTGGTTGAACCACCCCTTTTTCGAACTGTCTATTTCTCAAGCAGGGCAATGCTACCCACCAGGGGATATTTGTCAATGTCTAGAAATATGTGTGGTTGCCCCAGCACGTGGGGAGAGGGAGGCGGCTCAGATCTGGTGGGTGGTCTGGGGCATGCTGCTGAGGGTCTTAAAACCAATACAACAGCCACCATGACAAACATTCATTGACTCTAAACCTTCTAACAGTACTGAGGCTGAGAAACCCTGGTCTACCAGGAAGTCCAACAGACAGCAGCAGGACCTTCAGAAATCAAATTAATAACTTCCCAAGGGTAGTCCCTCGCCTTAGAGTTATGCTACCAGACTGTCCGCGTGGACAGCACAGGTAACAGGATGTGTTAAAGGACGACAGCCGATGACAGCCAAGCTAACTATTTTTGAACTTCTATCTTTCAACACAGCACCAGCACCCGCCTCTAATGCCACCACGAAGGAGACACTGGCAGGCTGGTGATCCTGCCGGGACCGGACTGCAGCGAGCACAAGACCTCAGACGTGAGCTGTGGGGCTTTGTTAGAGCGGCTGCAATCTGCAAGGCAATCAGGCTTAATTGGTCCCGTAAACAAAAACATTACATCAATTATAAAATCTCCAGAATTGCTGTCATGTTTTCATTGATTAATTCCCCACTCATTTATTCAACAGAAAGAGTTTTGCAGAGAGGAATAAAATGCTTTCACTGGCAGCCAGAACCCTGCAAAGCCAGGTGTCTAATTATAGACACTTCCCTTTTCATCTCTTTCTTTCTTTCTTGGAAGGTACCATCACAAGCTGCAAAGACTTTAGATGGCTTGCTCTGATGTGAACAATCCGTTTCTTTTTATTTTTCAGATGTCAGTTATGTTAGAATAAAAAATCTGAAAGAAAATAAAACTGTTTCTTGGGTAGGAGAAACTGGCTAATTTATTAAAGGCACTATACTTCCAGCAGCCTTTGTATAGCTTCTGAGAGGTGAGTCAGCTCCTCTTCAAGCAATATTCCACTTCTCAAATTAAAAATATGAAGCTCTAACCTTTTCACCATCCGTATTTTTAGGGTTTGACAATTAAAACACAAATTTGGCATCTCACATTCTCCCTCCTGGATTGCTCAATGGTTTTCCGTCGCTTTGCCAGTAACGTGTGAACTCTGCAGCCGAAATGACAAGGTGCTTGTCACCTGGGCCTTGGTCCCCAGCCTAATGCCTTTCCCTTTTCACATGGCCCCTCTGCAACTGTCACACCAAACTACAGGTGGCTCCTGGAACTTACTCACTTTTTTTATACTTCTTCAAACTAAAAAACATTGGTACCTGTTTCAAGCATGCCTTCTCTCTTTATCTGTCAAGTTGACACGTACTTGCCCACCCAGCTGTGACCCACGCAAGCCAGGAGCTGTCCAGCAGCTGCCCTGTCCCCCTCTCATCTGTTTTCGTCCTCTCCTGTGGCTCCCCCTTCAATGACGATAACACGCCACTGCAATCTCGGGTGCACCTCTGTATCTCCTACTGGAGACGGGATTCTTTGAGGGTGAGAAGTCTCAGCTGCGTAACAGCCTGGCCCTCTGACAGTGCCTGGAATAAGGCAGATGACAAACACTGCGGACTGAAAGAATCCGCCCGGAAATGAGTGAAGGCGATCCTTCTGGACATGAATGCACACATACTCCCATCTCCACTGACAATCATAACACTTCGTACCTCTCCTTATTGTCCCGTCACCCTGGGTCATCTCTGTGTCTCCTCTAGTCAAGCTATCTACTCACTGGCAACTTCAAGGCTCAGTTTCCAGTTCTGGTAGACACACACGCACACACACACACACACGCTCATTGCCATTAAATGGATTCTGATTCACAGCGATCCTATAGGAGACAGTAGAACTGTCCCACCGAGTTTCCAAGCAGCAGCTGATGGATTCAAACTGCCAAACTTCTATTTAGCATCCAACCTCTTAACCACCGCACCACCAGGGTGCTGAATAAACCTATGACAGATGAATAGATTAAGAAACAAATCTTCAAAAGTTATTGAATATAATTAATCGGAGGACAGCACGATTTTGGTAGAGGAGACAAATAAAGCCAAGCCAGCCAAGTGCCACTGAGTCGGTGCTTATTCATGATTCAGGAAAAAAAAAAATGTATGGATACATATATGATGAATACATGCACATGTAAACATCAGGGGAAAACACGCCAACAGTTAATGACTCATGAATCTACTTGAACGGTGGATTGGGTCTTATTAGTATTTCCATTTTTGTTGGGTTTGACATTTTTTCAAAATAAGTCCTTTCAGGAAAAATGTCAGTGGTGATAATAAATATAAATAAATATAAATAAATAAATAATAAATATGTGACTCAGAAGGTCACACAGGGTGCTAGGGAGCCCCAAGATGAAGCATCAGAGAGAAACTCCTACTCAAGTCCAAGGAAAAAAGAAGGCAAATTAAGGGAGACTTCAGAGAACCACTGATCACTCCGGGGGGGGGGGGGGTCTTGAAGAACAGACAAGGAGAGGGAAGGACAGGGGGAAGGGGATTCCACGCTAAGGGAAGGACCTCAATGCTAGTGGAACAGGTCAGGAGTGGTTTGTTCTACTGGAGTCTTTTATTTTAAAAAGTGTTACAACGTGGATTGCTGTGACCAGAGACGCACCCTGTTGGCTCAGTGGTTATGAGGCAGCTGCCTTCTGGAAACCCTATGGGGCAGTTCTACTCTGTCCTATAGGGTCGCTACGAGTCAGAATGGACTTTGACAGCAATGGTTTTATCACCCGAGATCACTATTGAAGGAGTGTTAGGTTTTCAGCTGGCATCGCCTGCTTATCTTGACCGTCAGGGTTTGGGGTGAGAGTGTGGGGTTGTGCTACATTTGGCACAACAAATAAGCTGCTATGGGTTCAAATAAACATGAACAAATTAATAGAGGAGAGGAGGCAAAAAGGGAACAGAGACCAGATGAGAAGCACAAGCCAAGGACGTATGCAGGGAGGGCGAGGCTGAAGCCATTAGCACAGTGACAGGACAAGGAAATTGGAAACCAGAGATAATTAAAAACTGCGGACTCCTCAGGGCCTTGGCCGAAGCACCTGGTTACCATGGCAAAGCCAGAGGGGTCTCCTAGGGACTCGACAAGCAGGTGTCCCGGGAGAGGCTAAACAAGGAGGGAAAAGGCCAGCGATTTCTAAAGGCAATAATAAGGCTGCAGTTCTCTAAATCTCTCCTGGGCTTGTGTTCCGAGCGCTTTCCTGCTTGGCGTTTCATAGCGGGAGGCCGCCCGGCAGCGCAGGCAGCGGAGGCGGGCAGCAGCCTCCAGGGCCGGTTTGCTGCACGTCTGCACCGTCCCCTCCTCTCCGAGCGCGTTCCACCCCGAGGAAGCATGCTCCGAGCACCTCGGGGGGCTCAGGGGCTGCCAGCACACCCGCGAACAGCAGCGATACAGAACAGAGCTATTATCCGTTACCCCTCTGGTGACTCCTCCCTCAAAACTCAGGACGAGAAGTCCAAGGGTTTCTGTAACTCACCCATCCACGGACGGGTGCTGACACAGATGCCCCCAGGCCCCCAAGGGCTAACTCTCGGTCTCCTTCCAAGTCCCCATTCAGCAGTGCCACGTGGGCAGTTACTGGACACCACAGAAACTGAGGATGTCGCCAGACAGGGTGTTTGTGTCTTTGCCTGTATTTTAATGTGGTTAAAACATTCACCAGCACACCACAGGATCCATCTCATCCAGATAAAAACTTTTCTTTTTTTTTTTTTCCGTTATGGTTGAGTGAAAATATACCATCCCATACAAATCTGTATGCCCGCCAATGAGTGGCTCCCACTGCTCTCCCTACTCAGTGACAGCACACTCCTCCTCTCCATTCTCCACATGTCACATCCTCCTAACAGTCTCTTATCCCCTCCTCTCCACCCTCTCCCCCGTGTCCAGTAAGAGGTCAGCCGGATGACATCCTATCGATGCACAGAACCATCAAGTGTACACACGATATGGTTATTCTGTAACACCAAGTCCAATCCAGATAAAAACTTGAGTTGATTCCAACTCACAGTGGCCCCATGTAGGGCAGAAGACCACTGTGCCCCCAGGAGATTTCAATGCTGAATTTTCAGAAACTGATCACCAGGCCTTTCTTTCCAGGTCCCTTTGTGTAGACTGAACCTCCAAACTTGGGTTTAACAGCTGAGCCCATTAACGCTTTATAGCACACAGGTATCGTACTAAGGGCAAAGTGTGGGCCAACTGACAGCCTTATGATAACTAATAACTTTTGTAAAAGGGACAGAATATTTTAAATTCAAAATACACAAGAAATAAGACTACCTTTTTGAAATTTAGTTCAGTAATCTGTTCATACACAATCGGTTAGATTCTCCTTTTAAGTCAGATAAGTTACAATGTAGTATTTCCTGCTCAAGGGTCTAGGTCAAAACTGTATATGAAGTTCTTGTTACCTTCAGCAAAGGAACAAGCCAAATCAATTTCTTGCTAGTCCACGTAGCTGAAGTCAAATGACAGCAAGCTTAAACTTTGTTATTCTGGGCAATACAAAGCTGTGATCTCTAGAGTCCTAGCCTTTACTCACATTTAAATGAATTCCTTTTTCAAGAGTCAAACCGTTTTCTTTTCAAGGGAAGTTAATCGAATACACTTGTCAATGTGCTTCTAAGCAAACATTATCTTTCTATAACATGAGAATTTATTAGTTTAAAAACCAGACAACACCTTTTGTAATTTAGAGATTAACATATATGGATTGTTCAGTTCCTTTTATAGAGAAGACAGCTAAGCTAGTGCCTTTTTATTCAACTCATAACCAGAAAAGAAGCTGAATATGTTTTATCAGTATGAATAAAATAGAAAAATGAAAAGAGAAAAAAAAAGCCATCACTTGGATTCTAAATTCATTCTCTCACTTTAAGAATAAAAAAAACAGGCCTATTCAAGACAAACAAGCTAAATGAACTTGGATATTTAAAAGAGAATAATATATATATACATTTCAAATATTCTATTGAGTCTTTTACATTCTAGAAGGTAATTTTCAAGTCTACTCTTCTCCTCTTTAATTCCTTTTATTTTCATAAATCAGAGCTACACAATTCAAGAGCCAGTCACTTAATACTGCTATTTCTACCCTCATCCACACATCTGTATGCAAGCATGAAGAAATGAAACATACCCTTAATAAAATAAATCAAGGACAATGACCGATTGATAAGCAGTGCTTCTTGACTTCTCACAACTTCTCAAGTCTCCTCTGCTCTGTGAACCGCTGCATTTCCCATTTCAATAAACCGGGTACCCTCTTCATACCGTCTGTCACCACCCACACACATCCTGATGTGACGGGCATGCGTGGCATGGCCCAGCCCCATTTCTAGGTCTCTGCACCTCAGCGCTATGATCCTTCTGTTATTCTATTAATCTGGAGCTTTGCTCACTGCTACGTCTGTCTACAGCCGGTATCCTAGGTGAAGCGTAAGGAGGCCTGGTAGTACAGTGGTTAAGCACTTGGCTGCTAACCCAGAGGGTGGGGGTTCAAGCCCCTCAGCTGCTTTGCAGAAGAGAAGGCCTGGTGATATGCTCCCTTAATGACAGCCTGGGACACCCTATAAGGCAGCTCGGTCTGTCCTACAGGGTCACTTGGAGTCAGAACCAACTCCAGGGTACACGAGCAACCACCACTGCAACCGGCTGTGAGCAATCAGAGTCTCTGGATGCACCAACAGGTAATCTCTCCAACACTAACCAAACGATTGGGCATTCAAGCCCACCCAGCGATGTCTCAGAGGAAAGGCCTGGAAATCGGCTTCCAAAGATTCAGCCACTGAACACCCCATGGAGTGCCCTTCTACTCTGACTCACATGGAGTAGCTGTGACTCAGAGTCAGCCCTGTGGTACCTCATACGTGAGCAGCAACCTAACAGAGCAAGAAAAAAACCCCAAACAGCCACACCTGTTGCTACTGAGTTGATTCCAACTCCTAAGGACCCTACAGGACACAGCAAAACTGTCCCACGAGGCTTCCCAGGAATGGATGCTGGCCAGTGTGAACTGCTGACCTTCTGCTCAGCAGCTGAGCATCTAACCACCGTGCCACCACTGTTCCAAGAGAACAAGAACAGGCGGAAACAGGAGGACGAGGCGCACCGTCTGAATTTCAGCTTCCTCGTTGGTGTTATTGTCTCCCTGACTTACTCCCACCCCATCGGGAGAACGTTCAAGTTTGGAGGGCCACCCCACCCTCCAACACACATCCTCTCCAAACCCCAGCTATTACTACCACTAGAGAGAAAAAAAAAACTGACCGTTTCTAACACACACACCCATATACCTGCCTCCTCCGGCAAGACTCCCTCTGGACTATAGAAATTTAGGAGCAGGAAGGCCACGTGACCATCACTGCTGCCTGTGTGTGCTACCACACAATTCCTGGCATCCTCCCACCGGTCTTTGACACCAACAAGGCAGATGTCCCCCTTGATTTGAGGGGTAAGGAAACCAGCTCCCAGATTTGAGATGTCTGCAGCCCAGGGGCACAGAATTCTTCAGCGGCAAAGGTCTTGACGACAAACATGGGCTTCTACAAATCAAATCCACTTCTCTTCCCATGGGCCACTATGAAGAACAGCCAACAGCGACACTGCTCCCCACCGGTACTGTTTCTTTGGGCCTCTCTGGGTGAAGGACTGCACTGCACCCCGCTGATCACATACACGCTCCCAGCATCTCGAGAGCATGCACAAGGCCTGTGCTGTAACGCAGGATGGTATGATCTCTGTTTTGCAGACGATGCAAGTGATGCCTCCAAGGTCACATCAACAGTCATCTGTGGAAACGGGGTACAACAGTAGGTCTGCTCACTCCCAGACGGCCTGCCCACTGTTACACCTGCTGTGTGTGGGTAGAAGCATGCTCAGCATACGACTGCTTCATGATCTATCTAGGGAGCTGGAAGAGCGCACACACACACTGAACACCCACATGTGCTTTCCCACATGTATACATCTTTGAAAGACAGAACAGAAGTCACTATGTTGGTAGAATCTTAAGAAAATCATCCAATGAACTTAAATTTCTAAAGGGTACAGCTACACTATTTTATCTCATATCTTGCATTTCAATTTGCCAGGTAACACACACTTCAAGACACATGCCCTGTCAGAGGGTTCCATTTGTCCTAAACAACATACGACGGCAGTTAACCTGCTTACCCTGAAGAACTGCAGAGAAAGGGGAGGAAGGTATGCCTAACAGCAAACCAGAACATGTTTCAAGACCATGTTCAAGTCTTGTTAGGTGGACCTCTAATCAAGTAGTTTCTTCACCTCTCCATACATTCTAAGAAATGGTTCCCTCTTTTAAGGAAAATATACTGGTCAAGGCATTTTACAAAAGTGGAAAAGGCTTAACTTACAACAATCTAGTGTCATTGGCAGCACACAAAACACTGTGATGGACACTGAGTCAACTCCATCTCAGAAGAGAACGTTCTTTGGGCAGTCTTTGTATTTATAGTGTTGAGATACCCATTTCTTTTTGCGACTGTAAAAATGGCATCTGAGCATAAGACATAAGTCAGGGAGTGTGTCAAATTTCTTAGTCACATTTTAATGAATCTGAATCCAGTTTCACAAAGTTGTGGGAACTCAAGATTGCCTCTGGATTATCACCAAGGCAGGTACTCTCATGTACTAGGTTTACAAGGGATTGTAATTCACAGGAGAGCAACACGGCTTTCCCTTGACACCATGCTGGACTTTACACTTCTCAGCAGGAGAAACAAAGTGTCATAGAAACACACCAGAGGCAACTTTGTGTATCTCAAAAAAGAGACAAAAGCAGATTTGTTCTACTAAGATATAAGGCAGGATTGATTGGTCATGCTTAGCACTGCTGTGTGTAAACTCACCTGGCATGACAGGTGTGGTACACCCAAGGAATAAGACGCTCTGTGACTCACTTGCGTTCTGGGATGACTCAGGCGGGCCAACCAATGGCAAAAAGTGCCTGCTATCTTACACTGCTTCTGAGCGTACGGAAATTCGCTGGCAGCAAATTCAATAAAATTTCGGGAGGCAAAACGGTCATATTTGGTAGATAACTTTCATAATAAATTGCCATTGAGATATTTATTCTTTGATAGCACAATAGGTTGATTACTGATAGGCAGTATATAAGTCTAAATTGTGGACTACATCTAATAACACAGTCTACCTTGTCGATCCAGATCTTTGGTGTGCTGAAGACAGCCTTTTTCTAGCTGAGTGCTCATTGCAGGGCTCCACGGAGGAAGACAGAAGCTGGGAAACAACGCCTAATTCTATCCTCTAATGAGATTTAGATGTTTTTAAACTTCCTGATGGCTTAAACAGTGTGCATACTCTTGGAACCTGTTGCCAGGGAGTTGATTCGGACTCATGGTGACACTGCTGCACAGCACTGCCCCAGAGAGTCTCTAAGGCTCTAATCCGCATTGAAGCAGACTGCCTGTCTTTCTCCTGTACAGCTGCGGGGTGATTAGAACTCCTGATCTTCCAGTTAGCAATTAAGCACTTAACCACCTCATCACCGAGGCCCCTCAACAAAGTACACTTCAACTTTGCTTAAAAAAAAAAAACCTAGAATGTGAATTTAGTCTCAGTTTCCTGGATTACCAAATGTGTAGTATAAATCCAAGTTTACCATGGTATCTTCCTTAGTCAATCAATGTCAAATTAGATTCATGCTCCAGCTCATGTTTCCGTCCCACATTTAAGACTTTATGTCCACAGTTACATAATTCTTGGGCCATAAATTCGTGTAAAGCAAAATTCTGTTGGACACAGATGCTGCTGCTTACATATACCAAAGTATTAATCCTCACAGCACACTGTAAGGTAGGTACTGTGCTGGCCAATCGCACTGCGGGCGCATGAGATCAGGATGGTATTCATCCTCAGGAAGCCGTGGTCTTTGTCATCTGTACAGCAATTGAATCATACTCATTTTCACTTAATTGATACTTTCATTTAATTGTCTGTTCATTCCTTTGCTCAACAATCTTACTGAGTGCCCAAACAACTGCCAGGTTTTGAAGGAATAACAAAAGAAGCCCTCATAGCACAGTTCTTAAAGCACTTGGCCCTTAACCAAAAGGTCAGCAGTTCAAATCCACCAGCCTCTGCACAGGAGAAAGATACGGCACTAATAAACTTCCATAAAGATTACAGCCTTGGACACACTGTGGGGCAACTCTGCTCTCTCTTACACGGCTGCTGAGTCAGAATCAACGGGCCCACACTGGGTTTGTTTCAGTTTTGGAAGTGTAATAATGAAGAATGAAGGATTTCTGCCTGTCACAAGCTCCCCAGTCTGGGGACAGGGGCAGATTTTTGAAGAAATAATTAAAATCCTGTGTGAAAATTGCTAACATGATCCATACAAATTTCTACAAGAGAAAAGACTTGGGGAGAATCATCGGAACTGACGCCCTATTTTCTCATCTCTAAAATGGGCATGAATACAAGGATTTATTTTTGAACAGAAGTGACCATTAGATGACCAGAATTAAACACAGGGTAACTGGGCATGAACGCCTCTCAGGCAGCACACGTGGACCCAAGTTACTTTGTGTGAAGGGCTTGGGGATGGTATTTTTTTCCATATGGTAAAAATGTGAACTATCTGAAAATAAAGAACTTCAACTTTAGAGATTTGCTTTGTAATTTGTGACCCTAGGTATAGAATTATAGTCTTGAAGAATAAAGTCACCCTGGGTGTAGAATTAATTTGTGGACAGCTTCTGTAGTCTCTCATTCATCTGGACGACGCCCAGTCTCAAGCACAGAACATTTTCATAGCAAAGCACTCATTTTCATACAACACAGCCATAAAGAGCTCGAAGCATTTAATTCATTTATCATTAGAGCCTCAAACGGCACAGACTGAGATGAGCATGTGAATAAAAGCCACTGTCCAGCCTCAAACGGCTGCCTGACTCTTCTTTATACTTTTACCAGCAACTTTGTCTGCTGTCTACATATTTCTCCCTGAATGAACCGATGTATAACTATACAGTAACAGAATCCACTATCCCATTCAAATGCAGGGTGAGAATTCTCATTTTCTTTGAAAGGTGCCTACTGTTCATCCCCAGGCAGGCAAAATTTATATGCATCCTGGTTTCTCTCATCACCTATAAGAACTACCCAATCTCTGCAGTACAGGCCAGATGCTCTTAGCTTTGGGAGTGGTGCTGGGTGGGCTTTAGCAAGTTCATGAGTACCTGAATTTGCCTGCCAGACACTGGGTAAGTGTTGAGGTAAGTTTTTCTAGAAAGTACTTCATGGCTTGTATCAGACTGTCAGAAATCCTGGTGGCGCAGTGGTAAGAACGATGGCCGCTGAACGAAAGGTTGGCAGTACTAATCCACCAGGTGCTCCTTGGAAACTGTATGGGGCAGTTCGACCCTGTCCTATGGGGTCACTGTGAGTCAGAATCAAGTCAACAGCAGTGGGTTTGGCTTGGTTTTGATAATCAGATTTTCAAAATTAGCAATAAACCAAAAAAAAGGAAAAAACTGCAATCTATTGCAATAAACTCTTCTTCAGTGATGGAAATGCCTGAGATGATCAGAACCCAAGAAATAGTTGTGGAATGAATGAATGTAGAATGAATTACTGTTATCTGAGAACATCCACCCTTCCCTATTCCAAGCCTCCAGTGAAAGCCAAGAACATAAAACAGAAAGCAAAAGACATAAGGGCTGGGGCAGTTTCTATGCAGCACGTCTGCTTCCTGGAGACCCCAAAAGATGACCTTTTCCGGGGTCTGTTACAATGAGGTTGGTGCCGTGTGACTAACTGTAGCCAAGAGACCCTGAGCACAAGTGGGGTTTAACTTTTGACAGGATGACGGGAGCTCAGTGTTTTCCCTCCAGCTCTCTGCAGCCCAGACATACTCATCTCAGGAGTCAGGCGCAGGAGGAACGCGGAGGCAGATGAGTGTCCCACATCCGTGGGCAAAGGAAGGCATCCCTGCCTTCACAAGGGCAGGAAATCAACCTTTGTCACGGGAAGCCACTGAGCCTGGGCTGCCGTTTGTGATGTGATCACAGCCTATCCTGACATCCTTATAAGGCAGTTCTACTCTGTCCTATAGGGTCGCTATGAGTCGGAATCAACTCAACAGCAATGGGTCTTTGGTTTAAAGTAGCTAGAATAGTTTTCAATATTTTCGTGGCAGCTCCCAGAACAAAATTAGATGTATCGTGATCAATCATTGTCTTCAGTGATTTGGTACAATAACAAAACATGAAAAATACCATGTGTGAAAGATGGCCAAACTTGACCCATAATAGATGCATTGTTTTACCGTCTCTCTTGTCTTTCTTCGTGTATTTTTGAGGAGTAATACAATAAAGTTTTTTCAAGAGAAAAACAAGTGGCTAACATTATACTTAGTTTTACACATAACTTAGGAATTAAGAACTGTAATTTTATAACTTTACATATAAGATCATGTCTAAAACCATGAAAACTAGAGATCCTTCAAATACTTTGCTTTTGTTAAACCCTACTTTTTAGAAAACGGCTCAAAGATCAGTTCTATAAAAAGAAAGCAAATTTGTAGAGAGCAAGTACGTGTTTAGCATAGTGCTAGATAATCATAAAGAACCTCAGAATCTCCAAAATGTGTAACAGCTAAGGTTTTATGAAGAATTCCTTTGTATTAGACACTGCTTGCACACTTTATGTGCTTTTGTGTTATTTAAATCTTTCACAACCTGTTTCAGACAGGTGGTATAAATAACTCAATTTTTACGGAAGAGACAAATGCAATTTATAGTAATGTATAATAAGCTCACTACAAGTCGGAATCAACTTGACGGTCACAGGTGTGTTTTTATTTTCAATATGTGACCTGCACCACGGTGGTTTCAATCACCTTATATGTAGGGGAAAGCTGGCCAATGAATAAGGAAGACCAAAGAATAAATAGCCCTGAATTGATGATATCAGCGAAGAATACTGAACATACCAGGGGCTGACGGGTGAAGAAAGAAATCTCTCTTGCAGAAAGCAGAGCTGTGATGTTCCTTAGAGGCAAGGACAGTGAGACTCCATCTCATACACTTTGGACACGTTACCAGGAGGGACTAGTCCCTAGAGAAGGACATCACGCTTGGCGAAGAAGAGGAAGATGCTCAGTGAGACAGAGCGACCCACGGATCGCAGCACCGGGCTGAAACCTAACACGAGGGAGGCTGGCCCGGGACTGCGCTGTGTTTCCTTCTGCTGTAGTCCTCAGCCCTCACATTAAACTCAGAGTAAAACTTGAACAAACTTTCTTGTTAGGAAAAACAAAGTGACCATAAAACAACAAACTGTAACATATTTACTCCATGTTTTCCACAAGAAACAAGGATAACTTTCAGTTTTTAGCGGCTGCTTTGTATTATTTTTGTTTAAAAGAAAAAATCCAAAAAATTCAACTATTCGACTCAAAGAATCTGTGCCTGGAGGGTGGATCTGACCAAGTTCAGGATGGTTTGATTTTAATTGGTGAATATAAACACTGGTATAAACCATAGCAGTTAGCAACCATTTGCTTTGTGAATTTTTGTGTTTTCAGACTTATCTTCTTTTTTGGTCAACATTTTCCACCTTCGGCAATGAACTGTGGTAAAATTTTTTTATCTGGTTTTGACAGTGTCGACCGACTTCCAACTGAAGTTTTCTTATGATGTCACTTTCTAAAGAAGAAAAAACAAGTCTGCTGGAATCACCTGTCCTCTTCAGGTGGAAAATGATGATCTGTTTTGGAAACAGATTTAAAGGTCACCGAAGTGGCTAATCAGCCCTTAGCTTTGGGTGACAGTGGATGGGCAGGCCTGCCAAACCTGGCCCCTGAGAGCACTGGATTTGGGGGTCACTGAAGTGCCACAAGAAGCACATGGAACAGGAGCATCTAAGCCATGTGCACAGAGACAGACCTGTTCCTCATAAAAGATCACTCTAGGTAGGACTCTGGAAACCCTGACGGTCAAGTGCTACATCTGCGAAACAAAAGGTCCGCAGTTCAAATCCACCAGGCACTCCTTGGGAACTCTATGGGGCAGTTCTACTCTGTCCTATAAGGTTGCTCTGAGTTGGAATCAACTCGATGACAATAGGTTTGTTTGGGGGCTAGATGGGAATCTGAGGCAAGCAAAGAAACAGAAGGATTTTAGAGGCAATACCAAATGAAAAGTGCAAAGTGCCCAGAGGAGGAGGAGGGCGGACCTGAGGATGCAGCAGAGGCCACATCACGGGGACCAATGTCATGGGCTGAGCATCTTTAAGCACCTGGTTTCACCTTCTTTTCAAGGTCAACCTCCCCACCACCTTTAGTTATTCTGTGCCAACATCTCGGGGCTACAGCTCCATCTAAGAATCCCTACACGAACGAGTCTTCATTCACTTCCTCCCCACTGACTCCTGTGTCTTCCCAGAGGGAAGAAAGCATGCTTCCATTGTATTTCAGCAGAACCACAGTCATCCCTTCTTGGCTCAATTCTCTAGCTCAGACCTCATTTTTCTCTTCTCTTTTTGTTTACTGAATGTCTTTAAAGGGTTGTCTGAACTTGTCCATCCTCCTGAAAATTCCCAAATGATGTGACTCATTTTCTTGGAATCTGGTTTACAATCAGGCTGATACCATTAACTATTTCCTTCCTGAAGGTTTCTCTCTTGTCCTTCTTGAGAATGTACCATTCCGACTTTGCTACTATATATTAACCTGCTTTTTTTTCTGTCACTCGCTTTGGCTTTCCTCTTTTCTGATGGCCAACTATGGACAGATGCACTAAGACATGTCCCCACATGGGGACCTTCCTGCTGCAACAGTACTAAACGGTTGCAGGTAAATAACTTGCAGATATTTTTCTACAAATTCATCTCTATGTGAACAGGTACTCTGTCCACTTTTTATTCTCCCTACAATGAAAGAGAACATACCAAGTCTAATATCTGAACTTCACACACAAGCAGATGGCAGTGCTGCACTCCTAATTATGCAAACTGGAAGTCTCAAGGTCATTTCCAGCTAATTTTCTGTGATACAGGTTGAGAAAAGAGATACAAAAAACAGTAGCTTGTGCAGAACACTGACAACCGCTGCTGTTTTGAGTACTAAAAACATTTTAAAAGCGTCACCTCTGTTTTGCTGAAATATTGTTGAATGACTTATATGATTATTGTTCAAAATGGACTCTGATGAAAAAGAGAAACTAAATTTTCTGTTACAGTAAGTAACAGATGGGTCAGCAATGATATTCTGGTTTCCTTGTTTAGTGATTTCCTCTAGGCTTTGTAGAAGGGAGGAAAAACTTTCTACAGTGCAGCTCTGATAAAATTCAAGCTACCGTTTTGATAAGTGGCTTGCACAGAAGCCCTAGATTGTATGACAACTTTCTTCTCTCTTAACAGGCTCTACATGTACTATTCCATTCTGCCACTCATTTACAAAATAATAAGAAAAAAAGTTTCTATTCACTGAAGAAAGCCAATGAGGTTTACATTTGTTTCTCCAATGCTACTTACGGGTTTTTTTCAAAATATGCAACACTGTTGCTTGCTCCTGTCAGATGTACACTCTACAAATCACTACCAAGGTAAATACATGCAACTGTTAGAAATAATTACCTAGTAACCTCTGAAGAACTATTATTCCAGTTATTGCCAAATGCCTGCAGAGTATGGTTATATACACACTCTATTTAGCACAACAGAGACAGTCCTAAGGGGTGAGTCCCATGAGAGCTCACAACAGCCAGGGCTTAGGATGCTGTGATCTCACTTTCCTGGCAGCAAAGGTTTTTCTGTTGTCTTCAAATTCCCACCTCAGTCTCTTTCTGCAAGCATTCTGTTCTCCGACTGAGGCAGAGATGATGACGACCCCCACAGTGCCTCGAGACTTCTAACAATACCTAATTTCAGAACGACATTCACTCTGTTTTCTCAGCCTTTTCCTACCTGCAATGATAGTGTCAAGCCCCGTGACTTCAGCGACAGTAAAGACACCCAGAATGTGCCGGGTGTTGGTGCTGTTGCTGCTGCTGGCTGTTTAAAAATGTGCAGTACACCATGTTCCTCAGAAACAATCACCGTCAAAACCCAATAAAAATATGGGTAGAAGGCACACAACATTCTTTTAAAACTACCATAATTTTCTTAATCTGCTTCTATTTATTTCATTTAGGATGTGATTACACGGATCAGTGTTTATTTTTAGAATCATACCAGCTGCCTTTCTGCTTATGATTTAGAGATTCTTTGCACAGCTACCAAGTCCCAAAAGATCTCTAAATATAGGGTAATCCAACCTACATAAACAAGATCTCATAACCTAGGAAGTTCCAATCCTACTGAAACAACTGCCTGTGAACTCAAGAGAACTTTGGGCGTGTCACCAAAGTCCTTTCAATGAGCATCTAACAGTAGTTTAAGTAGTGTTTCCCAATGATGATAAACAGGAATAAGAACTTGTTACCTACCAAGTTGGTGCTTTTATTCATGCACTCTCATTATTTTTAACTAACTCACCTACTCATTTATCATTTATTCAGTACGCACTGGCTTATCCAGATATTTGAGGAACTAATACACTACGTGGAAACCCTGGTGGCACACTGTTAAAGTGCTAGGTCTGCTAACCAGAAGGTCAGCAGTTCAAATCCACCAGGCACTCCTTAGAAACTCTATGGGGCAGTTCCACTCTGTCCTACAGGGTGGCTATGAGTTGGGATTGACTTGACGGCATGGGTTTGTTTAGTTTGGTTTAATACACTGTGTTGATAGATCAGAGCCTATATTCTCCAGTGAGGGTTAAAAATACATCTGATTTGACAGCACTTGGCTTGGCTTGGCTGTCCAAGGAGCAGATGCTTCCTTATTTTCTGTACCCAACCTTTCCTCCTTCCTATCTTCTGAAGTATGAGTGAAATTCTCTGAGGCAACATCCATCAGTCTCAAAATTCCAGATTACGTTCTAAATGTGACCCTCGTTATTAAAATATATGATTTATCATGAAGAAGGGAGAAAGCTTACACTCTTTTCCTCTACCTTTTTCCTAAATGGATTAAAATTTATACTGCCTACTATACTTACAGGAAACCCTGGTGGCATAGTGGGTAAGTGCTGCAGCTGCTAACCAAAAGGTCAGCAGTTCAACTCCACCAGTTACTCCCTGGAAACTCTATGAGGCAGCTCTACTCTGTCTTACGAGTTTGCTATGAGTTGGAATTGACTTGATGGCAGTGATACCAAACTTATAAAAACTCTAATCGCATTTTGGACTTTAAGGTTTAAGAGAGCAACACAGTCATCTGGGAGGGGCAGGGAGCACAGGAGTGACGCACCCTGGCTGACTACAAGATCTTTGATTAGAAGCCACCCAGAGGCAGCACCCACCTCAGAAGGCACCCACGTGCGTGGAGTGCTCAGCACCACTCACTTGAACTGTGACTGTGTCTCTCGTAGTGCTGTCCCTTTTGTTTCTGATGACAAAATTCTCCCTGTGGAGGGGCTCTACTTATTATACTTTTACCACTGTCTCTCATCCTTTTCAAAAGCTAGAATATCAAACTGCCAGGAATACATTCAGGGTGAAGACAGGACGGTGTGGGGAAGGAGATACTCAATTAGTTCGGATTAATGTAACTTTTGTTAGTTAAAGCATACTTCTTCTATAATACCTTTTACTTACCAAACCAAAAAAGCCAAGCTCACTGTCACTGAGTCAATTCTGACTCACAGTGGGCTATAAGACAAAGTAGAACTGTCCTGTAGAGTTTCCTAAGGGCACCTGGAGGATTTGAACTGCCAACCTTTTTTGGTCAGCAGATGCAGCACTTAACCACTGAACCACTGGACCACCAGGGTTTCCCTTAACTTACCACTGAACTAGAATTCACATGGGTGAACTGCCTAAAATACACTAAAGGCAGGCATCAGAAACTATGCAAAGCAGGGAAGTGTTTCCCAGACAGGTAGAGTCAAGTGAAGTTTCTGTGCTTAAATGGCATGCTGCTGGTGGTGGTCTAAAAGGTCCTTTGACAAATTCTGAGTCATGGTGACCCCAGGTGTGCAGCGTAGAAATGTGCCATTGTATTTTCAAGGCTGTGACTTTTCTCAGACAGATCACCACACCTGTCTTCCCAGGTATCTGTGGGCAGGTGGGCACGGCCGACCTTTCTAGACCCAGATAACCGCACACACACATAGCCATGCAAGCAAAGGATGCAAGAGAATCACAGAGGGTGACTATCCTGCAGTTCCCACTTTAGCACACATCATTGAACATAAAAGCCAAAGCAGTAAGCATGTACTTTTTTGTCTGTCTTTCCCTCTGTACACATACAAGACAGAGAAAGAGCAACAGAGAGAGTGTGAGTTTACAGGCATGTGTGGAAATAACAGAAGCAGGACTTCCTTTCCACAAAATAAGGCATATGGGTTAGAGATCAATTTTCCTTGTGAAGACTCCACCGTAGGTTTACCCTTACACACAAGTGTGGTTTTAAGCCAAGTTTATAAAATGTGTAACAACTCAGCAGTTGATTTCCGAGTATTCTCACAATATTCTGGAACCATCTACACGATTTGAATCGTACAAAAGCATAACTGCCGCATACGGTCTCTTTTCCGATTAGGATGACACAGATGTTCATGCAAACAGCTAGTTAGACGCTCATCCTTGATGGGGATGTTTTAAGCACTTTTCCTTCAGGTGCTGGACAAGACTCAGTAATTCAGGTTCCAGACACAAGGGGCAGATTTGTCTGTCCTAAATATATATGCTACACAACTAGGATAACCGTTAGGACTCTCTAAAATGACCTTTTATGGCAATTTAAAAACTAGCAACCTGAGATTTTGTTTTGTTTTGTTTTGAGACTAAGCATAGCTAATCCTACTGTTCTTTTTTAGTCTGTTTTGTGTTTTTAACATAGACTGTGATTGTAAAAATATTTCTACTTTTATTTTGGGATACATATAAAAAAAGCAATAAATTTTATTTTATTTTTTTTAAGCCAAAGCTTCACCTGTTATCCTCCATAAATATTTTCAGCTCTTGGAATTTTAATCTGGTCTCCCAAATCATTCACGCAAACTCTTCATTATGTGCACCTATATTATAAACTGGAAACCATAGTTCAAAAACTTCTTTATATAAGGGTATCTAATCAATAACGCAGCCTGCTTCTGCAAAGATTTACAGCCTTTGGGGAAGTTCTACTCTGTCCTACAAGGTTGCTATGAGTTAGAATCAACTCCACAGCAGTTGGTTGGGTTGAGTCAATTAACACCATATTTAAAAATGCATTTTCCATCGTCTCTGTAACCAAAATTGACTTTATAATATCAAAAAAATGATTTTTGACCATATGAGAAATTGATACAGATGAATTGCACTAGTTTCCAGTTCTTTAAATATGCTACTTGCTTAAACAGTTTTACAAATCCTGTGGGAATATTTTATTTCTACATTCATCCAACAGGCTACATGACCAGTTTGAGCTCTTCCAGTCCCTAAGCCAGCAGGTACAAACCACAGCTGCATCTCAACTCCATGGCCCACTCCCTAGGATGCCCTAAACTTTACCTCCTTTCTGTCCTTGACCAAGTCCCAAGGCATTCCGTGCTCCCTACATTACAGGTTTGATTTCTAAGCCCTCTGGTGCCACAGGACCTTTAAATGTGTTCTTCTGTACCATTTCTAGAACTTACACTCTTTTATCTAATTATCAGAGCCACCCTGGGTATCCCCCACTCCTCAGACACTGTGCTAGATGTTGAAAATAAAGAGCTAGGTAAACACTCCAGACTGTGACAAGTTCAAAACCAGTGAGAAAGGCCAGATGCTTAAAAAGCAAAAATTCAACTAGCTCCTTCTCTGATTAGTTGCAAGGCTGAATTCTGAGACTCAGCATAGCCCAGGCCTACCATCTCTCCCCAGGACTCGAGCCCCAGCCACCAGTTTGGATTCTGCCTCAAAAGAGAAGAACACCGGAATGGTAATCCCACCTCGGGCTTCCCCAGGATCACTCCCATCATCTGGTGATCTTGATGTCAGTCTCTGCCATCAGGCCAGAGTCAGAGGGGTAAAACCACTGTCCCTAACAGTACAGCTGCTTCCCTGCAGGCCAGTCCTGAACTATGATGCCTTCTGCTGTCGTCTCTAGTGGCCTGTATGAGGACAAACGGCTCAGACGGGGAAAGTGTGCAGATGCGCAGACACAGCAGAATCATCTAATCACTAAGGACCTACCGACCCCCCTCTAAAACTCTCCTTGTTTATGATTTTTACTGGTTCTGCTTTTTAAATCTATGAATAGATTATATTTTTAAAGAAATATTTATATTTCTAGGAACTGTTAAAACTAAATGAAACCAAACATACTGCCACTGAATTGACTGCAGTCCATAGCAACCCTACAGGACAGAGGAGAACTGCCCCATGGAGTTTCCAAGGAGCGCCTGGCAGACTTGAACTGCCAATCTTTTGGGTAGCAGAGGCAGCACTTTACCACAACACCACCAGGACTTCCCATCAACTCTTAATGGTCGGTATTCACGACAGCTTGTCCACTGCATTTCTGCCACGTAATGCTCCTAAGAACACAAGTACAGCCAGAACGCTCCTTAGAAACAAGGACAGCAAGACTAGTTCTCATATACTTGGGGCGTATTATCAGGAGGGACCAGTGCTTGGAGAAGGCCATCGTGCTTCATGTTGACGAGTGACAGGGAGGACGGACCACCCTCAACAGGACAGCGGGACACAGCGGCTGCAGCCAATGGACCCAAACATGGCCGTGGCCGCGAGGACGGCCCAGGACCCGGCAGGCTTTGTTCTGCTGTCCAGGCGGTTGCCATGAGTTGGAAACTAACAAGAAAGACGGCGACACTCCAAAGGCCCTTTTAAGTAACTTTCCTCAGGTTACACATTTTACGAGCCGTGGAACCGGGCTTCTTTCCCGGTGGCTTCGCTGGCCAGTCTTCCCCGCAGGGCCGGGCTCTGCTTCTGCTCGCTCCAGCAAGCCTGGCTCCCTCACCTAGCCACCACCCAAAGCAGGGTTAGGGCTGACAGGCTGTCACTGTGTAGAGACGGTGTGGCTTTTCACTTGGTGGTTCTTGCGTTGGTGTTGCTTACGGAACATGTGTGTGCGAGAGAGAAAGAGTGTGTGTGTATGTGTGTGTGTGTGTCTTTATGTCCCTGCTGCTTTGACTTCTCCAGTGAATCCTGACTGAATCATTTCCTAGCTGTGCGACCTTGGGAAAGTTACATAACAACACTGACCATTTATTGGCTGTTTTCAGTATGCTCGCCCCTGAGCTGAGGGCTTGGGGTATGCGCTCATTCAATTAAACTAAACCTCACTAAAAACCCTGACAAGGGGCTAACGCTATCCACAGTTTGGAGAGAGTGGGCAAAGGCTGAGAGAGACAAACAAACAAGGAGCCTTTCCAAGGTCAAGGAGCCGGCAACTGAGGGGTAGCCCAGTAGCCAGTGGACCGGCGGGCGAAGCAGTGTCTTGATGGTGGATGCCACCCAAGAGGTCAGGACTTCATCTGAGAAGGAGCGCTCCCTGCCCCAGGCTTCAGCCAGAAAGGACAACTGTGAGTGCCCTCTCAGCCACCCGTCTGGAGCTCCCATCTTCCTCTCCTGCTGCGAAACCCAGGACGTGTCCCTCAGCCTTGCTTTCTTTATCTGCAGGGCTGAAATCAAAACACAACCTACCTCAAGGTGTTTACGTGCCAACTACATGAGAAAATGCTGGCAATGAGATTGCAGGGAGTGACCCATCAATAGATCCATGTGAGTCACTGAAGAAACTATCTGAATTCTAAACGAATTCTGTGGCAGCAAAGTTTCATTACCACAATGCAAAATAAATGATAAACACAATTATCTTATTTTTAAAGTGTAAAAATCACTTAAAGTGTGAAAAAATTCAGAATCTGGGTTCACCCTTTGATCTGTTGGCTCTTTTAGTTGCTCTTACCAAGGGCCGAGAACTCAGTTATTTTTTACCATCCTACTGCGGCGTGGCAACTGGAAACCCCAGCAGCCCAGTGGTTAAGTGCTATGGATGCTCACCAGAAGGTCAGCAGTTCAAATCCACCAGACGTTCCTTGGAAACTATGGGGCTGCTCTCCTCTGGCCCATGGGGTTGCTGTGAGTTGGCACTGACTCAACGGCAGTGGGTTTTTGTTGTTTTTGTTGCGGTTGTGAAGTACTGGAGCCCTAGTGGGGCAGTGGTTCAGAGCTATGGCTGCTCACCCAAAGACTGGCAGTTTGAATCCACCAGGAGCTCCTTGGAAAGTCTATGGGACAGTTCTACTCTGTTCTGTAGGGTCGCTATGAGTCAGAATCAACCGAGGGGCAACAGGTTTTCTATCTTTGTTTAGATCACCATAACAGGACCCCTGGCTGCACCGTGATTAAGGGCTTGGCAGCTGCCTGAAACACCAGTGGTGCCAATTTACCAGTCTCTCTGAAGGAGAGTAGATCTGGCAACCTGTAAAGGGCAGAGCCTCGGGGACCCCAGAGGGCAGCTCTACGCTGTCCTGCAGGGACGTGTTAGAACCAACAAAGAGGCAACGGGTCTGATTACCATCAAAAGAATGTATCACTAAAGGCTTCCATGTGACACTTCTAAACATCTATTGTACCGCCAGCACAGACAGCTTGGATACTCTTCACTGGTCACAAAGAAAACAGGACAAGACAGGAAAGAGGAAAGAGTGGGAATTTGAGGGGCATGAGTGTCACGAGTTGGGTGACGGCAGAAATGCTCACAGGGAGGACCACGATCAGAATCGGGGTCTTTTTAACAAACTAGTGCTCACTTCTAAGTATTTCAGTAAATCAGCACTTCAAATGCTTTCTGAAATAACACTACTAGAAATTACTACTCCAAGTATACTTCAGATATTTCTCAAATTGATCTTCCTAAAAAGAAAAACCAGCCTTTATATCCCCAGTTGTGCATACATTTTTCTCTCGGTCCATCCTGGGATTTGAGTCCACCCCTGGATACCAAGCAAGGGGATTGGATTACAACAGAAGCCCCGAGAAGGACTGGAAGTCAGCTGGGGGAGGTCCCAGTAAATGACAGCACTTCAGGACAGTCAAGGAGAATCAGATGCCGGCGTCATTGATCAAAACATGTAATTAATCCATCACATCATTGTACACAAATATACTTACTTTAGCACACACACACGTACACACTTACACACACAAAAATGAATTTATTCTACAACAGGAACAATATTATTTATAAACAGGTTATCTTTCAGTATGCAACCTGAGAAATATGCCAGTTTGGGTAAGTGCCTGAAAATGCAGTGAAATGCATTGAAACCTGTTTGGTTTGGAAACAGACAATGGACGGCCAATATTTGCACTCTGGCCTAATTCCTTCCATGGTTACAATTTCAAATCTCAGAAAAGTGCCCAGTTCACAGGATCATAAACTGAAGTAAAAAGCCAAGCCAAATTTCCCATGTTCTGAGGCTTGCTGGTTTTGAAAAACTGGGAATCAGGTAGATATGTAGAAATATTTTAATAGTGCTTTCATTGTACTTCTCAAAATCTGCTCTAACTGAGGCAACAAAAAAGAAATCCTAAATGCCTTCACCAGGGAAATCCTAAATGCCTTCACCAGGCTGCACTGCAGATGCACTGCTCATCTACACTCAGACATGGGTGATGCTGAAGAAAACCTCCTCAGCTCTTAAAAACAAAAAACCAAACCAAACCAAACCCCCAAACCACTGTAATCAAGTCGTTTCCAACTCTCAGCAGCCCTACAGATAGAGTAGAACTGACCCATAGAATTTCCAAGGAGTGCCTTGTGGATTTGAACTACCAACCTTTTGGTTAGCAATCATACGTAGCACTTAACCACTGCACCACCAGGCACTGACAAGCTGACCCTTCAGAATATCATAGTTTCCATCAGACTACGGCTGAGAGGCAGGACCATTAGACCATTAGACTTGGATTTTAGTCTTGGCTCTGGGCAGAAGAAATGATGAATTAAGGATGCTCTGTTTCCTAATCAGTGAAAGAGGGTTTCTGTATTCCATAGATTTTTCTATCCAGTTAGTTGCGAGGGTCTTCATGGCATCATTAGTCACTCTCGTGGACCAGTTTTGTAAGCCCCATAAAAAGTAACCAGGAAACTCTGAATACTACTGTGCTGTGTCCTACTTCCGTGAAGAGTTCTTTAGTCCGTAAAACAATGACAATGGAACTAAATCCTATGCTTTATTAAAAAATAATCTTTAAATTTGAAAGTAATTTTTAAATGTCCATAATAAGCTCAATCTAATATTCTACTCCAGCTTGTAATTAAATCACTTAAAATTATGTGTGTGTGTGTCTGCGTCTGTCTGTGTGTGTGTGTGTGTGTGTGTGTGTGTGTGTGTGTGTATACTCTCAGTTTGCAGAGTCCTAGGGAAATGCAAAGCTCCCAACTTGAGATTTTGCCATACATTTTTTTAAACTGTAAGCTCATTATAAATACTAAGAATCAAAGCATTAAGTTTTGTTCTTCTCTTGTTACATATGAAACCAATTACCCATTTTAATGAGCTGGAATGACATCAAGACATTATACTTCTGAGTTCTAAAAGGTAGGAAATTTGGGTATGTGTAAATGTCAATAAAATACTTTCCTGAATTAATCTTTTTGGCTTTAAGAAATAAGCACGATGAATAAACACCATCAAAGAACAGATCTTACCAGTGCATAAAATTGTACCTGCTATTAGTATTTTTCTTTTTCACTAAAACAGTGTTATACTGATAATGATTATTGCAATTAAAGAGTTTAACTGTGACATTAAGCTAACAGACTTGAGAGCTACTTTAGAGAATCAATCAAAGGGTTATTAAGTCAATGTTGAGAAGAAAGCAAAAAACAACAAAAGACAGAAAAGGAGACACGAATTCAAAGTAATGCCACCAATAATCTGTTAGTCTAGGTGTCTTAATGCCACCTCACATATAAGTGCCTGTGAATGGGGACAGGGTAAAGAAGAAAGGGTAATAAATACACAGTCGCTGTCCCAAGGCTCTAACTCCCAGAGCCGGTTTCTGTTCTTCACTCTGAGACGCTGCTCAGCCTTCAGAGTGACTCCGTTCCTCTCTCTCCCAGGCACACCACCCCTCCCTGTGCTGTAAAACTGTCCTTCACTCACTTTATTTATTTATATCCCAATCAAGTGATTTTTCCCCAAACTCAGAAGTAGGGGAGGGGGACTAGTGCCTTGGTAACTAAAAACAGAGTCTCCAAAAAAGGCCCTTATTGACAATTTCATTATCAGCTGCTGTTAAGTCAGTTTCAACTCACAGCGACTCTGTCTGGGACAAAATGAAACAAAACAAAACACGGCCCGGTCCTTCACTGTCCTCGCAAGTGTTTTTCTGCTCGAGCCCACCGCTGTAGCCAATGTGTCAACGCATCTGGCTGAGGGTCTTCCTCTTTTTCGCTGACCCTCTCCTTTACCCAGCATGGTGTCCTTCTCCAGCGACTGGTCCTTCCTGATAACTTGTCCAAAGTCCAGGAGACCAAGTCTCACCATCCTGGCTTCTAAGGAGCATCCTGGTTTCCACATCAGACTTCTTTCTTCTACAGTTACAACGCTTTGCAGCATTTCTGACAAAGAATGATAGGTATCCCACTAACTGCCAAGATCTGGACCTTACCCTCTAACTCCTCCGAAGTTAATAAAGCCTTTGGGGATTCTGGTTTGAAGGACTGGAACACACTTTCACTTAATGTTTGGGTTATACAAATTACTGAGAGGTAAACAAAATATACATATTCGGTAAATAAATTACTTCTGATTTTATTTTTAACTTTTCATTCTCAACCAGATTAACCTGATACACAATGAGCATGGTGAAAGAGAAAAAAGAAGTGCTTTTTTAGTTCAAAGAATTTATGGAAATTTTCTTAAAATCTGTTCAGGACCAAGTTTAACACAAACGAAATAGAATAGGAGCATGAATATCACACAGAATTCTAAAAAGAAGGCATTTTGAAGAACTAGTTCCTCAATCTAAGACTCATACTTTGGCTCCACCAACAGAGTGCTCATGGATATTCTTTAGCTACTTTACAAAATCAAACCCAACTCACTGCTGTGGAGTGGATTCCCACTCACAGCGACCCCTAGAGGACAGAGTAGAACTGCCCCATAGAGCTTCCAAGGAGCACCTGGTGGGTTCCAACTGCCAACCTTTCGGTTAGCAGATGAGCCCTTAACCAGGACACCACCAGGGTTTCCCTGTAACCATCAGTTGACACTAAATCTGTGACTTCAGATTTTTTTAATTTTTTAATTTCTAGAACGGCTTCCTCAAGAAATCAGAATCTTACCTTTTGGCATCTTCTGGAGAGGTTTCTTGGTGCTTTGAAAACTCCTGAGGTCTATGCCAAACATCCATTCTCTTCCTCCCGGGGTCTTAAGGCTCGGAGAGATTCCAACACCTGCTGCTACCACTGAGTGGGGAGGCTGAGGGGAGCTTCAGCGTTCAACAGCGGGGTCACTGAGCCAGAGCCAAAGCTTGGGAAGCCTTAACCATCGAAAGCAAGTGTAGAGGCTGACGGAGCGCCTGGCATGGGCCTCAATTGTAGCAGCAGGGGGAGGAATGTTTCCTGCCCTCCCAAGGGTTTAGGGGCAGCCATCACGGAACCCACACTTCTGCCAAAGGACAGGGCTGAGAAGCTGGGAACAGGACCACACAGCACAAGACCCTGGGAGAAGGGACCAACGCGCACAGAGCTCGGGTCGTGCTAGCAAAGAGCCACCAACAATCTCCACAAGAAGCCATGGAGACACACAACACAGGACATGGAGACAGGCCATTCTAGCGTCCCATGAGAAAGCCAAAGACACGGATGGGCAGGAGTAGGGGTGAGGGGGCATCTAGTTCTAGAAAGAAAAGTAAGGAACACATATTACAGCACGTCAACTGTACTGGAGGTTAAAAATCTAACATGTGACATTCTAATGTTTATACCAAGATGGTGAAACATACATTTCATAAAGGCTGAGATGAAAGGGCAAAGTTGTCAGTTCGTGGAGGAAGAAATGAGAAGACAGGGGAGAGATGAAACTCGGCTGATTTTTGAATTGAGAAACAATTAAAATCGTTTTTATTAAGTACAACACACGTTACATATCAAACCTATTATAAGCAGATGAAGTAGGCTGAAGGAACTCAAAAGGAAAATACGGAGAGCATTCTGAGACGAGAAGAAAGACAACAGAGTGAAAATGAAAAAAGCAGACAGAAGAAAAGGGATTAATAAGATTTCATGCACAGTGAAATAAACCACTCACTGCCCTACCATCTTCCTGGATCCTATGCTGTGACTTCCTTGCAAATGCTCATAGTTCAATAAGCAGTACCGACAGCTCTCCAATGGCTTGCAAGCCTTCAGCACTTGTCTTATGGAGACCACGGAAGGTAAAAACTCAACAGCTACAAGAGACAGACCCTAAGCCAATTTTGTGAGCTGAATGACATCAAGCCAGAGATGAAGCACGCACAGTGACAGGATCATAATAATCCCTCCCCTGTATCAAGTGAAAATCAAATACATCAAATCCAAATGAAAATACTCAGGCTCATTTAAACACACTTCTTCTAAGACTCAAAGTAAATCAAACATGCACAGCCTTTTATATTTGCTGAAGAACAAGACGAGAAGAAACTACTGGCAGATAGGATAGCGGTGCACGTGCATGTGTACATGTGTTTAGTCTCGGTCTCTGCTGTTCTGTAGATCCTTACAAGTGTCTCCACGAATGAGATGGATAACACAGGTGCGGAAATACAAACTACAACTGATTAAAAAAAAATGAAACAAATGTGGAAGAGAAGACAAGGGAGCGAGTTAACGTAGCCCACCTGCAAAGGTGGCGAGGTCACCTACCGTCACCACCACCGCTTGGAGGACGGGGTATGTCAGCTCCATGTTCCCTCGAAACAGAAAACGTGTGCTGGCTCTTTTTAAAATAAACATTGGGCTGTTACTCAAGTATCTTATGAAAGGAGTCAGATCAGATCATTTAAAGTGGTGTTTCTCTTGTTAAACTCCACAAGAGGAGATGATTGAACGTGTGCTTTGTCACATTCCTGGAACCTACCCAGTTAATCTAGCAACATAATATAGGTGCTCAATCAATATATGCTGGATGAATGGTGATACCCAAAATGGGAAGAGACATGAAAGCGAAGGGGGTTTTGCAGGCAAATAAATTAGTAAAGCATTAAAAGAAAATTAAATGGGCTTCTTCCTCCACGTCTCGTCAGAGCCTTTACAATATGGGCCGCCACCCTTAACTTTTTTCTTGGATTTACTTTTTCTTGGAATGTCTAACTTTTTTCTTGGAATACTAAACTTAACCTTTTTTCTTGGAATACCTATTAATTACAGAAAAACTAACGAGGAAATAATTGGACTATACCTTAATGGAAAATGTGAAATTCTTCTTTCAATTTTTAAAAATGAAAGACACAGTTAAACTACTAAGTGTACGTATTTGTGACTCATGTAAATTATAAGACGCAACATGCATTCATGTATAGATTACGTATAGACAGACATCAAAACACGGATGTTTCTTGCATGCCAGGATGTGCAAAAAAAACTACCACTGCTTTGGGAAGAGAAAGTTTTGGAGCATGTAGGGACCTCTGAGACAGTACATTCAAATTTTTAATTTTAACAATAAAAGGACTTGCTTAAGGAGGCTATCTTTTATGGGCATATAAATACATGAACAACAAAGTTATTATTATTATTGCTAAGGTCAAAAATCCATCCTGTGCAACTATCTGGCTAGTAGAACCAATGTCTGACTAATTGGTTTGCATAATTATCTGGAATTAAAAAGAATAGTCCTGTTCTTCAGACAAGAATTAGGCATATTAACAAAATAATCTCTCAACACTGTATAAACTACCAGTGTGAACAAAGAGGCATTCCAATATGAATAAAAATTAAAAAAATCCTTTTCATACAAAAAAATCTTTTTCATGAAAAACAACAGTAGAGATTTAAAAATGACCAAGATACTTCAGGAAACGATGTTCTCACAGGGTCTACAGGGTCACTATGAGTCGGACCCAACTCCACGGCAGTGGGTTTGTTTTTTTTTTTTTTCCATTAAGAAGCCGCTAACAAATTTCCCCATTAGTGTTTTCAGGTGCTGAAGCTGGGAGCAGACATGGATTTGATTTACAAATACAGATCCCACCCAGATCAGGTTAAACCACACCAAACCCAGCGCCATGGGGTAGATGCTGGTTCACAGTGACCCTACAGGACAGAGTAGAACCAGTCCATGGAGTTTCCAAGGAGCGTCTGGTGGATTTGAGCTGCTGACCTTCTGGTTAGCAGCCATAGACCTTAACCACTGTACCACCAGGGTTTCCCAGATCAGGTCACCAGCATTAAAACTATGATTCCTTTCTGAAAGGAAGCCTCAGATTTTCAGATAATCTGAGAGCCTTTTCCCATGAACACTTCTGCTGTCTCAGTCCTGTCCAAGAGGAGACTTCATACGCTTGTTCCCCACCTGCCTGACTCACTCACCAACATCCATCAGCCAACTCCAGGCTTTATCTTCAAGACATAAGATACAGCTTCTTCTTGCCATGGTGCCATGGAAAGGATCCAGAAGGTCCCCCTGAAACACCGTTTCCTAAGTGGCCGCCGCAGCACCGAGAGTCAAAGACACACCAGGTGAGCCGCATCCCTCCGCAGCCAGACTAGCAGCAGCAGCGGCAGGCAGCAGAAGCCGGGCAGACCACTGAGAACCACCTCCCTGCAGGATGCTGGCCAAAGCAATCTGGTGCCTGCTACACCCAGGCAAGAGGACGTCTGCACCGTTCTCAGAGGCGTCGAAGCAAGTGTTTTCCAGGGATCAGCCTTCAAATCTGGTCCCCACACACAGTGACAAAGACATGGTTACTCTGAAATTCTAAGTTTCTCACGGTACAACAGACATGTTCTCACATGTTGTCATTACTAGGTGGAAGCCCAGAGGAGTTCTTTAAAAAAAAATATTCCCCTTCCTGCTCTCAATTAAGCAAATGGATTGTCCAGAAATTTCCCGTTAATGAAAGAAAGGAAGTCACCCTCTAAAATAAATGCCATCACGCAATGTTGGTCATTTCTTTCCTAATGTTCTATCTGCCTTCCTCGCACAGAATCACTTTTGCAAATGCTAACGTTTTCATAATCTTTACAACACTCAACAGATGGAGAAGTATCAGATCCCATGATCTTTATTTCACAGAGCAGTGCCGACTCCTTTGCTTGTCTATTCCATTTTCATATCGGTGTCACTGAGTAGCTGCTTTCCCTTCCGGGGAGGTCAAAGTAACAAGTGGAAAGCATCAAGTGAACCACATCATATCAGTAAGAAAGCATTAACTTTACTGAAGCAATTCATCCAGAGCTAACATCCTAGAGGTGTACAAAGCATCCAGAGAAATTTTTCAGTTTCAAAAGCTCAACAAAGGACAAGTGACAACACCGATGGTTATCTACCTGATCACTGATTCCTGGTGCTGCAGCGGTACAGCGCTCACTGCTAACCACAAACGTCAGCAGTTTCAATCCCCCTGCTAGCTGCTCACTGGAAAACCCGATGCGGCAGCTCTACTCTGCCCTGTGGGGTCACTGGGAGTCAGAACTGACTCAGTGCCAATGGGTTTGGGTTTTTTGGTTCCTCACTTAATGATTAGAGAAGAATTATAAACATCAAGGCATGTGCTTTCCACATAGTACAGTATAACACTTCCTCATCACAAAAAATGAAAACACTAT
Organism: Heterohyrax brucei; assembly: GCA_028571685.1. Classification (NCBI taxonomy): domain Eukaryota; kingdom Metazoa; phylum Chordata; class Mammalia; order Hyracoidea; family Procaviidae; genus Heterohyrax; species Heterohyrax brucei. The sequence goes on along the minus strand of CM053163.1, from coordinate 67,310,489 downwards.
GTACACGGACTCAGGCTTCCACCATGTAAAAATTTCAGTGTTCACCTCATCAAAGTAATGATAATTACATGGCTGACACATATGAGAACTTATTAAATGCCCCATTTTCTGAGCTCTCCACGTGTCCATCATTCCAGCTCCTTTTCAAAAGAACCTTACAGATGTGACAGTTACTGCTCCCATTTCGAAGATGAAGAAACTGAGGCTCAGTCAGTTTATATAACTTGTTCAAGGCTAAACACTCTCGAGGCAGAGCTTGTCACCTCTCTGTGCACCCAGCAGCATTAACTGTGGCTGTCTGTGCTTCAGAAATGCTGGTGGCGTAGAAGTTCAGTGTTACATCTGCTCACCAGAAGACCAGCAGTTTCAGTCCACCAGGGCCGTTCTACTCTGTCCTATGGGGTTTCCACAGGTCATAATTGACAGCAACAGGGTTTTTGTTTTGCTTTGTTTTTCATTTGTGCTTCCCAAGTTTGCTTTTAACGAGAACATTAGAGGCTTTTTTCATAAAGCTCAGACACAGCTGCTACAAAACTTCCTAAGTGCTTTACATGCATTAAATGATTTAAAAATTCGAAACGATCCTAGGAGGTTCATATTCTTCCACTCTAAGCATCACATCTGAGGAACCTAAGCTGTGGAGCGTTAAGTTACTGACTTGCCCAAGGTCATACAGCTAATTTGTAGAAACCTACTCGTGGTGGTCAAGGCCATTCCAACTCATAGTGACGCTACAAGTGGATTTGAATGGCTGACCTGGTCAGCAGCTGAGTTTCTAACTATTGTGCCACGAGGCCTATAAACAGCAATGCTAACATCTAGATACAGAAAACCTACCCTCTACTGCTTCTGAAAGCTGCAGGAGTGGGACAGCTCCCCTCCCCATGCTCCTCCTACTACCAAGGAAGGCAGAGGGTGAAGAAAGTGAATAAAAAATGCCAGATGTGGCCAGAACCCTGGTGAGAGAGGATCTGATGTCACCGTCCACTTTTCAAAAGCATCACAGGTATAAAGTATATGAAGCTGACATAACACTGAAAGCCACATCCATTTCTCTTACTGATGTTTACTAGCTTAAGGAATTAACAAACGCTTCATAGATTCTCAGACATTAAAATGTCAAGGATAAATATAGTTGCCATGTTTGTTTTGTGTGTTTCCAAGTGTATCCTATCTTCTGAGACAATCACAGGCCATTAACATAACCGCCAGCAACAGTCCCATCATTCTGGGTTTGGGGGATCACCCAGGGCAGCCACGCAGGCTTATATTTCATGCTGATAGTTGTGCAAATAAACTTAATTATGTGCAATGGCCCTCACAAAACTGGCAGTGTAGAAGAAGCTTCAGAAATCCAAGAATCGCTGTGGTACCGGAGCTGAAATCAACCCTGGACCAAGATACTTGCTTGAATCTTCAGCAGATACAGATGCTCTTTCTTGGATCGGCTCTTGAGAATACAAAGCATGTGGCTGATCTCAGAAGACCCAAATCCACCAGGGAGGACCCAAGGACAAATCCTAAAACCAAGCTATGTTTTCGGTGCGGCAGCATGCTTAAATTCTGGACTAACTCTGCCTATCTTCAAACTTTTTGAGTCCAACCTAATATAAAACAGCCCAAGAAACCATGAGAACTTCAGAGAGAAAAATACGGTGATGGGAAAAGGCTCCCATCCTATGTCAGCCGAGGCACAAGCCTAAAGAAAAGCAGCTACTTGGTGGCATTAAGAAGAAGAATTGATCTTGGTGTCCATGTGGCAAAGGAGGAATTGGTGGCTCATCCAGTCTACTTCCTTACCATTATCTTTGAAATCCACAGTTTCTTGGGAAAGAAGTTATCTGAAAACCTTTACTCCAGTTCTAGGCCACGGTCTTCCTTTTCTGCTCTGCAGAATTCCTTGGGAATTAGTGACATACCCTGACTCTACATACGCCTGACAGCAAGCTGGCACTCTGTCTAGGTCTCCAAAACCGAACTCACACAGAAATTATTTAAAAATTCTAAAAAGCACATTCTGACATCTTCTGGGTGAGAAGAACAAAGTAATCCCACAGGTTTTTATATAAGATGGAGCACAGCGGCCGATTTTTATGACCTTGGCATTACCGAGTGATAGACTAGGGAGCATCATGACTCATTGATGCAGTCACCAAATATTTATGCGTATTATTTGACTGCTCAGCTCACCCACTGCAGCTACAATTCTTTCTTGCTGATGTTAGTGACAGGGCAATTACACAAAGTCACAAATATCTCAGTCTTTGATCCTCTGAGCAGACTCTACTTTTAGAATGATATTAATAGAGAAGTTAGAACTGTATAGATGGATAAGCTAACGGCTTCTTCCTCCTCAACACTTACTGGCTCTATTTCCTGTGACAAAATTCCTTGATACTTGGCTTAATCTGCAAAGAGACAGCACCTCTAGGAGACCCACGAGCCACAACAAGTGGGGTTGCAAAGGGCTCCCTAGTCTCCCCTGGAATTCCGACAACACACCCACGATTGGAGAATCGATCCCTCATTAACGCCGAGCCCGCCAGAAAGAACTGTCCACCTGAAAGGGAAAAGCTCCAACTCTGCATTACAAATTCCTGAGTCATCCCGTCTTCACAGCTTTAGGCTTTAAATAAACCTAAATGCGGGCTGGAGAAAATCTACAAGTGACTCACTGTGACTTTGTATTTCCAAACCAGGAAGAGGAAAAACTTTCAGCATCTGAGATAACATTTGTTTTCCGTAGTTTGGAAAATAAACATTTTCTAGGGAGTCATGCCAGGGAGACAGGGAAGGGAGGGGGGTTTGAGGCGGGGGTGTGTGTGTCTGTATGGGAAAGGTGGGGAGACAGAGGCAGCGAGATGGGCAGACACACAGGGAGGGTGATCTCACGGATCTGTGTTTTGCATAAATTGGGCTTTTTAAACTGGAGTTGGAATTCAGCTTGGCATATTCAGTACATGTGACCTATAAAAATCTTAACAGTCTATCATTAAATCAACAGGAAATCTTTAGTTGACTGAAGAATATATTTCTATGAATTCAGTGATAAAGAATCTCTCTCCCATGTACCCAACATAGCATGACAGAAAATTGTGGGTCTCTAAATCAGATCAACCTGACACTTTTATTTCAGTCTACATAAGCCATTTTGTGCATCTAAATGATACAGTCTATCTCTTCCCCTCCTAAGAGAACAGGCAGTGTGCCTCAGGTCACACTTACATAAACCTAGACACAACTGCTCATTTACAATACATTTTATGCCTTTGACTCTTCACTGGACTTATCAGGGATGACCCAGACAGGTTAGTAGTTCTATATTTGTCAAACATGCATAAGAAGCAATGCACACAAATCCAGCGTTCTGAATTACCACGCCATCCATAACAGCTCTCATCCCCACAGTCCTTCTCCCTGCAGTCTCCCCATATGTCAGATGGGGGTACACCAAGCAATCCTGTGTTCTGTATTTGGGAAATGCATTACAAATTGAGGGGACAAAATGCTACCTCCACATCAGCTATATGCTGATGTCTATTAGTGATGTAACATTGAGGCAGATATATTACCCTCCTCACTGGACAGATGAAAACATTTAGAGATGCTGGATAACATGTCCAGCAAAATATTTTTCATGCACATCCTAAAGGCCTTGGAAATGAGAAGTAAATGAAAACGTACAATCACACACACATACACTGTAATGTTTACTTTCATGTTTTTTTGATATTAGGATAGTTACAAATGTAGGGATGATGCATAGAGTTAATGTATACTTTCAAGAACTTCCAGAAATAGTTCTGTCGATAATCAGAGATTGCTACCCCTTTTGTTACCGGGTGAACTAAATGTACCCTAAGTTAGGAAGCATGTCAAACCAAAAAGCATAACATAAGTATTTGATGACAGCCTAGCTCTTTTTTGATTCTTGCCAGTGCTTGAAAATAGTAGAACTCAAGTCTGTTACGAAAGAAAGACATTTTCACAGTTCCCGTTCTGACACGTAAGGCCAGTCAGCTCAGCTACAGAGCAAACTCGCTCTTATTTTTTATGGGCTTTTCTCCATCCCGAGAAGAGAGGTTCTCCATTTTTGCTTTGTTTGTTTTTAATATAAACTCTAGATTGTGATGTGAAACGCTACCTCCCGCTCTCAGATGAGCTCATACCTGTCTTTTAGCACTCCCACCCCACATTCCTGTTTTAAATACCTCTTCCCCACCCCCTACTTTCCCCCCCTTCCAGAAATGACTAATCTTCCTGTTATTCCACGCTGTCAGTTTTTCCCCTGCTAGTCTTTTCATATTGCATAACATTTGCTTTTCACCAACTCCTTCTGGAATTGTACGACTCTCTCCTTGGGGCCAGCCTTCCGTTTCCAGCCGACTTAAATAGCCAGTATTTATTTATTAGCAGTTTTCGTCAGCTTCTGTGCCATTCAAATTAAGCTATTTCCTCAAGTCAAAAATACCACTCTTCTTTCAGCTGACATAACATAAATATCCACTTGTCGATCCTCAAAGTTAATTGCAGACTAACCCTCACAGTTACTGGATATCACAATTAAAAGCATTTAACTTTTTGTACCCCTTCAAATTTCCTAGTAATGTGCTCCAGCAAAAGAAACACAATATGACTCCTTTTCAAGATCTCTCTTTTTCTCCCCAGCAGTTCCCTGGAACATCTTAAAACATTTTTGTGTAGACTTATGACCAGAGTTGAAGTTTTTACATTTTTCTAATTTCCAATTGTGAGAAAGGCTTTTAATTAACGCCACAAGTTTTCCTCTTAGTCACAAACAATTATTAACTGCTTTATCAGACTCTGGCAACCCTGGTGGTGCAGTGGTTAAGCGCTACATCTGCTAACCATAAGGTCAGCAGTTCGAATCTGCCAGTCGCTCCTTGGAAACTCTAGGCAGCAGTTCTACTCTGTCCTGTAGGGTCACTATGAGTCAGAATCAACCCGACGGCAGTGGGTTGGGTTTGCCTTTTGTTATATCAGACTATAGGGTCACTGTGAGTTGGAATCGACTCGACAGCAATGGGTCAGGTTTGGTTTGGGCATATCAGACTATTTGGATATCAATAAAAGACCTGAGTTTGTAGACAAAAAGTCTGAGAAGATCCTCAAAATTTCCATGTCATTTAAATACCATACAATGCGTCACGGCATGTGCATTACCTATAACAAGACAATAATGTAAGTCATAATCCCAGATTTAGAGAATCCATTCTGGGGCAAACTCAACGTTATATCACATTCAGTATTATCTCACATGTACCTGTTAGTCATATACAAGAAACCCTGATGGGTTGTCTTTGCTTAATCCATAGCAGAAAGAGTCTTCATTTTTGCTTTTATTTTTTAACAAATAACCAAAAGGTTGGCAGTTCAAGTCCACCCGGTGCTCCCTGGGAACTCTAGGAGGCAGTTCCATTCTGCCCTATGGGCGTGTTACGAGTGGGAGTTAGCCCGACAGCAGGGGGTCTGGTTTTGGATCCATACACAAATATGTTCACCAAGCTTTAGAAACAGTCCATTTCCAAAACGCAAACTGTCAGAGAGACAACAGACACTCTTCAAATTTCACCCTGGCTTCCTGAAAACAGAAGTGAAATGGAGTTTCAATGTCTGCATCTACGGAAACAGGACTGGACTTTGTTTTCTATCCTTAGTCTACAGGGGTCCCCACTGCTGTCTTCTTATTAAAAACATCCCCTTCTTTGTCCAAGATAGTGCGCTGAATGGAATCCAGTACATTTTCTTTGGGTCAACAGGAACAGCTTTGCTTTCCAACCTCTTTACCGTCACCATTTCAGGCCATAAACCTAGGGACCCTATCAAAACCAAACCACACCCACTGCCATCGAGTCAATTCCAACTCAAAGCAACTTGCTTTGCTATGACGAATATTACAGTCAGCTAAAATTACTGTTTAGCTGAAATGGGCATTGTACATTTGTATATGTGACACTAGGTATTGTTTTATGCAAAACCAGATGTTCTGGTTTTTTTACAGTGATGTTCTATTGGGACTAGAAATAAACATACATATTCTATGAAAAAGAGAGCACTCATGTAGACATGGTTGTCTAGTGGTTAAGCGCTACATCTGCTGACCAAAAGATCAGCAATTCAAATCTGCCAGATGCTCCTTGGAAACTCTATGGGGCAGCGTTTATGTAGACCTATGACCCCAGCAATTAGCACCCAAAGTCAAACCCACCACTCTGGGGTCAATTCTGACTCACAGAGACCCTATAGGACAGAGTAGAACTGCCCCACAGAGTTTCCAACGAGCACCGGGTGGATTTGAACGGCCAACCTTTCAGTCAGCAGTCCAGCTCTTAACCACTGTGCCACCAGGGTTCCAATCACCGAGAAGTATATTTGTGGCAAAAACAAAAGTTTTGGGTACCATGGGAAGTAAAGTTACCAAAATGCATTAAGTCAGAAAAGAAAAGATTAGGAGAGAAAAATGCAAAGAATCAGCCCCAAGGAAAAAGTTTTATAAAAGTTGACTACAATATTTTGAATATATCTGTAACTTTAAGGAGATCTAATATTAGAGGTTACTGTTTGGTGCTGGAAATTGATAAATGTAAAAAAGGCGTTTCTCCAACGTTCTGATATAAATCACACTGAGAGCTGCCAACCAGCTACTAAAGGACAGTCCTCCTTACAGAAGAATCCCAGGTAGTCCAGGTAATAAAGGTAGCTGAATGATATAATCAAAAGTCACTATTTTCAGCACCTAAAAAAAAAACGGAGATAGGAAATTACCAACCGTGGGGTCATTGAAAGAACTTTATTGCAGCTGACTCAGCAAGACAACACCTGAACTCACTGAGCTGAACAACAGAAATTCTGTCATCCTAAAGTGAGGCAGGAGGATGCGCACAGCACTGTCCATGAAGCATGCTTTCCAAATAACAGGTAACATTAAAATCGAGCTTCCCTCCAGCCCTGACTTCTAGGTGACAGAATGCATGATGGCACAGAGAAACAACCCACTAAATTCATAACTGGAATACGAGAAAAGTTTGCAAAATCTATCACTGATGTCCTGAGAACTTCAAACAGCACAGAAAGATAATGCCTAGAAATACAATTCTACGTGGCCGCTCTACATGGCATATCCAAACCACACCCACTGCTGTCGAGTCGATTCTGACTCACAGACCCGACAGGACAGAGTAGAACTGCTCCATAGAGTTTCCAAGGAGCGTCTGGTGGATTCGAACTACTGACCTTTGGGTTAGCAGACGCATCACTTAACCACTACGCCACCAGGGTTTCCACTCTACATGGTAGAAGGCTTAAAAAGAGAGAGAAACCAGCTTTCCACCAGGGAGTCCTGGGGATGGTACAACAGTTGGATGGTCGCTAACTGAAAGGCTGCCAGTCCTGACTCAGCCAGCTGCTTCAAGGAGGACCCGGCAGTGTGCTTTCCTAAAGACTACAGCCAAGAAATCCTAGGGTGTCATTCTGCTCCATCACATGTGGTCATTGTGAGTGAGAATTGAGGACAACAATCTTGTGACCCGTGAGTGCTGACACACATTTCACAGGCAGCCCTCCGGCAGAGGGGAGGACCCCAGGCTCCAGCATCCGTCCATTGCTGCGATGTAACTATCCCCATCACTGCCAAACCCCAGTTTCCAGCGTGCAGTCTCCTGCACAGGGACGTTGGGGTGAGGCCTCGGGGAACCTGCCTGCAGCCACCCAGCTGTCCAGGGACTGACGGGCTAACTGTGCGCACTGGAGAATAACAAGGAAGTCAAAGAAAAGGTGCGACAGCTGTCTGTTTTTTTCCTTTTTTTTCCCCAGGACTCCGTATACAATTTGAAATTAATGAACATCTACGGAATAGAACGTAATCTGTGAAAGACAATGAGGGTGAGTAATTAACTGATAGAGATTCCTCAATGAAACATACATTTTCTAAGGATGACAGAGCTGACATTAAAAATGTATTCTTAATATGTGATTAATGAACTGTGATTAGTGTGTGGTTTCCCGCTAAGGAGTCCTCCCTCAGGGAACACACGGCAGGATTATAAACTCCACACTTTTTTTACTTTTTGGAGGTTCTGCATCCAGAAACCACCAACTCCTTGGTCTCTGAGTTTCTTCTGGCTGTTCTCTTAGTGAATCTAGCCTGTCTTTGAAGAACTAGGGTCTCTTACTTAGCAGAATCCTGCCTTAAATGAACTCCAAAGAGCGGCTGTAACTCGTCACCACTACCTTATACTTACTGAAGGCGCCCTGTTCATGCAGTGGTTAATTATTTTGGGGTTCCCACTGCGATCAGCAGTTTGAGCTCGCCAGCCACTCCATGGGAGAAAGATAAAGACCAACAGCCTTCAAGACCCCTAGGAGGCAGTTGTACCCTGTCCTACAGGGCCTCTATGACTCAGAATCAAGGGCACACAACACACTTACTAAATTCACATGCAAAACAAATGCCTCGTTAGAGAGTATAGGATGTTTTCTCACTTTCCTCCTGTTTAGATAAGGAGACCCAAGGCATCTGTTCTTGGGCCAGTTTAACCATTGATTTCTCCTCTTCTGTTTATAAACAGAAAATTTCACTTTCTGCAATCCACAGCCTTGGGGAGAAAAACTCACAGAGGGAGTGATTAAAAAGTGGGGGAAAACAAATCAATAAACAACACTCTCGCCTGGTACATAAACTAACTCAGCCAATTTTGTTCCTTAACTAAATTGTGATTTTTTTTTTTTCTCAGCTCATGGCCTTCTCAGACTTAGATGAGAAAAGACTTTCTTAACCTCTGTGAAATTACAATTAGTTAAGAAATGAAACTTGAAGTCAGTAATTTTGTTTCATATGTCATGCCAGTTTTCATCTCCTTGACATGGCTTTTGGAAAGGGGACTGCATCCAGTTTTAAGGAGACACATGACCTGGTTTACAAGTGTGATGACTCTAACTAGTTTAACTATAAAACCACTGCCATCGAGCTGATTCTGACTCACAGCGACCCTACAGGACAGACTAGAACTGCTCCATAGAGTTTCCAAGAAGCACCAGGCAGATTTGAACCGCCACCCTTTTGGCTAGCGGCTGTAGCACTTACACTCTATGGCACCAGAATTTCCAGTTTCATAATAGATTCTCACAATCTTGGTGATGCGGGGGTCAAGAGAGTCCTGATATAGATTGAGAGTTACTTTTTCTGCTGATATTCCATATTTCAACCCATTTTCGATTCAGTAAAAGTGAAGGACTATTTGGGAGCTCCGGCTGGTGGAAACAATTATGGTATTTCATTATGTGCTGAAAGGCTGGAGGTTCAAGTTCAGCACACGCCCCCTGCAAGACCTGGTGATCCACTAAAAAAATAAACCCATGGAGCACAGTTCTACTCAGATACACACAGTTTCACAGCGAACTGGGGTCAACGGCAACTTGTTTTTGGTAAAACTGTATTTGCCAGAAGCGTACCACATCGAGCCGTCAGTCACTAGAGATTCGTAGATGACCAAGGTCTACCCCTACCTTTTGAAAGCTTCCAGATAAGAAGCACAGAATCAAAAACTGAAGTACAACCGGTTATACTAGAGGTATGGCAGAGTGTTAATGCTCCTCCCAACACTGCATTTTTATGTAATAGTAAGTGATGTCTGTGTTTTCAATATCTTTTCTTTTTTCTATACAGTAATACTATCACCTGGGTTATGAGATTCAGATTTAAAACAAGAATGAATAGATTCTGGGTTAGAAATTCAGAGATTCTTTTAAGAGACAACAGGTAGCTTCTGATTTAAAAAATAAAAAAGTAAACACTGCAAATAAAAGAAATAGTACCATCTCTTCCAGAGAATTTGAAAGTAGATTTGACTAGTTTTTTTAAAAAAAAAAATTAGCATGCCACTATGTGCCACACAAAGAGGAAGCAAGACTAGAAATGCAGAATGCAGCGCTACTGACATAGCACCATCCTTTGAAAGCATGAGGATGAAGAATGATACACCAGGCTCGATCTGCAGTCTCCTGAGCACTGGAATTATATCCCAGTATTGGGAAACCCTGGAAAATCAGACTAGCTTTAGAATTACCAACCAACCAAATATACAAAGTATGAAGGTCTTCTCTACTGCTTTCCTCTCTTCGGAGTATGGTGAGAACAAGATGCTGACTGTTTAACACAAGGGTAGGTATTGATCCATATCCAGGGAGACAGTCCATAGAGTCTACGTGATTAGTAATCTCAGATTATTACTAAGGCCCTACCCTTCTCTGAAAACACACTGTCTGCAGAAAAGCATGAGAACTACCCAGTGACGGATCAGCAGAACTTACTCTCTAAGTAGATGACATTTACAGATGGTGACGCTCCTTGAAGTGGACCAGTAATTCTCAGCGGGCACAGGCCCTACAGCTCAAGCGGTGATTACAGCCTTTCGTACTAGCCTGGTAGTGGCTCCCCGTAGCCCTCAAAGGAGCACCGGTGGCACCATGCTTAGGGTTTGTTTTTTAACCAGAAGGTTGGCACTTCGAATCCATCAGGTGCTCCGTGGAAACCCTATGGGGCAGGTCTAACTCTGTCCTATAGGAGTTTGTATTGACTCCGCAGCAACAGCTTTGGGGTCTTTTTTTTTTTTTAAGGTTTTTAACCCTTACAGAGTCTGAAATACTAAGTTTTTAATCCTTCTGATGATCTTCTTCAGAGGGTCAATGTAGGTTTTTCCTCAATCGAAATAGGTAATTCCCAGCATGCCCGGCATCACGGCCTCATCAAGATCATTTTTTTTACATTTTAGAACTTCTCAGTCCCCATCTAAGTATCTGGTATCATCTATCCCCATATAAACATTGGAGTGAAAGAAACGATGTTAAAAAGTGGTAGGGCCCAGGCATTTATTCCTGGGTGAAGTTTGAGCCCCCTTTTCTATTTCAGGTTAAAGACCTGCAATATCGTATAGCTCTCTCAGTTGGAAAACACAATTTATTTTTTTTTTCTGTAAGACTAGAATTTGGGGATATTTAGGTGTGATATGAATCCAGATCATTCTACAAATACGTATTTTTGTGACTGCTATCAGTTCCGTAATAGTTGTCGTCTGATTCACAGAGTGTTTCTCCCACAACAGCCACACAAATCAACATTCTTCTTGATTTTCTCCGAGGATTCACAGGGAAAAGAAAGCTGATGCTGGGTTTATCCTGGGAGCATGCGTCTCCCTATGTACTCTCTGAAGGGTAAATATTATCCTGCATGAGAGCCTGTACTTTTTCAAAAAGATACTCTTATGCACAGGGAGTTAATGCTGTGACCAAAATAACTGGGTATTATGTCACTGTACCAACCAATTTATCATTCCCCTCAGAGACCTGGGCTGTACACACAGCCATTGCATCAGGAAGCCTGAAGAGGTTCCCATAGGCTGCCTGAACAAGATAACATACAGAACATGGCATGCATCCAAATAAAGCCTTGTTCCAGAAGTTGACCTCAACAGAACATTCAGTTGCTCATTACAGCATCAGAACAATTTACTCGGGTGAGTCCTACCATAAATGAAGGGTGCTGGACTCCTCAGATAAATATTTTGTAAATAGTTAATACGCTGCTGTCCAACAAATGTCCCAATGCATGGAAAAAGATTATCTGAAGGTGAACTTAAAAGCACATAAAATGTGCTTACAACGATTGTTTATACTCAGGAAGAAACAGGCTTCCAATTCACTAGACACTTAAGGGTGACAAGGAAACTGCAAACACTGTGACAGAAGTGGTGGGGAACCCAGAGGGGGTGAAGGTAGGCCTCCCACTTTTCAGGCATTTATAAATGAACGGTAAAGAGAAGTATGCGCAAGTTAACTGGAAAATCACGTTTAACGTGATTTATGAAAATCAGGTTTAACATGACTTATGCTATGAAATGTTAAACAGAAGAAAATGTAGAGAAGACTCATTTAATAAAAGATGTCTCGCTTGATGACCACTGTTTAAGAGCTCAGCTACTAACCAAAGATAAGCTGTCTGACTCAACCAACCACTCCTTGAAAACCCTATGGGCACTTCTACCGTGTCCCATCCGTGGCTATGAGTTAGAATCCACTTGATAGCAATGGATTTGGTTTTGGTTGGGATAGATAAGGGTATCTTAAGACTTATAATACAGAGACAGAGACGTATTCATGTGTCAGCTACAACCACAGACTGGCTACAAACACAAGAGTTCAGGGAAAAATGTCAGCAAAAGGCTTCTATCAGACTCAGTTGGCTGTATGGAATTTAAAAACAGTATGTTGCTTATTTTCATATTATTTTATATCATATCCTACAAATCCTTTATATTAATAAATTTCATATCTAACATATGTACATACTTATGATTTCTTTCTTTTTTTGGCAGGACCACTGTTTATCAGGAAGTCACTGGGCCAACTTTTAATGTCATCATATCCAAGGCATCAGAGTAATCAAGAGAGTTACTCATTTGGGCTCAGCCTTAATAACCGAAAAATAAACCAAATCCACTACTGTCAAGTTGATTTTGACTCACAGCAACCCTACAGGATGAAGGAGAACTGTCCCATGAGGCTACCAAAGGGTAGCTGGTGGATTCCAATTGCCACCCTTTTGGTTAGTAGCCATAGCTCTTAACCACTATGCCACTATGGTTTCTCCAGCTTGAAGAGCAGTTATTATTTCTCAGGTGTGTCAGTAATGCCATTTTCACAAAATGAAGATGCCACATTCTAGTCTGTGCAGTGACTTATGGACTGGCCATATTTACAGTGTTCTGGTAACCCCCATATCTTGCAAACATGAACCCCAACCTTCCTGCTCTTCAGCTGGCTGCATGTCATTGTTTTTAAAGACTCATTAACTATGCAACTGCAGGAGCCTACAGACCTCTTGCAGTCCCATGTAGGAAGTGACAAAAACCAAGAGAAACACAAACCCACCGGCAGCGAGTCAATCCCAACTCAACAAAGGGGGAATAAAAAAAGCAATCTCTAAATATCAGACACAACCCTTGAAGACACCACGAATAATCTTTTTAAATGCAAAGACTAAACAAATCTTAGAAGGAGGACCTAAAAACAACAAAAAACGATTTTTCATGAAACTAAAGCTAGAACCAGAAGTTTCTATTCCCAAAGGTTTTATAAAGCTTTGATTGCAGACGAAGTGGGGATTTTCAGTATTGTTCTCTAAAGCAGATACTTTGTTAAAACTGGAGCCACAGCTGAATTTCTATTTTCTGTCAAGCGGCTTCAAAAATCTTGAAGAGCTTCCAAAGTTCACCTTTCAGTCACAGATTCGACAGGCCCATAAAACAGAAAGAGACTAAAGGGGCTCATCAGCCCAGGGGCAAGTACTCACAGGCAGGAGGGAGCAAGAACGCTGGTGATAGGGAATCCAAGATTGAGAAGACAGAGTGTTGACATGTCCTGGGATTGTTAAACAATGTCATAAAACCATATGAATACTAACTGTTTAATAAGAAGCTAGTTTGTCCTGTAAAACTTCATCTAAAATACAAAAAAAAAAAAAAAGATACATTAAAGGACACTTCCAACAGTGCAAATAAAAATAATCCTAGTAGGTTAGATTCTACATTTTAAAGATTAATCAGATACTAAACCACCCTAATCGGATCTGACTCAACAGCACTTGGCTGGCTGGCTGGCTAAACCACCCTAATAATCAGGGATACTTAACCAACCAGAATATCATCATTTGAGAGCTGGCTGAATGACTATACAATGTCTTTTTATTTTATTTTTTTAAATGTGTATTGATTTTATCTCTAGTCTTCAAACTGATATAATAGCAAGCCATGGATTTAAAATGCAATTTGCAGGATGTCCTTTTCAAGATCTATGCAGTAATGACAAAGCCAGTGCTTTGAAGGCAGCAAGCCCGCACAGAGCGCTGTGTCATGGGGTGAACGGCTGCCAGTGCACAATGCATCTTTTCAAACCACCTAGAGAAGAATCAGTAAATCCACCAACAAATGACTCCTCATCCATCAAGTCCTATTTGAATCCAAAGGCAGTTCAGAACCATGCAGTGAAATAAATCTGGAGTAATTTTAGAAACCTAAGCCATTTTATTTTTATATTTATGATGATACAGTTTTATTTGTGTCACTAGAATACAGATACACACATGCGTAAGTGCGTGTGAATGCACATGTGCACACACCCACACCCACACCCACAGTTCAAGAAATGGAGTCTCCAAGTCCTGCCCAGGTAGCTACATTAAAAACAGTAATGGTATTACCTAACTTCTGGGAGAACTTCATGACAACACACCTTAATAACTGCAAATATACTGAATTCTTTTATGTATCCTTTTAAGGAGTTATGTGTACAGCAAATACATTTTTGCAATCGAATCAGTTGCAGGAGACTTCCGAGTTGAGAGTTTTTATTTCTTCCAACTGTGACCTGTTTTCCTCTAGAATAGTTACTAAGAAAAATATTTTTCAGCTAGTTGCGAAGATCACTTCCTGAGAAGCCTTTTCCTTTGTATTATTAAATAGTCTGGAAAATCACTCGCTTGACTCGTTCAGGCCATCCAAATGCACTCCAGGCTAAGACTGACCATGGGTTCTCCATGTTTCACGCAAATTTGGCATGAGAAGATATAGTAGCGGTACTTGGAGTTTCAGAGGGCACAGTGAGTCAACAGTTTACAAAACTCTATAGACACAGTCTGGGGAAACCCTGGTGGTGCAGCTGGTTGAGTGTTATATCTACTAAGCAAAACGTCTGCAGTTCAAATCCACCAAGTGCTCCCTGGAAACTCTACTCTGACCTCTAGGGTCACTATGGGTCGGATGGACTCAAAGACAGTGGGACAGACATAGCCTAGTCATCTGGGGTACCTAGAAATTACCACTTCTTACACAGATGAAATACAAACCAAAGGATCTTCTTAAGTTGTAACAGACTCTTTATCATGCCTTTTTTTTTTAAACTTCACTGCTGTAAAAAAGAATTAATTAGAACTTCAAATGGAAGATACTAGAGTTATCTGGAGAAAATAAAGTACATAAAATATAGAAATCTTAACAAAGGTAAAATGGCTCTAAAGTTATCCTAGGTAGTCGCTAGGACTCTGTTAGTATTTGCTGGTACACATTACAATGAGAATTTTTTAAAAGTAACATTTATTCCTTTATAAAATGGCTAACTGAGGATCACCAGTAGCCAGAGGAGATACAGCAAAACAGAAGATGCAAAAAACTGAAACCTGCTAAGATGGAATCAAAGCCCTGGTGACACAGTGGTTTAAGAGCTCAGCTGTTAACCCAAAGGTCAGCAAGTGGAACCCCACCAGCTGCTCTTCAGAAACCCTATGGCGGCAGTCCTAGTCTGTCCTATAGGGTCACGATAAGTCAGAAGAGACTTGGCAACTTTTTTTTTAATATATAATTAATATACATCAAGTACCATTTTGGAGGGCAGAAGCCATAGGAAACAGTATTTAGAGACAATAAAAATGTATGAATAAATGATAAATAAGTATTGCCATCGAGTAGATTTCAACACATAGTGACCCTACAAGACAGAGTAGAATTGCCCCATAGAATTTCCAAGGAGTGCATGGCAGATATGAACAGCAGAACTTTTGGATCAGCAGATGCAGTACTTAACCACTACACCACCTGGGCTTCCTATTTATGAATAGCACTCACTGCCATCAAGTCAATTCTGACTTATAGAGACCCTATAGGTCGCAGTAGAAATGCTCATAGAATTTTCAAGGAGGACCTGGTGGATTTCAACTGCCCACCTTTTGGTTAGCTGCCATATGAATAGGAAACCTAATTAGAACATTAGTTCCCCACCTTTTAACTATGAATAAGAAATTACTATGTCAGTGAGAAGATTTTGTGTGTATGTGTGTGTGTGTGTGTGTGATGTTTGAAAATTTATCTGTAGTGCAACTAAGAAAGCAAAGCCAGTTATGCATGGGAGTCTGAAGCATGTGAAGATTTTCAGTTGGTTTTTATCCCTGGAAGAAAAATACATCTTCTAGCTAGACGGAAGTTATGGCAAAATGCTATGCTCCCCTACCCTCTCTCAGCAGTATCAGTGGAATGGCCATTCAACAGGAACACAACAAAATAAACCACGAAGGTTTGAAGACACAGATTTGACCATGAGTCTTCATTTAGAGATTCCAGTTGCGTAGGTCTAACTGGGGTATAGATGCTTTGCACAGGAAGCCTGGGAAAAGCCCTTGTGATGCTGTCTGGCACACAGTGGGCGTGCCAGGCTAGGTGCTGACTCCCAGCACACAGTGGGCATGCTAGACAAGGTGCTGACTCCCAGCACACAGCGGGAATGCCAAGCCAAGCACTGACTCCCAACACACAGTGGGTGTGCTAGACCAGGTGCTGACTCCCAGCATACAGTGAGAGTGACAGGCTAGGAGCTGACTCCCAGCACACAGTGGGTACCCAGCCAGGTGCGGACTCCCAGCACACAGTGGGTGTGCCAGGCCAGGTACAGACTTCCAGCACACAGTGGGTGTGCTAGACCAGGTGCTGACTCCCAGCACATAGTGGGAGTGCCAGGCCAGGAGCTGACTTCCAGCACACAGTGGGTGCCAGGCCAATTGCAGACTCCCAGCACACAGTGGGTGTGCCAGGACAGGTGTGGACTCCCAGCACACAGTGGGCGTGCTAGACAAGGTGCTGACTCCCAGCACACAGCGGAAATGCCAGGCCAGATGCTGACTCCCAGCACACAGTGGGAATCCCAGGCCAGGTGCTGACTCCCAGCACACAGTGGGAATCCCAGGCCAGGTGCTGACTCCCAGCACACAGTGGGAATCCCAGGCCAGGGGCTGACTCCCAGGAAATTACAGGGAATCCTGCTGTTCAGATGGCCAAACACTAGCCAAGGGAAAGTCTTGGGTCTAGCAAGTATCTGCATTACTTGGCTGGGCCACTCCCTACTGTCAACCCTGATATTTCATATTTGTACTGAGAAAGGTCAGACCTGATTTTTTTTGAGGTCGGGGTTTTAACAGGCTTTTCCAATAAGCTAGCCAGAATTATTTAGCCTTCTCCAGTTTTGTGTCATTCTTTCAAAATCATCTGCTGGCTAAATAAACCAGAGATTGCAGAAGGCTAGAGACCAAAAGAGCCCTTGAACTGATTACTACAGAGAGAGCGGTTCTCCTCCAAAAGGTCCTGAAAGCAACAGATGTCCAAAAAATCAATAAATAAAAACCTCAGGGCCAAAGTATGGCTAGAAAGGGTTAAGTAGGTTCAGCTGCAGTGAATCTTTCTGGGTAAGCAGCACCTTCACTGACATACAAGTTCATTTTCATTGTCAGTATTACAGCACTTTTTTTCCCTCTCCAGTGTTTCTATGAGCAGTTGCAGGGGTAGCGAATGAACCAGTACTGACTGCTGACGTTATCCACAGAAACTTGTCTGCTGAAAAATGTTGCTTTAACTTTGCTTTGGCTTTCACCTTGAAGCTGATGGGAAATAAAAACTTTTCCATGGATTAGCGCCAATGGAGTCGCTAAAACAAAAGTGAACATTCATTAGAGAACTCCGCCACCGTGATCTCATTCTGAAGGTGATTTTTTTTTTTTAACATAAAGTGTCAATTGTCTAAAGTTTGAAAACTTCAAGATATTCATGTCAAAAGAAGTAAATATCAGCCTTCTCTTAAAGGCTATGATTTACATGGAGAAATTAAAAAAAAACGGATAAAATTAAGAAAAATGAAACAAAGCAGGACCAGGTAAAAAGATCAAGAATTCATCTGACGTCCACCACATTCATTTAGCTACATTTTCTATCTTTGCAGCACCCTACCCTCCAAAAGAATTCCCACAGAGACAAAAACATCTTAGTTATTTTTATTTCTATCCAATCACGGGTAGTTTCAACAGGAAACCATGTAGAAGAAAAGTGAATTTTTCTCAATAAAACCTGAGTATCCAAAAGATGCTACCTCTTTGGATTTTCAAAAGGGATCTGGAAAGAATTCTTAGTTGCACACAAACGCTGACTAAATATTTATCTGATCACTCCATTCCAGGAAGGCCTTACTATGTGATTTCTGGCATCAGCCAAATAGCTGAAAACAAGTCTTACGTTCCCTGCTCTCAGAAGTTCTTCTCTGTGCTTGTTCCTAACTGTCTCACTACATGTCAAAAGGCTCCGAGAGCCAATGCCAGGAAATGGGCTGTGAGCATCTCCTTTGAACACATACTTGACTCTCCTTCAGCATCAAGCAACACAATTAGCTTAGTGCCACATACCCTGTCAATACACAGCATAATGGAACAGGCAATAATCAATACCCTTAACAAGAACGTGGTGACATGGCTCAGTAAATCAAACCGTAAACTCACAGTTCATATTCGGAATGGGTTTGTAAGGACAGTAATGACATGCACGTACATCTCAAAGGAAAGCCCACAGCTGGGCAAAGTGAAGAGTTATGCTGCCTTATTTCTGATGAACCAAGGAGTTTCAGAGAACTGACTCTCTTTTCTTGCACACACTCTAGGAAAAAGAGTGGATTTAAAAAAAAAAAAAAAAGAATCATCATCCACGGCCATGGAGTCAATTCTGATTCACCAAAGCAGGACAGAGCAGATCTGCCCCACAGAGTTTCCAAGGAGGGCCTGGTGGATTTGCACTGCCTGTCTCTTGGCTATCAGATCTAGCATTTAGCCACTCTACTATTCCTAACCAAAGTCAAAAGTTTCAAACTTGCATATTAAGCAAACTCTTTTCCATTGCCTGAAGCAAATCGGGACCAAGAGCACCAGCTGGAATTAGATACCTATCAACTGTTAGCAGTAGTGAAAGAAAAAAAAAGAGGATGTGATCAAGACAACACGGAGAATCTGAAAGCTTCCTTGTGTCACTAAGCAAAGTGGTAGGTAGCAGGTCAATGTAAGTATAACAGGAAAAAATGGGGGGCAGCGCCACTCACAAAGCAATGGACTTTCACCTCTAACCTCATCCATGCAGATACTAAACCAAATGAATGTCAACTTTATTTTTCAAAAAGTCTAGGTGAGTCTTTTAGGAGCAAATTTACATAAATAATATAACATTGGAAATATCATATGTGCATTATTTATTACTGACCAGCTGAAAGCTAAAGCAGCATTACTTTTCAACGAAATTAAATTTAGGACAGACGGCTAAACCACTTTTCCATCGGTGGGTTAGTCAAATGGATTTTCACAGAGACAACAATATACACACAGGG
Source organism: Heterohyrax brucei (assembly GCA_028571685.1). NCBI lineage: Eukaryota > Metazoa > Chordata > Mammalia > Hyracoidea > Procaviidae > Heterohyrax > Heterohyrax brucei. Next base: position 67,291,238 of record CM053163.1, on the reverse strand, counting down.
TTATTCTATTAATACTACCCTGATTAGCTTGATGAGCCTGAAGTCAAGTGGTGCACGCTACGAGGCCATGAGGTGTCTTCTGTTGACAGCAGGCGGGTGAGCAAACCAGAGTGTGACAACACCCTTCTATAAACTTTCCAGCTAAAAGACACTTTTAATTTTTTTTTAATCCTTTCAGGTATAGATACTAGCGCAATACACAAAACGACAAGTGACATTGATTCTGATCCAAGGCAAAGGTCCTCTCTCTGGGGAAAGACAGACATCATCCCAGCCCACAGACACATACAGTAATATTAATGGCTACCATTTATGGAATCGTTTACACTGAACCAGACACTTCATAAAGTGTTTTATAAAATGTAACTTACTGTGTTGTCAGAACCCTTCCATGGAAGTATTACTGGAAGGTTTTTATAGACAAGGAAAGTGAGGCTTGAAGAGGCAAAGTGACAGGGACAGAAGCCATGTCAGATCTACTGTCTGGGCTCTTAGCAGGACCTGGCTCTTCACCATCTTTTTTTAACATACATATCTGTTTCCAAGGAGCACCTGGTGGATTTGAACTGCTGATCTTTGGGTGAGCATCTGTAGCACTTAACCACCCCATTACCAGGGTTTACATCCTCGGATGCAGCTTTCTGCAATTATTCTCAAGATCCTAAACTTTCCCCTCCCAAACAACAAATTGTCACCACTGAGTCAGCGCTGACTCACAGCAACCCCAAGTGTTACAGAGTAGAACTCCCTTCTGTGGTTTTCTTTGCGGTAATCTTCATGAGGGCAGGACACCGCGCCTGCCTTCCACAGCACCCCTGGGTGGGTTCAGACCACACCCTTCAGGTTAGGAGCTGAGGGAAAATCACCGACAGCACGGTCGGATCTCTCGAGATCCTACCTTGGTTAAAATTCCAAAGGTGGCATTAGAATTAGGCAGGAATCACCAGCACCCACAGCCTCAGTATTGTTGGCACTAGTACTTATTTCCATACAAAAAGTAATCTTCCTCCTAAACTTCATCCCCCACCCAAAAGAGGCAAACAGGTCAATCCAGACACTTTGAAAATGTCAGAAACACAACAAAAAAGGAAAGCTAAAGCAAATGCAAACTAATGGGGAAAAAAGCACCAGGAATGACATCTAAGGACCAGGAACACAACTCTTTCCCAGTGACCAACTTGGTCCCAGACACAAAGTTAGTTTGACATACACCAGGTTTGAATTTTTATATTGAAGACAATGGATCTTGTTAAAAATATTTCTAATTGGCTATCTGACCTAATCAATGCTTTCAAGCAGGCAGCCAAAATGTGTCTTTTTTTTTTTTAATCGTTTTTAGGAAAAGAGGCTTGTAACAAATACCTTATTGGTCACTAGCTCTTGGTTGTAAAGGTTCCCCTATCTTTTTCTTTTTTTGATCAAGTTGACTACTCACAGAAATGAATTACTGTCTTAGAATAATTACCTATTTCCCCGTAAAATATCTAAAATCCTACAATCCTACAACACAAGCTAATATTGAAGAAATAGCTCTTAAGAACCCAGGATCATGATTTAAAATAATTTCTCCAAAATATCCAACAAGTCCAAAAATTTCATCTTCTTAAATCCATTCTGTCTGAGACTAAACAGGCTCCTTTTGCCACATCTTTAACAAAAGGCTGATCTTCTCAGAGTTGCCCCAATGACACAAAACACAGAGTCTTAATAAAAAGGATAACTAGAGTTCTTTTTAAAGAGAACCTGAAGATTCAGGCATTCCTGGGAAAATCTGGCCTTACATGACTCAGCATTTTCACTGGCAATGACCTCTAAGGATCAGGGATACCTCTCTCTCCCCATGATCAATTTGGTTTTGGACACAAAGTCTGTTTGACATACATCAGGTTTGAATTTTTATATCAAAGACAATGGATTTTGTTAAAAATATTTCTAATCGTCTATCTGACTAAATCAATGCATTCAAGCAAATGGACTTACTAATACAGTAAGAAAATATTACAGATATGCAAAGACTGAAAACACTAATAAAATTTTATTCCTAGCTTCAGTAGCAGAAAACAGGTAAGCAACCAGACTAGGTGAAAATCTGGTGGCTCAAATCTGCCGAGAAGCACCTTCAAAAGACAGGCCTGGTGACCTGTTTCAGAAAGGTCACAGCCTTGAAAACCCTAGGGACCACTGTACTCTGCACTCACGGTCTCCCTGAGACAGAAGCAACAACAGTTTACCATGAATACGTGTGGGGCACATAGCAAGAACCACGGGAGGTTCAAGGTTCCATCTGGGGTATCAACGGCATACGGCACATCACCCAGAGATCCACAAAGGTTTCTAAGCACACATTTCTTGTTTATTATAAATGCCCAGTAAACCTCCTAAGAGGGAGAAATCTCAGTCTATCACAAAATGTCTCATGGCTTTACACATTAGAAAAGTGTCAAATTATACGACTTGTTTAAATAAGGGATGCTATTCTATTTTACACACCCTTCCAAAAGAAAACCCGTAAGTTATGAAATGAAACCCTCCTTTCACTGCCCGTCACTTCGCTTCCATTCTTTGTCCTGCAATCCTGAAATACATTTCTCCCCCTAAAACAAACAGCCTAGTATTCTGGCCTGCTCTCCCTTTCCTTGTTTGTGGCATGATTTAAAAAAAAATCCTTCTTGACCTGAGGTTTAGACTCTCTACACTGTCAGACTCCTCATTAATAATTTAGGAGAAAGCCATCTTATGGGGGAACATCTTATTAGCAATTACTGCAGAGATGGTTTCCTGAACGCAGAAAAAAGCCTGAAGTGGACAGCATGTTTTAAAAAGCATAAAACAAAAACCAGACCCAAAGCTGTCATGTCAATTCTCACTCACAGCGACCCTACAGGACAGACTAGAACAGCCCCACAGACTTTCCAAGGCTATAGACCTTCAGGAAAGCTGACAGCCACCACTTGCCTGCCTCCAAGTAGCTGGGGGGTTCTACCGACCCCCTCCCGGTGAGCAGCGGAGCCTGTGAACTGCGGCACTGCCAAGGCGCTGTTGAAATCAATTCTACAGGTACCCTACCCCCCAAAAAATACACTGCCGTTGTGTCAGTTCCAACTCCTAGTGACCCTATAAACAGAGCAGAGGTGCCACAAAGAGTTTCCAAGGAGAATCTACCTGCCTTATTTGAACTGCCAACCTTCTGGGTAGCAGCCACAGCACGTAACCACTGTGTCGCCATGGTTTCCTCTACAAGTAGAGTTGTCATAAATTCAGGCAACTTCCAGGAACCACCAAACACCCGCCTGAGGACGGTTGCGCCCATTCACTCATCATCACTGTGCTGCATTGGCGCACGCAGGGGACCACCGCGCACGCAGGGGACCACCGCGCACGCAGGGGACCACGGCGCACGCAGGGGCCCACCGCGCACGCAGGGGCCCACCGCGCACGCAGGGGACCACCGCGCACGGCCTCACACTGCTGCTGGCTTCCAGCTCAAGCTGAGCAGAGAGGGGCTCCCACCCTGGCCCCACGGCCAGCGCTCTCCGGCTGGATCCCACCCAGGTCAGCGGCTTTCGGAACGCATCACCTTGGGTCGGTTACCTCACCATTCTGAGCCTCCTCGTTACACGGAATCCACGATAATCAAATCGGGGGAGTGAAGTTAACCCTTTCTACGTGTCTTGCCCACCAATCAATCTGAATCAGGTTTGTCTGGCTGGTTTAGAGAACGCGATGACTGGCCCCATATGAATCTGCGACCACGCACACAGCCAGGGGGAAGGCTCATCCTAAGTCATACAATCAGGCGTTTCTCTCGCAACCCACAAAGCCATAGCTGGAATTGATCAGCTCTTCTCAAAGTGACTGTGTAAGTTTCTCATTATTTCCCAACAAATTTCTCACAAACATCTGAGCACATTTAAGCATGGCTTATAGAAAACCCTGCTGGTGTAGCAGTTAATTGCTACGGCTGCTCACCAAAAGGTTGGCAGTTCAAATCCTCCAGGCACTCCTTGGAAACCCTATGGGGCAATTCTACTCTGTCTTCCAGGGCCCTATGAGTTGGAATTGACTCAGCAACAATGGTTTTTTGTTTGTTTGTTTGTTTTGTTTTTTCGTTTCTTTGGTTTCTCCCAAGAACAAATCTGTGTTCTACCAAGACATTTTAAAACTAAATTCCAGAGGAGTAAAAAGCAACATTTTATCATTATTTTATCAATTTAACCTTCACTATACTTCTCAGAAGTCAATAAGTATGTATCAGCTGTTTGTCTGCCAACATTGAAAAACTCAGTGACTCTGTTTTTCACCCTTCCACCACGAATGCTAGTGTATTCCAACCCCCAGAGACCCCACAAGATAAGGCAGAACTGTCCCATAGAGTTTCCAAGGAGCACCTTGTAGATTTGAGCTGGTGATCTTTTGCTTAGCAGCCACAGCACTTAACCACTGTCCCACCAGGGTTTCCAAGATACTGTGGTGGCATATACTTTTGTCTGCAATTTCTTTCTATTTTTCAGTAAACCTTCAGCATTAAAAGAAATATGTATTTCTGGTGCAAATCTTTCTAGCATTACTCATCCTTGTTGAGAAATACAGAAGCTAAGAGTAGTTTAGATTCTAAAAACAAAAGCCAAAAAGCAAAAAAAAAAAAAAAAAAAATCCATTTATATTTATCCCTCTGCATATATAAGCCACTCTACCATAACTTACATACCTTACATTTAAGCTACTATATGGCAGTCATATCAAAACCTACTGCTGTCAAGGTAATTCTGACTAACAGCGATCCTAGGTGACAGAGCAGAACTCCCCCTAGAAACCCTGGAGGGCTGCTAACCTGAAGGCTGGCATTTCAAATCCAGCAGGCACTCCTTGGAAACCCCAGGGGGCAGCTCTACTCTGTCCTGTAGGGTTGCTACAAGTCAGAGTCAACTCAATGCAGTGGGCTGTACAGTAATTATACATGAATGGCTGCAGGGAGCTATTTATATAGATTCAATCACACAAACCCTTGCAATGTAGATAGTTTTTCTTTAATGCAGATCATTTATTCTTTAATGTAGATAATGACTCTTTTAACTGTTCTGGGCTTGAGTTTTTTGTTTGTTAGTTTTTAATACATTGGGTTTTTGTACACGAACATTTGTTTTTCTCTATGATTTATTACTCTTCTGTGATTCATGAAGGGCAACAAGTGGCCCACAGAAGTTCATAAAAGCCACAAAAACTCAATAAATAAAATCACAACAATGATCTTTTCTCATGGATAGATTGAGATGTAGTTCTCGCCACTTATCCACGAAGAGATATGAGATGACGTGAACAAAGACCGGTTCATTCACAATACAGATCTTAACAGGCCTCTTCATATAAAGAATGAATCTTCCAGTTATTTCTCTCTTCATGGTTCATTTCCCAGTTGCCTCCCTTAAAGGAAAGTAGCACCATGAAAAGTGAGGTCACCTACCCAAGGGGAATCTTATTTTGGGCATGATAAATTTCGCTCCAGTTTTCTCTAAAACCTTTTTTTTTTTTTAATTTGGTTCATTTGGCAAGCCGATATTGTTTAGTCATAAAAGCTTCCTGGGATTAGGAGCTATTACTAGAGTCACTTTTAGACTATGAACAAATTTAGAATATTAGATGAGAAAAGATATCTGAAAGTAAATTGTTGTCTGAATGCAATAACATGGAAAAGAATGAATTACAGAGCAGATCCTCCTACACACTGATTACATCCATGCTGGAGCAGAAAATTGAAAATGATAGCAAAACTCCCTGGCTCTTCTAACTTTAATTTTCCATGTTTTACTTTGTGTAATTTACTGTCAACTACTAACAGCGGATGTTGCTTGCCATATTCGCAAACAGCCTGGGCTTAAGCAGAAGTGATGCTGAAATCCAGCAGCCTACACGCTAGGTCTGAATTTTATGCAGAGATATAAATTCCTACTTGAGACACCGGAGTGTAGGCAGTCTTGAGATGGCAGGGCTTTTGATATCAATAAAGAGTGAATGTCTACCTGACATCAGCAGATATCGAAACATAAACTCTGGTAAATAAACCCAGATTGCTACAGGTGAGCCACGGGTATAAGGCTGCGATCTGTAGTTCAAGAACAGACAGTTCTCAAGGGAGAAATGAGGACCCTGGGATGACTTCCCCAGCCTGGTGGCCAGCGGCTATGGACCTCTCTTGTTGGGGATCCCCTCTGGTTCTTCTCTTCCCGTTTGAGGTTTCACTGTTAATAGCCTGGAGCCAGACGGGAACCAGAAGAACCATTTCTCGATCCTTCCCACAAGTTTCACTTCATCCCACCTTCCAACGGCTTGTGAGAGATGTCCCCTTCACCTAGACACTCTCACCACACTCCCCAGATATACTGGGCATCTGGATAGCAGCTAGTCCCTGAAGAACTACCTTTCTGTTGTTGTTTTTAAACATCTGCATTCGCAAAGTTTAACAACAGAAGTGCTTGAGATATATGTATTCCCTGAGTTGTGAGATCCCCAACATCTGTAACCTCCTCTTTGACTATAAAAATTTTTTTAAAATGACACAGTCAGCCAATGAGAGGTAGAACACATCCCCGGGTGGAGCTCAGAGGACCTTTGTTTAAAGGAGCTCTGGTGATGGACTGGCTAAGAGTCTGGCTGCTAACCAAAGGGTCAGCAGTTCAAATCCAGCTGTTCCTTGGAAACCCTATGACAGTGGGGGAACACTGCTGTCAACTTGTTTCCAAATCATGACGACCCTAAGGACACAGGAGAACTGCAGCACAGAGCTTCCAAGGAGAACCAGGTGGATGTGAAATGCCAACCTTTAGGCTAGCAGCACTTAACCACTGTGCCACGAGGGGATGGGGCAGTTCAACTCTGTCCAACTGGGCTGCTGTGAGTCAGAATCAACTGGATGCCAATGGGTTTGGTTTGGGTTTGACTGGCCAGGCTTCTCCCTGTTGGCTGGAATATAGGTTTTGATGGCTGGCGCTACACTGGCCATCTTGTAGTTTTGAGGTAATCCTATCATTGGGAGCCTTCTGCTCCTCAGAAACTGAGGCTGAAGGATGCCAGGCCCAGTGACTGCCCTGTCACCACAGAGGCCTGAACAATTACCCAAATACAAACCCATCATTTATTTAAGCCACTTACAAGGAGGAGCGCCATGAGTCGGATCCGACTCGACGGCACTTGGCTGGCTGGCTGGCCATAAGTGGGAGCAAGACAGACAGGAGGGCACGGTCTGTGCTACTCAGTGCTAAAAGAAACTCCTTACAGATAAAATTCTAAATTACTCCTCTGTAATTCTACACAGACACGTAAGACGGAATCAGAACTAAAAGTTCTGAAACCTGGAGAGGCAAGCTGGGGAAAACAGAGAGATAACAAGCCCAGAAGAATAGCCATCAGAGATGGATGAAGCCCCACAGAGACAGCCTGTGTATCACATTATAATGGGTAAGAAGTTACATACAGTTTAAGAACCACCAATATTTTTGAAAACACACACGTCTTTATAGAAGCAAGTTCCATCCTTAACCAGACATCAAACTTTATGTTAAAGTGAAAATCTTTCAAAATATGCCCTAACATCTGAATAATGCTGTAGGTATATGTGCAGTTGATTCTATTTCTATTAAAAAAAAACCCACAATATTAGGTTAAAAAAAAAATCTGTAGCTGTTTTGTGTATTATAAATGAGTTTTAGAGCGAGACACCTTCACTAGAATTGCTCATGGACAGTAAAACTCACCAACAATGACAATTCTAATAATCAATTATAGTTTAAATGACTCAGTATTTCTCTCAAGCCTTTCTTATTTCTCTTGCTGATGTTTCTACATAGCAATGCCAAATAATTTTAATGCCAAATCAAAGTCCATCTATTTAGTTACCAAACTGACTCTTGAATTCTGATTTAACTATGAATGTGGAAGAAACCCTAGTGGAGCACTAGTTAAGTGTTACAGCTGCTAAGCAAAAGACTGGCAGTTTGAAACCACCCAGCACTCCTTGGAAACTCTATGGAGCAGTTCTACTCTGTTCTATAGGCTCCCTATGAGTTGGAATTCACTCAATGGTAGTGGGTTTCAGTTTTTGTTATTTATACGGAAAACTGCTTCTCTGGGTAAAAACACAGAATGTGTTTCTGTTAAAAAAAAAAAAGAAAAAATCTCAAAATTTACTCCATACAGTCTCTTTGTAAGAAAATAAGCTTTGTCTACGCCCAGGGGAAGGCAGAGACACTACTCAGCGTGGAAGGTAATACATTAACAAGGCTGATTGTTAGAATCCTCTGCTTATCCTTGGCTAGGAAAATGCCAGGAGAAGCTGTCCAGTCTAGGTCCCTGCATCTGTTCTGGGTCTAAGAAACAGTCAGTTCTTACCTCTCATGTGAACTGAGTATATGTGACACATTTCCTGAATAGAAAAGGAACCTCACACTACATGGACTCTGTCAATAACAGCCTTGTGTGTGGACTAGTTTCAAGGGTAACAAAACTTTCTGTAGTTTTAAACACCCAAGTGACAAACTTGGAAATTAACTGGAAGTGCCACACTGCTTTAGGTTTTGATGGCTCTTCGCTTGTCACCTTCACAAACTGAAACAAGACTTAAAGAGAATAAAAGTAGAAGCCATGTACCCAGATGCTACAAATGGACACAAATTAACTCATCCTAGATCTAATGCCCTGGGTGGCTTCATTCAAAAGGTACTTTGAAATTGGTCAGTTTAAAAATCTTCCCTCATTTTAGAAACGGCTGTCTAGAGAATTTCTACCTATAAGAATACAATCTGGTAGCTGTATGTGGTTATTATCATTATACTTTCAGCTGCAGCAACGGAGGGTTTCATTTAAGACAGGCTCAGGTGAGAGCTCGTGCTGAAACATGTCTACCGGGTACACTTTACAGGGTTCCAGTGTTCCAGCTTAGACAACAGAATGTGGCCTTTTACCCAAGTGGTGCCTTACCTTGCAAGGCAATAAAGGAAAACAAGGGAAGTTCTGCATTCCATGTCAACCTGTCACTGAAATTCATTGAATACCTACCTACTGGATCAAGTAGATACACAGTAACCTGTCAGAGTTTCAATATTAAATGGGAGATGCCTTTAGCAAATCAATAACAACAAAAATGGGTAAATCTATTCCAGTTAGAAACGTACGAGATCAACGTTTTATTTCAAAATTGGGTGTTTAGTCTAGCACACTGTTCTTATAAGCCAAAGGATTATCATTTAAACTGGCTTAAAAGATACCACGAAAGGGCTATGCCGGCTGCTGAGAAAGAGCAGCCACCACGCAGGCTGTTGTGTAAGCTGATGACACCCTGTGCTAACAAGGGAGGCTCTTCTAAAATTTAACAGAAATACCTCTGTGACCAGTTTAGGATGCCCAGTTACACCAACCAGTCTCCACGTGGCCACCTGGACACTAGGTTTGCCTAATTGCTCATTCACCTGGACATGAATCGTGTGCCTTCTAATAGATTTTCTGGACCTCATCTATCCTGCTAGCTCTTCCGGGGCACTTGAAAAGTGTGCACTCATTACCTTTGACTCTGGGCCACTGTGCAGTGGAATCTGATCTCTGCCCCGGTCTGCCTGTGATCGATGCTATCAGCTGGGCAATCTCTATACGCCAGCTTGTACCACAGTGAAATCAAAGTGCAGCTACCTTAAAGGAAATTGCCTAATTTGATGAGAACACAGTTCCTGAAGTTTTCCAAGGTAAGAGTTTTGCTAGATGTCCTTTAAAAGAAAGCAAAAAAAAAAGGTAGCAAATGTAAAGAGGATGGTCCCCACAATAGAAAAAAAAAAAAAAAAAAAAAAACAGAAATTTGAAAATGAAGAATTCAATAGGCAATAAGTCTATTTCTGCTAACTCTACTGGGAAAGTTTATCTTCTGAGACATATAAACAACTTGGCATTAAATTAAAATGCATTCTGTAGGCTTTCTCCCCATGAACTATACAGATTTTAGTTGCTAGATAGTGTCTGAAGAACGTAAACAACTTCTCATGAATTGTTCTCTGAAACACTGGAATGGCAGTCTGCAATGCTGACTTCTTCCTACTCTTGTGTTTATTTTGTGCCCCCTTTACAAGCCATATGGGGGGATGGGAGGGAATGTTCTTCAAGCTCAAGATAGTGGACCTTTTCAAAAGTTTCCGAAGCAGCTAACACTCCAAAGTTGATTTCAAAATCTATTATCTGAATGCAAGTCAGTAAGACTGCAAAGGTAAACACAAAATTTAAAGGCAAAAAACGGAATACTTAAGATACTCTCTAATTTATCAAGTACAGCACATTACTACAGCCTGTCTCACTGGTAGCCTTCTAAATCCTGATATATTTAATATAGTCATCTAATCCTCATTACAATGGATTCCCCTATTACTTAGTAACACACTTATTATGATACAGAACTCTCTGTTTCCATGTAGCAAATTTAATCTATGTTAATTATTTCAGCCTTAAAATCGCCAATAGAAAACAAAAATACCACCAGCTAATCTTCCTACTAGCTTTAGTAATACATCCAGCGATTTCTTTGACATGCACAAAAATGTTCTTGAACGGACTGACTCCTGTTTTGGATGAAATGAATTCCCCTCTTGTAACTCTAAGTCAGCTATAACTGTAAGTCACCTGGGAGCCTGGCCAAAGGGTGAACCAGCAAAGCTGACGGGTACAGCCATTTCACTGGTCCTCTCAAAGACGATTTGGTCTGTTTCCCTAACTTTCTAAAAATAGTAGATTACACAGGCTACCTCCATCTCATGGTTCAAGAACTCAGAAAAGGCTGAGATTGAAACACTATGTAGAAAACATTTTACTAAAGAAGTCAGGATATTGCAAGTGTCAAAATTCCTTCCATTGACCCTCATAAACAACACACATGAGCTCGTGGCTACTAGCATACAAACTTCATCATGGTCCCAAATTTCAGAACTCCAAGCATGAGTCAGAGTTTTTTTTTTTTACTGCTTTGAAATATGTTTCTGATCTATCTACCCACAAAACTGAACACAGGAAGACTGTGACCTGAACGTAAGCTTCTAAATGCTGAATTAAGAACCACATGTCAGCTGTAAACATATTTAAGAAGCATGATTTGTGAAACATGCACCCTTAATTACATATTCCAATTTGTTTTTAATTAATTCTTAAGGTAGTTGTTTTGCTTATGTGTAAGGAGCTATTGTCCCCCTAAACAGCCCCACCGTAAAACTGTTTATTTTGTTTTCTCTTCTTATTCAGATCCAAAATATTTACCAACTTTTAGATACTATAAATTAAACTGCGGCTTCCCTTGGAAAAACAAAGCAGCGCGACAAAGTTTGCATGGATCAACTGCTAACGACTTCAGCAGATGAATAAATTTAAAATCTGAAAATTGAACTTTCTGTTTTTAAAAAGTCCTCGATGGGGTGGTTGGCTCTTGTGAACCACACAGCATGTCATTAGGCGAGGCCACTGCTTCACTCAAAGGGAGACTGTTGTGTGCCCACAAGTGAGCATCAACTAAAAAAATATTTTGAGATGGAAAAATAGCAACTGAATATTAATGTTCCCCGGTGTTTGCAAATACTGTGGAGGCAGGTCTTCTGCGACACCACACAATGTCACAGCCAAATGTAGTGTCCTTCATTTTGCAGCTACGACTGCACTGTCAACGACACAGAGGATTAAAAAATTGGATTTACTAGTAATTGGGTCAAAACAGGGTTACTTATGGACACAGCTGGCCACTGACCAGTGTAATTAGCCCTTTGCCCTTCATTTGATGGGTTTCTGTCTCTAATTACACCTGAACACAGTCCCACTGAATTCGGGAACACACATTCTCAAAGGCACAGTCACTGCTGCTCTTCAAAGGAAGTTGAGAGAAAGGCCAATGAGTAATTTATAACTTTTACTAATGGATCTTTAGAACTAGGACATTAAAAATAACATACTAGTTGAAGAAGAGTTTTGTTGCAGTTAATTTCTTGTTTTTATCTTACTCTGAAGACATATCTCCAAAGACTTTGGCAAAAATTGTAGCCACGAGACCAACCCAAACTGGACCAAGAAGCAGTCAGCTAAAACAGTTAACTCCTTAGTAACTCATGCTAGTGTCATTAAACACAGCTATGACAGAATTATTTTCTTTTCCTTTTTTTTTTTTCTGTATAAGATGGATCAATGAGGCTTTTACTTTTTTATACATGTAAAAGTCATCCCCTCCTTAAAGGTTCAAAGAATTTATCAAACTGGGGTGTAAGTTTTCAAAAGCAATTCAGCTAAAACACGCTGGCGAAGAGGACTCAGGAAACAATCACATCCTGGGTCTTGATCTTATAAGTCACAATAAAGATATATGTGCTATCACTCAAAAGACCCATTTTCAAACTTGGTATCCAAATTAAGAACCCAGTTACATTTTTGAATGTCAAGAAGTAGTAGAGTAAATTTTTCAGTATGCCAGGTGCTACAAAAGCAAACTTTTAATACTGCCAGCTGAAACTGTTATGAATTAAAAAAACAAAGGGTCTAGCAAAATAAATGAAGCTATTCTATGCTAGAATAGTTGAAGACAGAGAAGCCAACTAACAACAGTAGTTACAAGTTTCTACTTATTCATAAAGATCAGCTCTCACAAAGTTTGTACCTCCAATGAGGTACTGTAACAACAGTTTAGAACCTACTTCTAGTTATGTTCTTTACAAAATGCAGTGTGTTCTGTGCTTATGCAATAAAAGGAAACCTAACACATCAAAATATGAAAAGTTAAAAATCCACCCAACTTCAGGTGGCTTCAAATGTGTTGCTGTGTTTTCAACCAGGGTCTAGCATCATTTCAAACAATCAAACAAGAACGCCAGCTATACTGCCTGCATTCAGCTATTACCATGACCTTGAATTATCTTTCACTGTTGAGCACACACAGGTATCTACATTTTCTCTTCCTCTAGACAGACACTGCACTTGGCTATTACTCATGAAAAAAGCACACCAACCCTTTCTGCTCTAGAAAAAAAGAAGAAAAAAATCACAGAGTTAAAAGACTGACAAGAATTGTGCATAACAAAGTTTGGCCAGACTTGGTTCTACTGCTTATCAATCAACTCTCCCACCCAATAAGAACACACGAAGTAACTCAGCGCTTAACAAAGCAAGACGTAATGCCCACCTAGGTGGACCGTCTGCCCACATTCTCTCCATTCAATCATTGCGTATCCTTAAAAGAAGATAATATTTACTCACTTTCAGTGAATCAAAGCAGGCGATTACACGTCCATTCTCAACTTGGCAGCTTTTCGATGGGTGTGCAAATTTACATTCCGTGTCTGGCCGCGAGCAAGTCCCCCTTTGGAACTCCCTACATACTTCCAATGTGAGCCACTTAGTGTCCCGAATAGGTGTGACACTAACGGCCATATTTAGATTTTACAGGTAGTTAAATTTTTCAGTGAAACCAACAAACCCGACCCGCCCCCCCAAAAAATAGTCACGACCACAAAAAAAAAAAAGAAAGAAAAAAGGCTGAACTGATAAAACTGAAAAATGAGGATGAAAATGTCCCCTCCAAAATTCTTTTCCCCCACTCCCTGCTTTAAAAGTACATGGAAAAAGTCTCCCACTAGAAAATCACAGCATGAAACTGTTATTCGAAAGAGGTTTGGTTTCTTAGAGAAGTGCTAGGATCGTAAGTAGATGGACGTTTAAAAGTTGGGCCTCGGATCAGCCTTGTGCTCTGAGCAACCCCTTCCCCGAGCCAATCTGGAGCCCAAAACGCAAGCATGAAAACGTGGCAGACCCTTGGACCCCGAATTTCTAAGCTGCTCTCAGCAAAGTGGTCGGAAAAGGCAATCTCCTCGCAGCTGAATTTGCAATGGAGTTTGGTGGTGCAATCGGTATTGATTAGTTTGGCATAGACAGATGCAGCAGTTTAGAGCAAAATCGAGAAAATGATTTTTTTTTTTTTCCTCCTCCTTGATTTCCTGGCAGAAGAGATCTTACTTGTTTCCAGCAAACTTTTCTTTGAAAACTAAAGCAGCCTAGGGCAATGCCAGATACTTAGAGCTTTTCTCTTGATTCTAAGTAGAAATGGGGGTGTCTGGGCTAGAGGTGGAAGCTGGAGGTGCTGTCTGTCGTCAAGCTGGCAGCAAGCAAGGCAAAAGCAGAGACTGCTCTAGAAGCGGTTCCAAGCAGCAGAGACGTCAGGAAAGGCACTTCTTAGTACCAACCTGTAGAAAAAAGAGACAGGTTAAGATTTACTAAGGAGCACTTCAGTCTTGTCGACAGTATCACTGCCTGCCCATGTGCTCCCACCAGCCTCAGTACTACGGCTGCAGCCAGCCTCGCTCTCCCTCCTTCTCTCTCCCCCACGCACATGCACCCACCAAGTACTTACAAGGAGGCATATTGCAGCCAGCCATTGCAGATTTATTAAAAAAAAGGGGCCGTTTCCCCTGGTGAAGCAATGCGTGATAGAGAGATAACCAATCGCAGAGTGTGTTGCAGCAATATTCTGGGCAGAAAGCCAATAGTGTGGGTCGTCTTATGAAAGGTCGTGCCTGTCAGACGTTCGTTGCCATGCCACAAGCACAGAAAACGTCCATCAGATGTGACTTATTCCACTGCAAGAGGACGAGCATGTGGGTTTTGAATTTACCCAACATGCAGTGAGTGGACTAAACCATGTTACTTTCAAAACAGCTTCCAGGACAAGTCCAAGCCCTTCAAGTTGGTCGCCGGGGGCATCAAAAGCAAGGTTTTTAAAAATCGCAGCTGACCTCCAAGCTGCCTTTGCCTCCGGCTCTGCGCGGGGACAGGCACCGAACAGCCTGCTCCTGCTGTCCTGACACGTGAATAAAAAAGGAAAGGGGTGTTTACAGATGGTACATTCTCCTGACCTATCCAATTCACTTCCTCTTGGAGCCCCAGTCCTGCCCCTCCACGGAAAGCAGCACTCTTACTGTAAAACTATTCCATTCAGCCGGCAGACACTTTGTCAATATATCACAGGCGGGCAAGCAAGGAACAAAAGCAGCCTTTATTCCAACATTTTTTAAGCAGAAGCTGAGGTCATGTGGGAAAAAGAAGAACAGTGTAGGCAGAGTGTCCGGCAAAGCCCGAGTCGACCTCAGGGGACAGGAGAGCGAGCCCAGCGCAGAAACACCAACGATTAAGCGAGCCATCTGACGGGCCAGCAGGACCCACCTCGGGGGCACAGCTCCAGGGGCAGGCTGGGGGCCGCAGGGCTCTCCCCTGGCCAGGCGCCACCCCGCCGTCCCCGACACAGCCTGCCGTGTCCCCTCAACGACTTACTTTCTCTTTCAATCAGCTTGAAGCATGCTCAGAAAAGGCTGGTTGGTTTAGTGACAGAAACACGTTTCTGCAGAATACACACTTTGTAGACACAGAGACAAAAATAGACAGTTTTCTCCCCCAGGAAAACGTTGCCAATAAAAGAAACACGGCTTTCAAAAACAACTAAGAAGTTTCATACTCTGAAGAAGCAACAGTAATCAACAGAGATGGTGTAACTGAACTCAGGGCCCAAAATGGACTTCTGCCACACAGCAAATTCATCATTCATCATTCATCATACCTAGCAGATTTAAGGAGCCTTACCGGCCCAGTAGTTGCAACGTTTCACTGCTAACCAAAAGGTTGGCAGTGTGAATCCACCAGCCACCCCTCGGAAGGCCTACGGGGCAGTCCTACTTTGCTCTGGAAGGTCAATGTGAGTTGGAATCGACTCCACAAAAATGGGTTCTTTTGGGGAGGGTTTAAAACTTTTATTTTAGGATGAATACTACCAGTCTTAACACTCGTTTCTTTTAAAACCTACCAGCTGTGGAAAAATACAGCAGTTAGGGCTACAGTTCTTGAGAGATATCTCAAGGGCAGACTCATCCCCCAAATTCAAGAATATTTCTGTTTTCCAAAAGGAGCATTCAGGTCCTAAGGCCTGTCTCTTAGAAAACAAAGTCAGGTCAGACCATTACAAGCTCCAAGCTGTGTCTACCTTTCTGAACTCTTCCTGTGCACCCCACTGCTCAGCTGCCTCCCGCCGTTAGCAGAGACCATGTGCCCGGCCAACAGGCTCTTCCGTCCTTGTCTCCAGAATCTTCAAATGCCCTGCCTGCAGCCATTCACGCAGACGTCACTTCCTCGAGGAAGCTCCTACCACGCAGTCTCCACCCATATGTTAAACATCACCACCTCCTCTCAGTTACCTCTACACTTCATGCCCTGTCCGCTCATCTGCTCCCTTGTACCTCTGACTCACTCTAGACTCTACATTCCCAAGGACAATGCCACATCACTCAGCTCTGCAACTCCAGTGCCTAACCTGAAAGAACAGCAGATAACATTCCATATATACTGATAAGTGATCAATGCATCTGGATGGACGTTGCCCAAAGGAACAAAAACAAACACACATAAATACATAGAAACAAATGCATGTGTATCACAGACATATGAGCATACTGGGAACTGCACACTGGCACACACACACACACACACACACGCACATGCACACACGCACACACGCACACACAGATCACTGTAAGGCTAAGGGGTTGGGGCACCTTTACAAGCTACTGTTCCAGGGCTCTAAACTCCAGCATCTCCCTAGAAACTCTCCCCCTGGCCCTAGGCAGAGCCTTCCCATTCCACACAGTGGCTTCCCTAAAATTTCACCTCGCTCAAGTCCTTCTTCTCCCATATAGATACCAACCACACTGTATTGAAGACACACCACAGTGAGGACAGGCTCTGAGTCATGAATTCTGTGTCCTCTTCCCACCACAAAGCTTCAGAATATCTTTCCATACCTTTTTTCTCAGTTTCCTTACTTTCTCCTGCCAATGGTCCGGTCTCCACCTCAATCCCTTCCCACCTCTTCAGGACCTCTGTCCTGGGGCCTTGGTGACGCGGTGATTCCCAATCTAGCTGCTAACCAGAAGGTCGGAATCCACCAGTCACTGGTTGGAAGCCCTGTGGGGTGGTTCTACTCGGCCCTATACTCTCCTCCTATGAATCACAATCAACTCAACAGCAATGGGTATTTTTGTTGATTTTTCTTTTCTACTCTTTATACACAAGTCTTTTTTGTCAATCAGTTTTTTTTCCTCTTTACTCTCAAACACGCTGAAGTAGTGCCCAGGAAAATGGGACTCTCTCTCCTTCCTTCCTTCCTAGTGAAATACCCAAAGAGCCTTCCACACTTGACGCCTTTTTGTCTTTCGTCTCCCATTCACCTCTGGGTCTGTATCAGTCTGACTTCCACATCCACCTCTATTCCTTCATGCTCTGCAAAGATTCTCAAGGTCAAGAAAAGTCTAACATGAAACATCTATTCAGTCCTTGCCTTGACTGAACCTCAGAAAACACAACTCCCTCTTTCGAGACCCTTTCTCCTTCTCACGCTCTGAAGCCATCTTCCCTCTTGGCTTTTTGCTAGGGAACCTCTCCATCCTACTAGAGAACAGTTACCTAGTGTTCATGGCAGATGTTGTATGCTCCTGGGAATTGTTCCATGCTAACCCTTCGGTGGGACGCAACCTTCACCCGTTCAATCTGGAAAGTCACTTCTCTCTCTTTCAGTTCTTAGGCTAACTCTGCCAGACTCTATCCAATCCTCCAAACATCCTCAATATTTTCTATCTCTTTGTGCTGCGTCTGCCCTATGAACTCCCTGGAAACACCAATGTTCTACTAGTTCCCAGTTCTTGACACATAATGGATGTTCTACAAAAGTTTGCTAAATGAATAAATCTTATTCACAGCCACAGAAATAAACAGGCATACTAGGGTGTGTTCCAACCCCTGAAGAAATACTGAATCACAACTTCAAGGTCCAAACACTACACAGAACAAGGAGAATGCTAAGTGCATCAGAAACAACGGCTCTTGCTTGGTGGCTATGTCTAAACGCAAGTATCAAATGATCTTCTCGAGTTGATCCTTTATCGCTCCTTCTGCTGAACAGCAGGCTTAGACCACTCAGGCATGCTTCGATAACTAAAATGCTTGCAAATGTGGTTTTCTACTCATTTCTAACTTCCATAGCACAGAAATGATTTTGACTTCAAAAGTGTTAGTATAAGAAGAACATACTATTTAGTTATGACAGACACAGACAAAGATGATAATCAAAGTATTTATACTTTGTCAAGCATGAGCACTGAGTCATCAGACTGGACACCAAGCTTTATGCTTTGAGTGTCTAGTCACACCCGGTAGGGTATACGTCAGCTCTTCACACATGCCATTGTGTGAACTCAACTCATCTTGTACCCTGAAAGTTGATTCCAAATAAACTG
The DNA here is from genome assembly GCA_028571685.1 of Heterohyrax brucei. Classification (NCBI taxonomy): domain Eukaryota; kingdom Metazoa; phylum Chordata; class Mammalia; order Hyracoidea; family Procaviidae; genus Heterohyrax; species Heterohyrax brucei. Next base: position 67,272,912 of record CM053163.1, on the reverse strand, counting down.
CTTAACTAGATCAGACTATTATCTTGCATTCTTTCCCTTGATTCAAAACCAGAAACTTCAGGAAAGGTTTGGAATCCTAGCGTAAAGTTTCATTAAATTAAGATTATGTAGGATTCACAAGGTTTGGATCAATCGTGATGTCCCCAAACATTACTTGAAGTGGTGTTTGTTCTATTGTTGTCCTTGTTAGGGGCCATCAAGTCACTTCTGACACAGTGACACCATACACAACTGAACAAAACACCGCCTGGCCCTGTGCCACCCCCACAATTGTTACTATGCTTGAGCCTATTGTCACAGACACTGGGTCAATTCCTCGCACAGAAGGGCTTCCTCTGTTGTCTCTACAGATGCAAACAATGTTTCAAAGTGTCTGAAGAACATTCAGATGATAAGAATCCTTACAAATATATTTTGTTCTTTGCAAAAGTAACAATAAAAATGCGTTGTTAGTGAACAATTATAAAATGAAACATTATTACTTGAAATATACTTAGGCAAACTGCCTCTGAGATAAATCTCTGATCTATATTATACTTATAATAAAAAATTCGAACTCTTCTTGGCATGGGAGGCAGTTGTCTGGAGGGTTTAACAGTATTGCAGGGTTTAAACTTTCTGCTGAATGAGGAACGTAGCCCCACTCACGTACAAAATATACTTTAATAACTAAAATGCTTGCAAATAGGGTGTTAGAACCTGCATAATGGCAATAAGCCCTCTTCTACCCATGGATCAAATTCTAAAAACAATTTAAAGTTTTTCACATTACAGGACATCTACAAGCAAGCATTTTTCTACTAGCATGACCAGAACCGATTTCTCCTGGAGTGACAATAAAAAAGCATGTGCACTTTCTAAGTGAAGAGAAGTGAAAGAGCAGAGAGAGAAGGAAAGGAACAGAGGGACACAGGAGAACAAAGGGAGAGGAAAGGGAAGGATCGTGAATAACATTTAAAAAAAAGACTACAGGAAATTAATGAACGCCACCCTCACGGTCACCGATGTGGACCGAATCGACGACACTGAACGGACACCAGAGAGTTTCATGTGAGTTCGTATTTATGGGTCACGTACGTGCTGCAGTGGAAGATAAACAGACGCGTACGGGGTAGGAGAACACGATTCTATTCTGGAGAACTGGATGGCATCTAGGAGCGGGGTTAAATTCCTAATCACGTCCTTTTACTAATCATCTCAGTTCTGAACCAAATGTAGGCAGGCTGGTCCAATGACATCTCAGAGCACTTAACTGGAATTTTGGGGACTTTTCTCATTAGCCTATGACTTTGAAATTGGGTTCATACTAAGGAAGCTAACAGAGTAATTATTTAGATTTTTTTTTATTGAGGTCTGTATTAACTCAAACAGTTTTAATCTAAGCGGATGAGAGCTGACTTCATGGAGTAGGTTTAGGGGTGCCCAGAAGGGGGCCCTTCCCCAACTATAACTTTTTTCCACTGGCTCACTGGTGTCAACAAGTCCACAATCAGCAACCCATTACTTCCGCAAAGTAAGTTTGCTAGGAGAACAGTTTTGCTAAAGCTTGTGCCAAGTATTAGCAGAGATTCCAGTACACGCATGACTACGTTTGAAGGCTGCTGCCATTTCTCTGCTGATGAAGACACTGAACAGAGGACCTGCACTGCTCGTCGTTACACAGGGAAGGGTGTGGTCTGGATGGGTTATGCAGGCCTCAGCAGCTTTCGGCTCCAGCTAGGAAAACGCTGAGATCAGGGCTTCTCGGAGAGGGTTAGGCGCCCTACCGCTAGTCCCACAGCACTTTTGGGTGACGTACCGACAAGATCATCTTCACAGATGCCATGCACTGCTGTCACTAGCTCATCAACCCTCTGTTTACAAGGACAGTACAGCTCAGGAAGAGGCTGAAGATCGTAAGAATAATTTGAAAAGCAGGACTAAGCACATAGATTGGCAGAATCGTGGTGGGATATGCAAGGGGCTAAAGTCTTGAAGATACTGCTGAGAAAAACAACTTCTAGTTATGCATTCTGCAGAACAGCACCGATCCTGTGGGCACGACCTGTCGGATTGACAGGTGTCTCTGTCTGGTGTTATGGCTGACAAACTCCTGCCAAGAAAAGAGAGGTTGTTTACTACTTCAGGTCGTGGAATCATAGTTTCTAAACTATGATCCAGTCCACAGTCATCAGCTGGTCTGTAACTGGAAGGAGAATGACGGAGCCTTGGTTAGGTGACACCCTATCAATAAAGACAGAATTCCACAGGTGACTAACTCAAATGTACTCAAATCAGAAAATGATTACTGTCCCTTCGGTATTTATTTTACAATGAAATAAAAGATAAAGCTTCTACAGAGACAGCCAGGAAGTGAATTTCCAATTGGTCCCTCTCTGCCAGGCGATGTGAAAAACAAAAACTTTTAGGGTCACTGCAAGATAAATACCACAGCGGACGGCTAAACTTTATACACCAGGTCACTACTGTGACGCTTTCATCCAGTCCCCAAGAGACAGTCATCGTCCCAGGAAGAAAGACTTTTCCAGCCTCCTATCAGAAAACCCAACCTCTCTTTTCTCCCAACAGCTGTCCACGCTGGCCAATCTCTTATTCGGCTTTCCTTTTCTTCCAAGTTCTCATCAGTATCTGGCATCATTTTACGTACTTATGTATGAAGCCATCAGCCTTAAGAGAAACACCATCAGGACACTCCTCAGGGATGGGGAGAATCTGAGACTGTGGACACATTATCAGGAAAGGTCAGTTGCTACAGAAGGACACAGGGCTGTTTGAGCAGACAGCAAAAGCAAGGGAAACCCTCCCTGAGATGGATGGCCTGATGTGTCAGCTGCAACGATGAGACCAAGCATAGCAACCATCGGGGAGCCGGCACAGGATGAGGCAACACTTTGTTCTGTTACATACAAGGTCACCGCGAGAAAGCACTGCTTCTGTGGCCCCTGAGAAGAACCTATCACTACCTGCTTATTACCCGCCTTTACCATGAGAATGCAAGTTGTGTTTAACAAGAAGGAGTTCTCTAACCAGTTCTCCACTAAATTCCCAGCACCTGAACAGAGCCTGGCCCAGAAAAACAGGATTTGTTGAATGGCTAAGTATTCTATATATCTGAATACCAGTTCGCAAGTATGTTCTATAAATTGCAATGCCTGGCCTGGAGATATCCCGTTTAATACCCTGGAGATGTCACTGCCAGGACCTGAATGAAACCACCATCTAACTACAGTCGCTGGAAAAAAAGCAGTAGGCCAACGAGTGAAAAACAGAACTACATTTCACTACCTCCTTGGTCATGAACCTGAAGAAGCTCTTTCATCTGAGTATAATTCAAAACAATTATGTGTGACTTTGCAAATTTTAAAACATTTAAATAATTATCTGTGCATTTCTGACAGAACCAGCCTTCAGCTGTGGCAAAAGAAGGGGGCATTTGCATTTTTTCTGACAATATTCAAAGAGGCAGTATTTTAACATTTCCTCGGATCCGATTCGACGGCACTTGGCTTTCGTGGCTGATCCAAAAAAGAAATGCAACATGATAAAATGGCATGTTACTTTATCACTCTTTGGGAGAAAACACTAACCCTACTTAGTTTTTTTATTATTATTTACCCTACATAATTCTACAACACATTATCTTGTCAGCCTGTGTTGGGCATTTCTCATTCCACTGCTCGGAATTTACCATTCAGAAACAAAGGTACATGAATATTTGTTGCAACACAGTCCACAATAGCAAACAGTTGGCATCAACCCTGATGCCCATCAACAGATAAGCAAACTGTGGTACATCTACTCAGTGGAAGACTATGCTATGATAAAAAACAGTGCCAATTTTAGAAAACATCTCATAACATGGTCTCCTTTGGAAGAGATCATGCTAAGTGAAATCAACCAGTGTCAAAAGGACAAATTTTGTATGAGACCCCTGCTATAAGGACTTAACAAGAGAATTATCCACAGAAGAAAATGACTGTGCTGGCTACATGGGTGGGTGGGTGGGGGGCTGAGGGTTTATCACAGATGAGATAATTGATAGATGTCAGAAATTTTATTCTTTTACTGTAATTAATAAAAAAATAAAGTTAAAAAAAACAGCAAGGAGGAAATCAAAACAGGCTGTCACAGAGGTATCAATGCCATTCTGTGCTCATGAACTGAATGGTAGAAACATCTAATCTCACAATCCTGACAACTTTCAGGAAGAAAAGCACGTTGACCCAACAAGCATCCGTCAACGCGGCTGGAGCATGAGACAACAGAACGCCAAATAGATGCAGTCCACAGTGATGTCATTATTCCTCACGCAGTGTTCTAATCGTGAGTCTGACTCTGCAGCTTGCGTGAATTCCATATATTTTATTGGGCAGAGCGACTAGGGATAAAATCCTACTGTTCATTTGTTAACTTCTGTAACTCCTGAACAATCTCACCCAGCTTCTTACTAAACTGGCAGAACCTCTTCCAAAACCTTGTCTAAAAATGATTTCGGTTGCTTGTCAAATGGTAGCAAACGCACCTAAGCATCTGATGTCAACAATGACACTACTACTGCATCATCCAAAATAAGCATGATGTTGACCGATGAGAGAGCAGAGAAGAAGTTCCCACAGCCCTTTTGGTGCTATTCCAAATCATGGTGACCCCGAGGCTGCAGAGGAGAACTGCGTTCCACAGGGTCTTGAAGGCTTTCAGAAGCAGACTCCCAGGCCGTACTTCTGAGGCTCCTTTGGGTGGGTCTGCACAACCTACCTCTTGGAAAATAGGGCAGTGCTTCACTACCTGAGTCACCCAAGGAACCGACATCCAGGAATTCTGCAGCACGTGTGTCTCTTTGCTCCCCTTTTCCAAAGTCCTCTCTAAGGCAGACACTGTGATCACAATCAGCGGGCATACAGTCTTATCCATAACTCATCGCTATCTGTCTCCCACAATCGTAGACTCAGTGGAGATAAACGACAGCCTCAGCAAGTCAAAAAGTGACAGACACAATAATAAAGTCAGCCAAAATATGAACCAGATCTCAAGTAAGTTGAGGAGTTACAGTTGCCACACTTTATACAATTTCTAAAAATTTAATGCACTAGTTGCCCACAATACGATCAATTATGTGTGAGTAGAAGAGCTGGATCCTAGCAGAGAGATCTGAACTTCCAAGTGCCTGATTGAAAACCCCACAGGAAAATCTCATGGAGGGTAATTTAACGATCTTATTTCTATGGAAGATTACTCAAAATACGTGGCTTAATTACTAATCATTGTGAGAAAGCATGGAGAAAATCTATGTTTAGAGTTAAATATAAAGCTCTAAAATAATTATTCTTCAGGACAAGATGACTGAAATAATTATAAATATACTGTGGAATTCCTCAGAGCCCTGGTGGTCCAGTGGTCAAGAGCTCAGATGTTAATCAAAAGATGGACAGCTCAAGTCCATCAGCCACTCCTCAGAAACCCTAGGGGACAGTTTTACTCTGTCCTGTAGGGTCACTAGAAGCCCTGGTGGTGCAATGAGTAAGTGCTATGTCTCCAAACCAATAGGCTGGCATTCCTTGGAAACCCTACGAAACAATTCTTTGCGCCCTACAGTCACCATGAGACAGAATCGACTCGACGGCAATGCATTTGATATTTCTGGTGACAGGGTCACTATGAGTTGGAATCAACTCAAAAGCAACAGTTTTATGGAATTACTTGAATGCAGTCTAATTAAATGAATTTGTGGACTTGCTGCAACACAACACCGTGTTTCTCCTTTTTCATAATCAGTAAAAGCCTCTATCATTATTATCATTTTATATTATATCATATTATATTATATATTATTCCAAATGGTACAAATATTTAAGCTACACAGGTGCTAAAGAGCTTAACATGATACTTCCATGGATGTTTATATTAATGTATATATTTGACCTTAAAGTTTTCTTTTTATGCAACAGCTTCAGACTCGTAGCGCCACGCCAAGTGCCATCGAGTCAGATCCGACTTATGGTCAGACTCTTAATAACATACTAAAATTTTGATTTCAGCCAACTGAAACTATTACTACTACTAATAATAAAATATTAAAATTCCAGGTTAATTTGACTTTTAAAAATGACAAATTCATGTCAATGTTCACATACTAATAGAAGTCATGTTCACTTACAGTGAATTAGACCTCATTGCTTTTTTCTGGTTTAAGTGAGGAAGACAGACTAAAAAACAAAGGCATAGTGACAAATCATATTTTCACATTATTGTAACTTAAATATGTTTCAGGGAAGGCCACACAGCTCACATGCTTCAACAAGTCTGTGACACTGGAAAGGAAATGATATTACTGTTACTAAAATGGCCTGTAATAAAGAGACCTACAGACCGCATCTGCAGAAGGCCGAAATTTCAACACACAGCTCTACCCCAGGGCTCCTTGAAAGAACAGTAAAGGAAGGCGTATCTTGTTTGTGTCTGCTTTGACACCTCTTACAAGGTTTAGCTCACGTGAAAGAAAACAAAAAAATGGATTCTACAGCCTCAGAAGTTTGAAAACTTAGAAGATGAAGTGGATGAAAGATTATTTGTCTCCACGATAGCTACAGAACCCTACTGACACAGTTATACATACACCATGGCTTCTGTCTCCCAACTCTGTGTCTCTGGCTTTGTAACTCACTTACGCAGTGAACTGCTGTAATACTTGAATCAAAGGCCAGTGCAGGTCTGTAGTCTCTGTCTCCTTTACACACAGGGCCATTGTGCAGACACACGTGAGCAAGACGTAGCTGCGGGAAGCATGCCTTCAGCAAGAGATGCACAAGAAAGCACAACAAGGTAACCCATCACAGGCCATGACACGGACTGCGAACGAAGTGTAAAGACTCAGGAGCAAAATGCAAGCTTGTGCCAAACATTCGTGACTTCAAGTTTGACACTTTCCTTTCTCCCTATAATGAGGCTTCCATATCTCCAGTTACGATGATAACCTATTACTGTCATTCAATTACTGAACAATTTACATTCTTCATTATGGTTCTATCTTTTGTCTGTGTGTGTGTGTGTGTGTGTGTGTACCAAGATGCATGTCAAGCCAAGTGCCATCGAGTCAGATTCATGGTTACATATTATGTCTAGCATCCATACATAGATACACACCCACTGTCATCAAGTCAATTCTGACTCATAGTGACCCCATAGGGCAGGAGCAGAACTGCTCCACAGGGTTTCCAAAAAGTGCCTGACAGATCTTAACTGTTGACCTTTTGGCTAGCAGACATAGCACCTAACCACTACGCTACCAGGGTTTCTGATACATAGATCCCATCCACTTCCACTGAGTCAATTCCAACTCATAGCAACTTGATAGAGTAGAACTGCCCCATAGAGTTTCCAAAGAGTGCCTGGAGGATTTGAACTGCCGACCTTTTGGTTAGCTGATGTAGCACTTAACCACTGCACCACCGAGGTTTCTGATACACAGATAGAGACTGCTAAATAGAACAGGAGAGTCAGTCAGCTCTAAGGATAAATGATGAAGAAATGTCCAGAAAGCAACGTATATGAAGGCCACAATCACGACCCCTCTCTCTCTCTTTCTTTTTCGGTATTAGAGATGGCTAAATAAACTCATTCTTGGGGCAACATGGGTAAACTACACAGAAGTGCTGGATTAAAATGTACACAGGACCTCTCTCTCTCTGCTGTATAACCATACCCCTCCCACCCCCAAAATAATGTGTTAGCAATGTGTCTCCAGTTATATTCAATGCACGCACACACACACATCATGCACACACATACACAGCTTGTCTGTTAGGTTTGTTCATGTAGTACAATCAAGCATATTGTCCTAAAGCTTTCTTTCTAAAACACAAAATATTTTGGTGCTGTTTCTATGCCAATAGACACAGATGCTTCTATGCCAATAACACCATCGTTATTCTATTAGTCCCTGTGTTCCACTTAACATCCATTTCTATGCTGTAGGTGCCTAAGTGTTTGCTATTTTTTTTCTCTTTTAAGCAATGCTGCTATTTTATGCACAAACAAGCTTATGTTTGAGGGCTACCAGTAGTATCAACTTCTAGATGATGAAGTCCATGCATATAATTCTGAACTAGCCAAGCCGAGTGCCGTCGACCAAGACAAACTTTTTTCAAGAAAAAACTTACTGATATGTACTTCCACCAACAAAGGAAAATCATGCTTTTTTTTCTACTTGTTAAAGCTATGTTGCACCTTGAAAACATAGTATCCCTAAAGGCAGATGGTAAATTTCTATTGCAGGAATTGGTAAGAAGTATCATAAAATAATTTTCCTTTATATACAAAACTGAAAGCCTCATTGTACTTTGCCAAAGCATTTTCATCCGCTGGACTTCCTATGGCAGCTAATCAATGAGAATATTTGTAAAATGATGCTTCAACTCTCATTTCAAAGTAAAGCACCTCACTGTTGTAACAATTAGGACAATATTTGTGTTTCGTAATTATTTGCCCACGAATAAGAGCTAGACAACTAAGTAAGTGTCTCAGCTGACAGATTACCAAAATGGACTAAACACAGCTACTTATTAATAAAAACAAAACATGTAGCTAAAGTATCTGCAGGGCACATTATATTTGGAACACCTCTGACAGCCCCATGTCATACGATGAAAGGAGGGCTTTTTATACACGGTAGTTCTACAAATGTCAGAAAATATCCTGATTGCCCCTACCACTGCCTTTTTTTAGACACTAATTGATGAAAGGAAATGGTTTCTGACAGTTGCTATAAATAATCCAAGGCGTTATCAAGCCAGCTGAGGCAAAACAGAAACTCAAGTGAACTTATGGGAATCCTAAACACGTTTTCTCCCATGGTCGCTTCCTCTTAGGGCCATTGCTGACCCTACGGTGGAAAGTCCTTCCCCTGAAGCAGCAAGTTCTTCCAACTGTCATCGCCCAGATAGGCCAAGACTCTTGCACAGTCTGACCACTGAGTACACATCCTGCTAGAAAAGACAGCCTTTCTTCCCCCTCTTTCCCTGTCTCCAACTCTCTTTCTCAGTTATGCAATAACAGTTCAAGGAAAAAGAAGCACTTGAAATTGGATTTGTCAAAAGACTGAAATGACTGGTTGACAGAACACGGGTATTTCTAACACTTTTTTTTCTCCCCCTTCTCATTTTGACAATGTGATTTCACCACGCTGTTAAGAGTATAAATAAAGTCACACTTCCCAGGAGATGAGATCAAGGATTTTATTCTTAGGATTTTGTACTTTCCAAAGGAGCATGCATACGGAGCAAGCTGACAGGGCAGCATGAGGCTTGGCTCTGTTGCTACACAGAAAAGAACATCGTTTTCTTTGTTACAGGAATCGTCCAAACGTGCCAGGCATTCTGGAAAAGCTGTCACCCACAAGGAAAGGAGAGGAAGCACACTCCACCCTTCTAACGGGGCAATGACGGAAGCTCTGGGTGTCTCCATCAGCACCGTGCACCCTTAAAAAGCAGTGACAAGCTTTCCACGGCAAATCACACACAAAGGCAGCTAATGAACTCCGATAACCTCCAACAGTTTATCAACTGGGATATCAACCTTCCGGAAAGACCTCTGGACTATCTGCATCAGCCACCCAAGGGCACTACTAAACACATGCATCCCTGGGACCCATCCTGTACCTAACAAGGATACTAAACCAAACCTGTTTCCATCGAGTCGATTCCAACTTACAGCGGCCCTGTAGGACAGAACAGAACCACCCCATACAGTTTCCAAGAAGCAGCTGGCACATTCCAACGGCCAACCTTCTGGTTAGCAGCCATTGCTCTTAACCACTGTGCCACCAGGGTTCCATACATGTGCACATAAGAAAATATTTTAGAGACAGTAACAGGCTCCCGACTCAACAGCACTTGGCCTAATAGGCTCCTTATTTGATAATAATAATTTCATATTATGAGAATTATTCACAATAGTAAACTTATTTTATAAAGAAGATGAAGGAGCTAGGATATCTACTTAATTACCGAAATGATAAAGTCAATTGTCAATATTTTAAGTAGTAATTAGATAAGGATTAGTGTGTGTACATATGTCTGTATGTATATGTACTGGTAATCAAATGAGGAAAAGCTTATATATAGAAATTAGATCATTTTCTTTATATATAGCAAATGCCTAGACCCCTATTGAAATTCAAGCAAAATCTTTGCTTAAAAGTTAAACCAAACAACAAACTCAGTGCCGCTGAGTTGACTCTGACTTACGGCAACTCTACAGGACAGAGTAGAGCTGCCCCCGTAGTTTCCAAGGCACACCTGGTGGATTTGAACTGCCAACCTTCTGGTTAGCAGACATAGCACTTAAACCACTGCACCACCAGGGTTTCCACTTAAAAGCTGAGGACAAAACAAGCCTTAGAACTTGGTTTAATTTCACTGCAGTGATCACCACTTTGCTGTTGATGACACTCTAAACTAGGTTCCTTCATGGAAGAACCACCTATAAGAGATGTACTTTTGAAAAGTTGGCTTTTGTCAAATTCCATACACAAACAGAGCTTTTTTTCCCCACATATGTATAAAATCTGCAAAGTGTTCATCAAAATTAAATAATTTCTGCCAGCCAAGCCAGCCAAGTGCCGTTGAGTTGGATCCGACTCATGGCAACCCTAGGGGCCAGGGTAGAACTGAAATTTCTACCGGAAGAGGCAACTAGAGGATTTTTTTTTTCCACAGAACTTGTAATTTTATCAATGTCCAGCAATATGTATGGGTGTATGCTTAACGTGAATTTGGTCACTTATGCCTTACAACTCCAAGAGACAGCTATATTTATTTCTTCAGGTGGGTGTGGGTAACTACGGTTAAGTGACTGGCTCACTGAAGTCCACAAGAGTAGTTAAATAGAAGACCTAGGACCCCAAATCAGGTCTCCTGATTCCAAATTTAAAACTCCATTCACAGTAAAACAAGCTTCGGTGGAGTTGGTTCCGACTCATAGTGACCCTACAGGTTACAGGAGAATGGTCCTATAGGGCTTCTAAGGCTCTAAATCTTTTCAGAAGCAGACTGTCACATCTTTGTCCTACAGGTCAGCTAGCAGGTCCAAGCCATCCAGCTTTAGGTTAGCAGCCCACCGCTTTAACCACCGCACAACCAAGGCTCCTTTTATTCATAACACATGCTGGAAATTCAATACCAAACTCAGAAAACAGCAGTGACTCTAACTAAACATGACAGAGGCCAAAATCAGACCAAGGCCAGGGGTGAAGAAGGGTACAGACACCAGGTCATGGTTTGCTCCGAGTGGTTGTGAGCAGGGCAGGTTGAAGAGATGGAGGCAGTGGGTCCTGAGGGGATAAGACGGTCCCCATTACAGAGATAGGCGTGGATGCCACAGCTTACACATCCACAGGGTAGACTCTGCATATGAGTAAGACCCACTTCAATACTTGAAAATGCCACACTACTTCTATCAGCTGTTCCTCAGTCAAGAACTCTCATCAGTCCTTCGACTAGTGATGACTAGATTCCTCAGTGTGTCACTGTCCAGTGCTGTCAAGCTGACCCTACCTCCGGGGGATCCCACGGGTCTCAGAGCAGACCAGTGCTTCATAGGGTTTGCCACGGCCAATGTGTCAGACGTCCACACCCAGACCTTTCTCCCAAGGAGCCTCCAGGTAGACCTGAACTGCCAATCTTCTAGTCAGCAGCCACCTGAGTTTACTACCCAGCGATGCCGAGTAAGCTCAACCCTAAACTCACTGCCATCAAGCTGATTCTAATTCACAGCAAACCCGTTCAGTCCCCAAGGCTATAAGCCTCTGTGGAAGCAGGCTGCCTCAGCTTTCTCCCATAGAGCTGCTGGTGGTTTTAAACCACAGACTTTTCGGTTAGGAGTCAATCATTTTCACTACTGCACCACCAAGAAAAAGCAAACCCATAGCCATCGAGTAGTTGGCCCACTATGCCACCAGGGTTTAGGTCTCCTTAATTAATAGGTTAAAAATAAGTAAATAAACCAAACCCACTGTACTCCAGTCGATCCCAAGAGCTTAACCAAAAAAACCGGAACCTGTTGCCCGTTAGGCAATTTCATCTCATTGCAATCGTACAGGACAGAGTACAAGTGCCCCACAGAATTTCGATGGAGCACATGGTGGACTTGAACTGCTTACTGTCCGGTTAGCAGCCCCAGCACTTAACCACTACGCCACCAGAGATTCTACCAAACCACCAGCCCTCCTTTATAATTAATTGCGTAAATAAAAAATCAAACTTACTGCAGTCCAGTCAATAAAAAAAAAAATATTCAAACTCATTGCTGTCCAGTTGATTCCCACTTACTACATACCCATAGGGTAGGGCAGAACTGCCCCCTAGGAGTCCTGAGGAGCGCCTGGTGGGTTTGAATTGCCCACCTTTGGGTTAGCAGCTGTAGCACGTAGCTAGGGCAGCACCAGGATTTCCTTACAGAGTCCTTAACTACTCAGTAGCTAGATTGATTAGCTGATAGAAAGATGAGTTGTTGAGGAAGGGGTCTTTGAGCACAATTTTATTGCCATTTTTCCATGCTCTGAGCAACAAGAGTCCACATTTTTTTTTACAGTTTGTTCATCAGGGGAGCTTAAAAAAGGCATCAGCAGATAACGTCCACATAGGTAAGATGGAATGTTGCTTTATAAGCACAGAACTGAATAAATGCTAAGCGAGAATATATAAAGACTGGCTTGGATCAGTCACTGAAATAGCCTTTACAAAACAGTAAACCCCAAAACCAAACCCACTGCCGTTAAGTCAACCCAACTCACAACAACATTCCGGGACAGAGCAGAACTGCCCCGGAGAGTTTCCAAGGAGCACCTGGTGGATTTGAACGGCTGGTTAGCAGACACAGCACCTAACCACTACGCCACCAGGGTTTACTAGAAAACAGTAAAAGAGGTGGGAAAACTTCCGAAGCATTTCTAAACCACAGAGTCAGATTTTCTGACAGTTGTTTAAATAAGACCAAAAAATATATTAGAAAGCACTGAGGGTTTGAAATGATATATATACATTTTTTGACATGTGCTAAATCTCTTCTCTATCAGTCACCTTACGGAACCCAGAAACGACAGATGTTAAGTTGCTTTTTTATTTATGAAAACAAATCAAAAAATGAAAATTTTACAATCCTGGTTCCACTGGACACTCTGGTAGCATAGTAGTTAAGTGCTACATCTGCTAACCAAAAGGCTGGCAGTTCAAATCCACCAGGTACTCCTTGGAAACTCTATGGGGCAGTTCTGCTCTGTCCTATAGGGTCACCATGAGTCAGAAGCAACGAGATAGTGGTGAGTTTAAGTGGATTTTTGGTTCCACTGCCCTAAAATGTTCTCTTCAACAAAAACTGTTAAGTATTTTTTCTCTCGTTGTACTTTTTTTCTTTCTTTCCTCTCTACTATTCCAAGGGGAAACCGTTTTCCTTAAATCAAATAAACTCAACACATGCAGTAACCTTACTAAATGAATAAACACATTCGTTAACAATAAGTAATGCACACATCAAACAATATTTGTGTATTGCTTATATGAACTGTTAACTGATTACCCACTACACACAGCCTCAGCACAGGAGGGAAACGAGGGCCCAGCTTTGCCGACTTTCATCCTCCAACACAAAACTAACACACAGCTAACTGTCATCTCCAACAGAAAGCAAGAAGCACACAAGGGAGGCAGCAATAAAGCCTGGGGAGTTAAGAGACAGGTCCTGGGTGGGTTCACGGAGACCAAGACATCCAAGATGGGCTTGGAAAGCTGTTTTATTTGATTGAATAAAGATGAAAGGGACAGAAAGGAAAGGAATTACAGACTGGAGACACACAGCGAGGGAACGCAGGGACAGGAGAAAGCGCAGGACAGACCACAGGGAGAGACGGTCTGTCCTTAGCAGCCGTGGACAATGAGGGTGCCAGAAGACGGAAGCCTCGGCTGGAACCAGATCCTTCTGCAAGGGCCTGGAGGGCCAGGTGACAGCATGTAGCCTTCACTATTTAGTAGGCAGAACATGTCCACTCTAAGCCTTGACCCAAGGGCAGGCTTAGAATACCTAAGTCAACAGCCTCTGGGCTGAGAAGAGTGTGCTTACCTGTGGAGAGGTCTTACTAAGTAAATGGGGGGGGTTTCTACTTCCTTAAGCTCTTCCTTTTAGTTGCCAGAAAGTTGAGAGAAATTGAGCATCGAACTACATCTCAAGCACTTGTTCCCTCTTTGTCTTCTAACTGATTTGCTATACCTCTTTTTTTTTAATTTCATGTGCACTTTACTTTTTATAAGCCAACTCAAATTCACTTCTGACAGTCTACATCATCAATAAATAAAAATTCAAGTCACATGCCTCTGTCCCAGGTAAAGCTTTACCAGTGACAAGCATTTCGTGGAAGAGAATTCAGAATTCACCCATCGAGGACAGCTCATTTCTCCATAAATACTTCAACAGACGTGGCCACACAGATTAAGATTCTCCAATACTGTAGTTGACAAGTGCTTGAGAACGGAGCCCGGCCGAGTTGAGCAGCCTGCCTCCCTGCCTCCCTGCCTCCCTGCCTCCCTGCCTCCCTGCCTGGCTGTCCAGCTGGCCTCCTATCAGGAGGCCAGAGTCACCCTCTGAAGCTTTCCAAGCTCCCAAGGCTGCAGGTATTTTCAGCTGTTTCATCCCTGGCTGTCATAGCCCTCAGCTTGATGCTGGATGGCACACTGACGCCTCTGGTACTGGCCTGACCTTTTCAACTTCCAAGATTTTGCTGTCACGCAAAACTGAGTGTTTTTCTTTCTGCACTACTTGGGGGAGCTAGTCCCCCTGCTTCATTGTAAAACAGCGATCCTAAGCAAAAAAGAGCATTTTCCTTTACAAGAATAGAAAATATTTTTTCACTGACAAAGAGCAATCCTGGTGGTGTAGCGGGTTAAGTGCTACGTCTGCTAACCTAAAGGTCAGCGGTTCAAATCCGCCAGGTGCTCCTTCAAAAATGTATGGGGCAGTTCTACTCTGACCTCTAGGGTCAGAGTTGGACCCAACTCGAAGGCAGTGAGTTTTATACAGAAATTCTAACACTGGTTTGAAACCAAACCAAACCCACAGCGGTCAAGCAGATCCGTACTCACAGTGAACCTGTAGGACAGAGCACTTGCCCCATGGGGCTTCCCTGGAGCGACCAGTGGAACTGCCAATCTTTCTGGTAGCAGCCTGCGCTCTCAATCACTGCACCACCAAGGGTTCCTGAACACTGGAAGCAGTGTTTAAATCTTGACTGACATTTATAATAACATTTGGGAATCACTAAAAAGGTAAATATTTTGGCAACAAGAAACATAACAAAAGGTCACTATTGCTGCAGCGGCTAATCTGAAAGATGTCTACATTCTGTAAGTGCACTTCGTATCCGATTATGTTTACCGTTCTACGTGCTAAACCTACAGCAGCATCTCATCATAACCTAGGTAAAAAAAGGAATGTTGCAGCATCCGGGGCACTTACTATCACCGTTCATTTATCATACAAAAATACAAGTGTCTCATGTCCTTGCCAAAATATTAGCTCACTGGTGAAGCCTGAGACCTTGCTGTAAAAATGAAAACACACGAACACACACACACACACGAACACACACACACACACACACACACTCCTCTTAATTCTTGGCACATAAAAAGAAAACAATTTTAAATGATTTTAAATTTTATGATCACTGACAAATAGAATACTGTTGCTATGTGAGTAGGTTAAAATTTAACCCCAGCCAAAGACAAGTGCAGGAACCAGTTTCCTAAGATACAGACTGAAGGTTCCCTATCCCAGTATTTACCCATTGTTTGATCTCAAGCCTTAATGAGTCCCATTATATTTAACAGACTACAGTATCTTTGTTTCCACATAGGGTCTGTGGTTCACTGTATTTTTACAAGTCCATATTTTTAATCAGACCAGGAACATAAGCCACTGAATAAACAGAATATCTCAGAGAAAAGCTATAAACAAACTAATAGCTGAGTGGATGGCTGGACATCACAGTTCTCGTCCCCGTTTACAACTTTCGCACCAATGCACGGGCACTTAGGAAGCATCCATTGGCAGAACACACAAACACTGACAAATTCACACACAAGTACAGGTTCTAATAAGTCTGCTGTGAGTTTGGGGGAGCAGGAAGGGAGGCAAGAAAATCTTATAAATCTCCAAGTGAGCGCAGATCTGTGTCATTTCAGATGACATATTCGATTATTTTGCTCCTGGCAACAGATCTGCATCTCTTTCATGAGGAAAGACCCCAAATGACTTGCCCTAATAACGTCAGTGATGTGGCTGAAGTATTGCAGCATACTTCATGGCTCAAGACACTGCTTAAAAAGTGCCATTTAACAAGCCACCCAACTGTGCAATGGGCAGAACATAATGTCATTTAGATGTTGACACCAGAAACTTCACAGGTGGGAATGATTTTGAGTCTAAAGCAGATTTTGCTGATGTTGGCAAGTGGTGAGGCAGAGGGTATTAGGTGTGAGCAGAACAAATACTTTGCAAGCCACAGGGGCACACTGGGTCATCTGATACACGCCTCCTTCCAAAGCCACTGAAACATCTTTCCAGTTTGCTTCCCTGCCTCTGCTGGTGTAGGATCACAAGGCTTGCAAAAACTCACGTTGTGACCTCCTTCCTTCTTCGCAGGACTCACGGAGGTTAGGCCTCCAATCTATATTACTCTGCACATTTGTGTAGTGAATTAGTAGCATGCCAGCAGACAAAGAGCAACGCTGTTGGGTCAGAATAACAGCACTCAGGGTGCCTACCCAGGTGACGCCTTCTGTAAATTACTTGACCTTGACCTTCTCCCGCCTCCATTTCCTCAGTCTCACCTCTGAACGGAGAGGCAGCCAGGCACTAGTCTCACGCTGCTGCTTAAGCACTGTCTACCTGAGGTCACGTGCCCAAGGGGAAGTGCCGACCAGGTAAGTGGCGATTTTTATCACCATCACTGATGGCTTCTGCTCTAGTCTTTCTTTCACTGTTGTTTCTACATGACTTTGTGTATGTCAGGTCTTTTCCCCTAGGTCACAAACTTCAGAAAAGGATACACCATACCCTGAATTTCTGATGAAAGTATCAATACATCTGAGAGTGAACTTTTTTTAATGCAGTGGGTGCTAAACCAATGTTTATGATTTAAAAAATGGGTAAAGCTAATTGGAAACACTGGTAGCAAGCAAATTACGAGCTGCCGCTGCTAACCAAGACATCAGCAGTTTGAGTCCAACAAACACTCCTTGGAAACTCTACTGGGCAGTTCTACTCTGTCCTATAGGGTTGCTATGAGTCAGAAGAGACTCAGCGGTAGTGGATAAACAGTAAAATAAAATTCTATGCTTCTTAACTTAGAATAAATAAATAGATCCCATAAAGAAGAACAGAGCTTGGAAACAAGAATAAATACTTCACAGCTGAATGGGGAGCTACAAAACAGAGGCAGTCACTCCTGGGCCATGGGAAGGCTTGGAAGCTAGCCTACAAAACAGAGTGTTACTTCCTGCACACAAAGAAGAGGTGGAGGGAAAAGAGCGTCTCAAGCACAGCTATAACCCTTCATCATTAAAGCTAAATGCAGTTCACCTCTCCCATATGGATTTTTCTGTTCAGCCACCATAAAAGCTTCAGGTTCCAAAACCTGATTGTCAATACCAGGTATTTTAATCTGTTCCTAATCAGAGTTAGCATGAAGAACATTCAGGTGAACTGTACGTCTCTGCCTTTCATGAGACAGAAATCCATCGCTTCTCTTAGACTAGGGTAGTATTATATAAGGTCAGGCTCACCTATCCAACACTTAGCCACAAAATAGATGGCTGAAATACGGAGTCGTATAATTTCATTCAACTGCGAGTTGATTTTGTCCTTCCACCAGCAACGTATCTGAAGAGTTAACGGGTCCTACTGCATGGCTTTAGACAAATTCCACACTCTGCCCACAAGCAGCCAATTCTTGGGTCCTCTGTGCCTACTTTGTTTTCCCATGTATTCTTTGTGAGTATTTCTACTCCTAGACTAGCACTTACTTTGAGAACAGGGGCCATCTCACTCTCCGCTCTTCAGCCTCCAAATGACACAGGGTGATAGCAGGTCCTACACACAGAGCTGCACTCAGTACTTGCTAAATAGGACTGCTTTCCTTTGAGTCCAAACCAACGGCAGACAATTGTTTCGTTTTGCCTCTTGAAACAATATACAATTTTATTTGATCTCAGTTCCAAATTACATGATGAAGGAGGGAGTCTGTTAGCAAAGATACGTGTCCCCAACAGAACAAGTCTTCAATTAGCAGCTTATCTTTTAAAGTCATAAGCTACTATGCCACAGAAACAGCTGCAGAGACTGGTGTGTCAAGGCAGCCTTGGCAGTACAATGCTTAAGTGCACAGACCCTCGCCCAAAGGTTGGTGACTGAGACCCACCCGCCAGTCCTCGGCAGACAGACGCTACAGTAGGGCTTCTATAATGATTACAGCCTTGGAAAGCTGGGGGGGGGGTCCTATCCTATCCTATAGGTCCTCTATACAGTTGTGACGAGTGGAAATCCACTCAATGGCAATGCATTTGGGTTTGGTTTATAAAAATGATGTAACACAAAAGCAAAAATATAACCACACAAGGATGACACATGAATTCAGGATATACTGTGGCACTGACACTATCATTTCTCGGTGACAATTTTACTGCATGATACTGCTGATTAGAAAGTGCCTGAAAATATACTATCTTTTGGAATTTCACAGAGCGACATTTCTTTCAAGGGGATTCTAAACGTATCGACCCACCTACTACCCAATGAAAAGCTATCACACATCAAAACACTGCAAGTTCACACCGTATCTGCCAAGACCGGAGGCCTTGATTTTTGTTTTCCATCCAAGAAAGATTATAAACACTTGTCACACAATATGCTATTTTAATCCAACGTCAAAGCAAAAGGATGAAAACGTGGTTGAGAGCCTTGTAAATTAAATGTGTACCTTCTTGGCTTGTGTCAGTGGCTGTATGTGTGAAGTTTTAGAATTAACATACCATAATGTTATACACATCACTCCCTCCCAGCAGAAAAATAAGCGGGGTGGAGGGGAAGAATACTGGTCTCAAAGAGAGGGAAGAACTGGCTTCGTTTCTGTTGTGCTGGACACACTACCAGCCACATGAAGTTTGACAATAGGTTAACTTGTCTCGGTCTCAGTTTCTTCAACTCTACCAGGAAGGTGATGAGTGTCTTCCTGACAGGCCTGTCCCTTAATCGCTAGGCACTGTTACCAGGTTGGAAACCCTGGTGGCGTAGTGGTTAAGATCTATGGCTGCTCACCAAACAGCTGGCAGTTCAAATCCACCAGGCATTTCTTAGAAACTCTCTGGGGCAGTTCTACTGTCTTCTACAGGGTTGCTATGAGTTGGAATCAACTCAATGACAGTGTGTTTCATTTTGTTAGTGAGTATTACAACATTATTTGTCTTTACCCAGCCTTCTTCTGAAAAGAACAGGAGAAGGCAGAATCTGGCATACAGAAGATGCTCAAATAAGTAACTGGTGGTAACTGGTCTCATACTACTTCGAATTCTCCAGAGGGCTTAATCCTCAGGCCGCGCCTCCTCCCCACGGCCTTGGGTTCCACAAAGACTGTCTTCTCTCCGTTCACCGCCTCCTTTGAATTGCCTCCTCCGGTACTCAACTGCATACTACCTCCGATTATTAACTCTTCACATCTTTGTCCCCAGTTCAACTATATGTCAAAGGAGGACAAAAACTATTTCATTCTCCTTTGAATCCCCCTCTCAGGATCTGCCCCAATTCCTGGACTCCTAATAGGCACTCAAAAAAATATTTGCTAATTGATGATTTGGCAGAGCACAAAGGATGAATGGATTACTCTTGCAGCCTTATTGTGAACACAGTAAAGTATCTTTTCAGGTGAGAAGACCACAGTACTCACCAAACTTGAATCCATTCTCAGAAACAGACAGAATATCCTTCTCCTGAAATTAAATGTTGTCAAGCCAACACTGCACTGGGTTTTTTTTTTTCTTTTTTTTAAGCCAATATTTGCTTTTTAAATCCCTGTCCTCAAAACTATATTTCTCTGTGATCGTCATTTCTCATGTGCAATCTTCAGCAAATGTTGTCCCCGAGAAGGTATTATGAAAGCTTTACCGTATTTGTGTAGTCTCCATGATACCGGGGTACCTTTCAAATCATTTTTTGGAAAGGTCACTCAGAACCTCAGAGGGATTCCACACTTGGGGCAAAGATTTTCTTGCCTTCCCTGTTGCTCACTTGTGCTGTGTCGATCAAAGCTCCTAAAGCCTTCTGGGTGGAGTATTTAAAGACCACACACCTTATCTGAATGCCAATTAAACGGACAATGCCGCTTTCTCTGAAAACAGCACAGCAGGCCAAGTTCAAATAATGACTCAGAATAGTTTAGAGTAAACCTACATGGTCCAAATCAGCCCAAAGATGGAATTACAAGAGAAGGCAAAGAAGAACGTCTCATTTCAGTATTGTGTAATCTTCATTACTTAAAATGAGCGTATTCTAAGCAGTATCTTAAGAATACAGCAAGCAAAATAGATTTTTACTTTCTCTTTCTAGCCCCAAACAAAAAGTAAGATGAAAGCAGACATGTATTAAGTGTGGCTTTCACATGAATGCATAAAAAACAACAGGTTAAAGCAAACTTGACTAACATTATTTTACTTGGCTCTATATAAATATGCTGTGTTTGAAAATTTAACATCTAAATAAATAAGTGGGAAACATTTACAAGTAGAATATTTTTCCTTGGTTTCACAGGAATTTACTTGTTTTAAAGTACGCACCCATATATAAAATATAACACAATCTATTACTGCTCTGACGTTTCGTACTGAAACTATGCTAAGTCATTTATTCATGAAAGCATTTAAGGACCTGAAAGAAAAAAGCCTGTGTGTCCTCTACTTCTGCTATTCTATTCTAGCTGAAGTATAACTGTCCTCACAGTTCCAGATTAACTATTAACAAAATGCAACTGCTTCTTCATTCCCATATGGAAATCATTTTATCAGAGTGACTAATCATGCAGGATTTTTATTTCCAGGAAAAAGAATACCCAGGTGACACTGATATCCTCCCTAAAATAGAAAGGTCTGAGACGCTAAATGCCAGCCACAGGGAACATATTGCAAACCCGTTTTATCATGTATCAACCTGCTACCTTGTTTATCACTGAGGATAGGTTACAGGCACTCCCTGGCATTTCACAGGGAATCAGAGCCTCCCAGCTAACACTGAGACATCTCCCAGCACAGGACAACGTCACCCTAAAGAAGAAATGATCTTTATTCTAGAATTCTCCGTTTGAGAAGAATCTGACACAGCTCATTAGAGCATGTGCTTTAAAAAGAGCCTGACACAGAAACAAAACATTGAAAGAATTGAACATGTATCCCCTATTTAATCAAGTTAAAGCTACTAAAAATCAAAGCATCAATGGTTTTTCTCTGATGTTTTTAGAATATCATTCTCTTCTAACTAATAGAGCTCAGAAAAAGCAATACGATAAACAGGGATAACATTAAACCTTCAAGTTTCACCAAAGGAATTTTTGGTTTTTTAAAACCAAACCCACTGCCATGGGATCAGTTCTGACTCATAGCAACCCTACACGTCCGGGTAGAACTGCCCCATAGAGTCTCCAAGGAGCGCCTGGGGGATGTGAACTGCCGACCTTCTGGTTAGCAGACTGTGGCCCTTAACCCACTAAAACACTAGGATTTCCAAGGTTTAAAACAGCCTGAGTATATTTTTTACATCATTTTTAATGCCTCCATTGCTTTCAGCCTTCATGTCCTATCAGTTGCCGCATCCTATCGATGCCAGCTCGTGTTTCCCCACATACACATGTCTGTCGCTTCCCCCCCTACAGAAACCCTGGTGGTAGAATGGTTAAGGCTGTGTCTGCCAGCCAACAGGTCAGCAGTTCAAGTCCGCCAGGCACTCCTTGGAAACTCTACAGGAAGTCCTACTCTGTCTATGGGGTCATCATGAGTCAGAATTGACTCAACAGTGCTGGGTTTGGTTCCAGGTTTCCATGGACACCCTGGTAGCTTAATGGTTAAGGGCCCTCTCTGCTAACCTTAAGATCAGCAGTTCAAATATGCCCGCTGCTACATGGAGGCCCAGGGAGGCTAGTTCTACCGGGACCTATGAGGTCACTTTGAGTTGGAACTGATTCCACAGCAGTGGGTTTGGGGTTTGGAAACCCTGGTCATGTAGTGGTTCAGGGCTATGGCTGCTGATCTAGGTTGGTAGTTCAAATCTACCAAGTGTTCCTTGGAAACTCAATGGACAGTTCTGCTCTGTTCTACAGGGGGGCTATGAGTCGGAATTAGCTCAGCGGCAATGGGTTTGGGTTGGTTTGGGAGCACTGCCTCTCTTGGTCCCTGGTCTCTCGTCTGCCTAACCAGGGTATCAGGAACGCCACTCCTCACTGCCAGGCTCTGCTGCATCCTGTCTGTGTTCTCTTCTTGCCCTAGAACACTGTCACTCAAAATAGAAGTCCTACAAAGTGACTTCTGTAACCAAATGCATGCCTATGTTTCATGCCTGCCTATACACGTATACACCCACTCCTGCTTCTTAGCCTGGTATTCGGTGACCTCCAAAAAGTAGAAAACAGCTCCCCTGTCACCAGATTCTGCATTTCTGCCTACCCCAGCAGCTGGCAGATGTCCATGCCTGCTCTCTCTCTATCGTGGTCTCTTACAGTCTGCCTATTCTTCTACGATTTTCTCAAATGCTTCTGAAAGTTTGACTCTTTTGGAGTATTCTAAGGGTCGCCATGAGTCAAATCCGAGTCGACGGCACTGGGCTTTTGGAGGGGGGTTAAGTACTTATAATCTCAATCTCCCCTCAGCACCCAACACAAGTTTGTGTGTGCGTGTGTGTGTGTGTACATGTGTGTACGCACTTTTTGTTCTTATTCCTCTGTTTTTATTCTTTGGCCTGAGAGCTAGCGGGGTCTAGAACCAAACTATCTTGGTTCACCTCCTTCTTGTGCCACTTACTAAAAACAAACCTTGGGAAATTGATGTAACTTCTCTGTGCCTCAGTTTCCCCATC
Organism: Heterohyrax brucei; assembly: GCA_028571685.1. Classification (NCBI taxonomy): domain Eukaryota; kingdom Metazoa; phylum Chordata; class Mammalia; order Hyracoidea; family Procaviidae; genus Heterohyrax; species Heterohyrax brucei. Next base: position 67,249,758 of record CM053163.1, on the reverse strand, counting down.
TGTGAAATGGGGATATTAATAGTACCTATCTCCTAGGCTGTTCCAAGGAAGAAATGAATTTGTTGTTAAACCTAGCCCAGCCCATAGGAAGTACTCAAAAATGTTACTCATCATTATTACAGTGATGATCCTCTGGAATTTTATGCGTAGATCACTGAAGGCAGGACAAAAATTGGTTATAAACAGGGACATTGAAATAAAGATAAAAACAAGCCTCACAGCTCTGCAAATGATAAAAGGTATTTTCCAGCGCCGGCTACTTAATCGTTCAGATAAAGGTCACAGCACCTGTTTCACAGCTTTAGAAAGATTAAACGAGATTTTATAGAGAAGTGTGTACAGCAAATGATAAGTGCTGGTGCTATAATAATTATTATATATCTGTCTATAATTTCTCTGATCAAATCTAGTACAGTAGAATCAAATGTATACGTTATGAAGCTTATCTACAACCCCCCAAAAAAGGTTTCTATTCTCCTTTTAAGAAACAGACAAAAGTGCTACAAGTACACAAAGATAAAGCAATGACAATAATCTGAACACCACCTGTGACATCTGAAAAGCAGTTCCAGTTTCCAAAACCTGTCCTCACGCAATGAAGCATGATAGTGTTGTTCTAGCTGCAATCCTGGACTTTGAAAACACAGTTAGACGCAGTGTCCGTGTCTCACACATCACTTGGCTGTTCCACACTAAATTTAGTCAACAGGAGTATCAGTAGTGGGCCACCGGGTGGGGAAACCAAGCTACAACAGACATCTCTGCCAGCGTTTTCCGCACAGAAGGGTGACACTGATCCATGCGGTCATCACCCACCAACCTGCCGAAGGGAACCTGGTGACGCAGTGGTTGAGGGCTGTGGCTGCTAACCAAAACGTCGGCTGTTCAAAGCCACCAAGTGCTTCTTGGAAACTCTATGGGGTAGTTCTACTCTGTTCTGTAGGGTTGCTATGAGTCAGATCTATTCCACGGCAGCTTTTAAAACAAAAAACAAACAAAAAACCTGCTTAACTCCTGGCTTTCTACTAGGATAAGCATTATCTGTCCCCAAGCAATGTAAGACATCATTGTAAAGATAATTTGTTTCCTACAGAAACAAAATGCTAACACGTTATCTTTACTATCACTGACAATGCTGTTGCTGCTACTGTGTGTATGTGTGTGTGTGTATGTTCATGTATCAGCATATATATATTATTGTCAGGTGCCCCTGAGTCATCTCTGACTCACAGTGACCCCAGGTACACCAGAACGAAACACTGCCGGGTCCCGGGCCATCCTCATTATCTCCTCTTTCAGTGTGTTCTGCTGTGGCGGCCTTCATGTCACTAAGATGCTGGAAGCTAGCCACGGTACCAGCCGGGTCACCTGTGGTGGACAGGCTTCGGCAGAGCATCCAGACTAAGACCAGGAAGAAGGACTTGATGATCTATTTCTTAAAAAAAAAAAAGATGGCCAGCAAAAACCTTATGAGTATCAGTTAAGACAGATGGATGCCTAGATGGATGGATCGGTGCACAGATGGATGGATGGATACATACATACATGAATACAGACAGAAACACAGATATATAGGTACATAGCTACATGGATAGATATGTAGATAGATAATACATTAATACATTCTGAGTATGTGATAGGAATTCTTGGACACAGTAGAAATTACCTGTGAAGTTTTTATACTAAATCAAGCTGCAAACCAGTCTTTGTTAATGTTATAACTATCCACTGCTTGAAGCCTGACTCTGGCACCCTAGCCGGTTAACACTGCACATGTTGCTAACATGTCTGGACCACCGGGCTGCAAGGTCTTTCACTGTTTATATTTCTGCACACTCCCACTGCCTAAAGAGCTTTATTATTTCCATGCATTTTAGAATTATCTGGAAGAATCTATTCTACCACCATCACTGAAAACACAGGACTCCATTGTGTAGGGATTTTAAGTGCAGAAACAATAGACCACGTTTACCCCACATTCCGCAGCTGTGTTCTTGGAACAGGTCAATTTTTTTTTTTTTTTAAGAAAATCCACAAAATTGTGTCCCAAACCGTCAGCTACCTCTTCTGTTTCTGTCTGTCCACTTTTACTCAAAATCACATTAAATCTCTGTTTCAGATTCAGACCTCCTGGCTAATACACATTTCCCTCAGCGTTGCTCCTTAGGCATACACATTTCTTTCCCCAAAATGAAGCTGTTTGGGTATTTTGGTATTATTCCAACTGTTTACGTTTAATACACAGATTTTGGGGGGCCAACAACCTAACTGCAATGGTCAGTTTACTTTAACTTATCACGTTTTAGAATACACTGCCTGCAGCCACCGCTCACCTCAGTTACCCATGTTTGTTTCCTGAGACATTAACCACTATTTCACAGTTTCAAAAGCTGGTATTTCATGGGATTCAACAGTGAAATACATGAAAAAAAAAAAACCTACCAATATTCTAGCACAGAACATTTGGAGACCCATGATCTCTCTACTGGATAAATGAAAATGTGGTATGATGAAATGAAGTCTACAAATTGTGAATCTCGTGTCTGGGCAAATTATAAAGATTATAAAGACAGTGTCTTCACTTACAGAAATGCTTCCATGTCTGTAACATTACCAGAGAAATGTATTTTTACCTTTCTGAACATCTATAAATTGTGAATCTCGCATTTGGGCATTACATATAAACATACAACAAACAAGGACACATCACTGGACAGATCTAATGAATGCTGATTTAAAAGAGTACCATTCTGGACCGTTTGCAAAATAAAGACTGCTTTTGTTTTCCATGACTGGTGCACGTTAGGACTTTTCTTGTATTACATGTGTAGGTCGGAGCCACAGTAAGGATGCCTTTTCCCTAATCTGAATTTCCCTAATGGGTTTATTTACTTAGCTGTCATGTATGGATACCGCTTTTTACCTTACAGTAATTTCCCAACTCATAATTTTCCTACCAAACTGCCATCTCTTTTAGAACAACATAGACCTTCAATCTGGTAGCCCTCCCTGAGCCAAGCAGGGCATCTTTTACACAGTAAATATTCACCTACAAATGATGGAGGATAAAATAACAGTTTAAATCAGCAGTGTAACATTTATCTCATAACTTACATCAGCAATGTAACGTTTATCTCGTTTATACCTTTTATCAGCAACATAACATGTCTCTATCCTATAACCTAGATTCTCATTAGCTCTTTAAAACCATCTCATTCTTAGTGAAGTAGATCCCAACCTGTTTTAATGATGAAAATGTGGAGAAGGATCATGTGAAAATGTCCCTTTTTAAAATCCTTCAGGGGAAGAAAACTCTTCCTTTTCTGAACTCTGCTAATGAGGAACTGCAATCGAGTTGGTATCTACGTGGACCTCAGCAGTGATCTCTGGATAATACCATAATTTCTAGAATTCTAAAATAATTATTTTTAGTTATATTATTGGACATCTGAATTGAGATTGTCTTAGGAAAAGTTCTACCTCCATCATACTTCATGTAAGGAGGCATTCTCTGCATATTATCAACTACCTTTCACCTCTTTTGGTAGAGAAAATACACATCTTGCAGCTTCTTAAAACTATGTCAAAAGGAAAGACCATTTTTCTTTTGATGCACACACACCATGACAACCACGATGTCATTTCAGAACAAAGTCTTTGCCTTTTTAAAATAATTGATCTCAGTGGAAAAGTAATTTGCTCCCCTATTCAATACAGCTAGATTGCATCTTGAGATGAATATATCCTGAGCTGATTAATAGAAGATAATCACAGAGACCCAGGGTGAGGTCTCAAAGCATACTGGGGAAAATTCCAAACCCGTCATGCCTAGTACTAGAACATAAATCATTCAACAATTCCTCATTTTTATGGATATTCAAGTGAAGTATCTGTGACATGTGACAAGGTGGCCTCTTCAAAAACAAGAACAATTACCTGAAAGAGATATATCACAATCTCTATGAACCATGCAGGCAACCATGCTCATGTATTTTCTAACTTTCCTTCTTCAAGGGTATAGATGTAATGTTTCTACAAACGTGCTTTTTGATACTAGGAAAAATACTATACAAAAACCAAGTTCTCTATCTCAGATTTAAAGATACAAAAGATTGTGTAGAGACACTGAATGCCACATCTCTATAGCTCTTCATGAATCCTGTACTTTGCAATCAATATTTTCCAACCATTAGTGAATAGGCTTTATGACTCATCAGACACCAAACTTGGAGTTAATTGTTTAAAAATGTTTCCCCTCAACCTAAATAGGGCATCATACTTAGGTGGGCTTTGCTGCCTATAGGGGAAAACAGATTTAAGACAGCAGAGAGCCAAGAGGTAATCCCTCTTGAAGCTCTCCATAGAATCTACCCTACAACACACACACACACACACACACACACACACACACACACACACACACACACACACACACACAGAGGATACATCCATTCTGTCCATTCTGTCTTACTCTTCTGGCATCCTTCAAAGAAAATAAAAGTCAGCATACTTTATATGGACAGAAAACAATCACTTTTTTTTTTGGCCTAACACTGTGTGTGGCAAATGTACCTCAGTTATGAAAATATCTGAAAGGAATGTTTCCAGGGCCTGTGTCACTGTGCTTTGTTTACTAGTCAGATGCTTGGTCAAGAATGTATTCAAATTATAAAGACAATGTCTTCACGTACAGAAATGCTTCCACGCCTGTAACATTACCAAAGAAATATATTTTTACCTTTCTGAACATTTCCAAACAATGCCCTGATCCCTGGAGGAGAAAATCTTTCCTTCCTTTGAATTTATTAACCTTTTCTTAATGTCTGGTCAGGAGCTGGGTGTGGATGTATTACATGTGTTTATTTTTATTTTTTTTAAGGAAGGAAAGTCATAGCAAAGGAAAACACCCATTAAGCCTCTGAAGGTAATTGCTATTTACTGAGAATTCTATTTTAAAATAAATTTTAGTGACTCGCTCATGTTTAGTAACTTCAGGACAATGATAACTATGGTGTCTGTAAAGTGCTCCTAAGTAGCAATCATACTCTATTCTGGCCTTTGAGAGGTGTCAAGACTCATCCTCATAATTATAAGCCTTTTCTTTGCTCTCACTGCCTCACCATTAAATCTCTAAACTAAATACTAGTTTTGAGGAAATAAAAATAGACGTTAGGTGGTGTGTCGTCTTGAATTTCAGTTACAATGGATAAGAAATACAGGAGACTTCTGTGTATAATAAACTTCTTTAGCTCGTAAAAAACAAAAGTCCCCCTTATTACGTTTTAACCAGCAAACTCAAAGCCAGTAACCTAAGATTGACTTATGCTCTTACAGAGCTGTTTTCCTGACTTCTTCTCGATCACTCTCCAACAAAAATACAAGTTACAGTTATGATTTTACATTGACCAGTGGCCATATCTAAACAAGCAAAAAGAAGACAACTTTCATTTATTCCTCTGAATTCAAAAATGCAACAATATTATGCCCGTAACACATAATCAATAGAAAACATACTCATCAGGTGTTTCCTAGTCTTTCCCTTACACCCAGTATGAACTCTACACTTAAAGCAAACATCAGTACAGACTAGCCACACAGCCAGTGGCTACTGGATTAGACAGCCAAGTCTAGATTTCCAAAAATAAGATTATTTTTGGTCTGAAAAGAAATTGTTTAAAAATCTTTAAATGGCTTCCTGTGTAGCATCCTGTATGCTCAGCATTACCGCTGGGATTTTATTTTCAGTAAATTATTTGCTGCATATATTTCAATTCGTTCCTCCATCCTCCCAGACCCTTACCTACCACACACCCTGACAGCTTTCTTTAGAGAGTAAGAAGCCCCCGCCACCTACTCCGCGGAGCTGATTCTGCGCATGACTCAAGGAGTGTCCTAACCCCGGCATCCTCTGTCTCCAAACAAAACCAGAAGCTGCAGCCAGGCTCTGCCATTTCCCTAAGTAGATACATCACACAGGCCTCGGGCATGGCCAGTGTGATAAATAAAACAGCAAGTTTTGCTTGCTGTAAGATAGGACATTTTATATCATAAATCAACACACTCTTCCTCAGTAAGAAATACAAGTTTTCACTCCCTCTCCCTTCCAGAGAAGAAACCTTGGAATAGTCTGTTCCTGTTCTGAAACAAAATTTAGTATTTCATTTCACAGGAATTCCACACCCAGAGGAAGCATGGAATGCAGGGTCCAAATTTGATGAATTCAAGTTGGAGTCCAAGTCCTCCATCCAATGCAGAAACATAAACGCAAGAGATACTATCCCCAACTACGTGACACTTCAGTTTCTCTCCTGGCAGGCCTGCAGAAAGTACCACACGCCATGGGTTAACAACACAAAAATTTGTCCTTAGTTAAAGGAGAAAAAAAAATTTCAGCTAGGCACATGGGAGACTTTTCTGAGTATCTTAGGGAGAATAAAGCCTGACAATTCTAAGTGCTACTGTAATTATAGACGGGTGAACAGGTTTCTGGGTGCTGACCCAACCTGTTCTTTCAAACACAGAAGCCAACTTTTTTCCTCCTCAGAAAGGAAAGTCCCTATTAAACAAAGAAAATGACACACCACGTCTACATTTTGAAAGAAAGCCTAACAACACAACACAGGAATCCAAAAAATGAAGGAAAAAGAAAAAAAAAAAATCTCCATGCAAAGACCCCAAACGAAAGCAAACTGGAACATGGCAGGCTGGTTTGCTGCCATACCTGTCAGGAAGTTTAAGTAAGCCAAGATTCAAGTGACAGCAGCCTGCTTTTCCCCAGCTAGAAAACAACTTCTGGGTCTCTGGCTGTCAGTCTGCCGGTTAGACAGACTAAGCATCTCACTAAACTGTTTTAGGAGGCATCCCACAGGCGCAGAACTTTCGTTTTAACTCGACGGCGCTTGGCTTGGCTTGGCACTGATAATATTTTATCTCAGCAGCCGCAGAGGCGAGGCAGAGGCGACGCACCAGTGCTTTTAGGAACCCACGCAGCCAGATAACAAGGAGTGGCACCATTTCTGCCGAGAGAGGAGAGTTAGGTACTCAATATGCCCTGTATCCAGACACTTTGTTCCAACCCTGGAGGGAGGAACAGCGTGTCCACTGGTGTAGGATTTCAAAGCCCATTACAGAGGGCCTGCAAATCCAAAGGCATTAATGAAGACTTCTCTCTCACGGTGTTCATTTGTTTCAGAAATGACTTCGACTACAGCAGAGTTTAGCATCCAGCTGCTGACGCCTGTGCCTCTACCGGTGGAATCCCAAAGTCAAGACCATGACCAGAACCTTTCAGGCCGCGTCTTGCTCAGTTTTAACCACAGACAAGCACACTCCCCGAAAAGAGACCACGGAACCCCAACAGCCGCACATCCTCCCAGCCCCAGAAAGAGCGAACGAAGGACGCAGTTCCTCTCCAGCAACTCCCCTGTGGTTCAAGGCGCCTTGCAAAGCTCCCCCATATACCTGCTCGAGTTACAGGCTCTGGAATCAAAGTATTCTCACATGACACATTACTACCAATAACAGATTCCGGCTCTGTTTAAAAAAAAAAAAAAAGTGGGGAATGGGGGGGGCAGGGAAAGAGGCGGCTACCTATTTTTCCTGCTTTTGTCTAAAACCCAGAACCTAAGTGCTAACTAGTTTTCATTCACTGCACGACAGACATGAAATCCACCAACTGGGGCTCCACCCGGCGAGCTTCTATACTTACTTTCCTTACAGTTTCTGAGAGACGCACCACACCACGACGCACAAAACAGCAGCCCTCTTATGCAAGGCGTCTTCCGCCCTTGCAAACTTGGCAAAAGCCAAACTGGACTGGAATACAGCACTCTCCATATAAGGCAGCCCGGCCAAATATGTCATGCGTAATTGATGGGTAGCCGGCAGAGAAGGAACCTTTGGGTGCGCATCTCCGGCCCCCCAAGGAAAATCGGGCTGGAAAGCAACTCCCCTCCCCCCAGGATGCGGGGTCTCCGCTGGACGGGCCTCTGCCAGCGACAAAGGTCACCAAGTTGCAAGGACGCGTGCACGCACCTGTTTCTCTGCTTGCCCCCCTTCTGTCTAGACTGCGCTCTGACAGCGTCCGCAGAGCCCCGGGCAGGGGGCGGCTGGGGCCCCAGCGGCGGCTGCCCCCTTCGGCTTCCCTCCTGGCCCGCGCTGGCGCGCGCCCTGCAAGCATCCAGCGCGGGGAGCCACCCCCGCGGCCGGGTCCGAGCAGCAGCGGCGGGTGCACGCCTCCTCTGACTTCCTCCTGCAGCGCGCCCAGCCCCGGCGACAGCCCCGGCGACAGCCCCAACAATGCCCCTCGGCGGTGGCGCGGCGCGGAGCAAACGGTGAAGAGGGCAACTTACCTCTCACATGGTTTGTGTGTGTGTGTGTGTGTGTGTGTGTGTGTGTGTGCGCCTGTCTGGGTGTAGGTATTTTTTTTTTTTTCAGAGGAGGCAGCCCGACTGGAGACAGAGTGCCCGAGGCATTGTGGGAGTCACGATGCCCAGATGCCCGCGACTGCAAATGGAACTTGTCACTTGTGGCTTGTCACCGGAGCACGGCGAGCGCCACAACTCGCGCGGCGGCAGCCCCCCAGAGACTGGGGCGCGGGGCGGCCGGGGCGCCCGCGCTCGCCCCGCTCGGCTGTCCGCCCCCGGCGCGCCCCTCCCCCGGCCCGGCGCGCCCCTCCCCCGGCCCGGCGCGCCCCTCCCCCGGCCCGGCGCGCCCCTCCCCCGGCCCGGCGCGCCCCTCCCCCGGCCCGGCGCGCCCCTCCCCCGGCCCGGCGCGCCCCTCCCCCGGCCCGGCGCGCCCCTCCCCCGGCCCGGCGCGCCCCTCCCCCGGCCCGGCGCGCCCCTCCCCCGGCCCGGCGCGCCCCTCCCCCGGCCCGGCGCGCCCCTCCCCCGACCCCCGGCGCGCCCCTCCCCCGGCCCGGCGCCACCAGGCAGCCCCGGGCGCGCCCCGCCACCCTCCGCGTGCGCGCCGCGCGTCCCCGGCGCGCCACCGCCCCTCGGCCCCGCCCCCTCCCGGAGCGGCCCACTCGCCCTCCGTGGGCGGAGCCCGGAACGAAAAGCGCGCGGAGCCCGCTCAGGCGACGCGCCCTCCCCCCCGCCCGAGTTCCCGTTGGTATCGCCCACCGTCCGCGGTCCGCGAGCCGGGCGCCGAGCTGGGGGCCGCGGGGCGCACTCCCGCGGCTGGCGGGGCGGCGGGCTCGCCGGCCGGACAGGCACGGGTTTGGGGTTTTTTTTTTTCTTTTTTTCCGCCAAGATGGGGCTTTCTAAGAAATCCGGCAAGGTTAGGATGAAGGTTGGCATCAGATTAGAATAAAACCCTGGGGATTGGATGGAGCTGCTGCTTTAAAATGCATCACATGGTTTTTGAACCTGGGTGCAGAATGGGCGGGAAAAAAGAAAAAAAAAATAGGCACGACTGCAAATGTGTCTGTCTTTCTCCAGTAACAGGCTGTCCGCCGTTTTGAAATTCTTTTCGTAAGAGCGATTGTTTCACAAGCACACTCACATACCAGCTCTCCCTCTCGTTTCTAAATCGTCTTAGGAAAGTGAAATTCCTGTTATTCTCAACTTGCCATTCCACTTGCATCGAAACAAAAGTCCCCTCTTTAAAGTATCATTTTCTAAAATACTGAGATAGTCCAAGGCAAACCGTGTTATCCCTGGGGCCAAGGGCGCTCCAGTCTCAAAATCGTAATTCCCTCAGTGTTCATCGAGGTTACTTGATGTCACTTTGAGTGGAAAGAATTTTGTGATGTGATACAGTTTTGGAGATTGGGGGGCAGGGTTCCTTTCGAACTGAATCGATTTTGATAACTTTCACGGACAGTCTTAATAAAAAACACATGTTCCACGTTTTGGACACTGTAACAAAATGTGGGAGATGCTGCAACCTTCTCCCTACAGGTGTGTTGTCGAAGTGTGTTCAAGAGGGTGAACTCAGCTTAAGGGGAAAAAGGAAGAAAGATGGTGAAAGCTGCTCAGCAAGTTTAAGAATACTTGCAGAAACTCTAATAACAGACTTGAGTTACTCAGCCTTGGCAAGATCCACTAAACAATCTTGTGCACAGCCCTGTCCAGAAAAGATAGATTAATGAATGATGTGATTTCATGATGTCAATCATTAAAATGCTCCTAAGTGCCCAAGACAGTTGAAGCAAATTAAGAGACCGTGGTCACTTTCAGAGACCAGAGAGGCAGAGGCTTCCTGCCTGTTAGATACAGCCCCCAGACTCTGGCAGTTTCCTTTCCTGTTAGGCATTCACTTACATTGTGTGCCTTCTGTGCTGCCGAGACAAGAACGAATGAAACCTGTGCACTCGGTGGTAATACCTCTCCTGCAGAAGAGGTACCCCTGCTACAGAAGACAGATTCATAAATTAGTTCAGCCCGAGGGAGGAAGGCTAAAATGGGGATAGTAAGACCAGAGATCGCCAAGGAAGGTTAGGGAAGGCTTCCTGGGGGAGGTCACATGTCGTAACTGGTGCCTTGAATGGTGGGATGAAGAGGGGCTTCAGTGCAGACTGAAGAACACAGGTCTGGTGGAGACTTGCCAGTCTTTCTCACAGAAGGGACAGAAGGGACAGAAGGGTGACCCTGAGGGGCACACAGAAGATGGGGCTGAAAGCAGGTCTGTGTTACTCCAAGAACTCTCACCTCGCTTCTGTCACGCTTCTTTTTTATACAGCCAAAGCCAGACGTAGAGATGGGACTTGTATTTAAGAAAGATCCCATGGCAGCAGCTTGGAGGGCGAATGGGAGGGTGGGGTGGTGGCGGGAGGAAAGGCGAGTGGGTGTGGACAGCCTGGAAAAATGACTCAGGCCCAGAGTGAGGAAGGGAGGAGCCTTGGGAGGCCCCCAGGTTCCTGGCTTGGTCTATGGGATTGTCAGCTACTGGCTGTCTGATTTCTTCCGTTGGCCTTCCGTTCTCTGTGACAACGGAGACTAACCTCTGAATCTGGGCCACCTGCGCATCTTCTGGCCATCCAGTGCCCTGGATGGCTTACGTGCCCCTCTCCTCAGAATGCTCAGTGAACTGCTAACAGCTAATCCTGGTTGTTGGAATTTATTTTCAATTGTTCTCAGACCCGTGTAGACTTCCAAGTGAGAGCCTGGGTGTTCTTTTTTTCATGTGGGTTAGCAAATTGGCTGTTTGGAGACACATAATGAAAAACAGGACTTTGAACCTGTGTATGGTGCAAGGGGAAAAATTACTTTTCCACTTCAGCACTGGAGGAGAGGGAGACTTGGGGGACAACAGAGAAATTGAAATGGAGACAAATTTTCTGCTCCAGCGAACAGAATACAAAGGAACACAAGAAAGACCCTTGAATGTCAGGAAGTCTCAGAATAAACATCCTAGTAAACAATAAACAGGAGGAAATGGTTATTTTACACTAGATAAAGAAAAAAGGACGGATAAGAAAACTCTTAATAAAAACATTGGTCCATCGGAAATCAAAAATGAGTTAAAATACGTTGTGATATAAAATGTCACAGCTGGTGATTTAGCCCTATATATTATCACACGGATGATGTTTAAAATTGTAACATTGTAACAAATGCCAGATCACAATGCTGAAAATACTGACTCATGTTGCCAGCTTTCAACTACCTGCCGCATTTTAACCACATTTCATATTGTGGAAATTATTTAAAAATCATTACAGTCATAAAAAGTAAAGCGTTCCCCATTCAGAGTATCAGTGCTATTCCCTGAGTGCCATGCCAGCATTATATTGACTCTTTCTTCTATAAAGTACAGTTATAGTCCAGGGGTTTGCAAGTGAATGTATCCATAAGCAGAAAAAGAAGGTTGTTTGTGTGTAGAGAGGGAGCTTACAGAAACCAATTTCAGATGAAGTAAAACTACATTTTCAGATAGAGGAAAGGCATTCCACTGTGAGTTCCTGACATATTTTGGTCCATTCGAACCTTAATTATACCACTGAATCCTAACAGATATACAGCTCAATAATATGCTTTTGGCAATAGTATCAATTATCTGGTTTGCCAATAACACAGGGAAAAGAAAGGGTAATGTTTGTCTTTTTCCATCATATGGGAGTCGTTAAAGCATCTGTGTAAGTGTGAGTGTGTGTGCGAATTGTCTCTTTCTTGTCTGCTATGCCACATTCACGATGCCCCTGTGGCTGCTAACCAAAAGATCAGCTGCTCGATTCTGCTTGCCACTCCTTGAAAATCCTGTGAGGCAGTTCTACTCTGTCCTATAGAGTTGCTGTGAGTCAGAACCGACTCAACGGCAATAGGTTTATTTACACCTAATGTTGTGAAGTGCTTTCTGCCATCTCATAAAATCACGTCTTGTGGCTGAACAGCCCCAGAATTCCTCTGTACTATCTCAAAAATAGTGCCTAACAAGTCTTATACCCCAACCAAAACCCAGTGCCATTAAGTCGATTCTGACTCATAGCGACCCTATAGAACAGAGCAGAACTGCTCTATGGAATTTCCAGGGAGTGCTTGGCTGATTCAAACTGCCAAACTTTTGGTTAGCAGACGTAGCCAATTAACCACTCCACCACTAGGGTTTCTAATAAGTCTTACAGTATATATGTTACACTGTAACTAGTCTATGCATTGTGATCCAAACAGTTTTACACGGTAATCCTTTTCCATATAGGAAAAAAAAATCTGAGAAAAAGATATAGCCATTGCCATATTTATTACAAAAAGCCAAAATAATTTTTGAAAATGACAATAAGCCTCAAAACTAAAACCCAGTGTCACGAAGTTGATTCCAACTCATAGCAATCCTGCAGGACAGAGTAAAACCCCCAGGGAGTTTCTGAGACTAGAAATCTCACGAGAAGCAGATTTCCACATCTTTATGTTGAAAAGCCACTTGCGGTTTCGAATCCCCACCTCCCAGCGTTCTCATTGCTTTCCCATCAGGGCTCCTTGGAAATGCCAATAGCACAATTTATTTTTTTAGCCCCAAAGTGCCTGCTGGCTCTACATATTCATTTCATTCTGGAGATTCCTTTCTTCGGCTTCTCTAATATTATACCACCGTCTTTCTTTACATGGCTCTGTGTGTGTTCTCTCTTTTGGTCCATGATTGCCTCACCTTACTGCTTCTTACCTCTCTGAGTTTTCTGAAATTACCTCCAAAACATGCCTCAAGGGGTGGCCTAAAGAGATTTTTGAGCAGGAACAACTTCTGTCAGATTAATAAAGAGTGAGACCTCAGGCACACATCTGTGTCTTCTTCGTATTGTCCATCAGTGTGGCAGTGGGGCAGTCCAGCCCTAAGTGAAGTCTAATATTGGAACTCAAGCATCAATACTCTGGCTATCACTCCTTTGTTCCTTTAACCAATACTTACTGAGCACTAACTCTGGATCAAATGCTAGATTCAGACGAAACTCAACCCAAACCAAGTCCACTGCCGTCACATCAATTCCAACTCATAGCAACGAGTTTCCAAGGAGCTGCTGGTGGATTTGAACACAGGGACTGAGTAGAAGTGCCCCATAGGGTTTTCAAGGCTGAAATCTCTGGGAATCTTTATGGCAGCAGACTGCCACATCTTTCTTCCATGGAGCAGCTGGTGGGTTGGAAGTGCTGACTTTTTGGTTAGCAGCTGGGAGCCTTAACTATTGAGCCATTCTACTTGGACTAGGGATACAGAAATCAATCAGTAATCTTCTTGAAAATGTTCATACACTAGTCTTGAAATGGTGACAGACAAGATCTGTTCCCCCCAACCAGAAAAGTACGCAGCAAGTGAAACAATTCCCTTTCCTCTAAGTGCCTACCGTGGTCAACAGGTAGCAAAGGAGCATAGGGCTGGCAAGGCTTTGCTGCTTATGGGTTACCAAGCAGCCGGCCAGTGGTAGAAAAATTACCTGGCACATACAAATAGGTGTCCCCGCAAAGTCAGAAGAACATTCTTTGGGGTTTTCATTTGGCCATTATAAAGAAATCAAGTATCAGGTGCTGTGCCTGGATCCTCAGGTTCTCAGTTGACAAGCTTCTTCAAGATGCCCTCAGGGAATCCCAGAGTGACCTCAGAGCCCAGGGTGGCCTTGCAGCCCCTCTCCTTTCCTCTTCTTGGCTTTAAATAACAAATCCTTGAGAAAGACAGGAAGAATTGATACCTTCACATTGTAGTGCTGGAGAAGAATATCGAATACACCACAGACTGCCAAAAGAACAGATCTGTCGTGGAAGTATAACCAAACAGCTCCTTAGAAGCAAGGATGGCAAGACTACATCTCACATACTGTGGACATGCTGTCAGAAGGGCCAGTCCCTAGAGAAGGACTGGTAAAGTAGAGGGTCAGCAAAAAAGAGGAAGACCCTCAACACGACGGATTGACCCAGAGGCTGCAATAACGGGCTCAAGCATGACAATGATTGTGGACATGGCACAGGACCAGGCAGTGTTTCATTCCGCTGTACACAGAGTTGCCATGAGTCAAGACAACTAGATGATAAGAGGTTATCTGATTAAAGTAATTCACACTGGAGTGAAAATGATGCTAATCTTCCAGGAGGGTTTGTTTTGAGGAAGGGTAGTTTGCTAATCCAAAGGAAGAGCTAACTAGGAGACTTGGGCAAGGATTCTTCCTCCTCACCTTCCCATACTCCCCCCACCACCCTTTTTATCTTCATTTCCCCTCCTGAAATAAGGGAAGAAGAGATCCCGGTGAACTCCGAGCGTTAGAGACTCAAATTACACACACTGTCTCTTTGAACCCTGGTAAGCAGCTCATGGAATGGTAATTACCATCCATTCTAGAAATGAGGAGACCGACAGGTCATAGGAGAAGTTCTCAACTTTGACCTCGCTTTGGGTCATCAGTCAGCAACACAGCCCAGTTAAATCCGAATTTCTGAGTGTGGAGCTCAGGCACCGACGTTTTCTTTTTAAAGCTCCTCGGATGATTCCAGTGTGCCGCTGAGATTGAACACCACTCAACTGGAGTTTAAGAGATAAAAGGACCCAGATTTGCTTTCAGAGGCGACCCATTGGCCTGTTTCATTTTTCTCTTTGGCAAACAGTGTTCTCTACAGGAAACGTCCACCTCCAGGTAGGGAGAGGTCTGCATATCTAGGAATGTGTCAGCCAGAACTAGCTGTAGGGAGGAAAGGCGGTGGTGAGGAAGAACATTCTGTCATGCACGTGGTTGGAAATAGTACCTCTCAGGCAACTCAGATATGTTTCCCCTAATATCATGTAGGAAATCCTGGTGGTGTGGTGGTTAAGTGCTATGTCTGCTAACCAGAGTAGGCAGTTCAAATCTGCCAGCTCCTCTTCTACCCTGTCCTATGGGGTTGCTATGAGTTGGAGTCAACTTGATGGCATTTTTTTTTTTTTAATATCAGGTAAGCACTAGTGATCCATGGACTTAAAAACAGAAAATTGTCTTACACATTTTATAATCCATAGGCTGCTGTTTGCTTGAAATGGTGTACCCCATCTCTTGCTAAGAAATTGTGGTAACAGGTGCCCACAAAATGACATCTGGGCCTTAGAGACAGCAAGTGTCCTAGGCTACTTGCTTTTTGAAGAGGCTTCTAACATATATAGACATATATATACGTGTGTGTGCACGTGTGTGTATACACACATACAAGTGCATATATTATATATCAGAATGAATAAATGTCAAAAAACCTACAAATTTTAGTACTTTTAAGAAAATCACTGAGAAAACTGCACAGTTAAATCTCAAACACAAATAAATCAACAGGACATTATCTCAGTTGAATTTCACTTGAAGGTAATGTTAGAAGTCTTCATCTGTGGCCTCTTATCAGTATACCATCAGTCCAAATGACCCCTTTGGTCCCCTGGGTGGATGGATTTGAATGCCACCTGTCTGCAATGAGCTCAGCCATGAGTGACTGCTGATAAGACTGGAACTTGTCTTGCCTTCCTGGTGAGGAATATGTTTTAGACAAACTATAACATTCTTTCCCCCTTTCCCTTCCCATCTTTTTTGGCTGTAAACCACCTGCTCACCAATAACTGCCGCCTTCACCCTTTAAGTCTTTCGACTATCCACTGTTCTGTCATCCCACAAATAGTCACTGAGTGCCTGGCTGGTGCTGGCGTTTCCTGGAATCTGAGGCTGTTGGGTGGGCAGAGCTGGACTCCAGGCCTCATAAAATGCAGAGTCTATCAGCCTCAATGGATACGATAAAGTGAAAACATAAATGTGCAAAGTGCAGCAATAGAGAAGAGTGAGGATGTGTGACCAGTGGAATCTAATCTTCTTAGATCAATGTGACAATCATCATTAGGTCTGTGGTCTCCTTTTCCTTCACTGAGTTCAAACTGCAGAAATTACAGCCAGGTCAGAACCACCAAAGTGTTTATTCTCCGTATCTACAGTACTGGAATTTCTCCTCGTTTCCAAGGAAAGAAGTTGATTGCTGGTTGCAGGAGATAAGGACTTTATGTCTGTTTAGAGGCAGCGTGTTCACCACACAACTCCCTAAGGTCAGGGCTCACAGAAGCTTGGGATGATGGGTAGAGTCACACCCTTGCTATATTTTTCTGGTTTACTTCCATTCACTTCCTCGCGTTAATCATGAGCCCATGATGTCCCCAGACAAAGCCAATTTGCCTCTCATACTTTCAGAGAGTGTAGCATGTCAGGCTTTGAATTCATATATAAAAATAAAGTGAAAAGCCAATGGCATTATCTTTTGTTTAATTCAAAGCTAAAAGCTCTTTTTGATCTTGTTTATGTGGATGGATAATTATTATTTTTTAATGTTCCTAGACTTAAAAATAAAGTAATAGGAGCTTTAACAGAGAGATATTGATTCCATTCAAAGTACAAATGTACCAGTGTTCATGCATATGATTCTACACTAGCAATAACAGCGGTAATCTGTAACTCCCACCCACACACTCACACCCATCCGTGGTGTGGCTACCTTCTGCAACTTCAAGACGCCCACACTCCTGCAAAGCACTCCTCTGCTGATCATTTCGTCTTTATAATTAAGCAAAGAAGAGTTTGCTGTACAAAAGGGGCTGGCCATTCTGGGCTTCTCCCTTCACAAAACTGTACTTCATTTTAGTCATACTAAAGATAGTTTAAATTATAGACTTAGCCAGGGTAGTTTTTGGCTTTGTGAAGCCTTGGAAGTGTATTTATTCTGACAAAGTTCTAATAGGTCTCTCTTGAAAGAGCCTTTTAATAGTTTGTCACGGTCCCTAAATGCTGAGAACTCTGAGCACTGAGAGATGTTAACTTTTCTAGATAAAACTTCAAGTGGTAGAAAAAGGTACATTTAAAACCACTATGCAATTCATACAACACCCCCCCCCAAAAAAAACCCGTGTAGTTGAGTCCAACTCATAGCAATCATACAGGACAGAGTAGAACTACTCCTTAGGGTCTCCAGGGAGCAGCGAGTGGACTTGAACTGCTAGCTTCTTGGTTAACAACTACAGCTTTGAACCACTGTGCCACCAGGGCTCCTCAGTCCACACAAACCAAACACTAAACCAAACCCAGTGCTGTTGAGTCAATTCTGACTCATAAAGGCAGCCACAGTTCATGACTAGAAAGAGAGAGCACTTGGAGGATGTGCGGTATGACTTCCCATGGTCTTCTCACCATGATGGAAGAAGAGGTCAACAGAAGTGATGATGTCTTTCCTCTGTAACTACTAACTGGAGGACTGAAGAGAAAGCACTGTCTGCTTTGGGGTTATTGGCAGCAGGTATCCACAGGCCCAATACGATGCATGGGTCAGTTTCTACTGGCAACAGTTAAGGCCGCTGCAACCTTGCCTTTCTCCTTTGTCACTGTTGCTTTAGCAACAAGGCTCGCCCACTTTCTCAGTTTCCCACGAGCTACAACCATGTTGGATGTGTTCCATGCTTTGGGGAAGAATTAGGTCAGGGAAAAGGGACATCACGTCAAAGGTGCTGTCCTACATAGTGTCTGGGCCACACTGGGCTCCTGTGAAGTAGAGACACGGTCTGGGGTTTGTGATTAGATGCATGACCTTGAATGATTACCCCCAAGGTGTCAGTTATCTGATGGAGTTGTGATGCTCAGTGATGTCACGTGAATTAACCTGATGCATGTCAGGTCTTTAATAGATGGTAGCTATTGATATTATTTAACAAAGAGAGTCACAGTGAATTCAAGAACCTGGAAACTTAAAAATAAAATAAACCCGTGTTGAATTTCAGCTCTTTCCACAGTAAGAGCATTAAAGACAAGAAGCCATGTTAAGAAATTTATAGCTATTTTCTACACAACAGCATACCTAAGGAGCCCTCATGGCACAATGGTTAAGAGCTCAGCTACCAATCAAAAGGCCTGTGGTTCAAATCCACCAGCTGCTCCTTGGAAACCTTATGGGGCAATTGTACTCTGATCTATAGGGTTGCTATGAATCAGAATCAACTCAGCCGCAAGAGGTTTGGTTCGGGTTTGATTACTGTAGCCAAAGACACAGACCCTCTTACAGTTTTCTGAGTGGGCAAAAAGCAATCCAAACTCATTGACCTTGAGTCAATTCTGACTCACAGCAACCCTACAGAGCAGAGCAGAGCAGAGCAGAGCAGAGCAGAGCTGCCTCATAAGGTTTCCAAAGAGCACCTGGTAGGCTTGAACTGCCAATCTTTGGGTTAGCAGCCATAGCACTTAACCACTATGCCACCACGGTACCCTCCGAGTGGACAAGTGGCATGTAGTTAAAAGAGAATCCCAAGATATTGTGTTGAGTGATAAACAAGCACCTAAGAAACATCATTCTTGGTTGGCTAGTGCACAGCTTTCTTTTCTCCAACTTTCCCCACCAACTTAAAAAAAAAAAAAATACAACCAGGGGAAAGCCAGGCCATGCAAAGCAGAAGACATCTACCACTTTAAAGAAAAGCATGTGATGTGGAGTTCCAGGAAACCACTTCCTGTGGAACCCTATGTGAAAATTCTTCTTTGTACATAGTCAGGGCTGTTTATTGTCACAGGAGTAACACAAGGCAAGAGAGAGTTCCAGACAGCATCTGTTTTTCAGCTCTTATTTCTACATCCCTGGAGGTGGGGATGCAGGTGGGGGAATGTATCTCCTAACTTCAGAAGAACAAACTCAGAACTCTAAGTCAGAGGAGAAAAGAATGGTCACGTGCTGCTAAGTATGACTGAGTAACAAATGCTTGGCCCCAGGAAGGACGATGAGACCAAAGAAAGAGGAACATTTACTCTTTTGAAAGTGATGGTCACCAACCAGAGGAACGAAGCCAAATAAGGCAGGAGGAAAGGCCACTTGGCCCTGGAGAAGGCATCCCTAGCATCTGATTCTGGAGAGCGATCAGAACCCAAAGCTAACTAAACAAAGAATCAGTCTCTGAGATATCTAAGACCTCGATTTGCCTGTCTTAAATCTAGTTCATGTCAACACAAGTATACTACTCCTTCTGCAGAAAATGGATCCCTTCATCCTTTAAACAGCTTTGTTTCTCTGTTCATCTGGCCCCCTACTAGCTAGCAGCAAGTCACAGGGCGACTTAATGTTCCGTGGGTTTTTTTTAACCCCCAGATGTTCAAGTGCCTTTGTGTTCATTCTCTCACACTTACCCACATGTAAGCCACGTACCATACTGTGCTCTGCAATTATCCTATAATATGATAAGGTGTGAAGCGAAACCAAAGCAACTATCATGAAGTGAATTTCAACTCACAGCGACAGTATAAGACAGAGGTTCCAAGGAGTGCCTGGTGGGTTGGAACTGCTAACATTCTGATTAGCAGCCATAGCACTTAACCACTGTGCCACCAGCATTTCCAATATTTACACAAAAGGATAGAATTCGTCACTTGAATAGCACATGAATCACTGTGTCTCTCAACACTCCCCAATACCATAGCACAATGATTTCCTATTAGCCTCTTGCCCAGAGCCCTCGCAAGGCAGCTTCTGGCACCCGCACCACCACATCTGCCTGCCTTGAAGATAATCATGATTGTGTTCTCTACACTTGTCATTATCCTTTCTCTTGCCTTCTAGCGCATGCTTGGTTTGACGCCAGCTAGTATTTTCTTCATTGTCAGTTACTAACACAAACCAAAAATAGAAGAAGCCACAGAAGTTGTCATTCACGTCCTCAAGTATAAAGGGAAGACCATTGTTGGTGTGGTCTCCATCTAATAGATAATTAGTTCTACCGACTCGGCAGGGCCCTAATGGCTCAGTGGTTCAAAAAACATCCCTTCTTTTCAGCTAGCTGTTCTGTATTCCAGCCGCACGTCACACCCTCCAAAAGAGTTGCATCCAAATAAGTCTGAGTTTTAGAAAGTAATAGTTTGGGTCATTTAGATCTCTTGGGATGATAAAAATAACTCAGAGGAAGTTTCTAACAACTGAGCAAAATAGAAAGAAAAACTGTAGCCACAAAAGGAAGGGCAAGTGGACATCGTGAGGGACTCGACAGCCACTGGTGCTGAGGTTTGGGAAGAAGAAACAAGAGAACAGCTGTGGCCTTCAGAGTCTAGAAAACAGCCGTTTCTGGAGCCTTTCCATGTCATATCTAAGCAGACTATGAGGTGTACCTCTATTAGATGGTATCAGTGTCCATATTTTCAAACGGTGAAAATTAGGGTCACTTCTTCTACACCTACTTTGCTGAAACTCTTAAAATGATGAATTTAAATAACACTTGAGCCATTTTCACTTTTATCAGCCCTAAAAGCTAGTAGAGAAAGGAAAACACGAGAAAACGCATTGACACTTGAGAAGTAAACTTGGTTTATCTGAAATTCACCAATTATAAAAAATTATCTCCTATAGATACTTTTGCCCTCTGTAGTAACTCCTGTATTTCCTTAAACGATAGTTTTTCCCAGACTGTGTTAAACATATAGAACGTGTCACCCGTCATACTCTTCTCCCAGATCCCTTACAACTGTTTTCTCACGATGCTCCTTTCCTTGGGGCGTAGCCTACTTGACCTGTCCCTTTCTCAACCCCAGCTCCTAGGTTTCATCCTCCAGTACTCTCTAAGGCTCAGACTCTTACTTTCTACTTCTTGAATATGCCGAGTTCGTGTCTGCCCCTCCACTTTCTAGACCATGCTTTCCAGAGTCTTCTGTATGGTGCTTTCCAGCTTCTCGTATTTCAGAATTAGCTTAACTCAAACCCCTTTAGGTAGGGCACCACAAAGGCCATCTAGGCAAAGAAGCAGCCTCTCCCTGTCTTGTTCACTCTTCCAAATGTTCTTCCTGAGAAACAGCACGAGGTAGCTAGCTCTCTTACCCTGACACTTAGTACTATCTGAAGTACCCATCTCTCCCTGCTAATTGGAGAGTCCCTTAAGGCTGACACTTGGTGTGATGTATCACTGTGCCCCCAATTTCTACAGCGATGCCCAACAGTGCTTGACATATAGATACATGAGTAATAAACTCACCCTGAAATGGAAACAAAGACTTATTGCAAGAGTTAAAATCTTTTTTCCATTTCTTAGATTTTTTTTTTTCTGAAAATTCATTATCCCAATGCTTCTCCATTGAATGGAATATTCTTGAAGGTTCAGCTTTGAAGTTCCCTCGTCCAGGGGACCTTGTACTGTAACTAGGTGCAGAGGCACCACTCTTGAGTCATCCCTTATGGTTTTCATTTTATGAAAATCCACTACTTTTGATATTGCCCCTATGAGATTGTAACTTTTCTGAGGCAGGGGCTATGCCATATAATTAGCAACTTTTTAACTGTATTTAAACTATAGCCTTGCCTACCTTGCTTTTCATTAAATAAGTGTGAACCTGTAAAACCAAACACACTATTGTTAAGTTGATTCTGACTTACTGGGACCCTCTGTAGGACAGAGAAGAACTTCCTTGTACAGTCTCCAAGAAGCAGCTGGTGGGTTCACACTGGCTGGCCTTTTGGTTAGCAGTCTGTCTCTTAACCACTGTGCCACTGGGGCTCCAAATAAACAGTAGAAGCACTATAATGACAACGTGAAGAACTAAGAACCTGACTAGAGGCAGACACTTCAAGATCAGTTTTGCGACCTTTATCAGGCTGTTTACATCCGTGAACCTCTGCACTCTTTTCTTTTTTAATCTTCAAAATGGGGGAGGGGAAGAGAGTAAGACCAAATCCACTGCTGTCAAGTTGATTCTGACTCATAGCTACCCTAGAGGACTATGTAGAACTGCCCATAGGGTTTCAAAGGAACACTTGGTGGATTTGAACTCCTTATCTGTTGGTTAGCAGCTGTAGCTCTTAACCACCATGCCACCAGGATTTCCCAAAATGAGAAAAATAGTACTTAAGCTGGTTGTAGGAGACCCTGGTGGTGCAGTCTGCTAACTGAAAGGTCGGCAGTTCAAATCCTCCAGATGCTCCTTGGAAACCCCATGGGGCAGTTCTACTCTGACTTCTAGGGTAGCCATGAGTAGGACCCAACTCACCAGCATTGGACTGGGTTTTAGCACATGGTTGAAGTAGTTAGATTAGATAATGATGTGAAACACTTGACATATGATGGTTCTAAAAATGAACAACAGGTAACACAAAGCTATCAGTGTCATCATTTGGGGTCTAGTCATCTCACAATCCAAGGTACATGTTTACAACATTGAATATGATTGTGTTGGAAGTACAAGAAAAGCAATTTTCCTTCAGTGGCTTCATCACCCAACACTAACACCCAGAATGGGACCAGGAAATAGGCGATACTAACTGCCAAGTAGAAACCCTGGTAGTGCAGTGGTTAAGTGTCATGTTTGCTAATCAAAAGGCTGGCAGTTTGAATCCATCAGGTGCTCTTGGAAACTCTACAGAACAGTTCTACTCGAACTTAGACGATTGCTGTGAGTCAGAATTGACTCGATCGCAGTGGGGTCTAATTGCCAACTGGTTAAGAGCTCAGCTGCTAACAAAGGATTGGTGTTTCAGACATTCCACTACTCCTTGGAAACCCTAAGAGGGAGTTCTACTCAGTCCTGTAGAGTCACTATGAGTTGGAATCAACTCCATGGCAGTGGCTTTCTCTGTTGTTCTTTTCTCATCGCAAAATAATATGGGAACCACAGACCCAGACAAAAGGTCAGTACAGGTGGGGAGTTAATCACAGCCTGACTCTGAAGGAGCTAGCTCACTCATCTGTGCTTGAGGCCAGGAGTGAACTCTAACGGGCAGAAGAGAGTGGGCATACATTTTTCTTGGTGGCAGGGGCAGGGATAGAACAAGCGCCAAAGCATGGGGGGAAGCGGAGCGGAACGATGGCCCCCCAGGACTTTCAAGAGGCTTTTGGCGGCTCCTGTAACCTTGTCTCTTTTTAACTCAGCAGGGAGGAGCCAACCCAGAAAAAAAGAGAACTTCTCTGGTCTGCTGGTTGTCTCCAGGGCCCATCTTTTTGTTTCAGTTCCTGTGACTCTGTGTTAACAGCAGTGTCCCCAGTTCCATGGTGGTTTAGAGTACAACCCTAACCATGACCTCCTCAAGAATACCTCAGGAGGTGGGTGCTGCTTTGATCAGGCCTGTGCCTTTGTCTGTGAGGCTCAGAGATGCTGAGGCTTTTCGTTCCATCATCATTTATTGGGCACTTTCCGTGTCCCATGCCTTGTTTTAGACACTGGGGATAGAGAAGCGAACAAAACAGACCGAGTCCCTGCGCAGATGGAATTGACATTCTAATGGGAAGGACAGGCAATAAGCAAGCAAAGCAACAGAATTAAAACGTTTATGCAGTTATGCCTGCTATCGAGAACATTGGGAAGCGACTGAGTTAAAGACAGCACAGTGACACACGTCCTCGGCCATAGAAGATCCTCTTAGGAGGGATATTTGAGCAAAGACTTGAACAAAGTAAGAGAGCACGTGACCTAGACACCATGAGTGAGTAGGCCAGGCAGAGAGAGGGGAAGAGCAGAGGCCCTGAGTTAGGGAAGAGCTAGGATGCTGTGGGCACAATATGAGGACAGACGCTGAGCACAGTGAGTGAAGGGGAAAGAGAAGGCTACAGGGAGGAGATGTGGGCAGACACATCATGTAATTACAGTGAGGAATTTAGACCTCATCCTAATTACATGGGAAGTCATTGAGGAAGTCAGAGCAGGCCCATCACAAGATATGGTTTATATTTTAAAAGGTCATGCCAGCAGGGATGCAGAGTATAAAAAAGACACACTTTCAGAGGATGTTACAGCCAGAACAGCGATGACAGTGTCTCATAGTGAAAGAGACGAGCCTGGTCAATGTTGGGACGCATTTTGGAAGCAGAACCGACAAGATGTGAAGGAGAGGCAAGGATGCTTTTGGTCTGGGTAGCTGAGCATAAGATGGTGCTATTTATTGACCAAAGAAAACTGAGGATGGAGCAGACAGAAGCAGAATGAAGAGTTTTACTCCAGACCTACTGAGTTTGAGAGGCTTTTGCTTCTTAGTGGTGATGTTGAATAACCCAGAAATTGGCAGATGCTGAATAACCCAGAGGTTTGCAGAAAGTTAAGAGGTGTGGGTTTTTAACTGAGCATTTTAGGATCAGATGGCTAGACAGGGAAGAGAGGTAACTTATCAAGGAGCCAAAATCAGTAAGTGACAGAATGGAACTTTGAAATAGCCCTTTCAACAGCAACCCACTTTATCTTCCTACTACAAATATTAGTCTCCTTTTAGGGCTGTGAACACTGGAAGACATAAGGGATTTCTAGGGGCAGAAATATTCTAGAATTACTTATACAAAGACCAGATTCCTCCCACTTTGCCGCCCGCTGGTATGGATTCCACAAATCCGTGATTGTCTCTTTCCTTACCTGACCTAATTTCTTTTTCATCTAATGTGATCACTTAACATCCATTTAACTCTGGAATGATAAATCCATAAGCTTGACCAAATACCAGCATGACTGCAGACACCTTTGTTCCTTTCAC
Source organism: Heterohyrax brucei (assembly GCA_028571685.1). NCBI lineage: Eukaryota > Metazoa > Chordata > Mammalia > Hyracoidea > Procaviidae > Heterohyrax > Heterohyrax brucei. Next base: position 67,224,880 of record CM053163.1, on the reverse strand, counting down.
AAATGATCACTTTTCATAATACACGAAAGGATAATGTGACTTTGAAATAAATATAGGTTGAGTAGAATTGGCATATAAAGGTCAAATTTCAGCCAACAACTCAAATAGCTATTTTGGAACTGAATTAAGTTGTAATAGGTTGGTGTAATAGTGTCGGCTAGGGTAAGCAACATTTGCTATCTATGAACTCGGGGAAAAAGAAAAGATTGAAAGTAAAATTTAAAAAATACAATTAAAACAATAAGTGTAAAGGGGAAAACTCATAAAACTGAATGAATCTAATTATATTTCAAATGGGCACTGCGGTCATCAAGAATGGAAGGAAAGAGAGAGGGGAAGACAGACGGACAGAGAGGAAAAGAGAGAGGTAGCCGGAAAAGAAGACACGGAAGAGGAGAAAAGAGGAAAGGAAGAATTCATCCAAGTAACATACAAACCAGAGTATTTGGATAGGTGGGGGGCGAGGTGGTGGCGGAAAAACTGCAAACAACACTCAACCCCTTTTCAAGAGTTTGGTTTACTGTAGCGGTTTCGCTACAGGAATTCCCAAACCATTTTACATGGCTCAGTATACTGAGTGGGTTCTGGTGGTGCAGTGGTTAAGAGGTCAGCTGCTGACCAAAGCAGTCCAAATCCATCAGCCGATTCTTGGAAACCCCAGAGGAAGCTCTCCTCTGTCCTATAGGCTCACGATGGGTTAGAATCTACTCAACAGCAATGAGTGTTGTTATAGAACTGAGCGAATGAGTCACTAGGTTGACATTGTTAGGCATCGCCATGTCTGACACTGTGAAAGAAGAGGAATATAGACATGGAATAGGGAAAGAGAGAAAGAACCTTGTGGCGTTGGGCTGAAATGGGACAAGCGAAAAAAACAAAAAAGCATTCCAGTAGCGGTGAGTACATCTATTTCCCAGCTCTTGGGGTCTAGCACCATTTTCTTCCCAAAGGAACCAGAGCTCTTCAGAGAAATGGAGGACTCCAGGGGGAGAGCAGGGGAGACACATCAGTCTGAAACATCTTGTTTTGACAAAAAGTGAGAAAGTGCTCACAAAGATGATACAGCCTGTCACAAAAACACTGAGGACAGCTTGAAGGAGCTCTACTGGCCAAAGGCAGACAATATCATCACCAAAATAATTCAAGTGTTACAAACTATAAATGATTGTAAAAAAATGGAAGTTCATGAGTCTATGTCAACATCAAAGAGATAAGTTAATAATTAACAAAAGAGGGAGAGTAGTTCTTTTGCTGTAGGCAACATGAGCTGAGTGAAAGTGCAGAAGTCTGAAATCAATGTTTTGTAATCATTGCAGAAAAGATCGCAGATCAGACGAGAACCCCAGGGCATGCTAAACTCAAAGGGAACATTTTGATAAGAAACAATTATCCACTGGAGAAATCAGCTAACACCCTAACTGGGCAGTGGAGTTCATAGATATCAGCAGGGAAGGACACATGGACATCAAGTGTCCCTGCATCAAATAGCCTGAGACGCGCACACATATCACTTATGCAGCATTCTAGCAACACCGCATAACCACAAGCTGTCTTAAGAAAATGTCAGACAAATGCAAAATAAGCAAATTTCTGTTAAAAATAAAGCATTATTTGATGGTCTGTATTCTTTAAAATTGTCCATTTCGTAGGGGACAAAGGTGTTCAGACCAAAGAAGGCTAATGAGACATGACAAGTGCTGTGACACCTGACTGTAGTCTGGGTCCCTGATGGAGAGGAAAATTGCTAGGATGGCTTCGCTACTTAAACAGCTAAAGTGAAACAGGGACAAATATGAGAGAAAAGGGTTAGATCAGTGCAAATGTATGATGCAGACAATTGTACTGTGGTTACGTAAGAGACTATTTCTGTTTCTAATCCTAAGGATATTCTTAGGAAATACCCTCTTAAGTAAAGAGCCATTGTGTTTGTCACATTCACTTGCAATTCAGAAAAAAACAACAGGATAAAGCAAGTGTGATGAAATATTAATAGGCAAATCTGGGAAAGGGCATTTTTTTGTTCTTGTTAGGTGAAGTAGGGTCGATTCCCCCTCATAGCCACCCCTCATGACGGTCCCATGGGGCTTTCTAGGGTGTAATATTTCAGGCAGCAAACTGCCAGGCCTTTCTCCGAGGGAGCCTCTGGCTGGGTTCGAACTGCAAACCTTTCAGTTAGAAGTCTAGTGCTTGACCACTGCACCACCAGGGCTCTTGGGCAGGGCATGTTAGTGTTCTCAATACTGTTTTTGTTTTTACAACATTTTTAAGGTTGAAATTATTTCCGAATGAAATATTTTGAAGTTAATAAATTGTAACTAGAAGATTTAACACACAGAAATCACCACCAAATGTATGATCTTATTTTACTTGGATCAAATCAAGCCCCCTGTTGCTGAGTCTATTCCAACCCACGGGAGCCCACAGGATGGAGTACAACTGCTCCATAGGGCTTCCGAGGCTGTGCGTCTCCAGGGAAGTGGATGGCTACACCTTTCCTGTGTGCAGAGCTGTGGTGGGTTTGAATCCCCAGCTTTTCGGTTAGCAGACTCAGAAGACAACCGAACTGCATGTAGGAAGTATCTGCTTTTTTTCTAATGGAGACGTATTTGCAGATGCAGGAAAGGAATTAAGACAGCCTTCTGAAATGTTTTTTTCCCATGTAAAGAAAAAATGAATGAAAAGATTTAAAATGCTATTACCTTTTTTTCTTTCCAGAATCAAAGCAGACCGTGGAGATTTTATTCAAGATTGTACTACTATTTATACTTGTTTCCAAAGTGAGAAGAATTGTGGAAATGTGATAAGTACTGCATCTTCAAAAACCTGAACACTTGGTACAAAGTATCTGTAAAGTGGTATAACAATGTAATAACGAGTGAGAAAATTGTGTACTTCTTCAGCACTCAAGTCAATTGCTTGGCTTCATTTCTGATCTACTTCTCATGGTTCTCATATTAATAATTCTTCTGATGTGGTAAAAAGAATGAATTTAAAAATGTAAATCCAGTATTTTCCTTAGTGATATTAGAATTACAAAACAGTTGATGAAAATCCATCATTTCTACATATTATGGAATGACAGACTCACAAAGTTGGGATAAATTTGGAAAACATCAAATCTTTGTGCCTAATTTCAGTTTACGTCAAAGAATAGAAAACATCAACAATGGCTGGGAAGTGTTAGAGCTACGACATTGATTCTCATATGACGAGCTATTTACACTTTACAGATTAAAAGACATCAAATTGTGTCTTCGTCTTCTGTTGTGCAGGCGTGTGAATTAGATTGCTAACCAAAAGGTGGGAGCTTTGAATTTATCCAGAGACCCCTCAGAAAGAAGTCCTAGTAACTGACTTCTGAAAAATCAGCCACTGAAACCCTAAGGAGCACAGTTCTGTTCAGACATACATGGTGTGGCCATGAGTTCAAACTGACTTGGAGGCAACCACATTTTTTATTCATAGAAACATAAATATGCTAGGGTTGCTGTGAGTTAGAATCGACTCGACAACAGTGGGCTTGGGTCTGGATGCTTATTTTGAAGTCAGTTCCCTTAAAAACAAATAGGAGATTTACAGATATAGAAGGACACAAATTTGCTATTAAAGGGTGGAAGATCCACATTAAAATTCAAAACATGCCATCTTTCTTAGTTTGCACCCCAAAACATATGCTTTCTTGCAGGCAATAAACCTGCTTGTCCTTTTTCTTGCAGATGGAGAGAAAAGGTCCCAAAGATGGGAAAACAAAACAAAAATGTTTCAAAAGTTCTTTTGGAAATTCAATCTTTTACATAGAAATAAATAGCATTACTGCTTCCAGGTAGAGACATGATCTGAAAAATAATTTTTGAGAGTGGAATAGACCCCTCTACGACCAGATCATTCTCCTCTACGGATGGTGAGCCTTGGCAGGAAACGGCATGAAGAAGGAAGGAGAAACCTGCTTCATTAGCAAAATCAACTCTGTTCATCAGCGATCTGACAGATGGCCCAGCCAGATCACCTACATGTCACAAAGTCAACTGTATTTTGAATGCTGCATTGAGTCCATGACAGTGCAAGACAGCAGTCACCGAGTTTGAACTTTTATGAGATCCACTAGTTGCTATTTGAGAGAATTATGTCCCATGCCTGTAGTCTAAATTCAACATAATAAAACGTGGCTATAGTTCCAACACCCAAATACATTCTAAAGAAACGAACTATCTAGAATAGCTGGTTTCACTTTGAAAACTTGGATTTGGGGGCAGGCTGTATATGTTTTCCACAATGAAAATATGTGGGACAGAAAGTGTTATACAATGCTCCTTGTCATTCTCCTAACCATGAACAATGCTCCTTCAGGAATCTGTATGTCTCAAGGCCACTTGGACAGAACAGGTATTCTTTATTGTTGTTAAACTGAAATTTTTCAAAGACAGAAAACAAATAAAGCAGCGAAATTTATTGCCCATAATTTAAAATTGGTCTACTTGTTATTAATAGAAATTAACAATTGAGCTGAACAATTCTCAACACAAATGATAACAACAACAAATCCATGTTTCTAGTAAGATGGCATTGTGTCTCTGGCTTGGCCTGTTTGCCCTGCTGATTTACAGGGTAGTCATTTTAGATCTTAGTTCCCCTTTCTGTATTCTTTCTTCCTTGTTAATAGTTATTCAGTATAATTCCACACTATCTCTATCATGTCCACAGCACTTAATAGTTCAAGATATAAAAAAAAAATCTCATATTTAAAATCCTAGACATTTAAAAATATTTTCAACTTCAGAAAATAAGAGTGGGCGTTAAAAGTGATATTGCTGCAAACAACACAAGCCAGTTCTTCAGGAGCAGTTGTGGTTAATTAGTGTACAATATGGAAAGAGAGGACACACAATTTTAATGGATGTCCCACATTTTTCAATTTAATGTAAAAATTTTTAAAAGATGTCAAATGAGTCAACAGTTAATTTCCTAAATTCATAGCATTAACATTCTACTTCCCTTTTCCTCAGAATCAAAAAACAGCAACTATTGTTATAGCACGTCGCATAAAAAAGAGTTAAACAATACCATCTAGGCACTAAGTAATATAACAGAAACAAGCACGACACCAGTTATGGGTCACTCAAATGACAAAAATTCTATTTGTTAATTAAGGAAATCATGCAGACTTTCTTTTTCTTGGAAACAAAAGTGTTCTGATTAAGACAAAACAAGTAACATTCAAATATATTAATCAAGATATATATAGTATCAACTCTCTCAGAACAAATATGTGTTACCTTCCCCAAACGGGCAAATTACAGAAATTCTCAAACTATCCAAACATCCGTATATACAACCTAAGAGTAGTTCCACTTACTATATTTTCTATTTTCAGCTGCATTAAATTACGCATTAAAATGTCTATAGTAATTTTTAACCAATGTATAAAGAAACAATACCACTTTTAAATGGAAGATTTTGAAATTGCTGTATTATGAAGACAACTCTATTACACACAAGTTAATTTTTGTCAGTATTGCTCTAGAAGAGAAGTGGCTGCTGAATTTAGATTATTTTAGAATCTCCCTCATGAGATCAGTTTGAGCTTGGTTTGACTGTCGATGAAAAGCTCAAGGATGTGGTCTTACTCGGTTTCAGTGCTGACTCCATTTTTAAACATTGATAAACTCAAATTAACCTCATTAGGAGTATCATGATTTCTAAAATTATATTAACATTTCAATTTTCAAGTCATACTTTTTATCTACAAATTAATTTCCCTGATGTTTGAAATATCATCATAACTGAATGATGCAAAAACAAATATTGAAATACCACATTTTAAATAACACAATAAAATTGTGATTAAGGATAAGGGCAACGATTTTTATCAGGAAGAAGCGTAACTAATAAAAAGCAAAACCAGAGCGTGGGCCCAGTGGGAGGATTGACAAATATTACGAACAAATTGGAGGTGAGGGAAGAAAAAAGGGCCTCAAAGCGATTCATCCACAAATTCTTGGAGCACTAAATTGTGTGAAAATAACATATACAAAAAATTACATTAAAAATAAATAAAGAGAGGAGCTTCTATTGCAGGTAAAATACTTTAGTGATCAATGAGAGCTTACAAAATTTCCAGCTTTTTCAAAGCTTGTGTATAAAGCTAGAAATTTGTAAGTTCCTTAAACTTTTTCGTTTGACATACAGACTATTAACTTGAGAAAATTATCCAGTTTCTCAAACTTACTTTTTAGTCTAGCCAGGATTTTCTCTATGAAGTTACGCAACCAAGAATCCAACTAGGAAAATGAAAATCAGCAAATAGCTCTCGCTTCTTACCTCTAAGCCTCCTGTACAGTTGTTTCTTAAGCTGCTGAAACAGTTGACTCAAAACACCAGCACCTCCACTCTGTTCTCTGCTCGGCTGTCTCCTCTAGCCAGGTTTTTTTTTTTTTTTTTTTTTTTTACTCTCTCCTTAGAAGAGGAAGTTGTGAAACACCAGAGTTATTATGCTTTATAAATTCTACAGAGAACGGAAAATTATTCACAAAACATACGGGTAGAATCTTGCTAAAAGGCTCTAATTTTTTGTGTTCTGTATAGAATTAATGCATATGTGTAATTACATGTGCAGACACATTTTAGAGAAGCTGTGCTATTGAAACCTAAATTTGATCAAGTAGTACTCATTTACATGGGGGAGACGTCGCCTGTGCAGCTAAATGATAATCATAGAATAGTAGAAAGTGTGACTCGATGCCAAAGAAACAGTTGTAAGTTTTTTCAAGTCTTTGGAGGATGACCTCCATGCTAATCCAACTGCAGACATCTTGTACAGAAGAAAAAGAAAGAAAACAAAAAATCTTCAGTAATGGGGCATTTTTCTAGAATCTGGTAGTGTTTATTTTGTTTTACCTATGGGTCTTAAGCTTCCTTTCTCATGAATAGTTGTCTGTTACATATAGATAAACCATTACAAAACTGAAACTTACTTATCCACGAGCTAAGGTCTCTCACAGTTTCAACCACAAGTACAAAAAAAAAAGAAAAAGAAAATAAAATTAAAAAAAAAAAATGACCAGCCCCGCACTGCTAACTGTTTCTCTGGTTGATTCTCTGTCACACTGTCATTCTAAAGGAAAACACTTCCAGGAGAATAGGGACGATGGTACAGATAGAACAGAACAATAGTTGGCAAAGCAAATACTGTAGCCATCTTCAAATAAAAGAGAACTCTCATCTACACGCTTCTCCTAGGGTCCTAGATAACAAGCTAACGGGACATTTCAGTGTACGTGGGGCAGTTCCCCTCAGCCTCCTTTGTTCGTTGGAGAAGAGGAAGGAGGTGAATTACAAGAATAGCTTAGTAATTATGCAAAGCTCTACGTACTGCAGGAAGCGCTTTTGAAACTTTAGTAACTATCACGTTCTCAGAGTATCATACTCTGCTCCTTATGAGACCATACTTTCAAAAAGGTCATATAAAGGAAGAAAAACAAATTTACAATAGCAAAAAGATGGAATCAGCCTATGTGCCCACTGACAGGTGAATGGATAAACAAACTATGGTGTATTCACACAGTGGAATGCTACGTGCTGATAAAGACCAAATATGATTTCACAAAACACCTCATAATCTGGAGTTATCTGGAAGACACTAGGCTGAGTGAAATTAGTCAGCTGCAAAAGGACAAGTGTTATGTGAGATCACTGTTATAAGGACTTAAGAAAAGGTTTAGGCACAGAAAAAAATAATCTTTGATGGTTACAAGTGTGCAAGGGAGGGAGTGAATGGGGTATTTCTAGAGTAGATGCCCCTGGTGGGTAGTGGGTTAAGTGCTACCACCGCTAACCACAAGGTCGGCAGTTCAAACCCACCAGGTGCTCCTTGCATACTCTGGGGTCAGTTCTATTCTGGCCCCTAGATTAGATAGTAGATAGGGGTTGGGTTACATGAAAGGGGGGATGGCACACAGTAGAAGGGAGGTCAGCCCAGCTGGGCTATATCAAAAAGGAAAAGATTTTCTAAATACAACCCAATATTTTGAAAGACAGAGTAGCAGGGACAGAGGTCTGTGGACCATGGTTTCAGGGAACATCTAGGCTAATGGGCACAACTAAGGTGAGTGGTGTCTGGGGTCTTAAAAGCTAGGAAGCTGCCGATTGGTCCCAATGGATCTGGAGCAGAGGAGCATGAGGAAAATACGAGTCCAGCAGACAGAAGGTGACATATGATCTAGAGACTGTCCTAATGAGACCCAGAGAACTAGACGGTGCCTAGCCATTACCAGTGACTGCTCTGAGAAAAAACAATGTAAAGGCCTTGGTGCAGTGGGAGAAAAATGGGTGTGCAGCAGTAGAACTCTCTTAAAAGACCACACTTGATGGTCTGCCAGACTGGCGGATCCCCTGAGAACACGGCCTCCAGACAGTGGTAGCCCAGAGCCGAAGCCAGCAGAGAAGTCAACTTTTTAGGCAAAGATTGGGTTGGACTACGAGACACACAGTGATGCTGGCCAAGGACATGTTTCTTGGCTTAAACATATACATGAGGCTGCCTGAGCAGCTCCCGTCGAGTGGCAGGCTGGGCAGGTAGGGGGGACAGGAGCTGGTTAAATGGATGCAGACAGTGCAGGGTAGACAGGAGGCCTGTGCGGTCACAGGGTGTGTGGGGTGGGGAGAGCAACTAGAGTTACTTAGTGGTGTTTGCTGGGCTTTATATGGCAAATCGATTTGGACTGTAAACTTTCTCTTAAAGCACAATAAAATATTTTTTAAAAACTGCCTTCAATTCAATTCAGACTTGTGATGACCGTGGTGTATTCAGAGGAGTTCTGTGCTGCACTGGGTTTTCAGAAGCAGATCACTGGGCCTTTCCTGGGAGGAAGCTCTGGGTAGACTTTGAACCTCCGCTCTTGCTGTCAGCGGTTGTGCGGGTGAGCCGTTTGTACCCCCTAGGGACTCGAGCTAGCAAGAAAGGGGTGATTAAAAACGAAAATATTTCCCATTTCACATAAACTGGGACTGGATGTGAATTTGCAGGAATGCAACAGAGAAAACAAAGAGGGGTTCTCCCAGTGACAAGGACAACAAACCCCAGAGTGTCATCAGTATCAAACTTGGTATGAATTTATGAGGTATCTACAGGAAAATCATTGAAGAAAAGCTCTCGGTATGATTAAGGATAATTTAGAGTCTGGATAACCTCTGAAATATTACTGTGTCCAAAAAGCAGCATAAAACAGCAGGGTCATGCGGCCTCAAAGATCCAGTCTTCCATCGGAAAGCACAGTCCTCAGTAGGGACGGATCGTGTTAAGTGCTCATCTGGGTGGTGCGCGCACGTCTCTGTCTCTGTAACTTGCAGACCTCAGTTCCATGCTTGTAAATAGGCTCAAGTTCCTCCCTCTTAAAAAAAAAAAAAAAAAAAATTCCTCTAACTGACCTTCCCTATTACTTTTCTTTCCTTCGTGTGGGAACGTCCTGACCAAGTTCAACACTGACCTCCTCCTTCAAGTCCTCGTCTGGTTCTCACACTTCACCCGCTGCATCCTGGTTTCCGCCTTCTCGCCTTCATCGAGACTACTGCTGCCAAAGTCACTGAGTGACCTCCTTGTGACCAAATCCAAATGACAGTTGAAGTGTCTTTCTTAAGCACTTTGTAGCTGTGTCACAGGTGAGCACCTCCTCCTCCCTGAAGTGCCTTCTCTACTTGCCTTCTGGAATTTGCCCCTTCCCAGTTTTTCTCCACCTCTCCTCTGACATTTTATAGGATTCTTTAAAGGAGTTCAAACCTGAAGTGTTACTTCTCAGGCTCCTGTTCTGGGCCAGCTCCACGTGTCCCCGGGCTCCTCAACGCACTTTCATGGTTTCAACTGGCAAATACTAACAACTCCCAAATCTCCCTCTCTGGCCCAGATACCTCTCTAAGGAGGTTGTGAGCAGTGCAAAAAAAAAAAAGAACAGAAACAAAAGCAAAATGATTCTATCCTTTTGTGATCTAAAAAAGAGAATCTGGCCTACAGGCCCTAAAATCAGCCTGAGTTCATTTATCAACAGCAGCTTCAACTGGATAGTTCAGGCATTATTTCTGAGCTGTGTTTCCTTATCTGTAAAATGAGGCCTTAAATGACTGCCTCAGAAAATTGTTTGGAGATTATTGTCTTAAAACTAAAAATATATAAAAAAATTAGGCATACTTCAAGACTTTATTGTACTTATAGTACTAAGAAATGCAGAGAAAGCAAAAGTCCACTCTGATTTCTTCTAACAAAATTCTTCTCCCAGCAGTAGTCATGGCTCTCAGTTTAGAGTGTATCTTTGCAAGTTGACTTCCTATGCGATTATGTGTATACACATATATGGAATTGAATGATTTTGTGGGTTTTTAAAATATATGTAACATCACACAGTTTAATTCTTACATAGTGTTAACTTAGAATACAGCTGGAAGCTCTCCCAAGTCTTTCTTTTGACGTCTTTAACTTTCAAGCATATAGAGGCCTGACAATTAAGTTCACAAACTCATCCTGGAAACAGTGCTACACACCTCATTTTCAACAGTCATATGGTCACCTTTGACGTACTCCCCTTGGGAAGCTGTGCGCTGACTCCAGTGCCTAGTCCACGCTTCAAAGCGGCTTTTCAAGAACGAGTTCACGAACTTAAGTGGCAGACCCCAGCTCTGATGGCCACTCCAAAAAAAGAGTTCCAAAATTGCATGGAAGGGTGGACTAGGTGGTGGCATCAGTGCATAGCTTCCCGAGGGGCGTACTTCAAAGAGGACAGCAGAGCTATTCAGCAATGAGGTATGTAGCACTTTTTCTAGGATGTCCTCACACCCATGGTGGAACACTACAGAACCATAAAGAATAATGATTTGGATTGTATACTTTCACTTAATGCCAATAATTAAAAAAAAAGTCTTGAGATGCATTGAGTTTCTTTTCACCTACCATTGGCTTAGTTCTTTTCTAGAATAATTTTACGATGACTTTCCAACTTGGATATTGCTGTTTCTGGAATATGAAAAACTAGGATCTAGTAGAATCTCTCTGCCTTCTCTCCAGGATTTTCTAAGAATGATGATGCTAATAACAATAAAAACCATCATTTCCAAATATTAACCTTATATTACTCTAATTTTTGTAAAAGTTATGTTATTCTAAACAAGAATTTTCCTAAAGTGGTGATTTTTCACTTTTTCTAAAGCTATCATTTTTCATAAACCTTGGCTAATAAATGACTTAATATTCTGAACACTATTATTAAAGATGTATATCAGTCCTGCCTGTATAACTTGAAAATGGTTATCTTTGTTATACAATCTTAGATATTTTTCCTTGGAAATACTGTTTTATAAAATAATGTTACTATTTTATCCCAAAGTTTTTATTGCTTCCATGTCACCCCAAAGCCCTTCCTTCTGTATTTAGTCTTGAATGCTAACTTTTGAGAAATAAAAATGTTAACAAAGCAAGCTAAGAATGAATTTGATGCCCTGCTTGTGGCAGAAGATGTCAAGGTTGTTGATGTCCCCTTTTACTATCAGACCGTCCCCTTTGGCCACCAGATTTGATTTATGCTTCTGCTTTGTAATCTTTAGGGCCAGCCAAGTGCCATAATCTTTAGTAGGATAGACTTTTACCTGTCCTTCTTAGCCCACTGAGGGAAACCCCGGTAGCACACTAATTAAGCCATGATTGTTCATCAAAAGGTCAGCCGTTCGAATCTACCAGGTGCTTCTTGGAAACCCTACAGGGCAGTTCTATTCTGTCCTACAGGGTAGCTGTAAGTCAGAATCAACTTGACAGCAATTTTTTTTTTTTTTGTCCCTGCTGTTCTCAGAAACCCTAGTGGCATAGTGATTAAGTGCTACATCTGCTAACCAAAAGGTCAGCAGCTCAAACTCACAAAGTGTTCCTTGGAAACTCTAGGTGGCTGTTCTACTCTATGCTAGAGGGTCACTATGAGTTGGAATCCACTTCACAGCAATAGGTTTTTTGGGTTATATTGTTTTCTTCACCTGACCTTTCCTTCAAATACATGTAAATATTTATTGAGCATCTACTGGGCATCAGGCACTGTACTAGGCACAGGAACACACCAGGCAGAGAAACCAGACCCAGATCCTGCCAGTGAGCATTCTCATTCTAGAAGAGAAGCCAGATAGTGAAGGAGCAAAACGTCATGATCATGGAATGCCCTTGAGAACAAACCTTGTCTAAGAACTAGACAGTCTGTGGAAGTAAAAGGATCGCACTGAAGAAGACCAGATGACTAAGTGCCAAGAGTCAGCCAGCTGAGGAAGTCTACTGGGGTCACGAACTTGTGAACCGAATCCTGTGAGGTAAGTGGTGGTGAAGCAGCAGGGAGATGCGATGGAATGGCCCGGGGGCAAGAGATGGAAAAAAACGGCAAGCAGTTCAAAGGCTGGAGCAGACAGAGGAATGACAGCCGCTGTGCTGGTGGGAGACAGATCTTGGAAGATTTTATAGCAAATATTTTCCAGTTATTACTATTTTATGCCATGCTAATTACCCTGCAGAGAAAGGAGGGCTTGGCTCAGCCATAAATTGGATTGTAATAGTATTAGGAAAAAACTGAGGCAATAAATATTTCAGTTCCTTCCATGCGGCCAAGCAGCGGGCACTTGCAAGAAGAGATATATTTAAGCACGTACTGGGAGTTTTAGATCAAGTAGGAACATTACGCAGTATCTTGCCTTAAAATAATTTAAGAATCATATGTATGTTTTAGGAAAACAGTTTGTTTTAAATAATAATTGGGCACTCTTTTATAACAAAAAGACATCCTGATGGAGAAAAGCAATACCACAGTGATTGGTGTGTCTTACATTTAGGACTTTCAAACCACCCTTTCAAAGAAGTTTCAGAAGTGACACAGTCAGGAATAACACCATGCAACATCCATATTTTGGGTTATTTAACTCCAGGCTTATCATCGTCGTTCTGAGGCTCTCAGCTACCTTCATTTTTTGCTGTTATTAATTCACCACTTAAAAGCAAAGAGCATCTGTTTTATGTCCCTGAAAACAGATTTCAATTAAAATAAAATAAATGTATTCATGCTTTTCAGCCACTACTGCTTTCCCAGGGCAGATCTTCGTGGGCACTTGCAAATTACTGGTGTAGCCTTGTTTCAGTTGCTATCTGCATAGCTCAGTGGTGGGAGACATGCTTCTGGCTCATTGATTTCATTTTTAACTTATTAAAGAAATGGCTTTAAAATTTTAAGATACAAGTTTTCTGTTTTGCTTTGGTACAATCAGAGAACTGAAAAGTACAGCACTGTCTGGTCTTTCTAAAATATCTGAGCCTCAGCTTCTTTATCTGTTAAAATAGATGCTGCTGTCAAGGTGATTGTGACTCACAGTGACACTATAAGCTAGAGCATAGCTATACCCTGTTGTTTCCAAGGAGCGCCTGGTGGATTTGAACTGCTGACTTCTTGGTTAGCAGATGTAGCACTTAACCACTATGCAACCAGGGTTTCCAAGGGGATGAAAACAGCAGCTTCACTGTAGGGATTCCTTGTCTATCACAGGTAAAGAGTAGAGCTGAGAAAGTTTTTGTTTTTTGTTTTAAGAAGTACAATGCTGATCCTTCCAAACTTACTCTGGGAACACAGAGTGAACAAAGAAGCTTGTCTAATTGATGGATTTATTTATTTCAAAATGTTACAATTATCTAACAGACTAAATCATGTTTAGTTTCACACTGACAATTATTGCATTTGTGAAGACAAATGATTCAGCAGGAATATAGAAGATTTGGAGAGAGGGATTCATGCATTCTTTAATCCATTTAATATTTATTACACATTTAGTATCAGTAAGGAGCTAGGTGAGAGGTTAGAAACAGGTTAATCTCTGTTTTCCTCTACTGATTTATCTCAGGCTTACCTGAAGTGATCCCCACAAATACCATCACCAGGATTCCCTGCCATCTTCCTCCTCATTAGCTTTGGCCACTGGAGGCATCAGAACAAGACGGAAGAAGGAGGAGTGTAGGATACTGCTTCATGTCCCCTCATGCTGCTGGGTACTAGGATTAAGGATGCTTGCATTTCTCTAGCTCCAGCCTCAACCCCTCTTTGATATTCCCTCTTCCCCATCTATACCTCTGCCTATGTTTCAGGCTGAGGGGTGGTAATGGTGCCCCTTTGCTGCTCATTTCAGGGTGCCTTACAGTAAACACCTTTTTGACTTTCCTAACCACGCCAGTACCTCTAAAGAGTCCTTTCATTAAATTACCTGAAACTCATCCTTTATAATGCATCACCTCCAGTAGACTTTACTCTCCAGGGCTACATTAGTCCTGTCATGCAACCAAACTACATGTGATACTTTTAAAGTGCTATGTTGGGGAGAAACAAACAGAAATCCTAATACTATTGCCATGCCAAGGCCAAGTGTTGATTCCAATTCACAGTGACCCTATACACCGACGCCAGTGCCTAGTCCAACCTTCAAAGCAATCTTGAAACGGTCACAAGAGCTGCTGTCGTATTGCTCTTGATGTCCTGACTGTCATCAAAATGTCTTTCTTTCAATATTTCGTTGATCTTTGGGCAAAGAAAAAAGTTATTGAGGGTCAGATCAGGTGAGTAGAGAGAGTGTTTCACTACAATTATTTGTTTACTAGCTGAAAATTCCCTCACAAACAACTATACAATGAGTCTGCGAACTTCCCACCGTGCGCAATGGACATTCCAGAAAGAGTTCCAAAACTGCTTTGAAGGGTGGACTGGGTGACGGTGTTGGTGCTTAGCTTCCCAAGGGAAGTATTTTGATAGTGACCACAGTGGTGTTCAGCAATGAGGCATGTAGCACTTAGAACAATTAGGCTCATAGACTTAATTGTCAGAACTCATATTTTTTTCAGTTTTTTCTCTCTTGGCATCAGCTCATAGGAGGCAAGCAGAGTTGGTTTCCCTCGTGTACCAAGCCCTGGTGCAAGCCGGAGACCAGTGTCTGTCAAATAAGTACGATCCTTTTCTTTCACTACCCTGATTGGTTCAAAAGTGTGCATGGGATTCAAATCATTCAAGAAGACCTTTTTCTGTTTTCCTGGAAATTCTAAATTTGACATTCATTGGGACTGGGTAGCAGTAAGACTTATGTAAATCTGAAACTCCCAGGACGCCCCTGATGAGAGACCAGCAAAAGAATGAAGGCAGCTCAGAAGAAAAGAGATTGGAAAGAACCAGAGCAAGAGAAAGAAGGAGAAGAGTCTCAAGGACATTAGTGAAGACTCTTGACTCTATGCCTGGACACCTCGTTCTGTTCTTTGTTTCCTGAAACTAGATTGACTGAGATTTCTTTCATTTCAGTTACATATTTCCTTGAATTTGGGAAGAAAGCTCTGAGGAGGAGGCATGTTTTATGTGAAGGGTAGCCTATCCTCTGTCATCAAGTCAATTCTGTTTCATAGAGACCCTATAGAACAGAGTAGAACTGCCCCATAAGTATTCCTAAGATGTAAAACTTGAATGAAGCAGACTGCCAAGTCTTTCTCCTGTGGAGAGGCTGGTAGGCTTGAATAGTTGGCCTTTGAGTTAGCAATTGAGTGCTTAACCACCAAGCCACTTGGGATCCTTATTTGAAGGGTAAAAAAAACCATTGCTGTTGAGTCAATTCTGACTCACAGAGAACCTATAAGCCAATAGAACTGCCCCACAGGAGCTTCTGGTGGGCTAGAACTGCTCACCTTTTGGTTAACAGCTGCAGCACTTAGCTAGCACAGTACCAGTTGGTTTGTATCAAAAATAAAAAAGTAAGCTTTTTCAGCATCCCTAAACCAGCAATATCCAATAGAAATATAACACAAGCCACATGTGTCATTGTAAATTTTCTTGCAGCCCCATTAAAGAGAAACAGATGAAGTTGATTTTAATTAAGTATCTTATTTAACCTAACATTAAAATATTACCATTAAAACATATAATAAAGATAGGACACTGTATACTGCTTCCATTTTAAGTTGCAATTAAATGCAACTCTCTGCTGTTGTCAGGGACTTGAGTCCAACTCACAGCAACCCTCTAGGACAGTGTACAACTGTCTCATAGGGTTTCCAAGGAGCGGCTGGTGGATTTGAACTGCTGAGTTTTTGCTTAAGAAAGATCAGTCCTCACTGCTCACTTTTCAAGTGCTCGACAGCATTGGACAGCCCTTCCTTACTGCATGTCCAAGATTATGGGGCAAATTGATAGAAGTCAGCTGAAATTGAGCCTGTGGCAAAGTTTCAGAGCCTTAGAATGAGTCATTTAAGATTTTTAGACAGGAAAATGATGTAAGCAAAACAATGCATTGATAAAAACAATCTGGCAGCTACAGCATCTTCGAGTCTTTCCTGACTTCCTAGTCAAATCAATGATGTCTTTCCTCACCATCCTCTTATATTGATCATAAGCACATATGTCATGCTCTCTAGGGGCAAAATTACCTTTTTTTTTGTTGTTTTTTAGTTAGGCAATCAGAGAAGCAATCTGTTGTAGAGAGCATGGTTTTCTCAAGACCTCGCCTGTGCATTTTGTTCCTCCCAGTGAGCTCTGCAACATCCCCATGTTGCTAAGCGGACTTAGTTTTCTGCTTCCTCGTCCTGACTTGACGGCACTTGGCTGGCTTGGCCAGTCCATCAAGTACTGTGGAATGGTGGGGCCGAATGTAAGAAGCGTAAGTGATTTAAGAAAATTCTAATGTGTGCATTAACCAAAAGGCCAATTTTAATTGGAGTTCTATGCAAATAAGAAATCAGTGAGGGTCTTGGAAATCAACAAACTGTGCTACATATGGTCAGCTCTAAAGGAGGAGAAACACATTTTCCTTTGCCTTCTCCATCCCAATTCCTTGTCCATAGTAGGTTCTCTAGGCAAGTTTCTTGCTTAGTTTTTTTAAAACTGTGCTTTAGATGAAAGTTCATAGAGCAAATTAAGTTTCTTATTTAACAACTAATATGCAAATTTTGTGACATTGGTTGCCAACCCTGTGACGTGTCAACATGTCCCCTTCTTGATTTTGGGTTCCCCATTTCCATTCATCCAGCTTTTCTGTCCCCTCCTGCCTTCTTATACTTGCCCCTGGGCTGATGTGCCCATTTAGTGCCATAGACACGGTTGACTCATGAGTATTATTGCATCTTTTATGGGCCAGTCTGATCCCTGACTGAAGGGTGAATTATAGGTGTGACTTCATTACTGAATTTAAAGGGCATTGGGGTGCCATACTCTTGGGATTTCTATGTCAGACCTGTGATTTTGGTGCTTTTTTGTGAGTTTGAATTTTGTACTACATTTTTCTCCAGCTTTGTCCAAGACTGTCCATTGTGATCCTTAAGGTTTTTTTTTTTCCCCTGACGGAATTAATGAATTATTTAGTACAAATAAAAGTCTTTCTAGCCTTCTTGGGTAAGTAATATAAATTAGAACACTAAAAATAGTTATTAATTTTAAATTTAACTTTTTGGAATAACTTCTTGATTAATTTTTTTTCTAACCAATGCTCCATTTTCCCTCTATTTCTTCACAATTGCAAAATGATTTAAGGATATAATACTATTTGTTCCTGGAAGTTCATTACAATTTTAATCAAACTCTTTTATGAGTTCTCAGTCTTCCTTTCTAGAAAATGAATTATGCTCACAGGAAACTTTTCTTTGTTAAAAAAGAAACAAACAAATAATAATAATAATAAAAAAAAAAACCCCACCTTTTTAAAAGAACATTTTGAATTCCTGAGCAGAAGCAGAAGCATTTTTATGGTGAGTGAGACAGCTTCTGTTTCCTCCAACGGGGTGAGGGCGATGTTTGTTATTTCTGCGGTGAAACAAAGAAAGGATATGTTCTCGTGGAAATCACACAACTGCACAGCAGAGGAATGTGTTCTCAAGCGGGGGTCAAGTCAGGAAAAGGTCTCCAGTGGGAAGTTGCTGAGGACCGACCACACCTAGCCCTGGAGAAGTCAACACAGCAGCCTTTGGCGGGGCCACCACATGGGATTCTGGGAGCCCCGGTGGCGCAGTGGTTAAGAGCGTGGCTGCTAACCAAAAGGTCAGCAGTTCCCACCCACCAGCTGCTGCTTGAAAACCTTATGAGACAGTTCTACTCTGTCCTATGTTGCTATTGTTATTGTTAGGTGCCCTAGAGTGAATTGGGCCTCATAGCCCCACGAAGTATGGCACAGCTAGAACTGCTCCCGTCCCCCCCCAGGGGATCCAAGGAGTGGCTTATGGATTCAAACTGCCAACCTTCCGGCTAGCAGCCAAGTTCTTAACCACAACACCACCAGGGCTCCACTCTATCTTACAGGGTTACTGTGAATAGGATCGACTTGAGGCGTTGGGATAAGTGTGGTGGCTTTAGTAACAAAACTTCCAGAGACGGATGGTGCTGGTTTTGACAGCATGATGCGGTGGCTTCGTGTATCTGGTTTTTGTTTGTTTGGAATCATGATGACATCTATGGTTGAATCTGATGGGGGACTTCAGAGTTTGTTGGATTGCAAGCAAAGAAAAAAAAAATGGTGATGGTATTTCTTAGGGGGAATTTAATTTCTGTCTTCTGGAGGTGGCTATCTTTGTCAATAGAGTTAACCATTTGGGGTTTTATTTCCAAATATTCTACGGTGCTTTAAGTGAAAGTCTACAGTTTAAGTAAATTTGTCACACAAAGGTTTGTACATACACCGCTTTGTATCTCTAGCTTCTCTCCCCCCATATGACAGCGCACTCTCCCTTTCCCATCCTGCATTTCCAGTGTACATTCAACCAGCTCCTGTCCCACTGAACCCTCTCAACTTACCTCTGGACAGGAGCTGCCCAGCTAACCTCATGTATCTACTTAAGACAAGAGGCACATTCTTCACCAGTATCATTTTATGTCTCGTAGTCCAGCCCCATCTTTGTCTGAAGAGATGACTTTGGGAATGCTTTCGGTTCTGGAATAACAGTCTGGGGCCATGTCTTCCAGGGAACTTCCAGTCAGACAGACCATCAATGTGGTCTTTTAACTGAGTTCTCGTTCTGCATGTCCATTTTTCTCTAGCTCCGTCAGAGACTTTACATTATATTCCCTGCCAGAACAGTTGTCGGTGGTGGCTGGGCACCATCTAGTTCTTCTGGTCTTGTGCTGATGTAGTAGAGTTAACTATTTTTGACACTGGAAGACAATTCTAAGAGTCGATGGCAAGTATGGGGTACCCATTTGGCTGCTATAGGCCACACGGTTGGTGGCCGTATTGAATAGCTGTAGAATGTGCTGTTTTGTTATAAAACAGAGAAACTGAGCCTCAGTGGGTTCTGTTCTTTCCAAATGCCAATTACATATTTTTTAGAAAGTTTTGAACAAAGTCACTTCGTTTCACAGTGACCCCAAACTCACAAGAACCTGAAAGCACCAGTTGCTGGTGCACATCTGGGAGACTGAGGCCCATGTTCTGTGTGCTCAACCCAAGCCGTGGTTCTCCAGGCTTTCAGAGCATCAGGACACGATCCTCTTTTGTTTCTGGGAAATACTTTGTTTTTATAGATCCCTCTACACATATTGGTGGGCCAGAGGTGTATAGAGCAATATGTGGTCATTATAAAACTCTGGGTAGCATAAAAGCACTGTAAGACAATGAAGATCATGCTTTCTTACAATCAGCCTGGAAAAATTACTATTCCGTTTGATATTTATCTTTCCAGACTCTTATATATATTTATATAGTTTATCATGAGTTGGATCTGACTCGATGGCATTTGGCTTGGCTATTTATTTTAAAGATCCTATTATATAAACCTAGAGCAGAATCCTGTGGAACAAGCTGTATGCTTTTAGGGCTTGTGAGTCAGAAAATACATAATGGGAAAAAAAAATGCATTGCTGTTGAGTTGATTCTGACTCATAGCAACCCTACAGCACAGAGTAGAAGTGTCCCATAGAGTTTCCAAGGAGCACCTAGTGGACTTGAACTGCTGACCTTTTGGAGAATAGCCATAGCAATTAACGACTAAGCCACCAGAGTTTCCCATGATGACAAAGCTGTTATGAACTCTGCAGTGCACAAATTATCAATCACCTCATCAGCTATAAGGATTTGAAAACAGCAGCACACATTTTTACCTAATACATGTCTGTCCAGGCAACTGCAATACTTGTTGACACATGACTTGAAGGCCTTTTGTAAAGGCTGTAACCCACAAATTTAGAACCACTTATCGAAATCTTATTGAAATCTTGTAACAACAAGCCCAGGTTGTGTGGCTGTGTTGATCACTCTATGTGCAAAGAAGCTTCAACTGCCATTGCTTCTGTTACCAATGAACATACATGTGTCCTTGCTGCAAACCCAGCCATGCCACAACTCGCGGGAGACGAGTTTGGGAATCAGGAAGGCTGGGACGTCAGGAATGAAGGGTTTGTGGTTCTTACACTTAAGTGTCATACGTCAATGATTTTCTTTTCACAAAGCCTGGGAAGGGTTTCAAAAAGAGAAAAAGTTGGGAGAAGGTCTTTAAAGAAAGAGGGAAAGCTCTACTACTCAAGGAAGTTAGTTGAGCAAACGGAATTTTCAGGGAGACAGATAGCCAAAGTCTAAAAGAAAAATCCAGTGAGTATTTTATGAGCATGAGACCAAAATTCACAAAGGAATTAACGTCAGAAGGAACAGCAGTAGTATTTTAAAATTAATCAGATTTTCTAAGAAATTTGGAAATAATATTTTAATAAAGATAAGTTCAGAAAAAAAATATGACTAATAAACAGTGTACCCATTATCAGAAAAAAAAATTCTTAGGTACCCCTTTGTTAGTTGCTTTCCTTTTTGCAGGGTTCATTAACAACTCAATCATGAAGTACAAGAGATATTCATGGAAAGTTCTAGAGATTTTATAAAGCAGATTACAGAGCAAGAAACACCTTTGGGAGAAAAACTCCATGTGTAATGAAAATGATACACACACTCAAGAAACTTAAACTAAATGACTCATTGGCACTTACTAAATTGCCAAGAGTCATCAAAGAGGTATGGTTCACTGTGGCGTGACTGAACATGTACTCAGTAACTGGATCTCTCCAGTTGTTTGATTATGACCATTTAACTGATTAATTTAAGAAATATAGGCAGACTTGAAGTTTTATTAGTATGTGACTCAAAAGTTTATTTGTATGTGACTTGTTTGAATTCACTCTCCCAGAGTTACCAGATTAAACTTTGCTAGCTTTGCAGACTGGTTCAAAAAGCCTGTCTACCACGTAATGTAGCAGCCAAAGTTTCTAAGGTTCTCTAAACTTCTCATGTGTCCTCCTGGGTAAGCACTGTTGATGATTTTGCTTTGTGTAATAATGACTTGGTAGTTTATTCAAAAAAATACAAAAAACCCACCTACTTAGTTTTTTATTGATAGTTACAAATAACCACAAAATATATTAGCTTAAAACAATACAATTCATCATCTCACAGTTTCCACGGGTCAGAAGTCTTACATAGCACAATTGGATTCTCTGATGAGGGTCTCATGCTGCTACAGTCCAGATGTTGGCTGGGATCCACTATCTCAGCTGGTGCTTGGGATCTTCTTCTAAACTCACTCAAGTCATGACAGAATTCAGTTCTCCATGGTTGTAGGATCAAGGACCTCGTTTCCTCCTTAGTGTTGACTGAGGGATGCCATACTCCTTGGCATGTGGTCCTTCCATCCTCTAGCTTGCGATGGAGAACTTCTTGCGTGTCAAATCCCCTTCAGGCACTGAATCTTCGACTTCCTGTCTCTAATTTAAAGGGTTTGTGCAATTAGGTTCAGGTCTCCCCAGATTCTCTGCCTATTTTGAGGTCAACTGATTTAGGACCTTAATTACATTTAAAATCCTTTAGATTCATGCCTAGATTGGTGTTCGATTGAATAACTAGGATGTGTGTACACCAGTGATCAACAATCTAGGGTGACCGTCTTAGGTTTCTGTCTACCATAAACCCTACCATTCAGTGAGACATACTGATGTAATAGACAAGGAATGACACAATGTGTGAGGTTTGCAGTAGGGGACTGTAGACAACCAACTGAGCAAAATGTCAAGAGCTGCTGAAGCTCAATGATGAGACTTTGGAGATGTATTTTGCTCTTATCTCTGCTTCAATCATGTTTGAAAATGTCTACTAAAAATGGAAATAAACAAAGCCATTCTCTCCACTTTAATGCTGAGACCTAAACTTTGATTTCATTAAGTTGTAATGCTGAATCTGAATTCACATCCCTAGTCCTTTCCTTCTTCCGGGTTTCTTGTTCAGTCATTCTTGACCCTTTTAGAGCTTTGAGGGAAATGGTTACAGGGTACTCTCGAGGCATCCTGGGACTGCCAGGATGGCCAAGGTTAGTGCCTGGATAATGACTGGACCACAGGCCAGGCCGGAGGTGAAGGTGAGGAAAGTGTTTGAGAAAAACATCTCTAGCCAAAGAGACAACAATGAGTAGATGATTCCTGATGACGGCGTGGAAACGTTGGTGCTGTGGTGGTTAAGGGCTGTGCTTGCTCACCAAAAGGTAGGCAGTTCAAATCTACCAGGTGCTCCCTGGAAACTCTATGGAGCAGCTCTACTCTGTCCTGTAGGGTCGCTGTGAGTCAGAATCGACTCAGTGGCAATGGGTTCGGTCTGGATGATTGTGTAGCTGCTGCTGTTGTGTGCCACCTGGTGAACTCCAGTTTCTACCAAGCTTACATGACAGAGCAGAACTACGTCTTAGGGTTTCCCAGGCTCTGATCTTCACTGGAGCAGATTGTTAGGTCTTTTTTTATACAGACTTCTACATATGTGTGTGAAAAAAGAGAGAAGAACCCAAATTGTCAACATGCTAACCATTAATAAAGACTACATAGGTGTTTATTGTACTGTTCTTTCAACTTTTCTATGGGCTTAAAAAAATTGAGTGTAAGGAAAAAAAATCACATAGCCTTTTTTATTTTAGTTTCTACATCTATAAATGATAGAATTTGGAATAAAACATCCATATGCTCTTAATTATTCATTTCTATATATACTAGAAAAATACAAGCGTCAAATTATTCAAGAATTTAATAAGGCAGACTGGAAAGATAAATCAATGCTGATGGCATGGACGGTTAATTTAAAACGATTTTATAAATGGAACATAGTTCACTGCCTTGCTCCTAATTAGCTTGTGTTTATGTTTGTTGATAAAATTACACTAATACACTTCAGGGCTTTTACAAATTTTTGTAGAAATTCTTCCAGTGTTACTAGAAATTCAAATTACTCCCACTGAGAATAATGGTTACATAGCTGATGTATTATATACAAGGAGGTCTATTTATTTCATATCTGTAGGATCATTTTTAGAAATACAGACACTTATTAATGTGAAACTCTGTTAAAAATATAGTTTTGGATGGTCTCCAAAAGCTATAAAAAATTTGTACCTATGAACTATTGCTTGGCTGGCTATGAACTATTATTTAAGTGTTGAAACAAATTAATTTTTAGTATTAGTTCTTAAGAAAGTAATTTTTATTTTTTATTCAACAGATTTAATCTGTTAGTTCTTTAAAATGCAGGAAACAGGAGAAATTAACAATTCTCAATCGGTGGGCATTGATTAAAATAATATGTCTTACAAAATTACATTTGCTACTTACTAGATAGCAAAGCTAAAGGATAGGAACATTTTAAAGTATACTCTAAATGTAAGACTTTCATCTGTTTTAACAGAAAATTCTAAAAACTGGTACACAGAAAGGATGAATAACATTAATTGGGCTGTGGATGAATCATATTCTTCTCCATGGTGATATAAAGTGTCTTGGAAAGATTGCAATGCAGAAAATTTTCTTTCAGTTAGAAAGAAATCTTAAAGCAAATAAATTTTTCTTAAATGACTCCTTGCCTGTATTACAAACATTGATCTACTGCTTTGTAAATAATTTCAACATCCTGTCTTTCTTTTATTGACTTATTTGTATTGAGGTGTTTTATCAAAAATTATTCTGCATCTGAATCTAAAAGAGAAAGAAACAAGTATCTACAGTTCATAGGTTTGCCCTCGTTTTACTGCCTGGAAACCCAGCAATGCAGCTGCTTCTGAAAACGTTGGCAGCTCCTTGGGAGCTCTGTGGGACAGGGCTATTTCATCTATAGGGTCTCTGTGAGTCAGAATTGACTTGACAGGAGTGTTTTTTGGGGGGCAGTGGCTTATTTTACTGCATAAAAGTAATATTCAGTTAAGAATAGAAGCTGAGTTAACACAATCAAATATGACACATCAAGGCAAAATTCCAGCCAGAGCATCAGTACTGACACATTTGTCCAAAGACATACACACATATACATATATTTTAAATAAGAAGCAGTGAGTGCTATGCTTTTCTGAGTGTGCAGGTGGTATTTACATCTTTTTCCATTTAAACTTGCACAGTCTTTTTTTATTACTATGATTTTTTTTATTATGATTGAGTGGAAATGTACAATAAAGTTGCATGCCCACCTGTGTGCAGCTCCCTCTCCTTTCCCTCACAGCACTCTCCTCTCTCCATTCTCTACATGTCACATTCTCCTAACAATCTCCTGTCCCCTCCTCTCCACCCTCTCCCCTGCCTCCAGTAAGAGGTCAGCAGGATGATGTCCTATAGATGCATGAAATCACAAAGTGCTCGGATTCTTGATAACTAAACTGGGCATAACTAATAAGTGCACATACTGGTCCAGATTATCTTGCAAAAACAGCAACATCAAATCTATAGACTTATGTTGGCTATTTTGTCTTTATTCGGCTAGTACTTAGTTTATCCCTCCTTGAAAATGTCCAACTTTATGGAAAAAGTAATTTTAAAGGCTTTCGTCCTATCAACACGTTGTAAAATTATTCTTCCGCTAATGTGAGTTGATTGACAGCTGAAGCAAGTGAGTTCCACCTTCTCATGTATTATGGGTCTCAAACTCATCTCACTGTATTCAGAGGCTGCATTTTGACCTGATGCAATGTTTAGCCCCTGGATCACTTAGCATGTTATTTGTAATTTGACATCCATAAATGCCATTCAATACCTGTTTGTTAAGTGTGTGGATTCAGTGAATGAGCTAGTCTTGTAGTTTAATTGGTGCGTATGGTTTAGGAATCAGCCTCCCAGGTAATAAAGGCATGCTACTGAAATGCATATCAGCATCAGCATGAAAGCCATTGAAAGACTTGAAGTTGTGACAAATAATCTCATTACTTAGTTGCTTTCCTGGGTTTGGCATCATTTCTCTCTTAATTTTTCTAATGCTTAATTTATTACAAATTTCCTAGAACTGGAAAAACTTAGCAGTTATTTGACTAAAGCATCACCCCTTGTTCACAATAACAGAGTATGTTTAGCATTGCTTAACAACAAGGAAGAAACATTAATTCTACTCTCTGTCTACTCACAGGCCAAATTCACATCTTTGTCTGATTTCCTGGCATCTGTTTCACTTTAACTCAGTCAAGCAAACAATACAGTCTTTGACTGTACTATAAAAGACCAGAAACATTACTGAATCGAACGAAAAACCATCCATGACAATAGTGGCTTTTGAAGGAAACAATGTTACAAGGAAATTCTGTAACTGAGTGGAACAGTGTTGAGAGGGAAATGGTTTTAACTATGCATACAGTGCATTGTTCTTGTTTTTCTTAGGTGCCTTGAAGTTGGTTTTCATCTCCTAGTGACCCTGTGTGGCCAAGTAGAACTCCCCTATAGCGTTTCCTAGACTGTGATTTTTGCTAGGTCCATTAGACTGGTCTCTCCCTGGAGCAGCTGTGTGGGTTTGAACAACTAACCTTTTGGTTAGCAGCCGAGCACTTAACCACTGCACCACCAGGACTTCTTCATGGTGCTTTGCAGCTCCCAGGTTAATAGGTGTCACAACTGATTAAATATTTCACCATATCCTAACTCTTTCCAGGCACTTTTCCAAATTAATTTAAGGCAAATAACCACTGTTGATACTGCTGAACGTTTGAAATGAAAAATTGTGGGGTTATTATTCTCTGAAATACAGGCCAGCAAAGTCTCTGAAATTTACCTGAATAAATTAGTCACTTCATTAGGATGACTTTTATGTATAGAGAAGTAAAAATGTGGTTTAAGTGCTTCTAAGATTTATACTCCATGACACTACTGTTAAATTATGAATGTCCTTGAATTAAGGTTTATAGAAAAATAAAAGAGAATCATTTGGGTATTCTACTTCTCAGGCCTGTAGCGTTTCTTACGTCAGCACCAAAACCCCTTTTCCCTCACCCCCACCCCCGGTTAAACCTCATTATAAAGATACGATTAGCAGTATAGAACACTGATAATTGTTTGTGCCATTTGGGTCCCATAAAACCTGTGAACTTGCTCACTGACATGGAGCACAATTATTAAGTTATATGTTCATAATGATGCTTGTATAAGATCAGTTTTCTAGAATTTTATGTATTTTTAATCTTCTGGAGTAAAATATAATAATTTCTGGTAACTAGGTTGGTAGCTACATCCTCTCTCTGATCTGGAATGAATAATGATAGCCTAACTTTATAGTTACATTTGAAGTCAAGTTTTGGGAATTTTTCCTGTAGCAATTCTGTCGTATAGGTTTCAGTTGCAGGGAAAACTTAGGGGTAAACACTACAGCTGCAGCAGGAAGCAGAAGTCAGCCACCAGAAGAGAACAGCTTGCCCAGACCAGCTCACAAATCTATTTGACGTCATAGCTGTATTTGTATGAGATGTTTAAAATTCACTTTCCTGGCAGCCTGTAAATTCCAGTGCCACTACTTGTCATCTAAACTAAGACTGGATAGGATCCAAATCTGTCTTCTAATGCATCTCTAGATACTGCTCCATCTAGGAGACAAATATTTCTTTTTTCTGAAAGTGGCTTCATGGATTCAGCCAAACTCTACATCCAAACACGTTACATTATTTTGAGAAGAGATAAAAGAAATAACCCAAGGGAAAATAATCCTTTACTCAGGAACATTTTTTGTTTTGTGCACACAGAAGCACCATGGTATGGAAGATCTTAGATATCAGAAGTAACTAAAGTGAAATCCAAGCATCAGAGGGAGAGAGGCTTGCAAAGCAGGAGGTTCTATTTCTGGCCATGAGGGTGTAAGAGGGTCCAGAATTAACTTTCATAGTTTCATGAAGAACTTGGTGGAGAAGAATCAGTATGAATCCATTCCCTCCAATGTGGAGTTTGATGTAGTCTCAGCCATTTCTGTCACCAGCCACACAGGCTGTCTACACACTCTCTCTCTCTGACCCTAGCCACTGCAGCTAAAGAAAGTTTTACACCGTTAAGGGGACATTAACCTCTAGACCATCAAATAGGTAGATGTCAGACACAAGTTTGACAGTTTACATGACACCCTCACTGTTACTGGTTGGCTCCCCCTTTTCCTCTGGATTTGATAACTGACTTCAGTGACTCACAGAACTCACAGAGATGGCTGTATTCATGATTTTAAGTTTATTACAGCAAAAGGATTCAAATTCTCTTACCTCATGCATTACATAAAAAGTGTATTTGAAATGTATCACAGACATAAACATAAAAACTATAAAATTTCTTTAAAAAAACCCAAAATACAAAAAACATAGGATGTAATCTTTGAGACATTGGGTTGTACAAAGATTGCTTAAACAGTATACAAAACACACATATCATAAAATAAATTGATTAAAAGATACTTTATGAAAATTTTAAGAATCACATTTGAAAGACATAGTTTAAGAAATAAAAATGTGAACCACGTCTTGGGAAAATTACTTGCCAGCCAGCCAAGTGCCATCTTGCAAGATATATATTGACAAAAGACTTTCATTCAGAACATATAAAGAACATTCACAACTTCATAATAATAAGATAATCCAATAAAAGTTGGAAAACTATCTGAAGAGATAAAGACATGCAAATAGAAAAGATGCACGCCATCAACAATCATCAGGAAAATTAAAAGTCACAAAACTCACTGAACAGTACACTTTAAATGAGTACATTTTATCATAGGAAAACTATATCCTAAAAAAACTGAGAAAAGAAGAAAAACTCTTTGTAACAATTCTAGCTGAAAACAGTATTTGATTGGAAGTCCATGGACCTCCAGATACGGGCTTCACATTACCCACAAACCACCTGAATTTTCTCTCTAGACATTTACAAATGTAAATACATTAAAAAAATGCGTTTTGGTTTTTCTAAATAACCTAACAAGGCATTGCTGTGGAAAAAAGGATGAACATTTGCTTTGGTTTAGTTAACACCTACTAACTTTACAGGATTTTTTATTCTTTTACTATGCATTTTAAACTCCCTCCCAACCTTCAATAATTATTATCATAAAATCATTTGGCGTTGGTGAAGAATATTGACTATACCATGGACTGCCAAAAGGATGAACAGATTTGTCTTAGAAGAAGCACAGTTGGGACACTCTTTAGAACTGAGGAAGGCGAGATTTTATCTCCCCTACTTTGCACATGGCATCGGGGAGGAACCAGTCCCTGGAAGAGGACATCATTCTTGGTAGAATATCCGCTAAAACAGGAAAACTCTCCACGAGATGGATTAACACAATGGGCTTTTACTTGGCAGCGACTGTGAAGACCGCCCAGGACCAGGCAGTGTCTTGTTCTCTGATAAACAGAGTTGCTTAGCTGAAACCAATTTGACAGACTGAACAACAGCAATAACAATTTTTTTAAGAATAAAAAGTTACTTTCCCTTTTACTGGTAAGAATTTACATAAACTCTGAATCATTCAAATATGTAATCTTGCAGAATATGGCTTGAATCGTGAGAGACAAGATGAAAAATACCCAGAAGTAAAAGGAACAAGTTTGAGACTGGAGATTCATCTGGAGACAGGGAGGAAGATGAAGTTAGAGCTAAGTTATTGTTGAAATAAACCCCTAGAAAGGCCAGACAACTGAAGGATTCTGTTGGCAGATCCCTGAGAATTCACAACAGGCTGGTATTGATTCTTGTTACTGACTTTGATTATTAATAAAATTTTGTTTGGCCTAATGTTGAAAGTACACAAGATTGAGGGTATACAACAGCACAGCATTTAGAAAAATGCACACACTACACATGGCTAAAGATGTTTACTGGATTTAGAGACGTATCAACAAGAGTAAGGGCAGATACTTGAATGCAGAAGAGCTACTGGTCCTACTGAAACCCTGGTGGCATAGTGGTTAAGTGCTACAACTGCTAGCTGAAAGGTTAGTGGTTGAAATCTGTCAGGTGTTTCTTGGAAACTCTATAGGGTGGTTCTACTCTGACCTAAAGAGTTGCCATGAGTTGGAATTCACTTGATGGCAGTGGGCTTGGTTTTGGGGTTTTATAGGTCATATGTCATTTACTTTAATTTTTAGCTGTCATATACAGTCACTACTGGAAACCCTATTGGCGTAGTGGTTAAGTGCTATATCTGCTAACCAAAAGGTCTGCAGTTCGTGTCCATCAGGCACTCCTTGGAAACCAGATGGGGCAGTTCTACTCTGTCCTTTAGGGTCACTATGAGTCAGAATCGACTCTGTGGAGAGATTTTTTTTTTTTTTTGGACAGTGGATACTCTAGTAGGTAGCAGTTAAGTGCTACATCTGTTAACCAAAAGGTCAGCAATTCAAATCCACCAGGCTCTCCTTGGAAACTCTATGGAGCAGTTCTGCTCTGTCCTGTAGGGTTGTTATAGGTCAGAATTGATTCAGTGGCAATGAGTTTGGTTTTGTTCAGTTTAGGAGAGTCTTCCTTTTACATGTAGAATAATGTTATACCTCTTTAGGGTTATATTCATATTCAAGGCCTCTCAGATGTCTTATTCTGTTAAGGCCTCTCAGATGTCTCTTCTTGTTAAGTGTTTTAGTCAGCTGGGGCTGCTGTAGCAGAAATAACACAAGTGGATGGCTTTAACAAAGGAAAGTTTATTCTTACACAGTCCAGTAGGCTACACGTCCATATTCAGGGTGTCCGCTCCAGGGGAAGGCTTTCCCCTTGTTGGGTCTTGAGGAAGTCCGGTATTGCATCAGTCTTTGTCCAGGGAGCGTCGTGGTGCAGGAACCTCAGATCTGAAGGGCACGCTCTTCTCCTGGTGCTGCTTTCTTGATGATGTGAGGTTCCCAATTCTCTGCTTGCTTCTCTTTCCTTTTATGTCTTGTAGGATGCAAGGATTAAGGGTGGGGCAAGCCACACTCAAGGGAAACTCTCTTTTACAGTGGAGCAGGAAGGTAATCTTCTGAAGGGATTTATAGTCCCACCCTAATCCTTTAACATACAGCACTACAAAATCACAAATTGGAGGACAATCATAGAATACAGGGAATCAGTCACATGGCCACGCCTATTTTTGGGGGGACACAATTCAGTCCATGACTTCTCACCCTTTGGTACCCCAAAAATCACATCACTAAAATGTGTAACACATTCATTCCATGTGACAGAAGTCTTAAATCAGTTTCAAGTCCAAAATACAAAAGCTCTTCCACATCTGTGAAACCTAGAACATAAGTTATCTGCTTCTAAAAGTGCAATGGCAGAACAGGCACAAGTCAGACATTCCACTCCAAATGGGAGAAATTCCAGAGGGAGAAGGCGTTAACAGGCAAGTCGGCAGAACACATTACATTAGCCCTCAAAGCTTTGAAAATAATCTTCCATTCTGTGAGGGCCATTTTCCACAATGGCCCTGCCCTCCAGACCCTAGGCATTGGCTACCCTCTCTGGATTCTGAGTGGAGACCCCCAGCCCTATGCTACACCTCTGCCTTCAAGGCCCACTTGGGACAGAATCTCTGCCCCATTGGCTTTAGGTGCACCCTAAGCCCAAATGAATGGCAATTCCACGCTTACAAACACAGGAAGACATAGTTCCATTCTTTCAAACCCCTGAGGTCATGGCCATACCTTTTGAGACTGAGGCAGCTCGGCTTCTCGTGTTCTTTGTCTCTTCAGCTTCAGTTTCCTATGGCCTCATGGCCTGGGCCTCAGGCCCATATCTGCCCTGCTGGGGCAAGTGTTCCAAAGCTCTGTAGCTCCACTGATTCAAGTGCCGGGAGGCACCCCACTCTTGTTGGAAAGCGTCCTGCCCAAAGGCACTCAGCTCTCTCACTCTGTGGGTCAGAAGGCTAGCTCCAAAGATTCAAGTGCCCACAGGCACACATTCTACGAGGAAAACTCTGTGCCCAGGCACTTAGCTCTCTTGCTCCCTGGTTCAGCTCCAACGCTGCTTCTGGTTCTGCCGCTGCCACTGCTGCTGCCACCAGTCCTCTCACCATCTACACCTTCTTTGTTCCTTCTGAATCTTCTATCCATTCACAGTTTCAAAATGGTTTCTACATTTTAGGTATTTGCTAGAGCAGCACCCAACTCTCATGGTACAAAATTGTCTTAGGCTGGGTTTTTTAGGGAAGCAAAACCAGTAACACGTGTATGTACAAGGAAAGATTTGTATGTATAAAGTAGAAGGAAAGATATATAGATAGATAGATATAGGAAACAGCTCATACAATCACAGAAGCTGAATGTCCCAAGTCCTGGCACAAGACTCATGTGGGCCACGGGAGCTGCTGAACCCAAGGTCAACAGGTCAGAGACCAGAGTTTTAGAACACCAGTTGTGTATGTCGGTGGATCCCAAGCTGGTGGCGAGACAGAGCTGCAGAGGCTGGAGAACCCAGCATCGGCAGGTCAGGTAACAGGACTCTCAAGAGCCAGGTATAAGGGTTGATAAATCCAACCGCTACTAGTTAGTGACCAGGAAGCAGACCATGTGCAGACTGGCGGTAGTGGTGGAAGGCAGAGAGATGAGAGCTGAGGGGCAGGAAGCCACCACAGGCCCCGCCCTGCTGCTGGATGTAGCAGCCAAATATGGAGTAGCCAAGTTGACGCAATCTTGACCACCATGTTAAGGATACGATTTAATATTGGAAAAGAGAAAAAGAAGCTTATGAAATTCCACTTGACTAGCTTTCTTGGGTTAAAATAGGTTCAGGGAGAGAAATAAACAAGAGACCAGACAGCCATGTGTCTAGATTCTCACCGAGTTTCACTTGGGAATAGGAGTTTGGTGCAAAATCTATAGAAACATCTCTGAGAGTAACGCACTGTAGCCTGAATTCCTGGGGCTTTTCAGAGAGACTAACAACCACGATGGCAACAACACAAGCCACCTGGAGCACGTCATTGCCCGCTCAGGTGCTGTTTCTACTGTGGTGCTCTGGCACAGTTGTAAACAGACCCTGGAATGTGTACCAGTGATACGTATATTATTTCTTCTGTCTTCATATGGTATTTCTGCTCCATTCAAACCGGATGAGAAATTATTTCTTCTTGGTGAGGATGGGGCATGTGATGCCTCAACTACAATGAATACTTTAGCGCTTCTCATGGAGACTGAGATGTTGTTTTCCAAAGGAAATATGAGGTCGACAATTCAGTCTGCAAACCTAAAT
Source organism: Heterohyrax brucei (assembly GCA_028571685.1). Lineage (NCBI taxonomy): Eukaryota > Metazoa > Chordata > Mammalia > Hyracoidea > Procaviidae > Heterohyrax > Heterohyrax brucei. Next base: position 67,192,427 of record CM053163.1, on the reverse strand, counting down.
GTTACATACCTCAATGCTGAATGTCACTACAGTCACCTTTGAAGTACTTCTCGAGGGGGGCGGAGTCAAGATGGCGGACTAAGCCTCCGTCTCCTTCTATCCCTCTGGAAACCAAGACCTGAACTGACAATCAAACAGAGCCTTCTGATCACCTAATCAGCCTCAGGACACGGCACAGAGCTGTTAATTGGGACGTCACACCACTCAGCGAAAAATCTCCTCTCTCTCGCTGACTCCCGCTCCTGGCTAGCCCCGGCTCTCACGGATGGAAGGTAAATGCACCACTTTGACTTTTTTTTCCTCAGTCTCGGCTGGCGGCTGGACTCAGACGCGCTGCTGGGGGGACAGGCAGGCGAAATTCCCATATTCTGAGAGCCAGGCTCAGGAGTCTGTCAATCTAGCCACTTTGAGCATTTCGTTTTGTAGCTGCCTCAGCGGGGTTTGTGCGGAGCTCCGCGGTCAGGGTGCGGGACACCATGTTGGTACCGAGATTTTAGCGGGACCTCGTTCTTAGCCTGGGAGCCAGCGCCTGCAAACGGGACAGCGCTTCTCCATCAGAAAAGTAGTGATTTTGCACAGTGCTGCCTGCATTGGGGGCCCTGCAACAGAAGCAGAGGAATCGCTGCCTCTCGGCACCTTTAGCCCCCCTGTCTGCTGCCTGTGTGGAGGACGCCATCTTGGATACGGTGGCCGCAGCTGGACCTAATTCTTAGCTTGGGAGCCAGAGCCTGCCCACAGGAGAGCACTTTCCTATCACAAAACCAGTACTCGGCGCAATGTTGGCTAAGGCTAGGCCCTGTCAGCAGAGGCCACCAGGGCAGTAGCATTGCTGTATTCTGAACTAGTTTGTTATCATCTGGGGTTGGATATAGTGGCGCTTACTTTGTCAGATGAGAAGAGGGACCTCTACACCTGAAAACCTAACTGACTTCTGAAGTGGTCAGATAACTTTTGCTTTACATTTGAAGACAGCCTAGAGAAACATTTGCAATCCATCCTCACAGTACCTCTTCCAGCCTCTATATACTCACATAGGACCCCAAAAGCAACAGACAATTGTGGCATACAAGCAATCACTCATGGCTTCAGAAGGCTCCCAAACAAAGCAACCAAGGAGTTTTCCAGATGAAGAAACTTTTATGAAAGCATCAGGAAGTGAATACAAATTGATTATATACAGAGCCCTTCTAGACCTTATACAAAATGCAGCAGAACAAAATGAAAAATTAAGCAAGTTGCTTGATCTGATGGAACACCAGTACTCTGAAATCCAACAGATCAAGAAGAAAATCAAAGACATAGAAACTTCCACGCAAAGCCAAGAAAACAGAATGGAACAAATGGAAAAAAGAATTTCTGACTTGGAAGACAGAGCTACTGATGTCAGCGTCTATGAGCAGAAATCAGAAAAAAGAAACAAGAAAAATGAAGAAACATTAAGAACTCTATTAAGAGGAACAACCTTCGATTAATTGGAGTCCCTGAACAGGGTGAGACATCTGAGAACACAGAGAGTATTGTTGCTAAGCTGCTGAAAGAAAACTTCCCAGAAATCATGAAGGAAGACAATATAGACATCTCAGATGCATATCGTACGCCACCCAGTATAGATCTCAAATGAAGTACTTCTCTTTGGCAGCTCTGATGTCAGTGCCTAGTCCACTCTGGAGAACGTTTTCTGGAACGGCCATCAGAGCTGTCATTGTATAGCCCTTAATGTCTTCCAAACATTTTCCTTTCAATATTTCCTTTATCTTGAGGTAAAGAAAAACCTCACTGAGGGCCATATCAGGTGAGTAGGGAGGGTATTCTAATACAGTGATTTGTTCCCTGGCTAAAAACTCTCTCAAAGACCACTGTACAATTAAGTTTGCGAACTTGCCAGCATGCCACTGTGTGCAACGGCCACTCCAGAAGGACTTCCAAAATTGGCTTGAAGGGTGGACTATGCGCTGGCGCAAAGCTTCCCCAGGGGAAAACTTCAAAGGTGACCATAGTGATATTCAGTGATGAGGTACGTAGCACTTAGAACAATGAGATTCACAGACTAAACTGTCGGACTTTGTAGAAAGCTGGGAGGTGGGGGAGCACACTTAAGACATGTGTATTTCTTTTGGGAAGTTGGGAAGATCAGGATTCACAGCAAAAAGTAATGCTTCCTGTGTTCTCACTTTTCTAACACTTGATCTCATAATCCACATGAGTCTTCTCTCATTCTGTCTGAGTGAGATCCACTAAAGTATTCGCTGTGGCCGAGGTGTCAGGTACAGTGAGAGAACCCTGGATGGGAAACATGGCGTACTGATGTCTGCAGCAGTTTCTGCCACCAACCAGCCGTGCCGATTTCAAAGCACAGAGTTTTATTTCTTTCATTTATGAAAAGTTGAGATTGAAACTAGATTACTTCTAAAGCCTTTATTAGTGCTAACATTCTGTAAAACTTTCTTTCCTAGAATTTCTGAACTATTTTCACAAACCAATGCCCGGGTTTCAAAACTTTCCAAACACTGTAGTATTTAAGGATGAAGAAAGCAAGAACTGTCTGCTTATCTATACTTGTTTATTTGAATTCTTCATCTAGAATCATACGTCTTTCGGCTGACTTCCTTGGAATCCATCTCAGTGTATGAAAACGAAATATAAATGGTCTTAATGTACTTGTTCTAATATAGTACCCAATCATCTGTAGAAATCACCCAGCATTTAGAAGTAAATTAATTGCTGACACTTCTGGAGTATTATTATAAATACAGATGGCAATATGTGAATCTCATCCAAGGCTTAAAATACACAACCTGTCTCCCGTTTCATAGCACTTTGTATTTACACGCCTGCAATTTCTTTTTATCCTGTTTTTTGTTTTGTTTTGTTTTGTTTCGCACACATGTGGACTGAGTCTTCGAAAATTAGATTGGAGCACATTGCCTGTGTTTTCTCTCCACCTCTTAACCCACTTGCAATTTTTTAAGCGTTTCTTCCCTAAAAGTACACATACAGAATGATCTACTTTGTCAATTCCCTCATTTCTTTTAGAGGAATCTGGTGATCCTGTTAACATCAAATTGATTCTTACCCAGTGACCCTGTAGGACACCCTATGCCCCATATGGTTGATGAGGAGCAGCTGGTAGATCTGAACTGCCAATCTTTTGGTTAGTAGCCAAGCTCTTAATCACTGCACCACCTGGGCTCCCTCTTAGAAGAAATTATCTATAGACTCAGTAACTCTAAGTTGTTAGTGACTTAAACGGTGATTCACCAGGAGTACCTACTGGTGAAAAGATGCACTATCTGCCACCCACCATGCTCTCGCTCGATCCCCACAAATGAATTCCTAGTGATGGAATTAGTGTGATGGAATGGTGGATGCTGCTCAAAATACATCATGCTATGGTCTCGTGCGTCATCCTAGATTCAGCCGCAAACAAGTTCCTTGAGGATTTTCTTTGTCAATCATGGACCACTGAAGGGACAAACTTTCTAATCACAGCGTATTTTCCTGGCTCATGAAGATTTTCAAGATTTAAGCTTTAAAAATGTCTCTTTCTTGTTTTTAGTTTTGAGAATTCAAATGAAAACCAAAGTCATGGATGGCAAAAGAAGAGATTAATCCCTTGAATAATGAACTGTGAACTAAATCACCATCACACGATGAAATGAGGGCTATGATGTCAAGCACTGTCATAATAAAAGGATTTAAAAGTTTTTTCAGCAACATGATGTAGGGTAATTACCCTTACTGTGCAATCAGAAAAACATTCAATTACATTCCTTTATAGGAGTCTCTGCGCCCAGTCATTCTTTAACCATTAATGGAGCGCTTGCTGTGTTTCTAGACTTGTTGGAGGGTGAATGGTTGGAAGATGGTGTTTTGGACAGAGTATAAGGGCACGTACTCCTAGTTAGAATATACTCATGCTAGTCCTCTAATTTAGAAGCTTTGGGGTGGTGTGCAAATAGTGAATTGTACTTACATGGTAAAATATCTTTTGCATATGATAATTTCTATATTGTCTGACACACAAATGTTTGTAGCACTTGTCCTTACACCTCAAAGCTCCTAAATGCACCATTTTTCTTTAAAGCAAGACGAACTCTCTACCCACCCCCCACCCAAGATATTAGATCCATAATGCTAGAACTGAAGGCTATCTTAGAAGTTGTTTTGTAGGGTGTTGTTCAAACCTGTCTGAAAGAGATCAGGTGGCTGCCCTGGGTGTGTGTAGGCGGAAGGCGGATGGGCATATTGGCAGATCAAGATGTCTCTGGTGTAAACAGAACCATGGGATGCCTTTTGAGGGGGAGGAAGCTCTCTGCCTCTGACTAAGCCTGGATTTGCCAGTCACATATGACACTGACTGCCTGGGTCCTGTATTTAAGTTTGCAAGGCCTCTCCCTTTCTTTTGGCTCTCCTCATTTCTTTTCAGCCTGTAGCCACTAAAGGAAGCGGCTCAGTTGCTAATGTTTCCACAGATATTCAAGGCAGAGAGGGAGACATCATGTTAAATAATCTTCACTTCACTTAATACCCTGTGCTTTTTTGTATACGTGAGTTTCATTCTGTGGTTTTAGAGAGGCCCTTATTAATACACGTTTGTCTATTTTTATTTTAGTTACCATTTTTTGTGATAGGAAATCCTGGTGGCATAGTGGTTAAGTGCTATGGCTGCTAACTAGAAGTTGGGAATTCAAATCCACCAGGTGCTCCTTGGAAACTCCATGGAGTGGTTCTGCTTGGTCCTATAGGGTCACTGTCATGGTTGGAATTGTGTCCCCCCAAAAATGTGTGAGGCCACGTGGCTGGGATATGGTTCCCAGTATCTTGGGACTGTCCTCCACTGTGTGGTTTTGCTAACCTATATGTTAAAGGATTAGGGTGGGGCTGTGAATTCCTGCTATGGGGGAAGTTTCCCTGGAGTATGGCTTGCCCCACCCTTAATGCTTTTAGCTTGCAAGGAATAAAAGGAAAAAGAAACAAAGGACAATTTGAGAACCTGGCTACCATCAAGCAAGCAGCACCGGGAGCAGAGCGCGTCCTTCAGACCAGAGGTTCTTGCGTGAGGACGCTCCCTGGACAAAGACTGATGCAATACCGGACCTTCCTCCAGAGCCGACAAGGGGAAAGTCTTTCCCTGGAGCGGACACCCTGAATATGGACTTGCAACCTACCGGACTGTGTAAGAAAAAGCCATCCACTCTGTGGTATTTCTGTTAGAGCAGCCTAGCTGACTAAAACAGTCACTATGAGTCGGAATTGATGGCAGCACATTTTGGGGGTTTGGTCTTTGTTGTACCTAACCTTTTGAATCTATGGTTTGGAAGACCAGCCCAGGTCACTTGCCTTAGACTTCTCAGAAATATGACACCAAATCCTTGGCAGTACTAATAAAAAATAAATATAAATGCCACAAAACTCATTAAATTTGGCAGGAATGGAAGGCGGAGAGACAGGATTTCAAGTATTGTTTTTCCTGATGCATTGCCTACTACAGTAGCTACCAGACAGGAGGCCTTTTAAATTAAAATAAAAAACAAAACAATTCTTCAGTCATTATTCCAACTTACAGTGACCTTATAGGACAGAATAGAGCTGTCCCATAGAGTTTCCAACAAGCTGCTGGTGGATTTGAACTGCCTACCTTTTGATCAGCAGATGTAGCACTTAACCACTATGCCACCAGGGTTTGCTCAGTAACTATAGCTACCTGGAAAAATTCCCGATAGCCATAAGGGATGAGTGGGTGCCTTACTAGACAGCTGTGATACACAACATTTCTGCCGTTACAGAAGTTCTCCTGGGCAGCACTACACTAGATAGAGAGGATAAGCTGGAGAAAAACGCCTTGTCATCTATAACCACGAAGTCTTCCTTCCCTTCTGCTGTTGTCTTGGTAAGGAAGCTGCTGCTCTGTGAAAAGAAAATCTGGCACATTTGTTTTCCTCCTGGCATGCCTTTCAGCGGCTGTGTCCTCCTGTCTGCCTCACACTTCTATTGCCACATCCTTCCTCTTCAATCCATACATTAAACAGAGTCCCCAGCCACTTTCATGTCTTCCTTTTCCCTGCTAAATAAAGTAATGTTTCTACTACCACCACTGTGACTATAAATAGTCATCCTGTAGCCAGACGAGGTGGGATTATATAATCTCCAGGAAGCAGCTTTCTGCTTTTGATGGGTCTCCAGTAAATGTCCTTGCCCCCAATACTTTCCAAGAGTCTAGCTACACCACCTGAAATTCCAGCATGTTCCTGAAACTGCTTCATTTTTCCAAAGTCCATTAGGGAAACTGTAAATTCCTTTCTGCTGTGTATCACTGTATTTTCCACACCTAGATATTTGTAATGTAACAGGTAAATGATCTGAAGCTTATGGAACCTGAAAAGGAAAGGACTTTGGAAATTAGGGAAGATGGTCTTTGTCAGGTGGAGCTTTGGTAAAAAGCTCCAGGCTGCTTCTGAGAACAGAGACTGCCTCACAATCAAGGGACAGAGCAGGACCAGAGGGCACTGTTTTTGAGGAGATGTGAACCGTGTGCGGGGGTAGAACAAGCCTGGCTTCATCTTGAGTCCCCAGCTGTCTCTTTTGTGCCCTTGGACATGTCACTTAACCTCTGAACTTCAGCTTTATGCCTTTTAAAATGGGTCTAAAAGTAACTTCTTATCAGGAGTATAAGAAACGTGTACAGAAGCCCTACCTATGAGTCTGACTATTAAGTCCGCAAACTTAGTTGTTCTGAGAGCTACATACCTCATTGCTGAATACCACCACTGTCACCTTCAAAGTACTCCCTTTGGGAAGCTATGCACCAATGCCAGTAGCTAGTCCACCTTCAAAGCAATTCGGGAACTCTTTATGGAATGGCCATTGTGCCATTTTTTTGTATGTACAAAAAATGTTGAAATAGCAGATGTTTTGGTTTACGTACATATGTGTGTGAATTTCCCACAATAAAAAGGACAAAAATAAAAAGCTGCTAAGGATAGTTTTTACAAAAGAAAGGAAAGTTGGAATGGAGGTGACTTACAGGGCTTAACACAGTGTTTTGGGGTTTTGTTTTTCTTGAGATCTAGCAGATTCCCTCAAGGCCAGGACAGAGAGAGGGAGTTACAGCTTACTGTCGTTCAGCTTCTTGCATCTGCCTACTTTTCCATTGAAGTTAAATTTTATTTTCAATCATAACCAGAAAAGAAGTAAATAGTGGGCATTAACTTTGTGTCTATAAAACAGGCATGATTTTTTTCCCCTTAAGATTTTTTTTTTCTTAACTCTAGAGACAAAGAAACACTTTAACAAGAAATTTACAAGAAAACACGGCATTAACCATTACATGGGGAAGTGTATGGGGCAATTGGATGTCAGGAATGTCTAGTTAGAAAAATAAATTTCTCCCTAACAGCTAGAAAACATCCTACCGAGCTCATGTATTTCTAAGCAATCAAATCTCCTGAAACACTGATTAATGCCTTAAGACATTTGTCCAATATTTTTAAACATACACTGCCAGCCAAGTGCCGTAGAACCAAATTTAAGTGTTAAAGTTACAGCTCTACCAGAACATGAAAATATTACTCCACTTACTCAGAGTTTGCAGCCCAGTAAGCTCAATCATTTGTAGTCAGTTTGAGGGACACAGGTAAAATAGCTCTGAATGACTGCAAAGCACCACAAAATTGTCTTTAAGATCATCATTCACTTCTGACTTTTACTTTCCATGCAATTGTAACTACCTTTTCCATTGGTTGATTGATTGTTGTGATGTTCCATGAAGGGTGACTACTGGTGAGTAGCAAACGAGAGGCCTGAGCAAAGTCAGCCACTTTGAAAATGGAAATAGCCACAGCAGAGCCGGGAAGGAATCACAATTTCAGAAAAAAGTGTTAAGAAAACTTTGTTAGTAGTAATACTGTTGTTCCAAAAGCAAAACAACATGAAATGTGTTTCAGATTTCCTTCAAAGTGATTGAAATGGAAAAAAGTATGCGGAGAGATAAGCATCCATGATTTGGAATTTTCACTTTTATGGAAAACCACTTTCCTTGGTGATGATTGATGAACGAGGTGCTGTAAAATCTTTCGACGTAGCTATTTATGTCTTCAAAATATTTTCCTCTGATTTTGAGATCCTTGAAACAAGGCTCCCCAAGCCTTTCTCTCCAAACTGTTTCTAGTATCAGATGCAAAGTCTACTCTTCAGGAAAAGTTTTAAGAAAAAAGATGACCCTGCCTTATAAGTTCATGTAAGGAAAAATAGAAACGAAATTTAACAAGTCTGGCCTTATTAAACTCAATTATTAAAAATCTTATATGTTTAAAGAATAACATGTGATTCACATCTAATTCATCTCATATTGGAGTGATCTAAGAGTGTTTATGAACTGAGAGCTAAGGTACTCAAATCCTCCATGAAAGGAAGGAAGGAAGGGAGGGAGGGAAAGAAAACAAACCTATTGAGGTTAACCTTTTATTTTTAATGAAACATAATTCTAAAGATTGACCTTCTAGAAGAATTACAAAAGTTTCAATTTCTTAAGTAACAACTAATTTCTAAAACGAAATTTTAAAAATCAACATTTGTGTGCTTAATGTAGAAGTAATAATTAGGGTCATCCACTCCCCCAAAAACAGAAAAAAAAAAAAAGAAAGCCTTTGCCATCAAGTCAATTATGACTCATAGTGATCTTGCAGGACAGAGTAGAACTACCCCCATAGAGTTTCCAGGGTGGATTTGAACCGCCAACCTTTTGGTTAGCAGCTAGTGTACCATTTCTCTTAAGCACTGTGTCAGTAGAGCTCAGAAATTAAGGTAGAGCTCTTTCATTAACAAACACAGCTCTGACTTGAGCTGGATGTGAATGAAGAACTCATTCCTACTCCATCCTAGTTCTGGGCTCTAGTTTATCCTCTGCTCTATTTCAACAGCCTACAATTAATTAGGTCTTGTATTTCATTCTTCAGGTCCTTTCAGTAGATTTTATGAGATTAATCTTCTAGAATTATGCTGCCTTGTATCATTTGCACACCAAAGAAACCTTCAAAGGCCCCCGTTTTCGGTTGTGTTAGGGACAAACTCATCAGGCTCAACTTCAAAGTGCTCTCTCCAGCTATTTTTCAAATGGATTCTCATGAATCTGAATGCTTCATAGATATGCTTCTGGAGTTTCTTGACGTTTTTATTCAAATGTCATGGATGCCTAGATTGCAACTGTCGCCTGTTACCCCTGGCATTCACATATATAGATGTCATTAGACCAGAACATTCTAGAAGTAATTGCTATAAATTTGAATTGACCTAAAATTTTTCTTCAAATCAATTACTTTGAAAAATTGTACATATTAAGGTCCTGATGCAATTCTTCTTCTTCTGTTTTGGAAAATTTTTCTCAACTTAAAAAAGTAGTCCTACATCATGCCAGCTGCCTTCTCTCTTCCACAATTCTATGCAGTCTTTTTCAAGTAAATAGAAGGATTTTCTACAAAACATGCATCGAATTTTCCTTTATCTCCCTCAGCCAGTTCCCCCATCTTCATCACATTCCTCGTGTCTCCATGTTAAATCTTTCCACGGCTATGAAGTCCTTCAGGGATCCATCTGCCCGAGCAGATGTGTATCTTTGTATCTTGTGTATCTTTGCGGTGTCATTGGATGTTTCCCTGTGTTATCTCCATCCTGGGTTTATTTTACCTTGAGGGCAGGAACTACAAGAAATGACAATTAAGTTTGAGGACTCATCCTAGAAAAAGTGTTAATACCTCATAGCTGAATATCACTATGGTCACCTTCAACGTTCTCCCCTTGGGAAGCTATACACCCATTCCAGCACCTAGTCCACCCTACAAAGCAATTCTGGAATTCTTTTTCTGGAATGGCCATCAGAGTTGTCCTAATATTACCCTTGATGTCCTGAATGTCATCCAAATGTCTTCCTTTCAATATTTCCTTTGTCTTCAGGTAAAGAAAAAAGTTATTGGGGACAGATCAGGAGAGTAGGGAAGGTGTTCCAATATTTGTTTACTGGCTAATAAATTCCTTCACAGACAACTATATAATTAGATTCATGACCTTGCCAGCATGCCACTGTGTTCAATGGCCTTTCCAGAAAGAGTTCCCTAATTGCTTTGAAGGGTAGACTAGGTGCTGGTGTCAATGCATAGCTTCCCAAGGGGGAGTACTTCAAAGGTGACTGTAGTGATATTCAGCAAGGAGATATGTAGCACTTAGGACAATTGATTTTGCTAACTTAATTGTCAGACCTCATGTGCTCCAGTTTTTTCAATGACAGTAGGTGGGAGAGTCAGGATTCAAACACAGGTCTGTGAGACCTTGAAGTGGACACTCCTTCTCATTCATCTCGCTGTCACTCAGCATGGAGATCAGGAATGTAACCACAGTCTGTGTGTGAATTCTTCTTGCAAGGAGCTTGCAGTGTTATTATTACCAGGTTTGAGATGTTCCCCTTGTCTGTTACAAAATTCTTGCTTGAGCTCACTTGGACCAAAAACTGTCTTCCTCAATCACCAGCATCTCCCTTGTTCTGCCTGGGATGGAGAGCTTCCATCAGAACAAGTGACAACAAGTAGAAAAGTGGAAATGTTCTATCTATAGTTACCAACATGAAGCTGAAATCTGTGCTGCTGATAGGAGTATATGAAAGAAGAGAGAGAGAGAGTGAAACTACACTGGCAAACGTTAGTTAAATATAGCTTTCTGTGCATTCATGATTACTTGCTTGCTAACTGAGTAATGCTTAAAGCTAAATAAACAGACTTTTTATCCTGGCAGGATGGATGAGAGGTGTTGATCAAGACACATTTGAAATACACGATAGTTTCAGTTGTCTATCTTGTGCCCCAGCTTGCCTTTCAGCTAGAAACAACGATAACCATACAAATCTCCTCAAAAGAACTAGTGCCTTGATACTGACACAGCCAGTGATTCCTATTTCTGTTTGCCTTCTTTTCCTGTCACTGTCTTGGAGGCAGGAGTCCCTTGATGGCACAAACTATGAAGCATTGAACTACTAGCTGTACAGCTAGCAGTTCAAAACCATCCAGAGGGACCTTGGAAGATAAACCTGGTGATCTGGTCCCTCAAGGTCACAGCCTTGAAAACCCCATGGAGCAGTTCTAGTTGAGACACATGATGGACAAACAACAACAATGATCTGGTTAGCCGACTTCCTATTGTCAGCTCTGCTTTAAGCCCTTTGACTCTTGCTGAAAACTAGTTGCCTTATCTCTCAGTACTCAGCAATTCAAAATTTATTCTTGACTCATTAACCTTTGCTTTGGTGGTTCCTAAGCTTCTTGTCTTTTATAGTATTTACTATCCCCCTATTTCTTACTTAACTGTGACCTCCATACTAACAAAATCAAACCAAACCTATTGCCATCTAAGAGAGCTCTCTATATAATCCTCTTGTATTCACTTTCCTATAGTTTCAGAAAAGCTTCTTCATCTGGGAAGTTCTGAGATGCTTTCTTCTGGGCACCTTCAGTAGCCATGGGTGATTTCTTGGTTATGGTTTTCTCCAGAATTTGTTGCCTTTTGGGCATCACGTGATTCAATAGAGGCTGGGAGAGATGCTGTGAGGATGGACCACAGTTGTTCCTCTAGGCAATCTTAAAATGAGAGGTAAAAAGTATCTGACAACTTCCAAAGTCAGTCATGTTTTCAGGTGTATAGGTCCCTCTTCCCAGCTGGCAAAGTAAGCACCTCTGTAATGAACACCAGATGTTATAAACTAGCCCAAAATACAGAAAGTCTACTGCTCTGCTGGCATCTGCTGTCAGGCCCCAGCTGTAGGTGACACTGTGTAGAATACTGCTTTTCGCTGGAAGAGTGCTCTCCTCTGGCCAGGTGCTGTCTCCCAGACCAGGCATTAAGTCTAGCTGAGGCCATATGGGTGTCTCCACCTCCCAGTAGAACAAGATGGTGTCCCTCACAAGCTTGCCACCAGGCTGGGACAATGTTTCTCTATGGCGCATGTGGAAAGAGGCCAAAAGTGCCGAGATGCACAGAGTCAATAGCCTCTGTTGTCAGACCTCAGCCTTAGGTGACACTGTGTAAAATACTGCTTTTCTGCTGGAAAAGTGCTCTCCCCAAGTCAGGTGCTGCCTCCCAGCCTAGGAACTAAGTCCAGCTGGGGCATCAGTATGGGTGTATCTGCCTCCCAATGGATCAAGATGGCATCCTGCACAAGTTCTCCACTGCCTCAGTACTGGCTACTATATGGTGGAGGCAGAAAGAGAGGCCAAAGGTGTCAAGATGCACAGAGTCCAAGGCCAGACTCAAAATGTGGCTATTTTGCTTACCTATCCCACCAGCAGTGAATCTCAGATTAGCAGCTAGTCAAGTCCCAGCTCTGCCTGCCTGCTAAGACAGAGAAAAAAAAATTAAAATGGTGAGCTACCTTCAGTCCACGCAAGCCTATACTCACCAAGAATCGGGTCAGTGAAAGAGAGGAGGTTTTGCATTCAGTGGTGTGAAGTCCAAATTAACAGCGCTATGCTGAGTCCTAGGGCTCACTAGGTGTCCAGAAGGCTCCATTTAATTATCAGATCAGGTCTTTGTTTCCAGAGGGATTTAGGGAGACATGTGTTTAATCTACCTTCTTGACTCCACCCCCCATTGCCAGCTAGTAGATTTCAGCACACAGTGACCCTATAGAACAGAGTAGAACTGCCCTATAGAGTTTCCAAGAAGGGTCTGGTGTATTCAAACTGCCAATCTTTTGATTAGCAGCTGTAGCACTTAACCACAATGCCACCAAAACCAAATCAAACCCAAACCCAAACCCACTGCCATTGAGTTGGGTCCAACTCATAGCGACCCTATAGTTCTGAGTAGAACTACCCCATAGAGTTTCCAAGGAGTGCCTGGCAGATTTGAATTGCCAGTTTTTTGGTTAGCAGATGTAGCACCAAACCCACTATGCCACTGGGGTTTCCAGTGGTGACCCACAGCGTTGGAATTCCTAAATCTTAAATAAATCATACATAAATAAACTAAGTAACAGTAGCTGCAATTTAATAACCTCTAGGTGGCTTCAAAGGAGCTCAGATGAGCATCATCTTGAGACAGTCTTTCAGGTTCTGCTCTGAAGAGCCTGAACAACAACACTGCCCAGGGGATGGGCCATGGGGGAAGGGCCTTTAGAGAGGGGCTTTTGGGGAGGGGAGCTGGAGTACAATTGTTAATCAGCCCCAGGGCTGGGCTCTCACCTCCAATTAGTGAACAAATAATAAGCTGTTTACAAACAGCATAGCATTGCCTCTTTCTCACTCTGTTTATCCTTCCCTGTCCCTCACTCCTCATCCTTCACACTGCTTTCTTGACCTCATCCTCTCTCCTTAAGTGATGGATCTGAAGTTTGACTTTTTCCATATTGTGAGAGCTTTTCCCCAAAGACAGCTTGCACAGAGAGGCTTCAGACTCTGAGAGCATGACAGCAATATTCTGACTACACAAATAAGAATCTCTGCAACTGGGAGATAACTGTGATGACTGCTTACTAGATTTCATTTATATTGAAAAAAAAAAAAGGAAGACAGTTTATGCTGATTTAAACCTAGTCATCACTTTGTTTCAACATGGAGCAGTCATAATAGCTAACATGTAAGTCATTTCCTGTCAAGCTCTTGTCTCAGGGTTCAGTATAAAAATTCTTAAAGAATTTTTGAGATCAGTGTCTCTCAGATACTACTGTTATCTTCCCCCATTTAACAGGTGATATAAATGACTCTTGTCTACAGTCACACAGTTAGGGAGTGTTCAGGCTCAGGACTTGAAACCAAAACCCAAGAAACTAAAGCCATTGCCACTGAGTCAATTTCAACTCAGTGGTACAACATGGGACAGAGTAGAACTGTACACTAGAACTTCCAAGAAGCCTGGTAGATTGGAACTGCTGACATTCTGGCTAACAGACAGCTGTTAACCACTGTGCCACCAGGGATCCTAAACCCATTGCTGCCGTGTTACTGACTTACAGGCTGATTTACTTAAGATTCAGGAATTCCAGCACTGTGGGTCACCACTGGAAACCCTGGTGGCATAGTGGGTTAGGTGCTACATCTACTAACCCAAACACACCGGTGATTCAAATCTGCCAGGCACTTGTTGGAAACACTATGGGGTAGTTCTACTCAGACCTATAGAGTTGCTATGAGTTGGACCTGACTCGATGGTGGTGGGTTTGGCTTTGGGTTTGGTTTAGTTTTGGTGGCATTGTGGTTAAGTGCTACAGCTGCTAATCAAAGTTACTGACTTATAGGCACCCTACAGAATAGGGTAGAACTGCTCTGTAAGATTTCCAAGTGATGGCTGGTGTATTAGAATTGCCAGCCTTTGGTTAGCAGCCAAATGCTTGACCACAGTGCCACCAGGGCTGCTAATTAAAACAAAAAACTATGGTCTGCGTTGTTACACTGTTGGCACTCTTGCATTATGAATTGCTTTTAAGCTGTATCTTGTCATCAACCTTTTTGCCAAACCACTTCTCTTAAAGCTAAGATGTAATAAACTGAAGATAGACAAAAATTAGGTGCTCAAATTTCACTGAATTGATCTGGGTCAATGATAAAGCCAATTCCAACAGTTAAGTCTACTTGTTTGATATTCACCATATTACAATAAAAAATGGCTTTTTTCTCCTTATAGAGGACATTTCATGTAGCCAAATTTAAAAAAGAAAGAAAGAGAGAATGTGAGTGGTAAGATGGTCTAATACAACACAGACTCAGACTGTTGAAGTTTTCTTCAGAACTCTTCTTACAACTGGAAAACCGAGATTTGCTTCAGGGAGAAAAACTACTCTCTTGAGCCTCAGTAAACAGCTAGCTAATAGCTCTGGAAGCCTGTGAACTTGATGTTTTTACATCCAATACACGACCTGCCTTGGGACTCCATTTCTGAGCTGCGGTGTTACAGAGGATTGTGTATTTAATCTACTTTTATGGAGTGTACCCTGTGGCAAAGGGTCTCAGGCAACACAAAGATCGTGCTGTCCTAGCATGGAACCTTACCCATCCTAGCCAGGCTTGGTCAGAAAAACAGGGACTTGCAGTTGAACGTGAATTCCTCTGTTTCTGAGAAACAGGGATGTCAGGAGCCCCTCAACCACCTCCATTGGAAGGACAGCTGAGCAGCCTAGAGCTGAGTAAACCCCGGCTTTAACCTGGATCATCCCATCTCACCTGGTGTCAACCAACAGCTCTGTCTGGAAACTCCTTTCCTGATCTGTTCCTTGTGCTTTCGACTAAACTCCTTCACGTCTCTACTCACCAAGTTTTCCTCTGTACTTACGGCGCTGTTCTATAGACCGTTGTCTGCTTTAGGTGGAGCCCAGACAATCTGGGGAGCAGCTTCTTTAGCCACAATGCCAACTGGCCCTAGTCATTGCAGTGTTCAGTATGACTGAGGCTGAACCCACTTACTTAGTACACTTTTATGTTAGAGCTAGAATAAAACTTCAAGTTTATTGGTTGTATTATTTTTATCAGCACATTTGCCTCTTCAAACAGTATTTAAAAAACAAATCAGTAGATCAAAAACAAACATACAACAAAACCGCCAGTTAAATGCAAATAAGGATACAGTTGAGATAAGGGTTCTGAAAGGAGAAGACTCAAGGATCCTCTCCACCTACTCCTATATACACTTAATCAAGATGTTTACATCACAGCCTCAACTTTCTCCATTTATCCCAAATCATTCTGGGTTCCAAGTGCCCTGTCCACAGTCATCCAGCTAGTAAGTCTGAGACTCAAAGCTCAAATTTAGAGTTCTTCATCCAAAGTCCTATGCTCTTTTCTTTTTGAGAAAAGATTTACAATCCCAAAGTAGAAAAGGAATACCACAGTGGATACCCGTCCCCGTTTCTCCGTTCCTAACAGAAGAGAACATTTTTGTGTGAAGGCCAGCGAGCTTAGCTAAAGGCCTAGACGTTTAGTCTTCCCTAGAGACAGTGTTGGCTAAGGACCCGGAAGTGGAGATTGCTGGAAATGCTTTTCAAATGAGTGAGCAGACTTAGCTGGTATGCGGCCCTTGGTCCTTGGCCGTTGTACTTGCCTTGTCTGGGATTTGGCGTTCACATCTGAAGCTAGAAGAGACATCTTGTGATCACAAATGTCAGAGGTTCAGAAAGATCGAAGTCATAACATTCTTGAGGCAGTGAACCAGCACGAGCCACAATTCTGATTTCTTGTTACATTGAATAAAAGAACATTCTTCCCCCAAGCTTCTGATCTGCATGCAGACTAAATCCCTAACTGCTGCAGACAAGGACACAGATAACTACACTGCAGGTCTTGAAATCTGAACAGCGATGCACACTTCAAGCCTGCCTATGGAAGCAAGTTAGAAGGAACAGGGTTGACACAAGCCACACATAGTGAGCGCATCCAATACTATTAGAGGCCATGAGGAAGGGACACTGCGGGACTCAACGGCCGCCACAAACTGAGCAAAAATGACATCAAAGGCTGCAGGAAGAAAGAAGGCAGATATTTAAAAGAACAAAACTTCTTAGAGAGAGATTAGGAGAGTCACTGGGATGAGCGACTGTAATAGCTGTGTGACTTTTTTCTCTGAACCTTTCTGAAAAATGAAAGGGCAGGATGAGGGGAGCAAAGGCCAACTCACTGCCATCATCCCTATTCTGCACTGTATGTGCCTTATCCTGACAGTCTGTGAAGAAACAGATCATAACTAATTTGTCAGCGAAAGGACCTCCTCTTCCCCATGTTTTGGCACCAAAGTTTAATTCCGAGTGAGCTCTCTCACCTGTGGTCACACACATCCATCTCATTGCAAGAACTACACCAAGAATCACATTTGGTCAATAGATTTTTCGGCAGGGACTTGGGAGACAGAAAGATACCAAGAAAAGGAGGGAAGGAAGGAAAAGAAAGGAGGAGGCAACTTCTATTAAAAGCAAATGAATGCTGTTTAAAAGACAAAACATGGTTGTTGAATGGATTCAAATACATGGCAACCCAGCTGTTTCAGAGTGGAACTGGGGTAGTGTTTACAACAGCTGTCTTTTCAGAAGGAGATCCATTACCAGGCCTTTCTCTCAAGGCTACTCTTGATGGACTCAAGTCTCCTAACTTGTTGTTAGCTGCGGAGTATGTTCATCACTCGCAGCCCTCAGGGACTCCAAATGCTGTTTAGCACAGTCATTTAAAGACCTCACTCACCCAGAGTTGTGATGTGTGTGTTCTTTGCTTTCTCCCAAGTAGTTAACATACCCTACCACTCAGCTGGCTTTAGGATATGATAATCAGGGGGATAGGTTGGATAGGAACTGGTGAGAGCCTGTCTATCACCAACGCAGTGAACAGTAATACATTTTATCCCAGGCTTGTGTTTTCAGGCTGTTAATATTATTGGTTTATTTTATTTTTCACTGTCCAAACAGTGCCATGAAACTGAAAAAGATAATTGAAGACGCATGTGCCACATTTCATAATTTCACAAGAAACAAATAAAATAACCCCCCAAAACCTAACATAAGATAGCTATTGGGGAAATAAATAGACACTATCCAAGAGCTAAAAGTAATAGTCACAACGATGAAGTGTAGCTTAGAGGAGATGCATAGGAGAGTTCAAACCGAGAGCTTTGGCAGGCACATGTGAGCTGTTTTGAATAAACTCATTATGTAACTTTAATACTGCAAAGCTGGTCTTAGAGGAGCTTTGATAGCAAAATAGGCATAGCAAGTAAAAACACTTGCTATTTAAATATTTAGCAATTCCCTCGTTATATGTGGAGGAATAATTCTTTGTACAACGGAATTTGTAATCATGGTGGATTTAATTTGCAGGGACCCTGCTGGCAGAGCCAGAGATCAGCACAAGAATGAAAACGACTCCCTTAGCAGCCTCTTCTAGTCTCTTCTTCACCCCGTTGGCCTCAGTTCTCCCTTTTGGAATATTTTGCGATTTGGCAGCCAGAAAACCCGATAAACCCACTGCCATCAAGTCGCTTACGACTCATAGCTACCTTCCAGGACAAAGCATAGCTTCCCCATAGGGTTTCTAAGAAGTGGCTGGTAGATTTCAACCACTGACCTTTTGGGGAGGAGCTGAGCTCGTAACTGCTATATTTCTAAACAGGGAGAAAAGGGTAAATGAATTGCTTGGCCACTGTTTAGCCAGGAAACACTTTTCCTATTTTTCCCAATAGGAAAATTCCATGCTGGACAAAAGATTAATTTCTGTTTTCACCAAAACAAAAGACAACAATCCCAAGCCAATTTGTGTCTGATAGTTCAGTGTATTTGTATTTTTTTTTTTGTAACTTGCAATATTGTAGCATTTCAGTCAACATAAGGTACAGTACAGGTTCTATCTTGAGAGACAGTCACTCTGTATATTACAGAATATATATTCTATAAAAATATACATAAACACATTGTATATATATTCTATGTAACATATATAATCAGGTAATGTATTATGACAGCACTTGGCTTGGCTTATATTCTATATAATTGTATTTATATATTCTATATAAAAATATATTGGCTTTAGATGACACAAAATTTCAAAAGTTTCATGTAAAATATGCAATGTATCCTCTAGCTTATACACAAATTAATTTCTGAATTTTTTTCTAAAGTTTGTTTTGTTGTGGTTGAGAAAATCAGTTTTTACGATTTAGGGACATTGATGACCTTCTTCGAGATGTGCAAACATTCTCCCCTTCTTTTACTGAATTGTTCCTCTCATTGTTATAAACTCACTGCTCCCCAAGGTTCCTGTCTCATCTTCCCAGTTGCCATTGTCAACTTGATCCCATAGAGATAGTTCTTAAAACGTTATAATGCTCAAGACAGATCTTTTTTTTTCTCTTTTCTACTAGCTGAAATCAACTATTGTTTGGTTTTAAGATGCCTTCAAGGGAAATTTTCAGTTTAAGGTTTAAAGATTATCTCAAGGCAATAGTTTCATGGGTTCATCCACCATCCATGGCTCCAGAAAGTCTGGAGTCCTTGAGAACCTGAAATTCTGATCTGCATTTTCCCCCTTTTGATCAAGATTCTCCTAGAGAATCTTCAATCAAAATGGCACCATCCAGTTCTTCTGGTCTCAAAGCAAAGGAGGCAGTTGTCCATGGAGTCAGTTAGCCTCACATTTCATATCCTCTTGTTATCTCTGATTATCCTTCTTCTTGTTGCTCCAGGTAGATAGAGACAAATTGTTGTGGCTTGGATATCTGCTTGTAAGCTTTTAAGACTCCAGGAACCAGGCAATGAACTTGGAAGTAGAACAGAAGCACCGAACACATGATTAGGCCAATTAACTGGGACATCCCTTGAAAACACGACCCTGAGCCTCTAAACCAGTAAACCAAACCCCGTGAGTTCTTTGTACGTAAGCAGCCTCAGCAGCCTTGTCTTTCCCTGCTGTTGCTGTAAACATACCTCTCACACAACTTTTGCCAATTAGCTGTTTTGCAGGTGTACAGCTCACTGACAGCAATTACAATAATCAGCTGTGTATCCCTACCCTTAATGTGGTTTTCCATTACCATGAACCTCCCTTTCCCCCTTCTCTCCTGCTCCTGGTCACCACTAAGATGCTTTGGTCTGTGTGATGTCGGAGTATCTATTTAGTATTTTGAAACAGTAAGAATTGAAAGTATGGCAAACACAAGTCTAGGTCTGCCAAATCTTTTCAGAACTAAAAGACTTAAATTCAAAGAGGGGTGTTAGATTTTGGTGCTATAACGACTGGGGTCGTATTTTCTCTCCTTAAGAAGTCCAGGGGCTAGAGATGCTACAAACTAACACACGTACAACCCAAACCCCACAGCCATTGAGTCGATTCTGACTCATAGTGACCCTGTAGGACAGAGTAGAATTGCTCCATAGAGTTTCCAAGGAGCACCTGGTGGATTTGAACCACTGACGTTTTCGTTAGCAGACATAGCACTTAACCACTATGCTACCAGGATTCCCAAAACACATAGGAGCAAGAATTACTATAGCAGAGAGAAAATGGTGATGGGTGATGTCTGAGCGAGCTGAGACGGGCTTCACCAAGGTGGTGTTGTCAACGTTGGTGCTAGAAGGACTGGTGTTTGTCAGGGGGAGAGGAAGAGGAGAGGGCAATTTGACCAGCATGTTTTGGAGAGACAGGAAAAGAGAAAGAAAGATAAAAAGAGAAACTAATGCATTTCAGTCAATGTAAGGCAGAGTATAGGTTCTATCTAGAGAGACAGTCTCAGTTCGTATGCTAAAGTACTTTTTAGAGCAAAGAGCAGAGGTTAACATCTGTCCCCTGGAGCCCTGAGTAGCCAGTAGGGATTTTTCAGACACAGAACCTCATGATCTGATTTATCCCAAATAGCAGCAATTATAGATCATGCTGAATCAGTTGTTCTCTGCTGTCAAGTTGGTTCTGACTCTTGGCAGCCCCGTGGGTGTGGCGCAGACCTGCTCCATGAGCCGTTCCAAGCCATGGCCTTATGGAAACTTATCACCAGGCCTTTCTTCCAACGTGCCTCTGTGGGGGTTCCAACTACCAGCCTTTGGGTGAGTAGTCGAGCACTTAATCCGGGAGCCCCCCTCCCAAACCAGCTCTTGTTTTATTCGAATTCTAGTGAAAATCAAGCCAAACTCACTGCTGTTGAGTCAATTCTGACTCATAGCAATCCTATAGGAGAGAGTAGAACTGTCCCATAGAGTTTCCAAGGAAAGCCTGGTGGATTTGAACTGCTGACCTTTTGATTAGCAGATGTAGCACTTAACCACACCACCAGGGTTTCCAAACTGTATCTAAATTCCTCCCTTCCTTATGCCTATTCTGCAAGTGTGGGGGAGCTCACTATCTAGAATCACAGAATCCATCTCTTTGACAATATTGTCCTGTATACCTTTTATTAAAATGTGTCCAGGGGACTTATTTGCATATCATTTGCATTTTTCTGGTCTTGGACAACCGATCAGGCAGCCTGAGAAGCACTCGGTTCTAAGGGGGAAATAGGGAGGGCTAGTTAACTAGGGGGCTTTTTGGCAAGTTGTGACCTGAAGGGTGGCTAACGGAAGGATGAGAGATGCAATAGCAAATCCTACTAAGACAGAAAATGAGTGTCTGGGTTCCTTATAAACCATTTTTTTTCACACTTTAAAGATATTTGGGAACTAGAGCTTCAATCATAGAAATTTTTATTACAGGAAACAAAGTTCTCTGAAAGAAAAAAAGAATGCCAAAGACATGCCTTAGAACAGGGTTTCACATCTGAATTTAAATCCTAAGATAAATTTGTTGTTCAGACAGTATCAGAAAGCAATTGCTAGAAAAAAGGTCAGAATGGTGTAGCTTTCCTTCTTTAAAAAAAAAAAGAGATTTATGTAACTGCTGTGTGCCCTTGGATAGAATATAGATATTATACGTACACAGAAAAACCCACAAATATGTAATGACATAATGCAATAGTCAACACAGGGAGTGTTATTTTCAGGTAAATGCAAGGGACCATTACTATAGCCTTAGCAGAAAGAACTCATAGCTGGCACTTGTGTCTAGAGCACCAGCAAAGTGTCATTTATCAAAGCTTTCTTTATTTGTCTCCAATTCCATTCAGAGTTGAGAACTCAGCAAAATATGTGTAGATCTTTACATACACACCCTCACACTTCAAAGGGTTGAGTCATTGAAGCCATAATCCAAAGAACTCCTTTAGAGAATCAAGCCTTTTTTAAAATTTATTTTTAAAAATGTTTTACTGTAGGTTTGCTTTAGCTAAGTTTCATGCACCAAAGTATGCCTTAAGGAATTCAGAATTCATGACAGTGGCCTCCTGAATAAATGATTCCTTGCCTACTTTCTGGGAAAAAACAAGCAAACGTTAACAAAGATATTGTTACCTGACTTGAAAACTCTCACTGCAGATATTATTTCTCATCAGAGAGTAAAAAATTTGGCTATGTATTTTAATTCAAAGCCAAATCTCAAAATGTTCTGTATCATTGTATGGGATAGATTTTACAACAATATATTTTGACCTCTCTGTGTTACTTACGGAAACCCTGGTGGTCTAGTGGTTAAGCCAACATCTGCTAACCCAAAGGCCAGCAGCTCAAATCCACTGGGTGCTCCCTGGAAACTCTGTGGAGCAGTTCTACTCCATTCTATAAGGTTGCTATGAGTTGGAATCGACTGGAAGGCAACGGAGCTGCTAACTTGCTGTTGGTTCCTTTCAATAACTGTTGGCTACACCAGAGTTTCAGCTCCTGTAAAAGGAGGACAGCACAGGAATGAAAACATTTTTGCAATAACTTAAAATCTTCTTAGATGGTTATTTCACAACTGCTTCAGTTAGCACTGGCAAATAGGAGTTCTTTGACGATTCTATTTTAGCATTTCAGTTAGTGCCAGCAAATGAAATTATATTCCTTCCCTTTTATGGTTTTCTGCAAGGCCCTGGCTTGGAGCGGAAGTGTTTGCGAGGTTGCTAACATTAAATTAATGTTAAATCGTTTGTAGCGCAACTATAGATTTCGCAGGTGGGATCTACGTACCTCTCAATTCTTGGCCACGATGTTTTTGTAGCTGAAATTGCACAGAACCATGCTTTATTTATTTTTAACTACTCTTTTAGTTTCTGCAATCAGGTGGTCCCTTTAAACCTATGGAAAAGTCTGTATGAGAGGGAGACCATGGAATATTGACTAAGAAAAAAAGGAAGTTTCAAGCAGTTGTCTTTTTTTTTTCCTTGACTTTAATTCAGAAGCCAGTAAGTGAAATTAGTTTCCTTTGCCAAAACGCAAGGGATTTTAGGATCATACGAATAAAGAAACAAACACTTACATGGAACTAAGCCAGTTGCTTAGAAAAGGTGTGAGGGGAGCGTTTTTTGTTACAGGACACTGTCCTTTGCCATAAAAAATGGTTACTGTTTCAAGAAGTAAGTTTGGTGAAGGCCGGAGATTCCTTCTCAGCAAAACAAGGGGTACAAGCTGGGCTTCAAACATATTTCTACACATTTCTTTCAACAGTCTGAGCAGTCTTGATGATAGGAGAGAAGTCCCCCTCTCATCTTCAGGTTTGAAGTGACCCTGCGGCAGTCTCTCCCACTGCGTAGGTCCCACTGGGGACCTCCGGGTCCCCAGCTGTGTACAGGTCAAGAAGTTAATCCACAAAGGATGGATTTTCATCTCAAGGATTTCAACAAAAAAGTCTGGCTACCTTTCTTCTGTCTTTGGATCTGATGTTTTTGCATTATAGAGACATAACTAAAACTGAAAGTTTGATTTAGGTAGAAGAGTCAAAAAGAAGCCCTGAGCAAGAACACACATTTTTATTATTTGGTGTATCTTTCATATAATAGGAAACCTTGGTGGCATAGTGGTTAAGTGCTATGACTGCTAAACCAAAGGTTGGGAGATCAAATCTCCCAGGCACTCTTTGGAAACTGTATGGGGGAGTTCTACTCTGCCCTGCAAGGTCACTATGAGTCTGCATTGACTTGATGGCAGTGGATTTGTGTTTTTTCCTTACGATGAGTTTACAGATGCTAAACTATGCCTCAAAACATTTTTATATAATGTCTTCACTGAGCCACCAAAATCATAACTGCCTGAAAAGAAATTAGACTATTACAATCCAGGAAAATGCATTCTTTTCATTTCTCACCCTGTGTCTTACAAGGTGAGGGATATTTGTACTTATTGTCACGTATAGGAATGGAAGCTTTATTGAAACTGAGAATCGATTTTAAAACATTACCCTAGACTCAAACTAAACGCATTGTCAAGTCGATCTCGACTCAGAGATCCTGCAGGACAGAGGAGAACCACTCCATAGTTTCCAAGGCTGAATCTTTGCAAAGCAGACAGCCATGTCTTTCTTTGCAGAGCTGCTGCTAGTGGGTTCGAGCCCCTGATTTTTCTGTTAGCAGTCCTTGCCTTAAACTGTGGTGCCACCAGGGCTCCTAAGGAACAATCAAACCATTTTGTTAAAAAGGTCTATAAACATTTGCGCCCTTGGATTGGTTTAGGATTACGTCATTCTGCTCAACTGGATTTATATCCCTTACAGGTCATTTTGTTGGAACTCAATAAATATTTAATAATGATCATTATAGTGAAATAAGAAAATACCCAGAATATAATTCTTGGTAATTAATGACTATAATCAGCCATGACACTTGATACATTTATTTAACTTCTGATTTTTTTATATAATTGATAAGGTATACCTGAAAAAAGCCAAATAAAAAAGTTAGTAAATCTTTTAAGCATATTCTTCCCCGTCCTCAAAAAACAAGTTTCCTAAAATGATTTTTATTATGATTTACTTTCAACGACCATATTAACCAACCTTAATAATACAGAGATGTGGGATTTTAGCACTGACATTGGCTGAAGAAGTCGTCTAATTAAATAGACTTCATTTCTCAGATTAGAGAACTGGAGTTAATACATGGAAAATGATTTGAACTCGTATACTACTGGGTGTTTTGGGGGTTTATTAGTTGTGAGTAAAGAGTAGATAGAGTAATTTAAATGTGACACAACAAAACAATGGCAATCTAAAAGGTGGATTTGTAAGGCTAAGCAATTTGCCTTTCAGTTTATTTAGACTCATGACAACCCCACGTGTGTCAGAGTTGAATTGTGTTCCATGGGATGTTCAATGGCTAATTCTCTGAAATAAATCACCACACCTTTGTTCTGAGGTATGTCTCTGTGGATTTCAGTTTTCAACTGAATGCATTAGCTGTTTGCACCAGCCAGTGACTCCCTGTGTGAGGTTAGAAAAAAAGAAATAACCCATTACCGTAGAATCGATCCGACTCATAGCAATCCTGTAGGTCAGAGCAGAACTGCCCCATAGAGCTTTCAAAGAGTGCCTGGGGGATTTGAACTGCTCACCCTGTGGTTAGCAGGCATAGCACTTAACCCACTCTACCACCAGGGTTTCCTATGTGAGGTTAGGAACCAGAAATTCCATTCCCGAAAAGTGCTTTTTGTATCATAGAAATATCAAGGTAAGACAATCACTATTATTTTTCAGTTGCTTCACCAAATACAGAAAATGACCACTTTCATAGCGATAACAAAATTGTACGTCTGTGAAGACTGTGATCACAAGAGCATACAACATGAACTTATAAACCCATTCCAGAGTCGCTGAGGGCTTCCGAATTTCTACTGTTTCAGTTCATTTTTCTGTTGCCAAATTCACAGCTTTGTGGACTCAAAACTGTTCCAAATTATTAAGTAAACAATTATGAAATTGAACATGCACCGTAACCATTCCATTCCCCATTAGTCCTATTATTCAGGCACTGGTAATTTAAATGGATATTTGTATTGGGGCTCTTTTCCTGTGGGGGAATCGCAACAGACAAACAAACAAAAATCAGGACTAGCTACAAGATGGAAATATTATGCAACCATTAAACACTATGCATTTAAATTATTTTCCAGTGATAAAGGAAACAGCATGTGATATGATTTCAAGTGAAATAAAGCCTGAAGACCCAATTATGCTGCTGCACAAGTAAACTACACACACACACACACACACAAAAACACATACATACATACACACACATGCACACGTACATGCATATACACACAGAGCAAGAGGAGGACTCAAGGAAACATTTGAGAACACACATACTAATGGTGCAGGTGTTTGTTTTTTTTCCTTCTTGAGTTGCAAGATTTTGGAGGTTATTTTCTTTCTAAAAAAAAAATCAATGTATTTTTAGTATTATCTACAAGAAGCTTATTTGTTTTTACAATTAGGAAAAAAATTAGAAGTATTTTCAATACATGTAAACAGGAAACTAAATTGTAGAACATGATTAACCGAAACCAAACCAAACCAAACCCACAGCCACCGAGTCAATTCTGACTCAATAACCCTACAGGGAAGAGTGGAACTGCCCCATAGGGTTTCCAAGGAATGTCTGGCAGATTCAAACTGCTAACATTTTGGTTAACAGATGTAGCGCTTAACCACTACGCAACCAAGGTTATGCTTGTGTAATTTCAGCCTGCTTAAACTTTGTATTCTCTTGGAATGTCCATTCTCCGGAGAACTTCAGGCTAGACTAGGTATGTATTTTGCAAAGCTACAGTGAGACAAAAGGTGTTCTTACCAAGTAAAGGATGAGGAGCCTGACGAAGAGGAAGAAATATTACAGGAGACAGAAGGGTGAAGATAAAGCCCTCCTGATAGGAAAAAGATGGAGTGAGTAACAAGTGCTAAAATCTTTTCTCCTTGTCTTGGCTTATATCACAAACTCAAAGAACGCTGGAATGAAATAATAATATATTTATGGAACAGTTGTCATGTGACAGGAGTTGTGCCTCAGTATTTTACTTATGGCTGGCTTGGCTGTATCATTTAATTCTCAGTTAAGCACAGGTATGATTATTCTCTGATAAACTCGAGGTGATTTAGTTTCTCTGATATGCCACCCAGAAAAGCAGAGTAACAAACATGGAACACCCAGTGCCAAGTCAAGTCGATTCCTGCCCATAACGACACTAGAGGACCGAAAGCAGCTGCCCCATGAGGTTTTCAAGGAGCAGCTGCTGGGTTGAAACTGCTGGCTTTCAAGTTATTGGCTGAGCTCTTAACCACTGTGCCACATATCGTGCCCAAACCAAAGCAAAACCCACTGCTGTCAAGTCAGTTCTGACTGACCCTGTGGGACAGTGTCGAACTGCTCCATAGACTTTCCAAGGAGCATTTGGTGGATTTGACCTGACGGGCCAAGGCATGGTACTTAACCACCGTACCACTAGAAACCCTGGTGGCATAGTGGTTAAGTGCTATATCTGCTAACCAAAAGGTCAGTGGTTCAAATCCGCTAGGCATTCCTTGGAAATGCTACGGGAGAGTTCTACTACTCTGTCTTATAGGGTTGCTGTGAGTTGGTTTTGACTCGACAGCAGTGGGCCACATGTCACAGGTACCCAATAAAAGTCATATCCCGTTCCTTTGAGTCCCAGCCCTTGGATAAGTATTACTCATTACTTTATCGGAGCTGCTCATTGTCCAGGACTTTAGCTGATGGCTGCTGAGCTCCTGTACAGCTGACAGCCTACCTCCTAGATTCCTCAGTACTTGCCATGTTGTTTTTTTTTTTTTTTTTGAGAAGTCTCTTCTGTTGAATCTCTTTTTCCATATTAAATTGTCTCATTTTCTGCTGCTCGTTGTCCAGGACTTTAGTTGATGGCTGCTGAGCTCCTGTACAGCTGACAGCCTACCTCCTAGATTCCTCAGTACTTGCCATGTTTTTTTTTTTTTAAGAAGTCCCTTTTGTTGAATCTCTTTTTCCATATTAAATTGTCTCATTTTCTCTACAAACTTGGGTGTTTTTTTGTTGTTGTTGCTGTTGTTACTGAAATCTAGGGAACACAGTTTATCAAGTCATAATCAAATTTGTCCTTACAGTATACAGAATCTTAACAGTCTATAGATCTTTGAGTTAAAGATGCCAACAGGGTGAATCAAGCTCATGTCCCTTTAGTCTGGCTGGACCATATTCGTCAGCATCGTCTGCTTTCAGTTGTGTCCTTAGCAACAGGAACATCACTTGGAAACTTGTTACCCTTCCTCAGTCATAACCCTGAACCTCCTGGATGCGAAACTCTGTGGATGGAGTCTGGCAAGCTATGTTTTAGCATATTATCCTGGGATGCTTGCTGAATTTTGAAAACCTTTATTACAAATGTTGTTCTGTGCAGTCGAGTTGACTCTGCCTCTTCGCAGCCTGGTCTCTCAGGGAGTCCTTGGCTGAGCTTTGTGTGGAAGTAGGTGGGGAAGTCTTTTCTCCTCGGAGCAGGTGGATGGGTTGGAACTGCCAATTTTTTGTTTAGCAGCCAAGTGCTTAATTGCTTGTGCCACATAGGGTCCTCTGTTATAAACAGGGGCAAAACAACGCTAGTGATCAGCTTTTCTGTCAAAGACCCCATAAGTTCTCTGTCCCGCCTCCCAGTCTGAAGCCAGTATTTATTGACTGCGCTCACTGTGTGACACCAGTCCTTTCCTCAGGACATCTTCAGAAACCCTGTAATGACTGCCTAGTCTGCACAGAAGAGCTCGTTTTTGCAACCACTTCACAAAATGATGTGCAAAGCGTGCCTTTATGCCTTTCTGTTCTTTACCCAAATCTTTTCCCTGCTTACTACACCCTTAAGCCTACCAGGAAAGTGAGCAGAGCTCTCATTGTGTCTTTTTGTATTTTTTTTAAGCACTAACAATTTAATCTTCTCTTTGGTCAAGAAGCTGTGACTTATTTTCTAGATGCAAAAATAAAAGCAAAACACAATCCGAATAAAATATGCAACAAGAACAATCAAAGCAAACAAACAGAAAATCCCTAAAACCAGAGAAGTGAAACAGTCCATAAATGGCTAAGACATGGAAGGACACTCCTGTATCACAAAGCAATTTCCTGGTTTGCAGAACAGACGTCTACTTCCTCTTCTATTTATGACAAAAATATGAGTACCAAGTGCAGCCTGAGCTGCTTTAATTTCTAACACAGCTTACCAAGGTGAAATAAAAATGTCCCAGTGAAACAATATAAAATATAAGTAAAGCTGTTTCCTTTAGATTTATATTCATAAATGTGATTTTGTTTCACATCATTGAGTTCCATTTTCACACTTTTTCCACCTGCAAAATCAAGGATATTGTTAACACTACTGAACAAAAGTCCTTCTGTTTCTTCAACAGACAGGTGGTCAGAAACCAAATAACTACATGCGATACAGTATTCACATTACCATGTGTCATGGATTGAATTCTATCTCCCTAAGAAACTGTGTAGCAATTTGGCTGGTCCATGATTCCTGGTATTGTAGGGTTGTCTTCCATTTTACGATTTTCCTGTATAGTAAATCCTAATCTCTGTCGGTGGTTAATAGATTGGATTATGTGAAGGAGGGTTAGGGTGGGAACATAACAACCTCACTGAGGGAGTTTCCCTAGAGTGTGCTTTGCATCACCTTTTGTCCTATAAGAAAACGAAGGGCAAGCAGAGAACTGGGGACATCATATATCAAGAAAACAGCACCTAGAGCAGAGCATGTCCTTTAGACCTGAGATTCCTGTGCTGAAATGTTCCCAGACCAAAGGAAGACTGAAGCAACACAGGGACCTTGCTCCAGAGCCAACAGAAGAGAAAGAATTTTCTTGAAGCTACCACTCTGAATTTGAACCTGTAGCCTACGGGAGTATGACGGAATAAAGTTCTCTTTGTTTAAAGCCACCTGCTCGTGGTATTTCTGTTGAAGCAACACGTGACTAAGACACCATGTAAGGTTAAAATCTTCACCTTGTGTCAAGTGTAATGATGCTGCACTGTTGTTACCTAATGTGTGTCGGGTGCTTACTGATCCCATGCAACATGTTAAGCCTTTCTGATGAGTTTGATGATTTACCTCAGCTTGGGTACTTCTTCTAAGGCTAATTCTTTTATCAGAAAGTGTAGGGAGATTTAAGAACATTTTGCAAAGGCACTTTTATGCAAGTAACAAAAAATTAAAGGCAAAGAAAGTGAATGCAGTGCATTTGCTACCATAGAGATACTCTTTTTGCAAACAGCTGTTTATTCTCTCCCACCATCCTCCTTAGCCCACAGAAAAGCCAATCTTATTCCCCTACCCCAGCTATGAAAAGATACCAAGAAATATGGTTTACATGACTTGTGGTGTGGATTTTACTTTATTCTAGCTTCAATAATGGAAACCTTGGTGGCGTGGTAGTTAAGTGCCAAAAGGTCTGCCGTTCAAATCCACCAGGCACTCCTCAGAATCCCTCAGAAAACTTATAGGTCAAACTCTGCTTTGACCTATAAGTTTACAACGAGTCAGGTTCAACTCAGTGGTAGTGGCTTTGGCTTTTATTTGGCTAGTCTCAGTAAGACAATCTATAATCCGCTTGGTGCGATAAACAAAGTATTGTTTTGGATCCCTTCTAGTTTACATAATGACACCAATCATAAGTCCAACATTGTTCTGAATGATTGATTATAAGAGATAGAGTACTGACATTATTTTTTAGGTATAATATCTTCTTCTTCTTTTTGCATCACCTGTTCTTAGCACAGTTCTTGGCATGTTATAGGCAATAATGCATGTTGAAATTATGTGTGAGTGATTATTAATATACATTGATTTGATTAATAATTGGAATTGGGAGGAAAATTTCAAACTGGACAAGAATCTGAAGCAGGGTATGACACAGTTTCATACATTAGTTAGTAGAGTTTCAAAACTGAACAAAAAATAACGGTATTAGGA
Source organism: Heterohyrax brucei (assembly GCA_028571685.1). NCBI lineage: Eukaryota > Metazoa > Chordata > Mammalia > Hyracoidea > Procaviidae > Heterohyrax > Heterohyrax brucei. Next base: position 67,162,144 of record CM053163.1, on the reverse strand, counting down.
ATGACATCTGAGTCAGAACCTCAGTTACAGACACACTGGAGTTTAATCAAGCCTATCTTGTGACCATTTTCAGCACATCTTTTATTATCATCCAGTTTCACATGCTGTATTCAGTTAGCTGCATGTCAAGATGTGCAGTGACCAGCCTGTCATAGAGAGGGCACAGAAATGACTTCTTTTCTACATTAGTAGCATTATCTCTTCTTTTAATAGAGGTAGTAGCTGTGCCTTCGTTTTCTGTCAATGCCCTAAAGGCAATTTAATGAACAAAACTGTAGATAGATGTCATCTGAATACAGAAATCATTTCATTTATTTGATTTCTGTTTCATATGTCTAATTTATACTTAAAAAATCTTCTCCAAGGATGGATGTAACTCATTTGTGCAATTTATGTTAGAACTAGATTTTTTTCTTTCTTTTGGTTCTTTTTTTCCCCCTACTTAAACACTTTCATTTCAGAACCTTCTCAGATATCTCTGAGTCATATGAATTCTCGTGGATAGTAATTTTCTCATAATCCTTTTTGAAAGTCTCTCAGAAAAGAAGCAACAAGATTAAAAATTCAGTCTCTCTTTGCAGTTCTGTAGCTTAAAATGAGTCAGAATGAAACTGTTAAGCGGTCAGTGCCTCCTGAGCCGGGATGCGTTTCTCAAGTAAGTTCCTTATTTTAGGCAAATGTTTTGTAGTTAATGATTTTTCTCCTAATTCAACAACGAATCAGAAAAAGAGTAAGTGTTGTTTTAAAAAGTGTTCCCCAAGACTGACAAGTTAGACAACTAAATGCAAACACCCCATTAAAAACAAAATTTTAAGTGTTCTTCCTACCTTAGTGTTTTTCACGTATTTGCCATCAGACCATCTCCTTCTATTCAAGTTTGTACCTTAACTTTCTTCAAATCTATTTTCTAGGCAATCACCTCTTCCAAAATAATCACCTCCATCAAACCCCTAACTTGCTTAGAAGCACTTGTAGTTGATGCTATTCTATTTTGTGTTTTCTTATTCTCTACGGCACTTGGCTGGCTACCTAAAAGAAGTTGCTAGGTAACAACGACAACAAAAATTATTAGCTGTGCTCCATCACCTGCTAAGTCTGATAGAAACTTCAGAGAGTGTCATGCATTTCTCCACCGTGGCTCCCTGGATTTTCTCAATGACCTTGTCTCCCTCTATTTCTTAACCTAAGAAGGAACTCACCCTGTGACCAAATGGCGTTCTTTCCGACTATAACTTAAAGATGTGTTCAACCTTTTTCTATTTGTTTTGCTCTCTTTCCCGTGTCAGAATTTTTATTGAACGTACGTTTAGTTATCAAATATCTGTTACCTGCCATTATCTTCCTGGTCCGTACACAGGGAGGTTTGAGTGAGCAGTGTTGCAGAAGTGCCTTTGTGCTAACAGGGATGACAAAAACCAAACCAAAGGCATTGCCATCGAGTCAATGCTGGCTCAAAGTGGCCCTGTGAGTCAGGGAGAGCTGCCCCATAGGGTTTCCAGGAAGTGGTTGGTGGATTTGAACTGCTGACCTTTTGGTTAGCAGCCATGTTCTTAATCAACCGAGTTCAATACAAAACTAAAAATTTATGATAAGCACTTAAAAGAAAACATCTGGGGAGCTATGAGAGCAAAACGAGGAGATCTAGTTTAAACATGGGGCTCACTCAGTAACACTGCTGAGAGTCGAGGTACGAGCAGGATGCGTCAAGAGACATGAGGTGGAAATCAGTTTGGTGAGAAGGAATAGCTTTTTAAAATTACTGAAGAACTTCCTGAAAATACACGTGTGTCTAGAGCATAACATTAGAGCAAAGGGTGCCTGAACAGAATACCCTAACCAGACAGCGAAAGTGGATGCGCTCTTTTACTTTGTCTGAACTGTGTTTTTAACATTTTTAGATAATTGACTATAAAGTTTGAATGTGGCTTATCACCCCTATCAGATGATAAGCTCCTTGAACTCAATTGCTTTCTATTTAATTCGTACTTGTGTCCTCTGAAGCATTTAGCCCAATGCCCTTAGCCTGTTGAACAATAGGAAGTGAATACCAGGCCGGCTTCATGAGCGTGTAACCTATATAATCACCTAGCAGTCCACATTGAGAAGGGCCTGCCCTTGGTTTAATGGTCTGCTGTCACCATCTTGGATTTCTTGATACTTTTGGAAGAAAAGGCCTGGCATTTTCATTTTGCAGTAGGTTTTACAAATTACGTAGCCAGTATTCAGCAATTACAATCTTCTGAGAGAATGGATTACACAAGGGCTGAAGAGGTCTGATTGGAATGGCTCTACAGTGTGTTTTTCCTCTAGGGTCCTCTTGACTTCAGGATCACTCGAAAATCCTCGAGTTCTATGCCACGGACAGCTAAGAAATGGACAAAGTTCTCTTTTCAGGAGAGTCCTTGGTCCTCCAGTGTATGGTTTCTTAAATACAAAATTGAACTTCGTATTAACTCGGTCCCTGTGACTCACTCAAATATTCCCAGACCCCTTCAATGGAAGCATTTTGTCTCATAATCACCACCATTCAAATCTACATCCCAAACTACCAAAAGAATGAAGAAATCTGTCTTGGAAGAATTAAAACCAGTAGGTTCCCATTAGCATAGGTGGTGAGACTATGTCTCACATCCTTTGGATATTTCATCAGGAGACGGACATCGTGTTTGGTCAAGTAGAGGGTGAGCAAAAAAGAGGAAGACACTCAGTGAGATGGAGTGACACAGTGGCTGCAGGGCTGGGCTCAAGCATGGCAACGACTGTGAGGACGGCACAGGGCTGGACAGGGTTTCGCTCTGTTGTACCCAGGGTTGCTAAGAGTTGGAATTGACTAGACGACAGCTAACAAACTAGGACATAAAAACAAACAAACAAAACACAGTACCATCGAGTCGGATCCTACTCATCGCGACCCTAGAGGCTAGAGTACAACCTCCCCATAGAGTATCCAAGGATCTAAATTCCAGGCATTGTTGACTAGACCATTTTTCTCTTTGCATTTTGGGAATCCTTTGCCACCTGCTGCATACCACAGTGCACATGAGAGATAGCAGTATGGAAAAACGTTAGTCATGCAGGTCCCTGCAGATGAATTTAAGGAAATTTGCACACAAAAAAAGCAGAAGTAGCCAAGCAAGACTTTTAGTTAAGACAGATAAGCCACATATGCATCCAAAATAGTGGATGAATGAGCTGAAAGCCTTCTGACTGAAAAATGAGTTTAGTTCTTAGTTAAGTTCAGTGCAGGACTAGCTCTAAACACCTGTAATAAATATGAACTTATTGACTGGGCTTCTCTCTGTGATGTGAAGGTGGCCCTTTGAAAATTCTGAAGTTTTTAGCTTATTCACCAGTTTGGCAAGCTACAACAAACATTCTTTTACTAAGTTTTGCTGTGACAGGCTGAGCTATCGCTACACTTGGTCAAGGATCCATGGATTGTGGCCTCTCAGTATAGCCGACAACTTCAACTGTGTTAGCTCAAGAGGACCTTTTGCAGTTGTTTGTAGCAGTGTGTCACACAAAGGGGCCTATAATGAAAATAGAACTTCAAACAACATATCTCTGGATTTATTGTCTGTTGACCCAATGTACATATTGTAAGTCAATTTCATTTACGTCTTTTGCCCAGTGGGCAACCTTTTGCATGTACTAAGTTTGGATTTGGGTTGTCATTGTCCTCTGCTAGACAGACAGTGGCAGAAAACTCTTTCCATTATTAACAGCTGTGGTACTGTATCATCTCCCAGGACAGCTAATAACAGTTTGTAAAATCAACTCATAACCTGTTGCTATCAAGTCAGCTCTGACTCATAGCAACCCTAAGGGACAGAGTAAATCTGCCCCATAGAGATTCCAAGGAGCATCTGGTGGATCTGAACTGCTGATCTTCTCTTTAGAGGCTGTAGCTCTTAACCACTCAGCCACTGGAGTTTCCTAGTGACTAAAAATACTGTTTTGAGAGAAGGTAAGGCTTAATCTGATACAACCAAGAAGGACGTAGTAAATCTAATATTAAATCTGCTTGGTGATTGTTTATAGACTTGGAATTACCCACTTATTTTGCAGTGGTGGAATATGGTGCATCTGTATTATTTATGAACAAAACAGCATCCCCCAACTTTATCCTGAACCCTTCAGGTTGAATTCCTCCTTGGTGGTTGTGACAGTTAAGGTTGTGTGTCAACTTGGTTGGCCCATGATTTTTAGTGGTTTGGTGGTTATGATGTAATTTAGCAGCTATGTAATTATGTAATCACCTCCTGTGATGAGATTTGTTAGGAGCAGCCAATCAGCTGAAAGGGAGCTTCCCTGGGAGTGTGATCTGCATTCAGTAGAGGCCTGGCAATTACCTCTGCAAACTTAATTGTTGTAAGTACTACATACTTCGTTGCTGAATATCACTATGATCACCTTTGAAGTACTCCGCTTGGAAAGCTATGCATCGATGCCAATGCCTAGTCCACCATTCCAAGCAATTTTGGAACTCTTTATGGAATGGTGAAGTGGCAAGGTCATGAACTTAATTGGATAGTTGTCTGTGAGGGAGTTTTTAGCCCATAAACAAATACCTTTATTGGAACACCATCCCTACACACCTCATCTGGCCCCCAGTGACTTTTTTCTTTTCCTGAAGATAAAGGAAATGTTGAAAGGAAGACATTTTGTTGACATCCAGGACATCAAGGGTAATGTGACAACAGCTCCGGGTGGTTATTCCAGAAAAAGAGTTCCAAAACGGCTTTGAAGGGTAGACTAGGGGCTGGCACCACTGCATAGCTTCCCAAAGGGAGTAATTCAAAGGTGATCATAGTGATATTCAGCAGTGAGGTATGTAACACCTTTTCTAGGAGGAGTTTCTGAACTCAGTCGACAGTCTTCTCATGTAGACCTTCTGGCAAAACTTGCTGGCTTTTGCTCACTTTGAGCCCTGCATCTGACTCTCACAGTTCTTGGGACATGAGTTAGCAGCTTATCCACTGATCTTGAGTTTGTCAGTCTCTGCAGCCTGCGAGCCTGAAGTCTGCTGTCTGATCTGCCAGTCTTGAGTTTACCAGCCTCTGCAGCTACATGAGCCAGGACAAGCCTCCATTCTGACTCACAAACTTGGGAATTTCTAGCTTCTACAACAGCATTTGTCATTTCCTTGATATAAATCTCTCTACATATATGCGTATATGTATATACACGTGAGTTTCACTGGTTTTGCTTCTCTAGAGAACCCAGCTTAAGGCAGTGGTCTACTTGCAGGTTGCATATCTTTCTTTCTTGGAACTGCTTAATCTTGCTGCACATATTTCTTCTAACCTTTTATCTGTTTCTCTGTAGCTGAGAAGTCCTTGAGGACAGGGACTACCCCTTGATCTCTTTACACATAGTTCCTGGCAGATAATAAATAAATGTTTATTGAGGAATAATGAAAGGATGTATGAATTATTCTTCTTTTAAATTACACTGCAGTCCCTTTACGTACTTAGCCCTGAAGCTTAAATAACCATGAAGTATATGAACAGTAGTCCTGGTAGAAGGTTGCTGCTAGGACCGGAAGTTTTAAGCACATTTGAGAGTGTGGCTATGTGGAACGGTAGGCAGAGAGCTGGGAAACAGAGACGTTTCCATGTTTTTCATTTAGAACCCAGAGGCAAGGATATCTAACTGTAGGGACTGGTGGGTAGGGAGTAGGTTATGAGGAGGCAACAGACAGCAGAGGGGTTGACGCTTGCCAGCTTTAAATGCTCAGTGTTCACAATGAAGCGCATCCTTGCCCTTGTGGGGAGCTGCTCTCTAAAGTGCTTGCTTTGTGCTGTAACATCAGAAAGGAGGCACTTGTTTTTAACTCCTGCCCTCAGAATACAGGCACTAGAAGGCAGGTGAAGAAACACAGTTACACTGCCTACCAGATGCTTCTTTGTCATATGATAGATACACCTGATTTCAAAAAAGGGATTAGGAAGGATTTAAATTTATAAAAGTCTGTGGGGCACAGTGCCAATGCTTTCATTTACAGAGAGATAAATATTTCACAGGTGTGTATGTAAGACTTATTGTGAAGAATGTTTTCCATAAACAAAATCAATCTTACTGAGGCGCTGCTTCTCTCCTGCAGAACCAGTATTAGTTCTTTAAGAAAGAACACACACACGAACACACAAACAGAGGAGTCCAAAATTGGCAGTTCAAAACCACCCATAGGCTTCTGGGAAGACAGATCTGGCAACCCGGTTTTGAAAGGCCACAGCCTTGAAAAGCCTACTGCTGTTCAGTTCTACATGCCACACATGGGATTGTCAGGAGTTAGAATCAACTCACACAGTATTTGGCTTTTGAGTGGAAGACAGGTGGCCTTTTGTAGTCTCTTTTGGGTAGGGATATAGTATCTGGAGCGGTTGCAGCCAATTTGCAATTAAGTAGAAATGATGAGCCTGAGGGCAACGGTGAAGAAATAGAAAAATAGAACCCAGGCCCATGATAAAATCCCAGATACATTAGGTAATAAATCATCCTTTGATTTGTACTCTTTTGAACAGAATACTCTGTTACTTTTACTGAAAATTTGCTAAAGGATACAGCGCCAGTTTCGAAAACTCATGGCTTCTACTGAGTGTGGGACTGTGGGTTAATACCGGAAGATGATATTTAACTTGGGTATTTATTAAGCATGGAAAAGGTGGTGGCATAGTTGCCAAGAACTATGGCTGCTGTCCGTAAAGGTCAGCAGTTCTAATCCACTTGGAAATTGCTTCGAAACTCTGGGAGGGCACTTCTACTCTCCACTGTAGGGTTGCTATGAGTCAGAATAGATTTGATGGCAATGGATTTGGTATTTACTAAGCATACAGTCTCAGCTAGTTGAGATCTATTGTTTGACATATAGCATAATGAGTAGTCCAGGATGGATCATTCAATCAGTCCAAGGCCTTAGGAGAAAAAACTGAGACTTCCTGATGCCTCACAATGGTAGCACAGATATTTTGCCAGAGGACTATGGATTAGAGACAACCAGCATCTCCAGAGTTTCCTGCCTGCCACACAGCCTACAAAGTTTGGACTTGCCAGTTCCCACAACCACATGAGCCAATTCCTTCAGATCAGTCTCTGTCTCTTCTGTTTGTTCTGTTTTTCTGGAGAACTCTGAACTTCAGAAATCTCCACATGCTCCTGCCAAATACCCCCGATTGTAGCGGATGTGTGTTGTCTTGTTCAGACTCTTTGCATTCTAGTCCTACTATATCAAAACAACATGATCACTGTGGTATGAGGGATAAACAATTAACCAACACCAAATAGATTTTGGGGGGACTTTACACAACATCAGGCATTCTGTTGGCCCTTTAGATATAGCGGATACAGGAATTCATCATGTATCAATGATGTTCTCAGCCATTGCCAAGAGAATCAAAAACAGACTACTCTCTAGAGCATTTGGAAAAAAAACTCTCAGAATATCAAAGCAAAAAAGTGTTGTGATCACCTTGTCAGTTTCTTGATTGTTGCTTTAATGTCTCCCAACATCCTTGTAATTCTAGCCAATGATTTTCCTATTCAGTGTCACAAAGCACTGGTATGCAAATGATAGTTTTCATAACTCATAAATGAATAAGAGTTAAATAAACAAAAACTGGACTGTTTCTTTCATCTATTTCATTTTCCAAATAACATTTCACTGGAGTGTGTTAGTATTTTCTAGGATTTGTCATAGTGAATCTCTATGAAGAGTATATTAAATAGAAGCAACATAAGGGGGACAAAAAACAAAACCGAGTTAAGTAGTTCACTGCAGGCTGATTCTACCACAAGGCAGGACACAGATGCCGGTGGCTGTGGCCTCACTTTCTCAGACCTTGCTATGCCACTGTTCTTGTATGCCACAAAATGTTTCGGAGCAGAAGTCTGGGTCACGAGCCTGGCCTGTGGCACCAGATGAGTAGCAGTCCACTAGCAGCACATGGAGTGAGTAGAGTGATTTCCCAAGAGCATGGGCCCTGTGACCAGAGAAAGAAAGTGGAGAGGCTGAACAAGACAACACACAGCCTCTACATGGGGCATGTTTGCAGCTGAGTTTTCTTAACTACTTTGATTGGGATCACTTTTCACTCAGAACAGGTGTTACCATTTCCGGGGAGAAAAAAGCATTTGACTTAACACTTCAGGAAAACCTTCTTTAGAGTAAGAAAAGCTCTTTAATGTATGTTAACTCCTGAGATCTTCATAACAGCCCTGCTGTACAGGTCAGTGAGCTATCGCCTACCTATCTTAAGGCACCCAGATTCAGAAGACTTGGAGACTTGGGAAGAATCACATAGACTTACTGGAACAAAAAGGGACCTGTTTGTAAGGTTTTCTCCAATTTTGAAAGTATCTCATATAAGACTGTACACACAGCATCAATGCCACACAAAGGCTTGGTTGCTGCGGTACTTTGGAACCCACCAGTGCAGCTGTCCAACACAGACTGTGATGTCTAACTGCTTGAATTTCAGCTGTTCCCTTTGCTGGCTGTGTGTGGTTGGGCAAGTTGTTTCACCTCTCTGTGTCGAAGTTGGAGACTGTGGTGGGGTGGTGGTTAAGAACGTTGACTGCTAACCAAAAGGCTGGCAGTTTGAATCCAGCAAGAGCTTCCTGGAAATCCTATGAGGCAGTTCTATTTTGTCCCATAGACTGTTGCTGTCAGTTGGAACTGACTCGACAGCAGTGAGTTTGGTTTGGGTTTGGTATCTAAATTTCTTCATTTGGGAAATTGTGTTGATGACAAGGTTATTATGATTAATGAAGATAATTAACATAAATTGCTTACAGTAACCACCCCCCCCCAAAAATTACCATCAAGTTGATTCCACCTATAGTGACCCTGTTAGATAAAATAGAACTGACCCATAAGTTTTCCAATGCTGTAATCTCTACAGAAGCTGACTCACACATCTTTTTTCCTGCAAGCACAGTGATTAAGACTGAAAAACCGAATCTGTTGCCACTGACTTGATTCTGACTCAGCAACCACATAGGACAGTGTAGAACTGCCCCATAGGGTTCCCAAGGAGTGCCTGGTGGATTTGAACTGCTGACCTATTGGTTGGCAGCCTAGCTGTTAACCACTGCACCACCAGGGCTTGTAGAACATGTTAATTACTCAAGTGTTAGCTTTTATTTTCAGGGACAGTTATGATATTTGGGTCATGATTAAAGATTCGAGAAAGCCTCATATTGATTGTATATAAGTGTATCTCTTATACAACCAACTAAATACAAAATTGTTCCTGCAAAGGTCTTTTTCCCCCAATCTTTATAGTCTAATATATCTTGAAGAACAACAAAAGACATAAATGGAAATTAATTTACCCTAACTTAAAACAGATGTCACTAAAATGTGCTGTTAATGTCTTTTCACCCATGAGCAGCTAACGCATCAATTACGGAAAGGGAAAAACATCCAAAACCAGATGTTTGGAATATCTTTGGAAATTATACCCTTTCTTAACTCTGGGCAGTTGAGTTACTGTATGTTGATAACAGAAATAACTTTTCCTTAATTGCACATCATTGAAATTTCAAAGATGGTTCTTGGTCTTTGAATAGTCACAGATGTGCTTCTGTTTGGTATGAGGTAAATGCCAACCCGGGGACAGGTCAGATGCAGAGCAAGCAGGCAATGTTGTTCTGGAGTTTTCCATCAGAGGAGGGATTCCAGCCTACCTCCTTTGGCAGGCCTTGCTTTATACCTACGTTTCAAAGGTGCTCACAATCATCCCACGAAGGAACTTGTTCCAAGTCAGAAAGGAGCACATACACAGTATTCTGGTTCAGAGCCCATTGCTGAAAATAGGATATGGTGGCTTAAAGAAATATTTAGACATGACTTAAGCTTACTATTATGGGACTGAAATAAAGGTCTAAATGTTTTGACTGGAACGGCACTCGTGTTTCTGAAGCTTTTCAGACAAGCCAGCAGCTTGCAGAGCAACCTTCACTCTGAAGTGGAGAACAGGACAGACACCTGTACCAGCACCACCTACCCCACTCATACACACACACACACAGAAGGTAGGCCCAAAGAATAGCATAAGTCGTTGTTGCAGTTTCCTAATCTTACTTCTTTCGGTATCTACCTGGTACTGCTTAGCTATTTAATATGGAAAATTTGTATCTGAATATTCACAACTCTGGGTGCCTCTGAAAATTTGTATTATGCATCTGCCCATTAGGTTGTCTTGAACGTACACTACAATCACCTACTGCCCTGCATTCTGACTGACACCGTCACCAGAGCACAATCGTAAAAATTGCCCTAAAATTATTCCACTCTTACGTACAATCAGTCTTGAGTCTTAGGTAGATGTGAGCAAAGAAACCCAAAGCTTCCACTGTCTCTGATTTGGCAGTAGATGGGGACAGCGTTTGTCTCTAAGGAGGGGGCTGTGGGATGACTCGGCCCTATAGCTCAAAGCTGGATGCTTCAAGCATGACATGTCTGTGAAGTTCGGATTCAGCATGAAGTCATATGAAATTAATAATGGTTTTTATTCAAGTCTTTACAGTTAATTCTCTGGGGAACTTTTATATGGTGATTTCTCACACTTGCTGGCACACTCTTACGTGTGGGAATAATCATACCCCACTTGAGAAGCATAGAGAAGACCTATCTTTCTAGTCAATTCTTGCGTCTCTATGTGCACAGTGGGGGAGGGTTAACTTCATGCAAAGTCTTTTACGACTATAAAGTAGAAACATTTGCAGGACCCGACTTTCAAACAATTTTCCTACAAAAGGTCTTAGATTGTGAAAAAAGGATTGTGTTGCTGTCCTGTCCTGGCAATCAAAATCTTTAAGATCTCTTTATATATCTCAGGGAAAGAAATTGGAGTAGGAGGGAGGTAGTGGGGCCATTGTTATCCAATGTCCACAATAATGCCCTCACCCATTCTGAAGACCCGAGAAGCAAAATAATTTGAGTCTTTACTAAGTCGAATTAATAGAATATACTTAGACCTCTATAGTGACCTCTCTTCTCTTTTACACAGGGGTTGAACTGGTCTGTATGCATCTGGGAAAGTTTGTATACTTCTCTGCTTTGGAAGAATAAATAAGAGAAGGAAAGGGGAAGGGAATAAGGACAAAGAGAAGTGGGAAGGTCTTCTGGCTTGATGTGCCTTAAATGACATTTGTAAATAGAGCTGTGACAGTTTTCATTTTTAGGTCTGTCAATATAGCTAATGAAGACTGGCAACTATGTTTCGTTGGTCCTAAAAACCAGCATAAAGTAGGTTTATTGTAAAATATGTTCTGTTTTATGCCCTTTTCCAGGATGTTGAAATGTGGGAGCAAGAACTGGATGAGATTTTAAGTTTTATTTAGGAGGAGGAATTCTAATGCAGTAGTAGTCAAAACCTAATTCTCACTGTGATTCGGATGTGTGGAGAAAAGAAAATACACCCCCCACATCCCCTGGACCGGGAAAAGAATTTAGTGTATATCTGATCCCATTCAAAATTAAACCACTTAGATTTTTTTATGTAATTTTCTTCTCTCTCTCTCTTTCTTTCTGTCTCTGTCTTTCAATCCAATCAATACTCAGTTTCTCTGACAAAACTGAAAGCTTAATTTGAGTCATCCTCTTCTCCTTGCTTTTCTTCCTACGTGGGGACTGATTGTATGGGGCGAGAGGAGCACTGCCATCCTTGGCCACAGCCTCTCCTAGTCTCTGGGATGATGTCCCCTTTCTACCAGGTTGCTGCTTACGCACTTGGCATTCTGATTTATGAGTGGGGTGCAGTGGTATGTGCACTGATCTTTCTGACAGTTTGGTAAGAATCCCATGGAGATACCTGGGTGACCCAGACTCCCTTCAGTACCTGATAACGCTAGAGATTCCTCTGACTCTTTCTGTAGTCCATCTGGTCGTCTAATTTACAGCTGTCTCTATAGAACTACCTGGTTTCATCCAAAGGCACCCTGCTGGTCAAATTCTAGATCAGATTCTCAATCATTTGCACATTCTGTTCAAGTGATTTAGAAACCAAAGATGACAAGGAAAACTACATCTCGGGGCCACCTTCTCCCTGGCAAGATCACTGTGACCCGTGATATACAAATGTATGCAGGGTCAGGGACCAAAGCTTGAGACATCTCTGATAGTCTTGCTCTCTAGTCAGTCAAGGTATCCTCTGTTTCTACCTCCTCTTCTCCCTATCAGCCATGTTGAGCTTTCCCTCTGTTTAAATTCCACCTTCCTCTCAACATAATGAGAACAGGGTTATTTTCTCTGCACTGCAGAAAACTGACTAACCCTCCAGACTTGGTTTGAAATGGAAATGAGTAGGGAAAACCAGATGAATAAAATTTAGGAAACTTGTTTTCAAGACAATGCTCTGGCTTGCAAGGCACTTTCCTGACTCTCTAATCTTATTTGCATATCAGAAACCATGTATCTCTTTCCTCTTTTCACTTCCACTGCAATAAATGGTTTCCTTTTGTAATAAATTCTAATCTTCCTTCAGCAGATGGATACTTTAGGTCCATTAGTGCCAAGCTCATGAGTTCATGTATTTAGAAAAGCAAAAGTGGAAAACACATTAATGTTTCCAAGAGGTCAGATGCTGTATCCAGACTCCCCTCTTTCGTCTTTGACCCTGAGAGAGGCAGTGTATATGATAAACAATGCTAATACCAAAGGTAAGGATTTCTCACCCTACTTACCTTCCTTGTACGTAAAGAGAAGTTTGCTGGGTAGGATATCCCAGACCAACATGGGGGCAATCTAGTTTATTTAAAAGATGAGTGTAACATGGTTGGAGAACCTGATGGCATAATGACTAGGTGCTGTGGCTGGAAACCAAAACCTTGGCAGTTTAAATGCACCAGGCACTCCTTGAAAATTCTATGGGGCAGTTCTACCAGTTCTACTCTATCCTAAAGAGTTGTTGTGAGTTGCATTCAAATTGACAGCAAAGGTTCTTTTTGGGGGTTTGGTAGCATCGTCAGAATGTCTAAGGTCACTCCAGAACCTTCTCCATTTCCATGTAGTGTGGATACTGAGCCCATGCATGACCTTGAGTGTATGCCACCTGAGTTTAGAGATCATCTCAAGGATAGATTTGATGTGTTGAGCACCAATGACTAAAGACCAGATGAGCTGTTGAATGACATCAAAGACATACATGAAGAAAGCAAGCAGTCATTAAAATGACAGAAAAGACCAAACTGGATATAAAAAGAGACTCTGAAAGTTGCTCTTCAATGTTGAGTAGCTAAAGCAAAAGGAAGAAATGGTGAAGAAAAAGAACTAAACAGAAGATTTCAAAGGGTGACTAGAGAAGACAAAGTATTATAATGACATGTGCAAAGAACTGGAAACAACAAACCAAAAGGGAAGAACACACTCTGAATTTTTCAAGCTGAAAGAACTAAAGAAAAAAATTCAAGCTTTGAGTTGTAGCAGTGAATGATTCTACAGGGAAAATATGAAATGACACAGGAAACATCAAAAGACAATGGAAGGAGTGCACAGTCGTGTATACCAGAAAGAACTGGTCGACGTTCAACCATTTCAAGAGGGAGCACATGATTAGGCTCCAGGGTTACTTAAGGAAGAAGTTGAAGCTGCATTGAAAGCACTGGTGGAAAACAAGTCTTCAGGAACTAGTGGAACAGCAGCCGAGAAGTTTCAACAAATCGATGCAGCGCTAGAAGTGCTCACTCCTCTCTGCCAAGAAGTTTTGCATATAGTTACCTGGATAATTAACTGGAAGAGATGTATATTTAGGCCTAGTCCCAAGAAAGGTGATCTCATTGAATGTGCAAATTACTGAACAATATCATTAATAGCACAAGCACGTAAAATTTTGCAAAAGATCATTCAAAAGCATCTTCAGCAGTATATTGACAAGGAACTTCCAGAAATTCAGGCCAAATTCAGAAGAGGATGTGAAACCAGAGTTATTACTACTGAGATCAAATTGATCTTGGCTCAAAGCAGAGAGCACCAGAAAAATGTTTACCTATGTTTTTGATGATGCAAAAGAATTGGACTCTGTGAATCATAACAAATTGTGGATAACATCATGGGGAATGGGAATTCCAGAACACTTAATTGTGCTCATGAGGAATCTGTACACAGATCAAGAGGCAGTCTTTCAAACAGAAAAGGGGACACTGCATGGTTTAAAGGTAAGAAAATGTGTGTCAGGATTGTATCATTTCACCTTATATATTCAATCTGTAGGCTGAGCAAAAACTGTGAAAACCTGGACTGTGTGAAGAAGCCTAGGATACCAGGACTGACAAAGACTCATTAACAGCCTGCATTATGCAAATAACACAGCATCGCTTGCTGGAAGTCAGGAGAATTTGAAACACTTACTGATGAAAATCAAAGACCAGTGTCTTCAGTATGGATTACACCTCAATGTCAAGAAAACAAAAACCCTCCAACTGGACCAGTAAGCAACATCATGTTAAATGGAGAAAAGATTGAAGTCGTCAAGGATTTCATTTTACTTGGTTCCACAATCAATAGTTACAGAAGCAGTAGTCAAGAAATCAAAAGATGCATCACACTGGGAAAATCTTCTGCAAAAGACCTCTTTAAAGTGTTGAAAAGTAAAGATGTCACCTAAAGACTAAGGTGCGTCTGACTCAAGCCATGGTATTTTCAGTCGCATCATACGGATGCAAAAATTAGACAATGGATAAGTAAGACAGGAGAAGAACTGACACCCCTGAATAATGTTGGAGATGAATATTGAATATACTACGGACTGCCGAAAGAACAGATAGATCTGCCTTGGAAGAAGTGTAGCCTTAGAAACAAGGATGACAAGATTGTGTGTTACATACAATGGACATGTTGTCAGGTGGGATCAATCCCTGGAGATGGACATCATACTTGGTAAAGTAGAAGGTCCGAGAAAAAGAGGAAGACACTCAAGGAGATGGACTCACAGTGGCAGCAACAATGGTTTTCAGCGTGACAATGATTGCGGGCATGGCACGGGGCCGGGTAATGTTTCATTCTGTTGTCCATAGGGTTGCTGTGAGCGGGAATGACTTGATGGTGCCCAACAGCAGCAACAACACAGATATTGGGTTGAAAGCCAAGGACACTGATGGGTTGTGAAGCAAGACTCTCACTCAATGCAGGATGTGGAGGAAGTACATGGGTATATACCCAGATAGAGATGAGAGGAAACTGAATTAAGAAAGTAGAGAGACATAGTATGCTTCGCTGTAGCCAAAAAACAAAACAAAACACCATGAGTGTGGCAGCTACAAACTCTACCCCTGGGGACAAGCATGACACCTAGCTACCAGGCAGTCAGGCCCTAGAGACCTCTGAATGTGAGCAAAGACTCAGCATTAAGCCAGGGGACTGAGTGCTTTTGCCAAAGACACCAAGTTACGTTAGCCACATCCTGTTCCTGTCAAACTGCACATCACCTTCGAGAGAGGAGCAGGGGTAGTAACAAGCTGGAGAAGAAACCAAGCATTGTGTTTTCCCAGGAGAAGGCTTAGAATTATCAAAGTGACTATTTTGCAAACAGGCGTGTCAGACTAATGCTTCCAAGAGACTCAGGAGAGTTGGCATCATGGACTTGAAGGCAGCAGGTTTGGTTTTTTGGTTGTATCCCACTCTGTTAATCAGATGGAGGTTTGGGAGCAATCCAAAACCCCAAAAGGGTCTCATCATTTCTTTCCCCTGCAATGCTGACACAATGGCTTTGCTCCCTGACCTGTCATATGACCTTGAAAATTTAAGCGGCACATTAAAGATAGTAAAGAAAAGATTAAAAAAACAAACAAAGAACATGGAGACTTGGGGCTGTGATTCATGGACCACCACAGCTACCCTGGACAGTCCACTTGTGAACATGCTTTACACAAGAGAAAAAAATTCCGGAAGTGTAGACCCTGTGCTTCGATCTCTGTGACTAGTTGGCAAACTCAGTTCCTCCCTGGCACAGTTAGCTCCTTCTGTCTCTTGAAATTGTTCCTATTAAGAATTTATGATCTGCACCAAGAAAATATTTTGTGTACTGAAAGCACAGTTTATTTTCTCAGAGACACAAAACATCGCGTTAGAAACGTTCCAAACAGTACCTGAACACTGTATATGACTGAAAGTCAAAGTTAATTGCCTTTGTTCTTTGTGAAAGCCTGCATCCAAATGGCGTGGTGAGATGGGTGTGTTTGCTCATGGACGTGCACTTCTGTTCTCTTGGTGCAATAAAATGGGAAGAAACAGCAACAACTGGGAGGAGATGAGGGCAATACACCAGGTGTGGAAATAGAACTGGCCCACATAATTTCTGAAGAACCCTCAGGTAGTGACTTCCTGGTAGAGGGAGCCAAAGAGGAACTCACAGTCTGTGAAGTCTGCATGCATTGAAACCAAGGCTGGCTAGCGTCTGGGGGGCAATGGCTCCTAAGATTCCAGCGCATAAGCTGTCTGTGCAGATGTACTCTGTCCTTGCTGCATCTCCTGGAGGCAATGACACAGGACAAGGCCTCTTCTAGTATAACTCCAAGGGGCACCCTTCACACAGAAGGATACAAAATAAGGTGTCTACAAGGGGCAGGTGGCCACTTGGAAACGAAAATCTCTACACCCCAAATCTATAGCCGTCAGCTCAATTTCTCTCTTAGTAGGGTGTACAAAAGTTTCTCTGATATCAAATATCTCTTCCATATTATTTTAAGAGAATTCCATTTGCTACATTATCCTCAATTACTTCTAGATAGTACAATCTAAAATTTAATAAGCATTAGATTTTAAAATGCAAATATCCCTGGAGGATCTGCCTGTGGAGTGGTTATATTCTTAGGGAACACAAATCTTGTTTGAGGAAAGAGGAAATAGATGATAGTATGGGGAACTTATTGAAGAATGAGAAGATAATTTTAGAACATAAGACCTGGCAAGGGAAGGTAGGCCAATTGGGAAGCATTAAAGTCTTGCTTAGCAGAGGGGTTTGTGCAACTTTTAAGAACTACTCACTGAAAGAGAGTGGTCTTTTTTTTTTTTTTTATCTTGGGTTTCTACTTATAACTGTAGGTTCTACACTGCATGCTATGATTCCAGTTCAAACCAGTTGTCCTGGGGTGATTATTTTACTCTTCAAGTTGCTCCAGAATGGATGATATAATCTATACAAATAATTATTCTTCCATTTCTTTCTGTTGTTCTCATTTATTTTCCTTCAGAGAAGGGTAGCAGTGGCACTAATTTTCAGAGATCAATATGATGCCATGATTCCTTTCTCTTGGAGAACTCCCTGTCATCTTCTTCTATCTTTGTGCCTCTGACAAGCTAGTGCAGTTGTGGGAGGTGTGATGAGGTCTTATCTTGGGACAAGGTACTTCTATGTACTGAGTGGTTAGGAACTCAGAATCGATCGAGGATACCACTAAAGAAGTTTTCTCTAAGTAGATCTTAGGTGAAGTCTTACTTGAGATGCTTTTGAAAGCTCAAGGGTAGTGATGTCTGTCCAAGAGATACGATGTGGTGACTCACAATGATAGTGCAAATTGTCACCACTGCACACGATTGTGTTAAAGGACACATAGCCAGTGTGAGACATATTAGGTCGGGTAACCTAAAAGGAGACCCAGTGGGGTATGAACGCAAGTAGTTCACCTGAAAAACAATCTCAGAAAACCAGCAGGAGAGTGAAAAGTGGTGAAACTAGAAGAAGGAAGCCAATGAAGTCTTTACTATTGAGCAGGCCACTTCTGTGGCTATAGAGTCACCATTATGGTGGGGACCTCTGGGAGACCACGGGTCATGAGAAGTAAGGTGTGAGGAAGCTCACACTCACAACAGCCAGTAGTCGAGGGTTTCTCTCAGGAAGCATAAATGGCACTGAAATTCAACGGACTAGCATATGAGCAGGTCACCCTCCTACTGCCAAAGAAAGTTTTCAAGCAAAGAATCACTGGTACTCGAAGTTGGAGTGCCGTGGTTCTACACTCATGAGACTGCTAAAGGGATGCTGTGCCTTGTCAAATGATGTGGTTAAGGCATTGACGGTGTTTGAACACGGGGTGGGACATTAACAGCACATGTGATGTAATTTCAAGGGTGTCATGGGGATTAGTCTACACCAAATGATAGCCTCCCCAAAATTCTTTACCTTTCATTAATGTGGTAAACAATACTCAGTGAGGATCTTTTAGTCACCGGTTAATTGAGAAATACATTTACTAATTCTATGTAATTAAAATTTTCAAAGGATAGGTCCTGATTTCAGACACAACTGGATATAGTATTTCTGAGTCTGCTATCATGAATTTCTACCACTTTGGCCTGCTTTTCTGTAATTACCCTCAAGTAGATTCCAACTCATAGCAATCCTGTAGGATAGAGGAGAACTGCCCTATAGAGTTTCCAAGGAGTGCCTGGCGGACTCGAACTGCCAAGCTTTTGCTTAGTAGACATAGCTTTTAACCACTCTGCTACCGGAGTTCTCACTGACAGCAAAGTTATCCATCAATTGGTTCCAACCAGGTTAGCAACCCCTACATAAATAAACCACCTGCTCTCCAAAATGTCCAAAACATGTCTAAGGAAGCTCTTGTCAAGCCGAACTGGATCACCAGTACATCCTTCAACCAGTTCCTGTGACCAGAGGAATGGCATTTGATGATCGACTGGACTCAGCTCCTATACCCATGCCTGAAACCATGGGAGCTGGGTGGATCCTGCCTCAACCATGCAGCCGGAGGCGTGGGCAGAAGGTCCTTAGAAAAACATCAGTTTCCTGTTATTGTAAGAGGGGAGTATGAGTAGCAGCAGACAGAGCAAACGCACACGCACACGTCCCTGCATGTCAGAAATCTACCTGTAAGCCTTGGGGTTTTATCCTTTTAGCTGTGATCCCTGAAAAAATGCAAACCTCCCTAGGATTTAGTAACTTGCTACTAACTGGTTAACAACTTTATTTGTGGCTTAGCAACTAGCCACATTGTATGATGCTGAAGAATTCACTCAATATAATGTTAAAATGAGATGCTTCCTCTCTTGGTGGTTCAGCTAAAACCTCAAAACTGAAAATACCAAGGTACCAGGTAACTCTATATTCTATTAGGAGGTCCTAGACCACATAAATAGAATTTACAAACGAGGGGTTCCAAAACCATTTCTGGTTCATCTGCTGAATTCATAAGAAAGGGAAGTTCATCAGTGAGAATTTCCTCAGAGAGATGAAGATTCTGGTTATTCCCCTACTGCCGTGGGGGAGGGGGGTAGTGCTTCCCCTGCAGTGAGTGAGGTTGGCTTCGAAGAAGCCCTTGCTGAGCTCAGCAGGTACTTCCTGAGTTTGGTGAAAACCAGGAAAAGTACCTGACTGTCAACTGAAAAGGTCTAAAAATGAGAGACCAAGCTGCCTCTGATGAGGACAAAGAGCCAAACTCAAAGGGGAAGACACACCCTTTGCAGTCTTCCCAACACAACATAGGGTTAAGAGTTCCTTCTGCATCTCTACTGCTGGAGTTTGAACCTTGTGTCCATCATTCATTAACTGAGTGATTGTGGTTGTCTCACCGATTTTTTCTGTGACTTTATTTTCTCATATACAAAAATAGAAATAACTCAAATGAGTTTGTTGTGAGCATAAGACCTATTAAAAATATGTTAAGCACTGGGGACAGGACTGGGTGCATAGTACATGCTAATTTATTGTTATTCCCTGCTCAGTGGCTAAGGTAGGCATTTCCATGGCACCAGACATGGAAGCTGGGTTAGAATTATCTGAAAAGAGACACCCACTAAGAAGGCCACAGAGGGACATGGTGACATTAGGACAGTCTCTGTAGGAGTCCTTGAAGTAGAGGCTGAGGAAGGCTATAAAGGGACAGCTAGAGGTGACAGCATGTAGTATTTTTTAAGGTATTTATCTGGAAGACTTCTGGTTATGGTAGTTGACTGAAAATCCCCAGAAATATCCCATGGTAGATAGAGCCAGCATTTAGAGATTCTCACCGACAGCTAACTGAGAACTACGTGCCTCTAGTTGCCTTCCTTTCTCATTCTCCTCTAACCACAGAAGACAGAAGTAGTGTTGTGAAGAGGGGAGAAGTGTAAAATTCAGGAAGAAGAATAAAACTAACCGAAGCAAAGATGACACTTACCCTGAAGTGGGTTGAGTCAGACTTCGTCTATGAATTAGATAAGAGGTTGAAGCTATTAATCAGATGCGAGAGTAGAGCTGTGTTGAATAAGACTAGGTTTTTAAAGAAGTCCTGGTTGTGCAGTGGTTAGGAATTTGGCTGCTAGCCAAAGGTTGGCATTGTGAATCTACCAGCTGCTCCTTGGAAACCTTATGGGGACAGTTGTAGTTTGTGCTATAGGATTGCTATGAGTCAGAATTGACTAGATGGCAACAGGTTTTTTAAGCTTTTAAATGTCTAAAAAATCAGACTATTCATTAACATTCTTCATTAATACATGATAATAGCTATAAAGGTAAGGCTTTCAGCCCAAAATTCGTCCCAGGGGCAGGGAAGAAGGATCTGATAAAACAGATTCATAATTGCAGTGGTGAGAAGAAATGGGTATGCGTTTTAGTTGTCTAACTGTTCACTAATTTGGTTGCACATTTCACTTTTTTAATTATAAAATTATGGAGCAGTTGAATCAGATGTGATCCAAGTTCTCAGGCAGCTCAGATTTTTTTTTGTTATATTCAATGATTCATTTCCATTTAATGTGAGTGGGTTTCAGATACTTTCATGAATGCCATTTCTGAAAAGTAAACACATTGGAACACTGAATGACAGAGAGAAAAGGAGCAGCAACAAGCAGGCAATTTTAAGGAAATAAAAGTTTCAAAGTTTCCAAACTTTATACTTTTTATTAGGCCTAGCACTATTGCTGGGACTAGCCATGTCATTTCAAATGGCACGAGGGGACTAAACAGAGTTGAGTGATTTTCCAGTGATGCCTAGTGTGACATGCTCTCAAATATCCTGAAAGCCTTCAACTCCTTTCAACGAATATAAATGAAATTATAAAGAACTCTCTCTCTCTCACACAGGCGCACGTGCACACACACACACCCCTTGATTTCACTCTGATGAATCTAGAACTTCTGCTTCATAGAAACAAAATCTCTGATTTCAATTAGACTGGAGCAAAACGGAAAGGTGGTGTAGTGGTTAAATGCTATAACTGCTAACCAAAAGGTCAGCAATTCAAATCCACCAGATGCTCCTTAGAAACTCTATGGAACAGTGCTACTCTGTTCTGTCCTGTAGGTTTGCTATGAGCTGGAGTAATAACATTATTTTGACGGTATGGTTATAGAGGTCATTTGGGTGGAATTACAAATTAATCAGTTCTGCCAAGGCAAGTCAATGGCAGTGGGTTTGGTTGGTTTTAGTTTGGTTTAGAATGAAAAATCCAAGTTTTGAAAAGTTGCTCTAACCTCTTTGGAAAGCAATCTGGTGCTTCCTTAAAAAGCTGGAAGTAGATATACCATTTGACCCAGTAATTCCACTGCTTGGAATATATCCTACAGAATCAAGGGCATTCACACCAATGGATACATACACAAGAACGTTTATTGCACTACAGGCCACAATAGCAAAAAGATGGAATCAACCCAGATGCCCAACAACAGAGGAATGGATAGGTAAACTATGGTATATATACTCAGTGGAACACTATGCAATGATAAAGAACAATGATGATTTTAGGAAGCAGCTCATAACCTGGTTTCAATTGGAGGACATTGTGTTGAGTGAAAGTAGTCAGTAGCAAAAGGACAAATAACTGTATGAGATCCATATGATAAGAACTTAAAAACAGACTCATGCATAGAAAAAAGGACTCTGATGGCTGCAAAGGTAGGGAGGGAGGAAGGGAGAGGGTGAGGTATTGATTAGATAGTTGACAGAAAGTTGGTTGGGTGAAATCTGTGAGAGCACACATTAGAAAGAAGATCAATTTTAACTGGACTTCAACATAGCGTGATTACTCCTGCCATCTTAACCCAGTATTGCAAAGATGGAGTAGCTGGGGTGGGGGTCTGGGGACCATGCTCTCAGGGGACATCAAGACTGACTGATATAACTAGCATTTTGCTAAGAGAGTCTTCTGCACCCCAAATTGGTGAGTGGCATCTGGGGTCTTCAAAGCTACTAAGCTGCCGTCTGAGGTACACCAAATGGTCCCATCTCAGCAGGAACAGATGATCTCTAAGGACCAAGACGACATGGGGCAAAGAGAACCCAGAAGACAGAGAGACCCACGTGAGCAGGTGACTACATTGACATGTGTCCAAAAGAACTGGATGGTGCCTGCCCACCACCAGTGATAGCTGTGATGGGGCTCTCAAAGTTGAGTTTCACTGGCAACATGAAAATAAAAATGAGTGCACTCTGAGATCTCCACTAAAAGACCACAACTGGTGGTCCAGGGGCCTCGGGGTTCCCGTGGGAGCATGACTCCTGGCCCTGATGCTGCCCCTGTCCATAAATCATAATGGAAGTCAACTCTTCGGACAGACATGGATTGAACTTGGTGACACAGAGTAATCATAATATGTGTGGACTTTATAGTTCTATGCATCTATAGGATGTCATCCTGCTGACCTCTGTTTGGAGGTGGGGCAAAGAGTAGAGAGGAGGGGATAGGAGACTGTTAGGAGGATATGACATGTACAGAACAGAGAGGAGGAGTGTGCTGTCACTGGGCAGGGGTAGCAGCGGGAGCTGCTCATTGGTGGGTATGCAAATTTGTATGGCGTATATTTTCATTCAAAAATAATAATAAATGTATGAAAAGAGATCTGAAAATGAAAAAAATAAAAAAGAAAAGGAAAGTTGCTCTAGTTTTCTGAAAGATGAGCAGAAGATTTCATGTTCACCTCCAGGCAACTCATCCTGGTGACTCTTCTCTAAACATAATTCACTCTTTTCTTTACCAGGTAGGTTCCTATGCTTGGAGAAATTGCAATTTCAGTTTTAAAGGTCTGCCACGCACTAATCTGAAGAGTAAAGGTATTCCCTTTTAATGTGGCAAAGTCTTTGGCTTCTGAGATGGAGAAAGGGATGCCAGCATACAGTGTAAACTCCCAGTTAGCACCTGTTGGCATGAAGGTATTTTCCCATTGAAATGGTGCCAATGGTATGCAATTTTCTGCCTGTGTATGTAGAAATGCTTCCTCATAGTCCTCCACAAATCAAGAGCCAGGGTGACTGACAATTCTTTGTACCCTTTTCATAAACCTAGTGCTTTTTGCACAAACGTTTTTCTCATATTGGAGTGATTCACAAAAGCTGTGGTCTCATGGGTGTCATGGGACACATCTCAGTTATGCATGTCAAGGACAAGTAATTTCACAAGCTGAGGGAAAGAGATAAATGCATTAAAATGCTCTTGCATAACAAATTGAGAGAAAAGGCTGAAAAAGGGAGTGAATTCTGAAGTGGGAGATTCGCCTCATTGTGCAGGAAAGAATACGAGACTTGCCTTGGCAAAACGGGCTAATTCATAGTTCTAGCCAAACAACCTCTGTAACCATACTGTCAAAATCCTTCTGAATACACACGCACCTCTGAGTGCTCAATTTTGTCTCCGTTAACTGCCAAGTGTGACAACTGTATAACATTTCACAGTTAATTATGGGTTACAGAATGAGGGAAGGGATTATCTCATTCTGTGGTTTCATTAAAGATCAGTTCTATTTAGAGGCAGAGTGGTTGATGAGCTCCGAACTGGTCAGCCTTATCAGTGGCGGCTATGTACTGGGAACCCACCATGTGCAAAGGCACACGGTGCCTAGGGCATAAGTCAGGTGCTCCCAAGAACTAGAACTTATATAACAAAATGCAAATAACCGTAAAGAAACAAATGAACAAACAAACAAAAAAACCCTGCCATCGAATTGATTCCAACTCATTGTGACCCTATAGGACAGAGTAGAACTGCCCCATAGAGTGACAAGGAGCACTTGGTGGATTAAAACTGCCAACTTCTTGGTTTGCAGCCATAGCACTTAACCACTCTGTTTCCTGGTGGTGGAGTGGTTAAGCGTTGTGACTTCTAAACAGAAGATCAGCAGTCCAACCACAAGAAGCAACAGCATTTGTCCTTCTTAAAGATGTGCAGGGGAGGACACCATCAGAATGACTAAAGATGACTTTGGGGATGATTGGGCAAGTTGGACCTTAAAAGAAAGGTGGTCATTCAGTAAGAGAGATGGAGGCATGGTGTCCTAGAAAGTTCTCTCATGTTGGGGAAATGGAATCACTGAAAGGAAGGTTGAAATATTTATGGTATGTCTGGAAAACATTTACAGTATTAGATTTAACCATAAGAAATTGCTACTTTGTAAGTAAGATTTAGTCAAATGTCAGCCACTTCATAATATTCAAATCTGGTATGGTAGAAGACAAAGATGCAAACTTTAGTAGGAGTCAGATGATGAAAGAGTTGAGAATGTCATGACCAGGTGCTTGGAAGGAGGCATTCCTTCAAACCTCATCGACAACACTTTACAGCCTCTGAAATCCAACTAACTATGGATCTTAGAATCTTCTAAGTAAGTCAAGCCACTACCATTGAATCAATTCTGACTCACAGTGACACTATAGGTCAGAGTAGGACTGCCCCATCGAGTTTCCAAGGAGCCTTAGAAAAAACTTAGTGGGAGTTCCAGTCCCTAAATGACATTTCCTCATCTTGTTGTATATCCCAGGGATAACAAAAGTAGAGTTAATTGTGCTAATTTCTCTTCTGAGTCATCTCTCATAGTTTATATAGTAACTATGTATGCATTTGTTTAGAGCAAAGATCAATGTGCTATACCCACTGCCATGGAGTCTAGGCCGACTCACAGTGACCCTAGAGGTCAGAGTAGGACTGTCCCATAGAGTTTTGAAGGAGTGCCTGGTGAATCTAAACGGCAGACCTTTTTAGTTAGCAGACATAGCACTTAACCACGTGAAGACGTCAGAATAAATAATTCCTTCTTTTTGTTCTTATTCTTTTGATGAAACTTCAAGTCCTTCACCATCTAGATGCTTTCCTTAAGACATGGTCCAACTTGTGAAGCTTTCTGTGAAAGGTCAACACTCAGTGTAACACAATATGCTATCTGCATATTATAAGGAAATTTCTTCTCTCCTTCTGAACATATATTCTGATTAACACGTAATCATTGAACTACCCACCTTTTTTTTTTTTTTTTTTGGTCATTTGACCTACTCAGGGGAATCATACCGAGTTTACTATTAGTTAAACCCTTAATAAATTTCCTACCCAAATCACTAACCTAAGAGTCCCAGTGTTTGTAGGTGAGCAAATAGTGTTAAGTATCCGCATTTAGAGACTTCCATGAAATTCCTCTTAAATTCCATATGGATGGAATTAGCTCCTTGTTTCAAACTGTTGAGATCGCTGTCCTCTCCTCTGTAAGTCTGATCAGCCATAGCAAAGGTCCTCATGGCTGTCTTTAATAAAACTGTGGAGTACACCTGGCCTCTGAAGTACACTACTAATTTATTGTCATCTAGATTCCGACAAACTATTTGGAGAACAATAGTTATGAAATTCACCTAACATTGTTACGGTTGAACCAACATCTCTCAAGCTCTGTCAGAAACCCTGGTGGTATAGTGATTAAGTGCTATGTCTGCTAACCAAAAGGTAAGCAGTTCAAATACACCAGGTAGTCCTTGGAGACTCTGCAGAGCACTTCTACTCTGTTCTACAGGTCAGTACGAGTCAGAATCGACACAACAGTGTTTTGTTTATATATATGTATGTATGTATGTATGTAACAAGGATGCTAAGATACGTTTGTCAGACAACTTGATGAAATAATGAATGCCTAAGCTCAATGTTTCAAATCCTGGTGGTGGAGCAGTCAAGGGCTCTGGTTGCTAACCAACGGTCTGCAGTTTGAATCCATCAGGTGCTCCTTGGGAACTCTATGGGGCAGTTCTACTCTGTCCTGTAGGGTCGCTATGGGTCAGAATAAACACAATGGCAATGGATTTCGGTTTATGCTCCATGTTCTCTAGTTCATAAGCTCTATCTTGACGTTATCATCACAAGCTTTGTTTTATTTACAAAAGCAGGAAGCAGGCTGGATGTGTCCTCTGTGCAGTAGTTTGCTGATCCCTGTATTGACACAGGAAACCTTGGTTGTGCACTGCTTAAGTGCTACAGCTGTTAACCAAAAGGTCAGCCATTCAGATCTACCAGGTTCTCCTTGGAAATTCTATGAGGCTGTCCTTCTCTGCCCTAAAAGTTTGTTATGAGTTGGAGCTGACTCAACATTACTGTTTTTTTTTTTTTTCTTAAACAGGTAACAACATTTTAGTATTCACACATAGTCAATGATTACAACTGCAACGTCTGGAAGTTGAGGGGAGGAATCTAAAAGAGCATGACTATGAATGGGAAAACCCAGCAGGGGGAATTTGAAGATTTAAAACTTCCTCTGAGGAGGACAACTGGCTATCCTATTTGAAGGAGTCATCACAGACAGCTGAGGGGCTCTAAAGTGCAGAGGACAGGGTGGTGACAAGTTTTAAGAGAGTGTGGCTGGTAAAAAATGCAAATTTTACTGATTTTGCACTTTTGCAGAGGTCTAGTTTCAGCACTGATATTACCCAAGTAACACTCTCATTTCTCTAGAGAATTGGTGTTCAGAAAAAAAAGGTGGTTCAATATTCCAACACCCCCAGCGTAAAGTCTGGCTTGGCTGGTGACAGTTAGAAGCACTTGGGCAAATATACATAGAATAGTATTCAAATGCGGAGAACTGCTTGTTCAGTGAACCTTGACCTATGCTCTGAAGAAGTACAATTACGAATATAGAAAGAAACAAATGCAACTTCCTTCTAGAGGAACAATTGAATCTGTCATATGAACTGAAACAGGAACTGAAAAGATTTTTTGGGAAGGACGTTACAGTTCTGCATACTTGAACGATGTTCATATACCATATTTCTTCAATTATAAAATATCACAGATTGTAAAATGCACAATTAATTTAACAACAATTTTTCAGAAAAGAAGCCAAAGCAAAGTAAGTCAAAAGTCTGCCATCTCAAATGTCCCTGTCAATTGCCAAATACAGCCTGGCTTCAGAAAGTCGAAGAGTGGCCAACTTGCATCATGTGGTGGAAATGTTTCATACAGTTGTCTTCTCCTACCAAGCCACCCTCATAGACACCTTGGCTTTCAGAGAAAAAAACCAAATGAGAGGCTATCACTTATTCTTTGGTGATGATGCAGTGTGAATAAATTCATTTATTTCCGTAGCTTGTCTATCCTAAAATGAGACGCAGTTTTCTATTTGGATTATTTAAACATGGATATTTTATCATGGATATGATGTTCTTAAATATGACACCAACATATGACCCCACCAACGTTAAAGAAGATCCGTCAGGAGCCCACGTGTCCTTTGAATCTAGGATCCCTGTTCTGGGATGCTCCTGGGACCAGGTGAGACGCAGCTGTAATCTTGCAGAAGTGAGAACTGATGTCAGGAGAGACTCAGCTGGAGAGACCTGGCCACAGGAGATGGCACAGTGAGCGCCTGGCCACAAAGAAAGCTGAGCACCTTTGGGCAGAGGCTTAGGGCCAGGAAGAGGTGTGACTGCAAGCATTGCTGGAAGAGGCTGTCCTGAGGGAGAACTGGATCCTTGAGTTTCCTGAGCCTGAACTCTATCTTCTTGTTTCCCTAATAAATGCCATCAGCATGGGCCATTGTCTGCGAGTTCCATGTAGCCACTGCAACGAGTTACTGAACCCAGCAGAGAAATAGAGAGTGCTGTGGGAGAGACACGTGGTGCCAGACTTAGTCACGACGGTGGAGAGATGCGGCATGCCTGCACCCCACCTCATAGGAATCAGCCTTGGGCTGCTGGTGCTGATTCTCCTTCCCCTTCATGTTAGAAGAGGGCAGACGCCACTGCCATACGATTTTTACTAGACACTTGTACTCTAGCGTGCATTGTGCTGCTATTCGCAACAGCCAAAACATAGAAACAAGCTAGGTATTCACTGCACTGACAGAGTGGATATACAAAATGTTGTCTGTACATTCAATGGAATATTATTTGGTTATAAAGAGAAATGAGTTCTGATACATGCTTCAAGGATGAACCTTGAAAATATGCACAGTGAAATAAGCCAGACTAGACAAATGTAGTAATATCCTAGTTAAGCGAAGTATCTAGAATATGAAATGCATTGAGATAAAGTTTATTTAGTGGAGCCCTAGTGGCCTTGTGGTTCAGAGCTTAGCAGCTTACCAAAAAAGTCAGCAGTTCAAGTCCACCAGGCATTCCTTGGAAACCCCATGGGGACAGTTGTGTTCTGTCCTGCAGGGTCAGAACTGACGATGGCCACAGAGGCCGAGACGATGGGGAAACAGGGAGTTACTGCTTAGGGAGACTGCACGCGCGCTTGGGATAGTGAAAGATTTTGGGAACTAGATAGCAGTGATGGCTGTCCAACACGGTAAACAAAGTTAATGTTACTAATCGCACACTTAAAAATGGATTAAATGACAAGTTTTTGTTGTGATGTATTTACCACAATAAACTAAAAAAGTGTATAACACTATCAAAAAATTTTTGAATAAGTTCTATAATTTAGAACAGTTTTAAATCTAGAAAGTTCTTGCAAAGGTTAATTTTGATTCCTTCTTAATGCACATCACTGCTGTCTAGAGCCCACATTTCTTACAGATTTCTTCTGTTTTTCCCTAATTTTCTTTCTCTGTCCCAGGATCTCATCAAGGCCAGCACATTAGATTTACTAGTCACATCTCTTCAGATGCCTCTGGGTTTGACATTGTATCAGATTCTCTCTGTTTTTGATGACCACGACAGTTCTGAGGCTGATTGGTCAAGTAGTTTCTAGAACATTTCTCAGTTGTCATTTGCCTGATATGTTGCATCCTGAGATCTCTTGAACTCCCAAATGCTCTTTAAAAATATTTTCGTATACCTTAAAGTTTATTTTTAGCAGCATAAAATGTTTGGTATTTTTATAGACCTTTGTCGTTTTGTCTTTACCCCTACAGTATTACACAGAATAGTTTCACTGTCATGAAAACTCCCCTGGGCTTTACCTGACTAGCCAGCTCCCGCTCCACTGAACCCCTAAAAGCCATGGATCTGTTTGCCATGTTTTTTTTTTTTTTTTTTTTGAGGGGGCTAAAATATTTGATTGTTGTTATTAGGTGCAATCAAGCTGATTTCAACTCACGGAGACCCAAGTACAACAGAACAAAACACCGCCCCGTTTTTGCCAGCCGTTGCTGTGTTTGAGCCCGCTGTTGAAGGCACTGTGTCAGTCCGTCTTGTTGATGGTCATCTTCTTTTCCACTGACCTGTACCTTACCAGGCGTGATGTTCTTCTCCGGTTCCCTCCTGGTACCGTGTCTAAAGTGCTCAAGATGAAGTCTCGGCATCCTCACTTATAAGGAACATTCTGGCTGTACTTCTTCCGAGACAGATCCATGTGTCCTTCTGACAGTCCGTGATGTGTTCAATATTCTTCCCCAACACCATGCTTCAAAGCATAAGTTCTTCTTCAGGCTTTCTGATAGTTTGTCCAGCTTTTGCAAGCACGTAAAACAATTGAAGATGCCATGGCTTGTTGGGTGATGTGCACCCCAGTCCTCACTACCAGACAGTTACAGTAATCACATGTGCCCTTTTCAGACTGGCTTGTTTGACTAAGCAGTATGCATTTATGTTTACTTGATGTCTTTTCACAAAAACAAAACAAAATGAAAAAAAAACACTGCTGTTGAATAGATTCCAACTCATAGTGACCCTATAGACAGAGTTGAACTGACCCATAGAATTTCCAGCGAGTGCCTGGTGGATTTGAACTGCCAATCTCTTTACGGTTAGCAGCGGTAGCATTTAACTGCTGTGCATCAGCAGACTTTCCATGTCTTTCCACAGCTCGCTTCTTTGCATCATCTAATAATACCCTATAGGATGAGATACCACAATTTGTTTCTATCGGTTGCCTATTGGAGACAATCTCGGTTGTGTTTAGTTTTTGGTGGTCGTGAGTAAAGCTGTGGGCAACTTTTATGTGCACGTTTTTGTTTGGACATACTTTTTCAAATCACTTTGGTAAACACATGTCTTGGTAGTTTTATATTCTTTTCAGAGTTTATAACCTTTGTCTTTTCTGATTGCTTTTAACATTATGGCCATGAGTCAGATCTGACTCGACGGCACTTGGCTGGCTGGCTTTAACATTATGATTGTGTCCTTTAATGGGGTGTGTTGCTATTTGGAGACAATCTGGAGTGGCTGGCAGACAAGACTATCCCTTTGGCTTTTCCACCGAAATGCTCATGCCAGAATTATTTTTAATTTCAGTCTGGCAGCAGATTCAGATGCTTGATGGAAACAACTTTATCTCAAAGATGCGTTTAACCCCCTTGGCTACCCGAATCACGGTAATTCCATGTGTATAGGTGTTATGCTCCCTACCAATGTGTGTCAATTTGGGTAGGCCGTGATTCTCAGTGTTGTGTGATCGTCCATTGTCTTAATGATCTGAGGTGATCAGTCTGTATGTTGAGTCAGTCTCTTTTGAGACATACAAAAGAACTGAACAGAGAGGGAAGGGACGTCATACAGCCAAAAAAGAAGCACTTGGAGTGTGGTTTGTCCTTTGGACCTGGAATCTTTATTCTGAGAAGACCCTAGACTAGGGGAAGACTCATGACAAAGCTCTTCCCCAGAGCTGACAGACAGAGAAGGCCTTACCCTGAAGCTGGTACCCTGAATTCAGACATTTAGACTCTTAGACTTCGAGAGAATAAAGTTCTGTTTGTCAACGCCATCGTCCATTTGTGGTGTTTCTGTTACAGCAGCACTAGATGACTGCAGACAGCAGAGAACTGCTCCAGAGTGTTTTCAGTGCTGTGACCTTTCAGAAGCAGATCCCCACATCTGGCTGTGTTTGAACCATGAACCTTTTGTCTGGGGGTCAAACACTTAACTGTCTGTGCTCCCTAGGGACCTATCAACTTAAAGGCGGTCACAGCAACAAGGAGCTCTTTGAGAAAAGTGAAGGCTAATCACAGGGCCTGAAGAGTCAGGATAGTTTTATTAATTGACTCATGAGTATGTCACTGGAAGGGTTAATATGTCTGCACGGCTAAGAAAAGAAGCCCATAATTCCTAGGGAATTTGTGGAGTGGGAGGAGCAAGGAAGTCCCTCTGGGATCCTATAAAAGTTCTAAGAATGTTGAAGGTTGGCACCCAGTCCAGCCCAAGTCTTTGAGCCAGTTTTTCTGTGGAAAAGAACATTTTTAATGATACTTTTAAGTTTGAAAGGTCAGAACATGTTTGTGTGCTGTATGTACAAAGATACCTTTTGAGTTTACTTAAAAATTTAAGCAGAGGATGCGAGTTTTTTTTTTTTTTGTAGGGGATTTTTTGTGGGGACCAAGAGAAGTTCTTCTAAGGTAATTTAAAAAGTTTAGTCAGCAGTCCAGTGCAGATGTTATTCAGACTGAACACTGACTCTAAAACCCAACCCAACTCAACCCACTGCGGTCAAGTTGATTCTGATTCCTAGAGACCCCGTGAGGACAGAGTAGAACCACCCCTGAGGGTTTCCAAGGAGTGGCTAGTGAATTTCAGTTGTCAACTGTTGCCTAGCAACCGAGCTCTTAATCACTGTGCCACCAGGGGTCCAAAAACTTCGGGAATCTGCAAGATTTGGCTGTAAGTATTTCTGCAGTCTTGATAAACTGGAATCTGTTTCAGCTGCATTGGGAATGGCAATGGTTCTTTTTACAATGAGATGACAACTTGTTTTGTCTGTTTTGTAAATTGACTGTATAGAGATTTTATTTTCTGAAAACAGAATGAAACAAAAAACCCACTGCCACTAAGTGGATTTGGACTCACAACAACCCTATAAGACAGAGTAGAACTACTCCCTAGAGTTTCCGAGGAGCACCTGTTGGGTTGGAAATGTTGATCTCTAACTGCCAGCTGAGTTCTTAACCACCATGTGGCCAGGGTTTTAATTATACATCATTTTCTGAAACTTGGGAATACTGACTTGTTTTGTGAATACTACTGGTTAGAGACCAGTCCATTTCTTTGACTTTGCACTTCTTTTTTTCTAAAATACTTCAAATTGTTTTAGAGACCCAAATACTTGACTGGAATATATGATAAAAACAAACACACAAATACAGGAGTTAAAGAACAGTGTTGGATTGGTGAGAGAATTCACATTTTTTAGAAGAAGAGTTATGAACTGCTGGTGTGGACAGTAGAAACTGTATTAGTCAGGTGGCTTTAGTTGTGTGAGATTTTGGATTAACCTCTCCTTTCAAAGGACAGACACCTATTTAAATTTTTAACAAGCATTTCCCACCTGGCTGTTTGATTTCCCTGAATGCCCTCACCCAGTATTAAATGCCTTGTAAGCTTCCTCTTTATTGCTGGGGTTGCAAAAATTGTCATGAATTAAATATACTGTCAACGGAGCTTAGCTAATCTATAAGCCATGATCATGTAACACAGCTTAGCTTGACTTTCTATGACAGATGTCGTAAAAGTTGTTTTTGTTTTCACCACAGACCTCTCTGATAATCAGTCTGTATGGTGTCTCACAGCTAGCCCTTTCCTATAACTGGAGTGAGGAAGTTCTAAGGCTCATTGTGTATGTCATGTCTTTTACTTGTGGGAGATGAGAAGCTAATGTTGATGGCTTGTGTCTCAGTCATCTGGTGCTGCTGTAACAGGAACATCACAAGTGGATGGCTTTAACAAGAGAAATTTTACTCTCTCACGGCGCAGTAGGCTACAAGTCCAGACTCAAAGCATCAGCTGCAGGGGAAGGCTTTCTCAGTTGGCTCTGGAGGAAGACTGCTGTCATCGATCTTCCCCTGACTAGCTGCTTCTGAGGCACAGGGACTCCAGGTCCAGAGGATGTAAACTTCTCTTGGCGCTGCCTCTTTTCTGACCGTATGAAGTCCCCAGCTCTCTGCTTGCTTCCCTTTCCTCTGTATCCCAAGAGATTGCCTCAAGGCACCATAAAATCTTATAGATTGTGTCCTGTCTCACTAATACAACCACAGCCCATCCTCCTTTATTTAACATCGTAGAGTCAGGATTTACATCACATAATACCAGGAATCACGGCCTAATCAGATGGTTATACACATTGTTGGGGTGACACTACTGAATCTGTGACACCTTGCTTAAAAAAGGAAAAAAACGCTGGACGTTCTCATTCAAAAGTGTAACAACTCATCACAGTGTCTTCAGAAACTCCACTTCTCAGAACAAGGACCCATGCAAATGTTTTTACCAGAGGATGCTTTCCCAGAGGAAGAACCCAGGTTTTAGGCTGCAGTAAACTTGGGTTGATTTCCAGGCTCCCACCTAGGTATCGAGGGCATTTTGATAAGTAAGTGAATGTTCCTCGGTCTCAGTTAGTCCATCTTAAAGAGTGATAGAGAATGCCTTAGTCATAGGTTCTCATATGTTGCAACGGGATTGCCAAATAGGAAGCATCCAACATGGTACCTGGCAAGTGCAACAAATACCCAGACAAAAAATCCACCTCTGTTGAGTCAATTCTAACTCACAGCAACCCTATAGGACAGAGTAGAACTGCCCCACAGAGTTTCCAAGGAGTGCCTGGCAGATTTGAACTGCTAATCTTTTGTTAAACAGCTGTAGCCCTTAACCACTATACTAGGGCTTCCGCTAGGTAAAACCCACTCCAAACCAAACCTGCTGCCTGGCAAGTGAAACAAATACCCAAACCAAAAAATCCACCACTGTTGAGTCAATTTCAACTTACAGCAGCACTATAGACAGAGGAGAGCTGCCTCACAGGGTTTCCCACGAGTGCCTGGTGGATTTCAACTGCCGAATTTTTGGTTAGCAGATGTAGCACTTAATCACTACACCACCACGGTTTCCACTATTAAGTGAAGGGACCTCAGAATTGCAGAAAATTGACTAGCGGACCAGATGTTCATCAGCTGTATTGTGGACTGAGATGTGTCCCCTCAGATGGTGTGTAACGATTAGACTGGGCTGTGATTCCCAGCGTTCTGTGCTTTTCCTCTGTTATGTGATTTCGCTGTGCTGTAAATCCTAATCTCTGCCTGTGGTTGATAGACTGGTTTATGTTAAAGAGGACTACGCTGGGACTGTAACATCCTTCCAGAGGTCACCTCTCTGGAGTGTGGTCTCACCACCTCTTATCCTACGAGAGGGAAGAAGGAAACAAGCAGAGAATTGAGACCTCATACCATCAAGAAAGCAGCGTGGAGTGCAGTGCAGCCTTCACACCTGAGGTTCTGGTTCTGAGATGCTCTCAGACCAAAGAAGACTGATGCAACATGAGGACCTTCCTCCAGAGCCAGAGAGGGGGACAGAGAGAGAGCGTTCCCCTGGAGCCAGCACCCTGAATCGAGACTGCCAGCCCACTGTAGACCATGTGAAAATGAGCCTTTCTTTGTTAGGGCGCTGCTGTGGCAGTGCTTCTGTTAGAGCGGGACCAGAGGACCGAGACACCCGGGTTTTAGCTTACCACTGAGTTTCAGAGAGTTCTTCACCACTGTGCATTCCCAAACTCTGCCAGAGCAGAGCTAAGGCAGGCAGCTTCCGTGGGGTGGGCAGGTGAAGACGTCCGGAGGCTTTGGCTATCTGCTCTCACATCTTATCGGAGCTTTCCAAAACAGTGAATGCCAACACATCGGCAGCAACTGTGGGCAATTCTTGAATACGTACTGGGTTTTGGCTATTCCGTGTATTCAGGATATGAAAGAAGTGCTGAATCGGAAGACAGAAGACACAAACGTGTCCTCTAGCTCCTTCTCTTACTACCAGTTCTTACATGGATATTTCACCGTAGATCTGGGCTTCCGTTTTCTCATCTGCTTGTCTACTTTGTCTCCTCCTGATAGTTATGAGGAGAATCAAATGCACTGGTTAATGAGTCAAAGTATAAAGCCCTGTACAACTAACTGTTCACTATTATTTTCTGGCCTGGATGATGAACCAGGCCATGCACCATAGCCCAGAGGAGATACAAGAATTGAAACAGATTGATTTTATTATAAAATACTGCTTTGATTCTCAAAGGGAATGATTCTCAAAGGAGTAAACAGATATTGTCAAGGTACAGAAACAGTTTATGTAGATCACATGGAAGTCCTTATAGACACAGTTACATGCACACTACAGACAGACAGATAATAAAGCATTTCTCAGTAACGATGTCCTATTTTTGACAGCTCACGGAGTCCACATTATGAAGCTCTGGTAGTCATGTTTATTGCTTTATTAAACAATTAAAGCTGTATCACTCGCACAACTTGTTGTATTCAAGTTCAAAGGACACCGTTATTGGAAGACCCTTTTATTTATTTTGAGAAACAAAGGCGGTCCCCTCAGAGTTCTCAGAAATTAAAACTGGATTGTTTTGAGAAACACCAGTGATCTGAAGGTTTATTATGAATGTTAGGACTTAATAACTCAATTATATAATAAGTTATAATATGTACGTATTTCATACGTGTGTGTATGTATTTTTCAATAATGTAATATGTTTAAAGGTAACAAGATTTTACACTTTTAAAGAGGTTAAGTAAAATGAGGATTATTTTTTTTAGATTATCTAGTCTACCTTCTAATACGGGCATAAGCTTCAGAGACTTGGTCGCTGAACCCCGATTCTTCAAAACGAAGCAGGCAGTGGCCAGGAATTGACAGCATGGTTTAGCCATAGGAGATGTGCTGCAAAAAGAGTTTCACACAGCATCACACAGCACAACACAGCACAACACAGACAACAAGATGTAGTCAGGCCAGGTGTGTAGAGAAAGACAGTAGAGAGACGCCTTCAGTTTGAAAACTAAACTCTTTTATTGAAAATATGCCTGGAAACCAGAACATATAAAAATTGTTCATGGATTTCAAATGAAGAATAATGACAGAAATCAGTTATGGCTGGAGAGAGAATAAAACACTGCTTATTCAAAAATCATGTTCAAAGAATCCAATGGAACAGGCAGGCTACTCATTGAGGGTGAGTTTCAGAGGTTTCCAGAAAGCACTCGATTTAAAAATCGGTAGCATGTTTTGGTTACATTTGCAGAAGAACTCTGTACTGTTTTCTTTTGTAATCTGACTGGAATTTTAATTTTTGCCATGTTCAAGAGATTCTCAAGTGTTTTTTAAATCCTCTTTGAAATGTTTTTCTTTACTTGGCTCTTCATGTCAACTCAATCAACTCAAAGAACAGTGCTTTTAAAAGAAAAAATGTTAAAATAAAATACTATCCTCTATGTTTTGAATCTATTATGTTTTACCAAACACTTTTATGATTCATTTATGTGACTTTGTGACATCAACATTTATTAGTCTGGATTTTCACGCACATACTACTGTTTAAATCTTATGTTACATTGCAATATATTCACATATTGCTTTAATAATATGAAGAAGGAGTAAGACAGATGGTTTACTCCAACCAAATTTTCTCATTTTGTGTAAAGAGCAACTTTATGGAGATGAATTTTTTCCAGCAATTTTTTCTTCTGAACAGATACAGCATTCCTGAAGTATGAGGCTAAGCATCACTTTTTAAAAATAGTTCAAGCTGTTCAAAAGGAATTATTATTTCTATAACCTCCCCAAGCAGAACTTCATATTACAGCTCAATTATTTTCTATTAACCATGTAACAGTGTTACCCGTTGCCTTCAGGTTGATTGTGACACACAGCAACCAGAAAGAATAGAAAAGAAGTGCCCTGTCGAGTTTCCGAGAAGTGCCTCAGGGATTCCAATGGCTGACCTTTTCACTAGCAGCCCATCTCTTAACCACTGTGCTACCAGGGCTCCAGAAACAACCACATAACTCATCTGAAAGAAGAGGAGAAAGTCAGTGTAAGGCTAGTGTCTCTAATGTCTTAAAAAAACAAATTAAATGAATTAATAAATTTCACAACTCAGTTGATGAATTGTCACGTGCTTTGCTGTGTGTATTCTCAGCAACAACAAAATAAATAAAATCGAGAAGAAAAAAAATTTCTTCCTGTGAGGTTATGCTTATGTAACTCAGATGTTAGCTTTCTTGTAGAAGCGCTTCGTTCACAGCGGGTAGAAAGCTTTTCTTAAGACATCTGCAAATTCCTGATGGCTTACATCTGATAGTGATGTTTGACTTTCTGCCACAATAAACGTTAACCTTGTTGTAGATTGAGTTGTGTCCCCACAAAATGTGTGTCCACTTGGCTAGCCTGTGACCCACAGTATTGTGTGATTGTTCACCGTTGGGTCACCTGATGTAATTTTTCCTACATGCTGTAAATCCCAGCTCTTCAACGTTGATGAGATGGGATCAGCGCCACTATGTCAATGAGGCAGGATTCAATCTACAAGATTGAACTGTGTCTTGGGCCATTCTCTTTTGAGACATAAAAGAAAGAAATGAGCAGAGAGACATGGGGACCTCACACCACCAAGAAAGCAGCCCTGGGATCGCAGTACAGCCCTGGGACCCTAGTTCTCTTCACCATGTAACTCCTCAACCCAGGGAAGATAGACGACAAGGATCTTCCCCCAGAGCTGACACAGAGAATAAGTCTTTGACTGGAGTTGGCGCCTGAATTTAGACTTCTAGCTTTCTAGACTATGCAAGAGTAAACTTCTGTTTGTTAAAGCCATCCACTTGTGCTATTCCTGTTACAGCAGCACTAAGAGACTGAGACTCCATCCACTCTGGTATTTGTTTGGTGACTAAGATGCCACCCACTGGGGTACAGCCGCATCAGATGACTAGGCCAGACTTCAGGTACATCTTCCCCTAAAAAATTTAAACTAAAACGAGAACGATGGTTTTTATTAGGAAAACGAATAAAAAATGTGAGTCAACACAAGACCTTTAAGTGATCACCTTTAAGTGATCACCGTTCCTCTTCTGTGTTCTCAGAGCACTGTGTGCTCACAGCACTTCAGAATTTAGGTCCATCACACTAAAGCTGTTTGTGTTAATATCAGTTTCCCAAATAGGATGCCAGGCTGTGAAAGACAGAGACCGTCTTTATGTTTCCAGTGTATTCAACATGTTGAATGAATAAAGAACTCTACAGACGAATGAAAGGATATAAACATGAATTTGGCAAAGTTTTTAAAATATTTATGGGTGTGACTTACTGTAAAAATATATATTATATTTGGGTGATAGATATGTATACACACACATATATTTCATGTATCTAAAATATGTATACAGATACACATACAAAACAAAGGAATCATCAGATAATATTTCTCTTACTCCATGGACTCCCTCTGATTCTTTCTGTTTTACTCTCTGTAATTTAAAAAGAAAAGAAAAGGCTCATCAATGAGTCAAACTGAGTTTATAAAGTAGAAATGACTAGAATCTGCCACATGGTAAACTCTGATTTGTGAAGCAGAAAAGAAGACAGGTGAATAGACGCTGACTGTGTCATGCTAAAAATGCTGAAAGCGGAAAAGAGGTTCTTGAAGGCAAACTTCTAGAGATGGCTTCAGCAACGTAGTTTAACTCCATTTGAACTTTAACACTTTTAGAATTGGGATATCTGGAGGGAAGAGAAACATCCTAATGTCTAGCAGATAAGAATGAGAGCAGGCAAAGGCAGGGGAGTGAGAGACCGTAGCAAGGAGATGGGACAGAAGTGTAAAGTACTGGGTTGGGGAATTCATTACCAAGTCAAACAATGCACTCCATCTGTCTGTCTTTCTGTCATCTGTATCTGTCAACTGTCTTTCATCTGTCTATTTATCATCTATTTTTTTATTATCGACCTGTCTATCACCCATCTTCTGTGTGTAAGTCTCTCATCTATCTGTGTTCTACCACCTTTGTGATTATCTGTCAGCTGTCTATCTTCTGTCTGCCTGTCAAACATCTATCTATATACCTACCTTGTCATCTATTTATCTCTCTAGCTTTCTATCAATCTACTTATCTACCTATATAATAAAAGATCAGAGAAGCATCAGCAAAAAGCATACCTCTCACTCATCAGAAATGAATACAGTTGGGGAGAACAGCTAGTCTATTAAAACGTAACATGGTGATAAATTTCAAGTTAGTCTGGAATTTAGAAACCCTGGGTGGTGCAATGATTAGTGCACTCAGCCAGTAATCTGAAGGTTGATGGGTCAAGTGCCCCCAGAGGCACCTGTGAAGAAAGGCCTGGCAGTCTACTTCTGAAAAATTCACCATTGAGGCCCTGTGAAGCAAGATCTTACTCTGACAGATCGGGTTACTGTGAGTCAGAATCTACCTGATAACAAGTGATTTACTTTGGAGAGCTGAGAGGGAGAGGTATCTGGCTTTCTAGCGTAGGAAGCCAAAATAAAGCTGGGATAACCCTTTGTGTCCTGAGCCTGACCATCTGAGGGGATATCAGCAGCAGTGGCAGGAGTAGAAAAGGATGTTCTGTTTGAGTCAGCTTTTTGGGGTATTTCCAAGGCATAGTTACTTAGGGGGAATTTCAAATATCTGACTTTATCTTTTTCTATTGAAATTCATAGTGGTTATTTGTATCTAAAGATTTCTAGTCTCTTTGACAATTGTTTGTTCACTTCCAGTGTGACATGATATCAGGATTTGGGGTATAATTTTTAAATCATGAATTATTTTCATTTGCATAATTTGAATTTGGATAATTTCAGTATCAAGAATCCTAGAAATTAACTGAATCAGACTGCTCTTGGCCAAAACCAAACCTATTGCTTCTGAGTCAATTCTTTCTCACAGCAACTCTATAGGACAGAGCAGAACTGCCTCAAAGGCTTTCCAAGACTATCATCTCTACAGAAGCGGACTACTACATCATTCTCCTGTGGAACACTGAGTGGGTTCCAACCACTGACCTTTCAGTTTGTAGTTGAGCACTTTAACCACTGCAGTACCAGGACCTCTTTTGCTTACAGCGTGGTCCTTGAAAATACATGGCTTAAAGTTCTTGAGATTCAGCATACGATGGTTGCTTCAAACAAAATAACAAAAATGCGAGCAGTCAAAATTTAAATGACACCATCATCAACAACAAATAAGCAACAACGCAAGTCCCCAAGAAACGAACTCTGTTGCAGAAATAATCTGAACACTATACAACACTCAGAGCCTCGGTGACACAGTGACCAAAAGGTCGGCAGTTCGAGTCCACCAGCTGGTTCCAACTCATACTGACACTGTGCACAACAAAATGGAACACTGCCCAGTCTTGCACCATGTCCACAGTTGTTCTGATGCTTAAGCCCATTGTTGTGGCCACTGTGTCAATCCAACTCGTAGAGGGTCTTCTTCGTTTTCGCTGACACTCTGCTCTACCAAGAATGATGTACTTCTCTGATGACTGATACTTCCTGACAACCGGTCCGAATTATGTAAGACGCAGTCTCACCATCTTTGCTCCCAAGGAGCACTCTGGTTGTCCTTTTTCCAGAAAAGATCTGTTTGTTCTTTTGGTGGCCCATGGGAATTTCAACATTCTGCTCCACGCCACAGTTCAAAGTCATCTTTTCTTCTGTCTTCTTCACTCATTGTGCAGTTTTCGCATGCATATGAAGAGATTGAAAATGCCATGGCTTGGGTCAGATGCACTATAATCTTCACGATGACATCTTCACTTTTCACTAGAGCTCTCTGGGACAGTCTTACTCTGCCTGGTGGGTCTCTAGGAGCTGGAACGAAAACTTAGGCCCCGAACAAGATTTCCAAAAGTCACTAGAGTTCAGAAATTCTTTCCAAGGCTGTCCTCATCTCCTCCTGCTTTTATCTCTCTTCTTAACCAACCCCCAAAACCCAAAAAACCACAAACCTCCAAACCTCTGCCATTGAGTCGATGTCAAATCATAACCACTGTATAGGACGGAACAGAACTGCCCCATGAAGTTTGCAAGAATATCTGGTGAAATCAAACAGCTGACCTTTTGGTTGGCAGCTGAAGCTCTTAACCAGTATGTCAGTGGGGTTAAGAAAATACAGAAGCTGACTCTGTCATGTATGTATTTTAGGCAAAAACCAAACTCAAGTGATACAGAACTGTGATACAAGCATTGTTTTACTAGGAAAAAAAAAAGAACTAGATCAATCCTCTTATGGCTTAATAACATTACTCAAGTGTATTTTCAGGATGAGTCTTATTATTTGGGATAAATCCCTCTGAAAAAAAATCATAAATTAAAAAAAAATCTATCATTGATTTATTTTGACACCATAATTTTATGTGAAATGGAAATGCTCTATTTGCTAGTGTTTTTCTTCCTCAGAGTGAAAAGTCATCTGTGATAAGGACACAAATCAAAGAAATAGAACAATACTCACATTTCCAGGATTATTTTGAGTCATCATGTATCTGGCACCCTCATGCATCAGAGGGGAATTGCATGTCTACAGCTTTAGGTTTGCTCACATGTTTATGGCATACAACAGATCCTCATACTCTGTAATCACAAAGCAATGCTCTTGATGAAGTCTATTTTACACGTCCTTACGGTTTCTCTGCGGTTGGTCCAAAGCTATATCACGCTGTTTATGAGGCAAAGCACGATGCCCAGCCAGCCCCTTATGAGATCCATTCGA
This sequence comes from Heterohyrax brucei, assembly GCA_028571685.1. NCBI lineage: Eukaryota > Metazoa > Chordata > Mammalia > Hyracoidea > Procaviidae > Heterohyrax > Heterohyrax brucei. Next base: position 67,120,526 of record CM053163.1, on the reverse strand, counting down.
GGTCAGGAAAGGAAACTGTAAAGTAGCCAAGCTGAGCGGTTGACAGTGTGTGAGACAGGCTTTCTTGTTGATGAGCTGCAGGCGTGGAGGAAACACTCTTTCTAGATACCACGAAGCAGTGCCCTAAGTGCGCTCTGTAACAGAGGACTGCAGGAATTAGTATTCCCAGTTACCTTTACTGAATCTCAGGTGATGCCCAGTTGAGAAAAAGACACATTCTTTAGAAGTCTTTCTAACTCCTAATCTGTGTTAAAATATTTCCTGAACATTGTTGTTGTTAGTTGATGTCTGGTCAGCTCTGACTGATAGCAATCTTATACTTGCAGCTAGTAGAAGAAAACACTGTCTAATCTGTGCATTCTCATGTGCTTGATATGTCTGAGTCATTGTCACAGCTATGGTGCCAATCCATGACTTGAAGCATTTCCCTCACTTTCGCTGCCCTTGTGATCTACCAAACATGAATCCTTTTCTAGTGACTGGCCTTTCCTGATGACTTGTCCAAAGGAAACAAGACAAAGTTTTGCCATCCTTGCTTCTAAGAAACATTATGGTTGTGCTGCGTCCAAGATAGTTTTGTTCATTCTACCGGCAGCCCATGGTGTAGGCAACATTCTTCACCAATGCCACAGTTCAAATATATGGACTCTTCTTCAATCTTCATGTGTCATTTTACAGCTTTCAGATATATTTCTTAAGCATCAGAGTTGATAATGACAACCCTTAAAATAAAAAAAGTAAAACGTCGGTCTTGTATGACCAGAGCTTTGCTAGAACAGTTAACTAATAACAAGCAAAACTGAATTGAAACCCAGAAAGCTTTATTAGTTCAGTGTTGCCTTTTGGAGACAAGGTTACATGGGTCAATAAAGAAAGATTATTCTTCCCAGATGACAAGACGATTTATAAGAAACTAGTGACTCAGAATCTAGTTGTTTTCTCTGTTAGCAATTTGCTGTGGGTTTAAATGACAAAAGGAGAGAAGGTGGTACGAAGTATCACCAATTCCAAGCCCGTACAATCACTATTAACTTTGGATGAGAATCTGAAAAATGGAACTTGAATCATGACAAGGAGAATAATTCTAAGGCTTTTGAAATGTGATACTACTGCTGATCACTGAGTGTAATTGTTATAAAGCATCAACAAGAATCTGTACTAAAAAATGATTTAGATGATCTGTTCTTCCTACTAGTGCAAAAAAAGTACATAATGGAAAATTCACTTTGCTAAAACTCTTTGGGAAACCCTGGTGGCATATTGCATTAAGTGCTATGTCTGCTAACCGAGAGGTCAGCAGTTCAAATCTTCCAGGTTCTCCCTGGAAACTCTATGGATCAGTTAGGGTCACTATAAGTCAGAACTGACTCGATGGTGGTAGGTTTTTTTTTTTTTGGTAAGACTTTTTGAGAAACTATGCAAACGAAGCCACAACAACACTGAGAAAACGTCTACGGCAGGACAGAGCCCAGGAGGCCTGTTTTAGGTCCTAATGATCGGGAAGGCAAGAGTGTGCAAAAGCAATCAAGCGAGGCGGGATGTGGGAAACCCAGCCATGGTCAACTCAGCACGCAGCTGACTTAAATGCAGCCCGTGTCACCAGATTTATGTAAAATTGTGAAGGAGGTAGTTTGGGGATTTGGCACCAAACAACCATTTTTCACTCTCATATCTGGTGAATGGGGGGTGGGTAAGATTGCATTGCTGGCTGGAAGGAGAAGGCTAAAGACCACTTTCTCAGATTCCTTTTTAAAGTTTTCTACCTTGGACGTTATTCATACCCACCTGCACGTAAGTATCCATGAATGTGCATCAGCCCATAACGCCACCGTTAGTTCAACTTTTGCTTTTTCCAGAATTTTCATTGTTTGTCCCAACTGAATGCTCCCGTCCATGTTTCTCATCTGAGACTAATCTGGTAAATCCCTGGGCACTGAGTAAGCCTTACAAAGCATTCTTTTTGGCCTGGCTGGAAGATCTCTGCTTAAGTATCTTTCCAAGCCTTAGATTTATCATCATTAAGATTGAGCCAACGTACTAACGTCATGGGGTTACTTTAAGGATGCACTGGAGCTGCTTCTATAAACAACCTGGTATCCTGGAACTTGGCACAGAGCTGGTTCTTGGGTGCCCTTGGTCTCCTGAACCATGCTGCTTAGAAGGAATTCTGCCCATATGCAAAGATGGTATGTGGTAGTCCTAAAATACTCTTCCTTCTTTTTTTCCAAGTCCGTCTGTCTGAAATAAACATCATATTCTCATTGGTCACTATAAAAAAAGTAATCCTCAAGGTTGAGCCATTTCAAGGTCTGGTGGACACATCTCAGGTGCAGATTGAGAAAGCCACACAGGTGTTTCTGAACTACTTATGAGATAGCTTTTGCACACACCTGCCCCAACCTGCCCCCCGACATCACCACTTTTAAGGAGTCTTTTTTTGATTTGCTTTGTTTACCGCCTTTCTTGGAAGAGATACAAGCCGGAGACAGGGTCTGAGGAGGACCTGGAATGCCTTCCACTTTAACTGTTCTGTCACCCCAAGCAGCATCAAAGAAGTATAAAGTCCTTTTGTGAGATCCGAGGCCCTGCAAATCATTTATTTATTTATTTGCAAATCTGCCTCTTCATTTTTCACAGGATCAAGACAGAAGCCTCCATAAGAAGGTAAGATTTCCATAGTTGGGTTTTCAGGAATCTGTAGAGAATTCTCTAGCTTTTATAAATGTTGAGACAGCAACAGCTGGCATCTTAAAACAACAACATGTATTCTGGTTTCTGGATTTTCTGAGGAAAAACTGAGACTTGGCTCTTAGGAAAATACAGCCTTCTAGAGCTACAAAAAACTTTTGCATGCATTTTCATATTTGCGTCAGTTCAGAGTCAAATGTACTTTATTTAAGTTACCATTAAAATAAGGAAGAAGTATACGATGAAAAAAATATTGTTCAGGAAACAAAATGCTATGCAAAGAGTTCAAGATTTTTTTTTTCTGCAGGTGGTATTGGGTACTATGAAGGGACACACTGCTATGTTACACTTCCTAATTCTTTATTTTGGAGAAGAAACTTAAATATTTCTACACTACAGATCTTTAATACCTATAATTGATTAGTAAAATTTAGACTGCATACTACTTTTGGAATCTAAAATGTTACCGTCATCAATAATACAGTCTACTATGATGATAAAGTCATAGAATTATATAATTGTATAATTTAACAGATGATACTTTTGACTTATCTGTGTTAGTCTGTTTTTAATAAGCTTTAATTAATTAGCTAATTACTTTGTGATTAAAAGTTATTTATATTTACTCATAAGGAGCATGGCAGGGCCCTGGTCATGCAGTGGTTAAGAGCTTGGTTGGTAACCAAAAGGCCTGCAGAGTTTGAATTCACCAGGCAGTGCTTGGAAAACCTATGCGTCCATTCTGCTCTTATTTACACAGTCGCTAAGAGTTGGAGTCAACGGCAAAGGGTCTAACAAGCAGCCCGAGTGACCAAAGCGGTTTGCTATCAGCTGCAAACCCAACGGTTGGTGGCCCAAAGCTACCCGGTAGCTCCACAGAAGAGAAGCCCCCATGATGCATTTCTGCGAAGATTACAGCCAAGACAGCCCTAAGGAGTACTCTACCCCATGACGCACAATTGTTACCATGAGTTACAATCAACACCAGGACAGCTAACAACACCGGAGTATTTACTAATATTTTTCTAAGGTAATTTTTTTCCCCTCCAGTCATCAATGGGTGCTTTGTAAGTCTCCCATGCTTGCTATACTCCAGAGAAAGCTGGGAGACCAGGCTGGCTGCCAATTTGGCTGTGGATTGTGTCTGAAAATGGCACCCACGACTCAACTCGAGAGGAGATGCTTAGGCTCCCACACTCGTAAAAGCGGCTGTAACACTCCTCCTTTTATTCTGCAGACATCAGAGAGATAAATAAGCTAATTAAAGGAGTCTGAATGTATGGGACTGCATACACAAACCTGAGGTAGGTCTACTCTCAGGATGACAGTGAACAGCAAGCATGTTCAAAACCTGAAGAGTGCCTGCAAGGGAGGCCAGGTCTTTTTTTATGGTGCCTTCACACAGACGCTTGGGAGGTGGAAAAGACTTACAAGCTGCACAGTTGAGGAGGTTTAAGAGCCCTGATCCTGCCAGAGGCACTGTGGGGTGTGGACAGTGGCAACACTCCTGTCTGGCAGCTCTTTTTTGGGAGGGGAGTGTTGTAGGTGTCGTATATGTGGAGCGCTAGTGGTACAGTGGTTGGCAGCTTGTCTGCTAGCCAGAAATTTGGCAGTATGGAGCTGCTGTCATCTGCTTGAAAACCCTAGGAGGCAGTTCTATTCAGTGCAGTAGGGTCCGTCAATGGCGATACGTGTTGTATTATTAAGATATGGGATGTTCTTTTAATTCTATTAATAAAGTCTTTGGATGAGCAAAAGTTTGATTCTTAATAGTTCCCATTTATCTATTTTTCTCTTCTGTTGATTGTGGTTTGTTTGACAGATTTTGGAGTCTGTCCACATTGTATATTACAACTTCCATTGTTGTTCCTACCTTTTCTTGGATGAGCTTTATGGTTTTAGGTTTGATATTTAGGTCTTTTATCTAGTTGGAGTTGGTTTTTGTATAAGGTGTAAGATATGGATCTGGATTCAGTTTCTTGCAGATGGATATCCAATTTTGCCAGCCCCATTTGTTGAAGAGACTGTTTTTACCCCAGTTTAATGTCTTAGGGCCTTTGTCGAATATCAACTCTTCATAGGCAGATGATGTCATCTCTGGGGTCTCAATTCTGTTCCATTGATCAATCTGTCTGTTCTTGTACCAGTACCAGGCTGTTTTGAACACTGTGGCAGTGTAGTATGTTCTAAGGTCGGATAATGAGAGGCCTCCCTTGGACTTGGCAACGCAGAGTGACCATATATTGTATGCACTTTATGGGCTGACTTCTGGCTGGAGGAAGGAGAGTTGGAGAGGAGAAGAAAGGAGACTGTCAGGAGGATGAGACACATATGGAGCAGAGAGGAATAGTGTGCTGTCACCGGGCAGGGAGGGCAGTGGAAGCTGCATATAGGTGGGCATGTAAATTTAAACAGGAGTGTACATTTTCACTCAGTCATATTAAATTAAAAAAAAAAGATACAGGAGGCAAATCTAAAGCATTTATGATCATTCATGGTTGTCATTAGGGAGAAGGTGATTTTCGGAAACAGCTGACAGACGCAGGCAAACAGTGTCATCCTTTTAGTACTGGAGAGGGTTACACTGCTGTGCACAGATGGCCTTGGAGAGCAGAGGACTCAAGAGAACTGTCCTAAGGGAAGGAAAAGTTTTCTTGGCCAGTGAATGTTCAGCCTATCCGTTCTGTGGTACAGCCTATTTTGCGCGAAAATAATGAAGAAGAACTTAGAGAACGTTAACCTGGATGTCCTTGGTTGTTTGTGTTCTCACTGACAAACTAGACTCAGGATTCAGCTGAGCTGGGGCATACTGGTAAGCTCTAAGGGAAGCAAGTCAGAGCGTAGGACAGTGAACACACGCAGCGCTGTACTGTTGATGCCCATGTGTCTTATCAACTTGCACCTGACCATGAAGCTGGTCCAGGCTATTCCTAAGCAAATTCAGTGTTTCCGATGAAAGAGACCCATTCTCTGTGTCTGCTTGTTGCTGACAGGTCCAGGCTCCTGGCCATTTTGAAGTCCCAGTGTCTTGGATAGTATATAATACCATTTCATTTAAGAGACAGAGCATCTACAGAGAAAAATTGATTTTAATAAAAGACACACTCAAGGAGTTTGCAGCAACAATATTCAAAGGCTAAGAAATCATGGCCTAGTTTCAAAATCATAAATGTATATGACATGTACAGAACGGAGAAGAGGAGTGTGCTATCACCAGGCAGGGAGAGCAGTGGGAGCTGCTCATTGGTGAGTATACAAATTTATATTGGATTGTATATTCTCACTCAATCATAATAAAAAAAGAAGTTAAAAAAATCATAAATGTATTCCTGTACATAGACAAGCCCCAGGGTCTGATCGTCCCTCAACTCCTTACAAATCAGCCTCCATAAAATCTGTTACATGAAAAAGTCTAGGTTGCTGTAAAGGTACACTGTAATAGGTGCTACTTTGCAATGTACATCAAAACATTATTATTTTTACTGTCTTATTGATGCTAAAGATGTTTTAGTGTATCTGCAATTGTTTCTTGAATTTCTCTTTATGCTTCAAAAAGTCCCCTGTGTCCTGTACAGACATTTGATTGATTGGTGTTGGATAAGAACCACATCTAACTGTTCTAATTTACACACAAATTCAACTTAAATACAGATTTGGGAATGACACTCATCAGTAACCCAAGAACTGCCTGTTCTGGTAATAGTTTAAAATTCGTTGATGTCACAAAACTTCAGAAGGTTCTTAAACTCAGTAACTAGTAAACAACTTTGCCTTTAATTTTCCCCCATGCATTGCCTTTGACAATGAGCTTATTGAAATTAATTACTCTCTGAATGTAGGGACCTGACATGTTAAAACTGGTTTTGCTTTTGTTAATTTTTGTTGGGGGCAGCAAAGTTTGTGTGTCTAATTGGGAAGTAAAATATTATTTTTTGAATGGCTACATATTTTTCATTATTTTGCTAAGTCAAATACCAGTGTTATGTTCACTCCTTCTTATGTTCTTTTCCCTTCAGTGCACTGATTTTTTTCCTACTACATAAGAAAGTCTCGTGAAAAGAAAGTTCATTCAGTGAAAAGTGACAATCAAGTGAGAGTTAAAAAGGTTATAAAGGAGGAAGGGGCAATCTTGATAAAAGATGGAGAAAATGCATGCTTTGCTCCAGGAAGAGGAGTGGGTGTGATATTTACTCTTTTTGCTCAGTTTCAGGTATAAAAAAACTCTATCCATATAGACTTTATTTAAAAATTATCATACATATATGTGGCAACTCAGCCAGTGTAATTATTAAGACGAAAAACAAGCAAACTACAAAATAATACCACCAGATGTTTTTAAAATAGTAAGATTTCTGTTGAGAAATGACATCACTTTTCAGCTTAAATTCCTTTTTTGTGGGTGCCCTGGAGTTGGAATCTGACCATTGTGACGCACAAGGTTTTTTTGTTGTTAATGTTTTGGAAGAAGACCACGAGGACTTTCTTCCTCATCTCTCTTAGTTTGGACTCTCCACCTGTTCAGCATCACAGCAATAAATAAACCACCACTGAGAGGCAGATGTTGGCTATTGTTGAAGAGTGTTGGAGAGGAATCAAACCTGAGTCTCCTGTGTGGAATGAGAGAATTCTACCACTGAACCACTAAAACCAAAACCAGACCCACTGCCTTCTACTCGACTCATATGACCATGTAGGACAGAGTAGAATTGCCCCACAGTTCCCAAGGAGTAGCTAGTAGATTTGAATTCCCAACCTTTTAGGAAGCAACCATAGCTCTTAACCACTATGTCAATAGGATTTCTGCTGTACCACTAGTGCCTCTTAAAGGACTTTGCAGGGATGCAAAGATCCCATGTAGTTGGATCTCCCATCCTCCTGTGTCATCTAAGAGGTTCAGACTCCTCAGCCCTGCCGGCCTTTGCCAGGGCACTGTAGCAGCCCTGCTCCCTCATAATATAGTGCATGGAATCCCCTCTGTCTGGAATGGGTTCCGTCAAATCTTCCCAGGGTTCATCTCTGTTCCTATTTCACATCTCAGTTCAATTCTTATTTTCCCAAGGAACCTTTTCTTGATGTCTGCAGGCATACGTGTACTAACACTTATGTAGCTCTACGAATTCTTTACAAAACTTAGGACAGTTGTGATAATTTGTCTGTCTCCTGACATGCGACCATGAACTCCATGAAAGTGGCGTCACCTCTTTCATTCTTGTTTCTTAAGTGACTGCTGTGAGTCAGGTACAGTGGCGTACACGTATTCTTTCACTTCATTTGCCTAGGACTCGGAGGTAGGCTGATGGTTGTTGTTTCTGTTTTCCAAAGAAGGAATATGTGATGCAGAGGTATAAGTTAAATGGGCAGTGTACACCCTGAAACGTGGGCAAGTCAGGATTTGAATCCATGTATTTTGACTTGAGATCTTGTTTATCTAAACCATCAAATTATAATGATTTAACACTTGTTGGATAAGATATTAAAAAAAATCTCTTTGCTGCAAAGTCAATTCTGACTCCTAGCACCCCTGTAGGACAGAGTAGAACTGTCTCACAAGTTTTCAAGGGGCACCTGGCAGATTTGAACTGCTGAGCCTTTGGTTAGCAGCTGTAGCTCTTATCTAGCATGCCGTCAGCATTTCCAAATAAGATACCAGCGTACAAAAAATAAAGTAATAGAATAAAATGCTGTACTTTACATGTAATTACAACTTTCAGGAAATAAAGATGATAATATTTCATGCTATAATTTTATTTAATCTTTTCAAATGAGGACTTCAAAATTTGCTGTAGAGAATTTGTACAACTTGCGGCAGAGATACTGGTATCGGGTTGAACTATATAAAATTGATGATATTCAGCTATTTTTACTTCAAAAATGAAGTTTTTGTATTCTCTCAGCTAATGTCTCCTGGTATATTAAGTTAGAGGATGTGACATTTGTAGTTTTGAAGTAAAAATGGTTAAATATCACCAATTTTATACCATCCAGCCCAGTAGGTTAGAGAATATGAAATTTTGATTTTTGAAGTAAATATAGTCGAGTATCACTGATTCTATGTCATTCAACCCAATGCAATCCTTCTAATTTTAGCACAATTTTTTTAAAAAAGTTCCATTTACATATGAGATTTACATATGAACCTTCTATAAAGATGAAGAAAGGTGACAAGGTTTATGTCAAAGGAAAGTTGTTACTAAACTAAAATACAAAGAAAATGCATCGGGAGAAATTTCACAAACCTAGTGGAAGGACACCCCTTCCTTAGGCTACTTTCCGTCTGTCGAGATCATGGTTGTGCTGTTATTGGGACAGTTGTAACCTCAGAACACAGGCCCTTTGTTCTCATACAGCCTCTCTGAAGACCCTTTACCAGAAGCTTGTTCAGAATCCCACCTCACCCCCTTACCTGTATGTATGGTCCAGTGATGGAAAACAGTAACAAAATCCCAATGCCAAAAACAATCATACCCAACAACCACAGTCATCAAAGAAATCCACAGCAATGAGGAGCCCTGATGGCACAAGGTTTAAGAGCTTGGCTGTTAACCTGAAGTTTGGACTTTCTAACCCATCCTCCCCTTCGAGTTAAAAAAATCTGGCAATCTGCTTCACTGGTGCTCCTGTAAAGACTGTAAACAAGGAAACTGTATGTAGCAGGTCTAATCTGTCACATGCAGTCACTAGCCACACTGCCGTTGAGTCAGTCCAACTCATAGTGACCCTAGAGATTACGGTAGAACTGCCCCATAGAGTTTCTAAGGAGTGCCTGGCAGATTTGAACTGCTGATCTTTTGGTTAGCAGAGATAGCTCTTAATCCACTATTCCACCAGGGTTTCCATGGCGTCACTGTGAATCAGAATCCACTTGATAGCACCCAACAATAGCAATCATCATAGTGTTGTACCTCTAAACAATCAGAAACATTTCACTCAGAGATCTACCATTTGTAACATCACCAGTCCGACTCGACGGCACTTGGCTTTGGCTGGCATAAGTCCATTATCAAGACGCTTATTCATATCATGCCAGCAGTCTACACACACACAAATATTAAGGCTTCTTTCACAGCTTGTCCCCAAGTCTTTGTTGATGTAGTTTCAACTCAAAACCAAACCAAAGATGAAAGGAGGATATTTTCATGATCATCTTTTTCTTTAAAATCTGACTTCTGAGTTTTAACAGTCTTGCCTTTCTTGAGAATCTGAATTCTAATACTGTCACTTGGACAGAACCTCTCATGTTGCGTTACTGGAATCTGAAGACTTGTTGGCCATTTGTTAGATGATGATTATTTTCTCTGTTTTGTGGAATACTATGAGGCTCATCTTCCTCAGGAAGATACTTGTGGAGAGACTAGGGCATCTGACACCTTCTTTGCGCTCAGGTAATTGAAATGACCAGGGCCAGTAGCTATAGCTCTACCAGCTCTTTCTCATCCTGGGGCTCTTTTGGAAATCCTTTGCATTTCAGTTGCTTCTCTTCTGTGTGTCTGAGTCTTGTCCTCTCTCTGCCTGTCTCTTTGCCTCTCTTAGGACACATATGATAGCACTTATGACTCATACAGATAAAGCAAAATCTTTAATCACATCTGCGAAGACTCTTCCCAAGTAATGTAACAAGCAGAGGTGCTGGGGATTTTGTAAGGCTTTCTTGTGGGTGTAGACAGAATTTTTAGTCTATCACATTCTGTCTTTTGGCCTCTAAGGATACACATCTATCCACCTGGAAAATACATTCAACAACATACAGCATCCCCCAAAATCTCAACCTGTTACAGCAACAGCTCAAGTCCCAAATCTTATCTAAATCATATCAGCTTGGAAGTCCCACATTGTATGATCTAAATCAAGAATAGATGAATCTCTGGGTTTGATCTATCATGAAAGAAAATCTCTCTCCATTTCCGGGCCTATAAAATCAGAAATCCATTTACCAGCTTCCAAATTCTACGGTGGAGCAGGCATAAAGAAAAAACGTGGATCAACAAAATCTGTCAGGCAGATTAAAGTTTCAGCTGCAGGTTGTAGACCTCTGCTGGAGGGGATTGGCAGAGTTCCTTTAAGGAAAGACTAATACTTTTCTTTTTTCTGCCGTGAGGGACATGACTGAGCCTTTTTTAGCTCGAGATCAACTCCAAGTCAGTCTGATGGCCAAAGTTTCCGGGCCTATGGCAAGATGGGAGGAGATTAATAACGAATAACAAAGGAGCAAGCATCTGACCCCAGTAAAAAGGAAGGAGGTTTGAATTCCTGGGTATGATAGAAGCGTTCAGGCTGCAGAGATTTCCCAGCAGTTGTGTCATGGCTGCAAAGTAGGGAACCATAGGCTGGTACAGGGGAAATGGACTAGAAAGCTAGAGTGATGTTTGTCATTCAATTTTAAGGTGTTTTTTTTTTACCTTTGGCTAGGGGGAGTCTGATACTCTCTGAGCCTTTGTTGTACCCAACAGCCTTCTGAGATCTTTCCAGAGGAACAAAGGATGATCAGGGACAACACTTGTGGTCAAGTGTGGGCAAACCAAAAATATCCACTGCTGTTGAGTCAATTCTGACTCTAGTGACCCTATAGGACACAGTAGCACTGCCCCATAGAGTTTCCAAGGAGCTCCAGTTTCCTTTGAACTGCTGACCTTTTGGTTAGCGGCTGTAGCACTTAACCACTAGGCAACCAGGTTTTCTGAAGTGTGGGCAAAAGAGAATACATGGTGAGTGATAATTGAAGTAGGAGCAGCGATGCGTATTGAGAGTCATAGGATGAAGATCAAGACTACAAATCCACCCAGGACCCTTAGAAATTTAAAGGACCAGGGACAGTGGTCACCATGAGTCAACACTGACTCAATGGCAATGGATTTAGGGACCGTGGTTGCACAGACAGTTGAACTGCTAACTGAAAAGGTGACAGCTGAAACCAACCCAGCTGCTCTTTGGGAGGAAGACTCACAGCAACTGTGTTTACAGCAGAAGGAAACCCTGCGCTGTCCTCACACTGCTGTTCTGTTTCAGCCCATTCTTGGAGACATCGTGTGAATCCGTTTCATCAGGGTCTTCCTCTTTTTGGCTGACACTCTGCTTTGCTCATCATGAGGCCCTTCTTCAGGGACTGGTCCTTTCAGATAGTGTGTCCAAAGTACATAAGATGAAGTTTTGCCATTCTGTCTCAAGAGCCTTCTGGCTGTAATTCTCTCAAGACAGATTTGTTCATTCTTCAGGCAGTCCATGATGTATTCAATATTCTTCACCGATACCACAATTCAAAGGAAGCAGTTCTTCTTTGATCTTTCTTATCCACTGTTTCCAGTTTCTTACACTCATCATAAAAATTTTAAGATTAATCCACTTTGTTGCGTATACTAGTAGTTTGCTGCTGTTTATTATTAAGCAGTATTCCATTACATATCCATATCCCAATCCATTAGTTCATTCAGCTGTTGATGGACATTTGAGGGGTGTCCAGTTTGGGCTATGCCCCCCAAAACAAACTAATGAAACACTTGGATACAAGTCTTTGGTATGCAAACATGCTTTCCTTTTCTTGGGTAGGCATGAAGAAAGACTGAAATGGCAGGTGCTATGATTACCTTTTTAAAAATCCACCAACTCATTTTGAAAATCCCTGTACCATCTTGCACTCCCACCGGCAGCTGAGAGGAGTGCTGTTTGCTCCACGTCCTCACCGATACTTACGCATGGTCGGTCTTTAAACTGTCAGCCATTCTAGTGGGTATGCAGTACTATCTCATCAGGATTTTAATTTCTGTTTCCTTTAGGGTGAACAATGCCAAGCATCTTTTCATGTGTTTATTGCCATCCATATAACTGCTTTGGTGAAGTGCCCCAATTTTTTAATCATTTTGATCTTTTTTCTTATTTGGGTCATTTGTGTCATTAAATTGTAAGAGTTCTTTATATATTTTAGATGTAAGCTCTCCTCCAGATTTAAGAGTATTTTAACAAAGTCTAATTACTTAAATTTTTTAAGTTATCAATATATTTTGCTTTTGGTTAAAAAAAGATATTTGCTAATCCTAAGGCCAGAGAGAGTTTACCTTGTGTTTTCTTCTAGGGGTTTTGATGGATGTTGCTGTTATGTTTGAGTCTATGAGTCTTTTTGCTTTGATTTTTATATGGCATCAAGTTGAGATTTCTATTTTTATTTTTGAATACAAAATCACCATTTTTCCGGAACAGTTTACTAAAGAAAGCATCATTTTCTGCAGTGAAACCCTGGTGGCATAGTGGTTAAGGGCTAGAGCTGCTAATCAAAAGGCTGGCGATTCGAGTCTACCAGGTACTCTTTGGAAACCCCACAGGGCAGTTTTTCTCTGTACAATAGGGTTACTATGAGTCAGAATTAGTTTGATGGCAATGGGTTTTGTTTGTTTCCCCAGTGAATTGTCTTAGCACATCTGTCAAAAACCAAATGACCATGTGTGTATGGGTCAGTTTCTGATCTCCACTTATTTCATTTATCCATATACCTACTTTTTGGTTAATTGAACACCTGTTCCTTAATTCACCCCAATACTATGTGTTAGTGTTTCTGCAGTGTTCTTTTGACTTGTTCCCATCATTCTTTGGGCAGTTCTTTAGTTTTTGGCACAAAAGGACATGTGGGACACAGAGCACATCTTGTGCTTGCCGTGACTCAGGCCTAAAACTATTCTGTTTTCTAAGGAGCTTGAATTCCTTTTAGTAGAGAATGATATTCAGGAGACAAGATCTGAGTGTAGATGTCTTCATTACCATGAGTGTGTCACTGCTCCCAAACCTGTCAGATGACAGAAGTGGAGAATAAGTGTGAGTATATATGTGCGCGCGCACGCACACACACACGCGTTATACATCTATACATGCTTAAATCTGTATTCATGTATCTCTCTACATATTAAAAATCATTATTTCCCGTTGATACCACCAATTCTGATTCAACACTTATTCTGTGTTTTTCCTTTCTGTATTTCCTTCTGCAACAGCCAGAAAGCCAGCTCCTATCTTCCTCAGTATATTGGCTTATTTGGTCAATTGTCTTTTATATGACCAATCTCCCTTCACTGCTGTACCTCCATCCACTATGTAAGTCTGTTTCCCACTCTGCCAGACCGGCTGTTGGAACTGACCCCAGAGGACTGCTCTCCTCGCCCTCATTGGGCTCATGTACCCCACATCAGAACACACCTCTGTAGGGGTACAGTCCCCGCTTGTGAAGGTACCTCCCTAAACTGGCTATGTCTAATAATGTTAGGACTGAAATTGTTTTGGAAAGAAGGGAACAGAAGAAGAGGAAGAGGAGTAAAACAAATACAAAGAAAAGTTTTAATTAAAATGTAATTCCATTTATCTCTATCCTCAGTGTAATGTAATAGTACAATAACACAGTTAATATATAATAGGAAATAGTGCCCTCAAGGTTCCGTAGGCCTCAGAGACATACCAATTACAGGTCAATAACACATCAATCATTTGCAGTATCATTTGTATTGTAGCTTTAGATTAAATCACACCTTTCCTATCTGGAATTCGATGCTCTTGTCTTTTCGACCTCCTTCTTTCCTGTCTTCTGGGAAAAAAATAAATGATTTGCTAATTCCTCATTGTGATTGTGCTTTCTGAACTCTAAATCAAGATTCCTAGTTGAGGACATTTGGCAGAAGTGATGTCTGATTTAAGGTGCCCCTCTCCCCCTGAAATCTGGATCCAACTTTAGCCTGTTGAAATGTTTCATTGGAGGAAGAATGATTTTTACCATTGTTTGGGTCATACAGACGTAGAGAAAGGGTAGTAGCTAGAGAGGACCCACTAGGTGATTGAATTTGATAACTGGACAAGCAGCAGTAACATGTGTACAGATTAACCCATATGCAGAGTCGGCAGACTAAAAGATCCCAGCACAGAAATGGCCTAGGAGTGACAGTATTGACGTGAACCACTGTTCAGAGTAAACTCTTTGCCTGTTACGTTGTTTATACATAAGTTCTAAAAATGTCCTAAATCTCAGGACCAACTAATTAAAGCACAAAAACTATCTGAAGTTTTAAAATTATGTAAGATTTCATTTTTGCCATTTTCCGATGAATGGTTTGATAAGCATAATGAGAAGTGTCTACTGTTTTAACAATTTTCAAAAGTCCTGGGGAGTAATTTAACTCATTTTGGCCTCCGGAATTTTGCAAACAAAGTCATAAAATTTTAAAGCTCAGAGCTGTGGAATTCGTAGTGAAGACTGCTGTGCTTGTAAATTAGGCCTCAAGTACAAGCAGAAATATTAAATGTGAATTACCACACTCTACGAGTACTTCAATACTGAAAATTTTCATGTCCCATTTCAACTAATATTCCCAAACCTGAGGCAGACTACCTGGACTATAAATTTTTTCATTAAAAGTAACTTTGACTTGAAAAAATAAACCACTTATTTTTAATAAAGGTATGTCTATTCAAGAACTCAAAAGCATCACTAACTTTATTTGTATATTCATTCATTCTTGTGGTTTTACAAATGACATAATCTTGTACACATTAATTCTCCTATTAATCTACAATTTTCAAATAAACTTTTACTATATCTAGTTGTAACATTTATCTCAACTGCTGTATGAGAATTCACCAATTAATACAGTCAGTTTAGGGTATTATCACACAGTAACACTAGCAACATCAGAAAGAAGAGGATCTATAAGAAAAAAAACTTGGAGATTTCAAATCTTATCCTTTAGATTTGATTACTAAAATTCATCATTTCCTTAAAAACCGTTTTGACTATGTAATATGAACAAAAATTAGATTATACGGTGTCAGGGCCAAACTTTGGTAGGTGCCTGTTGTGCCTAGGTACCGGTGCAGTGTTTAAGAGCTATGGCTTCTAACCAGCGTTAGCCATTGACATCTACTGGTCAAGCCTTGGAAGCCCTGTGGGGCTGTTTCATTCTGTCCTATAAGGTCACTGTTTCTCAGAATGGACGTGACAGAAACAAGTTGTTATGATGTATACTACCTGCTCAGTTCTTTTATGCAAATCACCTCATTATTTACTCTCTCAGAACCAAAAAAAGAGGAAAATCATTTCTTGTTGAAGGAACGGTTTTAAATGTCCAACGTCCAGTGTATGGTAGGTTCCCCAAACAGTTTTTCCTCTCCTCCATTGTCATTTACACATAAAAGCAACATTGAAAATTAAACCTTCAGTCGTTCATTTGGCAGACAAGCATACTGGGGCTCAGAGAGATTAGATGCCATGCCGAGAGTCTCACAGCTAAGAGTATACATGGTGAAGACTAAACTCAGCCTCTTCTTCCTTTATCTAGTGCTGCCTACATGTCTATTATAAAAAGAATAATTACATTTTAATTATTATAAGATGGAAATGAATTCTACATTCATTGCATAAGGATCCACAATGTATAAAATTTAGAACAGTTGCAAATCCAACAAGAAAATAATACAATTCTGCCACCTAAAACCATATGCTGGTGTCGTATCATGCATATGTTTATGTTACATGAATTCAACTGTTTGTGCTTGGAGGTGGAGAGAAGCGAGGTAATTTAAATGCCGTGGGCCCACCTGCCAGTCAAAGCACATATGGCGTACGTCCCTGGAGTCAGCGTGAGATGCGAGTACTGAATCTGTTGTTACCTGAATCATCTCAGCCCCCACATACCATTTAAATTATGAGCTTATGTTACAGTGGGTCGCTGTGGTCACAGACACATGCTTTTTATACAACAGGATTCCTCCATGTAAGCCAATATTTGAGACCTAATAAAAGACATTTTGCATATTTACTATACATATGTATATTATGTACGTATGTGTGTGTGTGTATATGTGTAGAAACCCTGGTGGCTTAGTGGGTTAAGCACTGCGTCTGCTAACCAAAAGATCAGCAGTTCAAATCTGCCAGGTGTTCCTCGGGAACTCTATGGGGTAGTTCTATTCTGACCTCTAGGGTCACTATGAGTTGGACCCAACTTGATAACAACAGGTATACATGTTTACACACACACACATATGCACTCACGCACACACACATGTATAACCAGTAGCATGCTTTAGGAAAAAAAAACAACTTCTATTACACAAAGCTTCAAACACATACCCAATAGAGAGGACAGAATGATGAATCCTTCATGTACTTGTCACCCACCCTTGGCCACCAGAAGCAATCACATTTTATTTAAACTCCTTCTCTCTGTATTATCTTGGAAACCCTGGTGGTAGAGTGGTTAAGTGCTGCCACTGCTAACTGAAAGGTTGGCAGTTCAAATCCACCAGGCGCCCCTTGGAAACTCTATGGGGCAGTTCTACTCCATCAGTAGGGTCATTGTAAGTCAAAATCAATGTGATAGGAAGCTGTAGACACCATAATTTTGTTCATAAATATTTCAGACTGTATCTTTTAAAAATAAATATATAGTATAATAATACAAAAATTATATGCACTTATTGGAGGAGCCTTGGTTGTGCAGAAAAGTTGGTAGTTTGAGCCCATCAGCTGTTCTGGGAAGATGTGAAAGTTTCCTCCCCTAAAGATAATGCCTTTGAAACCCTATAGGGAAGTTCTGCTCTGTCCTGTAGGGTTACTATGAGTTGTTTGTCCAGTCCTGCCAATGTGAGTGCATAATGGCAAGTTGGCGAACTTAATTGTCAGAGCTCTTATGATGACAGTGCATAAAATCACAGGTAGTGCACACACGTAGCCACAGACTGAGAATTGTGAGAGATGCTGCTATTCACAGAAGCCTGAGAAGCTCACTATAATGCACATATATGGACAAAATACAGCATTAACTCTAAATCTTGTGTCCCAAATATGGTATCAGCTGAAAATCTCATATTTATGCAGAACTCGGATAAGCCATTGAATTCTTGAATAAATTGATTCATTTACTCATTTGCCAAATATTGACTGTACACAGTGTGCAGGGTTAGGGTATTTTGTAATGCCTGCAAATGCCAGAATGAAAGTCTGGAATCACTTACTCGTCTTTTATAGTAGAATTATGTGCCATCGAGGATTCTGACTCGCAGTAACCCTATAGGGCAGAGTAGAACTGCCCCATAAGGTTTCTTGTAATACAGTGGTTAAAGCATTTGACTAAAAATCTAAGAGTTGGTGGTTTGACTCTACCAGCCATTCCTGGGGAACCCTACAGAGCAGTTCTTCTCTGTCCTATGGGGTTGTGATGAGTAGATCTCAATTCACTGGCAATGGATTTGGTTTGATTTGTTTTTAATAATCGTTATTATTGCAGTAGTCTAGCACTTGGCTGCTAACTGGAAGGTCAGTGGCTCACAACCCACCGGCTGCCCTGTAGGAGATCACCAATTTCTTTTCTGTCATGGAGTGGCTAGTGGATTTGAACTTTCAATCTGTTGGCTAGCAGTTGAATTGTTTACCATCATACTAACAGAGTTCCTTTCTTTTAAAATACCATACACACACACACACACACACACAAAACCAAACCTACTGCCATAGAATCAAGTCTGACTCATAGCAGGTAGACGTGAGCTATGAGAAACACAAATGAGTCACTAGGTTTCCTCCCCACATTACCCTAGCCCCTTGCTTCTGGTTTTCCTCATCTTATGGTGAAATATCTTCTAAATATTTGGTGGTAAACTCATTCCTTTTCTAGCTTTAGGACAATGAGCTTGCAATCATCATTTCGAAAGGGCAACTCTATTAAGTTACACAGAGTCACAGAGAAGCCAAGAGCCATCAGTCGTATGTTATTCTGAGGGAGTGAATCCACTTTACAAAATCTTTGGATACTGTGTATATCTCAAAGAGGCTCGGAAGGCAGTCTGTGTTTAAATGAATTCACTTCATGACAAAGCGACCGTGACATTTTCGGCTATAAATTAGGCTTATTCCAAGGAATCCAGCAGAACACTCCCAAAGTAGTTATAGCACCAAGAAACTCACTGAGATATTTTACTTTTAAAGGAAGATATTTATTCATAGCATCTAATAAAGTTCATTGTTTTTATTATAGTGTAGTTTGGAATCCAGGCAATGAAATAAAACTGTTTCTTTTCTTATTTAAGACAGTAGTTTTCAGAGTGGATTATAAGAATCTTTGAGGTTTCTGGGAGAAGAATTGAGAATGTTATTTTCTCCAGAAATAAGGAAAATATACTTTTACAACAGAAGAAAGTCGAGTAGTGTCTTATTCATAGATCAGTGTTTGGTCTCTACCAAGGAATGGTCTGTTGTAATTGGGACTGTACCACCAAGGGTGTTAGCAAAGATTTCATTATTGGCGCTTGCTTGGTTATACAGGTACAGACGTCAGGATACATTCACAGAGCTCTTCCTATCTGCTCTGCGTGTGTTACTTCATTATCATAACACAGATCCCAAGGGACAAAGAGTCTTGTTGATCTCACTTGATAAAGATTATCATCTATCCCATGAATCCCCTCTAGGATCCCAAGGGAATATTAATCACACTCTCCCTTGTACTCTTGTGTATTTCTGACCAGTATTTCTACTACAGCGTCTTCACAATCTGGCTGCCTTCCACACTGGCTGAACAGCTGGAGGGCTCTAACTGTGGGCTATCCACCTTGGAATCACCCCAAATCCTCAGCTCAGTGCCTTCCACACAGTATGTGATGTGCGATTATACATATCTGGGATGTCAGCTGAATGGAAACGTAAGGAAAAAAAGATCTGCTAATACGTTTCTTCAATATAATTCAAAAGAAATGTATAATTCAAAATGCATGTGCTTTTAGGACTAAAGGGAACATTAATATATGAATTCCATCCATAATCTCTATGACACAGAGGACTTCACAAAAGAACAGAGAACTTTTTCTGGAGAAAAGAAAATCTGTTTTTCAAGTAACTGACAGAAACTAAAGGAGTCTATCCAGAAATTTGGCTGTAAAATCTGTATGCTTAAAACTAGTTTTCAGGAATGACAGTGTATTCTCTTATACTATCTGGAATATTACATAAAACTAGATAATAAGATTTTGATATCCAAATATCCATGCAGTATAATTTAGCCTAATTTTAAAAGTGTAACTACAATGGGTAAAGAATCAAAGGTAATAATCAAGATAAATTGAGTGTAAAACATTAGCACAAACTGATTTATATTTAAGAAGTGCAGCTGTAATAAAGAGTGGAAAGACAAGAAGAGGCTATTCTTTATGAGAATATATTTGTTGTTGTTATTAAGCGCCATTGAGTCAATTCACACCTGTAGTAACCCTGTATAGGAGGACTGCCAGTTAAGTTTGTGAACTCATCCTAGAAAAAGTGCTACATATCTTGTTGCTGAATATCACTACCGTCACAGCCACAGGACTCCCCTTGGGACGCTGTACACCAACGCCAGCACATAATCTACCCTTCAAAGCCATTTGGGAACTCTTTTTCTGGAATGGCCTTCAGAGCTGTCGTTGTATTGTCCTTGATGTTCTGAATGTCACCAAAAGGTCTTCTTTGCAGTATTTACTTCATCTTCTGGTAAAGAAAAAGTCCTTGGGGACCAGATCAGGTGAGCTGGGAGGGTGTTCCACTGCAGTGATTTGTTTGCTGGCTAAAAACTCCCTCATAGACAACTATACCGTTAAGCTTGCCAACTTGGCCACTGTGTCGCCGTGCACAACAGCCCTTCCAGAAAGAGTTCTATATTGCTTTGAAGGGTAGGCTAGGTGCTGGCGCTGGTGCAGAGCTTCCCAAGAGCAGAACTCCCCGGGTGATGGTAGTGATATTCAGCAATGGTGTATGTAGCACTTAGAAGACTTATTTGTCAGATCCGGTACAACAAAATGAAATCCTGCCTGGTCCTGCCCCTTCCTCACAATCGTTTCTGGCTTGAGCCCGTTGCTGCAGCCACTGTGTCATTCTGTCTCATTGAGGGTTTTGTGTTTTCCACTGGCCATCCAACTTTCCAAGCAGAATGTGATTAGGGATCTTTTAAATAGCCAAAAGTGGTATGAGGTCTTAACTAGGTAGACAGGATTAGCAGTCATTTTTAGTGGAGTGGATGTGGCAAAAGTCGAAAAAATTAGAACTTGTCTGAACAGAGGAAACCATAATTTAGACACAGACGGACTTCAGCCATGGCATGGTCACAGCCAGGATGACTGGACAGACCAATGCTTCTCGTCCTGCAGAGGCTTGGGCTAAAACATAATAAATAAATAAGATGAGAATTATTAGAAATTTTATAGGGAAATGTAAAAATATTTCAGAGGTAGTCAAAATGTTGAGTCCCATGCCTTGTAGATGTGTGTAAAGGCACAAAAGGAAAAAGAAAACTGAATTTAAACTCGGTTTATTTAACTATTTTAATAAATACTAAACAACTGCAATTCCTTGTTATTGAGAAAGAGTGATCAAAGTTAGTGAGAAGTTCATCTGAGCCACAGGGAGGTAAAATTCGATTACCATTTTACATTCTAGCATCAAGGCTTCCCCAAGCTTATGTAAAAAAGCTGTGAACACAGGAAAGTTCACATGATAATACATGAAAGTGTATGTTGTGAAGTCAGGCAAACCTGGGACAGAACACTGGCTTTCCAGTCTAGGGGACAAGTAGCATGAACTCCAATTCCTGCCATATAATAGGAAAATAGTATCAGTAACCACCATATGACTTATCGAGAAGATTCGCAGATGGCAAAATAGCCCTGGTGCAATGGTTAGCCAGCCAAGTGCCATCGAGTCGGATCCAACTCATGGCGACCCAGGGGCCAGGGTAGAACTGGCCACCAGAGTACTCAAGGAAAGCCTGGTGGATTTGAAATGGTTAGCTCAGCCTTTAACCAAAAGTTCAGCAGTTTGAACCCACCAGTGGTTCCATGGGAGAAAAGACCTGACAATCTGGTCTTGTGAGGATCACAGTTTAGGAAAACCTATAGGGCTGTTCCACTCTGTCCTATAGGGTCACAGTAAATCTGAGATCAATTTGTCAACATACAACAAAGGAAAGACTTGTTTCTACCCCCGGCACATTGCAGACTTAACGAATGTTGTTTTCCACCACTGTTTCCTTTATAACCTGAAACCCCAGTGGCATCGTGGTGAAGAGCTACAGCTGCACATCAAAAGGTGAGCAGCTCAAATCCACCAGGTGCTCCCTGGAATCCCTATGGGGCAGTTCTACTCTGTCCTATAGGGTTACTATGAATTGGAATCAACTTGATGGCAGTCGGTTTGTGTCAGCGAATCTGCCCTCTTACTTTCTAGTGTAACAGTCCAACTCTATAGGCTTTGTCTTCCTTGGGAGAACCGATGCCAACAGCTTGGGCTGCATGTCGGGGGCTCTAGGGTCTGTTGCTAGTTTGTCATTTCCTAGTTTCCTCTTCTATACAATGAGGTTAAGATAAGCTCAAGAACTTGTCGTATGATTAAACAAAGTAATCTACTTCCAAAACGAGTTGCTTTTATTGGGCTCTTCAGTTTGAAAACCTAGTTGCTTTTATCGGGCTTTTCAGTTGGAATTGGCTATGGCCTAAACCAAAGATGGTACCTAAATTGTTCAAAAATTGCCTATTGATTAATTGGACTGTAAACTTTAAAAAATATTACAACTTCATATGTGAAAGATGCATTTAATGTTTCTGATGAAACATACAGCAAGTCATATTTGGGATCATAACACGTATATTTTTAATTGTAAGCAACTTCCACCATGTGCCTGTCGGTTGACCATTCTGCAGTAGCTTGTGTGTTGCTGTAATATTTGAAGATTTGTCACTGGTATTTCAAATACCAGAAGGATCAGCCTTGGTAGATAGGTATCAAGGAAGCTTCCAGACTAAGGTAGACTAGGAAGAAGGGCATGGTGGTCTACTTTGAAAAAAAACTGGCCAATGAAAACCTTATGACTTCTTGGAAGTAATACAACCAGTGTGTTCCTCAGAAACAAGGGTGGGGAGACTGCATCTCAAGTCCTTGGGACATGTTATCAGGTGGAAGCTGTCCCTGGAGAAGGACATCATGCTTGGTCAAGTAGGGGGTCAGCAAAAAACAAGACAGACCGTCAATGAGATGGATTGACACAGAGCTGAAACAACGGGCTGAAATACAGCGCTGACTCTAAGGATGGAATAGAATCCCACAAGGTTTTGCTCTGTTGTGCATGTGAGTTGGAACAGACTCAACAGAACCTGACAATAACAATGTAGACAACGTATTTCCAGATTGAATGCTTTTTATTTACTGTGAAAAAAAGTCAAAAGTAAATCCAAGAAAACAGACAATAAGCAAGAAGTCTGCCATCAGTCCAGTCATACAAGTTATTCTCATAATCTCTCTGCTTTTCCTTCCTTCGGATAATCCCTGTTTTAATCTCTTCAATGCCCAACTCAGAAATAAATCTCAAACACCGCTCTCCTCATGTCATTTTTAACTTAAGGAGCTGCAGGGTGTCACCAAGGCCTTCTGAATGAAGATCCTAATTCCCTGTCTAAACTTCCAGGTTCTGTGAGATCTGGCCCCACTTTACCTTCCCAAAGCCCTCACCTGTTGTTTGATCAGATGTGACCCATATAATGTATCTGTCACACCAATTTACCAGTTTGTGACCTAGAATTTGAATCTCTTCAATGCCTGTAGCATTGTTTAAAGCCTGTCTTCTTTTGTGAGAACTACCTCAGGGGTTAGAACCCATGTAATCAGGAGCTGAATTAAACATCAAATCAAAATACATTTGCTTTTACTCAGTAAGTGTCAAACTGTATAACGAAAGCTTTGAAAAACATTGTAATGAATTAGCCGTAGTCTCCTCTTGCAATCTATCACTAAGGTCAGCAGGGCAGGCCCATGGAAATTGCTCTGAAAGGGGAGGCTAGGAGAAGGCATTCGAGAATATTTCCAGGCTGTGATCACGCTTAAATTGAGCTTAGAATCAGAGCTGACTTCTCCACGAGGGAAAGTGTGCATAGTAACTTGTACCCACAGTACTTGCAGGGGCCCACGAAAAAGTGCTTTAGTCTTAATTTATGCTCAAGTCAGAAATAATAATAACAGTAATAAACATATAGTAATTAATCCCAGCTGGATTACATTTGTCTTTATTCCAGCACAGTCAGAAAGCATCGTTTAAAGGGCTTTTTATGGAGGAAGGGGTCCCACGAAGGCATGGTCCTAGAGGCCGCAGAAGTCATAGGGGGGTCGCCCCTGGAAGAATGGTAATGGGGAGAAACAGAAAGAGGGAGCATGCGAGCCAAGCTCCTTTCATAGGAAAATGTAGGATGTGTTTGGGAAATTCCTGGAGAATGATAGTTTTCATTAAACATAATGAGGATGGTAAAGAGACGGAGGGCAAAGTTCTGATGCCGGGTAGGATGGAAGCGTAATGTGGGGTCGTTATTAGTGCTGATGCTAAAGACATTCAGATTTCTTGGTGTTGACACTAAGGGCTGTTCAAAAGAGAGTTGATGTAATAACACTCTTCTATACTTCATGCAGGGCCCTGGTGGCACAGTGGTCCAGAGCTACGGCTGCTAATCAAAAGACGAGCCATTTCAATTCACCCAGCCACTCCTTGGAAACCCTGTGGGGCAGTTCTACTCTGCCATGTGGGGTTGTTATGAATTACAATCAACTGGACAGAAACATCTATACTGTTACCAATCACTTATGCTGTGATGGTTTTTGAGTCAGATACTGGAGATATTATACCAAACCCACTGCTATGGAATCAATTCTGACTCACAGACAGAGCAGAACTGCCCCTTAGAGTTTCCAAAGAGCCCCCAGTGGATTTGAACTCTTGACTTTTTTGGTTAGCAGCTATAGCCCTTAACTACTATGCCACCAGGGTTTCCATGATGGGGATACAGAGGTAGAGAAGGAAGTTCTCGTCCTTAATTTTAAAGAGCTAATATTTTAGTATGGGCAGCAAACAACAAACCTGAAAATTTTGAAAATAATAGTTTTCCAGAGTGAGAAGCACTTTAAAGAGAGTGCAGGAGATTGATAAACAGCATAAATGCAGGGAGACGCTGGAGTTGAGATGGCCAGAATTCCAAGAAGGAGGAACGGTCCAAGCGGAGGGAGGAGCATATACCAAAAGCTGGCAAGTTGACAGATCAGGATGAGAAGCTGATGTGATCGGGACAACTGGACGATGGAGGGAGTGACATAGGGTAAAACTGGGGAGGAAGTTTGTATGCTTTCATTTTAAATTTGTATAACATCTTCTGTCCTTACCTGTGCTAATTTTTCTTGTTTATTACTTATCTTAAATTCAAACAACCTTATTTCTATTTTATTTATCCTTAAACAGCATTTTTAAGCCCTTTTGGAAAATGGCAGTGTGATTACAATTCAACTTTCCAACATTTATCAGTGAGTTGAAATCATGTAAGATGTTTCATAAACATTCGTATATTCACATATCATATGAAACTCCAGTGAAATGGGCCAAGAATTTGGTCTGGCCTCAAATAAAATCGTTCGTCACTTAGTTTACATATTCCTGTGAATGTCTAATACATAATAAGAGGTATCACGTAGCTATTTTTAAAAAAATGTTGGCCGTGTTCTTTGATAAATTTGTGAGTGCCATTCCAAGAGCACATTATGGCCCATGACTCAGTTTGGAATTTTATTTATTTTATGGCAGACCAAGACAACTGCTATCTAGAAGAAACATTCAGAGATTATTTTTCCACATTCCAGATGACATATTTTTCCCGTAGCATTTCTAAATAAATTGTAAACTCTTACACTAATTTAAATTTAATTTAAAGGAAAAGATCTATTAATTGACAGGAGCTTTGGAAACTTCAAGTACTTGTGTTCATACTCAATGAGTTACTTTTCAGGCAGAGTTAGAAATACATTGCAATGTTATGTAAATGTAAAACACAGAGGCCACAACCGATAAGGTAGATTGTGGTACATTCTGGAAATATTATAGTATCTCTAAATAAAACAGTTATCTGAAGAAGACCAATCATTGTCTTACAATCATTGGTTTTAACTACCAAAGTCTTTTTTGTTGGGTCATTGGAATCTTAGAATTTATTTCCATTTTTGTTAACAGAAATTAATCTGAATCCACTTGTTAATGAAAGTTTGCTTACGGGAAGTTCATGTTTATGATAGGCTTGGTTCCTGGGAGTAGCGAATAAGTGTTAGTAAGATAACACTCAGCCAACACTTAATCTTCAAAAGACTAGACAAACAGGAATTAATCTCTTAATTATGTAGTCTGTCCTCTAATTATAACCCCTCACTCCCATTTTCCAGGAGAGCAAAGTGAGTCACAGAGACTTAATCCTCTGATTCTGTGTACATTTCTTCATTTCCTAAGGAAACATTAAGACGTGGTTTAGAAGAATGGAGATTTTAAAGCACAAATAGACTTAAAACTCTTCAGAGTAGAGTGATTTATTATTAATTACTTTCCTTTTATCCTTAAGCATACTTCAAATAATTGCTCATGCACTAAAATCCAAAGCATGTTTATATTAGATATTCATTCATAATTAGGTTTTGTATACCTAATTTGGGAATTTTATTATGTAAATATTTATAGCCCATTCACTTTTAGCTCAATATTTTTCAATGTAATGTCATATGTAACACACCTAAAAAGAATCCGACTCAACAGCACTTGGCTTTTGGCAAAAAGACTTAGTATGTGCTAACAGAAGTTTTTCACTTTGAAACAATATAAAATTTATAAAAATTTATGATCAATTAAAATACTTTTTTTCGGAGCCAGGCAAGAATAAGTGAACCCAAGCCAAATGCTGTCGGATGCAATAATATCTTGTGACCCCTGAATTCTTTTATTTGAAACAAAGACATCCACCTACATAACCAAAATACAACCAACAAAGTCAGAAAATTAAAATAGGTACATTACTACTGTCTCATCTTTGGATTCTCTTCAAGTTGTGTCAAAAGTCTCAGTTAAGGTCCTTTGTGACAAAAGGATGCAGTCTAGAATTATGTATGGTGTGCTACTCTCGTGTTCTTCAAACTTCCACACTCTGGCAAATTTCTTTGATCTCTCCTTGACTTTGACTACCGTGACATTACTAAGTGTTACTCAGTAGAACGTTCCTCCAAATAGGTTTGTCTCACGTTTCTCTGTGATTGAATTGATGGTATGTACTTTAGTCAGGAATATCACAAAAGGCTGTTCTTCTTACATCCTGTTGGATGACACACGGGTTTGATTTTTTCTTTATTGTAGATGTTAAGTTAGCTCCCTTTGTTTTCCTTATTTTGTGCCTGCAATCATTCTAATGGCTGTGTCACCTAATACATCAAAATTCCCTTGAAGGGAGGTCGTCTTTGTGGTGATCATGTTGGGGAGATTTCTGCAAAAATATTTTGAATGGAAAAAGTGATGATTCGGATCCGACTCGATGGCATTTGGCTTTGGCTGGCTTGAAACAGTGTTCAAAATAGACTTTTCATTTTCACAGTGTGATGATACTCTGTATGAAATTTTATTACACATTCAACCTAATTGAAAACCCTGGTGGCAGAGTGATTAAGTGCTACAGCTGCTAAGCAAAAGACTAGCGGTTTAAATCTACCGGGCACTCCTTGGGAACTCAGTGGTGTAATTCTACTCTGTCCTAGAGTGTCACTATGAATTGAAATTGACTGGACACGATGGGTTTGGCTGGTTTGGTAATTATAGTGTATTGGATTGCTACTATCTGGCTACATCATATACTGCATTTTATATTTGTGTACATTTGTCCAGTTTCTGTCCCTTCCTGCCTTCTTTCCTTGCTTTGGGGCAAGAGTTGCCTCTTTGGTCTGCTATATTCGATTGAACCGAGAAGTATATTCCTCAAGTGTGTTATTGTTTGTTTTATATGACTGTCTAATCTTTATCTGAAAAGTGGGCTTTGAGAGTGGTTACACTTCTGAGATAGCAGAATGGGGGGACAGGGGTATAGTCCTGGTCATTCTGTCATTCCCAACCAGACCAGCAAGTCCTTTTCTGTGAATTTAAATTTTGCTCCATGTTTTTTTCGGTATACTTTTTCAAGATACAGTTTCAGTAAAACTTTTCTTCTTTATTTTTTTTAAGAAATTGTGTTTTTAATTTAATGCTAATTCTTTATAAGTGCCTTTCCCTACTATATTAAAGATATTAGTTATCCCTGATATGGAAGGAGACTGATGTTCAGCCTTCCAAATTACCAAAAAGTGATTTATTTGATAATGTTTTCCATTGTCAAGTTAATGGAGGGTATGTTCTTAAGTAACCAGGGCTGGCAAGCAGCGGGCAAATAAGCTTTAACATAACAAGATCAGGGTATTAGTTTACATGACACAGTAAACATTAAGATAATGGAAAATATAAACTTCTCTTGGGGTAGGATTCAAAGGAGATTTTCTATTTTATTTTAGATACTACAAGAGAGTACCCAATACAGTTCAGAACGGAAAACTCGATTGTCTTACTATTTCTTTCTTCTTTCCTCTTTCCTTCCTCGCTCCATCCCCTCCCGCCCTCCCTCTCTTCCTCCCTCCTTCCCTTTGTCTCTTTCCTCTCTTTTCTTTCTTCTTCTCCTCCCTCCCTCTCTCCCTCCCTTCTTCCATACTTTACTATTTTGCTTGGGAAAAACGCAGAGTCCTGTCTTTGTCTTGGGCGGACGAACTAGTAAATGTTATTTAATGCATGAGATGTGAAATATGCAGAACAGCAGAAAGCACTGACAATGATTGATTGTAATGCCGTTGATTCAGGGAGGAAGGAAAAGAGAGGATGGAGCCACCAGAAGGGGCGGCAGGCTAAAAATCGGAGCTGTAGAAATACAAAAAGGAGCAGAAAACTACAGAGAGCCCCTGACTTACATACAACACGTTCTAGTTGCAGCAAATTGCCCTTAAGGCCATCCACTTTTTCTTTCTTTCTTTCTCTTGTGTACATCTTGTTATTATGGCTCAGCAACAATATGTTTGTTTGGTTTGGTTTTTGTCGTTAGTAACATGTCCTATGGAAACCCTAGTGGTGTAATGGTTGAGTGCTGTGCCTGCTAACCAAAGGGTCGGCAATTTGAATCACGATGTGGCCTTTGGAAACTCTATGGAGCAGTTCCGCTCTATTCTATAGGGTCACTATGGGTTGGAAATGACTTGCTATGGGTTTTGTTTTTTTTGGAATATGAACTCCATTCTATGTTGTCATACTTAATTTGCTGGTGTAATCGTATCTGTAGCTTTATATGCAATGTTTCCAATTCCCAAGGACAAAAAAGATTAGCTATATAAAGATGCTACTAATAAAAGACAATAATAATGAAAACTAAAAAACTAAATAAATAAGATGTTCAACTTCTGTCAGGACTGACTTACCACAGAGTCATTGAAAGAGAACTCCATTTAATGGAGGGCTCCTTGTATCTTCACATAAGAAACTCTCCGCAGGTATCCACTTGAGTTATACTCTACTGAAGTCTCTGAAGAGCGAAGTTTCCCTTATGATCCAAGAGGACAATAGAGTTTGATCAGAATGTTGGGACTCAGTCTCTCCTCTCCCACCACCACCACCCAGCTCTGCAGGTTTGGGCACACTCACTTACCCACCTTCAGTGACTAATTCTTTAAATTTTCATCTTCTGGGCTAAGTATAGCGGTATTCTCTGCACCTAAGACTGAAATAGTAACCACAGTGAGTACACAGGGAACCAGCACTGTCTCCTCCCTGGTCATGGCATCTACACCATCACATTAGATGACCAGATGGGGAGACTGTCTACAACAGCTGGAGAAGCGATGAGTTGAGCACTGTAATTTTTCTCCCCTAAGAGCAGCTGTATGCACTGTTTGGCATGGTGACATGGAGGAGAGAGAGAACACAGGAAGTAAGAGAGAACAAGCAGAGAGGTCCTTCCAATGAGCACATGTCTCGGGGAAAAGTGCCTCATCTGAGTGGAAGAGCATCTGTTCAAATGTTGTGCACTTGGGGTCACACTAACAGACGGAGGTGAGTCATTATTCCCCCACACCAGAAATACTACCATCCACACGAGCAAAATATGCCAGGACAAAACCCAACATATTTAACATTCTAGCTGGTAAAGCTTTACCAACAGTCGAACCCCACAGTAGAACACAAATTATATTGCTGTTTGTTTATTTCTGCTCTAATTCTTCACCATGTAAATACAAAGGGATGACAAGTTTAATATTCAGGTAAGTGGGCACAGGTAAACAAACTTTTTGTCACGAGGTCCAAACAATGCCCCTGGGAGTATATTGCCACCCACAGAACCAAAGCCTGGTGACGTCGAGGGTCCGCAAAACAGAGGCAGACCCTCAAGGAGACGGACTGACACAGAGGCTGCAACAGTGGGCTTTAAGTGTAAAAGCAATTGTGAGCATGGTGCCGGACTGGGCTGTGTTTCTTCTGTTGTGTACAACGTCGCTGCGAGTCAGAACCAACTTGACAACACGTAACAGCAACAATAAAAACCGTTGGCTGAGCGGGCGGTCTGCTCTTTGGTGGTGTAAGAAGACTGTTATATGATTTGGATTTGACAGAGTAAACAAAAGTTGAACGTAGCCACTCCATTCAGCCTTGAACTGTAACGTTTTCCCAGTCTCTATCTTGACAGTATCTTTCTCAGACATATTTCAGAACTTTGCCAGTATTTTTCTAAAGATAAAGTGATCTATATAATTCATGGAAGTCCAATTGCTGCTAACTTACATTTTTAATTCCTAAATGCACTGCCACAGCTAGATTATTGCTCTTCAGAGTTCCTGGGTAGTTTTAATATTCTTTTGAACACTCCGTGAAAGCATGTTGCTCTCACAGGAGAGTCACCAAAAGATGTTCTCCAAAATAACCCTTCATAGAGAGACTTTAATGTGCAGTCAATGGAAATCTAAGAAGCTATGAGATGGGGAGCTCTATACAAAGCAAATACAGGACTCAGTATCTGCACATTGTATACAGATCCATTTTATTTCCTAAGGATAAGATTGTGTTTTATCCTTGGGGATGAAACAAAGAGGATGCGGTATAGCTCTGATTTCAAATGGCTTCGAAACCCGGAATTCATCTTCTTCCCCCACTCCCTCCTTCCTCTTCCCCTTACTTCTCTTTCTTTCTTTCCTTAGAAACTTTTTTCTCATTCCCTCACTCTCTTTCCCACTCTTGCTTTTACTCTCATTCTCTAAAACCTTACAAAAAAGCCCTATATGGAAAACTCATACAGTACAAGCAGAGAAACTCTAGCTGAAACAGGATTACAAATACAGGATCTATCTGTCCAGTTGCCACATCTTATTAAGATGGTGTTTCCGATTCTCACATGAACGTAAAGAGCTGAACTGAAGGTAATTTGAAGCTATTTCATGTTTTCAGATTATTTTTCTGTGTCCTATTGGTTCAGAATTCAAAATTCTATCAACCAGATGTGTTATGAGTCAGCTGTGTTATTCTATAGTTTTATTTTATGTTGGCCTCTGGTATCACGGTATCTGCTTTCCCTTAGAAATCCCTTACAGTTTGGGGCCACGACAGTTGTGCTTGCACTCTATGGCTCTGCAGTGCTTGTAGTGGTCAACTGAAAGAGAAGAAAGAAGTGTCCCAAGAAAAGCTGATCAGGATGTGAATGCTGTCCTGTAGAACTGTGCACAATACCATACTTCAGTGACAGATTAAACACTGAACGAGATTTGACATTGTGTTAGTGTTAAACAGAAATGTCAGATCCACGTAAATTTATACCTTTGGTATAATCCCAAATATGCAATTTACAGATTTTAATTAAAGGTATTTTAGTATTCATTTAATAAGATGTTGCTAGGAGGACTAAGGTGCACTGACCCAAAACCCACTGCCATCAAGTCACTTCTGACTCATAGTGACCCTATAGCGCAGAGCAGAACTGCTGCACAGAGTTTCCAAGGAGCAGCTGGTGGATTCAAACTGCCAGACTTTAGGTTAGCAGCCATAACACTTAACCACTACGGCACCAAGCTGTGATATTTGCAACTGCCTCATATACATGCAAAAGCTGAACCATAAATCAGGAAGATAAAAGAATTAATGCATATGCATTATAAACAGACAAACAAAACAAACCCAGGGCCATCAAATCGATTCCAACTCACAGTGACCCTATAGGACAGAGTAGAACTGCTTCATAGAATTTCCAAGGAGCACCTGGCAGATTAGAACTGCCAGCCTTCTGGTTAGCAGATGTAGCACTTAACTGCTACATCACCAGGGTTTCTGCATATGAATTATGGTGTTGGTGAAAAATATTGAATGTGCCATGGACTTCTAAAACAACAAACAAACTTGTCTTAGAAGCACAGATGGAAAGCTCCTTGAAGGGAGAACAGCAAGACTTTGACTCATGCGTTAGGCACGTGTTGTCAGGGGAGACCAGTGCCCGGTGATGGACATCGTGCTTGCTAACTTGGGAGGTAAGAGAAAAAGAAGACAACTCTCTTGTGAGATGGGCTGACCCAGGGGCTGCCACAACGGCTCAAACACAGCGAGGACGGTGAGGGTGATGCAGGACCAGGCAGTGTCTCTACCAGCCAGAAGCGACTTCACAAAAGCTGCCAACAGACCCACAGCTGAGCACCATGTCGCCCTGCTGTGTCACTGCCCCAGCGCTCCGCTGTCTCCAGGTCCCATGAGGTCTGTGAGCTGTGTGTCAACCAGAACACTGTGGACATCAGGCCCAGCTCCTCAGCATGTCACAGCGTACCGTTTTCCAGATGGCAGCAGCTCCGAGTGCCTTCTACCTCAAGGAGCAGCCTTTATCATGTAGCATCAAACAGTATAGAGTGCAGCAGTTTTTTAAGTTCTTACAGTCCTTTCAGCTGCTACACTGCATGTCACAGGACCAGAAAAAAGGCACGACAGGCTTCATTGATGCCAAACCAGAGATCTTTGAAACCCCAGGCGAGTCTCTCTCTTCCCTGTAGCAGAAACGTGAGCTTGATTCCCTGAGCTCCATTCTTCACGTTGAGGAGAACCGGTTCCCCATCCAGAAACGAATTCCTAATTTGGCACAGACTTCCCAGGTCGGAGCTGCAGAACCAAGAAAACCCTGAACATCTAACTTTTGGACTCAGATTCATTTTGGTTGTCCCAAGTGTCACTCGGGACGTGAAAGAATTTGCGGCAGTTGTGGATGCGAAAGAAAAGTCTCACTGTATCTTGGGTCCTTAAGAAGCCCTCATGAAGTTCACCCTAGAGTCTATTCACACCTTCATTGTTCTCTACAGTCCCTTAAAAAGGTATCTTATTGGAAGGGACTCTGCCTAGTTCTCTTCTCAGTATTTAATTACTGAAGTGACAACGGATACCTTTGGGGAAGTAGTCGTCCCAAACCAGGATGTTTAACTGCTTTATTATGCACAGTGACAGTGACTTCTGTCCATCCCTCAATCACGTCTTCATCCTACTAGCTTCTCTCCTACCAGCTGACAGTCACTGTGGCAAGGATTGATACTGCTCAGAATGATCTTCCTTGGAAATTCATGGCCAATCGTCTTTCTACTGTGTTAATTTTTACTCTGCAACAGAAAGGACCTAAGGGTGAAATACCCTGGAGACCTTCCCATCACCCTCCCAAATCTGCTCAGCTTCATCTTGTATCACTGGAACCCTGCTCCCACTTCCCAGAAGGTGGCAAACCCTTCAACCAAAGAGTGCCGCTGGGGTACCTCACCCACCTGGAACCGGAGATCCAGCAGCTGCCCGTGCAGACCGGTGCCCTCCACCGAGGGCAGGGGCAGGCGGAGGGCGGGCCAGCCGTCCAGCGCCGGCAGAGCCGAGCAGCAGCTGCGGAGATAGAAGCAGACCCGGGAGAACAGCACAACCTGCTCCAGCTGCACAGCGACAACCACAGGCTCTCTAGGAGCAGAAGACGGGGGGCTGGAGGAGGTGGCCCGCAGCTCCAGGAGCTGGCCAGTGCCTCCAGGAATCTCCTGACGGGAACGCGTGGCTCAAAATCCCTTTTCCAGCATGGAGAGGAAACTGGAGGACAAGGACACCGCCAAGACGCTCGCCCCTCTGAAGCACTGGGCTCGCCACCCTGAGCCCCCAAGTGCCCGCTCACTTGCCTCGCAGTGCCCCTCTGCCCCCCAGAGTTAGAGCCCTGATGGGCTCTGAAAGGAGTAACAGAACAGGACCTGACAAATTTTTAAACTGACCTGAAAAAAAACAGAGGGAAAAACTGTACACTTACACAAATTTTATTGAAATTTACTGTAGATATTTTCTCAGTGGTCTAGAGGGAGAAAAACAACATATCACATTTTAATAAATTATTTCTGAGTCTTAGAATTCCAGATGATTTAAAAGATTCCTTTTGATGTATTCTGCTTGTTTCTTTAAAGTACACCTTCTGTTGCTGGGAAAAATGGTCACTATAATTTTAATGCTCCTTTCTGTGTGTGGTCTGGAAACCCTGGTGGCATAATGGTTAGGGCTACATCTGCTAACCAAAAGGTCTGTAATTCAAATACACAAGGGGCTCCCTGGAAACTCTATGGAGCAGTTCCACTCGCCCTATAGGGTTGCTATGAGTGGACATCGACTCCGTGACAGTGGGTTTGGTTTTTCGTTTGGGTTTATGTATGGTCTGATGAACAAAAAACATGTGGTTTACAGACAATGAAATCTCTATTGTATCCTATACTCTATGCTCACAGGGAACCTCTTCACATTCACTATGTAGTTGACTAGCTTCTCTTTTATTAATCAATAATACCTGAGTGATTCTCTTTAGTGATGGATTTCAAATCTGAACACTTTCTTTTAACAAGTGTCTGGCAAGTTTTAAATATGCAGAGAAATATCCATGTTAACTAAAACCAATAATTCTGGTTTCACAATTCCCTAGCTCTACAGAAAACAGAGTTCTCCTGGGGTTTTCTGAATCAATGATAGGCTTTGATTTTTCCAGATTACAAACGGCTTTAACCTCTAGATACACTGATTTTCCCATTTGAAAACTGATAATCTGTAAGCCTGTTAAATGGCCTCTGGGGATACAGCAAAGATTAGAGTGATTTAGACTAATAGAAAATATCTGCGCTAACCCTGGCACAAATAGGTGAACAAATGTGGAAAGTGCTTTAGCTCCTTTACTGAAGGCAGCATGTTAAAGGAGGCTGTGAACACTGGACTCCAGGATTACCAGCAGAGAATTGAATCATGAGGTAAAAATCAAGTTAGCACACACATTGGTTACATGTATGGCATCTATTCAGCACGTGGTAACTTCCCGGTGAGTTTCAAAGCAGGGCTATAGATAACCTTATACATAAGAAACCAAATAGTGTGACGGAATATTAATCTCTCCTACATGATTCCTGATGAGGTCTGTGGTCTGGGGCTAACAAATTAGAACATAATTCTAATCAAACAGTAGTTGTAGCTTGGGTCCACACCTTAGCACCACGCTAGTATCTGAGTGTTTCATTTTCTTGATTCCAATGAATAAGCTAGAATAACCATGAAAAGAAAAATACTTTTACCATCAACTTGATTCTGACTCACAGTGACCCTTAAGGACAGAGTAGAACTGCCCCATAGAGTTTCCAAGAAGTGCCTAGCGGATTTGAACTGCCAACCTTTTGATTCTTAACCATTGTGCCACCAGAGTTTCCAAGTCATAAAAGGAAGGTGAAGATTCCTAATTTTGTTAGGACTCTCACTGTGCTAACTTAGTGTTTTATGCTTCCAGCTCACGTGGACACTGCTTTCTTAACAAAGTCTAGCTAAGTTTGCGCACACTGTTAAAAAGTATATATACACTAGTCACTGGCTTTCCTGGTCATACTTACCAAATGATCCTGTCTTCTACCATTGCCTAATCTGTGACTTACGTTAGGTGTTACATGCTTAATATCACTCCATGCCACTGGAGAAACTTGTTTAAACAAATCGCCAAGCTGTGACACAGGACAGAGCATCCGGGCAAAAACATTTGTAGCTTCTTCCATTTAAAGTCATGGAGGTATTTGCAAATACAGGCAAACTACAGCTGGTGTGAAGTATTTACATGATCTTTCTCACACTGACCTTTCCATCACAGTCCAGATAAGAGCCCTGGAATTCTAGCCTTCACAGTGACAAGGCACTTGCAAAGGAATCTGTTGCTCACCCCATTTTGGCAGCTGATCTGAAAGCAAGGATGTGTATTTTGGGGTGTTTTTCCATCAGCGAGAACAATAATCTCCAATCATATTCCACCCAGCTCTGTAAAGTCAGGTTAAGTCTCCAACACATTAAAATATTTTGTTGGTTCACTTAAGATGTCCAGAGCAGGTCTCAAACATTTCGTATAAAAGCAGGACAAGATGATATTTACATGAAGGAATGATCACTGGTTTTTGGTGGCCCAGTGGTAAAAGGTCGGTGGCTCTTTGAAACCAGCAGCGACTCCACAGGAGAGAGACGTGGCAGTCAGCTTCCATAAAAATTTACAGCCTTGGAAACTCTGGTTTCACACCTACCCAAAAACCCACTGCTGCCAAGTTGGGTCTGACTCATAACAACCCTACATGTCAGAGTAGAACTGCCCCATAGAGTTTCCACAGAGCACCTGGTGGATTTGAACTGTCAACGTTTTGGCTAGCAGACATAGCAACTAACCCACTATGCTACCAGGGTTTCATACACACACTCACACACGCACACACTCACACACACACACACACACACACACACACACACACACATGCTGTTAATTAGTCAAATAGGCAACTTCTGGACAAGCCTTTTGTAATCACTATACGTGAGAACAATCTACTGGGTAAAGAAAGGGATGAGCTGGAAATGTGGACAACTTGTCTGATGGTTGTACTACTTGTTATTGGTCGAAGTCCATCCCAAGTACCTCAAGTGGTCCACCCTCCTGGGCTCTGTCAGTTCCTCCATGTAGCTGTGAAAAAGCCACAACCTCCAAAGCTCTCCTTTGTCCAGCAGTTACAGACAGATGTCTCTGCTTACTGGTTGGAGATCTCTTAATCTATAGCGGTGATGGCAGGGGTTGGCTGTTGCCATCCCAGAAGTTGCTGAGTCAAGTCTAGGGCTGGTCAGGCTGGAAATCAAGGTAAGTAGTTGAGGTCTAGAAAGTAGGGGTCAGAGGAGCATACTTGGGAGCAAAAAAACTGAATTTTGTAAACTCACACAGCTATATCAAAACTAAATCAAACCCACTGCCATCTAGTCAGTGCTGACTTATAATGGCAACCCCGTAGAACAGAGTAGAAGTGCCTCATAAGGTTTCCAGGAACACCTGATGGATTCAAACTGCCAGCCTTTTGGTTAGCAGCTGTAGCTCTTAACCACTGCACCACTGGGGTTTGCTACACAGCCGTAGATATTTTGAACTGAAAAGAGCACTATAGTTGTATTGAACTTTAAAGGTCTTAAATTCTAAGTAACTGTAAAAAAATGTGGTCATTTCACACACAGTTAAGATGGAGTAGAGGGAATCAGATTTATCATCTCAAATGAAACAGGACAGCAACAGTAAAAAGACAAAAATACATGAAATAATAAGTTTTAAGACATTGGACATGGGCTAATGAAGGATAATGATCCAGGTGAAACAGGGAATCAGCAAGGTAAGTCCTACTATCGTCCTCTAGGAACCTTGAGAACGTTTCCAGCCCAAGAAGGAGGAACTCAGTAGCCTTTCTGTGATGCGGAGTTGGAACTGAGAGTACAGGCAGACTGAAGCAGTTAGAGTTTGCAAGACTGGGTACCAGAGGTAAAAAAGCAACCAGGAGGACAAACTCCAGAAATCTAAAAAAAGCTACCTCTCGAGTGTTTAGCTGAACATAGACTAGACTATCACACTTATACAAGAAACCCAGATGGGCCCCAGGTACAAATAAAAAGAAGGAAACTATCTACTAATATACGTCATAGTCAAATTGTTCAAGATCAGTGATAAAGAAGAAAAAGAATCATAACAGCCACCAGAGAAGAACACATCACATTCAGAGAAACAAAGGTAAGGTTGACAACAGATCTCTTGTCAGAAATAATGTGAGGGAGAAACAGTAGATTAGTATCTGTGAAACACTGAAATACTGCAACCACATCAAACTAAAAACTTATATCCAGAAAGCATCTTTCAAAAGAGGAAGGTTAAGTACTTTATCCAGTCAACAAATATAAGATGAAAGAATTCATTACAAGAAGAGCAACCCTGCAAGAAATGTTAAAGGCAGTCCTTCAAGTGGTCATCAAAAGATGAATGGATTAGTAAGTTGTAGATGTTTGCGGTATTCCTGGGTGACAGAAATGGGAAGCTTGGCTTGGTTGCTAAATTAAAGTTTGTTGGTTGAATTTCAGCAGAAGCATCTCAGAAGAAAGACTTGGCCATGTGTTTCTGAACAATCAGCTGTTGAAACTCTCATGGGGCACAGTTCTACTCTGACAGGTGTACGTTTGTTAAGGGTTAAAATCAACTTGAGGGCAACTAGCATGTCCAGATAATAGATCCTATTCACCAATGAAGAGAGATAATGATGCACAAAACAGAAGGATCTCAAAGTAGTTATGAGCGGTACGATCCAGACAAGAAAGAATATTACATGACTCACATATACAAAACTGTAGACGATGAAATACATCCCCAGAGAAAGCACACGGGTGGTTGCCTGGAGATAGGAAAGAGGCAAAGGAGATTGGGTGGGTGTGATTACAAAGGAAACTGATGACACTTTGGGGATTGATAGATGCATTCATTATCTTGCTTATGATGATGGTTCATGGTGTGTGCATGTGTCAAAACATCAAACTGTACACTTTAAGAATGCGAAGGCAATTGTATTCAAACAAAAGAGAAAGCTGAGGAATCAATTTCTCAAAGGGAGTTGGAGGCAGAACGGGTAACCATCATCTTATTTCTCATCTCATATTTATTTCCTTTACTTTTAAAAAATGCCTTTACATTTAAGAATTATCATAGCTTATTGGATCTATTGTAATGCATATCTGTGATATATATTTTTTTAAGATCCACATGGAGAAAATAGAAAAAATACAGAAGTCATCAAGGATTTCATTTTTTTTCATCTACAATCAATGCCCGTGGAAGCACTGGTTAAGAAATGAACGATGTATTGCAGTGATCAGATATGATACAAAAGACTCCTTTAAGATTAAAAAAAAAGATGCCGTTTTGAGAACTAAGAAGCTCCTGACCCAAGCCATCTTATTTTTAATCACCTCATATGCATGCAAAAGCTGGACTAATGAATACAGAAGAGCAAGTCTTCTGAATTGATGCATTTGAATTATGGCCCTGGCAGAGAATGTTGCCCGTGTAAAGAATTGCCAGAAGAACGGACACATCTGTCTTGGAAGAAGCAGGCATGGTGTGACTTCATCTCGGATACCTTACACATGTTATCAAGAGGGACCAGTCCCTAGAGAAGCAAATCATGCTTGGTAACGTAGGGGATCGTGAAAAGACGGAGACCTTCGGCAAGATGGATTGACACAGCGGCTGCAAGAATGAACTTAAACGTGAGCAAGGACTGTGAGGGTGCACAGGACTGGGCAGCGTTTCTTTCTGTCGTGTGTAAGCTCACAAATGAGTCAGAAGCAATTGGACAGTAACAACATCGTACTTTAACTTGTCTTACTTCTTCCAAAATGACAGAAGCATAGTATCATTTCTCACTCAAGGCGTTGGAAACACTCTCTGTCCAGATGCTGCAGGCACACCTGGAAGTGTAGTCACACTGCTGCCTTCTGCAAACTCCTTAACAACAGGCTTGTGGGATGAAAGTTCATAAAATAATGTTTATAGTAAACCTCACTTCACCTGGTGTTTGGGATTTCCCAAATTTCACCTATATGAGAATCATCTATTAAACACAGAGCTTTCAATTAGATTTGAGATTGGTCAAAGAATTCACGTTTCTACCATAGTCTCTTGTGTGTGACATTACATACTTTGGATGTGTTGTCAGGAGGGAACAGACCCTGGAGAAGGAAATCATGTTTGGTAGAGAGGAGGGTCAATGAAAAAGAGGAAGACCCTCAACACGATGGATTGACACAGTGGCCACAATGATGGGCTTAAGCATAAAAACCACTGCGTGATGCAAGACTGGGCAGTGTTTCTTCTGTTGTGCACAGTGTCTCTATGTGTTGGAAGTGGCCTGACAGCACCTAACAACAACAACAACAACATGGTTCCTGTTGATACTGACACTGCTGGACCAGGGATCACACTTTGTGAATGACTACACTAAACGCCCTAGGTGGAAAGAAATCACTCTTGTGGTTCAAGTTCAATTATTCATTTACATTTGGATTTCACTGGGCTCAGGGAGCAGAGAGTAACCTAGCATCTGAGCAGCCCAGGGGGAACTCATGGCCAGGTGCTCACACCTCCCTTCTTATTCCTTAAAAATCATCCAGCTCCATGCAAACCTGTCTTGTAGGCATAGAAGTTACAATTCTGTTCACTTTTCAATTTTGAAAGTGTTCAACGACAGTTACAGTTAGCGTTGTGTACACCTGAATCCACACAGAATCTAAGGAGGCCAATTATTCATTTATAAAGCCAAACAAGAAGTTGTAAATGCCTACTCTCTCTGCCTTACACCTGGTGTTAAGCCCTGAGAATTCAACAGGGAGTGAGTCAGGCATGGTCTTCACCTTTCGGAGCTTTCAGTCTACTGGGAAAATTGACACTGTCCCAACGATAATTCAAATATTTTAACACAATTTTAATAGGTTCACAGGAGGAGAGCTATAAACACTATTGATGATCAGCACAAGCATAATGTGGATGTTTTTGACACAAATTCACATATTTTTACTAACTGGAAACTGGTTTGACTGGTTTGTGCATTCATTTTTCTTTGTTCCTTTAAGTAAGTGCGAATTTTTGGTGCAGGTATACACAGTAAACAGGGTCTTATTCAACAATGTCTGCATATACTGTTCAGTGACACTGGGTACATTGTTCAGAGTGTGTCAACATTCTTGTTATTTCTGTTCTAATTTTTCCATTCTCATCATCTTGGTTTCACTGTCCCCAGTCTTCACATTCATGTCTTAGAGTAACTGTTGACCATTTTTTCTATGGTAGGTAATTGTTTTGGAAGAGTGCAGTACTCAGGGATGACAGTCTTTTTTTTGTAAGTGAAACTGTTTTTTAGTTAAAAGGGGTTAATTTTGGTTCAAGGTTTAAGGAGCATCTCAGGTTTAAGGAGCAATAGTCTCAGGGATTCCTCTAGCCTCTGTGGGTCCAGGAAGTCTGGATCTTGTTTTGAGAATTTTAATTTCTGTTCCACATTTTTCTCCCTTTCTGTCAGGATCTATTATTTTAACCCTGATCAGAACATTTGGTAGGGATAGCTGCTCAGCACCTAGTTCTTCTGGTCTGAAGGAAGTAATAGCCATGGTTCATGAGGAGAAGCAGCCATGTAAACCAATTCTTTCTTTAATTCTTCAGTTTCCTTCTTTCTCTTTTGCTCCAGGCAAGGAGACACCAATAGTTGTATCTTAGATGACTTGTTCACAAGATTTTAAGACAGCAGACCTGACTCTCCAAACTAGGATGTAGACCATAAACTTTATGAACCAAATTACATTGATTGAGTGTTGTCTCATAAGACCATGACCCTAAGTCTATAAAAAACTGATCCCATGAGGTGATTGGTGGTATCTAGAAAGTATGAGCTTCTCTAACCTGTATTTTGTTTTATTTTTGGTTATTGTTGCTGCAAAGTTATACATAAGATACCTGTTGCTACTGAATCAATTCCAACTCACAAAAACACTATAGAACAGAGTAAAACTGCCTCGTTGGGTTTCCAAGGAACAGCTGTTGGATTCAAACCGACAGCCTTTGGGTTAGTAGACGAGCTTTTAACTACTGTGCCCCTAGGGCTCTAAATACAACATTTAGCAATGCATCTTTTTGAGTGGATAACATTTATTGACGTCAGTTAGTAGTCAAGCAGTGCTTACTTGGTTCACATTGGTTCTACCTTTCCCATCATCCAAAACAAAAAGCGATTGACTGTCTAAAGAATGATGACTCCTTCTTGTATCCTCCTGCCCCTGTTAACTACCAATGAACACTGGTCCCTGTGTATGTATACCTGTTCTCGTTGTTTCATAAAAGTGACAGTATATAATATTTGCCCCTTTTAATTGACTTATTTTGCTCAGTATAATGCCACCCAGGTTCATCCATATTGCAAAAGGTTTTAGGAACTCGGTTTCCTCTATGGCTGTGTAATACACCATCATACGTATGTACCACGTTTGGTTTATCCATTCTTCTGTTGAAGGACACTTGGTTTTTTTTCTATCTTTTTGCTATTGCCAACAGTGTTGCAATGAACATAGGTGTGTATATGTCTGTATATGTGTCATCTATTAAATCCTTAGGGTATATATTTAGGAGTAGGACCACTGAATCATAAGGTAGTTCTATTTCTAGTTTTATGAGAAGTCACCATACTGCTTTCCATAGCTGTTGTAAGATTTTATATTCCCACCAGCAATAGATAAGGCTTCCAATGTCTCCACATCCTCCCCAGCATTTATGATTTTCTGTTTTTTTTGATCAATGCCTTTTTAGCATGGTTGAGGTGACATCTTATTGTAGTTTTGACTTGCCTCTCTCTAATGGCTAGTGACAGAGAGTATCTTTTCATGTGTTTGCTAGCCACTTGAATACTCTCTTTGGTGAAGTGTCTGTTCATATCCCTTGTCCGTGT
The DNA here is from genome assembly GCA_028571685.1 of Heterohyrax brucei. Classification (NCBI taxonomy): domain Eukaryota; kingdom Metazoa; phylum Chordata; class Mammalia; order Hyracoidea; family Procaviidae; genus Heterohyrax; species Heterohyrax brucei. The sequence continues at coordinate 67,078,138 of CM053163.1, read as the reverse complement.
TTTAATTGGGTTGTTTGTCTTTTAGCTGTTGAGTTATAGAAGTTTTACATAGTGGTGTTGTTAGGTGCCATCCAGTTGGTTACGATTCATAGCAACTCATAGCAACACAATGAACAACAAAACATTGCCCAGTCTTGTGCCATTTCCAGAATCACTTTTATGCTTAAACCCATTGTTGCAGCCACTGCGTCAATCCTTCTTGACAAAAGTCATCCTCTTTTTTGCTCACCTTCTACTCTACCAAGTTCCCCAGGGACTGATCCCTCCTGACAACATGTCCAAAGTATGTAAGATGCAGTCTTGCCATCTTTGCTTCCAAGGAGCACCTTGATTGTATTTCTTCTAGAACATAGCTTTTTTTTTTTTTTTTGGCACTCCAAATTTTGGATATTATACTCTTATTGGATACGTCCTTCTCAAAGATTTTTTTCCCAGGCTGTAGGTTGTCTTTTTAGTCTTTTGAGGAAATCTTTTGATAAGCATAGTTATTTAGTTTTTATGAGGTCCCAGTTATCTAGTTTGTCTTTTGCTGTTTGTGCACTTGTATTTGCTTTTTTATCCAATTTTAACGACGATTTCTGGTAATGATGTTTGGAAGATGATTGGAAACTTGGCATTTCATTTTTCATGTAAGTTTTCACTGCTTTTGATACTATCTCTGAAGTTGTGTCTCTTTTTTCTCTTATGAACTCATTTCTACCATTGATTTTTGTATTTACTTTCCTTTTTTAGATAATCATGTGTAAGTTTATTCAATACTCAACTCCTCTTCTGATTTCACCTCAGCCGAAATATACTTCTCAGTTAATTTACTGCACTACTTATGGGAAAGAGGAAGGTTTTCTGAACTTTATTAAATTAGTACTTCCTTTGTAAGACATGTACTTCAAATAAGATCTCAAAATAAGTGCTCAAGAAATGCATTTTCTCTGTTTCTGAAATATAATTTTCTTTATTCCTTTAACTACAGTAAGGTTGTGACGTTACAGACTGATAGATTTCAAAAATTTCCTGAAACTTGAAATTTATGCATGCCACAGTATTTGCATTGGCTCCCGGCTTTCACCTAAACATTTCCAGAAAGAATAATATACTTCCACTGCATCTCATCCTCTGAAATTTTCAACACTCATTAAAATGTTTTCCTACACTGCAATTTTCACACATAAAGGAAGCTTTAAATCTCTTTGGGAGGGTTAGTCTGCAAGCACTGATGAGCAGAGAAAATCAAAGCTGTACTGAAAGGCAGATGGTGAGCAATTGGCTAAGTTGGTGTTCCTTCTCTTTTTTCCCTATGTCTTGGTGTACATAGAAATTTAGTCAGAAAGCTGAGAGGATCAAAATCTCAGGACCCCAGCTGTGATAAAACACTGGCTGAGATGTCCAAGAGGAGGCCACCTTACTGGCTAAATGACTCTCCAGCTGATTCAGTGCAAGAGTCAAATTTGTGATGTAGCTAGCTTTCAAAGAACTTCAAGCTGTGAAATGCCAGGGTTGCTTGGGAATTCTTAATTTAGTCTCTCAGCATTCTGACATGTTTATTTAACAAATCATAAGCTTGTGGCTAGTGATAGCCCACCTCTAGGCGAATACCAATACTGTACACTTGCTTCTTAATTGTGCTACGCAGTATGAAATAATGGCCTCAGGGTCCTATTACATTGTTTACTTTTTGTTTATTATTTCTCTGATAGATACCTTAGCATCAGAAACTACATCCTGTGTATTTATGAAGCATTTTTTTTTCTTTCTCTTTTGAAATCCGCTATGGACTAAGTACTTTGACCACATCCTGTAAGTAAGGTCGGCTTTATTTATTTAAAGAGCATGTACTTAGCTGGGGACAAAGAAATACAAACAGACAATTACAAATGTGAAGATTGCTGTTTAATAGAGAAGAAGAAGAAAACACACCCCATTCCCAAGCTCTGTTCCTTTGTTATCCAAGAACACACTGAGATTTTCTCTTCTTTAGAGTCCAACTATGATGAAGTTCAGTCCAGAATCTTTTCTCATTATTTTCTTTTCTGATTTTGAACATTGGCCATGTCATAACGTTGTTCACGTGTCCAGAATTAGACCACCCAGACCACAGCACTGTTCACTGCAAAGACCTGTCACCTACCTGTTCTAGTTTAAAGGTTCCCACCAGAAGATCAATGTGAATGCAAATTAAATGTAATAAACTTACCTGTGAAAACTGGACAACAAACAAGGAAGATTGAAGAAAAAGCAATGCCTTTGAATTATGGTATAATGTTGAATATGCCATGAACTATGAGGAGAATGAATAAATCTGTCTCGGAAGAGGTATAGCCAGAGTGTTCTTTAGAAGGGAGGATGGCAAGACTTTCTTTGTTTTACCTACTTTGAATGTGTCATCCAGCCCAACCAGCGTCTGAAAAAGGGCATCATGGGTGGTAACGTAGACAGTCAGTGAAAAAGAGGACATTCAAGGAGACCGACCGACACAGTGGCTGCAACAATGGATTCAAACACAGTGATGATTTCGAGACTGGCACAGGACCTGGGTAGTGCTTCATTCTGCTGTACAGAGGTGCCTATGACTCCTTGACAACTCAACAGCAGCTACCAATAATGGTTACAGGGCAAAAGTCAGACAGACCATGATACTCGAACGACTGAAACTTGAGAGCATATTGCTGTTGATTCTGACTTACGACCCTATAGGACAGAATAGAACTACCCCATAGGGTTTCCAAGGAGTGGCTGAGGGGTTCGAGTTGCAGACCTCCTGTTTAGGAGCAAGGTTCTTAACAACTATGCCCCCAGAGCTCCTCAATGTGGGAAGCTCTGTTCTAATCGCTACTGGTCTACCTCTGTGTCCACTCTTCTCTTTTGTGAGCTTCCACTCTGTAAAGTCATAAGGAAGAGGATCACCCTGGAGGCATAGGGGTTAAGCGCTACGTGTGCTAACCAAAAGCTCTGCAGTTTAAATCCCCCAGGTGCTCCTTGGAGCTCTATGAGGCAGTTCTACTCCAAGCTATGGGGTCACTATGAGGTGGAATCAACTTGATGGTGGTGGCTTTTTGTTTTAGTCCTTTACTAACCTCGTTAATGTCACTGGTAATACCTCCCAAGAAAGCCTTGTTTTCCCAAACAAGGTCACATTCAATTTAGTGAGGGCTTAAGATTTTTATATATCTCTTTGAGGGATACAATTCAATCCACAATTATAGATACTAGGGACATGTCAGCTAAATTGATATTCTGTTGTCCAAGGAAATGAGGTACAGGCAAGGATCAGCTCGTGGTGCTGTAGTAGGCATCCCGTAAATATTTGACAATGATTATAAAAATAATAAAAGATAAAGCTGTCTTAATTATAAGTGCACTTAAACATCTGAGGTTTTGAAATAGAAGTAAATTGTGACATTTCCCTCTGTTTCCTTCTTCATATTTTGTAAGCATGTTTTGCCTATTCAGGTTGTGACTATATATTATTTCCCAAAGGCTGTGTTTTTATTAACATCTTCTGAGTCGTATTAATTTGAAATAAAAATGTCCTTAAGATTTTAATTTGATGTTCTCAGAAAATCTTGCCATTATGGAAGTCATTTTCATAGGTTCCTGTATTAATCATGGGAGCGACTTGAATTTCTACTCAATTTTTTTTGCTTCTGTTCAATTTCCTAAATAAGATGTCAAATTGATCTCTCACCTATGACTTTCATGAGATACAATGGTTCCGTCGGCAGACTGCAAGCACTGTGTTTATAATTTTCTGTTGTTTTATAGCAACAAGCTGCTGTGTCAAAAAAAAGTTGGGACAGATTGAGCCATTTGTGGTTTTGAAACTGTTCTTTAATTTTTCTTAGGAGCAGTATTTAGCTTTCCGTTCATGCATTCTGTAGCTATTATGATTTGGGGTCTTATTATTGCTTTTCAATTGTCAGATATTACAATACCGTTTCTTTCCTTCATCTATGAAATAATCACTTATTTTAAAAATTACGAAGATTATAAAGGGAAGTGACACTCTATGAAAGGTTTTGTTAAAATGAAGTGCTAAATGCTATGCCTTTAAAAGCCGAGGGGAAAATTCACATTCGTTTGTGACTATACCTTATCAGCAAATTAAAATACAAAGAGTGTCTAAGATAAAGTAAGTCTACGGATGAGACAAAAATTGCTTTTAAAATGTCCCTCTTTGCCAGATGATCAAAATACCTAATTTGTCCTCTGTATAAAATGCTACCTGTACTATGTGGCCTTCCTGATAGGCTGAAAATGAAATAGAAAATGTGCCTATGCCATAATCTTTTCGTGTCTACTTCAATCGTTTCTCTTCATTTTGCATTTCATGTTTTTGGATGTTGTTGAGTCAGTCAGTTCTAACTCAGATAGACTCTGTGTACAACAGGAAAACCTGGCCAGGCCTGGGCCACTGGTACAATCATCACCATAAGTTTCCTTTACCGTTAGTTGCTTCTCATAGTTTCTCACATGCTCTGTTTTCATAACTAGCTCCTTTTCAGTCTAGACATATACGAGGTCCAGCAATGAAGTCCATGAACTTAGTTGTTCTAAGTGCTCCATTGTTGAATATCACTACAGTCTCCTTCTAAGTACTCCCCTCAGAAAGCTCTGCACTAAAGCCAGTGCCTAGTCTACTCTTCAAATCAATTTTGAAACTCTTTCTGGAATGGCCATTGTGCACAGTGGCGTGGTGGCAAGTTCATGAACTTAATAGCATTGTTTCTGTGAGGGAGTTTTTAGCCAGTAAACCAATAATTGTATTGGAACACTCTTCCTATTAATCTGACCTGGCTCTCGCTGACTGTTTTCTTGATCAAAAGATAAACGAACTATTGAAAGGAAGTCATTTTGACGACATTCAGGACATTGAGGATAAGACCACGACATCTCTGATGCTATTCCAGAAAAACAGTTTCAAACTTGCTTTGAAGTGTGGACTAGGCAGTCACTTCCCTAGGGGAGGACTCTGAAAGTGACCGTAGCAGCATTTGGCAATGAGGTACACAGCATGTTTTCTAGTATGAGTTCAAGTGAACTTCGTTGTCAGACCTCGTATATCCTTCCAGCAGTTATTAAAGGACATATATATGTTATTGTTCTAGATCGAGAAAAGATCTTGCAATGTATAGGCACCCTTTCTATTCCACAATTTTCCTTAACAAGGCAAAAAGAGCAAAGGAGAGACATTCTTGTTGATCAAAAAAGACACCAATAACTCATCAAAAGAAGCAGAGAAATGCTGAAATTATGAATAATTTTTATTTATCTATTCATTTTAGGGTGTGTCTGACTAAACTGATATGCATGCCAAAGATAACCTGTTTTGCTTGATTGTTTTCATTGCTAATTAATAAACCCTATGGAAGTTAAAAGCAAGACAGTAGACTATTCATTGAAAACTGGGCCCCACCACTGACTTTGTAGGTGACCACAAAAAATTCAGTGGTCAGTTTTCCTTAGGTGAGTGGTAAAGAAACATAATAAGCCACCTATGGTTTTAAAAGAGCAAAGCAATTTTTCCCTAAGTGATAGTAAAATGACATGATTGTTATGCAAAGATAAATACAATTCCGACTAGAAGGCACTTGGCTGGCTTGGCTATTTAAGAGCAGTACATAGTTAATGGCATTGCTAAACTAAAAAACTGAAAACCAAACCTGTTGCCCTCAAGTAGATTCTGGCTCATTTTGGCACTATAGGACAGACTAGAACTGCCCCATAGGGTTTCTGTAGAGCAGCTGATGAATTCAAACTGCCAACCTTTTAGTTAGCAGCTATGGTTTTTATTGTGTACCAGGACTGTTGTTCAGTTAAAGCTGAGTCTAATTAGAATTTGAGTGTTGCCCTGAAAGTGGGCATTGTTTACTTCATGGGTGACTAAAAAACCCAAATCCACTGCTGTTGAGTTGATTCCTACTCATAGCAACCCCATAAGCCAGAACAGAACTGCCCCATTCATGTAAGACCATATATTTTTAATTACATTCTTTGAGTATCACTTTAAGTGATATGGTAATGGAACAAAGAAAAAATTGCTTTCATATATCCACTCAGAATTACTGAGGAGAAAATGTTAATAAACACATCAAAATGCAGTTCTTTGAGACCTTTATCTTAGTGTTGTCAGCACAATATAAAATATTAAAAGCTTTCTGCAACAAGAGCTGTAACGGGCATTATGTCCTAAATTAAGCCACCAAAGGCCAGATACCCCATTTCAGTGGACTTGCACCTGATTAAAGGCCTAACTATATGAGGTAATCTTGGTGGCACAGTGGTCAAGTGCAACATCTACTAACCAATGTTTGGCAGTTCAAATCTGTCAGATGAGCCTTGGAAACTCTGTGGAACAGTTCTCTGTCCTGTGGGATCGCTATGAGTCAGAACTGACTTGATAGCAATGAGTTTTTCAGTTTTATGTAGTATTTGCTTACTATTTATGATTCTTTGTTTCTCGTGTTCTTTGGATCATGTATGTATAACAATGAGATGTCTAGAAACTCAGAGTGACTGAGAGAGTCTGCTCCTGGCTGGTTCTGTCTATGATTGTTAATCTACATCTAATTTTATGGTTACTCTATCCTCTGAGACTATACATTTTTTATAGACTTTATCTTTTCGAGTTTCAGGTTTACAAACTGTTCACAAAGTACGGAGAATTCCACAATCCTCTCCACTGCTACATACTATCTCTCTTCTTATTAATGCCAACAAAGTGATACTGACATATTATTATTAACTGAAGTTGGTGGTTTACATTAGGACTCAGTCTTTTGTACTTTTTTATGGGTTTTGACAAATGAATAATGTCCTATGTCTACCATTAAAGTATCACAGTTCAGTTTAGAATAGTCTCAGTGCCCTGAAAATGTCTTGTTTCTACTTATTCAGTTCCTCTTTCCCTTGTTCTGAATCACTAAAAACCACTGATTCTTTTGCAATCTTTAGGTTTTTAGGGAAACACTGGTGGCTTTGTGGTTAAGTGCCACGGCTGCTAACTGAAAAGTTGACAGTTCAAATCCACTAGACACACCATGGAAACTCTATGGGGAAGTTTTACTCTGTCCTACAGGGTCGCTATGGGTTGAAACTGACTCAGTGGTGGGTTTGGTTTTGGTTTATGTTTCACAGTATCCCACACATTTTTATAAATTGTATTTCATTTCCATTTAGTTCATTTTTTAAAAATTTCTCTTGCAATTTCTTTGATTCATGAGTTATTTGGAAGTGTGGTGGTTAATCTCTAAATATTTGGGGATTTTTCCAACAGTCTGTTATTGATTTCTTGTTTACTTTCATTGTTTCAGCTGGGTATTCTATATGATTCTACTTTCTCTTGTTAAGATTATCAACTCTACTTATTTAAAAAAAAAATCTTAGTGTTTGCTCTAGAGTTTGCAGCTTATATCTACAACTAATTTAAGTTTGTTTTTTATGTCATATTATGCCTTGCTCATGGGTATTACAGACACTCTAACAAAGTATTACCAGTTTCTCTCTCCTGTCCTTTATAGCATTGCTATGACACATTTCATTTATTCACAAACTATAACCAATGTATTACTGCTGTTATTATTTTAAACACACGTATCTGTTAGATAATTTAAAGAAAAACTAAACATTTTATCGCACGTTAATTTAGTCCTTCTCTAATGCTTTTCTTTCATTATCAAGGCCTGAGTTTTTGCCCTATATCCTTTCCTTCAGTCTGAAGAACTTTTGATTTTTTAAAAATATTTGTCGCAAGGCATGATTAGTGCTAAAAAATTCTGTTAATTCTGGTTTGTCTTAGAAACTCTTTCTTCTCCATTTTTTGAAGGATAGTTTTGGTGGGTATAGAATTCTAGATTGATTTTCTTTTTCTCTCAACATGCTAAATATTTAACTTCACTTTTGCTTGCACAGTGCCTGAAGAAGTTGAATTTTTATAGACAGTCTTTTTCTCTGGTTTCCTTCAAGATTTTCTGTTTATCTTTTAGTTCTCTGTAGTTGAAATACGATATACTTTAAGATTTATTTTTTTGTTATTTATCCTTCTTAGTGTTGTAGTGTAAGTATAATGAGCTTCCTGAATTTGTGATTTTCTGTCTGTTGACAGTTTTGGAAAATGATCAGCCATCTTTATGTCAAATGTTTCTCCTGCTAATTTCTCTCTAGTCAAGTATTCCCACTATATTTTCATTACAGCTAGGGTCACCATGAGTCGGATCTGACACGATGGCACTTGGCTGGCTTTCATAATTGTCCCATATTTATTGTATATTTTTTGTTTGAATTTTTGCACTATTTTTCTATATTGCTTTTCAGTTTGGGAAGTTTCCTTTGCCATATATTTAAGGACAATGATTATTTCTTTGATTATATCCGGTCTACTGATGATGTCATCAGACACTATTTTTATTACACTGTCTCAGATTTCTAGCATTTTCATTTGACTGTTGCTTAGCTTGTCCCTCTCCCTGCTTCCATCACTCATCCCTTCTTGCACTTTGTCCACTTTTTCCTTTACAGCCCTGAACACACTGCTCATACCAAAAAAACCAAACTCATTGTTGAGTTGATTCTGACTCACAACAACCCTATGGAGCAGAGTAAAACTGCCCCATAGAATTTGAACTGCCAACCTTTTTGTTAGCAGCCATAGCACTTACCCACTACAACATCAGGATTTGCATACTGATCATAAACAAAAACAAAAATGATTCCAGTGCCACTGAGTAGATACTGACTCATAGTGACTCTACAGGACTGAGCAGAACTGCTCCACAGAGTTTCCAGGGAGCACCTAGTGGATTCAAACTGCTGGTCTTTTGGTTAGCAGATGTAGCACTTAACCACTGCACTACCAGGGTTTCCATAATGATCAGAGTTATTCAAATTCCTGGTATGATAATAACAAAATGTCTGCCATATCTGAGTCTGGTTCTAATGCTTGCCCTATCTATTTAGACAATGTTGTTTGTGCCTTTTAGTGTGTCTTCCATTTTTTTAAAACGAAAGTTGGTATGCTGTATCAGGCAAAAGGAGATGACCTTCTTCCAGTTGCAAATCCTTTTAAAGCTCTTTTGATGTGGTGGTAATGTGTAGGAGGTGAAAGAATGTATTTTATAATCCTGTGATTGTCTCCGCCCTTTTGTGAGCTATGCCTCTGGGTTGTGATTTTTACAAGTGCTTCTCAGCTCTTTTAGTTTTCTTTTCCCACCACTTAGATGAAACCAGAGGGCTAAAGGAGGCTAGAAGAGGTTGGAATTGGGGATTTTTCTTTTCCTTGTTGGTTAAGTGCTTACAAAGCTTGGTTTGGTTAGGCTCTGGTAAAGTCATTTCCCTTGAGGGCAGGTCCTTGTTAAGGAGAACCAAACACTACCTTAAAAGGATTACATTTTCACTCGTCCAGTCTAGACTTCACAGTGATGAGATTGCTGAAGGTGAATCTCAGGAAAGTTTGGAGACCCAACTAAGGCTGGATCCCTAGGGGTTGTTAATCTCTCAAGCTAAAAAACAAGAAACCAAACCTGTTGAGTTGATTACAACTCATAGTGATGCTGATGCTCATTCTCCAGTTATTAGTCACTTACCTTTAAGTATTCCTGTCTAGTGCTGGGGCCAGCAATAGCAGTGGTTTCTGTTCCCGACAAGTGGTGATTCGTTGCGTAAGTCTCTCCCTCCAGTTTTTAGTGCAGTAGTTGGCCCTGGGGCCAACATCAGAAGAGATGTTGAGTTTTCAGCTTTCTTTTTCTTGTGGTGGGGGTGGAATTGCTGAGTTTTAAAGACTCAGCATGATGGACTAGAAAATGGAAATCTAGTATGTATTTTCCACAGAGCTGAGAAAATCAGCCAAACTTTATACTTGATTCATTTTCAGAAATGTCTGCCTATGTTGTGTTTGAAAGTTTAGGACTAGCAAGAACCACTTAATGACACCATTAGACAACTTACACATACAAATAATAAATGTATGTTCTAAATAGTCTAAGATTCAGAGAATTTGTGTGAATCACTGCTAATCAACCTTATTTTGAGGACTCATGGTAGGAAAAATATCTAAATAAGTACTCAAAGCACCTTAAATTTCCAATCCAATTCTCTCTTGTGGCTACTGTGAACAGAAGGACTGAGTTTCTCTTTTACATGATAATTTTGTAAAGTTAAAATCTTTTAGGGGCAGAGTCAAGACAGTGGACTAAGCACATGTCTCCCTAAATCCCTCTGGAAACCAAGACCTGAACTGATAATTAAACGGAGACTTCTGGTCACCTAGTAAGCCCTAGGACATGGCATAGGTCTGTTAATTTGGACTTCATACCACTGAACGGAAAACTTCCTCTCTTTAGCTGACTCCTGCTCCTGGCCAGTCCTTGCTTTCACAAACCAAAGATAACTCACCATTTTGACTTTTTTTCTCTATCTTGGCCAGTTGGACACTCTTCTGGTGGAAACAGTGGGTGAAACTGCCACATTTTGGGGGCCTGGCTTGGGACTCCATGCATCTCACCACATTTGGCCTCTCTTTCCACCTCTGCCATGGTGCAGTTTGTATGGAAACACCAGGCAGTGGGCTTTTGCAGGACACCACCTTGGATTCAGAGGCTAGGCTGCACCTAATTCTTAGCCTGGGAGGCAACTTCTGCCCACAGGAGAGTGCTTTTCCAGCAGAAAAGCAGTAGTTTACACAGTATCTCCTACGGCTGGGGCCCAGCAACAGAGACTGTGGACTCTGTGCATCTCAGCACCTCTGGCCTCTCTTTCTGCCTCTGCCATGGTGCAGTTTGTACAGAGGTGCCAGGTGGAGACCTTGTGCAGGACACCATCTTGAGTACAGAAGCCTCAATGAGACCTAATTCCTAGGCTTAGGAGCCAGCACTTGCCTGCAGGAAGGTGCTTTGCCAATAGAAAAGCAGTATTTTACGAAGTGTCACCTACAGCTGGGGTCTGTCAGCAGATGCCAACAGGACAGTAGCCTTGCTGCATTTTGAACTAGTTCATAACATCTGGGGTTGGATATAGAGGTCCTTACTTTGCCAGGTGGGAAGACGGCACTGTACACCTGAAAACCTGACTGACCTGGGCAGTGGTTAGATACCTCACTTTTCACTTTAAGATGACTTAGGGAAACAATTGCAGTCCAACCTTACAGCATCTCTTCCAGACTTTGTTGACTCACGTGAAGCCCAAAAAACAACAGACTTTGGAGAAAGAAGTAATGAGAAAGTCATCCATGTCTTCAGTTGACACAAACAAAGAGCTTTCTAGAAGAAACTTTTCTGAAATTATCAGAAGGTGAATACAAAAGGATTATATAGAGAGCCCTCCTTATACAAAATGCAGCAGAGAAAATGAAAAATTAAGCAAGCTGTTCAATCCAGTGGAACACCAACAGATCAAGAACAAAATCAAAGACGCAGAAACTTCAACTCAAAGCTAAGAAAAACAGAATGGAGTAAATGGAAAAGAGTCTTTCTGACTTGGAAGACAGAACTACTGACTGCAGCATCTACAAGGAGAAATCAGAAAAAAGAAACAAGAAAAATGAAGAAGCATTAAGAAGCATGTGGGACTCTATCAAGAGGAACAACCTAGAATTAATTGGAGTCCCTGAACAAGTGAGACACCTGAGAACACAGAGAGTATTGTTGCTGAGCTGCTGACAGAAAACTTCCAAAAAATCATGCAGGAAAAAAATATAGATATCCAAGATGCATATCAAACACCACTCAATATAACTCAAGCTCAACAAAATGAAACATAAGCAGAAACTCTTAAAGGCAGCAAGACTCAAAGCAAAGCTAAAATTCAGAGAGAAACCCTGTGGGCTTTTGTCACATTCTCAGCAGAAACAATGCTGGCACTGAGACAGCGGCATGACATATTCAAAGCCTCGAAGGAGAAGAACTTCCAACCAAGAATCATATATCCTGCAAAACTATCTTTCAAATATGAAAATGAAATTAAGACACTCGCAGATAAACAGAAGCTCAGAGACTGTGTACAAACCAAATCAAACCTGCAAGAAATACTGAAAGAATCTCTTGGCTTTGGCTTAGAAGAACAAAAACCACTGACATTATATTGTAGAAATATGCATCATCCAGAATCCTACTGAGTTAGGGAAGGCTCAAAACTCAATCAAAGCTATAATAAACTATGAAAATTATGATAAAACATGAAAACTATGATATAATCATGTTAAAATGATAAATTTACTACAGTCTTTATAGTCCTTCCAGGTGGAGAGGAAGGTGACAAGATTTGTAGTAATTAAAATTGGGTTTATAAGTAGTTTATTAAACAAGATCATAGGAGCAGCCATAAAGCACAATAAAGATACAACATACCATATCAAGAAATGTAATATAGGAGTCTCAACAATCACAAAACCAACCTTGAAAAGGTGAAAAGTCAGCTCACACAAAGAAGAATGTCTCTGAATAGATTAATAACAACAACAGAGAAAACATCAGCACAAAAATAAACATATCACAATGGCGGCACTGAACACATACCTATCAGTAATTATATTGAATGTGAATGGACTGAATGCTCGAGTAAAGAGACATCGAGTGACATCTTGAATCAAAAGACATGACTCATCCACATGTTGCCTGCAAGAAGCTCACCTTAGACCTAAAGATATGAACAAACTGAAAAGTAAAGAATGGAAGAATACATATCAAGCTAACAACGAACAAAGAAGACCAGGTGTGGCAATTCTAACCTCAGATAAAATCAATTTTAATGTAAAATCCACCATCACGGACAAGGATGGACACTATTGCTGAAAGTTTCAATACACAAGCAGGACTTAACAATATTAAATATTTATGCAACTAATATTAGAGCACCTAAATATGTCAAAGAAACACTGACTACACTTAAAAAGGAGATAGACCACTCCACAATAATAGCAGAGAATTCAACACTCCACTTTCAATATTGGGCAGATAGTCTAGAAAAAAGCTCAATAAAGACACAGAAGACTTTATTGCCACAATTAACCAACTACACCTCATCAACATATACAGAACTTTCTATCTGTCAGCAGACAAGTACCCTTCTTCTCCAGTGCACATGGTACATTATCCAGAATAGACCATGTGTTAGGACATAAAGTAATTCTCAATAAAATCCATACCATTGAATTAATGCAAAGCATCTTCTCAGATCATAAAGCCATAAAAGTCAAAATCAATAGCAGAAAAAACATACATAGAAAGTGGAACTCATGGAAACTGAATAACATCTTGCTCAAAAAGCCATGGGTTATAGAAGAAATTAAGGATGAAATAAAGAAACTTATGGATTCTGATGAGAATGAAAACACTTTCTACCAGAACCTACGGGATACAGCCAAAGCAGTGCTCAGAGGGCAGTTTATCTCCAGAAATGCACACATCTGGAAGGAAGAAAGAAACCAAGTCAAAGAACTAACCCTACAGCTTAAACAAGAAGAGAGAGAACAACAGAGGAACCTCTCAGTTACCAGAAGAAAATAGATCATAAAGATTAGAGCAGAACTAAATGAATTATAGAATAAAAGAAAATTTGAAAATATTGAAATGACCAAAAGCTGATTTTTTGAAAAGATCAACAAAACTGACAAACCACTGGCTAAACTTACTAAAGAAAAACAGGAAAGGAAACAAATAACCCAAATAAGAAATGAGAGAGTTGTCATAACAGATCTAACAGAAATCAAAAATGTCATAGATGAATACTATGAAAGACTGTACTCTAATAAATTTGAAAAGCTAGAGGAAATGGACAAATTCCTTGATTCATATCACCTATCCAGATTATCACAAGGTGAAGCAGAACAACTTAATAAACCCATCACAAAGAAAGAGATTGAAGAGGTCATCAAAAAAATGCCAACCAAAAAAAAAGCCCGGGCCCAGATGGCTTAACCACAGAATTCTACTAAGCTTTTAGAGAAGAATTATCTCCAATACTACTGAGAGTATTTCACAGTATAGAAAGGAGTGGAATACCCCCAAATTCATTCTATGAGGCCAGCATAACCCTGATATTAAAGCCAGGGAAAGACTCTACCAAAATGGAGAACTACAGACTGATATCACTCATGAATCTAGAAGCAAAAATCTTGCCAATAGAATACAACAACATATCCAAAAAGAATCCATCCTGACCAAGTTGGATTCATACCAGGGATGCAAGGTTGGTTCAACATCAGAAAAACGATTAATGTGACCAACCACATAAATACCACAAAAGATAAGAATCACCTGATCTTGTGTATTGTTGCAGAAAAGGCATTTCATAAAGTCCAACACCCATTTGTGCTAAAAATTCCCAGCAAGATATGAATAGACAGCCAATTCCTCAATGCAATAAGGGCCATTTATACAAAGCCAACTGCCTACCTCATCCTGAATGGAGAGAGACTGGAACAGTTTCCTTTGAGAACAGGAACTAGACAAGGGTGCCCACTCTCATCTATCCTATTCAACATTGTACTAGAAGTTCTAGCCAGAGCAATTAGACAAGATCAAGAAACAAAGGGCATCTGCATCAGCAAAGAAGAAGTAAAAATCTCCCTATCTGCACATGATATGATTGTATGTGCAGAGTATCCCAAAGAATCCATAAGTAAACTACTCAAACTGATAGAACAGTTCAGTAAAGTCTCAGGATACAAGATAAACATAGTCAATCAGTAGGATTCCCTTATACCAACAACAAGATTGTTAAGGAAGAAATCACCAAGTCAATATCATTTACTATAGCCCCTAAGAAGGTAAAGTACATAGGAATAAATCTAACCAGAGAAATAACAGACCTTTACAAAGAGAGCTACAAGCCCTTACTACAACAAACTGAGAGAGACTTACATAAACGGAGAAACCTACCCTGCTCATGGATAGGAAGATGTAACACTGTGAAAATATCTATTTTACCCAAAGCAATCTACTTATATAATGCAATCCCAATACAAGTTCCAGCGACATTTGTAAATGAGATGGAGAAAATAAGTAAAGCACTACTAAAGAAGAACAGCACACTGGGAAGCCTCTCACTACCTGACTTTAGAACCTATTATACTGCCACAGTAGTCAAAACAGCCTGGTACTGTTACAAAAAGAGACAGACAGATCAGTGGGACAGAATTGAGACCCCAGAGATGACACCATCTTTCTAAGAAAAAACTGATATTCAACAAAGGTCCTAAGACATTAAACTCAGGAAAAAACAATCTCTTCAACAAATGGTGCTGGCGAAATTGGATATCCATCTGCAATAAATTGAAACAAGATCCATATTGTACACCTTATCCAAAAACCAACCCAAACTGGATAAAGACCTAAATATCAAATCTAAGATGATAAAGCTCATCTAAGAAAAAGTAGGAACAACAATGGAAGTTTTAATACCCAACATAGACAGACTTCAAAATCTGTCAAACAAACCACAATCAACAGAAAACAGATAAATGGGAATTATTAAGAATCAACACTTTTGCTCATCTGAAGACATCATTAATAGAATTAAAAGGCCACCTACAGAATGGGAAAAACATTTGGCAACTCTGATGCCTGATCTCCATAATCTATAAGGTACTACAAAATATCAAGAAGAAAAACATAAATCATCCAATTAAGCGATAGGTAAAGAAGATGGACAGATGCTTCTCTAAAGAGGAGATCCAGGCAGCCAAAAAATACATGTGGACATACTCACAATCATTAGCTATTAAAAAAATTCAAATCAAAACTACAATGAGTTACCATCTCACCCCAAGAAGATTGTCCATGATCCCAAAAATGCAAAACAACAAATGCTGGTGAGGCTGTGGAGAAATTAGAACTCTCCTACACTGTTGGTGGGATTGCAAAATGGTGCAACCTGTTTGGAAAGTAATCTGGCACTCCCTAAAAAGCTGGATCTAGATATATCATTTGACCCAGTAATTCCACTGCTTGGGATATAGCCTACAGAATCAAGGCCATTCACACCAACTGATGCATGCACACTAATGTTTATTGCAGCACAGTCCACAATAGCTAAAAGATGGAATCAACCCAGATGCCCAACAACAGTGGAATGGATAGGTAAACTATGGTATGTATACTCAATGGAACACTACACAATGATAAAGAACAACGATGATTTCAGGAAACATCTTATAACCTGGTTTCAACTGGAGGATGTTACGTCGAGTGAAAGTAGTCAACGATAGAAGGACAAATATTATATGAGATCCCTACTATAAGAACTTAAAGTCAGACTCATGTATAGAAGAAAAGACTCTTTGATGGCTGCAATGGTGGGGAGGCCGGGAGGGTGAGGCGGGGAGGGTTTAGATTAGATAGTTGTGAGAAACTTGGTTGGGTGAAATGAGTGACAGCACACATTAGTAAGATGATCAATATTAACTGGACTTCAACACAACTTGTGTATTCTTCCCCATCTTAACCCAACATTGCAAGGACAGAGTAGCTGGGGCGGGGGACCAGGGACCATGCTCTCAGGGGAAATCAAGGCCAATTGGCACAGCTAGTGTTCTGCTAATGTGGACTCTGTGCAAGTCACATTGGTGAGTGGCATCTGGGGTATTAAAAGGTGCCATGCTGCCATTTGAGGGTACAGCAAATGTTCCCAACTCAACAGGAACAGCTGATCACCCAGGCCCATAATGACATGGGGGAAAGAGAACCCAGAAGACAGAGAGAGCCACATGAGTGGGTGTCTACATTGACTTGCCACCACCGGTGATAGCCATGATGGAGCTCACAGAATTGAGTCTCACTGGCAACACAAGTATAAATAGGTGTGCACCCTGAGATCTCCACTGAAAGAACACAATTGATAGTCCAGGGGCTTCGGGGTTCCCCTGGGAGCACAGGCCCTGGCCCTGATGCTGCCGCTGTCCATAAGTCATAATGACGGTCAACTCTTCAGACAGCAATGGATTGGACTTGGCAACTCAGAGTGGCCTTATTCTATGCATCTACAGGATGTCATTCAAATGACCTCCTACTGGAGGAAGGGGAGTGGGTGGAGAGGAGGAGATAGGAGACTGTTGGGAGGGTAAGACATGCATGGAGAAGAGAGGAAGAGTGTGCTGTCACTGTGCGGGACCAGCAGTGGAAGTTGCATATAGGTGAGCATGCAAATTTATATGGGAATGTACATTTTCATTCAATCATAATAAAAAAAATCTTTATAGTTTTAGTGAAGAGAAGTTAGTTGTGTCTCAGATCTTTCTTTGTCATTCTGTTTACCAAGAATAGTAGCTTCACTTTGCAACACACTTTCCTATATAATATGTCATGTTATTCTTACAATAGTCCTATAAAGTGAACAATTTGCCTTTGTTATCCCTGTTTCAGGAGTCCCTGTGGTGCAGAGGTTAAGGGCTTGGCTGACAACCGAAAGGTTGGCACTTTGAATCCATCAGATGTTCCTTGGAAACCCTGCGGGGCAGTTCTTCACTGTCCTATAGGGTCGCAGTGAGTTGGAATCAACTCTATGGCGGTAAGTTTGCTTGTTTGTTTTAGAGGAGGGGTATCCCATCAAAATCGAACCCGTTGCTGTCTAGTCAATTCTGACTCATAGTGACCCAAAAGGACAGAGTAGAGCTGACCCATGCTTTCCAAAGAGTGCCTGGATTCGCACTGCTGATTTTTGGTCAGCACCCTTAGCTTATAATTACTATGCCACCAGGGTTTGTTTTTTTTAAGCGATGACTAAAGGGGTACTTAGTCAGAACTGACTCAACAGCAATGGGTTTTGCAGAAGTTAAAGAAATTGCTCAAGCCACTTGGCCTGTAAATCGCACAGTTTGGACTCTTAATGACTTAAAATGCTTTTTTGCTATCATCATTACTCCTCTTACCTACTCTTAAACGTTAATCTCTTTTTCATTTAAAATGATTTTCTTATGATGTTGTACCAATTTAAGGAAGAAGAAAATTCTTCTTTGCTGCTTCTGATCCCCTCTTTTATTTCTGTTACCACACACTCTAACTCAGTTCCATTTCTTCCCCTCAGAGCAGTTTGTTTTGTGGCTGTCTCCCCAAAATACCCATTCTTCACTCACTGGTATGAAGGGCAGGAATGAGACACCACACCTTGTATTGTAATTGTGGATTCACTTCTATTGTGAGGCTCGGCTCAATGGAAGAAATACAGTTTCAATTAAGCAGTTACCCCTGAGTGCCGCTGAAAACCTTGGGAGTGCCACTGTCCCTCTCCTTGACGTTCTGGCCCTCACGGGCTGTAAGCTGAGTTTCTACTTTCCTTGGTTTCTTCTTGGGGGAAGATGTCTGCATACTGACTCGTGTGCAATGCAACAGCACAAGGTGGAGCCCAGTTTGGGATTTAGCCAAGCCCACTGGCTTCGGTGTCTAGGTCAAGTTTAGAACGGAGATGAAAAAGAAGCCCCACGTTTCCGACGCCACATCAGAGCCTGGCTGCCCTTGGTCCTGTGAAGATGTAGAAATGGATCCCTTCTTCCTGTGTAAGCCAAGCTCGCTGATGGATTAGACCTGTGAACACTGAGTCTGTTTCTTTGCTGTTGTTTCCAGTACTTGTGAAGCAGACCCTGTGCACAGCCCACACACCAGTTTCGCAGAGCAGGCAGACTTTGAAGAGCCTAAGAGAAGAGAGGCAGAGAGGCAACAAAGCTCATGAGAACTACGTCTGCTTCAAGATGTCAGTCAAGAGAAGCTTGGTCATTTTCTTCTTGTCTTTCAACTCACAGACTAGTTTTCAGCAAACTGTCAAGCACAAATCCTGACTTTACAGACTCCTAAGGCACTCGAATTAATTACCTCGTATCTACCCACTGGAATTAATTTAGAGAAGCAATATATTCAATAGATACTTCTTAGATATTTAAAAACCTTTTCCCTAAGGTTATAAAGTATGCGTTTTTATAACTCCAGTGGTTCTAAATGTGAATAAGATGCTGTACTAATAATAATATGTTACATTCACATTGCTATTTAAATTTGTCCCTGCCTTGTGGCTAAGGTTTTGAGTAATAAGTATATTGTCCTCTATATGTTCAATGACTTTGGAGTAAGACTGCAGAAAGATATATAATAATAAAAAGGAAGGTTTATTGTCACCACATCGCTTTTTCTTTCTCTATGTGTTATTGACCTTGCCGTTCAGGAAGTAGAAAATGTGGAAGCTACAGGGATCCTCTGTATTATTTTTTTGTAAAACGGAATCCAGGATTCTGAAGCATGAATACTCAGGAGGAGTTTGTTAGAAATGTATACCAGAACTTTAAAAAAAAAAAGTTAGAAATGTATATCAGAACTTAAAAAAGAAAAGTTAGAAAGATGATTGCCTGAAGTCACTGATTTTAAAGAAACACAGGAAATAAGAATATGTAATGAATAGAACCTTTTCCCACCCATATCCTCATTGCCCGATCCAGCAGAAGTAACCGCAGACCAGGTTTCTCTCCGTAAATGGGATGCTGATGACTCTGTGATGGACTATGCTCCAACCTCTTCCAGCACCTTCCAAGCCCCACGGGGTGATCCATGCTTTGGGTAATCATCTTATTCCCACTCTGAAGTTTCAGACACTTCTTATTACTGAAACAGCTCAAATATTTCTAATCTCTGCTCTGTTCTTCATGACTTCTCTTAGCCTACAGTCTTTGTCCCCTGCCTCTAACTGTTGACATCTACCCATTCTCTGCAGCATAGTCTGAATGTAAGCTCTATTTTTCCCTGACTCTGCCCGAAAGAGATTGCTGCCTCTTGGATTACCTACCTCTTATACCACCTACCTCACATCCTCTCAGCCTGCTTGCTCAGCCAGGCATTGCTATGACAACTGGTAGCCCAGAGGTAGGAACTGGCAGTTCCTCACTTCAGCTCCAGTGCACATGGGGAGAATGGAAGTCAGGGCATACACGCTCCTCTGTCGTGAGCACCTTAGTGGACAGTTTTGAGGCACACCCTATACAATAATCTCTGAGTCCCAGCAGGATTGACTGCTAATTGCCCACACTGAACCTGCCCACTAATGCAGCTTCCAGTTGGCTGTGCTTACCTCCCTGTTTCATTTTTTTTGGGGCATCTTCACTTCTGGGATCTGTTAAAGAGTTAACCCCAAACCAAATCCAAACCTTCTGCTTGTCGAGTTGATTTTGACTTGTAGTGACCCTATACAAAAAGAAAAGAAAGAAAAAAACCCACTGCCCTCGAGTCAGGTCTAACCCATGGAGATCCTAGAGGACAGAGTAAACCTTCCTGATAGAATTTCCAAGGAGCACCTGGTTGATCTGAACTGCTGATCTTTTGGTTAGCAGCTGTAGAACTTAACCACTATGCCACCAGGGTTACCAATGAGATAACCTAGGTGCACAGAAACTTTTCTCTTGGGGTTTGCTTTGGATGGAACAGGACCAAGACACACACTTCCGTATCTTACACTGCTTCAGCCTCATCCTCAAGTCTCTACCTGGCAAACTTGGCTTCACACTTTATTTGGGTAACTGTGTGACTCTTTTGAAAAACTCAATATTTTGTGAAAACTTGGTGATATTGTCACTGTTGCTGCCTTAGCTAAGGGTGATGTTTACTGCCCAGGTCTTCTCATACATTTGTAGGAAGCAGGACAATGAAACTAAAACAAAATAATACAGAGCATAAATAAATAAATATATATAGATTTTAAAGGCAGACCCTTTCACTATGGGTCTTAATAAGTTTATTAAAACAATAAATCATCTAAATCACTGTTAAATAAAAGCTGTATCTTCCTTCTACTTTGACAAATATTCCTTCACATCTACCCAAAAGGTCAATTTGAAGTTAGAATTCTGGAGATTTTTGGAGTTGTAATATGATTTGTAGAGTTTCATGGGTTAATTTTTGAAAGTAGATTGCCAGCACTTCTTTCCTAGTCTTTCTTAGTTTGGAAGCCCTGCTGAGACTTATCCAAGATGTGTGTGGTTCTGCTGGTATTCGAAATGCCAGTGGATAGCTTCAGAGCATCATGGCAACACTCAAGCCACCCAGGACAGCAAATTGGCAGAAGAGTGGTGGTACCTTAATTAGGAGTCCTGGAACAGATTTCAGCTTATCTGGTGTGGAGTGATTATAACTCATGTTTTCATACTGTAACTGACATAGCAACTACTCAACTAGACTAGTCTTTCATGGGTTAAAATTAAGTACAGTTCCTAACTTGTATTTCTTACTCCAACCAAATTAATTCAAAACAATCTAAATCCAACATGAAAAATACAGAAAATACAAAGGAAAACTTTCCAGTAATCCACCAGAGTTGTTTATAATGCAATAATTCACAAATATGATCTTTAAAAGAGAAGCAGAAATTTTACACTCTTAGTAAATTTGCTTAGAAAAATGCCAGATACTACATGAGTGCAAGCTTTATGAATTGTTAAATCATTCTTGTTTAGATGGATTCAGTCTATAACATCTCACGCTTTCTCCAGCAAAAAAAGCCATCAGGTTGATTCTGACTCAATGACTCTAGAGGAGAGAGTAGAACTGCCCAGTAGAATTTCCAGGGAGTGGCCAGTGGGTTCAAACTGCCAGCGTTAGGTTTAGCAGCAGAATTCTTAAGCACTGTGCTACCAGGCTCCTTCCCCAAAGAACGACTGAATAGAAACTAAGGAATGACTTGGAACAGGACAATTTCGCAGAGTCAGGGCTATCCAGCTTAGCAACTCTAAGTAGTGTACAAATAAGATGCAGACCATACTTTTAACAAGCTGCCAACAAATGAAAAAAGAGTAAGAAAATAGCTCCAATTTCTACTCCCTCCTTGGCTGTACAAGTCCTACTCCTACTAAACAGGATGAAAATGTGAATTTGTGAGAAGAATTTTTTAAAAAACGGAACAGATTTACCTGAAGTAAGAGACTAAGTACAATTTTCGTAAAGCACCACTAAAGATCTGGGAATATTAGTCATCCTGCAATTTGAAAGTGCAGCTGAAGGGAAAGCAGAGCGACTCTGCTGTTTCCTAAATCATCCCCCTGGGAGGGAAGGAAGCCCTAGGAGAAGGGGAAATGGGTGATTCGTGACTCTTCCTGGCTAATGGGTGAGTTTAGAGAGCACTGCAGTCATGATTTTGCAATAACAGCCTCTCACGAAACCCAGGTAGATTTCAATTCAAAAATGATGATTTTATTGTGTTTGAAATGATTTGTTCTTTTGGAAGGTACACTTTATTGAGCTGGTGGAACTTGTCACAGAAGCACCATTTTAGGCAAATAGGACTCAGTGAGTTTCCGAGATCAGGAATTAATACAAAACTGTAATATAAAGTCACTAAGTGAGTATAAAGGAAAGGAGATACAGAACTACCAAAACCCGAAAAACCGTTGTCATCATTCCAAGTCCAGCTCACAGGAACTCTATAGGGTGGTGAAGAACTGACTGACAGGGTTTCCAAGGAGCAACTGGTGGAATCCAATTTTGACCCTTTGGGTTAGCAGTCCGAGCTCCTAGCCACTGTGCCAGCAGGGCTCCTTGTACAACTAGATCACCTTCAAATCAGTGCAAAGATGCAGAGGTGCTCCTAGAGACATCTTAACCCGCCACCTGTCACTCTCCTGCCGTGTGTGTTTGAGTATGAAAGAGACCGAAAATCAAAATTAAGGATCAATTTGTTAGGACCTACTCGTTGGTCTGTAGATGCACAGAGAAATTAAGTTACCGGTTATCTACCACTACCACCTTAAGAAGTCTTAGTTGGCACAGTGGTTAGGAGCTCAGGCTGCTGACCAGAGGGTTGGCCTTTCAAATCCATCAGCTGCTCCTTGGAAACGCTGTGAGGCAATTCGCTTTTGTCCTGTAGGGTCTCTATAAGTCAGAATCTACTTCATAGGCTTTGACATTATCTTTCAAAACTGTTCTAAAGCTTCAAGAAAGAAGAAAAGTTTCTACATACTATTAAAGCTGAAATTTTGTGGGGATAAAATTTTCACAAAGATAATCCATATAAAAGCACTTTGAACAAGAACTCATGGGATATAATTATAAAATCAATTTTTTAGACCCTTATTACACCTTTAAATCAGATTACTCAGGGCTTTCTTTTCTTTTGCCTTTAATGAAAAGTGGGGCAGGCACCGTTATTTTCTGACCATTCCTCTAAGCTGTAGACTTTTAAAATAGTCCTTATTCTGTGTTGATCAAAACTTTGAAGTCATTTAATTAAGCCGTCTCTTTTGTATTCCAGTTGAAGTTTCCTTTAGGCTGACTACTTGCAGAGGAAGATGGGGGAGGAGGCTTGAATCTCTTTCTTTCTCTCTTTTTTACTTCTGTCCACTTGCTAGTTATTTTCTCACACACTCAGAGTCAAATCTGAAGGGGAGGAGTTGGGAGAAGAAAAGTTAAGGACAACAAAAGAAGTTAGATCTATGGAGAAGTTCATATTTGACAGATTTCTTCACATTTTCTAGGTGTTGTTGCTGTAATTAGGTGCCTTCTAATCTGTACTGACTCACAGCAACTCTATGTACAATAAAATGAAACACTGCCCGGTCCTGTGTCACCCTTGCAATTGTTGCTGTGTTTGAGTTTTTTGTTGCAACCACTCTGTCAAGCCCTTTCCTTGAAGGTCTTCCTCTTTTTCACTGACTGCTCTACTTTACCAAGCATAATGTCCTTCTCCAGGGATTGGTCCTTCCTGATAACATGTCCAAACTGTGTAAGATGAATCTGCGACATCCTTGCTTCTAAGGACCATTCTGGCTATACTTCTTCCAAGACACATTTGGGCAATGCATCGAATCTGTTATTGAGATGGTCTCTAAATTCAGGTGAGGTATACTCAATGGATGATCTGTTCCACTGTTGGCCACTGTCCTTTTGTTTTGACTGATGATATTGAACTTCTTCATTATCCTGTTCCACAGACATAATCGGTTTGACTCTTACATATTCCATCTGGTGAGGTCCACGTTAGTTGCCACTATGTTGTTGAAAAAGATATTTGCAATCAGTAAGTTGTTGATACTGCAAAATTCTACCATGAGATCTCTGGCATCGTTTCTATCACCAAGGCCATATCTTCTGACTATTGATCCGTCTTCTTTGTTTCCAGTTTTCACATTCTGATTCACCAGAAGTTATCATGCATCTTGAGCATGTTTGAAAAACTTCAGACTGCAGAAATTGTTAAAAGTCTTCAATTTCTTCATTTTTGGCATCAGTGATTGATACATAAATCTAAGTAACACTCTATAAACTTGTCTTCCTTGTAGACATGTGGATATTACCCTATGACTGATGGCATTGTGCTACACAACAGGTCTTGAAATGTTCTTTTTGATGATGAATGTGAGCAACATCACCCTTTTAAATTTGTCATCCTCAGATTAGTAGAGCACACAATTGAGTGGTCCACAATGGCCAGTAACAGTCCCTTTCAGCTCACAAATGCCATGGATTGACTATACTTTGACTATGCAAAGACATTGACTGTGTGGCTCATAACAAATTATGGATACCATTGTGGAGAATAGAAATTCTAGGACACTTGATTATGCTCATGAGGAATTTATACATGGAACAAGAGGCAGTCGTTTGAAAACAGCAAGGGAGTCATGCATGGTAGAACATCAGGCAAGGTGTGTGGCAGTGTCGTATCCTTTCACGATATCTATTCAGTCTTTGTGCTGAGCAAATAATCCAAGAAGTGGGACTGTATGAAGAAGAGTGAGCATCAAGACTGGAGAAAGCCTCATTAACAACCTTGTTTGCTGAAAGTGAAGGGGACTTGAATCACTTACCGATGAAGATCAAAGACCATAGCTTTCAGTATGGATTATACTTCAACATCAAGAAAACAAAAATCCTTCCAACTAGACCAGTAAGCAACATTATCATAAAGGGAGAAAGGTTTGAGGCTGTCAAGGATTTCGTTTTACTTGGACTCACTATCAACATCCAT
Organism: Heterohyrax brucei; assembly: GCA_028571685.1. Taxonomy (NCBI): domain Eukaryota; kingdom Metazoa; phylum Chordata; class Mammalia; order Hyracoidea; family Procaviidae; genus Heterohyrax; species Heterohyrax brucei. Next base: position 67,053,223 of record CM053163.1, on the reverse strand, counting down.
GGAAGCAGCAGTCAAGAAATCAAAAGATACATTGCTCTGCGCAAATCTGCTGCACAAGAAAAAAAAAGTGTTGAAAAGCAAAAACGTCACCTTAAAGATAAGGATGAACCTAATCCAAGCCAGAGTACTTTCAATCACATCATATGCACGTGGAAGATGGAAGAAGAACGGAATTGTGAGGTTGAAGAAGAATATGAAGTTTACCATTGACTGCCAAAAGAACGAACATATCTATCATAGAACAATGAACACATCTGTCATAGAACGCTCCTTAGAAGTAAGGATGCCAAGCCAAGTGCCGTCGAGTTGGATCCGACTCATGGTAAGGATAGCAAGATTATATCTTGCATACTTTGGACATGTTGTCAAGTGGGATCAGTCCCTGGAGAAGGACATTATGCTTGATAAGGCAGAGGGTCAGTGAAAAGAGGAAGACCCTCAACAAAGTGGGTTGACACAACGGCTGTAACAAAGAGCTCAAGCATAACGGTGATTGCAGGTATGGTGGAGGACTGGGCAGTGTCTTGTTCTGTAGTACATGGGGTCACTGTGAGTCAAAACCAACTTGAAGGCACCTAACAGCAATAATGCCTAGGACATCGATCTTTATGCATCCCATTTTATTTCTGATGACTTGCAGTTTTCCTAGTTTCTTACTTTGTACACTCTGTGTTCTGATTATTAATGGTTGTTTGTAGCTATTTGCTGTCATTTTAAGTTGTAGCCCTTTAGTAAATAAAGATCTCCCCAGTTTGACTCCACCCACATCACTGAGGTCAGCTCTTCTTTGCGGCAGCATCCTTTACCCAGTTGTATTTTGAATGCCTTCCAGCCATCTTCTGGCACTATATCAGAAAATATTCCCCTGTGAATCAAGGTTCTCAGTGGCCAATATTTTAGACGTAGGTTACCAGGTTTTCTTCCTAGTCTGTCTTAGTCTGGAAGCTCCTTTGAAACTTGTCCACCATGGAAGACACTGCTAGAATTTGAAATACCGATGGCATAGCTTCCAGCATCACAGCAACACACCAGCCACAAGAGTAGGACAGACATGTGGCGGTCACAGGCATTAAAGATATTTAAAGCTTTTTTTTTTTTCACTTGCTGGGTATCTTTGTACATTTTCAATGGCTTCTCTGTTGGACCTCTTTTCTAAAACTCCTGTGACATGGCCAGTATCCTTGGCAGGCATAGTCCCATCTCACAGAATTTGCACCTGGCTGTGTGCCCTATCGCTTTTCCTAACTGATGTTCCTCATTCTGAAAGGCAATCCTCCTTGGGTGGCTTCCACTTAAAATAATTCCGACCCGTGTTTCTTTCTCGTGTATGTATCTGTACTCCAAGATCAACTCATATTTGACCTGCTTTCAAAGAGGAAAGCAGTAATTCTCCAGGTCCAGTCTTCTCTTGAACTAGTTCCAGCAGGCGTGAGTTACATACTTTAGGGGGCATAAATTCAACTTCTGAAGGGGTTCTTTCAAAACCTCTCTTAGTCTATTGAAGGTAAAGATTAGACAGTTTACCTCTCCTCCCTTAATGAGACTAGGATTCTCAGCACCCTGATAATGATCTTCAACATTTTTTTCTCACAGAATCTTCTCTTTGGTCTCAACTCGGATCCTCTAAATTCACGAAGACAGTGAAGGACTTTGAAACCTTTGTAGCCACATTAGAAGATTTTCTTTTTAAATTTTCCATGAAGGACAAAAACTATTTTGGAATGCAGAGATGTCTAGTATGTATTTTTTTTAAATCTTGGCTCCTTGCCCAGAACTTCAATTTGAACATCCTGTTTGACACCGAAAATGTTTTCAAAGTAACTCTACTTACAAAAATAGTGCAAGCATTAAAGTTTTATTCCAGGTATAGTATAGCAACATTTTGGTTGAGTTATACTGTATTTGATCTCAGGAATCCAAGGATGGCTAATATTTGGAAATTAGTAATTTTCTTCATTATATTCCATTAAAGATTGCACTGAAAAGACATTTGATAGAATTCACTTTTTTCCCTTGGTATAAACTTTAAATCAGCCAAAATTCCTATTTTGTTAACATGATTAAAATGTATCTCAAGCAGAAATATGGAAGCATATTTAAATCTATGACACAGGAAACATTCCCATGAATATTACTAATAAATTTAGCATTGCTCTGGTCAAAATTCTACTACTAGACAAATTACAAAACCAGAATAAATGAAAAGGCATCTTTTTTTTCTGGAATGTGTATCTGAAGTATTTTTAAACTGTTTATTATCCCTGAATTAAAATACATGTGGTAGTATCTTGTCAAAAAAAGAAAAACTCACTATCAGTTCTTTAAAAAAAAAAAAAAAAAAACTTCAAGAAGTTGACGAGCATAGCTAGGAAAATTAGGAAAAACCTGAGTAATGTAGACCTTGTTAATTCTTACTAAATATGAACATTCTATATAAACATGGCTAGTATACGGTTGATTTTCCCATATCCGTTCCATCTTCGATTCTTAATCTAAGCCCACAATGCTGGCTCCACTGCCTTTGCCCATGATTCATTCAGGGAAAGGCAAATGTTAATCAGCTGTGGGACAATGATGTAGAAGAGGAGTTGTGATGTGGTGTCTGGGGAAGTCAGTCTCAATCCTCTTCTTCAGGGTGTTGCAGCTGGGTTGACTCTGGATACTAGTGCAGCCACCTGGCTTCCAGCCTGGGGATGAAGCCAACGATGAGCGTAGCCAGGGAGAGGGAAGAATTGGGTCCCCGATGACATGACTGAGAGAGGTGCTGCAGACACCAGCCTCTGGACCCCGTGGACGCCAGGGGTACCATTGCACAACAATATGAATGTTTTTGCTCGTCTTTAAGCTGGCTTGATTCTGGATTTTTTTGTTGTTGCTGCATCTAGAACATCCTGCTAAAATAACTCTACTAGTAACATGAGATGGATGTGATACAAGCAGAAGCAGGAACAGGACAGGAGTGGGACGAAACTGCCCTTTTCAAAGAAATATGGAAAATATGGATATTCAATTAATAGTATTGGGATAGCTGCCTACCCTTTTGGAAATCTAGCACTATATCTCTACCTCTTTCTTTTCACCAATATAAAATTTGGTGAATCAATTATGTAAAATGAAAATAAAATTGAGCTTTAAATAAAAGTTTTAAAAAATGCTGATATACTGCAGTTGATAAAGCAAAATGGTATAGGTACTTTGAGAAATTTTGGGCAGTTTCTAAAAAAGCTAAACTGTCACTTTCAGTATATCATTCCACTCCTAAATAATTTATCAGGGAGAAAGAAAAACATATGCCCACCGATAACCTTAAATGTGCATATTTATAGAAGTGTTATTCATAGCTCTAAACTGGCAACAATCCAAATATTAACAATAGATGTGTGGAAAAACCAAGGAAACTCTGGCAGCAGAGTGGTTAAGTGCTATGCCTGTGAACCAGAAGGTCAGCAATTGGAATCCACCAGATGTTCCTTGAAACTCTATGGGGCAGTTCTACTCTGTCCTATAGGGTCACCATGAATTGATACCAACTCAACAGCAATGAGTTTGGTTTTCTGGTTTTTCTTGAAAAACAAATTTGGTGTAGTCAGACAATGGAATGGTACGCAACAACAAAGAAGAACAGTCATAGACGTACACAAGAATATGGATAAATCTCAGAATAGTTATGTGGATGGAAAGAGGCCACGCTCAAAAGAATACAAGTTTTATGATTCACTCTATAAAAATCCTAAAAAATGCCAATTAATTAATGGTTATAAGAAGGACAGGGGTTTCCTGGTGCAGGGACAGAGGGACAGACTGACTACAAAGGAAGCAGGAATCCTCACAGGGGTGAAAACGTTCTGAACAGTGGTGTTGGTAGTGGTCTCATGGGTCAAAAAATTATCAAATTGTACAATTAAAATGGAAGCGAATGTTCGTTTATGCAATATCTCAATGGAGTTAATTGATAAAATTGTCTGTGGATCTTTAGAGCATACTACATAAGAACCTGGGTTAATATTTTTATAATTTTTGAGTAAGGTACACCCAGAATCCACAAGGAAAATAGTAATACATCAGACTACATGAATATAAATCAAAAATAACATAAATGAAGCCAAAATATTATAATACCCATGGGAAAAATTATACAACACTGCAAACACATAAATAGGAGACTTTGGGAGTCACAAAACTTTCAACTACTGATCAAGAGGTTGGCTGTTTGAGTCCACAGAAAGGTGCCATGGAAGAAAGCCCTGGCTATTTGATTCTGAGAGTTCACAGCTTTGAAAGCCTTATCGAGGGTAGTTGTACTCTGCAACCTATGGGGTCACTGTGAGTCCCGGTAGCGTAGTGGTTAAGCTTTATGTCTGCTAACCAAAAGGTCAGCAGTTCAAATCCACCAGGCACTCCTTGGAAACTCTATGGGACAGTTCTACTCTGCCCTGTAGGGTCTGTGTGAATCAGAGCTGACTCAGTAGCACTGGGTTGGGTGACTCAGTGGCAACTGGTAAACACATAAAAGACTGACTTCTTCTAATATTGAAAAAAATCACTTCTAACAATAAGAAAAATATCAGTATAGGACAGAACAGCAGTTGATAGCAACAACACCCCAAACAGCTTATAACTAAAAACCAAACCCACTGCCGTTGAGTCTGTCTTGACTTGTGGTCACCCTATAGGACATAGTAAAACTGCCCCATAGAGTTTCTATGGAGCAACTGGTGGATTTGAACTGCCAGACTTTTGGTTAGCAGCCTGTGCTCTTAACCACTGGGCCACTGGCTTACAGACCTGTGAAAAAAATGTTCTATATCCCTCAACACTAAATAAAAACTGAAATATCAATGGACTGTTTTCACTGATTAGTGAAGATCAACAATTCTGAAAGAATTCCATATTGACTATTTTTGTGGGATTGGGCACCTACTTCCACGAGTTCATCACGGGAGCCAACCCAGTAGAGTGCTTTGGAGAGCAATTAATAATGTATTTCAAGACAAGAGATTCATACAATCCCAGTTATGCTGCTGGTTCTCAGAACTTATCTCGCACTTAAAACTGAATACACAAAAAGGCACTCTCATAAATATTTATCATAGCATTGGTTGTCATGGCAAGAAAAGAAAACAAAATACACGTTAATGGGAAACTAAGTAAATGATAGAATACTCATTTTTCATCCCACCTTAAAAATGTTCCATTTAAAAACAACAAGGTAGCTCCATTTTCGCTCATATAAACTCTCTGTGGTCAGTTACTCAGTGGCTACCTGATGGATGGGTGGTTTAAACCATCAGCTGCCCTGCGGGAGAAAGATGTGGTGGTCAGCTTCCCTGAAGGACTGCAGCCTTGGAAGTCTTGGGGGGCAGTGCTGCTTGTCCTACAGGAGAGCTCTGTGTGAGAACCGACTCCCCAAGAACGAGGGGCTGCTTTAGGTGCCATCAAGTTGGTTCCCACTCATAGCGACCCTCTGAACAATGGAACAAAACACTGCCCGGTCCTGCGCCACCCTCGGAAGCTTTGTGACGTTTAAGTTCGTGTGGCAGCAGCCGGTGCCAATGCCTCTCCCTGAGCGTCTTCTTTTTTGATGACCCTCTGCTTTACTTAGCATGATGTTCTTCTCCAGGGACCGGTCCCTCTTGATAGCATGCACAAAACGCATGAGATGAAGTCTTGCCGTCCTTGCTTCCAAGAAGTATTCTGGCAGTACTTCTGCCCAGACAGATTTGTTCATTCTTCTGGCAGTTATTGGTGTATTCAATATTTTTCATCCACACCGCAATTCAGTGGACTCAATTCTTCTTCAGTCTTCCTTATTCAGATTTCATGCGTCTATGAGTCAACTGAAAATACCACAGCTTGACTCAGGCTCACCTTAGTTCTCGAAGTGGCATCTTTGCTTTTTAACACTTTAAAGAGGTCATTTACAGCAGATTTTCCCAGTGCGTTACATCATTTGATTTCTTGACCATGACTGCCATGGGACGTCGACTGTGGATTTAAGACAGATGAAATCCTCAACAACTTCATTTCTGAGTTAATAAGTATTAATTCTGTTTTTCTGTTTTGAGTCCCACGGTAAAGGAGAAATATGTATAGTTGCTCACATATGTGTAAGAAATCTTAAGAGCATAGAGTACAGAAAAGAACTAATTATGTTTGCTGGAAAACTAAAGCACGCTAACTGTGGAATCCTAGGATTGAGATTGATTTAAAAGAAATTTATGAACATTTTCTTAATGAACCGAACGTGCACAATAGTTTAATTAATCAGCTAATGTAATCAATAACACAATTCCTTCCCTACAACTTCCTGGTGGTAGGGGAATCTTCTTTGAAGGTGACAAATATGTAATTTAAAACTTGTTATTATGTATGATAAAATACAATGAGATTTGTAATAGATTTCGTGGTAAGAATACAGTGACTAGGAAACCGTGGAGACGTAGGGGTTAAGTGCTATGTCTGCTAACGGAAACAGCGGCGGATCAAATCCTCCAGGTGCTCCTTGGAAACTCTATGGGGCCGTTCTACTCTGTCTGTAGGGTCGCTATGAGTCAGCATTGACTGGACGGCAGTGAGGATTTTTTATTATTATTATTTTTATAAAATGACTTAAGATCTCTGCTTCCGAGAGTTGATAAGGGAAGAGCACAGCACATCAGAACGACAGAATAGGTGACATCATGAGTGCCAGAGGTGAAAAGGCACAGAAAGCGACAAACTGAGTCTCCATGACAAACAAATTCCAAACTCATTGCCATGGAATCAATTTAACTCACAGCGATGCTCTAGAGTAGAATTTCTGGGGCTGTAATCACGAGGGAAGCAGACTGCCATGTCTTTCTCCCACGGGTTCAAACTGCAAACTGCCAACCGACCAATTAGCAGCTGAGCACCTAAACCACTGCACAACCAGGGCTTAGTGGTGTGATTGCATTTCTAACACTTCCTTTCAATTTAGACTTGAAAATAAATTTTAAAATATTGAAAAATCATGATATAAGTGTAAGGTAAGTAGAAAGAGATACACAGACATAGAGATCATCAAAACTGTTACTCAAGTCACTGACTAATCAAATCAGATGCTGTCCACCATGCCACAGAGGTGTGTATTTGCCAAACAACTTGCACGCATTTGGGATACTCCAGTTAACAGCTAAGATGATCTTTGATAGAATTCTGATCAATGGAAAGATTACGCGTAGAAAAGGTACTTCTATCGTCTCTTGGTCATACATGAAAAGGTCGTCTTGTTCCCTAGAGACCTTTTTCCTGCCAGATGACTAAGAAATAGATGTCATGAACAGTGGAGAATGAAAGCACTTAGGAATACATCTGTATATTATTAGTCACTCATTCATTATGTATGAGCTAAAAATGCATTTTGAAAGAGTTTGAATGAAAATAATGGGACCTTGCAATGGAGGATTTGAGTACGATTTTGAGATGTCGTTTATCACAACTTGATGGCAAAATCAATCTAAATGGAATTGTATTCTCTTGGAGCCAATAGCAACAGATTGGAAGTTCTTTTTTTTTCTTTCTGTCTTTAAGTACATCTTAAAAATTTGTAAAGTCTAACCAACTAATCTGCTTTGAGGTAGGCAAGGAGAGGTGATGTCAGCCTTTCTGTTCCCTGAAGTGCTATTTCCTACACAGCATTGATAGGTGTGTGTATTTAGGCTTACAATAGGTTGAAGTCCCTGTAGGCTTTCTACAGGCTCACTGTCTTAGTCATCTAGTGCTGCTAGAACAGAAACAGCAGAAACAGATTTTATTTTGTCACAGTCCAGTAAGCTACAAGTCCAAATTCAGGGCAGCAGCTCCAGGGAAAGGCTTTCTCTGTTGGCTCTGGAAGAAGATCCTTGTTGTCAACCTTTACTGGACTGGCAGCTTTAGAGGCCAGGGACCTGGGGTCCCAAGGATGCTCTCTGCTCCCAGCACTGCTTTCTTGGTGGTATGAAGTCTCCAGCTTTCTTCTTACTTCCCTTTCCTTTGTGTCTCAGAAGTCTCCTTCAAAACAGTACATTTTTACATGTTGAGTCCTGCCCCACCAACACAACTCCTGCCCACCCTCCCTCATTAACATTGTAGAGCCGGGTTTTGCAACACGGAGGAACATCACTCCGTGCTGGGAATCACAGCCTAGCTAAATTGCTGCACACACATTTGGGGGACACAATTCAATCCGTGACCGCCACAGAGACTGCTTCTCCAGACCCCTATTACTGGGAACCAGGAGGCCGCAAGGCAGACGCTCTAACAACCAGCAGCCCTCTGTGCTCCCTGAGCGCTTAGTCAGATGCCACCCAGCTGGTGATGCTGAGTGTTCACGAGCATGATAGCAAAGAAAGCAACAGAGTGAGGAAAGGAAAGCAGTGTCCTGCACGGGGCTTCTTCCCCTAGGAGTCTCTGACCATTTATTGTGGTTTTGTTCTCAGGAATGAACTGACTTCACCGGGAATGACTTCCATGCCAACGTTACAGCTCCCTTCTCCCAAGGTTTGTTTTTAAGCTGATTCTTCAATACGTAACACGCGGGGCTGGAAGGCCAGGAAAAGAACACACAGTCTTGATTGGCATTCGACTCACTGCTTTGTACAGGCAATCTGAGACCCATAGTTAAGCCTGTGAAAATCCTTGCTCGAACCCATGTGAAGTGTTCTCTTTAATTCAAATGTCAGAGAAAAGCCCAGACAATAAAATGACTATCTCTGGTGGTCCTGGATGTGTGTTTGTGTGTCTGAGAGAGCTTATCTCAGGCTGGTGTTTGTAGAAATGAGTAATCGTGAGTACAACAGCAAATTAGCAAAAATAACTTAGTAGTGAAAGTGCAGAGTTTGAACAGTGTGTGTAATATTCATATGAGATTCAAAACACGATGTTCACGAAGTTGACCAATCTGGTGGCATGTGACACTGTCCCTCTCTGCTTCATGTGATTTAATTTGTAATTCTAGATTCTAACCAAAATTAGTCTTTTTCTCCTCTATAAGCCTTTTCTTCTTCCTCTAGCATTTATAATCTGACTTGTAACATCATTATTTATTCATACGTCATTCTCAGCCCTAGAAACTAAATCCCTTAAACCAGTTTCCACAGCGCCATACGTCATGTAGCGAGAACTCAGTCACAAGCTGTAAGTTGAATAACTTGGTTTAAGGTAGCCCACTGAAAATACATTACTCACCACTGAAAAATTTTACATAACAGAGAGGAGTCCATTTAAAACCATGGTCAACAATAAAAATATTCACAAGAACGATTGTAGGTTCACATTTTAATTCTTTGCACCAGGTCCTTAGTTTGAGGGTCTGAAAAAAATGGGGGGAATATAAAATGCATACCATTGCCTCTGTTTTTCAGAGGCTAATAAAGAAAACAAGTAATTATACGGTACAGGGGAAAACTGAGAAGCTCTCCAAGTATCGGACTAGGTGAGGTAAGGTACCTCAGATTAATTCCCCACTGGGACACGAACTAGCGAGACAGGCTGCTGGCATGAGATGATACTTGAATTGTCCTGAGGAGAGTCCAGAGCGGTGAGAAAGATTGCGCCAAATAAACAGGGACTAAAGGTATTTCCCTGGGGAAGAAATGGTTAAGAGCATGGCTGCTAAACAAGAGGTTGGCGGTTCAAATCTACCAGCCAGTCCTCGGGATGCTCCTGAATATTTGATCTGATAATATTCTTCTAGGCTCAATTATGACAGCTGTGCTTGCCAGAAAGGGGGGGGGGGGGTGTGGAACAACTACCTGTTGAATTATACCAGTATCATAGCTGTTTATTATTAGCACTATTACCGATTTGGAAACCCTGATGGCGCAGAGGTTTGGTGGTACGACTACTCGTCAAAAGGTCAGCAGTTCAAATCCACCAGGCTCTCCTTGGAAACTCTATGGAGCAGTTCTACTGTGTCCTATGGGGCTGCTATAGTCAGCATCGACTTGATGGCAGTGCATTTAGGGTTATGATTGGTTTATTTCTTTAAGCAGCAGTGAAAACAGTATCTTTTTTTCTCTAGGTAAGGGTAAATATTTCCAACCAGCGCTGCTAACAATTCCGCAGACGGAAGGCTTTAGTTTTCACAAAGGCACACCCTGAAGGATCTCCTTTTTCCAACAGAATGATGCCAAGAACGAAATTCCTGGGAAGGGTGGTTCCTGTTTGTGAGTTGCCTGTATTCTGTTCACATATACTGAAAAACAGCCTCCCGGTTTCCGTAATGTTTTATTACCTGATCAGGAATTGCGACCTTAGCCCCTTGAGCTGCTCTATTCCCCCAGTGTTCTAAGTCTGGCAAAAGTTGGTGGTGGTTCATCAGCCTGGACACATACTTGCTTATAATGTGTATTTTTTTCCAAGATTATTTTGTGCACTCTAAACCTCTTATTCTTTGTTCTATCATTATGTGTTACAGATAAGGAGAGTTTTTATTTCTTACCATTCCACAGACAAGGAGAACTGAGGTGTACCACAGATTTAAAAAAACACAGGAGTAACAATTCCAGTTAGAATTAGTTTTGACCTATTTATTGAGATACAATATCTTAGTGAAAAGAATTCCAACCAGCAATACACTCTACATAAAAAGCTGTGCAATGATCCTAAAATAATGAATGCATAAAAACAGTAGATTTGCTTATTTTGCTATGGACTACATTTTGGTTTCTATCGGTGCGCTAACCAGGATCATACTGTTCGCGAGTCTGTTTGCCTGGTTCCTTCCATGATTTCACAGCGGAATTGACAACAAATACCTCCAACTTAAGTCCTGGTTATTCCTACCACAGATCTTTTGCTTTGCCATAACTGTTCTCTATTTGGCTGTTTCCTTTCCAGTCTCTTCAATTTTTCCAGCCACCAAATCTAAGTGTGATTTTAAATTTATTTCCACTCCCCAAACGCACTCGTGAAATTGATCATTGTACTGAAATCTCTGTCTCCAGAATATATACCCGATACAAACACTTCTGCACCATTGAAAGCCACCTCGGCCTTTCTTATAGCCTTGCATCGTTTGTTGTGATGCGTCCACTGCAGTCTACCGCCCATCCTCCACGCTGCACCAGTAATGTAAACTGCGGACCAGAGCTCATTACTACTCAGCATAATCATTACAGTTCTTAAAATAAAACCCCAACTCTATCTAAGACGAGTCTCCCACATTTATTTTACTATTCTCCTTTTTTCTCACTGCTGGCTTTCCTTCAGCTCTTGTGACCCTCCAGCCTGGTAAAGATTACTGCTCTGTTTGGTAACGTCCACAAACAGATTTAGATCAAATGAAAGAAAAGACCTTTCTGTGCATGTCATACAAGCTAAAACTTCAAATTTTAAAGACGTGTTTTTGCACACTGATACAGATTGATTGATCGTGGATTATTTCAAGGAAGTTTGGGCTTTAGGGATAACATGTTGTTCCAGTTATTACATCAACATAATAAACAATCCTAAACCTAGTAGCATAAAACAACCATTTATTATGCTCATCCTTTCTTTGGGTCAGGAATTCTAAAGGGTTCAGTAGAGATCACTTTTGTTGCTTTCTGATGCTTAGGTCTCAGCTAGGAAGACGTGAAGACTGGGTTACTTGAGATCTGGGGATTCAAATAATCAGACAGCTCATCTACCCTGCTGTTCACGTGCTGATGCAGCTGGGAGCTGAAATCTCAGCTGGGCTGCTATGTGGCTGCGTAGGCTTCCTCACAGTACGGTGACTGTGTGCCAAGAGTGAGCGGGCATCCTAAGAGAAACAGCCAGTGTATGGACATTTTAAAATCTGTCCCATGATGTCACATAGCACCGTTTCCCTCTAGTCACAAATCTGCCCAGATTCAAGCAAAATAAGGAAAGACCTCACCTGTTAACAGGAGGATTATCAAAGTCACGTAGTAAGAAGAATATTTGGTATGGGAGATCTTGTCACTGTCGGCTTTTGAAATTACAGTTTCCTACACATATCTGACCTTGAGGTATGGTGCCATGGGAAGCAGCAGAGCAACTGGCTGCAAACAACTGCAGGAGTCAGTGCCCAAGACTGAAAACAGGAGAGATAGGTCCGAAACCCCGGTGGCAAGGTGATTAAGTGCAGTGTCTGCTAACCAAAACATCATCAGTTCAGGTCCGCCGGGCGTTCCATGGAAACTCTATAGGGCAGTTCTGCTCTGACCTCTAGGGTTGCTCTGAGTCAGAATCGAGTCAACAGCAGCAGGTTTGTTTTTTGGGTCACTACTTATGCTATTGGATTTTTCAAACTAGCTAGCTTAAAAATCAAGCTACTATTTAAAAAAACAGAATGAAATTCTTTGTATCAATGAAGTGATTTAATACGCCGAGGATTAATTTCAATAACGTCATTTAAACTCTAATTTATTGTATCATTTACCAGAAAATAGTTGTGACAGCTTAAGGTAAACAAACAAAAGACTAAAACCCCCCACATAAGATAAAAAATAAAAAGGAAACCACTCGGAGAATAGTTTAGAACTTGCTAAACTTAGCAGTATCTCACTTCTTTAGATTGTGTTGTATTTTGATTTTTAACCATTCTGAGCCAGAAGTTTCAGGATGTCAAGCCACAAAGACCAGCCAAAGCACTTTTCATACACTCTATATTCTTCATCAAAGACAATGTTCCAACAGTTTAAGTGTATTTCCCCTCGTTGCTTTCTCACTGTCCTGAACAGACCTTGGCTGATGAATGAATCCTTGAAATAGAGAAGAATAATTTACAGATGAGGAATTACATCCTCAAAGAGTTATGTATCTATTGAAGTTTAGTAATTATTTGATGAAGCATGAAGAAATAAAACATTATAACACTACTTAACAACTTTGAGAAGAGAAAGACAGAAGATTAAATTTATTGACAAGCATGTACAAACTGAACTTATGCATCAGTGCCTGTTAGAGGTACGGATATTATCAGATGACATAATTCAAGAATGATTTTAACACTATGGGAGTTAAACAAAGCATGAAACTCCACCCACCCTAGAAAATTGCTTGGCTTGAGAAATTCAGGTTTCACACTTTACATGTTTATTTTGAACATATTGACTTTAAGCATAAGTTGGATATTCACAATTCAGTCTTCAAAATCTTGATATTTGGGTCTTGCAATTCACAAGTTAAAATCTCAACTCAAAATATGAAGCACAGGGTCTACACTTCAGTAGTATATTCCTCTGTAAGTGATTTCGTTTTATGAACTACTCAGTAAAAGGCTATTCATCCCTTGAAGTTCAGCTCAGACAGTTCTCCTTCTTGTTTCTGTAACATGGAGCCCTTTGACAGCATCTGTCAGATTTCACTCTGTTGACCTGTGTAAGCCAAGTTTCCTCGCTAGCAGTGGGTACAAATGAGGTCACTTGAATGGTAGTGATCATGCTTTTGGTTTTATACCTTCCTGCTCAAGTAGTAACTCGGCACCCTGGAAACAGGTTTTCTGGTGTTCCTAAGAGCACACAGGGATGTTTCCTATGTACATACAAGCTGATTCCACAGATGACACCTGTTGTCTCCCACCAGGCTGACACTGTGTACTGTTGCATCTGTTGGAGGTGTACCTTCTCCCTCTGGGTATCGTAGTCCCTCCTACTTTAATGTAGCTACTCTAGAAAATAACAGTACTAGACTGAAGATTGACGGTGTCACGGGAGTGATAGACTAGGCAGGCGCAGGGAGACTTCTCATTGTCCCCATATTCAGTTTTGTGCCTTGTCACTTTGGCCATGGGCAGATCTGGATCTGTTTTCACGTCTCAATAGTTTTTCATGCGACTATTCTGGAAGCCCTCTTTTCCTTGGGATTCAGATTTCATTCCATGGCGGTAGAGCGCTCTTCCTTTCATTGTCTCTCCACTCACCGCAGGCAGCGATCTCCAATCTCTTGTTCTGCTAAAGCAATGAGACAAAGGTGTGCCCTCGTACAGTTACAGTTGATGGCTAACTTCCACCCACTTGAACTCTCCAACCAGCTTGTAGACATGGCAAAGCATAATCAGATCTCATCTGTGATGAAGTTACAATGCCTGGAACATTGCTTCATGCATTTCGACCTTCAGATGATGGCAAGCCCTTGAGGACATGAACCAAAATCGTTCCTTCTCTGCCCTGAATCAGAAGCAGAAAACCAATTTAAAGCAACTCTTACACCAGCTCTTGAATTCTAAAGATAACAGATGCTGATGTCTCTCAAGGACTATGAAGGTTTAACCTGCTTTCTAGCTGGCGTGTTAGCCTACCACTGTGTTAAGGAAGCCAGAAGAAGTCGCCAAACTCCTGCGTTGGAAACTAAGTACCCCATTTTGCACGACACAACAAAAAGTGTGAGGTGCACATTGAACATTGATTCTCCTTGTCCCACAAGAGAAATCTGTATGTCGCGGAAGAGAAACACCAATATTTGGAAACTCAAATATTTTATAATGGGTTGCAAGCAATTGCACAACGTTTGCCCAGAGGGAAACACTATTTTTGCTCTTCTGGAGAGTAAACAAATGTACCCTCTGCTTTGTGGGGAGATGCTATCTCTAACTTCAAAGGCTGTTTTCTCTGTAAACTTCCTAGAAAAGATCATCTTTACAAGGCTCAACAAAAGCCTTCAGTGTTTCTGCTCACAGTTGGTTCAGCGAATTCCCTCGCAGAAGGGTCAGGAATCCAAGTTACTTCTTCCCATTAGTAAACATCAGGATCAGAACTCAGGTCACCTGCCACTTGATCCAGCAATTTCTCCAGGTGAAACAGCAAGAGAAAAGGTATGACATGATATTCGTTCAGTTCCATGGATTAACTAAAGACAAAGATGAGTCAGTACTCTCTCCAATATATTTTATATGTTCTGTTCGGAAACAGCAGTTAAGTGCTATATCTGCTAACCAAAAGGACAGCAGTTCAAATCCACGAGGTGCTCTCTGGAAACTCTAGGGAGCAGTTCTGCTCTGTCCTATAGGGTCACTGTGAGTCAGAATCAAATTTTGGCAGTGGCCTTGGGATTGGTTTATCACTAGATCCCTGGGTGGCAATAACAGTTTGCACTAGAGGACTAACTTAAAGGTTGACACTCTGAACCTGCTCAGAGGTACTCTGAAGAAAGATCTAATGATGTGCTTCCATAAAGATTACTTGCCAAAAAACCCTACGGAGTGGTTACACTTGGTGAGGCATGGGGCTGCCATGAGCTGGAATCCACTTGACATCAATGGATTTTCTTTCTTTCTTTTTTTTTCCCACCACCATGGTAATCGACATCTCATAATATTCATTGTGCAATATTAATTTAATGCTAATTAATTAAAATTATTTTTTATTATTCTATTTATTATAATGTATAACATCTTATTACAAATATAACATAACATAATGCTTATTATAATAATTACTATTAATTAGTAATATATTAATTTAATGTTGACTAATTATTAATCAGGATTAATTTGATATTAATTTAAAATTCCAACTCCTTTTTAAAGCTTTTAGAGTGTCGATGATCTGTTGTATGATATTGAGTTGATTCTGCCTCATCGAGTAGAATTGCACTGTAGAATTTTGTAACCTGTAATCTTTAGTGGGAGCCAATGGCCAGGCCTTTTCTGTTGTGAGCTACAGGTGGGTCTGAACCACTGATTTTTGGTTAACAGCTGAGTGCTTAACCACTGTGCCACTAGAGCTCCCTTAGAGGATTGATAGGCTGATAAAATTTAAAACAAAAAACCCAAAAGTTAACAGCAAAGACAAGTGCTGCCTTATCCCTGCTCTTGTAAGACAGAACCCCAAAAAGACTTGGCTTTAAATCATCAAATCGGTGTCTACTAGAATTTATAGACCTTATTCAAAGATTTTCACATGTGGACTGCAATATTTCTAAGTCCTGGGACCTGAGAGCCTCGGGTCTATTTTTCTACAACCGTATTTTAGAAAGAACCTGTCGAAACAAAACACAAGCTCATTAACTGGGAAGGTCATATTTTATCAACTGTTGGGGGTGGGAAAAGAAAACATGCAGCACAGTGAAATAGCAAATATTACTGCAAACAACACACTCTTTTTTGAGAGAGTTATTCAGATGGTTCAGAGACCTGGTAGCGCAGTGGTTAATCAAATGATGATTATTATTATTTAGATATACAAACAAATGTTTGCCGATCAGTGATGTGACATCCGGAATTTGCTTCAAAATAATACCACTCACCATTAACTGCCCAACTAATTGCAAACATCTTGGACTGCTGTGTGCATTGTCTACCCACTGACTCTGCAGGTAGTAGAAAAGGGAACTCTAGTCTTTTCATACCCATGGAACACTACCCATGATTTCCCTCCTGGATTTACTGTGCCTTCTCCTGCACTGAGTGATATTTATCTTGGAAACCTTTTCAGCACATGTGGAACAAAACTCACAATTAACAACAACATATCAAACTCAAACCTGATGGTGTACGGAAAATTATCAGCCCTGAATGGACATGAAAATAAACAAAACAGAGTGATTTCGTTGTTGAGATACTGTGAAATGCATTGTTTGGCTGATTTGTTTCCTCCCTAGATTTTTGAAAGTAAATTTATGTATTTCAGGACATCATTCAGATATCATTAAGCTTTCTGATAATTGGGACATACTTATCCCAACGTAATCAGCCTGCATACCACTCCCTACACCCCTAGCCAAAAAAATAAATAAAAAAAACATTTTGCCATTGAATTGGTTCCAACTCTTAGCCACCCTACAAGATGGTGTAGAACGGTCCCCATGGGGTTTTCAAGGAGTAGCTGGTAGATTTGAACTGCTATCGTTTTGGTTAGCAGCCTGAGCTTTTAACCTCTGTGCCACCATGGCTCCAAATTACAGCTGCCAAAAGCCTGCCACAGAGAAGTTATGTATCTCCATCTCTGGGCAGTCCTGCCAAGAGTAACTCCTAAGAGTTAGCAGAGCAAAGCAACTTTTTATTTTGGTCTCCGGGAGGCACAAACGGTTTGCACCTGGCTACTAACCAGAGGTTAGCAGTTCAAATCCTTCCATTAGTACCACAAAAGAAAGGCCTGGTGATCCAGTTCCCTAAGATGATAGCCGTTGAAAGAAGCAGATTTTCACTCTGGCATGCACGGGGCTCCATGAATAGGAATCAACGTAAGCTCAACGGGATTAGTTCATTTAGCATCGGTTTTAAGTTGTCGTTTAATATCGTCTGGCGGCCTTAACTTGCCCTAATTGTTGATCCTAAAGGAACAGAGTGAGTCAGGAAATCAAAACGTTATTAACACTAAAAGGAAAAAAGAAAAGAGCCTGAATATTAAAGAAGAATTAAAAATTGATTGAATTTTTAGATTAAAAAAAATGAAGGTGATCATTCTTCTACAGCAAAATTAAAATTACTCTCTTTGGCAGAAAACATGAAGGTAGTCGTTTGAAAGATCCATGTGATGCTTTAGTCAAGGCGAGTGATTTGTTCTTTAGTTTTCACTTTGAGTTAGAAGAAAGCTGAGGGGATCATGTAATCTCTGGGAGAGAAGCCCGAAAGTTTGCGGATGGTGTTGGTGTTTGCCCTGTGAATGCGGACATTCAAGTCAGCCCAGTGGTGACACATGACCTGCAGGATAATGGTCGTCATTCCTGGCTTCTGCTTGCCCCAGAGAATCAGGAGCAATTGTTCACCTCTAACTGAGGATTTCCTCTCATAAATCGGTCAGGAGCAAACAATTATTCATTTTTATTGCTTTCTTTGGTGATATGAACACGGAAAACTTTCTACCTAAGGTGAAAAATGAAGAGGGAAGATATGCATCTGTATTTTCTGGGTATTCTAAGTCCACCTGCCCCTTGTTGTATATAAGTTAATTTGGCCCCAAAGCAGCAAGTAAGTGCCTGGCGCTGTGTCTACCCAATAATCAGTTGCTGAAAATCACATGTCAAGTGTCAGCGGGACATACGTGTAATTTACCATCCATGCTGCGAAATTCTGAGAATGAAAATGGCTCTATTCCTAATTATGCTGAGACTGACCCAGGCAAATCCTGGCATAATGACCATTTTGGTATACAGCAAACCTATGGCCACTAAGTCAGTTCCTACACACAGGGACTTCATAGGACAGAGCAGAACTGTCCTGTAAAATTTCTAAGGTGCAACTGATTAACTCGAACTGCTGATCTTCTGATTAGTAGCTGAGCTCTTAAGCACTGGACCCCCAGGGCTCTCTGTCTGCAGGAGTTATCCTGCGTCCCTCTATCAAATGTTGAGAGAAATATATGACACCTAGTTCTACCTGTCTTAGTGGGTAGCCCTTGACAAAGAAAATTAAAATGAAATGCATACCAAGTGAGTATCTTATTTTATTTGATTTGACGAAAGGGTATTTTCTTTATACTGAAAATTGTATTTTAGAGAACAACAAAATTGGACTTTATTATTATTTTTTGCTAGGTGTTAGCTAATAAAATCTCATGAACAGAAGCGATCATCAAGCTAGTGAGAGCTTGGTCAGACAGGCTGAAGAATGAGGCTACTAGGTGAGAATTCTATGGGCACTGAAATCAACTTCTCCCTTTCTGAACTGATTTTGCGTCTCTCGCTGGGGCGGCACCATTTCACACATCAGTGTTCTATTTGTTGCCCTCAAGTCAATTCTGACTCAGGACAATTTGTGTGTGCAGAACAGAGCTGCTCCAGAGTTTTCGAGGCTGTGACCTTTCAGAGGCAGATTGACAAGCTGTGTTTCCGAGGTACCCCTGGGTGGATTCAAACCACCAACATTTCAGCTAAGCACTTAACCACTTGTGCCACCAAGCCCATTGCTGTCAATTCTGACTCATTGTGACCCTATAGGACAGAGTAAAACTGCCCCATAGGGCTTCTAAGGAGGGCCTGGTAAGTTTGAGCTGGCAACCTCCCGGTTAGCAGCCATAGCTCTTGACCACTATATAACCAGGGTATCCTCTGCACCACCTACTCAGAGCCACTCACAATAACCCTACAGGACAGAGCAGAACTGCCCTATAGATTTTCTAAGGAGCACTTGGTGGATTTGAACAGATGACCTTTTGGTTAGCAGACATAGCACTTAACCGCTATGCCACCAGGGTTTCCAGGAGTTACCAAATCCACAGTCCTGATTTTTCAGATGGGCAGAATTCTAGAATCGAGGCTGGATTGGGAGCCACATCCCCAACCTAAAGTCGTTCTGCCCCCCATGGATGGCTATGCCTCTCACAGCACTTCTCCTCAAGTGCCAATGTCTATAGCTCTTGGCACTTTAACGCCATCCTCTGCACAGTGGGACTGGCTGCCTCCAGTTCATGCCACACCAGTGTGCAGAGCTTGGGGCCTGGTTAAAAAAAAAAATGCAGAAAGTTAGTGCAAGTTCGTATTTTACTGAAGGTTCCATAGGGGAGACACACGAGAAGTTCCACATTGACCATCCCAAGCAAACAAACACGGATTCCTCAGAGATGTATCTGTGGTAGAGGTTTCCAGAGCTTGCCACTACTGGCATCACTGAACACATGTCAACAGTCACTTCCCAGGTCCCCTGGGTGGTGGGGGATCGAGTCACTCAGGCCACAGGAGGCTATGGCCAGAGCGGACTGTGTTACTTGGAGGCCGAAGCATTTCCTTGCAGACAGGACCCTTGGTGCTCCCTCTTTCCAGCCCTGGGGATCAGAAAGAAACCTCAGGTTTGTGGGTAGACACAAAAGTTGGAAGAGGTCTGGACTACTGCGTTGCTATACAAAGGACAATTGTCGCGGACAGAGGCGCAGACTGATAGGGAAGCTTATGGCAAAGAAACCTTTCATTATTGTGCTGAAACAGTGAAGGCTTGAGACGGCGGGAGCTGGTACTTCCTCAGTCTAATTGAGCTTTTCCCGGCCAGGACTGATCTCCTTGCCTTTCCTTCCTCTCTGCTTAGGTGCTGCTTGGGGTCCTGTTTTCTTCCTTCACACCGGCTCAGGATTCTTCCTTTCAGATGTCTCCCCTAGTAATTCACGTCTGTCCCTCCTTTACTGGGGAGAGCCACACATCTCTAATCCAGCCATCTCCAAATCTGTGCATATACAAAGACAACAACATCCCTGTGAAGCAAAAAGAATCTTCAGTTCACAGGGCACAGCCTCTTGTAGATTGGAATACCTGTGTATACACACACACGTGTGCATGCGAACAACATAGTGTTCGGCAGTTGCTCTGCCTGTTGGTTATTTTGTGACTGTCTTTTCCTGAACCAGAATGGAAGTCTCTGGAGAATGAGGGGTCATTATGAAAGTCCATGGGTGAGCCTCCAGTTCTCTGAACCTCTTGAAATTATAGCCATTCTTTCAGTGCATTTGCATACGGGTATACCTAGTTTTCACCAGATTTTCAAAGGGTCCCTTGACTTAAAAAAAAAAAAAGTGGGAGCCATTGCTATAAGAACAGCGGAAGCTGGAAAAGAAGGGAGAATTTTCAATGGTCCCGAGTTGAACTCTAGTACGTGAGGCTTCTTATAAAAATTCTTATCACTGCCACAGATTTAGCAAGACCAGGAAAATTGATTACCTGCTCTAGGTGATTAACAAGAGTCTGAGGTCTGGAAATCAGAACACAACTCACTCGTTTTCAGCCAAACTGAAGAAGATAGAATAATCTCAGACAGAGCATTGCTCTACTTTTTTGTTTCTGTTTAAGGAAACTACAGAAGTCAGAGTGTTTACTCATTTCTTGGTGACCAAGAAATTGGTACAGATGCTGCTGTCAGATGGACAGCCGTCCAGTTTGCTCTGGAAGTGATGATCTCTCTTGGATGTTGCTAAGATGGGCAAAGCCAACACTTATTCCACTCCCCACTGCTAATTTTCCCCCTTCGCTCTCCTCTTTCTCTAATTCTGCAGTTGACCAGTGCTTATTCTAGAAAGCAGTGAGTTGTGTACAGTCAGTCTGTGAAATGGCTGGGTCCCATTCTGTTACTTTAAGATAATCTCTCCTCGGATCTGCTATGCTGATGTATAATTTAATGATCAAAGGATCGTAGTCTTTCCAAGAAATGGGATAAAGCCTATTATTATGCTCCCTGTCTGTAACCAGCCTGTGCCTAGACACATGGAACAGGTAAATTCATGGAGCATTTTTCCGTGGTATGTTTATCACCTCTGTATGATGGTAAAAAAAAAAAAAAAAAAGGATGTTATTATTATTTTGTTTTTAAAAAGCATTTCTAGCTTTGCAATAGGAAACTTTGCCATTTTAAAATATTTTTTCAATCTTTATAGATCCTGGAAACCCTGGTGGCTTAGTGGTTAAATGGTATGGCTGCTAACCAAAAGGTTGACAATTAATATCCACCAAGGACTCCTTGGAAACTCTAGAGGGCAGTTCAGCTCTATCCTATAGGGTTGCTATGAGTCAGCCTCAACTCAACGGCAGTGGGTTTTTGGTTTTACAAATACTGGAAAGGTGAATCTTAGGAAATACTTGGATTAAATATCCATAGTACTCAGAGAAACAGTCAATTTTTAAGGTGGTACAACTTAAAAGGACATAGTGTTAGTTTTCTTTTCAAACTAATATTCCTTTGTAATTAGCTGGGGACCTTGCTCATGGGTTGATCCTCATTTAGCGAATTTGGGTAGATCCAAAAGTCTGTATTTCTAACAATCTCCCAGCTAATGCTGGTGCTGATGGTTGGGAGGACCACACTTTAAGTAGCAATGATGTGTACACAAAACCAGCACCACCAACCTCAAATATGCATAATTTAGAGTGCAGTTTTTATCTGTGGAAGGAGTCTGGGTGGTAAAAGGGGCTTGAGATCAACTAATAACTGAAAGGGTGGTGTTTGGATGGCTTTCCAGAAGGCAAGGCCTGGAGATCTGCTCCCGTCAAGATTACACCCAGGAAAACCTGTAGAGCATCTGTACTGTGTCTATGCAACATGTGAGGTGTCCATGAGTCAGCGATCTACTAAATGCCAGACGCCACCCAACACGGGCCATCACATTTCTCTGTGGTTTGAACAACACTTTGGTAACTATCTAGTATCTGTCTTTGTAGACCCATAAACCAGTTGCTGTCTGGTTGATTCCAACTCATAGAGACCCCACAGGACAGAGTAGAACTGCCCTATTGGGTTTCCAAGGAGCACTCGGTAGGTTGGAATTGCTGACCCTTTGTTTAACAGCCAAGTGTTACCGCAAGGCCACAAGGGCTCCTTGTTGCACTCAGAAAAGCACGATACTAACTCTACAGCCGCTTTAAATCTACTTGAAATACGAGCATGAGGGGAATAACTCTATTTCTTAACAAATAAATATGTATAATACTTTCTGACAGAGTGGAATGGAAGGAACATTCCAGGGACGTGCATCTTGCCAAGTCTCAGAGCTGAGTAAATCATGCCCATCCTGTGTTCCAGAGTCATGTGGCACCCGGGCAAGGGTACATTGGCTCAGGCATTTTTAAGGTGACATAGTGGGATGAAGTGAGAGAAACGGGAAGGAGGAGCCATCATTCCTTAGACATCTGCCAAACATCTTGGCACCAAGGGAATCTGTTTGCTTTCTTTGGTGGCGCTTATTCACCCTGGATTCCTTCCATGTTTGTTTGGAATTCATCATTTTTAGCACTGGCCCTTGACAGACGGTGACCTTGGACACACAGAAATATCTATTGCTGTTCTGAAGCGTTACCAAAGCAAACTCACTGGCGTCAATTTGATTCTGACTCATAGCGACCCGATAGGGCAGAGAAGAACTGTCCCGTAGAGTTTCCAAGGAGCACCTGGCAGATTGGAACTATCAAACTTTCGGTTAGGAGAGATAGCACTTAGCCACTGTGCCACCAAGATTTAGTCACTTAATTTTGGTAAGTGTGCTGAAAAGCTCTTGTCTTCCTGTATGAAACTGAGATAGAGTGAAGTACCATGAATACCTCATCACTGAGAGATTCTGCTTCTCATACAACCTCAAGCAAGAACATCACTTTCAAGCCTCACGGTCACTATCTGTAAAATGGGGATTGGAGTCCCTGCGAGGCAAAAATTATTAAGTGCTCCACTGCTGGCCGAAAGGTTTGAGGTGTCTCAGAGGTGAGCCTGGGGATCTGCTTCTGCAGGGTCACAAACCCTGTCGGGCAGTTTTACTCGTGAACACATGGGGTCGCTGTGAGTCGTGATGGCATCTCACTGAGATGGCAACTGACAACAATATTGAGGTGATACGTGGCCTGCCAATTACGTTCCCGAACTCAGCCTGGAAGAAAGTGCTACGGACCTCATTGCTGAATATGGCTACAGTCACCTTGGAAGCACTCCTCTGGGAAGCTGTGCACTGACGCCAGCGCCTAAGTCTACTCTTCAAGGCGGTTATAGAACTGTTTTTCTGGAAAGGCTATCAGAGCTGTCGTCGTATTACACATGATATTCTGAATATCATCAAAATCTCTTCATTTCAGTATTTCCTTTATCTTAAGGTAAAGAAGAAAGTCATTGGGGGCCAGATCAGATGAGTTGGGAGGGTGTGTCAATACAGTTATTTGTTTACTGGCTAAAAGCTCCATCACAGACACCTGTACAATTAAGTTTGTAAACTTGCAACTATGCCACTGTGCACAACGACTATTCCAGAAAGAGTTCCAAAATTGCTTTGAAGAGTGAGCTAGGCTTGGTGTCAGTACATAGCTTCCCAAGGGGAGGACTTTGAAGGTGACTGTACGTGAACAATGAGGTATGTAGCACTTAGCACAATTCAGTTCGCAGACTTAATTTTCAGACCTTGAAATAATCACAATAATCTCTGAAGTGGATGATGACAACAGCTGATAGGTTTAAGAATTTCTTCCATCTCCCTTTCCAAATCCTTGTGAAGCGGGAGATTTATGCTTGAAATTTTATGACTGGAATTCTTAGTCAGTTGAATGAAAGCATTTTGAACGTGGATATAGTGTTAGCCTTAATTTACCAATATTTATACCTACGAATTCACTATATTTTGTCTTAACTTATATTTAAAGATCTAGATTTTCAATTCTTTGATTTGGGCATTTGCTATGACAACAGGAGAAAATGAAGATAACTGAGACCTTTTCCTGATCTGTGGGTTTTTACAACAATTGAGGGCTTTATCTCAAGACAGTTTGAGTCTGAGAATACAGAGTTGACTAAGCAGAACTCAAGAGGACAGACCATGCTCTTTCTTCTCCTTCACTTATGGAATCCAGGGGATGGAGCCATTTCCCCCCTTCCTGCCTTCCTTCTCTCTTTCTTTTACTCTTTCTTTCTTCTTCTTTTAAAATAAAATTGTGGTATATAACTTGTTCTACCACTAGATCTAGTACAAATAATTCCTATAAAAAATTACCTGACCCAGAAGCTAGTCTTGACATCAGTGGGTCAGGGGTAGCAGAGTAGCTGAGGTTAACCTGTATTTCCATGCATCTGCTGAATTCATGTGATTCCAGTGGAGAATGTTCAGTGCAGCTGGGTTAAAGCAGCTTGCTGGTACCCCAAGAAGGCTCTCCTCAGAACAGTGAGACTAATGCATCACCAAGAATCTATGGTGTGGTCCACCTACTGGGGAATGCTTGGGGGAAAGATGCTAGCAGTGTCAAACATACCAAAGAGAAGCCAGGTTTCTCCATCTCTCATTTAGCATTTGGGGCTGGGGGTATCTGCGTTAACATCTTCATGGAACTGTTAAACCACTATTTGCTCTATAGAGGTGAGATATTAACCTAGGATGACTGTGAGATGCTCAGAAAGACCCCAACATGAGGTGAGTTTCTACTTTGGCTTTCCTTTCTTCCCTCTGCACAGTGAATTAGTTTTTCAGGGTGAAGATGAACCATTAAAATTGAACTTGACGGCCATAGTCAGGATTCTATGGGCTTTTTCTGAGTCTCCATGTCCACTTTTCTACTTCTATTTTGATATTTTTATAGTTCCCTACTTGCTTCATCTCTTTTTCCCCAGTTTTTCACTTGCAAATTATAGCCTCAATTGTAATTCCCAGATGGTCATTTTTATAATTTCTCTCCCTAATTACTAGGCCAGTTGTTTCTCTAATATCAAGGTGCTAAAGAGCCATCTGGAAATCTTGCTAAAATGAGCTCTATCAGTAGTTCCTACATTTAACAAACTCCCAGGTGATGCTGATTTATGGAACACACTTTGAGGACCACTGTTCCAGAAAACAAATAATGATAATCATTGCCAACACTTGCAGAATGTAAAGTGTCCAGGCAATCTTTGTGATCAGAGAGGCCTGGCACCGTTAATGGCTTATAACCTTATGAAGCAGGAAATAGTCTACCTCTCTTAGTTGACCAGTAGGGAAACCAAAGCACAAGGAAGTTGACTACTGTCCCCATAGACATGCCGTTGATAAGTGGCAGAGCAGGTTTAGAACCCAGAATGATATAGCCTAAATCAACAAACTAAACCCACTTGTGTCTGGAAACCATGACAGTGTAGTGATTAAGTGCTACATCTGCTAACCAGAAGGTTAGCAGTTCGAACCTGCCAGGCACTCCTTGGAATAGTTCTACTCCATCCTATAGGGTCACTAGGAGGCTCACTCAGTGGCAGTGGGGTTTTTGGTTTTGGGTGTTGCTGTCCAGTTGACGCTGACTCATACTGACACTATAGGACAGAGTAGAACACCACACGGTCATGATGGAGAAATCAAAGCTGGCCAGCAGCTGATTTGTGTTAATCATGCTGAACGAATCAGGGCGAGTGGAAGAAGTAAGAGGATGTTGAATTATATTGGTCAAATGTACTAGGAAAATGGGACTATTGAGCACCTGCTATGTAACTAGCCTGTGATGTTACTCATGCATAAAATAAACACTGCAGCCTTACGCAATTCTGACTCATAGCGACCCTATAGGTCAGAGTAGAACTGCTCCATAGAGTTTCCAAAGAGCACCTGGTGGATTTGAACTGCCGACCTTTTGGTTAGCAGACATAGCCCTTAATTGGTACACTAACTTAGTATGGAAAAGAAAGAAAAGAATGTAAAATAGTTCTCCAATAATTTGTACAATAATTGCATGTTGAAATTATGACATTTTGGTGTATTGGTTTAAATTAGCATAATGAAATACGTTTACAAATGGTTGCACCTGTTTAATTTTACTTTTTTGACACGAGACTAGTAAAAAATTTAGAATCATACTTAATGGCTGTCACTGCATTTCTGCTGGACAGCGCTTGTGCAGACTTCAAACAGAGGTAGAGAGCATGGCGCTTGTCCACAATTGGCAGGATGGGGAAAATCTTAGTGTCTCTTTCTTCTTGAGATTCCAGAGGTCTCAGGTTCCTGGAAGGGGGCTGGATGTGGGCGGAGCCTGCAGGTGGCCAGGCAGCCCAGTGGCTGCTGTGTCTGCCTCCCTACCCACTGAACATTCCCGCGTCTTTCATTACTGAGCAAATGACCATGAGTGAATGTGTCTGATTTTCATACGCAAAATTCTCGACTCTTGTCAAAGAATAAAATTTTGCATTCCTCTAGGACATAACTTTTCTAATGTAGAAACAAAAGAGACTACATTATCTTTAAGATTCCTTTAAAATTTAAAGGGATATGCTTGTTTTTCTAACTGGTGACTCCAGGAAGATTAAGAAACTAGAAAAGGTGGCATTGACTTATGTTTTGAATGACATGAAGGCAGGGTAGGGGGCAAGCCACCCAGCCCGCCAATATCTGAATAAGCACAAGAAGGTCAAATTTCATGCTTGCTGTATTCAAGAGCTGTAAACACTCAGCATCCCTGCACTTGGCTTTCTTTGTTTCCCACTGCTGACAGCATATCCAGAGGGCCTTAGTGGGACATCACGTCCCTTTTTTATGGCCGAAGTTATAGGACAACTACATGAACAGATAGATAATGAAAGGATTTCTTTGTATGCTTTTTAAATAGGTCACCAAAAACCAACCAGATGGGCCATAAATCAAAGGTTCTGAGTTAGTTGCGCTTTTCTTGTGACTTATGAACCCCACCCAGAGGTGGAGAATGGCTGAATTGAAACTTATTTTCCTATTTGAAGTTCAAAGCTAACTCTGTTTATTTAAAAGATTCCGTCTCGAAATAATTTTAGAAATGTTCATTTTTCAAGAGTGAATTCATCTTCACATGAGATTTTAAAACTTTTTCTAATATAAAAAGAATAGAGGTTTAAAGAACAACCCTAGACTAGGGCTGAGACTGATCTGTACCCAAACTTTGGAGGACAATAGTTTGAGTCACTGTTGTCAGATTTGAGATGTGTGTTGACCTGACTGCGTATGTGAGCAGATTTTTTTAATCTCTCTGGAGTTTTGGAGATTATTTTGTTGTTATTCATTTCTTTCTTGGTTCTGAAAATCTTTAAACTCCTTTATTCACTTTCTGGTAAATGTCCTCTGGCAGAAGAGTCACTAAAATAAATATCCCAACAATCTGTCTTCCTCGGATTTCCAGTAATTGCAGGGTTTTGTTCCATGCTAATTTGAGCACACATGTGTAATTTCTACACCCTTATCTTGATAATAACAGATCATTTTTAATATCAGAGCATTAAACATAGAGTGAGAAAAGCGAAGGCAAATAAGATTCTGGATGACTTCTAGCACCTTGAAATTATTTTCAATATCATCCTGAGATTTTATATTCTAGGGTTTGGCCTCAAACTCATTTTAGATCAGAGGATAAAAGGGCACAAGAAATTATGATAAATTCTTAATGAAACACCCAAGGTGTAATATAATCGAGTTGTTTAAACAGTTTGCCAGGTATTTGAGTTCTCTTCTACGGTCCATTTTATAAAATCATTTGTTAGTTTAAAAAATATATATGAGGTTGATAATTTCTTCATTTTTTTAAGTTTTGAAAATAAATTTTCTCTCCACGGTGCAAAGGCCTCTACTACTGCTAAGTCATTGAAGAATTTGGGAACAGGCTTCTTGCTCTAGAAGGAGTTTAGTTTAGGTCAGACAGCTGATTATTCCTGTTAAGACCACCAGTCTGTATTTTAAATAATCCACTGGCATGTATTTCTTTGCTTATTTAAAAGTATAGGGCTGTTTCATTTTTGCGGTATGTCTTTTTGTTTTTGTCCTTAAAAGTAGCAGAAATTGTGATTTTTAAAAGGGATCCACTGCTAAGCGGGTATGTTCTAATCTACAATTAAAAGCAGAACTTTTAGAGAGAATAATAAGTGCCAAAGTAATAATTCATTCAGAGAGAAGCACTTGTGTTTGAAAATGGTTACAAATGAGAATGGAAAGACTTGGGGGGGGGGGACATATTTGAAGAATGAGTTACCATTTCCTTTTGTAAGACTTTAGTCATTCCATAGGCGTTTGTCTTTAAAAGGTCAAGCTCATTTTCTTCATGTGTGGTGGTCTGCCCTCTCCTGGACCAGAGTAATACGTGAAAGTTCTGTCTGACTTCTAAAAAAGAAATTTAATTTAAGGAAAAAAAAAGTAAACTAATCTAATGTTCAAATCATGATACATATTCGTAAGTGTGATAACTTCCC
Source organism: Heterohyrax brucei (assembly GCA_028571685.1). Lineage (NCBI taxonomy): Eukaryota > Metazoa > Chordata > Mammalia > Hyracoidea > Procaviidae > Heterohyrax > Heterohyrax brucei. Next base: position 67,024,737 of record CM053163.1, on the reverse strand, counting down.
AAGACTGCAGTCCTTTTTCAAGTGTTTGAGTTTTTAGGTGCGGTTGATTTATTCATTTTCTTCTTATCTGCCTTGACCCCTTTCTATCTATTGCAAAATAAACACAGCTTACCACTTGGCAATTTCCCGGAACTGTTGCTTTGTAACATACTTTAGATATAACTCATAGACATTAAACCCGATTCCTCTCTTTGCTCAAATACTTTTCCACTGAAATTTTCTTTAGGACACAAGTAATATGAATTTAGGGGAGAAAATTAGAGCATAAAAATAAAACAGCCATTCATAATTACTTTCATAATTATGTTCGTGATCCTCCCACAGTGTATTGCTAGTAACATTTGGGACACTAATCCTCTGGACATTTTGATGGCTTGGTAATAAATTAACCTAAAAGGGTTTTTTATTTCACTATAACATGACATAGAATACACATCTTTTGGAAACTTAAAAAAAAAAAAATTGAATAGATGAAGAAAATATTTGTTTTTGGCATTTTGAAAACATGAGATTATTGGTTAATCACTGCAGAGCTCTCTCTCTCATTTGCTCAGTGACACAGTAATCTGTTCAGGGACCAAAATGGCTGGCCCGAATTCCTTTGAATTTCTATTTTTAAGCACAGAGTTAGGTACAAACAACATATATATTTTTGGCATTTTGGAATAACCATGTAAGTATCCAAATCATGAGCGGTCTTTGGAAAGTATGTCCCAAAGGAGAAAAAGAAATGACTTAGAATCTATCCCCTCAACGTGTAAATCAGAGTGTCTCTAGAAAAATGGATCTAAGCATGAGACGTCAGAACTTCAACTGTAATCAGACTTAGAAAAGTGATGTTGTGCATACAATATCACTGTACAGATATGAAAAAGTATTTGACATTAAATCAGTAACCACAAACAAATTTTATCTTTGTGGCTTCTTTGTAATTTTCCTATGAATCCTCGTTCAATCTTCACAGTTTCAAAGTGTGTAGTAGATACCTTTTAGCACATTTTCTCAGCCCATCAGCCTCCTTACAGGAAGACTTAAAAAACAAAACAATACAGGAAAAGAAATCCATTGCCTTGGAGTACATTCCAATGCATAGTGACCTTATAAGACAGAGTAGAACGGTTCCATTGGGTTTCCAAGGAACATCTGGTGGATTTGAACTGCTGACTTTTGTTTAGCAGCTGAGCCCTATTTACTGGTATTAAAGTTAGATCCCCCAAAGTAGCATTTAACACACCTGCTGCCGTCGAGTCAATTTCAATACATGGCAAACCTAAAGGAGAGGGCAGAACTGCTCCACAGTGTTCCCGAGGAGTGGCTGGTGGATTTGAACTGCTGACCTTTTGGTTAGCAGCCACGTTCTTTTTTATTTTATCTTTTTATTATGATTGAATGAAAATGTACATTCCCACATACATTTGCCTGCTCACCTATGTGCAGCTCGCACTGCTCTCCCTACCCAGTGATAGCACACCCCTCCTCTCTGCTCCATACATGTCTTATCCTCCCAACAGTTTCTTATCCCCTCCTCTCCACCCATTCCCCTACCTCCAGCAAGAGGTCAGATGGATGACGTCCCATAGACACACAGAACCATAAAATTCCCACCAGGTACAATCACTGTGCGTCGCCATTCCAATTCATTGCTGTCAGAAAAGTTGACCTTCATTATGATTTATGGACAGGGGCAGCATCGGGGACAGGGTCTTTGCTCCTAGGGGAACTCTGAAGCACCTGGACCATCAATTGTGGTCTTTTATTGAAGATCTTGACATACACCCCTATTTATTCTCTTATTGCCAGTGAGACTCCACTTTGTGAGCTCCATTGTGGCTATCACTGGTGGTGGCCGGGCACCACCTGGTTCTTCTGGTCACAAGTTGATGTAGAGACCCACTCACATGGGTCCCTCTGTCTTCTGGGTCCTCTTTTCCCCATATCATTCTTGTCCTCAGTGATCACCCATTCCTGTTGAGTTGGGATCATATGAGCAGCCAAGCTCTTAATCACTGCTCCACCAGGGTTCTATTATTAAGATTCTTTTCATTCCCGAGCAATTATCATGAGTAGGTTAAGAATTTGGTGGGTAGCTCTGCTCTACCTAGTTTTTCAGGAGTCCAGGCTGCAGAGATTCTGCCAACCTCAGAAGGTGACTTCCAAGGGCACACTATTGGTTCTCCTTTGTAGCCAGAGCTAAGGAAGGGGAGGGAGGGAGTTGGGGGAGCATGAAGGGAAAGAGGAGAAGGGTCATGATTGAGTTTTAAAGGCCCGGGCCTAGAAGAGGCAGAGATAATTTTCAGTCACATTGTATTTATCTGAAACCCAGTCACTTGGCCACATTTAACTATAAAATGTAGACTGTATGATCCAGAAGAAAATGTAGATTTTGGTGAATTACTAGTGATCTTTGCTACGAGATCAGACAATTAAGTCATAGAACTCATCCTAGACAAAGTGCCACATACTTTATTGCTGAAGACGGACTAGTACCTAGTCAATCCTTCAAAGCACTTTTTCCGGGATGAGTTCACGAACTTAATTGTCAGACCTTGTATGACAGCAGCTCTAACGGCCATTCCAGAGAAAGAGTTCCAAAATTGCTTTGAAGGGTGGACTAGGCATTGATGTCAGTATACAGCCTCCCAAGGGGAACAGTGACACTCAGCAAGGAGGTATATAGCACTTTTTCTACAGTGAGTTTGTGAACTTAATTGTCAGGCCTTTTTTGGGGGTGAAATGTCCCCTCTTACTACATATAGCTCCTGTCATGGGTTGGATTGTGTTCCACCAAAATATGTGTCAACTAGGCTGGGTAATGATTTTCAATATTGTATGGTTGTCTTCCATTTTGTGTTTTTATGTGATTAATTTATGTGTTATAAATCTGAATCTCTGCACATGCTTAATAAGGCAAGATTAAATTATCTTAAAGAACTTAGGGTAGGGTGCAACACTGTACTCAGGCCACAGCCTTGATTTGATCTACAGAGAGTTTCCCTGGGGTGTGGCTTGTCTCACCTTTTATCTTACAAGAGATAAAGGGAGAGAGAAATGAACAGAGATGGGGATCCTCGCCAACAAAAATGAAGCACTGGGAGGAGAACCTGTCTTTCAGACCCACAGTCTCTGTTCTGGGGAACTCCTAGACCAAGGGAAGACCGAGGATGAGGACCTGCCCCCAGAATTTACAGAAGCAGAGAGCCTTACCTGGGATCTGGCACCATCAGGTCCTACGTTAAGTCTCCCAGACTGTGAGAGAATGAACTTCTGTCTCTTAAAGCCATCTACATGTGGTATTTCCAGTTGCATCAGGTGTATGTAAAAGCTGGACAATGAATAAGGAAGACAGAAGAACAGCTGATGCATCTGAGTTGTGGAGTTGGAGAAGAATGTTGAATATACCGTGTACTGTCAAAAGAACAAACAGATCTGTCTTGGGGGAAGTACAACCAGAGTGATCCTTAGAAGAAGGGATGGTAAGACTGTGTCTCACATACATTGGACTTGTTGTCAGGAGGGATCAGTCCCTGCAGAAGGGCATCATGCTTGGTAAAGCAGAGGGTCAGTGAAAAAGAAGAAGACCTGCAACAAGATGGATTAACACAGTGGCTGCAACACTGGGCTTAAGTGTAAAAATGATTGTGGGCACGGTGCAGAACCAGGCAGTTTCCTTCTGTTTTACATAAGGTTGCTACGGGTTGGAAATAACTCAACAGCACCTAACACTGGCAACGGATAACAAAGACGTTCGCCTTCTATTTATGCCAGTGATTTTTCAGTAGTGTGTACCTGGCATGTCACAAGCTAGACCAATCAGATTTTCTCTCCAGGGAACTGGAAAATGGGACTCGGAGCTAAGTTCTGTGTGATTAGAACTCTCCTGATAAACTCAGGAGGAGAGAATGAGAAGGAAAGGAACGCTGAACCCAGGGGGATGAGATCCAGAGATCACATTCGTGTCAGTTCACCACTTGCTGATGGAAGCACTATCTAAATGTTGGCTTGGTTTCTCTGGTTGTTTCATGAGATGCATGTCTATCTTTTCAATTAATTCCTCTTTTCTGATTAAGAAGACTCAAATTGATTCCTTTTTTTATTGTACACTTAAAATTGGTGTATTTTATTATTTATCCACTATGCCTTGATAAGTTGATTCAAAAACATCCAACTATTGTCAATTTCTGTTGCTTTTTTGCCAGTTTTAACTAACAGAGAATGTTGACGAAAGAGTTTCTATTGGATAGGAAAGAGACAGGCTTATTATTAATTCTGTTCTGCCCTGTGTTAGGGCTCTGTTTTTGATCAATTTATAAATTACTGGAGTTTTTCCCAGAAAATGTGAAGACTCCGTCTGTCTGTCTATCTAATCTAATCTATCATCTATCTATCTGTGTGTCCATCCATCTGCCCACCCACCTATCTATCTGTTTATATTTGGTGTCATTGTAGTTTCATACCAACAAACCCAATGAAGCACAGCTTACAGTATATGACGGACATACAGTATATGCTCAGGAAACGACAGGTCTGATGGGGATAAAGAGGGCTGTCTTAGTCAGGTAGTGCTTCTGTAGCAGAAATACTGCATGTGGATGGCTTCAGCAAGTAGAAGTTTATTCTCTCACAGTCTAGGAGGCCAGAAGTCCAAATTCAGGATGCCAGCTCCAGAGGAGGTCTTTCATGTCTCCGTCAGTTCTGGAGAAAGACCTTTACGGTCTATCTTCCTTGGATTAGCAGTTTTTAAGCACAGAGACCCTGGGTCCAAAGGACATGTGCTTCTGGCTCTGCTGTCTTGGTGGTATGAAGATCCTGTGACTCTCATCTCCAGTTCTCTGTTTTGTATCTTGAAAGACATCCATTAAAGACACAACCTAAACCTGTAGGTCAAGTGTCCTGCCTCGCTAACCTAACTGCTGCTAATTCCACCTCATTAATATCATAGAGGTAAGATTTACAACACACAGGGAAACCACGTCAGGTAATAAAATAGTAGACAACCACATAATACTAAGAATCATGGACTAGTCAAATTGACACACATCTGTGGGGGTGACACAATTCGATCCATAACAAGGGTGTTGTTGATGTTTACAGAATATTGAATGACATTAGTTTTGTGCTTTGTTTTGAGGTTCTAGCACAGTGGCCTGTAGCTGGCTGTCCAGAAGGCTGTCTTTTCTAAGGCTTCTAGGTGAGACCCAAGCCAAGTGAACTGTGCCACTTTCTAATTAAGGGAAGTGAACTTTTGTGCTGAGTTCTACAAACTGTCTACAGCTAAAGGTCAGCTAAAGACAAGGAAAGATTTTTTAAAAAAACTCATCCTAAATCAAATAGTGCCAATTCTAAGGAGAAGAGTATTTTTGTCATTTTCCTAGAATTTTCTTCGGTCAACATCGTTTTAAATCCAGTTCTCAGAACACGATTATTTCCATAAGCTAACATTGTTATACTCTGTGTTTTCATGAAACTTAAAGATCAGGAGATTAGAGGATTTGAAAATATGCTCCTCTCTCCTAAGACAGGTAAACATGGCAGATCCAATTTAAACTGCTTTAATCTGACGTGGCCTAATCAACTCACTGAATTACCCTCTGTGGCAGCTACAATTGAAGTGTACTTAATCTAATTCCACTTAATCAAGTCACTGAATTAACCATCACTCTTCATTCTCACTACTTCACATGCGGCTAGATGTTCGCATAATGCCCGTGCTAATGTAGACGGCAGAGAAGAAGAAGACCCTCAGTGAAATTAGTTGACACAGTGCCTGCCCCGATGGCCTCGAGGAGAAGGACTGTGAGGATGACGGAGGACTGGGCAGTGTCTTGTTTTGTGTTATATGGGGTCGCCATGAGTCGGATCCGACTCGACGGCACTTGGCTTGGCTATATAGGGTCACTGTGAGTCAGAACTCGATGGCACCTAACAAAAATACACACACATTTCTTCCTCCTGTGGTGTGTTTATCACTACTGAGAACTAGCTGTATAATCCACAAACCCGTTTCTCCAAGCTCTGCTTAGAGAGCATACATCAAAGAAGAGCCCTGGCTGCACGGTGGTTAAGTACTAGGCTGCTAACTGAAAGCTGAGCAGGTTGAACTCAGCAGCCCCTCTTTGGGAGAAAGAGGTGGCAGTTTGCCTTGGGAAAGATTTACAGCTTTGGAAACCCTGGGGGGCAGTTCTACTCTGTCCTGTTGGGTGACAATAAAAATAGTAAGATACAGATAAAAAATCATTGGTTTTGTTCCTATGAATTTTAATATTTAAAAAAGATTTGTTAAACATGAACTGCAAAAAATGAATACTTTCGAAATGGAATAATAAATGATTTAGAATATTTGTTGACAATACTTAGACTATTGAGGAAATTTTATTAACTCTTTCCTTCTAATTCATATAAATCATAGCATTGAAAGAGGGGTTCCCATTTGCCCCGGATATTCTGTGGTATTTAAACATCAGAGAAGTAGCAGGTAGTTGCATAAGGGTATCATTACTAGGGACTCTACAATTAAATAAATAAATAAACCAAACTCACTGACATTGAGATGATTCTGACTCATAGTGACCCTATAGAGCAGAGCAGAACTGCCCCATAGAGTTTCCAAGGAGCACCTGGGAAATTTGAAATGCTAACCTTTTGGTTAGCAGATGTAGCACTTAACCACCATGCCCTCAGGGTTACCACAATTACTGGTAGTCATCAGTAAAAACAGACACATGGGAAATGAGGAGAATAGCCATAGATACTCTCAACTCACAAATTCAAGGAAGAAAACAAGAGTAACCCTGAACTTGACACAAAAAATAAGTAATGATAAAATGCTAATTACTGGTATCCACAGTTTGCAGCTTTTTCTAATGTTGATATAAAACCCAGAAGCAAAATTTCTAATTTTGTTAAAGTGTTTTCCACAACAAAATAATTCAAAGACCAAGAACATACAAAAAAGTTGGAAACTCGTATCACCAGCAATGGACTAAAATACAAATCTATACTCAAATGAACAAGAGTACCAGTACAAATATGAACATAAAATTCCCAGGAAAACAGCTAAGAAGAGTCTTCAAACATATTTAAGGACTTAGAGTAGGAGAGATACAAATTAAACTAAAATATGAGGTCGAACAATTGAGTTCATGTACCAACACCAGTACCTAGTTCAGTCTCTACAGTAATTTTGGAACTCTTTCTGGAATGGCTGTTGTGCACAGTGACATAGTGACAAGTTTACAAATTTACTTGTACAGGTGCCTTTGCTGGAGTTCTTAGCCAGTAAACAAATAACTGTATTGGAACACGCTCCCTGCTCACCTTGGCCCCCAGTGACTGTCTTCTTTACCCAAAGTAAAACAAATATTGAAAGGAAGTCATTTTGATGACATTCAGGACATCAAGGGCAATACAATGACAGCTCTGATGGCCATTCCAGAAAAAGAGGTCCAGAATTGCTTTGAAGGGAGGACTAGGCACTGGTGTTGGTGCATGTTTTAGTCAGCTAGGCTGCTCTAACAGAAATACCACAGAGTGGATGGCTTTAACAAAGAAAGATTTATTCTTACACAGTCCGGTAGGTTGCAAGTTCATGTTCAGGGTGTCCGCTCCAGGGAAAGACTTTCCCCTTGTCGGCTCTGGAGGAAAGGCCGGTATTGCATCAGTCTTTGTTCAGGGAGTGTCCTAACGCAAGAACCTCTGGTCTGAAGGTCACGCTCTGCTCCCGGTGCTGCTTGCTTGATGGTAGCGAGGTTCTCAAATTGTCCTTGGTTCTTTTTCCTTTTATTCCTTGCAAGCTAAAAGCATTAAGGGTGGGGCAAGCCATACTCCAGGGAAACTTCCCCCATAGCAGGAATTCACAGCCCCACCCTAATCCTTTAACATACAGGTTAGCAAAACCACACAATGGAGGACATTTCCAAGATACTGGGGAACCATATCCCAGCCACATGGCTGCACACATTTTTGGGGGGACAAAATTCAAACCATGACAGTGCACAGTTTCCCACGGGGAGTACTTCAAAGGTGACCGTAGTTACAGTCAGAAGTGAGATATGTAGCACTTTTTCTAGGATGAGTTTGAGAACTTAATTGGCAAAACTCATATATATACATTTTTATTCCATTCCTATCAGATTAATAAAGACCCAAAGCTTGTAACATATTCTTGTTAGAATAAGGAGAGCTAGGTAATTTCATGGTAGGAACACAGTATAGTTCAACCTCTAGGGGAAAGCGTTTGGCAACATCTAACTAAGTGACAATGATAAATAACTTTTGGTTCCTATGATTCCACTATGTTCGCTAATTTACTCTTGTGAAATGTTTTTGTAGCATTGTTTCTAAAAATAGGAAACAGAAAATACATTCTTATAAATATGTTAAACATGCAAATGACTGAATATCAAGTGGCCCTATAAAAGTGGCTTCCAGTGCCCTCAGAATGGCAGACCAGATAGCCAGGAATATCGTTCAGCTCTTTAAGGAACTATGTATGAGGAATTAGCAAGAACACACACATACACAACAGAAAACAAAAAACAACAAGAATAAAGAAAAATAAAACAAAACTCAGTTACCTGGCTATGTCTGCAGTAAGCTGAAGTACAAAGTCAGGCAGGTAAAACCCAAAACCGACTTCCTTCGAGATGATTCCAATTAATAGGGATTCTATAGGTCCAACTAGAACTTCCCCCCAGAGTTTCCAAGGAGCGCCCTGCAGATTCAAACTGCTGACCTTTTAGTCAGCAGCTGTAGCTCTTAACCATGATGCCATCGTGGTTTCCTTCAGACAGGTTTCTTAGAAAAACAAACCCAGTGCCATCGAGTTGGCATAACTTGGTTGCCTAAAGAACTTCCATACTGTTTGCTAACGACCAGATGTTTCAGCGTTAAGAGCCATATAGGACAGAGGAAACTTCCAGATTCATGCCCTGCAGGGAGTTAATCCACAGATCCCCATCCCATAAAAATGGGGTCCCAAAGGGCCAGACTTTTTTTTTTTTTAATGATGGAGTGAAAATGTACATTCCCATATAAATTTACATGCCAAAGGGCCAGACTTTGATAAAAGCATTACCAGAGTGAGGGCTGGAGCACCTTGCAAACATAAATAACATGCACCAGCTGAAGAGGATTCTGGATCTAAGAGTCGAGTTCTTTCTGAAAACAGAACCACAAATCAGCCATCACTCATGTGGGTGACCCAAATTTAAACTCCCAGCGCAGTACTGTGAGCAAACAATTTATTTTCGTGTGGTTCCCGGTTCATATTGCACCAGGTCATCAGAAGAAAAAACACGATGGGGAGATCTTATCTCTAGTTTGCATCAGGACCAAACCCAGAGCTGTCAACTCAGTCCTGACTCCTAGTGACCCTATTGGTCAGAACAGAACGGCCCGGCCCCATAGAGTTTTCAAGGAGCGCCTGGTGGATCTGAACTGCTGGCCTTGTGGTTAGCAGCTGTAGCACTTCAGCACTGTGCTACCAGGGTGGATTTATTTTAGGAATGGAAGGTTGGTTTGCTGCCATCTGATTAACTTTTTGAAGAAGAGGAACAGGGGGATCTTCTCATCAACTGTCCCAACGCAGGAAAGCACTCAGTATTCTTTAAAGTCAACTCATCTTAAAATGCTTAGCAAACTAGAAATAGAAGAGAATTTTAAACTCTGATTTGGGATACTTGCTCAACTTACAAAAGTTTTAAATTTGGTGGTGAAATGTAAATTCAAAGCATTTACTTGAAAGCCAGAAATAAAGGATGCTCTCTCTGACGTTTCTATTCCACTTATACCTGGATGTCCAGTTGGGTGCAGGTTAAGTCAAGGGTGGGGCTTGTTTACAAAGGAAGAAAAAAGAAACTATCACCATTTGCAAGTAATATGATTCTCAATGTAGGTAATTAACATCATCTACAAATAAAGCATTCAGATTAACAAGAGTCAAAAGGAGAACTTCAGTTAATACGCAAATGCCAGTTGCTTTTCTAAGCAGCAGCAAGTGCTTAATTTTTAAAAAGATAGAACTGAAACTATTTTTAAAAAGTAAATAACTCAGAAATAAAGCTAACAAAAATGTGAAAAAGTTTTATGGAGAAATTCACAATTTTTAAAAAAAAATTAATGTTAAAGAAAATTTGAATGGACAAAGAGGAGTCTCATGTTCATGGATGACTGGCTTGATGTCAAAAGGGTAATCAGCTCATTTATAAAAGTACAAGTGACCGGGGACAGCCAAAATATACCTGAACAAGAATACAATGCTAGCAGCCCTTATTTTAGCCAGTCTTAATGTATTTTGTCTTAGTTTTTCTTTTTCTCTTTTTTAACTAATTGAAAAACTAAAACAGGCAAGAGATAGAAATATGAATAACAGAGAATGAATCTCCAAAAACGACCCACATAATTACAGACACTTGATATGTGACAAAGGACGTACTCCATCACGTGGCAAATCCTTGAAGACAGGGCTGGTTTCCTAATAAGCTGCCTTATGCTCTCTTCTGAGTGTGTCTTATTAATATGAATTTCTATGAAGTGACAACTTGAATGACTAATAACCCTATTAAAAGATGCCTAGCCTAATTTTTAACCATGGAAAAGAAAATTAAATGAGATGCAGTTTTATACTCGCAAGCTTCACAAAAATTAAAACGGGCTGTGAAAACATAGAAGAGTGATGGTGGCGGTGTAAACCCAGAAAAGCATTTGGAAAACAAAAGGCATTGTCCAGTAAAGTGGACACTTAGACTCCACGACCCAACAATCCCACTCTCAGATATATTTGGTAGAGAAACTCCGGCACAGGCAATAAAAGAAGTATACGAGAAGTATGTGAGAAAGTTGATTGTATGGCTATCCTTGGTCACAAGAAATGAGCAACAACTCCAATTCCATACAACTTGAACATGGATAATCCCACAGTGAGCTGCTCTGTGATGGGAAAATTTATGAACTGTCACTATGTGTATTAACTGGGATGGATCACACACAACGTGGAAAAGCATGTCATAGGAAAATGTACGCAATATAATTTCTGATTTCATTAATGTTCAGACACATGTAATATAACAACAAGCAGTAGTATATGCATGTGGTAAAACTTTAAAGAAAAACAAGAGTGTGTCAAGCATAAAACTTAAATTTGTTTTTGAACTCTGAAGAATTATGCACAGGGAGCTTCAGATTTATGGGTAATATTCTATTTCAAGATGTAAGGAAGCTGCATGAGTAGTCATTTGCTTGTTTTTCCGTATACTTTGTGTATACATTTTATATATACACTTATGTATGAGTGACATAATCCTTAGCTTAGTCAGAGTTAATAAGAGAGGAAAAAGAAATGAGGCAATCCTTTGTATATCAAAAGGGGATCATTTTCAAGATTGTTAAGTAGATATAACAAAGAAGGTACAGAAATATGTATATGATGCTATGATTTGTGCAAATAATAGGGTAAAATGAGAGTAAACACATAGTTTACTTATATGTATATTGAATGTTTTGGGGAAATTACGGAGAAAAATACTAACCAGGTCACCATCCTAAGGAAATAAAGGTTTGTAAAATACCCTTTTGTAGCTGAAAGCCTTATTTCAACCAAGTATATAACAATTATACATATTATATATATTATATGTAATTATTATAACAGCTGTGACTAAATGTTTAAATATAAAGTATAACATCCTACCCAATTTTCCTGATCAAATTGAATTCTGTAAGAAGACTAAAGGGTGTTAAGTATACTGGCGGAGAACTCATCAATAAATGGTGCTGGGACAAAAAAAATGCAACAGAATCCAGGCCTCACACTGTACATGAGAACAAATTAAAAATGGATTAAGGACCTAAGTACACAAATGAAAACCATAAAATCCTTAGAAGAAAAACCAGGAGAAATACTGTCAGGCATAACTTTTTACAACACATCATCTAACATAACAACAAAAGCAAAATAACAAATGAAAAAATAAATAAATGGTACCTCATAAAAAGTAAAATTTGTTTCGTTAAGAGACTTTACCGGGAAAGTGAAAAACTATTATTGAAGAGTATCTTAGAAACCATATATCCAACAAGAGGCCAATAACCAAAATGTACATAAAACTTTGACAACATCAAAAAAACAAAGAACTCTATCATAAAGGACTTGAACAGACATTTCACAAAGGTAACGTTCAAATCACCATCAAATATATCAAAAGATGCCCAACATCATTAGCCATCAAATCAAAATCCATTGCCATCTAGATGATTCCAACTCACAGCGACCCTATAAGACAGAGAAAAACTGCCCCATAGAGTTTCCAAGGAGTGCTTGGTAGAAGCCAACTGCTGACTTTGTGGTTAGCAGCCATAACACTTAACCACTATGCCACCGGGGAGAAAGATACAAATGAAAACCACAGTGAGATACAATTTCGCTCCTACCATGATGGTTAAGTTTTAGGGACGATGTGGGGAAACTGGAACCCTCACCAACTGCTGAGGGAAATGCAAATTGTACAACTGATACAGAAAACAGTGTGACTGTTCCTCAAAAAATTAAAAATAGAACTGTCATGGATTGAATTATGTTCCCCAAAGACTGTGTGTAGCAATTTGGCTAGTCCATGATTCCCAGTATTGTGTGGCTGTACTCTGCTTTAGGTTTGTTGTTTTTGTGTGTGTTGTAAATCCTAATTTCTGCCTGTAATTAGTGGGGCAAGATTGAATTATGTTAAAGAGGATTTAAGACATGGACAGTGTTATTATTTTTTGTTATTTCTATTCTTATTCTGTCCATGAGAACCAATACATAGCTTTGAAAATAGTTATTTAAGCAAAGGAAGAAATATTTGGCCAGAGTATACTGACAAATACACATATTTGTGTGAGTCTGACACTCACACAAATATTTGCCAAGATGTAATAAAATACTAACAGGTACTTTATAATACAGCCAAAGAATGGTGGCATGATTGTTGCTAAATAGGCAGGATTTAATAAATGAGTATGCCACACCATACCTATATGTTTATTTTTGTATTTTTATATATATTATTAGTAGATTTCTTGGTAGAGGATCAACAAAAAAGAGGAAGACCCTCAACAAGATGGACTGTATAATGTGCTCAAACATAGCAATTGTGGGCAGGGTGCAGGGTGTGGCATTGTTTCGTTCTGTTTTACGTAGGGTCTCTATGGGTCCAAACTGACTCAACAGAGCCTAACAATAGCATTAGTATATTTATTAATAGTATATATTGTATACAGCAGTTTATTAACAAAATGATACAAAACTGTTGCTGTCAAGTCAATTTGGACTCACAGCTACCTTGTAGACAGAATAGACTTACCTTATAGGGCCAAGGAGCAGCTGGTAGATTTGAACTGCCAACCTTTTGGTTAACAGCTTGAGCTCTTAACCACTGTGAAGCGCGGGCTCCAAATAGTATATAGAAGTTTATTTTTCTGTAGATACTAAGACAATGAGGAGGCTGTGGAGGGAACATGTCTGAATAGATCAAGTAGGGAATTGATTTTATTAGAAATATGCTCAAGAAGTTAGCTATTGCAGTCCTCGGTCAGTAGCACTGGTTGTTGCACATAAAAATATCAAGGTTTTGGACACAGAAGTGTTATTTGGGGAGAGCAGAGAAAGATCACAGAAGGTAATAGGGTAAGAGGAAACAGAAACACTCATAAAAGTCACACAGCCTATGTATTTTTAACAACATGGTGTAGGAGCAAGAGGCCTAGTACTGAGTGGTCATAGAACAGACAACCCTGTGGGTTTGACACCGAAAGGGCGTTTAGACGACTGAGAAGCCAATGAATCTATCCACTTGCCTTCTGGAAACAGGAGTAGTCCAGGAAAGCTCAACTAATCCAATAATCTTTACCGAGCCCACACAATGGATTCAGCCAGGTTCTGGGATTTACATATTACAGCAAAGTTTCTACAAGGATATGTAATCAAAACGGACAAAGGTTTGTGTCTTAGGAGAGCACATCATCACAGCTAACCCCTGCAGTCTGTTTCTATATCTTTCGGTACTGTCATGGGAAAAGGCACATTTATTTCTTGAGTTAACTGCAAAATCAGTGGCCAGATTAATTTTAATTTAAAAATAATCAGTTTTTCTGGGGTGGGTGGTGGAGACAGGGAGGTGGATAATTTGAAACATGAGGAGAAATGGTGAAAAATAGCCCAAAGTAAATAAACCCTGTTGGTGGAGTCAATTAGTTGCGTTTTACAGTAGACTGTATGTCTCTAGAGATTTGGGGTTTGGAAGCAGCTGAATTTTTTGAATCCTAAAACAATTTTAGTTCCTTTTATTTTTGAGTTTGTCTAGTATTTATTTTACTGCTTTTTTGTTGTGATCACCAATTTCCTCAGGTCTTTAGAATTTACCTTGTCGTATCTTTCACAGTCATTAGACTTTTAAAAGAGGAATTGAAATGTACATGGTAGAAGATGCCTTGTTGGTCTTCAAACTGTGTTGCAATATCCTTGTTTTATGATGCAATGAAAATTATTAACATGACTAGAAAACCATGGTTGTTATTGATTGTCATTTTTCTTGATCCTAGGGATGATATTTCATTGTAACCACACAATCCCTAACCTAGGGCTGATTGACAAAGTCTTGAATCAGTCAATTACGAGAAGATAACCGAGTAAGGACCCAATGGGATGTATGACCTTCTATTGGCCAAAGCTTTGGTCATTGCCTTTGATATCACGTATCACATGAACAATGTGAGAAAAACTCTCATCTGTCTTTTCCGTGCTTGTTCATCAAATCAAGACTCTCAAGACAAATTTCTCACAATTATGTTGTAATTCAGTCATATTTTGCTTTTTGTGATTATCCAAAGAGGAGAAAGGGTAGCCCTGAAGTTTTCAACTGAAGCCTGGTGATACACCTTGAAGCACATCTGTGACTGACCACTAGTGGTAGGGCAATGTTTCCTTCTCTCTTTCTTTTTTAGGTTGGTGTTGTTATTGGCAGGTTATAATTTCCTTCAGAGAATGATATGACAGTCTTTTTTCCCCAGATAAATCTATAAGTGTACATACATACACAATAAAATGTGATTTCAGAAGGTACACACAACCCTCAAGCTATATGCATACATGTCAATTTAGAATCTGAAGTTTAAAGCAGAAAATCTTTCCTTTAAAGCCTACCCTCTATAGCCGGGCAATTGCTGTCTGTTCTGATCATCTCTTCCACTAGTGCATCAGAAGGAGCTTCTGCTGAAGTTAGTATTTCCTCACAGTCAGATGAACAAGTCAAGTTACTCTACTGCCTCCTTTCTCACTTGGATCCTGGATAACTTTTATTTTCCCCTCTGTATATGCCCTGTTTTACCGAATCATAATTATAATTAAGTTCTGTTTTTCTAAGACAAATTTCTGCGTTATCTCAACCCTCAGTAAATTTTTCCTTGTCTGCAATTTTAATCTACACTATAGTTCAGGTTGATGCTTATGATGCAGTATTTTTTTTACAGTACAGGCCATTTTTCTGGGTGTGTGAGTAGACAGTCTCAAAATCACTGTGAATACAGTAATGAAGGGCCATAGTTGATACTTAGATTTTCTTCAGTAAGAAACTACTCAATGATATAAGATGCTGTTGAGGATACTGTTGACTTCACTGTGACGTAACTTACAGAGGACTCACTGTGGCAGTAACCTGTCAGAAACAGTCACATGTCACCTGAGCAAGTCATTTATCTTGTGTTTGTTGGACTCTCATCATTAATTTTCATCTTTCCTTGGTTTGCTAGAAAGTTTAGACCCGAATTTGTGGGGTTTTAGTGACTGCATAGGACTTTATGGCATATTTTTACCTTGTTTTACCATTTTTCTTTTATGCACATTTCCTTAAAATAGTTATCTTTTTATAATGTATTCAGAAACTCTGGTGGCATAGTGGTTAAGTGCTACCTCTGCTGACCAAAAAGTTGGCAGTTAGAACCCACCATCACTCCTTGGAAACTCTATGGAGTGGTTCTACTCTGTCCTATAGAGTTGCTATAGGGTTGCTACGAGTCAGAATTGACTCAGCAGCACCGGGTTTGTTTGTTTGGATAATACATTCATTAAAAAATCACGTATGTATTTTTCTTAGAAAAATCCAGAAGTCAAATAGTAAGCAAAGAGTATTCTTCACATCCTCCCCTGTATTAAAATAGAGCTTAAAGAGGAAGAATGATTCCTGGGGACCTGGTCAGGAAAGGGAAAAAGGGAAGGAAGACTAATGCCTAGGTTGGAATACTAGCTTCACTAATTTCAAAAGGACTAATTTTCCTTTATGAATTGTAATAATTTGGAGTAAAATAGGAGCAATCCATATTAAGTACTTTCCTTGCCCCTTTCCTGATTTATTTTCCTCTATAGGACTTCTCCCTGGTGTATCTTTGTGATTTGTTCACTGTATTCTTCCACTGGAACTTCAGCTCTCTAAGGGCAACAATTAGCTTTGTCCTCATATACCACCAGAAATTCTAGTGGCATAGTGGTCAAGCTCTATGTTTGCTAACCAAAAGGTTAGCAGTTCAAGTCTGCTGGGTGTTCCTTAGAAATTCCATGGAGAAGTTCTGTTTTAACTGATAGGGTTGCTACAAGTTGGACTTGACTTGTGACTCGATGGGCAATATGTTTTGTTGGAGTTTTATATCACAAGAACCTAGAATAGTGCTGAGCCCCTATTGAAAACTACATAAATGTTTATTGAATGACCAACTATTAATAAATAAAATCAACATTGTACAGACACAGTCTAGAAGGAGTCTCACGAAACTGGAAACGTATGTCTTTATTTTACCAGTTTTGTTGATTTCACTCAATTATGTCTTCCAATTTTACTTCCTTCATTTATTTCCCTCATAGTAGGATTAGATGATTTATCAGACATGATTCAATGTCCATCTGTCTAATTCTTTCAATAAAGATTATTTTAAGAGTATTATTTTAAGATTATTAAAGATCGTTACCCAACTGCAAGCTCCTTGGTGGCACTGAAGTTGAAGAGCTTTGCTGCTAACCACAAAAGGTCTGTGGTGGGAATCCACCAGATGCTCAGCAGGCAAAAGATGCGGCAGTCTGCTTCCACAGGATTTACAGCCCCGGCAACCCAGCGGTGTCACTATGAGTTGCAATGGACTCGATGGTAGGGGATTTATGGTTATTACTCAAATATTAGAATTCACAAAAAGAATGGTTATGCCAGAAAGAAAATTCCTGTATATGTTTTGTTGTTGTTATTCTGCACAGAGTTCTTTATTTTGGATCGAAGATACCTTTTTCATTTTTTTAAAGTTTACGAAGTTTTATAGGGTCTCTACGAGTTGGAATCAATGCTATAGCAGTGGGTATGTATACAGACCTACAAATTTAAGTTGAAGAGGCAACCCTTAGAAGCTTTCTTCTTTGACAATTTTAAATAAATAATTGTTCTTCATTTGAAAGGTTTTAGCAACAACTCCAGGCATCATGCAAGATTTTTAGGTTATAAAGTCAAATGAAGTAGACACAGGCCAAGTATTAGATGATTTCATGAAAGAAGACAACTATTTTCTAAAGATAGGCTGTGAACAACTTGTATTTGTAATTCCTTTTCATTAATGGCAAAGTTTTGTCCATTTCCATGAATTTTTAGTTCATTTCTCCTGCAGCTTTGCATAATAATAGCGTTTTTTTTTTAATTTATTCTTTTTTATAGACGACTTTCAAAGTTTGATCTTTCTGAGCTAGCTTTCATAGTGGGAAGTAAATTACACCCTTTCAGAAAACCAGAAATACATGAGGTAGATCATATTTACTTTCTGAAATCTCCTACAATCTAGTCATTCACCTGAAATCTCTTCCTCAGTTACTGCAAGTCGAGCTCCACAGGGAGCTCAAGGTAAACAAGCCTGTAGGATTTTCTATCTAGTGGGAGACATGTGCGCATGTGCACACACACGTGCACACATGTGCACACACGTGCACACACACACACACACACACACACACACACACACACACACACACACACACACACACACCCCTCCTCCCCTAATAACTATTAGGTAAAGGGATGTGGTGGCGGTGAATTCAATACAAAGCCCAGAAGAAAGAGTGACCAATTCTGGTATTTGCTCAGATGAGAGAGTCGGGGAGAGAAAACAGGCAGGGCCACAGACGACCTTCAGAGTTTGAGAGATGACAGTGTGTTTGGTAAAAAAAAGAAAAAAAAATGTGTCTAGAAAGGAGCATTGTAACCAGAATGTGCAGAGCATTTCTTGCCGTGTGTAATTTTTCTTTTGAATAATGGGCGCATTCAGTGGGTCTCTGGGAACTAAAGGTCAGCACATGTGTCCCACCCACAGCCTGTCTGTCAGAGAGGACTGAGACTATGTACATATTTGAGAAGTGTTTAATGTAGCCCAGTGATCCAGATTTGGAGGAAAGGCACATATCTTTTTAATCTTTCAATATAAAAAAGTGAATACAAGGAAACAACTGTCATATGAAATTCATGTAATCATTCATCAAATTCACAAAACACATGAGAAAGCAATGAAGAGTGAGTTTCCGTCATGACCAGATACCGTCTCTCCTCTCACAGACAACTCTTAGCAGATTTTTGTGATTTCTTCCAGACATTTATAAATATAGGAAATAATATACAACTTAGGGAATGGTAGTAAGTAGCAGGGGCTTCATGGACCAATTCTCTAGCAAAACAAGCAAAACCGGTGACAATTATAAACAAACAAACATTTAAAGTCTCTAGGGGTTATTCTAGTGCCCTACAGCAGATGAAGAAACATTTGTGCAAGAAAACTACTGAAACTCTTGGTGTGTTTGTGTGAGTCATGACCTACTGCTTTCCCCTTCCTACTCAGTTCAAACTGTTGGAAGCCTCCCTCCTGATGGGTGTGGCCAAGAAGATAGGTCTCCCTTTTACCTTGTCCCTCCATCCACAGACACCATGACTGGAAACTGAGGAGGGGGACCACCAGCAAGCCAGTATTTGTCATCCCCTCACCCTGTGAAGAAGCTCAACTTCTGATGAATGAAGCCGAGAGACGATGTGCTTCGTCCCCCACCCGGGCCCTACCCACAGTATGAGGATCTTTCCCAGGCTCAGCATGCCAAGAGGACTGAGAACCTGGCTGCCTTCCCCAGCTTGCCTGTAAGGCGGAGGTTCCACTCCAAAAGGGCCAAGTTAAGACCAGAAAATGCTGCTCCACCCAGTGTACACAGTAGTGACTCAGATTTTTCCCAGAAGAAGGGTGTCTGAGATAGTATTGTTCTAACAAAAATACCAAAAGTAAGTGGCTTTAATTAACAGAAATTTATTTTCTCACAGTTTAGGAGACTAGAAGTTCAAATTCAAGGAGCCAGCTATAGGGGAAGGTTTTCTGTCTCTTGTCAGCTTTGAGGGGAAGCTACTGTCTCATTTCTGTCTCTGTTCCTCTTCTCAGGTGGTGGGGTATCCATCTCCCCAAATCTCTGCTTGCTTCTGTGCCTAGTCTGCCCATTTTACATCTCAAAATGATTGGTTTAAGGCAGGAGGTACACTGATATGACCTCATTTAACATACAAGCCAAGCCAAGTGCAAAGAAAACCCAATTCTAAGTAGGTTTCTATCTCCTTTACTTCTGAAAAGAATCACAAGTAAAAAGTGAGAAGGTATATGAAATAACAGGATTGAAATTCTACAAAGCATGTTCTGTGATCTCAACGGAGTGATACTGGAAATTAGTAACAGAAACACATCTCTGAAATTCACAAATATTTGGAAACTAAACATTATCGTAAGTAAGCAGTGAATCAAAGAGGAAGTCAGAAGGACATAAGATATCCTTTAAGATGACTGAATATGAAGACTCAATCTATTGAAACTTATAGGATCCAACTAAAACAGGGCTTATGCGAAATGCATAGCCATAAATCCCCAGTCAAAAGAAAAGATACCTCAAGTGAGCAACCAATTCACCCATCTTAAGCTACTGGAAAGAAAGAAGGACAAACTAAACTCTAGTCCAACACAGTAAAGGAAATAATGATTAAAGAATAACTTAATACGTAAAAGAGTAATAGTAAAAGTAAGTTTTTCAAAAAGATTAAAATCATAAACAAACTTGTAGATAGAGTAACCAAGAAGAAAAGAAAGAAAATTCAAATCATTAAAAGCAAAATGAATGAGAGGACATTATAATCACAAGATCGGCAGTTCAAACCCACCAGGCGTTCCTTGAATACTCTGGAGGTCAGTTCTACCCTGGCCACTAGGGTCTCCATGAGTTGGATCTGACTCGATGGCACTTAGCTGGCTGGCTGGCTTACATAAATAAGAAGGATTTTATGGGAGTGTTACAAACAATCGTGTGCAAAAAAATTAGATTAGTTTGAGTAAAATAAATAATTTTTAAGGAAGATGCAAACTACCAAAACTGACTCAAAAAGAATTAGAAAATTGTAAAAGAACAATAACAAATAAAGAGATTAACTTCATCAGTAAATTCTACCAAAATTTAAAGAATAATGAATGTTCTTTTTCTCCTCAGCTTTTCCAAAAATATTAAAAAAGGAGAGAGTACTTTGCAACACAATTATGGGACTAGTATTACCCTGATACTCATACCAGGTAACAACATCATAAGAAAAGAAAATTACAGACCAAGACTTCTCATGAACACACAGATTGGGGGAAAAAAAATTAACAAAAGGCTAATCTATTGCCATCAGGATGACTCTAATTCATAGTGCAGATGGCAGAGTTGAAATGCCCAACAGGGCTTCCAGGGAGCAGCTGGTGGATTCAAACTGCCGACCTTTTTGGTTAGCAGCTGAGCTCTTATCCACTGTCCCATCAAGGTTCACTTTCAATAATGCTACCAGATTGAAACAGTAAGTGGAATTCACCCCAAGAATACAAAATTGATTTAACATCTGAATATCAATTGATGAAATTTTTCATATTAACACAGTGAAATACAAAAACCACATTGACCATTTCAATGAACACTGAGAAATAATCCAACATTCCATCATGACAAAAGCACCTTACAACCTATAAGCAGAAGGGAACTTAATCAGCCTGATACTATGAAAATCCCACATCTAACCTTACAACATTTAATGTTTCCCTCTTATGATCAGGAAGGAGATAAGGATATCTACTCTTGTCACTGCCCTTTAACATTGTACTGGAGGTTCTAGGAAGAATGTTCAGTCAAGAAAATGAAATAGAAGGCATTCAGATTGAAAAGGAAGAAGGAAAACTGCTTCTACTGTACATGACATGATCTAATAAACACAGGCCTGATTTTTACCCAAATCAGTCATGCCTTCTATGTTTGCTGACTGATCCCTCTCCCATCCCTTGAGATATTTTTGAAAGCATGTTATATTAGTGTGGCGTGCTTATGAAAATATCCCACAGAATTATCAATATTCAGCTGACTTCTTTCCATAAATTGACAGAATAGTTCTGAAATTCACACATAATTTCAAGGAACCTAGGATAACCAAAACAATCCTGAAAAATAACAAAAAAGTTGGAGGATTCACAACGTCTTACATTAAAACATAACGCAAAATTACAGCATTGAAAACAGTATCTTACTGGATGAAGGATAGACAGATAGATCAATGGAATACTAATTGAGTGTCCACAAATAACCCACACATACACAATTAGTTGATCTTTGACAAGAGTGTCAAGATAATTCAGTGGGAAAGAATAATTGTCTTTTCAATATAAGGTACTGGGACAATTGTATACATGTGCCTATCTCATACCATATTTTAAAAAAAAATAACTCAAAATAGAGCAAAGACCTAAATATAAGAAGTAAAACTATAAAACCCTGAAGAGGAAACAGGCACAAATTTTCATGACCTTGGATTAGGTGGAAACCATGGTGGCATAGTGGTGAAGTGCTATGTCTGCTAACCAAAAGGTCAGAAGTTCAAATCCTCCAGATGCTTCTTGGACTCTTATGAGGCAGTTCTACTGTCACCTCTAGAGTCCCTATGAGTTTGAATTGGCTTGACTGCAGTGGGTTTGGTTTTTAGGGGGGTTAGGTAATTATTTCCTCATAATGACACCAAAAGCACAAGCAACAAAAGCCAAAATCATCTGGTCATCATGAAACTTAAACCTTTGTACTACAAAGGACACCCTCAAGAAAGCAGAAATACAGCCCATAGAATGAGAGAAAATATTTACAAATCATGGATCTGATAAGGTTCTTATATTTAGAATATGTAAAGAAGCCCTGCTAAACACAATGATAAAAAGACTCATACCACAATTTTAAAAAATGGGCATAGGATCTGAACAGACACATCTATACAGAAGATACACAAATGGTCAACTTGTTACCTCCATGTAAATGTGAATCAGAACCACAATGAGGTACTACTCCAAGCCCACTAGAATGGTTGTTAAAAAGGACATAATCACAAGTGTTGGCAAGGATGTGGAGAAACTGGAACCCTAACACACTGAGAATGTGGGAACGTGAAATAGTACGACTACTTTGAAAAGCAGTCCGGCAGTTCTTTAAATAGTTAGACAGAAAGTTAACATACGACCCAGAAATTCTACATCCAAGAATATGCACAAGAAAAAGGAAAATACATTTCTACACAAAAACTTGTACAAACATTTTCATAGGAACGTTATTCATCACAGCCCCAAAGTGGAAACAACTGAAATGCCTATCAACTCATGAACAGATGCATAAAATACGTTAGATCCATACAACGCAATATTATTCAGCAACAAAAAATAAAATACTACTTCATGCTACACCGTGGTTACCTTTAAAACATTACACTAATGGGAAGAAGTCAGGGACAAAGTACTGCATATTGTATGGCTTGTCTTTATATCAAATGCCCAGAATGGGGAAATCTATAGAGACAGAAAGTAGCCTTATGTTCACCTAAAGCTATTGGTATCTCTGTCATTTGGTCACAGTGTGGGAACTTGCGTGTTGCTGTGATGCTGGAAGCTATGTCACCAGTATTCAGATAATGGCAGGATCAATCATGGTAGAGAAGTTTCAGTTGAGCTTCCAGACTAAGACAGAGTAGGAAGAAAGACCTGATACTCTACTTCTGGGAACAAAAAAACCCCAAAAACTAGCCAGTCAAAACTTTATGAGTAGTGGAACATTGCAATAGAAACAGAACATTGTCTGACATAATATGGGAAGATGAGTTCCTAAGGTTGGAAAACTTGTCATTTTGAGGACTCAGTTGTGCCTGACCCAAGCTATAGTATTTTCAGTTGCGTTATATGCTTGGGAAAGCTGGACGATGAATACGGATGAATGCCTGGTGTTGACTGATGGCGTCAGTGAGGAACACTGAACATGTCAAGGACTGCCAGAAAAACAAACAGATCTGTCTTAGAGGAAGTACAACCGGTATACTCCCTGGAAGCAAAGACAGCAAAACCTCATCTCACATACTTTGGACATGTTATCATGAGAGACAAGTCCCTGAAGAAGGACAGCATGCTTGTTAAGCAGAAGGTCAGCGAAAAAGAGGATGACCCTCAGCGAGATGGATCGACACAGTGGCTTCCACGATGGCCTCAAGCATAGCAACGATGGCGAGGATGGTGCTGGACTGCGCAGTGTTTCACACAGTGGTCCGTGGCTAGAGATGACCTGAGTCGGTACTGACTCGAGAGCCCCTAGCAGTGTAAACAACAGAGCTGTTGGGGATGACCAGAACAGAAGAGGGATGACAGGAAGAAGCGCAGAGTTTCTTTTGCCATGGTAACAAAAATGTTTTAAAACCAATTGAGGTGATGGATTCACAGCTTTGTGAGTCTGTTAACAACCACTGAACTGTATCCTTTAAATTGTTTAATTCTGTAGTAAGTGACTATCAACATGAAGCTGTAAAGCACTCATGCAGACACAATGGTATAGAGCTTGTTTTTTTCACTGAACAATGCATTTTTTTAGTTATCTTCCCAAATCAGTTTGTATATAACCGTCTCATCCATTATAGAGATACATCACAACTGCTTCAGCTCCTCTTCCGTTGATTTGTAGCATGCTTAGATTGTGCTTCAAAGCTTTTGAAGAATAAATTTCCCTGTTTTGAAGTCTTTTTATGTACTTCTGTCTTCACGCATGCCTGACAGAATATTCATAACATAAATTCCTAAAAGTCAAGTCTCTGACTTTTCTTAAACATTGCCAAAATTTTCCTAAATATTTCTGAAGTGCTCTCTGGAAAAATATTGCCCCAGTTTAAACTACCATAAGCATATAAGAATATCTCTTCCCTCGTCCTACCTTAAAACATTTTGATCTCTGCAGTTTGTGCAGAGTGGTTGTGCACCGTGGCCTTTAAATGGCTTTATTTGTAATTTAAACTGAGTCTTTTCATACATTGACTATTTTCAATAGTATTTCTGCAAATTGCCTGTTTGTGTCCTGACCAATTTTGATTTGCTGTTGGCTTTATGTATTGATTTACAAAAACTTTTTTATATATTGCTGACTCTTTCCACATGTTGTACATACATTTTAGCAAACTGTACAGGGCTAGGGGTTCTTCTGGGCTAGTCACCGCCATTCACGTCTGTTTGCAATACTAGAGATATTTGTAAATCACCCCTACTGAAGCCCAGCAACCTGCCAGATCACACCATGGCTAAACGTCTCTTCTGACCAGCTCACTGAGGTTCCTCAAGGCCCGGTTGTTGTTGTTGTTAAGTGCCGTCGAGTCAGTTCTGACTCATAGTGAATCAGCAGGACAGAGTAGAACTGTCCCATAGAGTTGCCAAGGCACACCTGCTGGATTTGAACTGGCGACTTCTTGGTTTCCAGCTGCAGCACTTCACCGATATGCCACCAGGATTTCCCAAGGCACCCGGGAGATAGGTAGTTGTTCCATGGGATCACAGTTACCCATAGCAAATCTTCCCTGTGCCATCTGTGCTCAGTAGTTCCTTAAATGCGCTCATATCATCAGTTCTATAACAAGCAAGAAGTCCACCAGCGCGGTTGGACAGAGGCACACTCTTCCCTGAGGTCTCCTGACACTCAGATCTAGATCCGTGAATCCTCTTCAGCTGTGGTTTGTTGCCAAGGATACTGAACAGGTCCTGCTGTTCAGATGAGGTGGTTCATCTCAAAGATTTCATTACCCATCATGGCTTGAGTCCACAGTCAAAGCTGTTCTAGTCTAACGCGATAGGTCCTAAAATCTAGAGTGACTGTAGGTTTTAAGAACCTGATTTCCTTAAAAGCTTTAGAAAATTAGCTAGAATTGGTTCCTGCTGTGTAAAAATTAGATAGTAGATTGATGTAGAAACTTTTCCAGTCTGTTCAATATGCTTACCTTTATTACAGGGAAAAGGTTCAGCCTTTCAATCTGGTTTCAATCTGGTGTTAATTCTCTCAGACACTTTCTATTGACCTCATATATTGAAATACTTTAATTGTAGTATCACTGTATTACTTCAAGCTGAATGACCTAACAGGCCATTTTCCTTTTGGCGTCTAGCTAATAGCTGGCCCAACTGGACAAAAACCAAAGTGGATACGATCTGCAGCATGCTGAAAGTAAACTGGCTTACACAGTGCAGGCCGTGAGAGGGACAGCCTGGGCTGTCCGACACTTGACTGCAGTCTGATGAACTTCTCAGGACATCTGTCCCTAAATATTTTGTTGTGACAAGACCTGGCAGTGTACCTCTCATTTAATAAAAATTAAACAAAAACAAAATTAAAACAAAACAGAACAAACCTTTGCCGTCGAGTCCTTTCCCACTCGCTGCTATAAGATGGAACAAAACTGCACCATAGGGTTTCCAAGGAGCAGCTGTTGGATTTGAGCTGTTGACCTCTTGATAAGTAGTCAGATGTTTAACTACTATACCACCAACGCTCCATTTAGTAAGTATTGAAATAAAATAAGTTTTCAAAAAGTTACTATTACAAAATGACTGTTAATACAATTCAATAGCAAGTGTTGTTTTGAAAATGGTCAAAATTTTGTTTAGCACAACTGACTATCTGGTTCAATGTACATTGTGCCTATCTAGAATGTTGTGAAGAATATGCATAAAACCACAGTATTCCGTAATTCACATCAAAATTGAAGTCCCCACTGGTTGTATGTATAAAACTGTTACTCTTTAGATGCATTTCTGTTTTGGAAAGAATGAACTATGAGATAAAGGACCACCTTGTGAGCCAAAAGAGCTTAAGTGTCTAACTTATTACACCAGGGCTTCTCTGAGTCCATGAGGAGTGCCTCCACATTGACCTGGAAGGGCAGACTGAGCTAAGCCAATGGTTCAGCTCTTAAGCATTTATAATTATTAGCTCCAGTTTTGCGCTTTGAGGCTTGTATAACTCAAGATCCGAACAGGAAAATCTTAAACCTCTCTAAGTATTTTAAACAGAGGGGATTTAGTACTGGGAATTGATTACATGGGTGATGGAATAGCCAACAAGTCAAGTAGGTACTTGGAGGAAGGCTAGCCATAGGTAACAGAAGGAAGCTACTGTTGCCTCTAGGTGTCTGGATCAAAGAAAGGACGTGTTACAGAATTTTAGGAACTGAAGTCACTGGAAAACTATAAGAACATCAGGCTTGTCTGGTGTGAAGTGCAGCCACGTGGAGATACGGTCACCGCTGGAGACACCACCCAAGGCACAGAAAGAGGGCAATAATTGCCTCAACTTCTCCTTTCTCCTGTCCTTCAGTCTCCTGCCAGGGCCTTCTATTGGCTGTACCCAACTGAGAAATTGAAAGCAGAGGTCCTTTGAGCCCTGTGAGTGAAGGAAGAGAAAATAGAAAGAAGGTATAGCAGGCAATTATATGCATGAGAAGTTCTATAGTCACATAAAGTAGATCAGTGACAGAAAACTGTGGGAGAGAGGGAGTTGAGAAGCAAAAGGGAAGGATTATAAATTGGCACAAGGAAATTTTTAGAAGTGCTAGATATGTTCATTATCTTAGTTGTCATGATGGCTTTATTGCTGTACATGTTGTTAAAACATATCCAATTCTGCATTTAGATATGGAGAGTTTATTGTATTTCAAGTATATCTTAATAAAGTTGTAAAACAACTACATATCATTTTGTCCACACTGTTTTACACTAAAAAAAAAAACTTTACCCAAATCTGTCAGAGATCTTTTTATATCAATATGTAGAAACATTCTTTAAAAATAAACACACATCGCTTAGTAAATCTATTGGATGCTTATATCATAATTCACCTAAATAATCTCCTCTACTATTGGAGTTCTTCCAAACTTAACACTCCAGTGATGAATAAACTAAGATACGAATTATTTAACATGTGCAAGAATGTTATAAGACAAATTCTCAGAAGTAGGTTTCTGAGAGCAAAAATCATATAGATGTATATTTTTGATTGATGGTTTTCAAACTGACCTCCATGAGATTTGGGCTGATCTGTTTTGCTGTATCTTTTTTTTATTTCCCTGCACTGTACTTCTGTTTCTCTCTTTCCTGAATGAAACCCTGTCCACCTTAATTCCCATCAGATGAGGGCATAGACATCTAGGGATGCACAGCTCCACCTGTTCAGAAGCTGGGTGGCCTGCACGGTCTCCTCTACGTGCTCCTCTGGCTTACATGCGTTTTGCCTTCCACCTATGCCAACATTGCTGTGGGTGCCATATACACAACCATCTCACAGCCTTTCTCTCTGAACACGCCTTTCCCTTCCTAGGGATCTGTCTTTGCTTTTTGTCTCTGACTGGAAAAATCCAACTCTTTCTTTCCAGGCCAACATGTTGTGGCTCAAGTGATACCTGGCTGCTGGTCTTTTTTGATGTTGCCTTGCAAACTATTCTTTCAGTAACCCAAAGGACACAGAAAAAGAGGAAAATACCACCTATGAAAAATATAAATCTTGAAGATAATTCTGTTTACTGAAAGATTCATGAAACTGAATTGAGAATCATTATTCTTGGTCAATGAAATTTCTGTGCTCATTGTATCAACAGAAGAATCAAGCCCTTCAGAGACGTAACTGCCAGAAGACCTTGGGCACAAGACAGTGAGGGGGAGCAGCTGGTGGGCACGGGAAGCTTCCTTGCACTTATGGATTCTAGGGACTATGGCTTTGTATTTACTGAGTACTATATGTCATGCCAGGAAACCAAGAAGTAAAGGATAAAATTTACAGGCATTTAGTTGCAATCTGTTTATACTTATTAGACCCTGGAAATTGAGTCTGTTGTCTAGCTGCAATTCTGAAAAGCTGTTTCTGGCGTCAGTTAAGTACAAAGTATTTATAACCAAAGGGAATCTCACCTCTGTTTTTGACAAACACTGGACTTGGTAGCTTTCTGTTGCCTAATAAGGAAGCAGAAAAACAAGCAAACAGGTATTCAGTATTCTTGTTAAACAGAGAGAAAGAGAGAGAAAATTCTGGGGTAAAGTTAAAGAAATAAATATTCAGGAAAAAAGAAAGATAAAGTTATCAGTCAAACTTATTTACTCTACCTTGGGGAAAATCTAGGTCACTTTGCATAACACGAGTCCATGAGCACAATGGTCTGCGTCCTCCTTTGGTGAACAGCAACAGGTCTTAGAAGCTGGCCAGCAGCCATCAGCCTGACAGAGACCAGCCTGATAAATGATCAGGACTCAGGCCATCACTCACTGTTCAACCCTAGAACGGAACCCACTCCCAGAGATCACCTTTCAGCCAAATAATAGATGGATCTATAAAAGGAACGTTCATTTTCTAGAATATGCTTCTCAGCACAATCGACCACTGGAAACCAAAAGGGCAGCATTAGCCCTGTCACAAGACAAAACGACGATAATGCGTTGAATGGGAAACTCATTTACTCTGTAAACCTTCACTCACACTGCAATACGATGTTCAAAAGCAACTATTTACTATACACATGAGAATACATTCTAGATAGTCACTTACCATCTTATTGGGAGGGAAGAAGGCATAAATTCTTTAAAAAATACATCAAGATAAAAAGCAAATCAAACTCTTTCAAAGAAGTTAAAGCTTTATTGTAAATTAAAATTCATGGTCTTGAAAGTAGAGAATTGACATTGCAAAATAATAAGAATCAGTCACATGTGGAAAACCTGAAAAAAAGAAAAAAGAATCAAAACATTTAGAAGAAAATTGTCAGGACATTAAAAACGTTGGCATCTTTTCTCTTAAAAAGAAATCTGTATTCTGGGACCAGCTCATTAAGAAAGCATTGAAAAGTGACAGCTGGACGTATTTTAGTATATATTCCAAATGCATAAACCCCAAACCCAAGTCTGTTGCCTTTGAGTCAAGATACAGAGAAAAAAAATCCTGTCAGGAATTTGCACTATCCTATATTGTCACTATGAGTCAGAAACAACTTGACGACAGCGGGCATAGATGATTCTGGCGGTGTGGTGGTTAAGTGCTGTGGCTGCTAACCAAAAGGTCAGCAGTTCAAGTCCACAAGCCGCTCCTAGGAAACTATTATCCTAGGAGGTCGCTATGAGTCAACAGGAAAGAGTTTGATTTCTTTGGTACAGATGACCATGTTTTACTTTTTGCACATTTCACTTCCAGAAGCGGAGTGTGGGAGGAGAAGAATAGGGGGAAAAAAAAAACCTACCACAAACCTTGAGAGACAAAAACACGAGGATACAAAAATCTTATACCCATCAGGTTCATTTGTGTGTGACAGTAACAAAACTCAATTATAAATAACTCAAGACCAAAAAATAAGATAAATTTGCATTTTGGTTTTATTGCTACATAATATTCGGCACTTGGCTTTGGCAATATTATTTTAAATATCTTGCCTGATACCATAAAGAGAGTATTTTTTTATTTAAAGAAAGGAAGGAGAGAAAGCATTATTTTTTGTATGTTATGGATATATTATGGTTACCTAGCTATTAAGTTAGACAGAATGAACAACCAAAAAAAAAAAAAAAAAAATTCTAAAAATTACGTGAAGTGGTAAACTTTGAAGGAATACAAAAAATTAGTTTTGAAGAAAGAAATTATAAACGTGGAACCCACTGATATAAAATAGGAAGAATGGAAGAAAGAAAATAAGAACAAAGAAAGAATAACAGAAACAAAAAGAAAACGGAAGGAAAAAGAAAAAAAACAGCATTTTCCTGACAAATAGAAAACTTCAATAAATGGAAAGAGAAACTGTAGTATTGAATGGGTACCATTGACAGCAAAATATTGGAAAGATCTCCAACAAAGTCAATAGTTACAAATGAAAAATCATTATGACACAGTAATCCAGGAGATAGGTATTTTAAAATAATTTCAGGTGCAGAAACTGCTACTTAAATACTAAAGCAATTGAAAAATTTTTCTTCCTTTTTTTTTAAAGACTGCATTGCAAATACAGGAAAGAAAAAAGTTAACATTCTTTTCTTTTTTTAAATATGATTGAATGAAAATGTACATTCCCACATACATTTGCATGCCCACCTATACGCAGCTCCCACTGCTCTCCCTGCCCAGTGACAGCGCACACTTCCTCTCTGCCCCATACATGTCCTATCCTCTGAACAGTCTCCTATCTCCTCCTCTCCACCCACTCCCCTTTCTTCAGTATGAGGTCAGCAGGACGGCATCCTATAGATGCATAGAAGTATAAAGTGCCCACAAAATATGGTCACTTTGCATCACCAAGTGCAATCCATTGCTGTCCGAAGAGTTGACCTTCATTATGATTCATGGACAGGGGCAGCATCAGGGTCAGGGGCCATGCTCCCAGGAGAATCCAGAAGCCCCTGGACTGTCAATTGCAGTCTTTTAGCGGAGATCTCAGCGTGTACCCCTATTTGTTCTTGTGTTGCCAGCGAGACTCAACTTTGCGAGCTCCATCGTGGCTATCACCGGTGATGGTCGGGCACCATCTGGTTCTTCTGGCCACAAGTCAATGTAGACACCCACTCACATGGGTCTCTCTGTCTTCTGGGTTCTCTTTCCCCCATGTCATTATGGACCTTGGTGATCATCCTTTCATGCTGAGTTGGGATCATTTGCTGTATCCTCAGATGGCAGCTTGGCAGCTTTTAAAACCCCAGACACCACTGGTCAATGTGGGGTGTGGAGAGTCCTCATTAGCAAAACGCTACTTGTGCCAGTTGGCCTCGATTTCCCCTGAGAGCACTGTTCCTGGCCCCCTGTCCCAGCTACTCTGTCCTTGCAATATTCTGCTAAGATGGGAGAAGTACTCAAGTTGTGTGAAGTCCAGTTAATATTGATCTTCTTACTAATATGTGCTGTCACTGATTTCACCCAACCAAATTTCCATCAACTAATCTAAACCCTCCCCTGCTTGCCCTCCCACCCTTCCCACTCTTACAGCCATCAAAGAGTCTTTTCTTCTATGCATGAGTCTGATTTTAAGTCCTTATCATAGGGGTCTCATACAATATTTGTCCTTTTGTTGCTGACTACTTTCACTCAACGTAACGTCCTCCAGTTGAAACCAGGTTATAACATGTTTCCTGAAATCATCATTGTTTGTTATCATCACAGTGTTCCACTGAGTATATATACCATAGTTTATCTATCCACTCCTCTGTTGTTGAGCATCTGGTTCGATTCCATCTTTTTGCTATTTTGGACTGTGCTGAGATAAACATTCGTGTGCATGTATGAGTTGGTGTGAATGCTCTTGATTCTGTAGGATATATTCTGAGCAGTGGAATTACTGGGTCAAATGGTATTATCTAGATCCAGTTTTTTAAGGGAGCACCAAACTGCTTTCCAAAGAGGTTGCACCCTTTTGCAGTCCCACCAACAGTGCAGGAGAGTTCCAATTTCTCCACAGCCTCTCCAGCATTTGTTGTTTTGTGTTTTTTGTATCATGGCTAACATTGTTGGGGTGAGATGGTATCTCATTGTCATTTTGGTTTGAATTTCTTTAATAGCTAATGATCGTGAGCATGTCTGCATCTGTTTTATGGCTGCCTGAATCTCCTCTTTAGAGAAGTGTCTGTCCATCTCCTTTGCCTGTTGCTTAACTGGATGATTTATCTTTTCCTTATTGATATTTTGTAGTACCTTATATATTATGGAGATCAGGTATCAGTCTGATGTATCGTTGCCAAATATTTTTTTCTGTTCTGTGGGTGACCTTTTAATTCTATTAATAAATTCTTTGGATGAGCTGGATGAGCAAAAATATTTGATGTTTTATCTACTTTCTGTTGATTGTGGTTTGTTTGACAGATTTTGAAGTCTGTCTGCGTTGTATATTAAAACTTCCATTGTTATTCCTACTTTTTCTTGGATAAGCTTTATCATTTTAGATTTGATACTTAGGTCTTTTATACAGTTTGAGTTGATTTTGGTATAAGGTGTAAGACATGGGTCTTGTTTCAATCTATTGCGTTATTGCAGATAGATATCCAATTTTGCCAGCACCATTTGTTGAAGATATTGTTTTTACAAAAAGTTAACATTCTTGATAAATTAAGAACCCTGAAAAATAGCAAAACATTAGCATTCTAGTCATAACAGGAACAGAGGACATACAGATAACATATATTTCATTATTACATAAGAAAAACTGGAAGCATAAGAAAAAAATGTTTCTGCCTATCTAGTTATTAGCAGCGGTAAGAGCGTTTGGTGGCTAACTGAAAGAAGGGTGACTGGAACCCACCTGGCTTGACAGGAGACAAATGCAGCTGTCTGCTTCTGTGAGGAAATTGACAGCCTTGGGAACTCTATGGGCCAGTTCTACTCTGACCTCCAAGGTTGCCATGAGTTTGAAGCGACTTGAAGTCGAAGAATAGTCACTGCCTGCGTTACTCCCCTAACACCCTGTTCTGCGCATGCGTTAGTACAAGTTTCCCTTAAGCCAATTTGGGAGCACAGTAAGACCCTTCAACATTCAACTCCTGGGTATTGCTAGAGGCTGTCAAGAGAATCCCACTTCATGGTGACCCGATGTGCAGAGCAGAATTCCACCATAGAGCTGTGTCCTTTAACAAGCCAATGGCCAAGCCTGTCTTCTGAGACAACTCTGGATGGATTCGAACCTTTGGCCTTTTGGATAACAGTTCAGTGCTTAAGCATTTGTGCCACTTTCTTCCAGCTTTGGAAAACCTAGTGACTCAGTGGTTAAGAGCTACAGCTGCTAATTGAACAGTAGGCAGTGCAAAGCCACTAGGTGCTTCTTGGAAACCCTCTGGGGCAGTTCTGCTCTGTCCTGTAGGGTCACAGTGAGTTGGAGTTGACTCAGTGGCAAAGGGTTTGTTTGTTTTAGCCTAGCTTTAAGAAGGATGCATTCTGGAGCTAGTTCAGAAACCGCTGCCATGACTTGCCCATAGGTGGTTCCCACAGCTCTGAAAGCAGGGTTCACCAGCTGCTGTAGGGCTGACTATGACTCATGGTGACCCCGTGGGTGGCAGAGGAGCACTGTGTGCCTCAGAGCTTTTAATGGCTGAGTTTTCTGAAATAAATCCCCAGGCTTTTCTTCAGAGGATCCTTGGAGAGAAACTGAACCCGCAACCTTTTTTAGTAGCTGAGTGTGTTAACCTCCTGCATCCCTGAGAGACACCAAGAGTTAGGATACTTACTTCTGCTCTCTCATACCCTGCACTGTCATCCTTTGGCTGACTTGAAGTCCACAGCGTCTGCTGGGCTATCTTTTCCACGCTCTGGTGACAACACTCCCCTGAGAACTATCTTCAGCTGGGGCTGCTAACAGCTCCCCACTTTCCTTTATGGTTTCTGTGAACTCTGTGCATACCTTTCTAGACAGTCCCTGCCTAAGAGTCCTCTAAAACACCACTCGAATGCGTTGTCTGCTGCTGATTTTCCTCCAGATATGCCCACAAAGTATCATATTTTCCATATCATTTGAGAAATCAGGAGGTTTGGTAATTGCTGGGGAATGAGTTCCTGATTCTATTGTATTTTTACTTCTCTTTTTACTATGGAGGAGCCCTGGTGGTGAGTGGTTAAGAGCTTGGCTATTTACCAAAAGGTCAGCTGTTCAAATCCCTCAGTCACTCTTTGGGATTGGTTCTACTCTGTCCTACAGGGCTGCTATGAGTCAGCCCTGACTCAACAGCTCCTAGCAACAACAACAGCTTGCTGATGCAGTATTGTTGCCTAGTGCCTGCAGTCAGATCAACGAGGGGACCCTGATTTATGGTATTCAACGTGGCATACACACTGTGTCTTTTTATATGTTGCCTGTTGGTGGGTAGAGGAAAGAGTGCCTAAGTTTAGATGGGAGAGTCCAGTGAGGAATCACAGCATCCTCTACAGATGCTAACACAGTCAGTAATGAACTTGAATGCATGAAAATCTAAGCTGGAAAAATCTTGTAACTTGTCCAATAGAAGTGTGATGGCCACCCAAATTCTTGGTTTACTCACTCACAATACTTCCTTGTATCATGACCCCAGGCCATCTTTGACAACTTTATTCTTATTTCACAAATATTAAGTATGATGGACATTTATTGGAAACCCTGGTAGTGTAGTGGTTAAGAGCTAGGGCTGCTAACCAAAAGGTTGGCAGTTTGAATCCAGCCAGCCCTCCTTGGAAAACATATGGGACAGTTCTGTTTGGTCATGTAGGGTCACTACAAGTCACAGCTGACTCAACGGCAGTGGGTTTGGTTTTGGTTTTTGGTAAGGACAAGTATTGTTATAGTGCCTGAGGTCTCTCCCAGCTCAAAATTAAACTGGTCTTGGAAATATTTAGAAAGGTAGTTATTCTGAACTCTGTACTTATTTGTGTTATAGTGATCGTAGTTTGTATGCTAATTTCATTCTTGGGATATTTATTGTGTTTGCAAAGGAATAGTGTTATAGTGGAGCCCTGGTTGTATGATGGTTAAGAGTTTGGCTGCTAATCAAAGGGTCAGCAGTTCAAATCCACCAGCTGCTCCTTGGAAACTCTTTGGGGCAGTTCTGTCCTGTAGGGTAGCTATGAATTGGAATCAACTCAATGGCAATGGCTTCTTTTGTTTTAGTGTTACAGCAAAAATTTCCATAAATAATATTACTGATATACAGTAGATACATATCATTTACTAACTCATCAGGACTTACAGGATATCCTAATTTTTATATAAGTTATATACATATTAGTTTAAAAAATAATAATATACATAAACATATGTATAAAATAAAAATATAAGGAATTATATTTGTAACAGGGTTTAATAAAGAAGAAAACCACTTTTAAAAGAAAATCAACAGCATTTAAAAACAGTGATAGTATTATTTTTTGTGTATGACAGTATACTTAGACCGTGGAAGTCAGAGACCTTTTCCCTTTATTATTATATTTCAGTATTTTCTAATGTAGAAGGTATTCTTTTTTATTGTGATGAAGTGAAAATTTACAATCCAATTCAATTTGCCACATAAAACCCCGAGCACCTGGCTGTCTGCAACCCTATCTGCGCTCCTCGTCCTGTGACAGCACAGTCTTCTTTTCCACTCTGTACTTTCAGTATCCACTCAACCAACACCTGTCCCCTCCTCATTCCTCTCTTCTCCCTTCTAAAAAGAAATCAGTAGGACAGCCTCATATACATTTTAACTTTAAAGTACACTTAACACCTGCATCACTCTGGGTTCCCAAGTCCAGTCCATTTTCTGTCTGAAGTGTTGGCTTTGTTATTGGTTTCAGCTCTAGGCTAACAGCAAGCCTAGGGGCCATGGTCTCAGGGAACTCTCGTTGTCAGACCATCAAGTCTGGTCTTTTAATAGAGTTCTACATCGCATAACCCTTTCTCTCATAGTGTATCAAGGACTCTACATTGTGTTCCCTGTCAAGGCCATCTTTGGTGGTGGCCAGGCACCATTTAATTTTTCTGTTCTCCTGTGATGAAGTCTCCCAGTCATATGGGTCCTTCTGTGTCCTGGACTCAGTTTTCCTCATGTCTTTGATGACTTGGTTTTCATCTGTTCCAGGTGGGTTGGGATTAATTAATGTTCCTTAGATGGCATCCTGCTGGCTTTTAAGACTCCAAGCACTGCTCATAGCAAGTATTTTCCTTTTTCTAACACCCGGTACATCATGTCTTTGAAAGCCATACAGACTAGTTCTACTCTGAGCACTTGGGATTGCTGGGTCAGAATAAACTCAATGGCAACCAATATCAACAGTAATACTATCTTAAAAAGAATAGTAAAAAAGGAAGGTGATCATGCATAACTTCCCAGAGATTACCATGATAAAAATTGAATTTTGTAAAAAAAACTGTTTAAAGGAATATCCTAGTGGCACAGTCGTGGGGTGACACGGCTGCTAACCAAGAGGCTGGCTGTTCAAATCTCCCAGATGCTCCTTGTAAACTCTATGGGATAGTTCTACTTTGACCTATAGGACTGCTATGAGTTGGAACCGAGTCAACAGCACCTAGCAACAACAGCAACAAATGTTTAAAGACCTTGAAAATAATCCAAAAGCAGTTAGAGCCCAGAGGATTATTTACTCTTGCATATCTGACACTGAAGCTATAAGGTTTGTGAGACTGTGGGTTTCTGGCATGAGAAGACCCTCCCCCAGGTCTCGTACCTGTGACAACAGAGAATGGCAGTAGATAGGGTCAGCCTTCCTAGTTCACACTGCCCAAGACTAGACCCCAGGGCTGATCACACAGCCGTGAATTTGAAGGAGCTAATTCGAGCAGCAAGAGAACTGCAGAGGGAACAAGATCTGAACTCTGGGCACCAGCTCTGCCATAAACGCTTGCTGCACGCTGAACTATCCCTATGTGGGGCACATCACAAGTACCTCAGCAACATGCAGAGGATGGACATGCAAGAGTCAAGACTTGCATGTCTGAGTTGCCCATTTTACTTTTTTAAACCAAGCCAAGTCAGTAACAGTGAACAGATGGAATAGCAGAAAGCTGAGAAAAAATATCAAGACAAGATGAACTTCACAGTTGGAGTCCAGGCAAGTCAACTGTCTGCAGTTATTGTTGTGTTCTGCTGAGTTGATTCCAGCTCATAGCTGCTCTATAGGACAGAGCTAAACTGATACATGCTGTCATCTTTGGGAAAGCAGACTGCACATCTTTCTCCAGCAGAGCAGCTGGTGGATTTGAACTGTTGACTTTAGGCTAGCTGCCAAGTAATTAACCCTGTGCCACCAGGGCTCCTTAGTTAACTGCCTAGACCACAAAGCCAAAAACCATCAAAAGAACACAACACAGTCCACAGGTACTACAATAGAGCTCCTATTTTTCAACCCCAAATTTTTAGACATGCTAAGAATCAGGAAAGGGAGACCCACACCCAGGAAAAAAGGTTGTCACTAAAATATGATAGTGAGTAGATCCAGATGTTGAATGTAAAAGGACATTAAAGCAGCTAACATAAATATTTTCAAAGAATGAAAAGAAAATGTCTTCCAAATATTGAAGGAACATACGGTATCATTGAATAAATGGTGAGCAACCCAGTAACAAGATGGAAACTACAAAACAGGAAAATGTTAGACCTGAAATGAAAAGTGCTTAGCATTAAATTCTTATATTTAAGAAGATATCAAATCAGTTATCTAAATGTTCACCTTAGTCACTAAAAGAAAGGGGTAAATTGATCCCAGTGTAAGCACAATGAAGTGGTTAAGAGCAGAATAGAAATTAAAAACCAGACAAATAAAAAACAAAAGCTATTTAAAAAAAAAAAAGATAAATATCCATCTCTGCAAATTAAGGAAAAAAAGGAGGAGGAGGAGAGAGAGAGAAAGTGCTATTTGATTAGCCCTTTATAAAATAAAGAAATTGAAATTGTAATTACAACTATTCTACAAAGCAAATTCCAGTCTCAGATGGTTTTGTTACTGAATTCTGTCAAAAATTTAAGGAAGCTATAACACCAATCTTACATAAATTCTACTGGAAAATAAAATAGTTAAGGATAATTTGTAACTCATTTTATAAGACATTAAATAACTATAATAACAGAATCAAACCAAGACAGTATATGAAAATAAATTATAGGTTAATAGTCTTCATAAATATAAATGTAAACATCTTTATCAAAATATCTGCAAATTGAAGGCAGAAGTATGTGAAAAAGGACCATAATTAAGTGTGGTTTATTGCAGGAATACAAGATTAGTACAACAGCTGAAAATCAGTCAATGTAACTTACCATATTAACAGAGTACACTAGAAAAACCCTATGATCATTTTAAGGGATATAAAAATTATTTGAAAATTTTAACTCTTTTTATGATAAAAATACTCCCAGCAAATTTTGAGAAAAGAACTTTCTTGAACTGATTAAAGTCCTCCTTTAGATTAATAGAAACCACCCATGAAAAACCAATTATTAATATTTTAATTAATTTAAAGACAATGCTTTCCCCAAGGTAAGAAATAAAAGGATGCTCAACCTTACCACTTATTTTCAAAGCCCTGCTGGTACTAGCCATTACAATATGGCAAGAAAATTAATGAAAGAAATGAAGTTTGGAAAGGGTAAAATAATAGTCTTTCTATTTGGAGAAAATATAATTGCTTACATAGAAAATTTCAAGGATACTACAACACAGTCATTGGAACTAACAAGTGAATTTTGTATAATGGGACACAGGGTGTTATGGATTAAACTGTGTCTTCCAAAAAATCTGTGTTATAAATGCTGACCTCTATTTATGGTTGTTGTGAGTTGGCATCAATTTGATGGCAATGGCTTTGGTTTTTCAGCTTACATATTAATGAGGTAGGATTAGGTTATGTCAATGAGGATAAAGTTATATTTGTTATTTTGATGCAGGATTAAGGTGGAATGAATCGCCCTTACTCAAGTCAACACCCTTACTTTAGTTTCATCTTTTATCTCACAAAGGATAAAAAGAAGAGACAAGCAAGCAGAGCTTGTCCATATCAAGAAGAATGGACAGAGCAGAGCACATTCTTTGGACTCGGGGTACCCGCACTGAGAACCTTCTAGATCCCGCAGAGCTGTAGCATCAGAGACTGTGCAAGATGGTAAGAAGGAGTCAGAGAAACGGACGCAGCAGAACCAGGAGAACTTCATGGGAGCTGACCTATGGAACAAGAGAGCTGAGTGTCTTTGGGCAAGAGGCTTCTTGGTGGAGTCGGATGCTTGCAGGCTCTTGTTGACAAAGCTAGTCTTCCTGACCCATAGAATAAGAAAACTGAGCTACTTTGGACCAACGATTATTAGCAGAATAGGTAATCACTAGGTACTTGTAGGTAGAGCTAAACAGCTTTATAACTCTTAGGCCTCCAGACTAAGTGGACTGAGGAGTTGAGGGGCTGAGAGGTCAAGGCACGAGGAAGCAGAAGGTAAAGGGACAAGGAGTAAAGGAAGCAGAGCTGCCTTGGCCTTAAAGTATCTCAAAGGATGGAAACACAGTCTGCGGGGTTTCAAAGGTCAGGGCAGTTCTGCTCTGTCCGAGAGGGTCACTATGTCAGAATCAATTGAACGAAGAGAGGGTAATTGCGATGTGCAAGAGGATTGATATCAGACGAGCTATTTTACCATTCCTGGAAGTAGAAGCCTTTGCTCTATTTTTGACCTATGCTTATTCTTCCAGTTATTCAACAAATATTGCTTAAACTACCGTGGTGAGTCAGGTTTTCCTTCTTTAATCTGGAGATAAAGAGACGGACAAGTCAATTCCTCTGTAGTAATGAATGAGTGAAAGATGACAAAAATAAATAAGTAAGAACACAAGCAAACTAATGCACTGTGTGTTGAAATCAGTTTTATAGAAAAAGCTAAAGAGGGTAAAAGAGAGGAAATTACATGGAGTAATCAAAAAAGCCTCTGTGTGAGAAGTGGAAATTTGATCTCAAACTTGAAGAGGAAGCAAATGAACAACTGTGGAATTGTGTCTGACACAGAAGGGACAGGGAGCAGTGTGGCCCAAGGCAAGCCCTTGAGAAAGCTGACCAGTTTATCCAAGAGGAGGTTTTTCAGGTCAGATTTGTCCAGTTCAATAAATATAATACTGGACTGTTAAGTTAAATTTGAAGTACGTAGTCATGAGACATAGCACTTAGTTTATCTGAACTTCTGTGAAGACCACTGGAGGACTTTAAACAGAACTGACATAATCTGTTTTTGTTCTTCTTTTTCTAAGTTAAGGAAGACTGAATTCAATAAAAGATGAAATCACCATAAACTAAAACCTGGATGATTTCATGACAGTTGTCCTTGAACTTGTCTTTGAGAGACGTAGAAAGGCGGGAATGCACCAGAGAAGATTGGACAAGAGAAAGTCATTCTGGCTTGAGTCAAGAGGTAGGTTTAGTGTAGTCTAAGAAAGAGCTTGAATGATACAGCCAAGGTATATTTCAGCAGGCATTTGGGCGAAAAGATAAAAGTATTGGAATTGATAAGATCCAGACCAAGTCTATGAAAGTGGCTGTGAAAATAAAACCATCAAAATACCCGCATCCCACAATATAAATCCCCCCAAAAATAAACTCACTGCCTTAGAGTGGATGCTGACCCATAGTGATCCTGTAGGACAGAGTAGAACTTCCACATAGGGTCCCCAAGGCATGCTTGGTGGCTTTGAACCTCCTAGTTTTGTTTAGCAGTGGGAACTCTTAACTACTACACCACCAGTGTTTCCCCACAACTAAACAACTAGAAATTCTAAAACACCAGTTTGGTACAAGCTCAGAGGGTGGAGAGTGAGGGTAGACATCAATCTAATTTACATTTTGGGGGATAGTAAAACGTTAAAGGGAATTGCGTGGTGGAAAAGGTTACAGACGCAGGTCTGAAGCACAGAAGGAATCCTGGCTGGACGCGGAACTTTAGTTACGGTTGTGGGTTGAACAGAGGTCCCTGGGTAGTAGACAGTGTGCACTTGATCCGCCCAGAGATGCCACAGAAGGAAGTCCTGGTGATCTGCTTCTGTAAAGATTACAGTCAAGAAAACCCTACACAGCCCTATTTTAACTCACTAACATATGAAGTCCCTTGGAGGTGGAACCAGCTCTGTGACAGCATGTTTGATTTGTATTTGTTTTGTGGGTTAAGCAGTGTCTCCCAGTGAGATATACTGAAGTCCGAATCTGCTAGGGGAAACCCTGGTGTCATAGTGGTTAAGTGCTATGGCTGCTAATCAAAAGTTTGGCAGTTTAAATCCACTAGGCACTTCCTGGAAATTCTATGGGGCAGTTCTGTCCTGTTCTATAGGGTCAGTGTGAGCTGTTGTAGACTCAAGTGCCGTAGGTAATCTGCCAGGTGCTCCTTAGAAACTCAGTGAGGAAGTTCTACTCTGTCCTATAGGGTTGCTATGAGTCAGAATCGACTTGATGACAACGAGTTTCAGTTTTGGTTTGGTATTCCCTAGCAGGAATCCTGGTAGCTCCGTGGTTAAGAGCTAGGGTTGCTAACCAAAAGCTCAGCAGTTGGAATATACCAGGCACTACTGGGAAACCGTATGGGAAAGTTATGCTCTGTCCTGTAGGGTCACTTTGAGTCAGAATCAACTGATGGCAACAGGCTTTTGTTGTTGTTGATCCCCCCTACCTGTGAATGTGAAATTATTTGGAAATAGAGTCTTTAAAAATTTAATTAAATTTGACTGGTGTCTTTTAAAAACAGAAGAAGACAGGCAGCCAGAGGGAAAAGGACGCAGTAGGACGATGGCCATAGGAAAAAGGAGGCTGAGTTGTAGTTGTGCAGACAGGAGCCGAGTAACTGCTGGGGCTGCTAGAAGCTCAGAGATACAAAGAAGGATCTTTTCCCAGAGCCGTCAGAGGAAGCAGAGACCTGCTGACACCCTGGGTTTGAGTTTCTAGCCTCAGGACTCTAAGACAATAAATTACTGTTGTTTACAAGCACAGT
Organism: Heterohyrax brucei; assembly: GCA_028571685.1. NCBI lineage: Eukaryota > Metazoa > Chordata > Mammalia > Hyracoidea > Procaviidae > Heterohyrax > Heterohyrax brucei. The sequence continues at coordinate 66,982,908 of CM053163.1, read as the reverse complement.
GTGTGATAATTTGATATGGCAGGTCACACACCCAACCCAACCCAATCCAACCCAACCCATGGTCTTCCAGACGGTTGTGACTCATAGTGACCCCATCTCATATTGACCATATCTCACTCCATTGTACAGAGTAGATCTTCTCCAGAGTCGCTAAGATGTACCTGGTGGATTTGAACTTCTGATCTTTTGGTTAGGAGTGGGATACTTACCAACTGTGCCCCGAGGGCTTCATGGTGGATCATAGGAAATGGTTTGGGCTCCAACAGATTGTTGCAGCAAAGACCACTGGCCAACCACTGAGCCCTGGAGAAGAGAACAAGGAGCTAGTAAAATTGATAGACAAGAAATAGAGGAGGCAGAGCAGATGCAGACTGCCTTCTGACAGAAGAGTCTTTTTTTTAGGGGTGGAGTCTTTCAGTAGAAATTTATTATTTTTTATAAAAATACCTCTGCAGTTAGTTATAACAACAAAAACTCTTCTCAGGCCCAGATTTCATGTATACCCACAAGGCTGAAACTCCATGCTAATTTAGCTTCTTTTTAAAAAATATTTTATTGTGATTAAGCGAAAGTTTACCAATCCAGTTGTCTACATAAAACCCTGAGCACCCACCTCTCTGCAACTCTATCTGCTCTCCTCACCCTGTGACAGCACTCTTTCTTTCTACTCTGCTTCTAGTATCCACTCAACCAATACCTGTCCCCTCCTCAATCCTCTCCTCTCCCCTCTAAAAAGAACCCAGTGGAGCAATCTCATATACATTTTAACTTTAAAGTACTGTATCACCTGTGTCACTCTGTGTCCCCAAGTCCAGTAAATGCTTTGTCTGAAGTGTTGATTTCAGTACTGGTTTCAGTTCTGGGCTAGCAGCAAGTCCATCAGGGACTCCACACTGTGTTCCCTGTCGGGGCCATCTTGGTGGTGGTTGGACACCAGCTAATTCTTCTGCTTTCCTGCTGGTGTAGTCTACCAGTCAATCATGGGTCCTTCTGTCTCGGGCTCATTTTTCCTCATGCCTTTGGTGTTCTTGATTTTCATCTGTTCCAGGTAGGTTGAGACCAACTGATATTCCAAGGATGGCAGCTTGTTGACATTTAATACCCCAGGCACCACTCAGCAATATGGGGTACAGAACACTCTTGACAGAGAGGTCTTTAACTAAATGTCTCATGTTCACATTTACCATTGTCCTCTCTCTGCCTTGCATTTGGTAGACATTTACTTGATATTTTTTTGAAACGGTCATAGGAGCTGTCAATTAGAACAGCCTATGTTGTAAATTATTCATTGAATGATAATGAAGCTACCACAATTTCTAACTTGTCATAGGCGTTTTATTAAAAATTTAAGGGCATTTTCAAATGATCAACAATTCTTATTTGAAACTGTGAATTTTGGGAGATAATAGTTTATTATACATATTCTACTCACACAGAACATTCAGAGACTCTCACACAAAGGTGTAAACCTCTCACCTAAATCATGTATTTTTTAGGTCTCCAAACTCCAAAATAAAATATAGAATAGCAATAGAATAACGTTTTATAAATTTATAAAGCTCTCAATATAAATGTAACAGCTTTAGCTGAATTTGTCCATTTAAGAATTATGCTTGGGGAAGCAGAAGACCTGAAGTACAACAGTTGGGGAATTGTGACTTGCTCAAAGAATTAATTGAACTAGTGTTGCTCCTGTTTCTTTTTAATTTCCATATTCCAGAAGGCTTATGAAGTAATCCTAGCATCACTTTGAGGTTTCGTCCTAATCCTGGGTATAAGTCATTTATCAAGTCCAGTCTTACTGTGGTTTATATTAGTGGTTCTCAGTGTGGGAGTAACCTTCCCTGTCCTGGACATTTGGCATAGCGTGGAGATGTTTTTTAGTCACAAGTTCAAAGGTCAGGGTAGGGGTGGTGGTGCCGCTGGCATCTGGTGGTTAGAAGCGAGGGGTGTTGCTGAACATCCCGCAGTGCGTGGCACAGTCCCTCACAGCAAGCAGTTGTCTAACTCAAAATGTCAACAATGCTGAGGTTGACAAACCCCACATATCAGTGCCTGCAGTGCCAGAGGTAATCACAAACTGGGATCAAAAGTCACTTTCCCGGGGACCACACTTTCTCACCTGTTGAGACTTCTTGGTCTCAGAACTCTACTTAATTACATAGTTCTACAGAGTAGGCCACATATACTCTATTCCTGAAAACAGACCTCAAGCTTGAACATGTTTGATCATACAACTGTGTTCCCAGAGCTAAGAAAACATAGTAACAACAAGAATGAATCCCTACTTACAGCCTTTTGGGAAACCCCAGTGGTGTGATGGTTGGTAGTTATGGTGCCAATGAAAAGGTCAGCAGTTTGAATCCACCAGGCTCTCCTTGGAAATCTTATGGGGCAGTTCTACTCTGTCACGGCGAGTTGGAATCAACTCCATGTTGCATATTTTTTTTTTTTTTTTTTAGAGGCAATCATGGTACATTTCCAACATTTCATAAATGTTCTTTAATTTCCCTATCTTCCACCAGAGAAGGGATGATCTCCCAGCTTAAAAGCAGTGGGCATTCTACCCAGGCTCAAAGTTTGTTACTATTGTTATGCTTACTGATTTCTATCTTTGCGTCAGTTTTAAATGTTGTATAACTTGGCAGTGATCTGCAACTCTACTTACCAACAAAAACTTAAAGAAAAAAAAAACTCACTGAAAGTTTCATAAATAAAATATAAGACAATACCACATTATACTTTACCTCTGAACTCAGTCACCCTCGCCTCTTCCTCACGTCTTCCGAAACACGCAACACCCGTGCAGACTTCAGAGGCTGTCCAAAAGGATGTTTGGAAAACATGACCCTAATATGTGGAAGGAATTGCATAAGCACTCCACTTTTCTGGTGATCAACACATCGATGCTTCTGCAGTTGAATGTTTGGCTAGCAATATGTGATCAGTCATGTGATAGGTCAAATGTTCCGTGGGCAGATGCATGAAAATACAAATTTTGCATATAAGTGTCCTTAGTGTCAGCATAGAACAGATGGCAGTATGAGTTGTTCAAAACTTGACTTTGTGTTAATGGGAATGAATGGGAATGACCCATGTCTCTTTGCCATAACTAACCTGTCCTGAACTTGCCTCCTTGCTGTTGTTCAACTACATTTTCTGACCTTAATCCTCACCACTGTCAGTCTGTCCTTAGATCTCCTTCTGTCGGTCCAGCCAGACAATCTCTTGTTTGGCTGTACTTCACTGCAAAAAACTGACATTAAACTCACTTGAGCAAGAGTGAAGCATACGTCTCAGGGAAATACTAAGAAAATTATTCTTTTGAAGTAAAATAGTGTTCGGCTGTTACTTTTGTCTATCAGTAACTCCACTCACTGCTCTCAAGTCAATTCCAGCTCACACCCATCCTATAGGACAGAGTAAAACTACCCCATAGAGTTACCAAGAAGTGCCCAGAAGATTCAAACTGCCAACCTTTTGGTCAGCAATCATAGCACTTAACCACTATGCCACCAGGGTGTAGTTTACAAACAAAGATTATATCCCAATTTAGCTAAAATAGCACATAAAATTAAAAGAAAGCAATGTTTTATTATTAATGAAAGAAGAATTAAGCCCACTTTTCACTTTAGATCAATTTGTTTTCAAATAAGAACTTTAAAAGAGCCACTCAAGCCAAAATCTCTGTCTTCTCATTGATTCCTACTTGTAGGGACCCTATAGGACAGAGTAGAACGGGGTTTCCATGGAAGGGCTGTTGAATCTGAACTTCTGAACTTTTGTTCAGTGGCCATAGCTCTTAACCACTACACCATCAGGGTTCCAAAAGAAGAACCCTCCACCACACTCTATCCTTATCTTACGGCTCCACCCCTTCTATGTACATTGCAAAACCTACTTCTTAAGTGTTGTCCTTAACATGGAAGCGTAGAGTGTAGTCAAGACTGAAATATCTAATACCAAGCTATGCTTATTTGACAAATACGTCATGGACCTATCATTCTATAGATCCCAACACGGTAGGTCAAATAAGATTTATAAACTGTAAGATTTCTATATCCAATCAACAGGCTTTAGTGCCTACTTTGAGTCAAGCACTGTTATAGATTTGTGGGATACAGCAATACGAAGTCTCTGCTTTCATGGATTTATATTATAATGATGGACATAGTATGATTCTTATTAACGAGAAGCATCTAAGAAAACTCACAGGAAAATAGGCACTCTAAAAGACAACCAAAAATAAGAAACTGGACCTCGCCTATATGCTCTCTCAGCTCGCTGTACTTATTTCTATTACAACTTAACCAACAGAAATTATTTTCCACTTCCTTCATTATAATAATAATTTTCATATTTTATTCTTAAATAAGTGGAGCTTGTCATTCTTTTTATTTTTAAATAAGTGAAACTCTTTAATGAAATAGTGTGTGCAATTTCTTCATCTGAAACAGATTAAAGTAAAACTGTTTGAGTTGGGGGCAAACGGTCTCTTGTCACCACCATCCCCCTGGCCAACTGCACTGATCCTCTGGCTACGCCTAAGCACTGTAAGGGGCACAAATGGAGGACCGCTATTAATTCCGTGGGCCAAGAACACATGTTACTGGGTAGCAAAGTGCCTGTGAACTCAAAGGTTTGCTGAATGAATAGACGGAAAGAGAGCTTATTTATGTGTTGAAGTTGTCTAGAGAATTTCACAGATGACATCAACTCAAGATGCCATTCAAAGGACAGGTGGCCTTTAGATGGATGGCTATTGGCCAAACGAGGTTGTCCTGACACAGAGCATGAGCTGAGAAGCGAGCACCGAAGTACAAGATGTATGAGAAGAAACAAAGACACGTCACTGGAGCAGGAAGGGGGGTGTATGTTGGGGCATAGTATGTTAATACTCGGTAGGTAATGAGCCATTGAAGGTCAGGTGCTGGAATGGAGGGACTGAATTGCACAGAGATGAAACAACTTGCCTAGGGTTACTTAGTAAAGCTCTACCACTACTATTTAAAGTGACTTTTATAAACTGTAAAGCACTCTGTGTCTTTGACTCAAGAATTGTAGGTCATTACAATTCTCTGCACTTCACAGTTAGACCAGTTCTGCTTGGAGTCACTGAGCTATGGCCAAGGTTCCATCAAATTCAAAGATTTTATAATTTTTAAGCTCAAAGGGGAGTCCACATTGCTGTACATGTATTTACTTCTAGTTAAATTAAAAATAATGGCTCATGCCATGATTCCTTGTTTGACTAGTCATATTCAAATAATCAAACTTAATTTCTCTTTTAAAAATAGAATTGCATTTAAAGCGTTCGATAGCACTTCCATTCCATTTGAGATACCATAACTCATGAGGAAAATGGACTTCTAGAAGCACTTAGGAAGGAGTACTACAGCCGTATAAATCGTGTACATGTCCTCCTAGGAAAGCAGTTACATTTAAAACTCTTACAAATCATAGTTTATAGTGGTTGCTTTAGAACGAAAGACGAGTATATTACTGTACATATATTTTTATGGCTTCATAAAGCTAAGCGATTGCTTAAACATATAAAGGGGTCATTATGTCAACTAAATGACTTTTCTTCCCTAGAGCAGCTTTTAAGTATCTGAGCTTAGCAAACACTTGCTAGCTGGTCCTGAAATTAGAAAGACAGTTCTGCAAAAGTATTTCATACTACTTGATCAGTAACAATTAAAATAAGAACAAGACATCTTCTCTTTCTGCTTTTGGGCACTACCACTTAAGCTTCACATAAAATTAAAAATTAAAGCATCATCATCATGGACCTGAGGGATTTTCCAGGTGGGAATGAAGAATTGGCCACTGGTTAATGAATCCAATTGATCTGGCTTCTACTGATTTCAAGTGATTTGTGCACTTAAAAATTATCTATGACACAGTTAAAAGGCATAATCTCCCAAGCAGGTAACTGAATGGTCATTATCTTGGAAGGTCTTTGCTGACTGTCGTTCCCAAGAACTTGGTAGATTTTCTCAGAGCTTCTGAGCCCTGGTTTAGTTACCTTCAGTTAGCAAATACACCTATTGGCTCATCACCTACTGCCTAACATGTAGTGGATATTCCAGCTGCAGCAGAGACAACAAAATGAGTATGTCTTAGTCTATTTCCTCAAAGAGTTCCCAACCAACACAGGAAGAAAGACGTATATAAATAGCCAGCCAGCATCCAGGCCTGAAATGAGGCATAAACAAACTGCTCTGGAGAAGCCAAAGAGAAAACAAAGAGTGAAAGTGATCCAGGAAAGATGCACGAAGTTGACTACATTTGAAGAAATTGTGTTTCTCAGATGAAAACCTATTGTTATCAAGTCAATTCCAATACCCAGCAACCCTATAGGACTGAGTAGAAGTGCCCCATAGAGTTTCCAAAGCTGTGAATTTTATAGAGACAGACTGCCTCATCTTTCTCTTGTGAAGGGGGCTGGTGGATTCGAACTACGGACCCTTCAGTAAGTACAGCTGGGCACTTAACCACTGTGCTGTTGGGGATCCTATTTCTCAGGCAGAAAGGGGTTAAAAAGGGATTACAGAATGAGGGAGCAATAAGAGCAAAAGCCTTGAGTCTTCAGGCCCTTTATCAGCTCTGCCTTATCTCTGGAGAAATGACTCCTAAACGGGTGAGAACTTTCTCTTCTGCCCAGCGGCCTGCAGGTAGCTGTGGACGGCATCAGCAAGACTATAGCTTCTTGAGTCAGACTAACACGTTCAGCTCCATCTCTGTCACTTACTAGTTATGCAATCTTTTCTTGTCAAGTGGAAGTTCCTTGGGATTTCTCAAACTTAATTGATCACCCTACCATTTTTTAAAAAATTGAATAGCCTCAGGACTGAAAAAATACCCTTTGGGACACATAGTGCAAATACGGACTAGGAATGGATATGTGTGACACACACTGCCTATGAAGAAGCCAGAAACCACCTTCATACCCTGCCCCGCTCCCCCAGCCCCAGGAGATGCTGAGAAGACAAGTGCTGGTTTTTCTTTCTTTAATAAAAATGTTGACATTCTGGTTTTGACCCTTGAAAAATCTTGAGATGGTTAGCATGGTGATGTGTTGACTAAAAGCCAAGCCAAGTGCCGTCGACTAGCATTTAATAAGTAGCTACTGAGCATCAAAGACTTTGTCTTATTAAGGAGGCATCATAGAATGCTGAAAAAGAGAAGTACTGTGGATTAGGGACTTTTTAAAAAAGATTGGTTGAATCCAGCAGAATTAATTCCCATGACCAGAGCTCAAAATATGTTGAAGAATTTGAAAGCAGATTTCTGAAAACTTGAAAACAAGAGTAGAGACAAGAAGGTATCATGGAAGAAAGAAGGTACATCTTCAAACAATTTTCAATAGTAAAAAATTAAGTATCTGTAAATCAAATAAGAAATATGCAAGAATTATTCACAGAAGAATATGAAATGGAGAATATAAATGTAAAATGAAAGATCTGAAAGGAAACCTAATAAACCGTCAAATATCCACAGCTACTGTATAACCCCACACCCACTGTCTTGGCGTCAATTCTGACTCCTAGTGACCCTATAGGACAGAGTAAAACTGTCCCATAGAGTTTCCAAGGAGCTTCTGGTAGATCTGAACAGCCCCCCTTTTGGTTACCAGAAGCCACCAGGATTTCTAAGCTATTGCACAGTGAAGCAATATTATAAAAGATACTCATTTTTTCAAAATTGCCCTTAAGTTCCCATGTAATGCCGATTGAAATACGATCAAAGACATTTCTGAGACTTGACAAACTAACAGTGCATTTATTTAAAAGAATAAAGGGCCAAGAGTTGTTAATATTATAAGAAGAAAAATGATAAAAACTTGCTGTGCCAAACAAAAGTATTTATAATGAAGCTATATCCGACTCGACAGCACTTGGCTCATAGTAACTAACATCTTATGTATTTTGGGTATGTTGGCAGGAGGTATCAGTCCCATGATCATCAGTTCTACTTATATTTTATGGGTCTAGAGAAACTCTAGTACATATGTGCATTTGAGTACCTGTACAAGAATATTGATAGCAGTACTCTCTGTTGTGAGAAAATATCCTAGAAACTGCCTAATTGTACTTTATGAAGGAATGAGTCCATAGATTGTGCTTAACTCACCCAATACAACATTATACAGTAGTGACAATTAATGAACAATAGCTAAGTGCAACAATAAAGAGAAGCCTTATTATCCAAGGTTGGAGTGAAAAAACCACAAGCTATAGGGGACTAAAAACTCTATATATAAGAAAATGCACATAGCATTCTTTAGGCATACATATATATGGAATATAAATTATGAAGCAAAAAAAGAGAGAGAGAGAGAGAGAAACACAAAATTCTCTAGAAAAATGTTTAGCACCAGCAGGAAAATGAGTAGCTGAGCACAGCTCTAGGTTAAAGCAGGAGAACAAAGTTGAGTATAAGCTCTTGGTAATATTGTAGTTCCCAGGTTGGGTGCTCAGATTTGACTTTCCAAAATATAAACAGATAAACAAGTAAATGTCTTCTTCAATCAATGGACCATTTATATTATCGTATCAAGAACCTAGAGATGATTAATTCAGTGTTGCACACTTGATTTCCGTAAGAAAATTAGAAAAAAAAAAAGATAAGATTTTTTCACATTGTGAAGGTCCCACGAGGTCTTTATCAGAGTGGAAGTCTTCTGACTTGTGGAAACTCTGGTTCTCAGTGGTTGGGGAGGATTTCTGTTCTGTCTCTACCATACAGAAACCCCAAATGCCTTTGGGAATCCCCCGTGCAGTTCTGGAATCACTCATCCTTCTTGATTCACGCGGAAATAGAATTCTTTTACAAGGCACAACTAGTCTTCCTGGGATGTCTGTCGTCTGGGAATTCTTTGAGTGTCCCTGAAGTTCCTTCTTTTTAGAAAGCCTTATTTTAACAACTTTGCTCTGCAATGAAACCCACAGATTGCTAAATGCAGCTTGCTATTTTTAGGTGACCTGTGGGAGTGACATTGCCTCTGGGAAGGTGAAGTCCAGGCTCCCTCCTGGCTCTGTGGCCTTTCTACTTTGCCCATTTGATCAAATTTTCAAGATTTTGGAAGATCCCTTCTTGGGTCTTCACCACTAACTCAAAAGACACAATTGAAGAAGAGCACTGAGCTATTGAATTTACCCATGAAAAGAGAGAAGAGGCAGATTCTATCCTCACCCATGGTGGAACCTATGACTCGCCCTAACCGAATTAGGACCTCAGCCATCTGAGACAGCAGCAGTCACTGAAAAGGAAATTGAACCGTGGTTTTTGTGAGTCATCCACGGTGAATCACAACTGGTTTCCAGTCAAATTTTGGTGGCATTTCCAGACTCTTTGGAATGCATTCAAATATTCCCTTTTCTGGCAGTGTGGATGTGTTTTCCTGTACATTCACTTTTTACTGGGCGATTTCCAGTCTCCCTAGGTTAGTACTTTAATAGCTACCTTCTTCAACCAGGAAGCCGCTTAAGCTACAATTCATTCAGATTCGCAAAAATAGATCTTTCTGGGGGCTACAATCTCCAAGTCAATTGAAGGAAACATTTCATCAGCAGAAGGATGGAGAGAAAACAGAACAGCTGGAGAAGGAAAACCAAGAATTTCATTTGTTTCAAAGATAGTTTACAGTCTGGCTTTTGCAAGGTCTCTAATCTCTTTAAAATCAAAGTAAAAGGCCTACTGTTGAGTTCATTGCGTAGTTAGGATCTTAGTGTCTTCTCACTCCAAGAGTATCACTTAAAAAAAAAAAACCAAAAACTCCTATCCAGGGGGAGATTCGGTAAGATGGGTCCTGCCTCAGAACACTCAGTACGAGGGGGGAGAAGGCCTTCTGCATCCATACACTCGTTCATTCCCCCGTTGGTGACCGGGCATTGCCTTTGTCAAAGGCAGTGGTGGGCGTGAATGTAAATACAACTCTATCCAAAGCATAGTCCCTTTCTTCAGAGACTTTACATCTAAAGTGATCTATTTCCCTACTACAAAGATAAATGGAGATATTAGTCTGCCACTGAACCACAGAAAAATGTTTTTCTAATGTTTTCAACACATTATGGATGCTGGGATATCAAACTATGTTGTGAAATAGATTTAGATATCTGTTTTCCTTTAGATCTTTGGCCTGTGTTTAAAATTTGCATCAGTAAATCAGAAACCCAAATCAAACTCACTGCATTCGAACTGGTTCTGACTCATAGCAAACCTAAGAGTAGGACTACTTTAACTTTCAGAGGATTGCTAAAGAGATGAAATTTACAGGATCTTTCGGATCAACATTGCCAATGCTGAAATATATGTTTAATGTTTCTCTTGTGTCCCAGGCCGTTTTGGACTGTGAAGTACCTTTAAGGCTATAAAAATCACTCAAACTGGAATAGATGCTCCTGCAGAGTGAGAGGGAGGAACTCAAGCGTGCGTGTTGTGTGACTCCAGTGTTTCTCTCCAAGAAGTTCATATCTTTGGAAGTACCCGAGTCCATGCACATCAGGCAACATTTCTCTGGGAAGGCATTCAGATTCGTTATCTGTCTGTTACCGAGCTATTTCTTTACTTTAAATTTCTTGACACTCTTTGAGAACCTTATTGCTGATGGTGATTATGTCTGAAAAATGCTGAAGAATGGAAAAATAGAAAACACTTATCCAGATCAGAAACTCTAGTACTCAGATTTCTCAGGATAGGCTTGGATTTCATTTTACAATGAATGTAAGAGATGTTGCAGAATGCTTTCTTTATTAAAAGCCACACAGCTGTAACACCAGTTACAAATGCATCAGTTGAAAATTACGAGACCACAGGCAATAATTCTCTCACCAGTATGTGCCAATTTCGTCAAAACGTTAAATAACACATACACGCACCCAAACCCACAGCTATTGAGTTTATTCCAACTCCTACAGATGCTATAGCACTAAGTAGAACTGCCCCATAGAGTTTTCAAGGAGTGCCTGGCAGATTCAAACTGCTAACCTTTTGATTAACAGATGTAGAACTTCATTCACCACTACATCACTAAGGTTTCCAAAACATTGACTAGCCTAGAGAAGTATAAATCAAAAAGGTTAAGGACAGAGTTTTAGCAATACATCTTTAGTGTCACATATTGTTTTATTATCTTTGTATTTATCCTCACATATCGCACTTAGATTTGGAGTTCAATATAAACTTAACTGATGAAAGAAAAGCAGGAAATTACAGAAGCAACATAAAACAACAAAAAAATCCTAAGAGGAAACTAAATACACAGAAAATTATGTATCTATTGAAATATGTACTTACTGAGTGTTCTGTGTTCAAGGTAGTATATTTATTGCTACATGGAGAAATAAACACCTTCCCAGTTTATAATTCTGTTGAGTGATAAGAGAAATAAACACATAGCTAGACTCTCTAAAGGATACTGAAATGGTTATAATGTCTCCTGAAGCTCACATAAATATTAGTCCTTCCTGACACACTTCGTCAAACAACTTTACATTTCCTCCTTTATAGTACTTATAGTACTTACCGTAACTTTTATCTATTGACTTGTCTGGCTTTCTGTTTGTGAGTTTAGTGTCTATCACACCTGTTAGGAAGGAATCCACATGGTGCAGCAGTTATGTGCTCGGCTGTTAACCAAAAGGTTGGTGGCTTAATCCCACTAGCGGCTCTACAGGGTGGGGAGACCCAGCAATACCGCAATCCAGCTGATTAGTGGAAACGGACTGCCACATCTTTGTCACACGGAGCAACTGGTGGGTTTGAACCATGGACCTTCAGGTTAATAGTCAAACTCTTAGCCACTCTGCCACCAGTTCTTTCTTTAAAGATTACAGCCTTGGAAACCCTATAAGATGGTTCTTCGCTGTCCTATAATGTTTCACAGTGCATCAGATTCAACTGGAGGGCACCTACAACAATAAACTGCAAGTTTCATGAGCACAGAGATTACTCTTTCTCTGTCAGATGGTTCCTCATTATTTTCTCAGCATCTAGCATAATATCTAACACATAAAAGCACCCCCCGAAGTACTTTTATATTGTAATAGTAATAGCAAATATAATCATGCTGACAATGTTCATACTATAACACTTAGGGGAAAAAATAAACAGTGATCCAAACTTATACATAAAACATGATCTCTGATATGTAAAAACAGATTGGTAATAAAAGGAAATTCATGCAATGTTTCCTAAGGTTTTCTTTGCTTGGTAAAATATGTACAATTTCACTCTCTTCTTTCCAATTCTTATCTATATTTTTTCAAGTTTTCCAAATGACCAGCTTTTCCACTGAACATATAACAAAAAGGTACAATTAAATGAAATCAATGACAGGTCTCTTACAGAGTTGCTGTGAAGTTTTAATGAGACTGAAAAAGAATTAAAGGAGATTATAGCTGAGAAGATTATGAGCAGTATGTTAACTCTGCCCCCCAGGGAAATGCTTGAGATTGGTCTTCATACCAGGTGGTGCCGGGATCCTTAATATCAGGAGCTAAGACTAACAAAATATAAAAACTACCACCTTGTCAATCTGTGTAGTAAATTCTATTGCATAAAAAGAAAAAAAAATTGGACTTCATCTTAGGCCACATGATTCTGATTTACTTCATAGTAAGCCTTTAGTTTATTCATACAACATACAAAAGGTGACTCAAATAATAGAATTATCATATAATTCCATATAAATACCGTATAATACTGTACATATGAGTATGAAGGTATAGAAATGATACTTCTGTTATTTGAACCACCTTTTACTATTATTTAAAATGACTTCATTATACACCCTGGTGGTACAGTGGTTAAGTGCTATGGCTGCTAAAGGAAAGGTCGGCAGTTCAAATCCTCCAGCTGCTCCTTGGAAACTCTATGAGGCAGATCTACTCTGTCCTATAGTGTTGCTATGAGTTGGAATCAACTTGACAGCACTGGGTTTGGTTTGGTTTATTATTCAATATAGAGTTGGTATGAGTTAGAATTGATTTGACAGCAATGGGAGTACTCTTGTAGCCAACATCCTTGTTCTCTTGAGAAATACTAAGAACTGTTTTAGACATAAAATTGCCATAAGCAAAAGTAATTTTTTTAAAAGAATGTGCACTCCAAATCTAAAGCCACTGCCAGTTGTCCAGTGGCTTCTGACTCATAGTGAGTGTGTAAACCCCAAAACTCCACTGCCGTTGAGTTGATTCCAACTCACAGCAACCTGTAGGACAGAGTAGAACTGCTTAATTGAGTTTCCAAGGAGCACCTGGTGGATTTGAACGGCTGACCTTTCGGTTAGCAGCTGTAGCACTTAACCACTATGTCACCAGGGTTCCCAGATGTGCCTTCAGATTCTGGGAAATATTTTAAGACTTAAGTGTGAACTAACCAGCACAATTAGTGCTTTGTTTTCCCCGCCACCGCATTATGACAATTTCCAAATATACCACAAAGCTGAGCAAATTTTACAGTGAACACTCGTGAGCCTACACTTAGATTTGACATTAACATTGTGTTTGATTTGCTTTATCAAGCAACTATCTAGCCATCTCTCTAAAGTCAATCAACTATCAAGTCTTATTTTTGATGCATTTCATATATCATAAACTGTCACCGTTGACTGGATGCTGATTCACAGTGACGTTTTGGGACAGAGTAGAACTGCCCCACAGGGACTCCAGGGAGTGGCTAAATCACTATGCTACCAGGATGCCCTCAAGTGATGTATTTACCTCTCGATCGATCAGTATACATTGTTAATCAGACTTCAGTGTTGGTCTGTAAAATTATCTTTTTATGCGAACTTTACAATACAACAAAATGCACAAGTTTCAAGTATGTGTTTACTCAGTTTTGACAAGCACACATGTGACCCAAGCCTCTATTAAGATCTAGAACACAATTGTCACCCTCAGCTTTCCCTCGTGTCCATTCTCAGACAGTTACCACATCCAGGCCTTGATGTGGCACTATTTCAATTTTTTTAAATCATAGTTTAGTTTTACTTGCTCTAGAATTATGCAATTAGGCTGTATGTGCTTTTTGGGGACATGCTGCTTTCACTCAGGGCTGGTCTTGAGATGAATCTATGTTTCTTCTTGTACCAGCAGTTTATTCTATTTCCCTGCTCAGTGGTATTTGTTTGTGCGAATATACTGGTGTGTTGATTCGTTCTCCAGGGCTGTTTCCAGTTTAGGATTATTATGCAGAAAGCTGGCATAGTAGCACTTGAACAAATATTTTTGTGAATGCATGTTTTCATTTCTCTTGAATAAATACCTACGAGGGGAACTGAGGGATTCCAGGGTAGATGTACTTTCAATTCTACCAGAAATCCAGAAATTGCCTGTCATGGATTGAATAGTGTTTCCCCCAAAATGATTCCTGTACTGTATTTGCTGTTAACCCTGCCTCTGTAATGTTAATAAAACAGAATGGGCAGCAGTTGTTTTGTGCCTTCAGGCAGTCTGTTGAGATACAAATGAAAGAAGTTAGCAGAGAGAGATTGGGGACCTGCTACCACCAAGGAAGCAGTACCAGGAGCACCGAGCATCCTTTGAAAAGGATCCGGGGTCCCTGAGCCTCAGAATCTCCCAGTCCAGAGGCAGGTTGAGAACACCAATGTTTCTCCCGAGTCAACAGAGAAAGCCTTCCCTTGACTTTGGGCTTGTAGCCTACTGGACTGTGACAAAATAAATTTCTCTTTTTAAAGCCATCCACTCGTGGCTTTTCTGTTAAAGCAGCACTAGGTGACTAAGACACTGCCTAAATCCTTTCCAGTGTAGCCATGCCATTTTATTCTCATGTGATCGTATCTGAAATTTTCATTTGTTCTACAGCATTACCAACATTTCATTTGCTTGTTACTGTTGGTTTTCATTCTAGAGGGTGTCTTCACAAATTCTTCACAAATTCTTCTCTTCTTCAAAGTAGAGGGAAATAAGAGAAACATTTTAAAATAATTATGTCCTACCTATTGTAATACAAAGATCCCTAAGTAGTTAGATGGCTACAAAAGAAACTAATAAGAGAAAGTAAAATGTAGAAAACGTCAGCAAGCTCAAGTTGGTGTTTTGGAGGAATCCTAGGATAGACCAAGGGGAATATTGATGGAAGAATTGATATAAATGTCACTGATTTGTACCATTGTAGTCTCCTCACCGAGCATGATACAGAGGGATGCTTAGGTGTGGAAATCTATGGCCACAATACTGAGCCAAGTTTTATGTTAGAGGGTGGTGGTGGGGAGAGGAAACCAGCAACACTTTGGGACACCAGTGAGCATTTTGAGAGATAAGAAGCTGTTTTGTCTATAAAGAAAAAAATATTATCAGTTGTCACATGGTTGGTTCTATCTCATGGTGACCCTATATGTGCAGAGTAAAATTCCTCCATACCAGACCAAATAAACCAAACCCAGTGCTGTCAAGTTGATTTGAACTCACAGTGACCCTACAGGACAGAGTAGAACTGCCCTCTAGCATTTCTAAGGAGCACATGGCAGATTTAAACCATCGACCTTCAGGTTAGCAGCTTTACCTCTTTACCACTACGTCACTAACCAAAAAAACCAAACCTGCTACCGTCAAGTCAATTCTGACTCATAGCGACCCTGTAGGACAGAGTAGAACTGCCCCATGGAATTTCCAAGGAGCATCTGGTGGACTTGAACTGTGGATCTTTGGGTTAGTGGTTTCCACTACGGGTTTCAAAATTGTAACCTTTCTGAAGCAGATCACCAGGTCTTTCTATAGAGGAAACTCTGATGGGGCTTGAGCCACTAGCTTTTCTGTTAGTGATGTATTTCTACACAAAGAATGGAAGAGTTCTAAGTTTGTTTGCCAATTATGCCCTCCCTCCATGAGGTGTTTTCGTAAGCACACCATACCAATCTTTTTTATAGCAACATGTGAAAAAGAATCAGTGTAGTGGTGTTCATAAAAATAGCTTACAGGGGAGAGTGAGTTGGCAAACAAATCTAAAACATGAATGTTTTTTGCATGAAAATATGGTAGTCCATTCCTTAATCCTTTAGGGCACCCAAATAAAAAACCAAACTCATTGCCATGGAGTTGATTCAAACTCATACTGACACTGTAGGACAGAGTAGATCTGCCCCATGGGGTTTGCAATAGCAGACTGTCATATCTTTCCTGAAGAGAAAGATGGGTTCAAACAGCCTCAGCACCTGTCATAGACAGCAGCCTAGCCCTTAACCACTGAGCTACCTGGGTTTCTTTTATGCCACCTTGGGACTCTTAAGTTGATGAATTAATCAATGCCTTTAGAAGACTATAGTGTTCTGATAGCTGTGTTTATTTGTTTGTTTGTTTGTTTGTTTTTCTTTCCCCCAAAGAGGAAACACTGATATCCTTGTCTGAACCCATGAAAGGCTAGGTAGAATCCCTTCTTGGTAGCCATGGTGATGATGACTTTGAATAACAGCGTGGATGCTGGCATTTTCATTTTTAAGCAAAAGACACTGAGGCAAGGACAGCAGTGCAGGAACAGCAAGCAGAGAGGATAGACCCTGCAGGAAAAGCTCTCTTGTTCTGATGCGTTCTGAGCAGACAACTCGGATCAGAGAACAGTGTTCTCAAACCCAACAGCTTGAATCCTGCCAGTCCTCACCTCTGGCTCCCTGGAAAGACTGTGCCAGAGAGAACCAAAGCAAACAAAAAAAGGAGTTAGTAATGTTTGGGATCATGGAGCAGGGATCTTTGAGATCCGCATGACCAAACTCTTAACTTCAAGTGTGCTTCGGTCAAGAAATTCACAAGGAGGGTGTTCTCATGAGAAAATTCCTTCCTACCTTTGGGAGACTTGCAATCCCTGGTGTAGATAGATCTTTTATATCAACTAATTATAAAATATCCTTGAAGGGGCTTGGTCACGCAACTGTTGGAGAGTTCTGAAATCCCTTTGATATCTGCTCTTAGCATGCCAAATGGTAATTCACAGAAGATAAAGAGCATTGGCAGCACTAAAAGGTTATTGTTAATAGATTAAAGTTTCATGGCTAGTTCAAGGACCAAGGTCCTTCCATGTGTACTTTGTTTCTCCTCTAGAGTAAATAAGCCATCATCCTGTGTAAAGAAGAGGAAAAACGACACTAATAGGAAGCTCTAGAGCTTTACATTTGAAGGCACAGGAGTCGAAATGAAACACCCAAGAGCACAGAAAGAGAATAAATAGATGTTTTGCTGGATTAAATTAAATTTCTTACCCCAGAGTCACTTCATAAAGTGCAAAAAAATAAAAAATAAAAAAATACCACATTTCTTTTCCATAGTCTCTTTTTTGAATGGATGTCTTAAGTGTTATTTATACTCCTAAGGTACCCTCTTCCCTTGACTTTTTTCTGCTATCTGTAGCTAGAGTCTTCACCAGAAAAGGCTCTTCGGCATTCTCTGGTCTCGCAGGAGAAATGTCAGACAATGGTATAAAGTTGTTAGACACTCAAGAGAAGCTTAAAGCATGGTCAGCTTCTTTAATGGATTTACAGTGGAGTTGAATCAACATGAATATAGGTGGAACCCCAAGAAATGAAAAGAATTCTGAATACGAGAAAGTAGAAAGTGGCAAGGCAGAGACTTGCAGTTCAGTAACATAGTCAGTCCAAGAGACAGATTCAGAAAATGGTTCAATCCCCATAACTTGTTGCTGTTGAATCAATTTGGACTCCTAGTGACCCTACAGGACAGAGTAGAACTGCCCCATAATGTGTTCTGGGCTGCAATCTTTACAGAAGCAGATACCCAAATCTCACTCACCCCAGAATCCCCCAGCTGCCAAGTGCTTTAACCGCTGTTCCACTCAGACTGAGAGGAGAGTCACACCCAAAGCATTAAGGAGACTTACAACAGGCCTTAGAGAATGGTAGGGGGATGGGGGGTGAAGGAGAGAGAGCAAGAGAGAGATGGAGAGAGAAGAAATCACAGCAGAGGCTGTGAAGAACAGAGAGAGGCTAAGGGGAGAACGTCGGTAACCTTTGGCCATAGTGTTTCTGGCTGCTCCTGAGAGATTAAATATTAAGATAGGTGCAGAACAGTGGTTCACAGAGATTATCAGGTCATTTATTAACTAGGATATTCACTTTCCTCTTTGCACTACTTACCACAACTGAGTTTTACATCCTTTGAATAATTAAGCCGTGTCTATTTCTGAAAGACATTGGCACCTCTGAGGAAATTATATAGACTCTGATTTGCAGTTAAATGCATGTTTAAAATGTTCGATCTCCTTTAAAAAAAAAATTGGAAAGTAACACCAGTAAAGTCTACCTTTGGTATGGGAACTTTTAAGAGGGTATTTCATTAAAGGATTTAAAAACATAACTGATTTATGTTTATTTTTACCTGAAATGATTGCATGAGTATCCTGAAAGCTATCTTCGGAGCTCACTGATCCTATTTTCAGCCCAATAAGTAGTTTTCCATATAACTTCATGAAAAAGAATGAAGAGGAGGAGGAAGTGGATGGAGGAGGAGCAGGGAGTCATTAAGCAAGCATTTTTGGCTGTATCTGAGGTGTTCCTTGAAATTGTTGTTATTCTGAGAACAGCCCATGAAATTAATCATTCCTCAAACTAAAAATGAATATTTGTAAGGTGATTATACTTTTACCAGACCTTTGTATTTTCCTTCTGTTTCTTTTATTTTGGATGTAGTCAACAATTTAAGAAATCCACTATTTTTCAAAAGCACAATTTTAATTTTTGCAATGTTAGTACATGAGTGGGGAAGAAGACATGAAATACCATATTGAAAAGGAGAGCATGAGTTAGGAGAAGAAACCTAATTTGCAGAGCAGAAACTCTTGTTTTCTCTCATTTGCCTGCCAAGTCTAAATTCTGTCCTGAACACCTATTTAATTCAGTAACTTTGATGGCCTCACTGAGTTTCAGTTTCTTAATCTGTAAAACAAGGATTCTTAAATTATACCATCTCTGTTTTATTTTGAATACCACTTGGATTATCCTATGAGGTCTGACAATTAAGTCTGTGAACTTAATTGTTCTAAGTGTTACGTACCTCATTGCTGAATATCACTATGGTCACCTTCAAAGTGCTCTCCTTGGGAAGCAAGGCACTGATGCCAGTGCCTCGTCCACCTTTCAAATCAATTTTGGACCTCTTTCTGAAATGGTCAGTGCACACAGTGGCAAGGCAGCAAGTTCATAAACTTAACTGTATTGCTGTCTGTGAGGGAGGTTTTAGCCAATAAACAAATAACTGAATTGGAACACCCACCTCCCCCACTCACCTGATCTAGCTCCCAGTGACTTTTGTCTTTACCTGATGATAAAGGAAATGGTGAAAGGAAGACATTTTGATGACATTCAGGACAGCAAGAGTAATATGACAACGGCTCTGATGGCTATTCCAGAAAAGGTTCCAAAATTGCTTTGAAGGGCCGACTGGGTGCTGGCATCAGTGCACAGCTTCCCAAGGGGACGACTTCAAAGGTGACCATAGTGACATTCTGCAGTGAGGCATGGAGTGCTTTCTCTAGGAAGAGTTCATTAATTCAGCTGGCAGTCCTCACAGAACCTGGCTGTGAAGTCAGAGGATGAGATGCCATGAACTCATAGGCACATGGCTCGAGTCCAGCCAGCTCGGGTCATCAAGACAAGTCCATTTCTTCTGTTCCACGGTTTGCATATGAGGAAGCCTGGCCCCTGTAAAGGGCTTGCCTGAAAATGGAACCAGCACTAAGTCAGCAAAGCTCAAAAACAAACAAGCGTATGAACTTTGGATAAAGTTTCATCTAAATCTGTCCTTGAACTACTCGGTCCGTAAGCCCATCGACTTATTTATTTATTTGCTTTTTTCTTTTGTGATGTATTCCCCTTAGGTAGGATTTTCTGTTATTTACAATGGATAGTGTCCTTATACGTCCTTATACAGTACTGCTGTTAACCACAGTCAACAAAGCTCATCCCTAAGCACAGGATGAGGAATCTGCAAGGATCACGAAGTCTTACCTATCCAGGGCCTCACCCCTTTCTGAATTATTTCGGGGACTCAAGGCCCTGGGATTTCTTGTCTAAAGAAGCCCAAACCTGCTTTCAGAGCC
This sequence comes from Heterohyrax brucei, assembly GCA_028571685.1. Taxonomy (NCBI): domain Eukaryota; kingdom Metazoa; phylum Chordata; class Mammalia; order Hyracoidea; family Procaviidae; genus Heterohyrax; species Heterohyrax brucei. The sequence continues at coordinate 66,962,835 of CM053163.1, read as the reverse complement.
CACAAAGGCATCTTCCCCAAGTCTGTCCCTGACTGGTAATATATTCCTTTATCCATGGCAAAAAGTTGCCAAGTGATGCCTATTGAAGGGCCACGGAGGCAGGCTGGATGTGAAGACTAGGGTGACTATATGCGTGGAGACGCCTCACGTGCTGGATAGGATGGTGTGCTGCATCAGGAGGAAGAGAAGGAAGTGAGCTGGGAGTACCTGTCAGCTTTTGCTCTGTTCATCCTTACAAACCTTTTTTTTTTTGAACAATCCAAATTTATTTTTCTGGTTACCATTTGGTACTGATGAACGCTTGATGGAGAAAGTTGTAGAAATAGCTAGACCATGCAAATATAGCTTTAGGATTTTTCAAACCCAGCTAGTTTCTCAATGCAGCTTGCAAACTTCCCTGCCTCACACCCTGATTGATTCTAATATATTCCACTGAGGTGCATTTTTAAGCACTTTCTACCCTCTTGATGGATGACCCAACTTCTACATTTAGATCAAATAGAGGGCTTTTGATGTGATTTGTTTTTTTCAATACACTTAGCATGTCTTACTTATTCTTTTTTTCTCTCTTGGAATTTAGAATCATCCTTAAATCATTGACTTTGATTTCATGTTGTCTTAGGCTGAGTTCTCTAGAGAAGCAAAAGCTTTACAGTTTTTTATACGTACATGCATACATACATATGCCAAGCCAGCCAAGTGCTGTCGAATCCTATGTATTATATACATACAGGAAATGGTTCACTCAACTGTAGAGGCTGGGATGTCTCAAGTCAATGGATCGGAATAGAGACATTTCCCCATTCGTGTAGCTGCAGGAAGTGACAAACCAACCATCAAAATGTCAGAGAGCAGGGCTCTTGCTCACAGACTGTGAAGATCATGAATCCCAAGATCGGCAGACAAGCTGATAGCCCAAATCCCAAGACCAGAGGTCACAGGAACAGGAGACAGCTGCAGGATCTAGAGTGAGCAAAAAGCCAGAACATCTGCTTATATTCAGATGCAAAGGTAACTCCCAAAGGTAACACCCAAAGGTAATTCCCTTTCAACTGACTGGCTACTCACAGCAGATCCCGTCACAGGGGTGATCACACATGAATACTGGGCATCATGGCTCAGCCAAGTTGATACACAATGTTAACCATCATACATATAGCTACATGTTTGATTTCTACCATTATCATCTATCAACTGCATGACTCTTGATTGCTTACTTAAATTCTGAATCTATTTGTGATAAAGTTAATAACAACAACAACTACAGCATGATTGTTAGAGAATTTAAAGGAGAAAACATTAAAGGTTGTTAGTAAAATGCTTGACATATTTAAAACCCTTAATAATTGTTAGCTTACAACTATAATGCAAAAAAAAGAAAACCTTTTACCTGTATGCTCTGAGTCAGCACCATCATTCAACCCCAGCAACTAGAGCCCTGCCCAGAAATGATGCCTGACTATTGAGTGCCTTCTTCAAATTTTTGTAAGTCTCCCTTCTATGCCTGGGACCAAGTAAAGTTGACAGTGCCATCTGAAAAAGACTTGGAGTCTGGCTGTCAGTAGCACTAACCCTGAAATTTTCTAGATTTCTCTGTAATGCCTTAGAGTGGCCATTTTGTAGTGCAATACAGATTGGTTTCCCCTATCCCGCATCAGCTCCTCATTTCTCTCCTTCTGGGTGTTTCTTGGCCCACATATGAAGTTGATTAGCTAGTTAAAGGAACTCTTGGACTCATGACTATAAGATCTTGTAGCCGGGCCTCAGTTTTAGGAAGGTCTAACAGGTAGATCTCTTCCAAATCAAATGTTCAACTTTAGACCAATTACCAGCCAAAGGTAATGAGATTATACCACAAATGGCTTAGATCAACTATCAGTTATCATCTGGGGATAGGCAGGAACCTTGCCTCCCTCCTCCCACGCTACACAAACTGTCCAGAAAATTTGAGATTCTGTCACCTTTGAAAGAAGTGAGAAATGGCTATTGGGTCTGTATTAAAGACAATCTGTCACAGTTAGCAAAAAGAAAATGAACCCAAGAAAAAGTTGTGAAAACAAATAAACAAAAAAACAGTGAGCACAATATATTGACAAACTTATTTGCTGTCACAAATCTACTTTGTTGGTGTTTGCCTTACAAAAATGCATGAATGAATAAATAAAAAGAAGAATTATTTTATAAGGAAATATCAAGGGACTTATTAACCGGTAGCCACAGAGTGGAGTTTAGGAAAAGCTAACTTATCTCCCGAAGTGCTTCATTCTACAAGTCATAAATGCTTTGTCCAACACCAAACGTGAGCTGAGGGGAAATGCTCAGACTCAAACTGTGCTTTCTAAAGTTAAGTCAGTTCAACCTTATAAACAACCACTGCAGTTTATGCACCAGGAGCAGAGAATAAAAAGGGAGCTGAGAAGAACCTTACAGATTTGGAAGTGGAGGCTCTGGAAGGACAGGAGAGAGGGCTGAGGGAAGGGTATTCACACAAATCCTCAACTCTTCCCACTCCAATGAGGAAAACACCAAGAACTATGAAGGGAATGAGGAGTCAAAGGTGTCATTCTCTGGAATAAATGCGGCAGCTTATTGTACAGTGCGCTGAAGGATGTTTCCTAAGAATCAGAAGGAGAAACATTGTTCAACTAGAAACAGTTGCTATGCCAAGTATTTGTTTTGAAATAAATATCTAACACATTTGGGGCTCACTTTACCTTCTCCCTATCTTTTATGTCGATTACAATTCAAGGTCAGTAACTGAAATCTAGAAAGCAGAAAAGAAGTAAAATTTGGATGGAGACCCTGGGGAGGCAACTACATAAGGGATTCAGTAGAAACTGAATCTGTCTTCTTAACTGGCAGGAGAGCTCTCTTAGGACCTGGAAGAACCTACTGGAAGTTGAGACAAATAACAGTTCATTCTGTTATGACTTCTGGGAAGTGTATTTGATAAAGTGGTACTAGCTACAGGAGAGGCAAAATGTGTGTGTGTGTGTGTGTGTGTGTGTGTGTGTGTGTGTGTGTGTGTTTCCAAATGTAAAACAAGCTAAAATTATGCTGAAAAGCAACCTGACTCTTAGAGTATAAATGCTTATTCATGCTGAAAACAATTCCTATTGGGAAAAACAAAAAAAAAATTTCCATGTCTAGATCTTTGCAAGAATTTGACTGATAAAATGATGCAACTAAAGGTATCTTGGGCAATGAAAAGATAATTTAAAACATCTTCACAGGGCTAAATTTTCTATGAACCAAAATTAAAAGTAAAAGAAAAGAACTATTTGACTATGTGGGCAACATATTGTGAATACACATGGTACTTAAAACCCAAACCCAATCCGTTGCTGTTGAAATGATTCTGAACCACAATGAGCCTACAGGGCAGAGTGGAATATCCCCATAGACTTTGCTAGGAGTTCCTGGTAGATTTGAACTGCCTAGTTTTTGGTTAGCAGTTGAGACCTTAACCACTGTACCACCAGGGCTCCCTGTGATACTTGAATAGGATCAAATGGAAAAAGGAAAAGTGAGAAAACGAAGCAGATAAGAGAATAAATGATAAGTGAAAATGTTAGTTATCTAGAATAAAATAGTATAGACATATTTGAGATATTTTATTTTTTATTATGATTGAATGAAAATGTACATTCCCATATAAATTTGCATGCCCACCATATGCAGCTCCCACTGCTCTGTCTGCCTGGTAACAGCATGCTATTCCTCTCTGCTCCATACATGTCTCATCCTCCCTACAATCTCCTATCCCTTCCACTCAACCCACTCCCCTGCCTCCAGTAAGAGGTCATTCGGACGACATCCTATAGATGCACATGTGGTACAGTCACTCAACATTATGAAAGTAGTCAGTGACAAAAGGACAAATATTGTATAAGACCCCTATGATAAGAACTTAAAAACAGACTCATACATAGAAGAAAAGACTCTGACAGCTACAAAGGTGAGGAGGGAGGGAAAGTGAGGGAGGGCATTTAGATTAGAGATATTCTTATATTACTAATTTTAAGATTTATAATATACAGTTCAATCAAACCAAACCTACTGCCATCAAGTCCATTCCAACTCGTAGCTACCTTATAGGAAAAAGTAGAGCTGCCACATAGTTTCCAAGGAATGCTTAGTGGATTTGAACTGCTGACCTTTAGGTCTGCAGCCATAGCACTTAACCACTACACCCCTGGAATTTCCAATATACAAGTAAGATGTGGTAATTACAGTTTGCCATTAAAAATCTTTCTTCAGTATATATTCAATATGTGCTATGAAAGAAACACATACTTACTTCAAAGTTTCTGCTCAGTTTAGATAGAGAAGTTTCCGCTTTCAGACAAGAATAACTGCTTATACATATACAGGTGATTCAGATATTTGTACAACACATTATAAGACAGACATAAAATGTTAGAATTCTGAGCTAAATGCTCCCCTATGTGTCTGTTTGTCATACAGTGGGAGCTTCCATGTTGCTGGTATGCTGGACACTATGCCACCAGTATTCAGATTTCAGCAGGGACAGGTTTCAACTAAGCTTGCAGACTAAGACAGACTAGGAAGAAGGAACTGGCAATGTACTGCTGAAAAGAATTAGCCAGTGAAAACCTTACGAAAAGCAGCAGAATATTGAATATATCATGAACTGCCAAAGGGACAATCAAATCTATCCTGGAAGAAGTACAACCAGAATGCTCCTTAGAAGCCAGAATGGTGAGACTATGCCTTAACACACCCTGGACATGTGTCAGGAGGGGTCAGTCCGTGGGAGAAAGACATCCTGCTCGATAAAGTAGACTGTCAGTGAAAAACAGGAAGACCTCAAGGAGACAGACTGTCACAGCGGCTTGCAACAATGAGCATACAAATGATCGTACAGATGGCCCAGGGACAGGCAGTAAGTTCCCTGTGAGTCAGAGTCGACCACTGGCACCTAACAACAATCACAGTGTCACAAACTAGTGAAGGCGGAGCTGAGGAACTGGAACATCTAAGTATAAAGACAGAACATGTGTTTGAGCATGTGCTTGTATTTGTTCTGTTTTAAAGAGGGAGATGTAAAGGCAGGGAAAGGTGAGGCAGAAGGAAGCGCTGCAGAAATCTGTTCCATGGAAAGTAAGGGAGCTGAGAGGTCGGTGAAGCAGGAGGCGGGGGTCAACTTGACAGCATGCAACAACTTACGTGTTATGATACATTTTTATAGATGGAAAAAAATAAATACTGACAAAATTATTGTCCTTGAATGTCACTAGGTAGAGAAACAAATAAATTTACAGGTTCACCCCTTTTGGAAAAAAATAATAAAAATAATTGATCACCATTTAAGAAAGAAAGAACAAATATAACCAACTAAGCAATGTCTCAAAATTATTTTAAAAAATGCTCATTATTGAAACAATTACATACAAAGTTCCATTTCCAAATATATGATGGATTCTCAAATATTTTCTGTGAATTATAACAATCAAAATGTGAGATAAATTAATATTTAATCTCAAACATGTAGAAGAACTTTTAATAAAGTAAGGAATACTTTATTCTAAAAAAAAAAAACCATCTGAAAGCAGAACCTTGACAGAATACCCCTGCATTTGGCTTATGAAGGCTTGGATAATTTAAACTCTACTTTCTACAACTTCTGTACATTAAACAAGTCTTTGGGTAGCTTAAATGGTTAAGTCCTTGTCTACCAACCCAGAAGCTGGCAATCTCCATCCAAGTCTCCTTTTAAGAAAGACCGAGAGGTCTACTCCTAAAAGACCGCAGACACTGAAAATCCTACGGAGCAGTTCTACTGTGAAACCCATGTGGCCACCCTGAGTGAGAATTGGCTCGATAGCCTCTGGTTTGGTTCTAAGGTACCTTGGGGTCTGAGAACAAAGTGCTGGGCGCATTCATGTTTCAGAGTCGAAAGAAGTATCAAAGTATCCTTGGCCCCTCCAACTTCCAGACAAAGATTTTTTAAATTTTATTTATTTTGTCGTTAAGAATATATGCAGCAAAAGATAAACCAATTCCACAGTTTCCACATGTAAAATTCAGTGACCGCAATTACATCGAGTTGTGTTAACTATTGTCGCGATCCTTTGCTAAGTTGTTCCTCACCGTTGACATAACCTCTTTGCCCCATAAGGTTCCTACTAATCTTTTTAGTTGCTGTTGTCAATTTGATCCCATATAGATAGTTCTTAAAAGAACACAGATGCTCAAGGCTGAATTTTTTTTTTTTTTTTTTACTGTTTAAGCTGAACTGGGGTTTGGTTTTAAGAGGACTTTAGGGGATTGAAACTTTTGCCCTGAGATAGTGTTTAGTTAAAGTTTAAAGTTTAAACACTATCTCAGGGCAAAAGTTTCAAGGGTTCATCTAGGCTCAATGGCTCCAGAAAGTCTGGAGTTCACGATAATTTGAGATTCTGCTCTGCATTTTTCCTTTTTAGATCAGGATTCCTCTATAGCATTCTTGATCAAAATGTTTAGTAGTGCCAGCTGGGCACCATTCAGTTCTTTTGGTCTGATGGCAAAGGTGGAAGTTTTTCATAGAGGCAAGTAGCCACACATTCCATTTCCTCCTCTTAATTCCTGACTCTGTACTTCCTTCTCACTTAAGTTTAGTAGAGACCAGTTGTTGTACTTTGAATGGCTACTTGAAAGCTTTTAAGAACCAAAGTGCTATGCAATGAACTAGGAGGTAAAACACAAGCACTAAACACATTCTTAGGCCTAAGAACGGGAATGTCTCAAGAAACCATGACCCTAAATCTCCAAGCTAAGGAGCCACATCTTCTGAACCAAATCTGCTTCTGTATAAACAAACCAAGTCTTCTGTTTGCTTGCACAGAAGTAGCTTCAAGAGCTACATTTTTTTATTTTGGCATTAATTATCTTGAACCTAGGCTCTGAGAGAAAAAGGGAGGAAAATGCCCTTAAAAAGTTACAACCACAAGCCTAACCTTATATTAATTTGGAATTAAGAATCACACTATTTATGTGAGCTAGGTAAATTCAAGTTGAGAATTTAATTTTAGGTGGCTTCAAACTAGTTAGGTACCCAGGGAGTGAGCCAAACGAAGCCCTCTATGGAAGAATCTACCTTTATGCTGGTCTTGAAAGAATTTCTGACAAATAATGACCCAGAGGAATTAAAAAACTTGAAAACAAGTTACTACAAGGTAGAAGCAGCAGAAACAACAGACAGTAAACATTAAAATACTTGATATAGATTATTAAAATACAAAATTAAAACATTTTATAATAAATTAATATTATCTTGAAATAGTCTTCAAGAAATAAGACATTATAAAAAATAAAACAGGGTTATGATTCTAGTTCTGATGGAATAAGCATATTTAAACTTTTTCCAATGAATACAAACAACTATAAAACTAGGACAGAATGAGTGATCACTCTTCGCAAGAATATCTTTACTTGAAAGCAATGCAGCAATAAACTGGAGGTGTAACAGTTTAGCACAGAGAAAACTCTGTCTTGTGGACCAGAGACAGGAAAGCTAATGTTGAAAGAGTGTAAAGACTAACTTCTTTTATTTCCCTCTTTTCTTGGTCCTACTGTGCTGCACCCTTAGGCAGTTATTTTTCAGAGAAAGCAGCAGCAGGTATGACAAGTCTCAAAATCTAAAGCTCCAAGGAAAGGAAGCTTTATTCTCCATAGACTGTGGCTGTTTTCACTGGCTGAGTTTTCAGACCTAGACTCCCAGGCTTTTTTTCCAAGGTTCCTCTAGATTCAAACTGCCTATGTCTTTGTTGGCTTGTGCCACCCAGAGACACAGAAAACATAATGATATGGGTAGCTTAAAGGTAAAAAAAATAATAATCAAAAGAATGCTGTTAATGGCTGTGTTAATGAAATAAAGTAGATTTCAGAGAAAAGAAAATTCCTAAGAATAATGATGGACATCAAACAATGTAAAAAATGAAAACTAGTTCAGTTTACCAAGAAGACATAACAATTCTCAATGTGTATGAACCAAATACAAATCTTTGAAACGCACAAAGGAAACATCTATCATAAAATCTATAGCACTGAAAAGAAAAGTTGACATATCCACCATTATTGATGGAAACTTTAATGATCTCTGAGTAATAGAACTAGCTGACATGACAGTTAATAAGAATATAGGAGAATAAAACAACATCATCAAAACAACTTGATCTACTTGATATTTATAGACCTCTATTGACTTGACAGCAATGGGTTTGGTTTGGTGTTTGGGGGCTTGTTTGTGTGTTTTTTTATTCCAACAACAGTATACATTCTTCGCAAGCACACATGGGGTTTTCACCAACATAGATAATGTTCTGAATTACTTTTGAGTTGTCATGGGCTGCCGGGTAGATTTTGACTCCTAGTGACCCTGAAACTTCCCCCTAGGGTTTACCAAGCTGTAATCTTTGTGGAGGTAGACTGCTACATCTTTCTTCCATGGAGTGGCTGGTGGTTTTGAACTGCCAATCTTTTAGTTAGCAGCAAAGCACTTAACCAGTGTGTCACCAGGGAGTTTTGAATTATAGTGTACACACGAACAAGTTAATATTAATTGCAATCATACAAAGTATGTTCTCTGACCCTAATGCACTTACACTGGCAATTAGTTACAAAAAGATAGTGACCAATTCTCCAAATATTTTGAAACTAAAGCTCATGATTCAAAATAATTTATAAGCCAAAGAGAATGTCTCAAGAGACATTTGAAATTATTTTGAATTGTATGAAAATAAAAATGCAATATAAATTCTGCAGAAGACAGTCAAAGCAGCACTTAAAGAGAAACTCATTAAATGCTTAAGTTATAAAAAATATCTCAATCATCTAGGCTGCTTATTTAAGAAAATGGAAAAAAAACACAAATAAACCCAAATCAAACAGAAGTAAATCGTAATGAACAGAAATAAAAGAAATTAAAAATAAAGGGAAAAAGAGAGGAAAAAATAAACCTGATCTCTGAGACGACAATTAAATTGATAAACCTCTAGAAAAGCCTAAAGAAAGGCTATAAATTACCAACATGAGAGCAACAGAGGATTTCATTACAAAACCCTTGGATATTAAAAGGATAATAAAGAGTTATTCTAGATAAAATAGATTACCTGACTAATCTTAAACCTGTTAAAGAAATTGAATTTATACTACCAAAGCCCTCCCCAAAAAGAGAAATCTCCAGAACAGAAAGGTAAAATAAAGATAAAATGCATAACAATCCAAAAGAAGATAATAGAACTGTCAGTATTCAAGGTCCCTACTTCTGAATTATTGTGACCTTACTTCTCTGCTCTGGCTTGTGTCAAGTCTCCTGACACAGTTTATACACACTGTCTCAAATATGACTTCCCAGTCTCTCTTCAATCAGCACTGATAAAGCATTTGTTCTCACTGTCCCATTAGATGGTCTCTGTTAATTTCAGTGATGAACTGCACATTTCAGAATCCAAAGCCAATTACATGCCCTCATCTTACTTAACTTCATAGCAGCCTTTGAATATTACTTCCACCTTTTTTTGTTTTAAATTTTTGATTGTGGTTAAGTAAAAGTTTACAGTCCAAGTCAATTTGCTGTGTAAAAGCCTGAGCACCTACCTCTAGGCGAGTCTATCTGTTCTCCTCACCCTGTGACGGCAGTACGCCCTTCCTTCCAGTATCCATTCAAATGACACTAGTCCCTTCCTCTCCATCCTCTCTTCTCCCCTCTGAAAAGAAACCAGTGGATAGCCTTATATGTATATTAAACCGTAAGGTACACATGCCACCTGCATCACTCTGTGTCCTGTAGTCCAGTCCAATCTTGGTCTGAAGTGTTGGCTTCTGTACTGGTCTCAGCTCTGCACTACCAGTTAAGTCCAGGGATCATGTTCTCAGGGGACTCTCCAGGTTATTGGACCATCACCTCTGGTCTTTTAATAGAGGTCTTCATCTGCACACTCCTTTTTCTCAACTACCACCTTCTTGAAACATTTTCTTCACATGTCTTTTGGGACATTCCAGTTGTATGGTTTTCCTCCAAGGTCACTGACTGCTCCTCAGTTTCCTTGTGGAGTGATTGGTATCTCCCCACCTTCTTTATGTGGGACAATTCCAGGACTCTATCATTGAAACTCTCCTCCCACTCATCCATATTAATTCCCTCAATGATTTCATCCAGTCTCATGGCTTTCAATGTCTTCTAGATAGAAATGAATCCCTAATTTATATCCTGGACTGGACTTGTTTTCTGAATTCCAGTCTCATTTATCTAACTGCCCCCAGCCTCCTCCACCTAGGTATATAACAAACATCTCAAAAGTAACTTACTGAAAACTCAACTCCTAATCAGCCCTTACCCTTGCTTATTGCTGTGGTGTCTACACACTGATACATCTCAGTTTGTGGCAACCTCATTCTTCTAACTGTTTAAGCTACTATGCCTGGAAACATCATCAGTCCATTTTTAATCCCAGCTTTTGTATCCACTACATCAGTGCATCCCAGTTGATCTACTTTCAAATGGATTTCAAATCTCATCACCTTTTTCTACCAAGAGCATGACTGCTCTGCAACAAGCCTCTACCAGACATGGCCTGAATTAGCACAGTGCTTTCCTTACTCCCTGCCTTACTGTTGTTCTTGACACCTTATGCAGCTGCCAGTATGATCATTAGAAAATAGAGTCACTTATGTCATTTCTCTGTCCAGTAGAGTTTCACTAAAATAAAAACCTGTTCTTAAAGTGACCTACAATGTTCTACACAGTGTCTGTGAACAGGGGCTTTGTTCTTCTCCTTGGTCCCTCCTGTCCTTGAGAAGCCCTCATGGCGCAGTGGTTAAGAGCTATGTCTGCTAACCAAAAGGTCAATAGTTCAAGCCTCCCAGCAACTCCTTAGACAACCTATGATACAGTTCTGCTCTGTGACATCGGGTCACGATGAGTCAGAATCGACTCGACAACTCCTAATAACAATATAATATACATAATATTCATGGACGGTAAAAATGTTTAAAACAAACGAGCAAATAGGATGATCCTTATAAAAACTAGCGTGGTGGAAACCTCTGAGAGGAGAGGAGGAAGGTGACACAGTCGGGGGCAGGAGCATGCAAGGGACTTTTAAAGAACTGGCAGTTCTCTAGTTCTTTGCCACCAACGCCCGCCCCACAAATCAAACCCCTCACCGTCAAACTTATTCCGACTCGTAACCACAGCAGTGGATATAATATTACATAATATGCATACAATTTATTAGCTTTTTTTTTCAGCCAGAATATACAGTTACACACTCTTTGGTCTGCATGATACAGTTTATAGTCAAGCAAACGGAAAAATTGCAGAATGAAATAAATCCCTTCGTATGAAATGCCCAAATCAAATGACTCTGCTTGTCAAAACACTTCATTCCAATACAGGATATTGGGTTCCAATTTTTTTCACTCTAATGCTTCCCACTTCTGAATTCTTGACTCTTGGAAATGCCAGATATAATTATAATACTGTGTTGGGTTTGAGCGTGTGTAATTAAAAGGGCGCCACTGTAACATGGTACTGTGTAAAGTCTTCCAAAAACTGCTGGAAGTTGAGGACATAATTTTACAGTGCAAATTTGCTCCTACGAAGAAGGCTCTGTGTGGCAGATTTGAATGATATTAGAAGGCTTTCCTTCTAGCCCCCAAAGCATCTGTATGGCTTTCTAGGTTAGAAGTGAATTATAGTTGGGTACAGACGTCCAGAATCTGCTTCCAGCCTGTTGGCACTTCATTTTAGGAAATACTTCTCAGGCGTAAAACAGCCAGTTTTCAAAGCCAGTCATGCTGGGCCATTATTGCACTTTCTGAGCAGTTTAACAGATGTCAAACAAGCATTTAGGGCTATGTGGTAAAGAAATAAATCCTCGTCCAATCGATTAAAACATGAGCTTTACTAAGCAGCATGTCAAGAAAATTCACAGAAACAATCATAATCTCACCTACTATACACCCTTGCACGTTGCCTTTCGTGAACGACTGCTTGAATCAGCTATGTTTTCACACCCCAGCACTTTTTCCTTCTCAAGCTCCCTAACACTCTGCTCTACCACTCTGCGACCTAAGTTTCCCTCCTGGGATAAACAGGTAACATTCATAAATGTTTCTGTGCAGAAGAAAACAGAAGCAGGCTTGCTCGTTCAAAGATTTGCTTCTCCAGCTACACCTTATTAAAATATTTTCTTTGCAAGTTTGCATTTACTTAGAAAGAAGTGAATGTATCCTAAAATTTAAATGAATCACTATTTTATATAACAAGGCAGAAAATGGACTTTGACACTGATGGAGGCCGGTGAATTTTAGTCTTTTTGTGTGTAAGTGATGAAAATACCTCAGGGTGGTTTTGCAGTGAAAATGTAAGCAGCAGTGTTTTCATCGGGTACTACAGTAGTTACAGCGTTAGTTGAAAAGTCACGCTCTGTGCATTTAATGCAGCTTGGCAGAAACCCTGTTCCATCTAGGGAGGATACTATGTACAGAAATTTACATAGGGAAAAGAGCTTGTAGACCAACTACAGCTAGAGTTTAAAACATATGGCCTAACCTGGATCCAGTTTTCCATAAGCCTTCTGTGGGAATTACAGATACTTAAAGCCTAAAAAACCAAAACCAAACCCATTGCTGCCTGTGCAATTCCAACTTGTAGTGACCTTCCAGACCCTGTAGTGTTTCAAGGAGTGCTTGGTGGATTTGAACTGCCAACCTTTTGGTTAGTACCTGTAGCTCTTATCCACTATACCACCAGGGTCTCCGTTTAGAGCATAGCTTGAATAATTCCTACACAGACACCAGAATGGTTAAGCATTTGGCTGCTAAACGAAAGGTCAGCTGTTGAATTCTCCAGCTGATCTTATAACCCTTTAAGTCAACTCTGCTCTGTCCTATAAGGTCACTATGAGTTCGAATTGACTTGACAGCAACAGTTTGGTATACAGACATCCAGAAACATACGAAAGTATGTGTGCGTAATTTCTTTATTTTCTTCTAAATCATTCACCTTGACTTGAATTGAGATGAAGTCAGTCTGACTCAGAAATGAGCTTTGATCTCACGCTGGTAAGACCTGTAAGTTGTCCTTAAGCGCCCCTGAGACAGCTCCCACTCATACTCTACGTACTCAGCCCTACATACAATAGAGTGAAACCCCACCAAGTCCTCTGGCGTCTTCACCAGCAGCGCTATGTTGGACCCATCGTTGCAGCCGCTGTGTCAATCCATCTTGTTGAAGGCCTTCCTCTGTGTCATTGATCCTCTACTCTACCGACTAGGATGTCCTTCTCTAGGGACTGGTCCTGCCCAATATCATGTCCAGAGCACGTGAGAGTTGGCTCAACATCCTTGCTTCTAAGCAACATTCTAGTTGTTACTTCTTCCAGGACAGACTTGTTTGTTCTTCTGACAGTCTGTGGTATATTTATTATGCTTCACCAACACCAGAATTCAATGACATCAACTCAGCTTGAGTCCTTCTTATTCAATTGTCGAGCTTTCCCATACATATGAGGTGATTTAAAATAACATGGCTTGGGTCAGGCATACTGTAGTTCTCAGAGTGACATCTTTGCCTTTCTAACACTTGAAACAGGTATTTTGCAGCAGATTTTCCCAATGCAATATGATGTTTGATTTTTTGATTCTGTTTACATGGATGTTAATTATAATCCACACTATCAAATGCCTTTGCATAGTCCATAAAACACAAGTATGTGTCTGTCTGGTATTTCTCCACCTTCACCCCAGGACCCATCTGACATCAGCAATGATACCCCTGGTTCTATGTCCTCTTCTGAATCTGGTTTGAATTTCTGGCAATTTCTTGTCAAAGCTCTGCTGCAACCACTTTGGAAAGCAGTGCTGGGCAGCAGATTTCCCCAATGCAATGTGTGTTTTGATTTCGTGACGCTGTTTCCATGGACACTGGTTGTAGATCCATTTGAAATGAAATTCCTGACAGCTCTAATTTTTTCTCTGCTTATCTTGATGTTGATTACGATACAGTTGTGAGGACTTTTGTTTTCTTGATGTTGAGGTGTCATCCACACTGCAGACTGTGGTCTTTGATCTTCATCAGTAAATACTTGTTTCAGATTCCCTACAATTTCAGCAACGAAGTTTGTGTCATCTGCATACTGTATGTTGTCTATCAGTTTTCTCTCATTCCTGATGCCCTGAACTTCTTCATATAGTCCATCTTCCTGGATTATTTGCTTATCATACAGTTTCAATAAATATGCTGAAAAGACACAACCTTGATGCACACCCTTCTGTTTTAAAATGCCACCCTACCCTCTTGTTCATTCAAACAACTGTCTTTTGCTCTATGCATAGGTTCCTCATGAACACAGTTAACAAAACGAAACCCAGTGCTGTCGAGTCGATTCGGACTCATAGCAATTCTATAGGGCACAGTAAAACTGCTACATAGAGTTTCCAAGGAACACTTGGCCGACTCAGCCTGCTGATCTTTTGGTTAGCAGAAGTAGCACTTAACCACTATACCACCACAGTTTTAACACGGTTAAAATGTTCTCGAATCTCTGTTCTTCATGAAGTTACCCGTAGTTTGTTATAATCCACAAAATCAAATGCATTTTCGTGGTCAGTAAGACCCAAGTGTCTTCCCAGCATTGCCCACTTTTGGCTAGGATCCATGTGACATCAGCAATGATAGCCCTGGTTCTACGTCCTCCGCAGTTTGAATTTCTGGCAATCCTCTGTTGATGCACTGCTGCAATTGCTTTTGGATTATCTTTCACAAAATTTTACTGACGTGTCATATTAATGGTACTATTCGGTAAGTTCTGCCCTCTGTTACATTGCCTTTCTTTGGAATGCGCACAAATATGGATTTCTTTCAGTTGGTTGGCCAGATAGCTGTCTTCCAAATTTCTTAGCATAGAAGATTGGGTGCTTCCAGCACTGTGACTGTTTGTTGAAATGTTCCAGGTAATATTCCATCAATTCCTGAAGCCTGATTTTTTTTTTCCAATCCCTTTTGTACCATTAGCATGTTTCTTCCTTTAGTACCATCGATTCTCGATCACGTACTACCTCCTGAAATGGATGAACATCAACTATGTCTTCTGTTACGGTGTCTCTGTGTTATTCCTTCCATCTCATCTCTTTTGGATGCTTTCTGCATCTTTCAATATTTTGCCCATAGAATCCTTCAGTATTGCTACTTGAGGCTTAAGCTTTTCTTTCATTTCGTATTGAGAAATGCTGAATATGTTCTTCCCTTTAGGTTTTCTCAAATCCTGGTCTTTGTGTGTAAACCCTGGTAGCGTAGTGATTAACTGCTACAGCTTCTAACCAAAAGGTTGGCAGTTCAAGTCTGTCAGGTGCTCCTTGGAAACTCTGAGTGGCAAACAACTCAGCAGTCTTTGTGAAATCTTCTGTTTAGTTCTTTTACTCCATCATTTCTCATATTCACTTTTGTTGTTTTTGTTGTTAGGTTCCATCTAAGCAAGTTTCAGAATCTCTTCTAATATTCATTTTGGTATTTTCTTTTTTATTGTCTTTTTAATGAACTTTTGCTGTCTTCATGGATGATGACCTTGACATCATCCCACAGCTTATCCACAAAGGTAGGACTCTGTAAATATTTAAATATCAAAACTCCAAAACTTAAAATTTAGTAAGTACTGAATTTTATTATTTTACGTATATATGTTTTTTCAAGTAAATTTTATTGAAGTGAATACAAGGTCTGACAAACACATAATAAGAAGTGCTACGTTCCTCATTACTGAATAGCACGGTGGTCACTCGCCAGGTCCTCCTCCTGGGACGCAGTGCACCAGTGCCAATATCTGGCCCACCTCGAAAGCAATTTTTGGAACTCTTTTTCTGAATGGCCATCAGAGCTGTCGTCATATTACCCTTGATGTCCCCAATGTCACCCAGATGTCTTCCTTTCCATATTTTCCTTATCTTGAGGTAAAGAAAAAAGTCACTGAGACCAGACCAGGTGCATGGGGAGAGGGTTCCAACACAGTGACTTGTTTACCGGCTAAAAGCTCCCTCACAATTAAGTTCTCGAACTTGCCACCACGCCACTGTGTGCAATGGCTGTTCCAGAAAGAGTTAGGAAAATTGCTGTGAAGGGGAGACTAGGCACTGGCATTGGTTCAGCTTCTCAAGGGGAGTACTTACAAGCTGGTCCTAGTAATATTCAGCCACGTGGTATGTAGCACTTAGAACAATTAAGTTCTCAGACTTAATTGTCAAACCTCATATATACATACAGTTCAGATATCATTGTTGTACAGCTTAATGAATTTTCACAAAACAGATAGATCTATGCTCCCTGCACTTGCTTTCAAAAAGAGAATATTGCCACATCCCAGAAGTTGCTCTTACTTCCCTTTATATGGGGGATGGAAGCCACTGTCATCACTTTTAATACTGATTATGCCCGTCTTTGAATTTTATGAGTTGAACCATTTAGTGTGTGTTCTTCAATTTCCTTGGTTTCTACTCAACACTGTGTTTGTGAGATTTATTCATGCTGTGACACACACTTCAATTTTGTTCATTTACATTTTTAGTATAAAATATGATTTTAAGGCACAATGAATCATAACTATACAAACTGTGCTAAAAGCTCTGTAACTGGTGTAGTACTACACTGAGGGGTACTGGCTCCCTCCTGGTGCAGTGGTTAAGAGTGGGTGGCTATGAACCAGAAGGTCAGTGGTTTAAACTCACCTGTTGTACCACGGGAGAATGATGTGGCAGTTTGCTGCCGTAAAGATTACAGCCTTGGAAGCACTGTGGGGCAGTTCTTCTCTGTCCTGTAGGGTCACTAGTAGTCAGAATCAACTGAAAGACTGTGAGTTTGGCTTTTCTGATTTGGCTCAAGCCGCTTAGTCTAACAAGGCATTTGACTTCGGATCAAGAGTTGGAGAAAAATTAGTGCAGAAGGTCTCTTTAACTCTTCCAGTCTGTGTAGAGAAGGGTCCACTTGCTCCTTAGCAGTGGCATGTCTTGGTTTTGCCCTGACCCTGGGCACTTGGTGCAACTCAGCAGTTTCTATTAACCCATATTGATCCAAAAACTGTCCTTAAGCACAGTTATGTGCTAAGTGAAGGATGAATTTGATTTGTGTTTTTGAGATGGTATCATGGCTATTGGTGAGCTTCCTTTGCAGATGTTATCAGTGACATTAATAAAGTCATACTAGACTGGGACCTATTCCTAGTCTCTTCTGAGTGGTGTCTTACAAAAGAGAAGGAGGGACATAAAGATTGTCCCCGGACCATTGGATCAGGGCTTCCCAATCTTATGTCATCCGAATATTATTGTCTGTTTGACTTATGCCATGTTGCTGTTGTTAGGTGCCACACAGTTGGTTCTAATTCATAGTGATCCTACGCACAACAGGATGAAACGCTACTCAGTCCTGTGCCATGCTCACAATCTCTACTATGTTTGAGCCTGTTGTTATAACCAGTGTGTTCATCCATCTCATTGAGGGTCTTGCCCTTTTTTGTTGACCCTGTACTAACCACGATGTATTTCTCCAGGGACTGGTCTTTCTTGATAATGTGTCCACAGTGTGTAAGACAGTCTTGCCATCTTTGCTTCCAAAGAGGATTCTGGCTGTACTTCCTCCAAGGCAGATTGTTGGTACTTCTGCACTCTGTGGTATATTATATTCTTCACCAACTCCATAGTTCAAATGTATTAATTCTTCTTCTGTCATTTTTATTCATTGTCCAGCTTCTGCATGCATAAGAGGTGGTTGAAAACACCAAGGCTTGAATTTCAAGGTGATGTCTTTGCTTTTCAGCATTTTAAAATGATCTTTTACAGCATGTTTGCCTAATGCAAATCCAGAAAAATTATCTAGAAGTGGAGTGTCAGATGTTTAGATAGGGGAGCAATTCCAGTGCTTGCGGTAGGCTCCGTTTTCTGTAGCTACACCGCTGGGCTACACTGGGTTAAAAGAAGCTGTTAAGTGGTGCCATAGGCCTAGGGCTATGCAGTACCTGCCATACCATAGTTACAACGCTGTACAGCAAACCCCTGTATCAGGCTATGGACAACACAAGTTTAGCATACCCTGTTTGCTGGCTAGTCTAATAATGCTATTGCCCTTTCCCAGCTTACTCTGTAGGAATTGAAAAGCCCAGATCCTTTTATTCCCAGACTTTCTTAGCACTAGCGATGGCCATACAACTCAGCTCTGGCTAATGAAATTTAAAAAGGAGTTTAACAGGGAGTTTCCTAGGGGACTTCTGGGACTGGCCAATGATATTTTACAGTGCGTTTGCTGGAAGGATTTCTGGGAAAGTCTCTGCTTTCTTATTAAAGGTTGTCCATACATCCAAGGCAGAAGAAATTGGAATTCAGGCTAAGTTATATTTCTTTAAAGCTAATCTGATATCACAAAATACAGATAGATACCTACCCAGGAGTACTGCATGGGTATTTAGAATCTTCTCTACAACGTGACGTCTTATTAAGCACTTATATTTTTATGTTTATGATGAGACTGTGTGCTCTGTTGAGCTGCTTTATGGAATATGTTACTAAAGGCTGTCTTTAATTTCATGGTTTATAACATAAAGTGCAGATAAGCTGAAGAATCACTAGGCAAATATATGTTCAATTTCCTGTTTGGCCTCCTTGAAGAAGCATTGATTTTATACAAACAAGGGGCTAATTAATCATTTGTTTCTACTCCCTTTACATTTTTATAGCAGGAAATGGAAGGCATTTGGGGCTTAAGAGAAATTTCACGGCATTCGTGAAAGCTGGAAAAATCTCTGGATACTCAAATAGCGTGCTTCTGATCTGTCTAGACTGCTTTAATGGACCTCATTCACTTAAACTAAGAATCACATGGTGGTATAAAAATGATGACAAGTATTTCCCAGGAAAGCCAAAAATGAATATTTATGACTATTTATTTTTCTCATAAGCCACTGACTATAAACAGGAGGAACACGTCAAAGAGCCTTGATCTAATCTTTTTTAAACATACATTTCCACTTTGATTAAATTTGTTGTGTTGAATACTTTTAGATAAATAGGAAAAAGAAAGATCATATGTAAAGAAATATATAAAAACATACTCATTTTCCGACTGATGAATAATAATATCATTGAGACCAGCACGCACATACACAGTGCTACTTGTTGGCCACAGTCAGGCATCGGGTAAGAAGAAGGCGTTTGGGTGACATGTAAGTTAGTCTCCAGAGAGCTTTGGCACCTGAACAAGAGTCATATTTTTAGAGGCACAAATTTGTTTTCAACAAAAAAATCAAATGTCTTCTGCACAGATAGAGTTTACTGAACACCAGAAGCGTGTCCCTTTAGACTTACATTTCCTGGAAAATAAATACATCTTTTGTAACCCCTCTATGAATAATCAAATACCTTCTCATAAACGGTAGACTTTAGAATGTTCAGAATTTCAACCAGGATAAACAGGTATATATTTGGATGTCTGTCTTGGTTTATGTGTTCCCACACTGCATTCCATAAACCAACCCCTTAACAAGGCTTCTGAAACTCTCTTCTGCCTCCTATTGCCAATATTTCATGAAGGGAAGGAAAAGGGACTGTCTTCCTAGAAGCAATCTAATTAAGGTGTTTTGGCGTTGAGACTATCTACCACAGACTATTTTAGAAAGTAGAGCATATATTCACTAAGGATTTTTCCCAAATATGCAAAATTTTGTTAGAAGAAGGAAAATAAGTTTGTATTTTATCAGAGAGATTCCAGGTATTTTTTGCTAGGGTAAAGCTATTCTAGTTAGTGTTTTTGTGTTGAGACCATCTACCACTGGCTACTTTTGACAGCAAAACCTACACTCTCTAAAGATTCTCCCCAAATAAGCAGCATTCTATTGGAAGGAGAAGAAAAATATGTGTTATTTTTATCAGAGGGATTCTAGATATTTCTTGTTAAAGGAAAGAGTTTAAGAAGACTTTGATGATTATGAACCAAGGTGAGAAAGAATACTTCGACATTCCAATAGAGGGAGAAAGTAGAGGTGAAAACCAAGTGTGTATGTGTGTGTGGGCAGTGGGGTGGTCAGCCCAAGGAGTCTGACTTCTGGATGTTTATGCATCTAGTTTCATTCAGAATCTTATTTTTTTATTCCTTCAGAAATAAACATAGTCACATCCATCGCTTTAGGTGAAAAGCTTCAGATGAAAATCTTTACCACAACCACCCCTGACCAGACACATACACAACTCAAGAGAACAAAGAGAAGGTTCACCAGGATTCTTTTCTGGGACATGGGAAGTGCAGTAGCAGGTATGCAGAGGGCCACTGAAGTGACCTTGGCATCTTCCAGTTACAGACTCTATCTATAAGGTTCTTCCACTTGTCATGGGCTGAGTGAGATGGAAGCCACCACAGATAACCAACTAAGACTCGTAAACATTTAAATACTATTTATTGTTTAAAGAATAGTATACAAAAGTAGTCATAATTTGTAAGCTTCTTATTTCTAGAAATTTAGACAAATAGCTATAGTGCTTAGTCTTCCTTTGGGTTTTGGTTTGTCAACCTGAGTTTCACAGCTTGGTTTGCCTTTTAGGGAGTTCACCTACAGTCTGGTGTCAATCATTAGGTGGCTTACAGTGCCTGGTCAGATCATCTCTCCCTGAATAGAGTATGAACCATGCAAACAAAAGTTCTGAATGAATGATTAGAAGTTATTTCCTATTCAAGCATGCTAGCCGCCAAGTACTGTCGAGTCACAATTGTACAAAACCGAGAATTTTCCCTGCAAAAGCACAATGTGGTTGTTTTTTTATATGCATTTGACTTCTTTAAGTCACCACCACTATAAAATTATTTAAAATGTATTCATCTATTTAAAGTGTTTATTAATCTCAGCACTATGCAAGAATATCTTGAAAATGATAGTGAATTATAACTGATATTTGTACAACTGCTGAATGGCAACTCTGCTGTCAGTGTTAGGAAGAGATACCAGCTTGGTTTTACTAGGATGAGTCTTGAATCTTGTTTGTTTGTTTTGTGCAAGAGTTTTGGAAATGTGTCAGTTGGGTAATTGGTGTTGTTGTTAGGTGCCCTTGCATTAGTTCTAACTCTTAGTGACCCTGTGTACAACAGAACAGTATACTGCCCGGTCCTGCACCACTGTTTGTTGTCACACTTGAGACCATTCTTACAGCCGCTGTGTCAGTCTATCTTGTTGAGGGTCTTCCTAGTTTTGCTGACACTCTACCAAGCATGATGTCTGATCCCTGCTGACAACACGTCCAAAGTATGTAAGATGTAGTCTCACCATGCTTAACTCGAAGGAGCACTCTGGGTGCACTTTTTGTAAAGCAGATCTGTTCATTCTTTTGGTAGTCTCATGTTATAGTCAATATTCTTCTCCAGTACCACAATGCAAAGGCGTCAATTCTTCTTTCTTTCTTATTCATTGTCCAGCTTTCACATGCGTATGATGCAATTGAAAACATCATGGCTTAGGTCAGGAACCTTTGCTTTTCAACACTTTAAAGAGATCTTTTGCAGCATATTTACCCAGTGCAGTACATCTTTTGACTTCTTGACTGCTGTTTCCAAAGGTGTTGATTGTGGATTCCAGTAAAATGAAATCCCTGACTACCTTAGTCTTTTCTCAGTTTATCACAGTGTTGCTTACTGGTCTAGTGGTGAGGAGTTTTGTTTTCCTGACGTTGAGGTTCAATTCATATTGAAGGCTGTCATCTGTGATCTTCATCAGTGTTTCAAATTCTCTTCACTTCCGGCAAGCAAGGTTGTGTCATCCGTGTAACGCTGAGTCTTGCCCCAATCCTGATGCCCTGTTCTGTGTCGTATAGTTCAGCTTCTCCGACCCTTTCCTCAACATACACATTGAAAAGGTATGGTGAAAGGATACATCCCTGACACATATCTTTGCCGACTTTAAGCCACACCAAGTCTCCTTGTTCTGTTTGAACAACTGCCTCTTGACTCACATACAGATATCTCTTAAACACAGTGAAGTGTTCTGAAATTCCCATTCTCCCCAATGTTAGCCATAATTTGTTGTGCTCCACACTGTTAAATGCCTTTGCACAGTCAATAAAACACAAGTAAATCTGTTTTAGCTGAGATCCATCTCACATCAGCAATGACATCCCTGGTTCCACGTCCTCTTCTGAATCTGGCCTGAATTTATGACAATTCCCTGTCAGTATAGTGCCACAGCCACTTTTGAATGATCTTGAGCAGAATTTTGCTTGCTTGTGACATTAACGATATTTTTGATAATTTCTGCATTCAGTTGGACTACTTCTCTTGGTAATAGGTGTAATGATGGATCTCTTTCAGTTGGTTAGGCAGGTAGCTGTCTTCCAAATTTCCTGGTGTAGATAAGTGAGCACGTCCGCCCTGCATCCATTTGTTGAATCATCTCAATTAATATTCCATCAATTCTTGGAGACTTGTTTTTTACTAATACCTTTGGTGCAGCCTGGACTTCTTTAGTATCATTGCTTCCTGATCATATACTTCCTCTTGAAATGGCTGAGTGTTGACCAAATCTTTTTGTTATAATGGCTTTGTGTGTTCCTTCTATTTTGTTGTTTCCTGCGTTGTTTGCTATCTTCCCTGGAGAATCCTTCACTGTTGCAACTGAAGGCTTGAATTTTTTCTTCAGTTCTTTCAGCTTAAGAAAAGCAGAGTGTGTTCTCCTTTTTGGTTGGTTTTCTGTCTCCAGCCGTCATTTCTGTCTTTTCAGTAGTTTGCTTTGTCTTCCTGAGCTGTCCTTTGAACTCTTCTGTTCAGCTTTTTTGCTTCATCATTTCTTAGCTACTTAACGTTCAAGAGTAGGTTTCAGAGAGTCGAAGTACCACCTTGAGTGAATCCCTCCTGAGTTTGGAGACCATCACAGGAATAGATTCGATGACTGAAGAGAAGGTGAGCTATGGAATGACATCAGGACATAGTACATGAAGAAAGCAAGAGGTCTTTAAAAAGACAGAAACGGTCAAACTGGGTGTCAGAAGAGACTCTGAAACATTAATACGAGAACAGCTAATTCAGTTTGTGAACTCATCCTAGAAAAAGTGCTACATAATTCCTTACTGAATATCACTCCAGTCACCTTCCAAGGGAAGCTATGCACTGGCAACAATGTTTAGTCCACCCTTCAAAGCAATTTTGGAACTCCTTCTGGATTGGCCACCAGAGCTGTTGTCATATTACCCTTGATGTTCTGAATGTCATCAAAATGTCTTCCTTTCAATAATTCCTTTATTTTCACGTAAAGAAAAAAGGCATTGGGAGCCAGATTAGATGAGTAGGGAGGGTATTCCAATACAGTTATTTGTTTGCTGGCTAAAAACTCCTTCACAGACAGCTGTACAATTAAGTTCACAAACTTGCCCCATGTCACCATGTGCAATAGCCATTCCAGAAGGAGTTCCAAAATTGCTTTGAAAGGCAGACTAGGTAGTACTTCAAAATGCTCCCAAGAAGGGACTCAGTTTCCACTCTCATTTGTCACATGAGATCATGACCTAACTATCATTTAGGTCAAGAACAGAATATTTCGGTGAAAAAGATCCAACACGTTTAAATTTAGTATTATGTCTCTATGACCAGCAGATTAAATCACCATGGACAAAAAATCTAATGAAGAGTCTTGTGTTTAGAAATTCCATTTGTGCTTTTCCTTCTACATGCCTGAAAGGGTTTTCAAACCCAGTTGATTGGGAGTGTCCCCAGTAAAGGCACGAATCACATAAGAGGGAACAGGTTGTGTAGACTGAAAATAAATATAGCCAATGTCAAATCCATTTGTCACTTGCCAGCTGTGTGCTGTGCTCGGCAAATCCCGTAAACCCATCCAGACTTGTTCTTTTCCAATATTCATCCCGGTAATTGATATCTGAGCCATGAAACATCTGAATGGTTTTCGTCTGGCAGATCAAAATGCAAGTGTGATGCTAATGATCAGTTACTGTCATGCAGTGTCAGTTTTTATTTATTTTAACCATTAGTAGTTTTCTGATTCTTCTTCTTGAAATTTGGATGTATCCTTTAGCTTTCTTCCTCTCCATCACTCTGATTTGCCCCAGCTTAGGAATTTGGTATGGTGTGTTAAAACCAAATATAATTGGTCTGGTCTTTTAGAGGATATGTTTTTGTGACATTCTGTCTGGAGAAAAGAACATTGAATCCACATGTGTTGTTCGCTGTCGTTGCCACTGACATCCAGAAGTCAACATCTGGTCTGTTTTTAGTTCGTTTTTTTTTTTCTTTTCCATTTTTCTTTCTTATTTGTTTTAATGCAGCTTTCTTATTTATGTAAATGTATCCCAGATGCCAAGGCTATATAAATTCTCAACTTTTCTCCCAGGCTTTATTTTATATTGTTGACGGGCCCACGAATGACTTAAGTCACTGTCCGTTGTGATAGGAAGGATGGAACTCCTGTTTTATGTTCTCCAGGGTTTTCTAAAGATGAGTTAGGTGTTCATAAGTAAAATGTTTTCAGATTGAATTTTATGTTTTTCTTGTTAAAGGGTTATTTTGAAAAACAATGGGAAAAAGCTGGTTTAATCTATCAGAATAACAATATCCGCTTCATCTTGGCTCAAGACAAGTTGACTTGATCGTACAAAGGCCAAGGGACTCATTTGGTCAGTGCTGGCCACACTCACCTTCTTCATTCTGATTTAGCATTCATAGTAGTGTGTAGGGCTCTGGTGATGTCCCTTTGAGTTTTAGTAATAAGAAATAAAGACGCGTATGAAGACTTAACTTGGAGTGACTCACAGATTCAATATTGATCACCTTCTGTAATGAAATGGCCCAACTCTTAGAAAAAAAATGAAAAAAGATTAGAAATTCTAACCAGGCTAAGTTTCCACCATAACCAAACTAGACTTCTCAGTTGAACTTTAATCCGTGTGGACTTTTAAAATATCAGCCAGTTTAATTTTACAACTGGAAAGTACCAAGATCACCCTGAAAAAATCATTGACAATTTTGTCTTAAAAATAAAAATCATTAAGTAAATATTTACTGCTCTAGAGAAAAACCTAAGACATAAATATCCATGCCCAATAATTAGCTAACCTCCTCCCAATGCCAAAAATGAGTTAGAAAAGGACACCACAACTTTCATCCACAATTTGACAGTCATATGAAATACTGTGGCAAATTTCAGTTGTCAAACACTTTGCATCTTTGGTTTTAAATATTTAATGGATCTAAATTAAATCTTTTAATACAGAACACTTTTAAAATAATTTCTCTTAGCATTTTCATTCACTGTGACTAATGATTGAGAAAACGTATTTTCCTACAAATATTATTGAAAGCTGATATTTGGCTTCTTTACCTCAAAAATGAGCTGACTGTTCATACTTCCTTCTTACCTTCTCCCAGTAAGAACACTGTACGCAAGAAGATACAAATGGGGATATAAGTTGGTTGTAGAATGTTCATACTTCAAGTTCATGTGTAATCTTTTAAAATATTATTAATACTAGTATCTCTAGAGGTCATTTTCATTTATGACACTGAATCATATATACAGCATTATGAAATTGATGACTGGTATTCTAATCCATGATCTTGGACACATCATAGAGCTTGTGTGTATTGCTGATTGCCCCAATTGGTAAATTTTACATTTGGAGGAAAAATAAGTGATGAGAGAAATATGCTTCGATGATAAACATAGAGTTTTTCTCAGAAAATTAAATGTAGAACATTATCCATAAACTGCTTATAGGATATCTCCATGTATGACATCAGCTTCCTAACTACCATACAGTAAGCTATAGCTTTGATCCATTACAAGGAATGACCCCCTCAGTACGTGTGAGGTTGAATATCTTTCTATAAGATTGAATGGCAAGACTGTCAGTAAAGGCCGGTGACATTCCACTCTCTTTATCTTGCCTGTGGAGTTGGGGAAGCTTCACATCATAGCAAGCAGCTAGTAAGTTGCCTTTGCTGTCACTGAATGGATCCTGACTCATGGCAACTGTGTGTGTGCAGAGCAGAGGTGCTCCTTTGGCATTTCAAGGTTGAAAAGTTTCAGAGGCAAACTGCCAGGCCTGTCTTCTGAGGCACTCCAGAGAGGGTTCAAACCGTGAACCTTTGGGCTAGCGATTGAGTGGGGACAGCTAGCAAGTTAGGCACTAAAAATCCAAACTTGCAGATGATGTCAACTGCGATGACAATAGCAAGGACCTTAGTGATAGAGGACAAGTACAGCCCTGAATGACCAAGGACCCTTTGCTGGAGGCGCAGTGGTTAAGAGTTTGGCTGCAGACAGAAAGGTCAGCAGTTCAAATCTATCAGCCTTTTCTTGGAAACCCAACAGGGCAGTTCTACTCTGTTGTACAGAGTCACTGTGAGTCAGAATTGAGTCTACAGCAAGTGATTCCCGCCCCCATTTTTGTGTATATTTTGCTTTAACAGACAAACTCTCACCAGCAAATCCAGACTGGCTACTCCAGTCACATTTCCAGTGTATGATCAGAAATACTGCACTCTTCAAACTGGATTTGCGTTTCTTTTCCCTTTCTACATCAGAACACCAGTGATGACAGTTAAGAAAAAGTAAAAGCATAACCTTGGGATTTTTCTTGTCTGTCTGCACAAACCTGCTTTCAGCCTGATGAGCTTTTCTTCCAGCTGGGCTCTGAGGGCCCAGGCCAGCCAGTGTAGCCACACAAACTCCTCCTTTGATGCCTATTTTTGAATTAGAGATTGTCACGTCAAGAAGGAACCTTTTGATCATTTTGTCCAGCTCCTTTATTTGTAAGATGATGAAACAAGACCAGAGAGGTGATGTAACCTGGTCAAGCAGCAACCAGAAAGCAGTAGGGTTTAATTTAGAGTTGGGGGCTTTCATTCTTCAGTATTGATCCATGGGGTTAGACAGCTTCCATTCTTTGGCATTTTAAATATTTATTATATAGATGTTGTTTAAAAATGACTGCTATTTTTCCTCCTAACAGGGTAATTTAAATATGGCTTGCTGTGGATGTCCATGAGGTTCATATTGCTCATGACATCAGATCCTCATAAGGCTGCAGCCCCTTCTCTTCCTGGGTGAGGATGGAGTGCCAAATTGCCTATTGCTCCCGAAGTATACGAAAGCTAAAAATGACAGGTCTTTATTTTTGTTTGTCTCCCAGCGGCTAGGATATATAGGTCTGTGTGAAGCCATACTACTCACAGAGACTCTGCAAGTTGGAATAGACTTGATGGCAGTGGGTTTTTTGTTGTTGTTGGTGGTGTGGAGCCCTAGTGGCACCGCAGCTGAGAACTATGGTGAGTTACAAAGGTGTGGCAGTTCAAATCTACCAGCCATGTCTTGGAAACCCTTTGGGGCCATTCGACCCTGGAATTGGCTCAAAGGCAGTGAGTCTGGTCTATGTGTATATATATATATATATATGTGTGTGTGTGTGTGTGTGTGTGTGTGTGTATTTAGTGTCTGACTGACAACACCCAAGTTCTATGCCATATGTGTGTAACCTTGCCATTGGTGGTCAAGCACTGACACTGATAGTCACAATCCACTCTGTGACAAGTGATGCAAGGCACAGGGACAAAGGAAATTTTGTCTTGATGCAGGTAGCAGAAACAACAGGTTCCAGGACAACAGTGATGGTGGTGCCAGCAGCAAGCAATACCCGGGAAGGGCAGGGCCAGCCTCCGGTGTCCCGCAGCGGTGGCCATCATGCCAGTCACAAGGGCTCCCGACAAGTAACTTGAGTTGTGTTTGGAGCGCTCAGCCTGTCTGGGTTCGTGCCTGTTTTCTAAGCCTAAAATCCCAGCCTTTGGGGAAATTCTGTGACGACCCAACAGCCTTTTGAAGAGACTGTTTGTTCTTGGATGTAATTCATCCAGAGTTAGTTCTGATTGTTTCTGATGAAACATGGTTTGAACAAAGGAAGTAGGCGCAGCAGTTCTCTGGTTCTAGGTAATAACTAACGAATATGTTTGCTGTGGCCTAGAGTTCATAAGCAGGGAGACGGATCCAGGGCCAGGTCATTGCTATAACTGCCAGTAAGTTCTTGCTTCCCGTTCTAGCCTCTCTAGAATTTTCCCTACACAATCTGCAAAACATTATAGGTAAAATATGTTTCTGCATCTGACCTTTCTTTCAGGTAGTGGGCCCAGGTTTTCCTTCTTTGATGAATTTTCCAAGGTCTTGCTACACAACTATATGAGTGTAAAAATGCAAAGGCAGTTATACATTTTCGTTATATTAATGAAAGTTCCCCCCCAGCCCGTTTTTCTTTCTAAATGGCAAAAGTACTGGGCAGAAATCTGGAGAAGACTGGGCCAAGTCTTGTTCTTTTTCCCAACAGAGTTGCTACCCTACTAAGTTACTTTCTCTTTCTGAACCTTAGTTTCTCATCTACAAAATGTAATAATGGGGTTGAAAGAGGGGGAACTCTAAAGGAGAAGCTTCAAAGTCCTATTCTACAAGAAAAGGAAAGAGCATGAAAAGATGTTTCCTGTTCTTTTCAGCACCCCCAGAATACATAGCAACTTGATTTCCATCTTCCAAGCTTTACACAACCATAAAATTCACCCTGTTACCTGGAGAACTCAAATATATGCAATGCCAAGGTTTTAAAGAATTCCATTCATTAAAATAAAGGCAGGAGTCAGGTAGGGTGACATTTTTATTAAGCACTGGTAAATTTCCAACATCTGTAGAGCATTAAGAATCAATCAGTAGGATTATTTCAGTTCACTCCGGAAGCCAGAAATCCCTGAGTCATCTTAGTGTTTTATGGGTCCTACAAAATCATCAAAGAGAATTTCAAAGGTGTTTGCAGTCAGAACCACACCTCTTTCTTCCTTGGTATGGAAAAACCACGTAAAACAGACTCTTTATGAAGCCAGCATTACAAGTAAGGGACACACAGTTTATTTTTAGAGCCTGGGTTGCCATTTAGCTGGAATCTGAGACTTTTCAGTTTGACTCAAACACACAAAACGCACCTTTTTGATCATTTATAGAGCAGATCTCCCTGTGCACCCAACACAGAATACAAAACATAAAGCCTCTAATAATAGAGACACACTTAATCAATTGTTGATGGGTGATTTCTCTTTCCATGTGATTCATTTGTCCTCAGTGGTATCTCCTTAATGAGGGCTTAAATCTTCAGGAATAACTAGATGTGCTCTGCCCTGGCTGACACTGCTCTATTCAGCTGTTGAAGTTTATGTTGGACTCTTTTCCTACCTATTCAATGTCTCAGTGAGAATGATCCGTGGACTTTCAGCTGCTTGTCCCCCCTCCCTGGCCGACAGTGCTGCTGCATGAGTCCTTCCCTTGTTGGAAGCGGATGCTGAGCTAATGAAGAA
Organism: Heterohyrax brucei; assembly: GCA_028571685.1. Lineage (NCBI taxonomy): Eukaryota > Metazoa > Chordata > Mammalia > Hyracoidea > Procaviidae > Heterohyrax > Heterohyrax brucei. The sequence continues at coordinate 66,933,476 of CM053163.1, read as the reverse complement.
CTGCTGGCAGGGAGCTACGATTAGGAAATTGAAGCTCAGGAGTATTAGCAGGAGGCCGTTGAGTTCTTTGTTACCTTGGAGTATTTTTAGAAGGTGTGAGGTGCTTGTTGCTGCTAATCAACAGCAAGAGAAGCAATGGGTGAAGGCTAGACTTCCATGGAATAAAGTGGGTATAGAGTTGGACAGGCTGTCTCCCTAGTCACTCTTTCTCTTATAGCTGGACTTGTCAATATTTTTTTTTAAATAGGGGAAAGATACATCCATTAAACTTTTCAAACTAAGAACTAGAGTGACTGGCCCTTGGGAGAGGTAGTTTACTGACTTAAATTCTTGTTAAGGTCTATGTGGCTGACACCAGATTATTACCTGATATGTTTCTTCACATAAGGATACGAGGAAGTCAACCTACAGACAACAGAACTGTAAAATATAAAATCTTAGGAGTGAGATGGAAGGCATAAAAAATCTATGAAAAAAAGTGGTACACTGAAGTATGTAGAAGGGAGTTGACCTGAGACTGAGCAACTAGATTTACAGGGATGGAGAGATAATGTTTGTTTTTGTGAGGACTTTTTCATCATTCTTGGCTTGATAGTCAAAGAATACATGAGGTAGACATTGGCAATAGAAATCCCAGTAGAACTTTTTATTTATTGTCTGTCTTTACCACTGGCACGTGTACTCGCTGATGGCCGGGCATCTGATTATTTTATTCACCACTGAATCCCCAGTCCTGGAAAAGTAACTAGTACGTGGTAAGATTCAATACAAGTTTGTAAAAGGGAGGGAGGGAAGGAGGGAAAGAGGGGAGGAGGGAAGGGGGAGCCCTGATGGGTCCACCCGGTGGAGGGATGTCTTCAGTGTGTGTTTACAGAAGTCCAGTAAGCTGCCTTGAAGACGTCCGTCTGCAGTATGTGGCAATGGCTTCACAATACCCCAAGGGAGTGCAATTGAAAGACAGCTGAAGCAATAGCCCCTTGACAAACACAGTTTATCCCTCTGTGTTCACTGTCCCCAAAGCAACTGCCCAGCTTCTGGCTAGCAGCCAAGCTTTTAACCGCTGTGCCAGCGTGTTCACAGGGCAGTCTAAACCTGAGAGGAGATGACGTCTTCAAAGAAGGAATGGCAGGGCCCACCTACGAGGCGGTAGGCACGGCAGAGACTGAGGAAAGAGGCAAGAACAGAACAAAATCTAATGGGACCTGGGAGAGGAATAAAAGTACAGGGGAGTGAAAAAGCCTTACCTGCTTTAAATCTAGCCCTGATGTTTCCAGTTCTGAGTGCTGACTGCACCAGCTTGGGAAATTGTGTGAAAGATGCAGTGCTGTGCAAACAAAGCAAATTGCAAACCAGTTTTAGTAATTTCTCAATGAAGGGATTACCCTATAATTCTCTGTGAACCTCCTATTTTGCAAGTCCATTGAGAAAATAGTCTGTTCTAGAACCGCTCATTATTGCCTTTCTCATCCTCAGTGATTTGTAAGGGACGCTGTGCTTGCCTTGACATCCCTGCTGAGCAGGCACACCTACACCGACTTGCTTTGTCCATAAAATACGGTCAAAATAGTGTCTTCCTCACAAGTCATCACTGGTGTCGAATGAGTCGTATTGTAAGTGTGGAGGACAGTGTCTGTCACATAGTACACATTTTCAGTAAATGCTACCACTGATATTGACAGCGACGGTAGGAGCTCAGTAATGACACATATCACCAGCTATGGCTTATTTGACAGGAATTCCTGTCCCAAAGCAGCCAATACTGACTCTGCATGTTGGTTTAGGACTTTCGTGACTGATTTCAAAAGATGACATCAATCAGTCAGAGTTTTCATTTCGAGAACCAGTTGATGGTGGCTGATGCAGGTCATGGGGTGGGATGGTCATTGAGCGGCAACGCAAAAAGCTAAATGTGAGAGAAGGGTGACTGAGTAAGAGACATTTTAACAAATAAATTATAGAGAGAGAGATACCTGGAGTGACAGGGAGAAGAAGCAGGTCCTCGGTGAGTCTTCCTGTAGTCCTGATGCTGCTTTCTGAAACCTGTCTGTACTGAGTGACTCTACTGGTCTGTGTAGCTTCCCATCCATAGTAATACTCAAGCACTTATAATATGACAAACTGACCGATGAATGGTGATCTTATGATCTCGAAGGGTACAAACTGGCAATCTCAGATAAATTTTCTTTGAGTCATATCTTCACAGAATAAGCAAAATATTGGGAACATATTTCCGCTTATTAATTCTACTGTTTTGTGTGTGTGTTTTGTTTTTGTTTTTTAATCTATTGTTTTCTTGATATTGACAAGAAACTCTGGAGGCGTAGCAGTTAAGAGCTATATCTGTTAACCAAAAGGTTGGAGTTCGAATCTACCAGGTCCTCCTGGGAAGCTATGGGACAATTCTACTCTGTCCCACAGGGTGGTTATGAATTGGAAATGACTTGATAGCACTGGGATTGGTTTGGTTACAAGATTTCAACCTTCACACTCTGCTTTCAGTTTTCAATCCATTCAGGTTTGGGTGTTCTCTATGGTACTTGAGCCCGAAGAATACGGCTTAGATTTTAAAAATACTTTTCTATTATAATAATCTACTCTACAAGAATGAGTCAGGAAACATCTGGCTGCAAAATTTCTTTTCAGACAGGATTCATATGTTTTAGAACAGACCAATTATTACAAACACTGATTAACAGATTCAACTGTTTACGAACATTGAGATTTCTGTGAAATAGAAATTAGATAATCCTTCCTACCCATTTGCATCAAACAGTCCATTATCAAGAGACTGCTGGATGGCAGTGATGTACAGCAGTGACTGAAGTGGCAGCGGAAAGTGTTAGGAAGCACAGACTCAAATGCCTACAGAAACTGCTTGAGTACAGACTGCGTGTAATATAACGGAGCTAGTGGAGTTTAGGTTGGCCCTGGATTCCTTCCCAAGAAGGAAATTTCTCTCCAGACCAGTCTTCCGTTGATTGGCAGAAATGTGTTCCCAATATTTTGCTTATTCTGTGAAGATATGACTTAAAGAAAATGACTCAAAGAAAATTTATCTGATATTGCCAGTTTGTACCCTTCAAGATCATAAGATCACCATTCATCGGTCATTTGTCATACTATACGTGCTGAGTGTTACTATGGATGGAAAGCTACACATACCAGTAGAGTCACTCAGCACAGACAGGTTTCAGAAAGCAGCATCAGGATTGCAGGAAGACTCATTAACAACCTGTGATATGCAGAAGACACAACTTTGCTTGCCAAGAATGAAGATGACTTGAAGCATTTACTGATGAAGGCCCCAAACCAAAAATAAACCCACTGCTGTTGAGTCAATTCTGACTCATCGTGACCCTGTAGGAAAGAGCAGAACCACAGCACAGAGTTTCCAAGGAGCACCTGGCAGATTCAAACTAACGACTTTTTGGTTAGCAGACATAGCACTTAACTGCTATGCCATGGTCAGAGATCCCGTAATCAGGTCAAGGATTATACCTGAGCATAGAAAAAATGAAAATCCTCACAAGTGGACCCATAAACAACATCACAATTAATAGAGAAAAAAAAAATTGAAGTTGTCTATTTCATTCCACTTGGATCAACAATCAGTGTCCATGGAAGCAGCAGTCCAGAAGTCAAATGATGCACTTCACTGGCAAAATCTGTGACAAAAGACTCTTGAAAGTTTCAAAGATTAAAGATGTCCCTTTGATGACTAAGGCGCGTCTGACCCAAGCTATGGTCTATTTAATTGTCCAGCATGCATGAAAAGACCGGGTAACGAAAAGGGAAGACAGAAGAAGAATGATGCATTTGACCTGTGGTATTGGTGAAAATCATTCAGTACATCATGAACTGGCAGGAAAATCAACTAATCAACCTTAGAAGAAATATAAAAAGAATGCTCCTTAGCACAAAGGGTGGGGAGACTTTGGCTCGCTTACCTTGACACTTCACTGGGAAAGACCAGTCACTGGGAAAGCAATCCCTTTTGGTGAAGAGCAGGCTCAGAGAAATGGGAGAAACTCTCAGTCAGATGGACTGACACAGTAGCTACAACAATGAGCTCAGACAACGTATCAGCAATCATGAAGATGACCAGAACCAGGCAATGTTTTGTTCTACTGTACAAAATAAGGTCACCATGAGTTGGAGCTGACTTGATGAAAAGTAACAGGACAGTAGTGTGGAAAATACACTCTATTAAACACTGGAGGCATAATGATTAAATGCTACAGCTGCTAACCAAAAGATTGGCAATTCGAATCCACCAGGGTCTCCTTGGAAATTCCGTTGGCCAATTCTACTCTGTCCTGTAGGGCTGCTATGAGTTAGAATTGGCTCGAGGGCAGTAGGCAAAAATACCCCATTTCCTAAGCCCACAGCAGACTGTGTGGCTGTGCCGTGAGAACACAAGCAAAAGGAGACTTTATTGTGAGCTTTTTTGCCAAAGAGGAAATGAAGAATGCATATCAACATTTGACTAAATGATTCAAGAAAGAATGGACATTATTGTGATCAAGTTAAGTATCCTGGTGATGAATAATGCATACATATATTAGTGTGGGGTAATTCTCAGTCTTCTAGCATAGAATTATATTGCTGGTAAATGTACACTCTGTCGTGTACATGTCAGCAAAAATGTCTAGGAAATTGTAATGTATTGGTAACATCCAAAACTTGTTGTTGTTGTTCCTGACAAATTAGCATTAAGCCTTTGGATTTTAGAGTTGTATTTAAACATACTTGGTAACCACAGTAAGGAAGTAGTTTAAATGATACGCACACGTATTTTAAATTTTTTAGAATAATGCTTCCTATGTTTTGTTTTAGTCTCTCCCCTAACCCCTAGCTTACCTAATTGAGATATAATATGCATTTTCACTAAAAGCATGTGTTTTAGAGAGAAACCTAACATTATACAATAGACAATTTTAGGATGAGAATTCAGTAATTACCTTCTGTGTGTCCATCTGCTGCAACTGTCTCTTTTTTAAAGGGCTACATTCTGTGTGAAATGTAAGTATTTCATCTTCTGACTCCTGCTCTAAGTTCTGCAAGTTTAAAGCAAAGTATTTTTAATAGAGCATCTTCCCTCCACATCCTCTCTTAAAACTCTTGTATCTGAGCCTGGAGATAAAAACCATAAAATAGGCTCAGTCACTGCTATTTAACAGCTTCATGTCTACTACAAAAAAATACATCTTCCCCTTCATCACTAACATACAAACAGCTTGGAATTGCTGCTCTTGTCCTAAGAATAAGAAAAGACTGAACAAGGTGATGATTAATAACTTTTCTTGGACCCAACAGAGAACTGAGATTATAGGACAAATTGTCACTGAAATCTAGGGAGACCGGCTGCAGTAGGCAGAATTATGGCACCTTAAGAAGTCCACGCCATGAGTTGGATCCGACTCGACGGCAGTTGGCTTGGGTTGGCTGGCAACGTGTCCACATCTTAACCTGTGGAAACTATGAATGTTTCTTTGCATGACAAAGAAAATTAAGATAGTAGATGAAATTAAGATTGCTAATCAGGTAACCTTAAACTAGAGAGATTAGCCTGGATTATCAGTTCAGCCTTCTGCACCCACAGTGGTCCTTAAAAGCAAAAGAGGGAAGGAGAAAAGAGCCATAGAAATAATAATGGGAAGAGTGGTCAATTTGCCCTTTGGATCAGGGTATGCAGTGGCCTCAAGAAAGCAGAAAAAAGAGGAAATGAATTTTTCCCAGGAATGTTTAGAGGGAATATGGCCCTGACAACTCACTCACTTGAGAACTCGTTTTGGAGTTCTGACTTCCAGAACTGCAAGGTGGTAAATCTGTATTGTTTTAAGCCACCAGATTTGCAGTAATTTGTTATAGCAGCCATAGGAAACTAATACACAGATGAGTCTGTGTGGCCACAGCTGAGTAGTTTGTGTGGCACACACTGTGGAACAGAAATAGGATACTCCCTGAAGCACGAACTGGTAGAAACACTAAAATGGTAAGTCTCACAAATCGATGGGGGTGGGTGTGTACTGCCTAGAAAGCAAGAAAAATGTTCATGCGTTTTACCTGCAGGAAGTCCGTCAGGCTTTCATGGCAAAGAGCCAGGATCCCCCTGTGGCTCTGGCAGCAGGAAGAGAGACTAACCCATAGGAAATGATCCTAAAGTCCTCTCCATAAAAAAGATCTATTTTCTAGAGGGAAAGACTTCACCTGATTCTTCTTGCAGTTGCAGAAGAGAATTCCTTCCACTCTGTTTCTGGAGCCCTGGTAGCACAAGTCGTTCAGAGTCTGACTTCTAACCAAAAGGTTGGCAGTCTGAATTCACCAGCTGCTGCTTGAAAACCCTGTAGAACACATCTACTCTGGCCAATAGAGTTGCTATGAGTTGGAATCAACTCAATGGCAATGGTTTCACGGGTCTAGCCCCATCTAGTTTTCTTGCTTCTTCTGAGCAGAGAAGAAAATAAAACTATACCAATGGAGAAAAACTCTAGGCACAGAACAAAGGCATTTGGAAAGCACTTACATAGTCAATTTTTCTTCTTAGTCCTCATCAGGTATGAGTTACAACCGTCTCTCTGCTTTGTGTGAGGAGTTGTATCTGACAAGTCCTTCTCACGTCTGGGGAATTATACTATTCCCAGAAGCTCCTGAGGAGACAGGCTGAAGTCAGGGTCCAGCTGCTGTTAATGTCTGCCTTTAAAGGTCAGCAGTTCAAATCCACCAGATGCTCCCTGGAAACTCTATAGAGCATTTCTACTGAGTCCTATAGAGTTGCTATGAGTCAGAATCAACTCAAAGGCACTGGATTTGTTCTTGTGGTTTTTGTATATAAATTTATTTAAACAGCTGTCTTTTGGCAATTGACTTGCCTTTTCGGTGGTATCTACACTGGCTATAAACTGCAGTAAGACGGCATGTGCAGAATTTTTGAAATATTTGATATAATAGTTCCTTTGAATTTAAAATTCGTTTCCACCATTAACAAAACTTGCAATTTCCTCAAGCTGCCGTGAGACCCAAGCTGTCAACAAGAGATGGCTGCGTAGGCTGTCTGGAGAGATTCTAAATCACCTCAGTGCGTTCCCTATGACCCCAGAGTGACAGGGGAGCACATCCATAATTTTCCGTGTCTTCTGAGAAAAGAAGTCTAAGTAGGCACATAGGAACAAGGAAACCGACAAGACTTGGTTGTAAGGTCCTCCACTGGAGGTCAGACACACCCTGGGAGAGACGCCAGGGATCACTGCAAACAAGAATCAAGTAGAGGATGACAGTGGAGACAGATGCTAGTGATCGTGGACCGCTGAGACCAAAAGGTTACATCAGAGAAGTCATGGACAATAGTGATCAGGAGTCAGACACTTCCACCGATGTCTTCATGCTGTCTATGCAAACCTTCTAGAATTGAAATGCAATCTTGATGAGTAGGTAGGAAGGATAAGTTTGAATACATTAAGAATTTGAAATGCCTGCGCCTACCCTGTATTTAAAAGACAAAACAAAACAAAACACTGCTGTAGAGTCAATTCTGACTCGCAGTGACCCTATAAACAGAGCAGGACTGCCCCACAATTTTCAAGAGCGCCTGGTGGATTTAACCTGCCAACTTTTGGTTAGCAGATGTAGCACGTAACACTCCACCATCAGGCTTTTCTTCCCTGTGTTACGGACATCAAATTTTCGTTATGTTTAGTATTTGGCTTTGGAAAGCATTCAGGGTACGAAAGAGAAAATTGTATTCTATTCCTGCCCCTCCCCCATAACTGTGTGAAAGTGGAACCTTCTCCATGTCAAATGTAATTTTGATAGGTGGGACTAACGCATACATACGAATGCCTAGGCGTTAAACTACATGACTCTAAAGCATGACACTTACCTTATAATCTATGTTACCGACAAGGATGTGACTTTTTAGAAATACTTCCCAATGCGTCTTCTCTGCTTGGAATTTTTTGGACAGGTAACCGGGGAAGGAGGAAGGCAAATCTTTCTCAGGGGGGAAAAAAATTGTGATGTATTATAAATATGGCATTATAGACTGAAAAAATAAGTAGAAGAAAACTTTCTATTCCCGGGTTTACGAGGGAGAGAATAACAAGGGAAGAGAGGCAAGAGGTCATTCTTTCTGCCTGCACCTAGAATCATTCTCAAAGAAAAATTGATGTAAAAACCCAGGCAGGTTGATGGAAAGCCAATGGCGGAGACCAGAACGCCTCCTGCAGACTGGAGAATCTGTAGCAGAAGCACAGAGGGCAGCTGCTTGCTGGCTTCGGGCAGCAGGTGTGCTGGGAGATGTTTCCTTTTGACCCCAGGACAGGGGCCGCGGTCACGGCACACGTGGACCTGCGGAGGCACATAGCTTCGACCATTCGGAGCCTCTTCCAGGCTCTTCAATAACACTGGAATAATCCCACTCGACGGCACTTGGCTGGCTTGGCAAAGAGGAATCTGCTGGCACCCCTGAAGACCGATTAAAGGTGAGAACAACACGTGGTCTGGGGGGTTCAAACCACCCACTTTTGGGCTGGCAGCTTGGTGCTTAGTAAGAACCAGCAGGCACTACCGCACAGCAGCGAGCCGAGGACAGCCAAGGAGGCGTCATCCTCCCGAGTTCCTGCCTCTGCAGCTGCTGAGGGTACCACGGTGAGCAGCCCCCATTCTGACAGCCATAGGTCTGTGGTCTATGTGCCCAAGGAGCAGGACAGGGAGCCCAAAGTATGTGAGAGTGGGGAGCAGTGTGGGGAGGTAGCCTGGAGTCCTGGTCCAACTGCAGGTGAGGGCTCTTCATTTCTATCTTTCTGGGTTAAAACAGCTGCCCTTTGGCAATGGACTTGCCTTTTCTGGGGCATCCAGGCTGGCTGTAAAGTGATGGTGAGAACAAAGAGTGTGCAGTGTGTTTGGAACCTCCGACGTAAAACTTCAGCCGAATTTGAAGATCATTTCCAGTATCAGAAGACATTTCAACAGTAAACCTTTCCATTGAAAAAAAGGAAAGACTGTCAGCATCTTTCAACAGACTGTCAATTGTGTTAACTACCTGGAAGTTTGACGTGTTTCACTAGTTATGCACAGGAGTAAAACAGTGTTAAAGGTAACTACCAAGAATTCAAAGTCTCCATCAGGAATCCCTGTGGCCATTTCCAACAGAAAGCTTCCCCTAAACAACTGGCTTCGATCTACTTCTCCTGCCTTAAAAAACAAAAAAGAAAAAGGCAGGAGAAGCCAGGTTAGTGAGTTGTCAGAAGTCAGTCACTTAAAATATTGGAAAATATTTTATTAAGGAGTTTCATAAAAATTAATTTTCAGTATTAACATTTTTACTTTAATTATGCACAATTAAAATATAACGAATGTTTTACCCAAATCTTCATGTAGACATCCCAAATGTCCTTCAGTTTACCCTGGTATTGTTTTTAATATGTAACTTGATGTGAAAAATTGGGGGATATTTTGATCTAGTCCGGTGGTTCTTCATGTGGTCCCTGGGCCCGCAGCATCAGCCTCAGCATCAAGGGAAGCCTGTTAGATCTGCATACGATTGAAATCCAGCCCTGACTACCTAAAACAGAAACACTGGGAGAGGCCCGGAAATCTGTTTCCAGGAGCTTTCCAGGGGATTCTGATGCTGCTAAAATTAGAGCAATAGACAGTTTCTGCGAAAGCAGGGCCCAGTTTATGTCTCTCACGTCAACATGAACTCTCTTGTGGTGTGATGGCATCTAGGTGGGTGTGGGTGTGGCTGTGGGTGTGGGTGTGTGCTTCCTGAGGGAGGGCAGTTTTGAAGCAGGCTACTGAGAGCCAGCATGCTAGGATGGCCCTGCCATACAAAGAAAAAGAAAAAAAAGAAAGAAAAAAGTCAAACCCAGTGCCCATCGAGTCAATTCTGCCTCATAGTGACCCTATATATAGGGCACAGTATAACTGCCCCATAGTTTCCAAGTTTCACCCAGTAGATTTGAACTGCTGATTTTTTGGTTAGCAAACACAGCGTTAAACCACTATACCACCAGGATTCCCAGCCCTAGTAAAGTATAAATACCGAGGATAACCTCGTAAATCAGGGGGGTTGGGTAGGAGGGGTAGGTGGGAGACAAGGTTGAGCTTTCAGAGACTGTAGTGTCAGAAAAAAAGCAAGGCGGAGCCAAGGCAGCAACGTGGTGGACCAGCCAGCCGGTTTAGCAAAGCCTCCGAGCCCCAGGTGGGCGCAGTTAGCTCCCTGCTGGACTAGTGCTCTTCTGTGAGGCAGGAGGAGACGAGAAAACACCCTGACAAGGTGTCAGCGTGCAGAGCATCCGAATATTTGCGTGATATGGGATTGTTTTCAATGACAAGCCATCCCCACACCCTGTACCTGGTGGAACTGGGACTGGCTGATTTAGGGCTCATGAAGAAGAAAGAGAAATTTAAGAAGGAAACAAAAACTAAATAATTTTGCCAATCTTGACACAGTGGACCTATTTCAACTCAGCTACGTAAAGCTGGATGGTACTAACACTTCACATACTTGGCCGCTAAGCGAGAGATGGGCAAGTTCACCCGGAGATGCCTTGGAAGAAAGACCCGCTGATTCACTGCCGAAAAATCGGACTCTGAAAAGTCTGAGGAGCACAATTCTAATGTGACGTGTGCGGGGTGGGCACAACTGCTTTGATAGTCATTGCTTATATTATCATTTTTTAAATTATTTTTTTTACCTAATCGGATCCGACTCGACGGCACTTGGCTTGGCAAAGCTGCTTGACTCACTTCACCATTAGGTTATTTAGAAAATATTTCAAAATAAAATATCATAATTCCAGATTTTGTTTGTCAAATAGCTTGTAAGGTGTGAAGCTCAGAGAGGATTTTAGGAAAACACTAACTTTTTAAAGAAATTAGGGATGGTGCAGTGATAAACGTCCACCACTGGAGGGCAGTAAAAGAACACGTCTTGCCTGTGTATTGCCCCTGATGAAACAGTAACCACCGAAGCACAACTTCCAAAATGACTTTTTTAATGTACTTTTCTCTTTGTTTAGAGTTTATTATCAGTACTCCCTCTTCTTAGTTTACATTCTAGAGAGTACTTTTCATGCAAATAGAATAATTAAAATGTATTTTTTAACAGATATTACTTTGTATTTCTTTTATCATCTCCCTTTTGCTGAGCCTTCTAACTAGGGTAATTCGGAAGCCCTGCTCAGTTGAGCCATGACTCCAATTTCTTCACCTTAAATAACCTTTTCAGAGTCATGTAAGTGGATTCCCATGTGCGTGCGTGCATGCATGCGTTCACTCAGGTAAGCTTGGATGAATAAAACATTGCTAACTATTACAGTGAAGAAGCAGAAATCCTTTGGGCACACCTGTAAACTCCGTTTACTCTTTCCCATCAATTCCTGCAAATCCAACATGTCAACTTCTTTATCACCTGCTTGGATATCCCGTCATTAGCAGATGTAGAAAGAAAGAAAGAAAAAAAAGTTATCTAATTCCTTGTGTAGGGGCACTGGTGATGCGTGATTAACGCACCTAACTGCTGCAAAGGCTGGCATTTCGAACTCCGTCCACTCCACAGGAGCAAGATGTGACCGTCTTTTTGCGTAAGGATCACAACTTTGGAAACCCCATAGGGTAGCTCTCCGCCGTCCAACAGGCTCACCGTGAGTCAGAATCGACTCAACAGCGGTGAGTTAGTTTGGTTTGGGCTACTACTTAGAGACTGTGTATCTGGTCATCTCTTGTAGCCATGCTAACTGACAGTGAGATTAAATTCTATCCAACAGAAAGGGAGACAACTGCGTGTCATGTTCTTAAAAGGAAGCTCTCTAAGTGAAAAAGAAGACGGTGCCGTCGCAGGGTGAGGAGAGCAGGCAGTTACAAAGAGGCCAGTACGCAAAATTGACTCGGATTCTTAACTTTCACTTAATCACAATAAAAAAGGGTGGGGAAGGGGGGAAGGAGGCTCTTGGCACTCCCCGCTCTGCTGTCTCCTCCCCCGGAGCCCTGACGTGGATGTGGACCGCGTGACTGAGGTTTGTTATTCCAGATGTGGACAGAGTCACAGGGGTCCCTGGAGCAACAGCACAGAGGGAACCTTGTCCTGAACGGCCTCACAGATCAGCGGCCCTGCCCTGTCTCCTCCTGTCTGCCCGTGTGGACTATAGTATGAGAAATAAATAAACTCTGTTTGAACCATGGTGCTGTTTGATCCTCCAGTGGTAGCAACTTAATCTGTCTCCTAACTAAAATAAACCTGGATGAATTTTGTTAATTCTGGATGACGGTAGGAAATGAGCAATAGACAGACAGCCACACCCACACAGTTTAGAATGCTGTAGATAAGATTAGTAAAAACTGATAAACACATGACATTGACAGACAGATGGCCACATGTCCTGAGAGACCGTATCACATACCTGCAGTGGCTGTGCTACCATCAGCTATCCCACAGACTGCACAAACTGTGGCATGTGACAGAACTTGAGCTTACTGTAATTTGGTGGTTATAGAATTTAGGATATCCATTTTTCAAGTTTTTCTTTACTAATACTGCTTTTGTTTGTTTACAAGCTTAGAATTTGGGATTAGAGTATATGGTTATCCGGGCTAAAAATATTCCCAATTTTCTGGGAGACAGTTTAAAGGAGAGAGAAGAAAATTTGAGGCATGCCAGATGAGGAAGAGAGATTGATTTCACATTCACAGCAAGGAATCTGAATGCTAGGCAGGCTAAAACTCTTTTCAGTGTAAGACAGATAATGTTACCTGGAACCCCTCTGGAGGTGAGTGTAACAAAAGGAAGGACAGTTCAGTCGAGTCATCAACCCAAACTAACTCCTGGCTTAAAAGAAAAACAAAGGTAGTTGATTCACCTCTGTTTGCAAGACCCATCCCGGGATCGAGACTTGGGAAGAAGTGTTTGGTGCCAATGATAGACACCTGCTGTGTAAGTGCGCAGTCACCTGTAGTTGATAGAGGTGAGAAATCCTTCAAGAATTATTCACAAGGAGCTACACGTGGGCAGGCATGCAAATTTATACTGGATTGGACACTTCCACTCACAATAATTTGAAAAAAAAAAAAGAATTATCCACAAAATCTTGGCAAGTCATAAGAACATTTTGGAGAAATGGGTATTCAACAACAATAGCCTCCAAATTCTAAGAAGATCAAAAATAAATATTCTTTCCATTGGAGAGTCCCAGGCAGAGTGGGGGGAAAATGAAACCAGAACTCGAGTTCACGTAAAAAGACCAGACTTCAGCGGTCTGGCAGAGACTGGAAGACACCTCGAAACTGCAGCCCCAGGATACTCGGTTAACCCAGAACTGAAACTGTTCCCCAGCCCATTCTTCAGGCAGGTTAGACAGGACTATAAGACAAAAAATAAAGTATGTGGTGAGTGTGCTCCTTGTTTCTGTCAGATACCTGGGACCAAATGTGTAGCTCCTGCCCAAAAGCAGGAGGAGAAGGCAGGAAGGAACACGAACTGGCTGAAAGGATACAGGGAACACGGAGTGGAAAGATGGAGTGTGCTATCACATTGTGGGGACGTCACAAAACAACATGTGTATAAATTTCGAGTGAGAAAATAACTTCAGCTGTACACTTTGACCTGAAGTAAAATTAAAAAAACAAATAAATATTCTTCGAAGAAAGCATCCCCCAAACCCAAACCAAACCTATTTCCACTCAGCCCATTCAGAAGCCATAAGGGAATAAATTTGGGGGATGATATTTGAAGTTTCCTATCCCCTTATTAAAAGGTCTTGATGCCTCAGTCACAGAATCCGAGCATGACTTACTTCTAAAGGGTGGCACCAATCACAACAAAAGAATGTTGCCATTGAGTCCATTCCGACTCACAGAGACCCTATAGCGTAGAGGAGAACTGCCGCATAGGGTTTCCAAGAAGTGCCTGGTGGATTCGAACTGCCATCGTTCTGCTTGGACCACCGGGGTTTCCAAGGGGACAAGCAGAGTTGAGAACAAAACGAAGCTGAGTTCCTACAGATAGTTTTTAAGACCTATTCTCACTGCACAAATGAAAATGTTGAAAGCTAAGACTTACTGGTGCCAGAGTCAGAGTTATGAGAAGGAAGGAATACCGAAGAAGCGAATCTCTCCAACACAAAGGCTGCCGAACTGTGAGACTGTGACTCCCCAGAGGAACAAGGCATCAGGATGCACTGGCGATGTTTTCAGTCAAAAGAAATAGAAGTGCAATCTGCGGCTGGGGGGAAAGGGGCATCGCAGCTCACAGGACTGGCCCCCAGCAGCTGGAGCGAGTCTCAGGCTTGTGGCTCAGTGTCCCTCTCCGCCTCCATGGACTCCAGACCCCTGTGTATTCAGTAAAGGCGACAGAGTCAGTAATATAAATGCCAAACTCACTCACTAGGTTCCTGAAAATACCTACCCTGTCAGGCTCCCCCAGACAGTCTGACAGAAGGGTGAATCAATAAAAGGAAAACCTGTGTGAGAGAAGTTTAGTTGTGAACTCCAGATGCAGAGACAAACGGAACTGGAAGACACTGGTGCAGTGACCACATTTCACAGAAATTAAAAGTTGACCTTCTTTTCAGTCCATTTAAAATTAGTTGTAAGTAATTCAGCTCTACAGCCCTTCTCTACACCATTTCACCTGTCTCTGGAAAACAGTGTTTACCTTAGCAAAGATGTGAATCCTCAGGCAACAGCACTAAGAGGAAAAAACAGAGCCTGGGAGTCAGGGAGTGGTTGGGGCCTGGGCCTGGGCCTGGGGCTGGGGCTTAGCTGGACCTCGAGCTGGACCTGCAGCCAAGGCTGAGGGCAGGACTGGGAGGGCGCTAGGTTTAGGCTTGGCTTTCTGTCCAGGTTTGTCTGGGTCCAGGTGTGGAGCTAGGGATGGCCCTTGGTTATGTCCAGAACTAGATCTGGGCCCGGGCCGGGCTGAGACTTAGTGCCACCTAGCACTGAAGCTGGACAAAGCCTAGACTGGGCACTGGGGTTGAGCTTGGGCCTGGTTTGGCCCTGAGGTCATAGGTCTGCGTATGCGAAGAAGTCAGGGCAGCTGCTGGTGAGCTTACTTCTCAACCCAGCAGATATCAGAAGTCATGTCTAGCCTCACCTGGATGAGCTCTCTCGAATTTCGCTGCCTAAGAGATTCTCAACAGCAAAGGCGTTAACCCCTTTCAGACCCAGTGCTACCGTTTTATGTTCAGAAAAGTTGATATCTGAATCTCTTCTGAGGTTAAAAAAAAAAAAGAGACAGAGACCAGCAGAGAGACACAGGGACCTCACAGCACCGGGAAAGCGGCACTGGGAATAGAGTACGTCCTTTGAACCAGAGGTTCCTGTACTGAGATGCTCCTAGACCGAGGGAAGACTGATGCAGAGGACCTTCCTGCACAGCCAGCAGAGAGAAAGCCTGTGGGCAGAATTCAGCTCCTAGTCTGTTAGACTGTAAGAGAATAAGCTTCTCTTTGTTCAAGCCATTCACTTGTGGTTATTTCTCATATAGCAGCACGAATTAACCGAGACAACGGGTAACTGTACCATAACACCCATTTTTACCATATCATAAACCAGTTGACTGGAGCAACCAGTCAGGTATGTCAGAGTAGAATGAGCTCCATGGGGTTTCCAAAGCTGTAATCTTCTGGGCCACTAGGACATTCTGCCAAGGTGTCGCGTGGAGGTTTCCGATGGCCAGCCTTCCATTTAGTAGTCGAGCGCTTAACTGTTTGCATCACCCAAGAGAAGTGACTGTAGCCACTCAGGTGTAAAAACAATACTAATAACAACCCAAGCCAATATATGTGGTTGAAATACGAATTATTTATTTATCCAAAATACATACAATATGTAAATAACTGAAAATCTAATTGTCTTCTAACCACAGACTAATTATTAAGACTCTACTATAACTAAAGCTCTATTTGTGTATTTGCCCTTGTAGATCTCAGCATTGTAACTGCCACGAATCCATCTCATCACACCGTAGTGACAGGATTTATGACACAGAGGGAAATCACAGCAGATCCGCAAAATGGTAGACAGTCACACAACACTGGGAATCAGGACCTGGCCAGGTTGACAGACATTTAGGGGGGACACAATTTGTATCCATGACATCTGTGTTGGAGACGGTGTGACGTTCTTTGAGAACTGTTTGTTCCATTCCAGCTCTGCCGGTAACTTTTACCGCAATAGTTACCTCTTCGAACCTTACTTTTGGTATAAAATCATTGCCTCGTGGAATTGTTGTGGGCAGCACACCGGTTTTAAGAGTAATAAACGGAATAGGCAAGCTACACACTGCCAGTATTCATTTCTTCTGTGGGTCAAGGTGCTGTCATTCCCCAGAACTTAGCTGCCAGTGATGTTTTCCCAGAGAACACAAACTGCTTTCAGCAACTCAGCTTCTTGAGTTGTTCAGGAAGTGTCTATGAGTAACTAGGGGTTGTATTTGCTATTCATTTTTCATCTTCTGATTTGATCTTGATAGGAATAAGTAACCATTACTGCATTTGGATAATTTCTGTGGAATTTGTTACTTGTTTGGTCACTTAATTTTCACAACGACCTCCAAACTTGTCCACGGCCATTGTCATAGATTGATTTGAGACCCCCACCCCCACCGAAATGTGCGCAGTAATTTGGCAGGACCAGTGATTCCCAGTATTGGGTGATTGCCCTCCGTTTTGTGATTTTCTGGTGCTGTAAATTCTAGTCTCTGCCTGTGGTTAATAGTCCGGATTTATGTTAAAGAGTGTTGGACCGGGACTATAAAACCCTTCTGCAGATCACCTCCCTACCCCAATGTGAAGAGAGTTTCCCTGGAGTGTGGCTTTCACCACCTTTCATCCTACAAGAGATAAAGGGAAAGAGAAGCAAGCAGAGAGTTGGGAACCTCATACTCTCAAGAAAACAGCACTGGAAGTAGAGTGCATCCTTCAGACCTCAAGTTTCTGTGCCAAGATGCTTCCTAAACAAAGATGGATGCATCACAAGGACTTCCCTCTAGAGCTGATGAAGAGGGAAAGCCTTCCCTTGGAGTGGACACCCTGAATTCCAACTTGTAGCCTACTGGACTGTGTAAAGCCACTCATTTATGGTATTTCTGTAAGAGCAGTACCAGATGACTGAAACAGCTATGGAGGCGTGCTTGACAGTGCCCGTATTTGAAGGTAACTCCTCTGGCTTTGTAATAGGAAGCTGTTCTGACCTCATCCTGTTCTCTTGCCGTTGGGTTGCTTATATATGTGACAGTGGTTTCCCCCTGACTTGTAATCATGAGCCTGCCTTCTGGGGTCTGATACTTCCTTTCCTTCCCCCTGGTGATTTGGCTTTTTCAGTTTCTAGAGTGACTCAGTGCTGGCTGTTCTCCAGCCATCCTGCCTAAAGCTAGAGTTTTTAATCCATGGGGAACTTGCTTTAGTTTGGATTTATGTAATTATGTAGAAATTAAGACGTATGATACAGAAGCTAAAAAATAGGAATCTAGTTACTCCTGATTTTAACAAGAGGGATGTGTGTATCTCTCTCTCTCTCTCTCTGTGCATGTATGTGTTATGAAAGAGAAAGATGAAGAGAGATAGTTATAGCTATATGGAGAAAGAGAAAAATGACAAATTCTGGGCCAATTTCTTATCTCCATTTACCACGTAAATTCCTGAGTGTCCTAAGTGGTTATGCACTTGACTGTTGAGGTCCTGAAATCGATTGACTTGGTTCAGGTTCTAGACATTGGGTTAAAGCCCAGTCTCCCGATGGGTGGCAAACTGGGTTTCCCCTCCCCAAAGGCATGCAACCTTCTTGGCAGCAAGGTTTTATGAAGGAAAATTTTATTAAGTGAAAGTATATTCCAAAAAGAGAACAGGTCAGTCTCCAAGAGAAAAGACCCTGCACAAATTTTAGGGGTCCCTTTCACACATTGACAAGGGAGTAGGGTGGTGGTGGTTTGTCCTTATCACAACTAATTAGGAAGGAATCATCCTATCTGTGATTGCCCCTCCCAAGCCCTAAGCTGTGGCAGCCAGGTTCCCTTGATAATCTTACCACTGACTATTTCTCAAAAGGTTGGATGTGCTTTGGAAGACAGGCTTGCCTACCTACTTCTTAAAGGTCACAGCCTGGAAAACCCTACCGAGTAGTTATACTCAGTACACGTGGGGTCATTGTGAGTTGGAGCCAACTCCATAGCAACTAACAACAACATCTGGCATGTATACTGCTGCTGTCTCCAGTCTGTGAGTTTCTAAAGGATGTAAATTAATTTTAATATTAAGTTAAGGTATTTCTGAGGAAGTAAAACCTCTTTAAAAAAGTCATATAATTCAAATTTCTTTTGTATTGGACTTTAAATAGTATCTCCTGTGTCATCATTTCATCCAGCAGCACAGATGGCAGATGTGTGTTGATAGACCCACATTTTGAAATGTTTTTATAAGTATTGTTTATAATCTTTAATCCTGTCAATCAAGGGCTGTTTTAATTGTCCAGATTCTAAGGTCTGTGTAAGGTCCCAAAGAGTCAGAATAGACTCTACAGCAATGGGTTAGTCGGTTGGTTGGCTAGCTGGTTGGCTGGCTGGCTGGCTGGCTGGCTGGCTGGCTGGCTGGCTGGCTGGCTGGCTGGTTGGTTGGTTGGTTGGTTGTTGGTTGGCTGGTTGGGTGTTGGTTTGTTGGTTGGTTGGTTCAGAAATGATTTGTTCAGTTGCTCTGGATAAACATGTCCAGGAAATTTAGAGTTGTGACACAAGCATTAGTCGTGACCCTGAAGAGCTAAAGTCACAGAGACCAGAAAGGCTTTGTTGGCAACAGATTAAGAAGCAGGACCTTTTGTTTGTTTTGGTAAAAGACACGTATTAAGGGCAACACAGCCTCACCAGTTACTCACTATTGTTGCGTTTAGCAGGGTTGACATGGTAACTGTTGTCACCTGGCGATGGGAGTCTCTAGGACTTTCGGGGACTTTGCTGTTTCAGTCTGGTATCAGCACATTGATGTCTGGAATTAGCACTGGGAAGGAAATACGTGTTCTATTTTATTATATCTCATGAAATACAGCTTTTGAGCAGTAAAACTTACTGTCTGGGTTAAGAAATAACCATTAAAAATAGAGTCCTAAATAATTATGGAAAAGAAAAGTGACTGGAAGAGTTTTATAAATGTCATAGCAATAAAGAGGAATTTCACAGTCAGACTTAGCTTTATACACAGAAAATTATCTAAATAACTTAAGTCCTGTGGTGTTGAGAAAATCAAACAAAAATTTAACTGGCACCAGTTTTCCAGATCCGTGTTTGTTCTTAGCTTCAGATGAAATGCGAATAGCTCTTCCTAGAAGACGAAGCTGTGTTCCTATCTTGAAAGTTGCTTAACTGATGTTTAACTTCCCTTCCCCCAAACCAGAAGCTCCTGACTTCTCTCCCGCCCCTGGTAACCACAGATAAACCTTTGTTGTTCTGTATTTGCCTTTCTTGTCTTTTTATGCAAGAGAGATAATACCAGCTCCCGACAATTGAGTCTGCGAACTTAATTGTTCTAAGCGCTACAAAAAACCCAAGCTCATCGCTGTTGAGTCGATTCCAGCTCATAGTGACCCTATAGTGCAGAGTAGAACTGCTCCATAGAGTTTCCAAGGAGAAGCTGGTGCATTCAAACTGCTGACTTTTTAGTCTGACGATTAAGTTTGGGAACTCATCCTAGAAAAAGTGCTACATACCACATTGCTGAATGTCACTGTGGTCACCTTCTAAGTAGTCCCATTGAGAAGCTATGCACCGATGACAGTGCCTAGTCCACACTTCACAGCAATCTTGGAACTCTCTGGAATGGCCTTTGCACATGGTGGCGAGTTCACCTGTCTGGGAGGGAGTTTTTAGTCAGTAAACAAGTCACTGTGTTGGAACACCCTCCCCGCTCACCTGAACTGGCCCCTAGTGACTTCTTTCTTTACACAAAGACAGAGGAAATATTGAAAGGAAAACACTTGGATGCCATTCAGGACATCAAGGTTAATATGACAACAGCTCTGATTGCCATTCCCGAAAAAGAGTTCCAAAATTGCTTTGAAGGGTGAACTAGGTGTTTGCAGCAGTGCATAGCTTCCCAAGGAGCTACTTTGAAAGTGACTGTAACGAGGCATGCAGCACATTTTCTAGGATGTGTTTTTGAACTTCATTGTCAGAACTCGTACACTTTTCCTTTCGCGACTGACTCACTTCACTCAGCATGATGTCTTGGGACTCACTCGCGTGGCAGCATGCGTCAGGACTGCAGGGCCTCTTTTGGCTGAGTTGCAGCCCCCTCCATCTATGGGACACCTTGGTTTTTCAGTTCATCCTTTGATGAACAATGGTTTGTTTCCACACACACGTCTGTTCAGGTTGCTGTGTTTAAGTCCTTTGTGTACATATAGAGAGAGAAGCCTGGTCACTCAGTGGGTGGGAGCTCTGTTGCTAACCTAAAGGTCAGCAGTTTGCACCCATCAGCTCCTCCTTGGAAACCCTATGGGGCAGTTCTACTCTGTACTGTGGGGTTGCTATGAGTTGGATTCTACTTCACAGTAAAGAGTTTGCATATTTCGCTTTTTGTCACCATTCTCACCAATATTTGTTACTTTCTTCTTTTTTAATCTTAGCCATCCCAGTGGGAGCAAAGTGGTGTTAGTTTTGTTTTGCTTTTATTATGGTTTTGATTTGCCCCTTTCTGATGGCTAAAGATGTCGAGTGTCTTTCCATGTGACCGTCAGCCGTCTGAATATGCTTCTTGATAAAATGTCTGTCTAAGTTCATTGTCCATTTTTTGATTGGATTATTACGATTATGATTATTTTGGCTGTGGTTAAGCTGTGTAAGTCTTACATATATTTTGGATATTAAATCCTTATTGGATGTATGATTCCTGAAGATTTGTTCCTAGTCTATAAGTTCTCTTTCTACTCTTTCGATAATGTCTTTTGATGAACCTAAGTATTCACTTTTTATGAGGTCTCAGTTATCCATTTGTTTTCAAGTGCTTGTACATTCACTGTTGTGTTGATAATCTCTCACCAAAAAAAAAAAAAAAAAAAAAAAAAATTAGGTCCCATAACTTCACCCCTGTATTTTCTTCCAAGAATTGTATGATTTTAGATTTAACATTTAGATACTGATCTATTTTGTATGAGTTATGTATTTTTTGTAAGGTATGGATCTTGCTTCATTTTTCTGTATGTGGAATTCTAATTGTGCCAGCACCGTTTGCTGAAGAGACTGTTCCTTTTCCACTGAATCTCAGCGCCCTTTATGGAGAAGCAGTGTGGATTTATTGCTGGGTTCTCAATTCTGTTCCTTTGGTCTGTGCACCTATCATTAAACCAGCATCAGGCTGTGTGGATTACTGTAGCTATGTAACGTATTTTACAGCTGGGAAGCAGGAGAACTTCTATTTTATTCTTTTCTTTAAAATTGCTTTGGCTATTTAGGGCCTCTTGCCTTTCAATATAAAGTTGAGATTTTGTTTTATCATTTCTATAAAAAAATACTACTAGAATTTCAATCTGGATTGCAGTCAGTCTATGGATCGCATTGGTAGCACCGACATTGTGACTATTTTAAGTCTTCTAGTCTATGAATACAGAATGTGTTTCCACCCATTTAGGTCTTCAATCTCTTACAGCACTGTTCTATAGTTTTCATTTTATAATTCTGTCATATTCTTGGCCAAACTTCTAATTACTTTACTCTCTTAGATGCTGTTGCAAGTGAAATTGTTTTCTTCATTTTCTTTTCAGATTTCTCGTTACTGGTTGTCTTAGGCTGGGTTTTCTAGGGAAGCAAAGCCAGTAACACATGTAGGTACAAGGAAAGATTTATAAAGCACAGCCAGCCAAAGCCAAGTGCCGTCAAGGAAAGATGTGTGTGTGTGTGTGTGTGTATAGGAAACAGCTCACGCAGTTGCAGAAGCTGAATGTCCCAAGTCCTGGCACAAGCCTCATGTGGCCAAGGGAGCTGGTGAACCCAAGGTCAGCAGGTCAGAGACCAGAGTTCTAGATCCGGTTGTGTAGGTTGGCGGATCCCAAGCTGGCTATGAGACGGAGCTGCAGAGGCTGGCTAACCCAGGATCAGCAGGACAGGGAACAGGACTCTCAAGCGCCAGCTGTGAGGGTTGATGGATCCAACAGCTGCTAGTTCAAGTCCAGAGACCAGACACCAGAAGAGAGCAGAAGCTGCTGGCTATGTGAGCAGACCAGCAGAGGTGGTGGAAGATGGAGAGAAGAGAGCTGAGAGGCAGGAAGCCACCACAGGCCCTGCTCTGCCACTTAATACAGCAGCCAAATGTGGAGTAGCCAAGTTGACACAATCCTGACCACTACACTGGTGTACAGAAATCTAAATGATTTTTGAATATTGACCTTGCAAGTTGTAACTTGGCTAAATTTCTCATTAGCTCTAGAAGCTTTTTAGTAGATTCTTTGGGATTCTCCATGTACGGGATTATGTCACTTGCGAATAGATACAGTTTTACCTCTTCTTTTCTGATTTGGATATCCTATAGTTCTTCTTCTTCTTCCTCTTTATTTATTTATTTTTTTGTGCCTTATTACTCTAGCTAGCACTTCCAATCCAACTTTGAACAGGGGTGGTGAGAGAGAGAGAGAGCATCCCTTTCTTGTTTCCAATTTTTTCAAGGGAAATATTCTGTCTCTCTCCATTGAGAATAATGTTGGCTGTTGGTTTTCCATAAATGCCGTTAATGATACTGAGGAATTTTCCTTTTGCTCCTCTCTACTTGAGAGTTTTTATTAAGAAAGAATGTTAGATTTTACCAAACACCTTTTCTGTATCATTTGAGATGATCATGTGTTTCTTTTTCTCTGTTCTCTTAATGGAGTGTATCGATCGATTTTTCTAACGTTGAAGGATCCCTGTATTATTCCTAGATAGATCTCACTTGATCATGGTGTATATTCTTTTAATATATGGTGAGATTCTGAAGCTCACGTCTTGTTGAAATTTTTGAAATCTGTGTTTATAAAAGATATTGATCTGTAGTATCCCTTATTCTTTGGCTTTAGTATTAAGGAGATGCTAGCTTCCTAGAGAGTAGGAGTATTCCTTCCTCTTCTACTTTGTGGTAGAATCTGAACAAGATTGAACAGTTGTCAATTTTTCTTTACACATTTGGCAGAATTTCACAGTGAAGCCATCTGGTCTAGAGTTTTTTGGGGGGTGGGGGCAGGAGATTAATATCGCTGATTTAAGCTCTATAATGTCTACATCTTCTTGAGTCAGTTTAGGTAGGTTATATGTTTTTTGGAAAGAGAAAGTTTTCATAAAAATAAGATATTTTCCAGAATGTGAAAGTCTATGTGTGAAACTGTGTTTGCTACTTTTAAGAACCTTCGAGTAATGCATGCCAACAGTGTGACTCATGTTTCCCAAGAAAGCATTTTTGGTTCTGTTTTTAAGATATTTCTATAAGCACAGAGTTACTAACTGTTCTCTGATTCAGCAAAGTGAATGACTGTATGTCTTTTTTATTTAAAATTTGTTTATTTAATTTTATTGTGATTAAGTGAAAGTGTACAATCTACATTAAATTTGCATGCCCACCTATCTGCAGCTCTTTCTGCTCTCTTTGCCCGGTGACAGCACACTCCTCCTTTTCGTTCTGTCCTCTCCTCTCTACCCTCTCCTCTTCCCTCCAGTAAGAGGCCAGTAAAACAGCAGCCTATAAATGCCTAGAACCATAAAGTGCACACACCATATGCTCACACTGTGTCCATGAGTCCTGTCCGTTACTGTCCAAAGGACTGACCTCAGTAATGTTTTCTTGTTAGGGGCAGTAGCCGGTCTAGGGGCCATACTCCCTGGGCCTCCAGACCGTCAATTGTGGTCTTTTAGTGGAGTTAGTGAGGTGAACTCCTCTTTTTCTCTTGTTGCCGCTGGGGCTTAACACTGTGTGCCCCATCACGGCTGACTTTGGTGGTGGCCAGACATGATTCAGTTCTTCTGATCACATGTTGACACAGTCACTCATTCACACGGGTCCTTCTGTCTTCTGGGCTCTTCTTTCCTTGTGTCTTTGTTGTTCTTGTGTTCATGTGTTCCAGAAGAGTTGGGAACTTTTGGTGTACCTCAGATGGCAGCTTGCTATCCTTTAAGACCCCAGTCGCCACTCACCAATATGGGGGGGTAGTAGACTCTCTTAGCAATAGGCTAGTTATGGCAGTTGGACTCAACGTCCCCTGAGGGTATGGTCCCCAGAGCCCCACCCCTGCTATTCTATCCTTGCAATATTGGGTTAAGATTACAAGAGTTTTCAGTTTACGTGGAAGTCCAGTTAAGTTGATCTGCTTTCTACTGTGTATTGTCACTGCTTTCACCCAACCAAATTTCTATCAACTATCTAGTCTATAACCAGCTCTCTCCCATCCTCCCCATGCTTGCAGCCATCAAAGAGTCTTTTCTTCTGTACATAGGTCTATTTTTACATCCTTATAGTAGAGATCGCATATAACATTTGTCCTTTTGTCACTGACTGATTTCACTCAGCATAATGTCATTGAATTGAAACCAGGTTATGAGATGCTTGCTAAAATCATCATTGTTCTTTATCACTGCATAGTGTTCCAGTGAATGTATGTACCATAGTTTGTTTATCCAATCATCTGTTGATGGACGTTTGGGTTGATTCCATCTTTTTGCTATTGTGGACTGTGCTGCAATAAACATTCATGTGCATGTATCTGTTCCTGTGACAGCCTTTGTTTCCGTAGGATATATTCCAAGCAGTGGAATTACTGAATCAAATGGTATTTGTATTTCCAGCTTTTTAAGGAAGTGCCAAATTGCTTTCCAAAGAGGTTGTACCATTTGCAATCCTACCAGTGGTGTGGAGAGGTCCAATCTCTCCACAGCCTCTCCAGCATTTGTTGTTTTGTGTTTTTTGGTGCATGGCCAATCTTATTGGGGTGAGATGGTATCTCATTTTAGTTTTGATTTGGATTTCTCTAGCAATTAATGATCGTGAACATTTCCTCAGGTCTCTCTTGGCTGCCTGGATGTCCTCTTTGGTGAAGTGTCTGTCTATCTCCTTTGCCCATCACTTAATTGGATTATTTACCTTTTCTTATTGATATTTTTCAGTACCTTGTAGATTATGGAGATTGAAAACCAGTCCAGTATGTAGTTGCCAAATTTTTTTTCTCATTGTGTAGGTGATCTTTTGACTCTTTTGAGTAAAGTCTTTGGACAAACAGAGGTGTTTGATTCTCAGTAGTTGCTACTTTCTCTCTGTTGATTATGCTTTGTCAGATTTTGAAGTCTAAGGTGTGTATTAAAACTTCCATTGTTGAGCCTATTTTTTCATGCATGATCTTTATCATTTTAGTTTCATATTTAGGTTTGATAACTCCAGTTTGAGTTAGTTTGTGTGTAATCTGTGGGATATGGATCTTGTGCCAATTTGGGGGGGATGGATATCCAATTTTGCCAACACCATTTATTGAAGAGACTTTTTCTTTACCCCAGTTTACAATCTCAGGGCTTTAGTAGAATATCATCTATTCATAAAACGATGGTAGAATCTCTGGTGTCTCAACTCTGTTCTGTTGGTCTATGTGTCTCTTTTTGTACCAGTACCAGGTTGTTTTGACTACTGTAGCAGTTTAATAGATTCTCAGGTCAGATAGTGTGAAGCCTCCCACTATCTGTAGTGCTTTGCTTATCTGGGATTTCTTCCCTTCCAAACAAAGTTGGTGATTTGTTTCTCCATATCATTAAAAAATGTCACTGGTATTTGTATTGGGATTGCATTGTATATGTAGATTGCTTTGGGTAAAATAGATATCTTCACACTGTTAAGTCTTCCTATCCATGAGCAGGGTAGTTTTCTCCATTTATGTAAGTCTCTTTTGGTTTCTTGAAGTGGGGTCTTATAGTTCTCTCTGTATAGGTCTCTTATTTCTCTAGTTAGCTTTATTCCTAGGTATTTTCTCTTCTTAGGGGCTATAGTAAATGGTATTGATTTGGTGCTTTCTTCTTTGATGATCTCTTTGTTGGTATAAAGGAATCCTACTGATTTACTTATGTTTATCCTATATCCTGATACTTTGCTGAACTCCTCTATTAGTTCCAGTAGTTCACTTATGGATTCTTTAGGATTCTGTGCATATACAATCCATCATATTATCTTCAAAGGGGGAGATTTTTACTTCTTCTTTGCTGATTCAGATGTCCTTTATTTGTCTTATCTAATTGTTCTGGCTAGAATCTCTAGTACAATGTTAAATAGAAGTGGTGGGAGTAGGCATCCTTGTTGAGTTTCTATTCTTGAGAGGAATCCTTTCAGTCTTTCTCCATTCAGGATGATATAGGAGGTTGGCTTTGCATAGATGCCCTTTATTGTGTTGAGGAATTTCTCCTCTGTTCCTATTTTGCAGAGCGTTTTTAGTATGAACGGATGTTGGACTTTGTTGAATGCCTTTTCTGCATCAGTTGACAATCATGCATCTTTTTGGTATAGTCCAATGACCTGACTACAGCCTCTCGATAATTCTGATTCCTCTTTGCTTCACTGCTTCACATGACCAAAACTGTCACCTTGTTTATAAATTACCTTTCTTTCTGTTTCCAAGATGATCAAATTACTTCATATTTCTATTTGATGATACAATGTTGTGAAGATTATTTTCTTGTATTTCATTCAGTTTTATTTCAAGTTACTTTTTTTAAATCAGTTATAATGTCCGTCAAGCCCAGATAGACCTTTAGGCAGCATTAGGAGATCTGACAATTAAGTTCACAAACTTGATTATTCTAAGTGCTATATACCTCATCGGTGAATATCACAATGGTTATCTTCAAAGCACGCCTCTCAGGAAGTTGTGCACTGATACCAGTGCCTAGTGTAGCCTTCAAAGCAATTTTGGAACTCTTCCTGGAATGGCTATTGTGCACAGTGTCAAGTTCATGAATTTAACTGTATAGTTGACTGTGAGGGAGTTTTTAGCCAGTAAACAAATAAATAACTTTATTGGAAAACCCTCCTTACTCACCTGTTCTGGCCCCTAATGACTTTTCTTGACCTGAAAATAAAGGACATATTGAAAGAAAGACATTTTGATGACATTCAGAACATCAAAGGTAATATGCTAACAGCTCTGATGGCCATTCCGGATAAAGAGTTCCCAAATTGCTTTCGAGGGTGGACCAGGTCCTGGTGTTGGTGCATAGCTTCCTCAGGGGAGGACTTCAAAGGTGATCATAGTGATATTTAGCAATGAGATATGTACCAGTTTTTCTAGGATGAGTTCGAGAACTTAACTGGCAATCCTCATGTATCAGCTTTATCTTCATTATTCTGGGAAAGCTCAGTATGTACTTCCCATAAATATGAAAAGCAGAGATGAAATGGTTAGAGGTAGGATCCTCTGGGATAGACAAGTTATTGAATATAGACATGGGGTTTAGGAAAAAAAAGAAATAGCATCTATATCTCTGTCATGGGTTGAATTGTGAACCACCCCCTCCAAATGTTTATAGCAATTTGGCTACACAGTATTGTGTGACCATCTTCCATTTTGTGACTTTCCTATGCTATAAATATTAATCTCTGGGGTTAATAAATCAGATTATGTTAAAGAGGATTAGGGTGGGACTGTAACACCCTTACTAAGGGAGTTTCCCTGGATTGTGCTCGCACCATGTTCTGTCTTACAAGAGATAAAAGGAAAGGGAAGCAAGCAGAGAGTGGAGGACTTCATACCACAAAGAAAGAATAAGTGCCAGGAGCAGAGTATGTCCTTTCAAAAGGATCCGGGGTCCACACACCTTGGAAGCTCCTAGTCCAGGGGAAGATTTATGGCAAGGACCTTCTCCAGAGCCAAAAGAGAAAGCCTTCTCCTGGAGCTGATGCCCTGAATTTGGGTCTGTAGGCTACTACTGCATGGTGACAGAAGAAAATTTATTTGTTAAAGCTATCCACTTGTGGTATTTCTCTTAGAACAGTACCAGATAACTAAAACAGTCTCTCAGAGAATGTTCAGAGGTTCATATTTTATTGAAGAAGATAAAGAGTTTGCTTTGGGGCTCATAAATCCATCACCACACAAGGTTGGTCAACACAGCTGGGAGAAACCGTGTATTCAGCATGAGAATCAGTTCAGCCTCAGAGATAGCTCAGGCAGCAATGGGTGAGAATGAAACTGACTGAGATACAAGAGAACAAGACAAAGATGAAGCTGAGAACATTAGTCTTTGGGAGGTGGATGGAATGAAGAAGGTACAAGAGCTGGCACAGCAGCAAAGAGGACAGGACAAAGTATGCAAAAGCCATAATTTAACTGTCCCATAGTTTTTTTTTTTTTTTTTTTTTTGGTCTGTGCCTAAAACCAGACCAAACTAGTTGTTGTCAAGTTGATCCTGACTCACAACAACGCCAAGTGTAGCAGAGCAGAACTGTGTTCCAGGGGGTTTTCAGTGGCTGATTTTTAAGAAGTAGATAGGCAGACTTTTCTTCTGAAGCAACTCTAGATAGCCTTGAACCCCTAGCTTTTCAGTTAGCAGCTAGTGTTTAAACTGTTTATGCCTCTTAGGGACTGTCTTGGTCATCTAGTTCTATTATAAGAAAAATACCACAAGCGGATGCCTTTAATGAAGAGAAGTATATTCTCTCACAGTCCAGTAGGCTAGAAGTTCAAGTTCAGAGCACCAGCTCCAGGGGAAGCCATTCTCTCTGTGTTGGCTCTGGAGGAGGGTCCTTGTGATACATCAGTCTTCCTTTGGCCTAGGCGCATCCCAGCATAGGGACCTTAGGTCCAAAGGACGTGCTTTGCTGCTGGCATTGCTTTCTTTGTGGTATGAGATTCCCAACTCTCTGCTTGATTCCCTTTCCTTCTATCTCCTCTAAGATAAAATGGAATGCAGGCCACACCCAAGGGATGTGACCTTAAGAGTAGAAGTTACTGCCCTACCATAATCCTCTTTAATATAATCCAATCTTGCCCCACTAAGCACAGGCAGAGATTAGGCTTTACAATATATAGGAGAATTACAATCACAAAACGGAGGACGACAACACAATACTGGGAATCACGGTTCAAGCCAAACTAATACACACGTTCTGGGGGAGGCACAATTCAATTCGTAACAAGGACTCAGTAACCCCTTTGGGAGAAAATCCTAGTTTGAGAATCCTTGAATGGTTCAGCGTAGACTGCATTACAAGTTGAATAGTATTACTCACACAGAGAGTGTGACAGATGCTATTGATTTAATCTAAAAAGTATGCACTTAGAAGTACTCCCTTACCAATTTACCTTCAAATTCCTCTGTTTCAGGCACAGAAGACAGAGGGTTTATGTTCATGAGCTCTTCCTGTGTCACACTGCTCCCCTACACCACACCTCAGCAGGATTAACATCAACCCCAAACCATCCTCTGACCCACTGAAACAAAATTATGACTCCTCTTCTATATACTTCTATAGACCTGGACACATCTCCATTGCCACCATATGCACGCCTGTTTATGTGTTTTCCCTACATGACCATGAGCTACTTGAAGGCAGGAAATGTTTGTTATTTGTACCTTAACCCACATCAAAATTTCTGGCAAAAACTGGGCATTTAACATATATTTGTTGAGAAAGTAGATTTGTCGAAGTGCAAGCTGCTGCATAATTTTGCCTACTTACATAATACGATGTTTCATTTACCTTTTCGATGCACTTGGAACCCAAGGTGCAGCTCAGTTGTTCACTGCAAGTCTCACCACTCAGTGGTAGGGACAAGGTTTAATGAGGCAGGAACTAAGTGATTTCATAACTGACGCAGTGAGCCTTGCTTGTTAAATGCACCAGATACGCATGTCTTTCTCTCTCTCTTTAGCAAGTTTATACATGTTGTCTTAGTCATTTAGCACTGCGGTAATAGAAATACCACAAGTGGATGGCTTTAACAAAGAAAAATTTATTTCTGTCATAGTCTTGTAGGCTATAAGGCCAAATTCAGGGCATCAGCTCCAGAAGAAGGCTGTCTCGGTTGGCTCTGGAGGAAGGTCATTGTCATGAATCTTCCCCTGGACTTCGGGAGCTGCTGTGGCGCAGGGACCCCGGATCCTTTCCAAAAACATGCTTTTCTACCCCAGCACTGCTTCTTTCTTGATGCTCTGAGGTCCCCAACTCTCTGCTTGCTTCCCCTTCCTTTTATATCCCAACAGACTGCCTCAAGGCGCGGTATAATCGTACACACTGAGTCCTTCCCACCAACACAGCTTCTGCCCATCCCCCCTCATTAGTGTCACAGAGGCAGAGTTTACTGCATAGAGGACTGTCGCAGAGTACCCAAAACACAGCCTAGCCAAAATGCTGTACACATTGGTATGCACATTTTCAGGGAAACATAATTCAAACCAGAACACACATAGAAGAAGACTCTTCAGATCCACTAACCTAGGAACAGAAATGGAATCATAGAACACTGATTATTTTTTTTCTTGCTTATCTATCACCTGTAGCTCAGCTGCTAACCAAAACATAAACATTGGTAGTTTAAATTCACCAGCCTCTCCTCGGAAATCCTATGCGGCAGCTCTACTCCGTCCTATAAGGTGTTGGTATCAACTCAGTGGCGAAGAGTTTGGTTTCATTCTTTTATACCCCACCTACACAGTGTATCTAAAATCTTGCCCAACTGTGTATCTGCATGAGGCCCCTAGTCTGTGCCTCTGTGCTGGTGAAAATGCTCCTGCTTCCTTTTCCTCATCTGTTCCAGAAGCTTTTCTGTGAAATCTCAGCCGCTACTACTGAACACTGGTGTCCTGAGGAACAACTGTGCCCCCAATGGACACTTCCACTGTTGTCAGGAATCACAAATTCCTGTGGAAATAATTACTATTGCTGCGGAGCGCTCTACCATCTGGGTTGTCCAAGGGTCCGAAGTTCTAAAATCAAGAGTGGCAGAATCTTTCTCCTCTACTTTCATGTTACACTACATTGGGGTTGAGGGAGGAGTGTCACTCACCAGAACTATGTCACCTGTGCCCAAGAGTTCTATACAGCTTTTCATGAAGCAGCTGTTTGGTAATTAACTTACACTCACTCTGTTGTATTGAACTGAGAAAGACCTGCATTGGCGGGGTTTGAGTCAGAAGAAAAATGCAAGCCACCCACATGGTACCGCCTTCGGAACTGCCTGTCTACTGTGTCTAAGGCCTTGTCCTGTCCTGGGAGGCAGCTGCTTGAATTTGCCTGTTGGACTGTATTTGCTCTGGTGATGGACTCTGCCCCTAGTGAGTGACCTCTAGCCTCGTAAACTCCGTGCTGCTCTGCCCAAGGGTTCCCAAACAAAGTGATTACCCCAGCTGCAGACGTAATGAGCCCCAAAGCCAGGGCCCTAAATGATCAGATAAGCATATAAGCCTTGTGTAACCTGCTGGTTTTTTAACACATGAAAATAATTATTACTTAACATTGATCAGTTGAAAACCACAGGAAGTGCTTGCAAAGTCAATGCCAGCAGACATGTCAGCTGTTCCTGCAGCTGCTGTGAAGTTTAAGGATGGATCCTTTCCTTCTTTCCGCATGAGTGTGATTGAAACGTTTACCACAGATTTTCTCAGATAGAAGCTTTTAAACATGCTCTGCACTGTATTTTTAACTGAGTACACTTTTGGTGAAAAACTCAGAGGTTAGCATGAATTGAATGAATTGCACACTCTGTCTTAGATTGTAAATAGGAGAATAGACATTTTTAGAAAGGAAAAAAGTTTAAAAATCCCTCCTCCCTGTGTTAACACTTGCCCATTGAAAATAGTTTACCAGCAGCCTTCTTGTTTGTGTCTTATGGGGTTAAAGTTTTGGATGACCCCTGAGACTTCAGTTCACTGGAGACTATCATGGAGAGTTCGTGTTTCTTTAGAGTCAGCTAGACCTAGGTAGAATTCCCGTTTCTGACACTTGTCTTGAACCTCCATTATTAAAGATCTCACATTCTGTTACCAGATCAGCACTTTAGGTATACTGCAGTCAGTACGGCAAGGCTCTTGTGGGATCTAGTGAGTTACCGAATGCAAAGCTAATAATTTTGTATAGGACATTCCTTATTCCTTTTCTTTATGCAACACACACACACACACACACACACACATACACAGGTATAATGCATATTGCAAGTATTAATTTTCATTAGTTTAAATGCAACACAATAAGAATTATAATTTACTAACCCTGGTGGTGAAATGGTTAAGTGCCACATCTGTTAACCAAAAAGTCACCAGTTCAAATCCACCAGGTGCTCCTTGGAAACTCTATGGGCCAGTTCACCTCTGTTCTATAAGGTTGCTACAAGTTGGAATCAACTCAATGGCAATGAGTTTGATTTGGGGTTTTATACTTAGGAATCAAGTCAAATAAATTGACAACTAAAGCAAATAAGTCTGATTATATACAATACAGAATATGATCAAACTTTGTATTTCAATACATTATTAATATCAACAGGAAAATTACCAAAGCATCAATTTCTTATCAACTTTCATATGCGAATATAGTGTGAGTTTCAATGGAAAATTTGCAGAGTCAAACTTCTAATTAGGTGTTCTTCGTATCATCAGCATTTAGAGAAACTGTGACTGTGATTCACTGATTCTGTCTCACCAGAACACAGTCACAGGATTCTGTGTCATTTGATTTCATACTACATTGCTAAAGAGTCAAGCTTCTTAGAAACATTATAAACATTACTATCTAGAGACATTTATATGTCCATATATTACATATTCTCCATTGCGTCTTGTAAAACATTACCCATGGATGCTGTGCCACATGAGTAAATTGAAAACTACAGAAGAATCCATTATCCTGTATGTGTAAAGCAAGTGGGGTGTTGACTCAACGGACTGTTCTAGAATGTCTTCCTGTATCATCATTTCCCTAGAACTGTGTTACAATATGAAGCTATGACAACATCATATGCTAAACCATGAATAAACGTCTTCAGTTGTGATCCAAATATGGTCCCAAACTATCCAACCCCCCCCACGCAACTGTGGTTTACTAAATGAGCATGGCTGCATGACTCTGAAGTCTTGGGTCCACGACCTACTGACTACGTGATCTTGCACAAGCCATTAAAATCCCCATGACTTAAGTTTTTTCTCTGTAAACTTTATTAGGTCTTGCTGAGTGTTGAATGAAGTAAAATAGACAACACACTAGAACAATGTCCTGGTACATTCTAAATGCTGACTGAGTGTTTGCTGTTACTCTTAGTGGTGCTGAAAGTTTAGGATGGTGTTTAGTGTCTGAATTCTGACCACTCACATGACTTTCCCTCAAGTATTTGGACAGAGTATTCATATTCACGCAGAAGACTGAAGAAAATAGCAGTCAAAACATCTAACTCACTATTGGCAAATCCAGATTGAAATGTGGACTCAGACTAAGACCAAAATGATACTTGCTCACTAATATGAACACATACATTTAGTTACAGATATGACAACTGGGAAACCCATGTTGGCACGAGGCAGAAAGAAAAATATCCTTCCCGTGATGGTACGCAAGTTGGAGAAACATGTTTATACTGTATTTATATAAACTACAAATCTATAAATGTAAATATATTTAAGTGTATAAAGTGCACATCTGTAGTGTGCATATATCGGTTGTTTTAAAACCTGATACGTACAGTGCTGTGATTAAGAGTTATTGTCCCTCAAATGGCTAACTGAATATGTAGCAGGCTGATGACACTTGCCAGAAAAGAGGTACTAGGAAGAAATGAGAGGGAACCATTTTAGGCCCAAAGGTACCATCTTGGCAGGTGAAATCCGATACCATCAGAGGAGGTATCAAGAAGTTATTGAATATGAATATGAGGACTCGTCTGCTTGGGCACAGGGTGGGTGGTCTAGCACAGAGGATGCTCAGTACCTTCCCCTGAACCCAGTCAACTGAATTTATCCTCTTCATTTTCCAAACAGATTCCATGAATAAACAGGGTTTATGAACTACATTTGTAAGATCAATTGTGAAGTACCACTGTATTTTTTCTGTCTCTGGACATTTTCTCTCAATGTACAAAACTAGCTTTCACTATAGCAGTGGGCAATGCAACTGTGACCTTACCGGTGAAAGACTGAATATTGCTTTTCTTGTAACATCAGTTACACCAGCCACCATTTCGGCCAGACCCAGATTAATCTCTCTCTTTCTCTTTCTCCATCCCTCCCTCCCTCCCTCCCTCCCTCTACCCGTCCTGCCCATCTACCCCTCCCTCTACCCCTCCCCCCACTCCTCTCTTCCTCCTTCCCTCACTCCCTCCATCCATTCAACTACCCCTCTATCCACCCCTCTATCCATCCATCCACCTATCCCTCCATCCATCCACCTATCCCTCCATCCATCCACCCCTCTATCCACCCCTCCCTCCATCCATCCACCCCCTATCCACCCCTCCCTCCCTCCATCCACCTATCCTTCCATCCATCCATCCATCCCTCCACCCACCAACCGACCCGCCGACCAACCCACCGACTGACCCACCCACCCATCCACCCACCCATCCGTCCACCCACCCACCCAGCCATCCACCCACCCACCCACCCACCCAGCCATCCATCCACCCATCCACCCACCCATCCACCCACACATCCATCCACCCACCCACCCATCCACCCACCCACCCACCCACCCATCCATCCACCCACCCACCCATCCAAACAGACAGCTATGAGTCATTAAGTAGACCTGAACACATGAATTCTCATTACTCTTTTGTTTTTGTCTGGTATTCTTTACTCCATTGCCTTACCTTCCTTTCTGGAATAATAGACAAGAAAAGTTTTTAAATCTTACAGAAAAATGAGAAGTGTATCTCTGAGTTGGTAAAATTCTGATTTCCTTAAGAGTAGATCTAAGAATTTCTCTGAGAGAGTTTACATTTTTAAAAATTTTTTGCTAAAACTACTGAGGACAGCAAATATTTTTGGTACCAAGATCTGAAAGCAGGGCAAAATGACTCTTAATGAAGTGAGGAGTGGGTCTTAGCTGAGGAAAGATCAAAAACAAAGTAAGATGAAGAGCTGCAAATGATGTTTGTGGACATGTGTTTTTTTATATCTGTATCTTTTGTTGGAAGTTGTTGCAGAGACTGAACTAAACTCTGGACAAGCCCAAGGGAAAAGAGAGACAGCGTGAATGAACGTAGCAAGACGTGAAAGATGGGCAAGTTTTAGAAGGTTTAAGTTGGAACATAAACCATTAGAGACTATAGGCACTTTATTCTGCAAGATTATCTACTTCTAAGGAAAAAGAGTTTCCACTTCTGATAACGATTGCACACTTCCACTGAACCACACTTCCTGTAAATAACTACTTTGCACTACAGCAGCATAGGAAAAAAATCAACAACCTGAAGTCACTGAAGAGTGACAGGAAGAAGTCAAAGACAGATGAAGTCTGCTACTTGGAAGAAGTAAACATTCTGATTCTCATTAGGCTTTTATTAGGGGCACAGAACACTGTCAGACCATGATAACCAGACCAAAGCTAAACCCATTGTCATTGAGTTGATTTTGACTCAAAGCCCCACTACAGGACAAAGTAGACCTGACCCACAGGGTTTCTGAAGATTGGCTGGTGGATTCAAAACTGCTGACCTTTCGGTTAGCAACGGAGCTCTTAGCCACGCACCACTAGGGCTCCACCAGGCCATGAAAGTTGTTAAAATCCAGAGAGAAACCAGAAGCCTCTCTGACATGATGACACAAATGGCAAGTTCAGGGTAGACACAGCAACTGATAAGAGAAGGGGAAATATCTTGGAAAAAGGGGAACCACACAAAAAAAGGGAGTTCCACATTTTGAGGGTGAACTTTAGACTTTCTAGTGGACTCCTGGGATGTGGCTGTGTAAAGTAGATTCTGGTGGAGCGTAACAGAATTTAAAAGACCCATAACATATTGTTCACAATGTCTAGAATATGACAGAAATTTGCTAGACATATGAAAAACCAGTAAAATGTGATCAAGACTTACAGAAAAGGGCAGCTAACACAGACCAATCCTCAGGTGACCTAGGTTTGGAACTAGCAGATGAAGACTTTAAGCGTCCATTACAACTACATTCAGAGTTATGAGGAAACTCAGAAGAGCGGGGCAATGACAGTTAACACACACACACACACACTCCCCCAGAGACAGAGACAGAGAGAGACACACAGACACACAGACACACACTCCATTATATAAAATAACTTTACTTATTAAAATAGTGGTGACAGAAAATGGCTTATTGTTTATGTTTACAAGAAATGAATTCCATTTTGTTCTATAAGATATTTCCCTCGTGGTAAATAATCATCTAAAGAGCACCTTATGAGGTGCTAAGGAGCCCTGATTAAAGTGATAGGCTGCTCACTGAAAGGTCAGTGATTGGCCACCAGCAGCAACTCCACAATGTAGCAATTGACTTCTGTAGAGATTGACAGCCTTGGAAATCCCATGGGATTGCTGTGAGTCAGAAGCAACTTCGTGACAGTGGGGTTTTGAGTTTTATTAGGTGCTATGAAGTTTGAATCCCCCAGAAACTCCTTGGAAACACTATGAGACAGTTCTATTCTGTCCTACAGGGTCACTATAACTCAGAATTGACTGGGTTTGGGTTAGCAGGTTTCATGAAAAACAAAAAGAAAAATACATGGTTTTTCAACTAAAAGACATTAAATTTCATTTTCATTTAGTCACTATAAATACACGATGAAAACTAATGCATTAAAAAAAGGAAAAACAAAAAACCAGTAGTTGAAAATAATTTTAGTAGTCTGAAGTTCCAGAGATGGAAAGTTTCACTTACAGATGTTAGGAGGGGAGAGTATAAGAGAAGCTTTATGGAGTGACAGGTAACATAAATACTCAACAAAAGATGCTTAGAATTTGTGCACGTGGCTGTGATGGAAGAGAGGCGAGCATCCAGTTGAGTGAAAATACTTCGGTCACAGTGAAACTGAAGTTGCTATGGAAACCGTGGTGGCGTAGGGGCTAACTTCTGTGGCTGCTAATCAAAAGGTCGACAGTTCAAATCTGCCAAGTGCTCCTTGGAAAATCTATGGGGCAGTTCAACTCTGTCTATAGGGTCACTGGGAGTGAGAATCGTTTCAAAGATAGTGGGTTTGGTTTTTGGTTTATCTTTGACAGCAGGTGTGATTTGTAACAGTGGTGATGGAAGATAAATTAAGGAGGGTGGAGGACAGGAGGTCCAAACTGATGGACCTAATAGTTTAGACTTCCTTCTGAAAGTACTAGGGACTCAGTTAGAAGACAAGACCAAAGTCCCAGTGTTACTGTCTTTAAAAAATCACAGACTCAGAGAGAATTTCCGTCTTCATTGTTTGTGGTTCTTATATCAGCTATGACATAAAACAAATGCAACAGCTTTTATACTAAAATACAAAGAATCAAACCCACTGCTGTCAAGACGGTTCTGACTCATATGATAGAATTCTACTCCAAGGTAGAGTAGAAGTGTCCGAGAGGGCTTCTGAGGCACAGTTGGTGCATTCAAACTGCCAACCTGTTGGTTTGTAGCTGCAGAATATGAATTAAATCTTGTCTGTTCAGAATCATTACATGACAGATGTGAGCAACACAAGAGTTAACAGATATGAAATTGCTAAACTTGGGGTTGCAAGACAGAGGTCAGAGTTCACGGTCTGGTGAAGTATTTCACTGCACTGTTAGAAAGGCCATCTCAGCCACTCCTGGGTATGCATCTGTGTGTCTGGAAATTTAAATTTATCTTCACAAATTACAAATTCATCATGCTAGTAGGCAGAAAGGGGTAGGAAATCTAAGGTTGAAAACAGAGTGTTGACACGTCATGAGGCTGTTAACTAGTGTCAGAAAACAATACATGTACTATCTGTCTAGTGAGAAACTGGTTTGTTCTATAAACCTTCACTTAAAGAACTTTTTTTAATTGCTTACAAAAGAAAAATTATTTTGAAATATTAATCTGCTATTTTGTGTGCAAGTTAACTAAAAATAAAAAATGTGAATCTGGGAGGCAGGAAGAAAATTCATCATAAAACGGAAACTAAAATTAAATTACGTCTTCAATTTGCAGAAATAGCCAAATACTTCTTTGTTAAATTCTTTTCTGTGGCCTTTTCTAATGAGTAAGTTCAAGAGATTCTGTTTTCAGTTTATTTCAAGAGGACCCCCCCCCACTGCTGTCCAGTCCATTCTGACTCGTGGTGACCCAGTAGGACAGAGAAGAATTGCTCTATCAACTTCCCAAGGAGCGGCTGGTGGATTTGAACTGCCAACTTTCTGTTAGCAGCTGTAGCTCTTAATCACTAGCTACCAGGGTTTCCAGTCTAAGTATTACAAGGCAGTTATAAGATCACATTGGATTTATTTATTTTTAATGGTGACAATAAGAAGGAAAGTATGACCAGATTATTTTAAAGCCTAATTCCAAGAAAAGAAAGAAATCCTTTGTGGCTGATAGGTTTTTGTCATACTTCAGTTACTTGCATTCTGGAAGCATTAACTGGGAACATTCAGGATATTTATAGTCTCAGAATGTGCCAGAGTATCTCAGCACAGGGGGGACATTATGTCTCTGCCTTCATGATGCTTACTTTATTCTAGCATTATTCACGCCTGTGACAGTGCCATCAAGGAAAGTAACCTACACATTTGACTGTGGACCCGTGCTGCCACATGTAAATAAAGGAGTTGTTATGTAATGCTCATTTAGCCTTAAAAACCTAATACAACACCCAACCTTTTTTCCCTGCCCCCTTCCCAAATTTGTTTTGTGCCTAATTAACCCTCCTGGGACAGTCTTTCTTGGTATGCACATAAATAAGCTTATATTCTGCAATTTCATAAAGTGATTTTGTCAAGAATATTCCCTTCAGTGGTCTCATGTAATGCTGAATGGAAACAAGGTCGGCCAAGAGCCATTCTTTCTCAGACAAAATTGTCCTTGTGAATTGTCACAGGGCTTTAGAAAAAAAAAAAAAAGAGGAGGAGGAGCCCATGGTTTTCCCTAGAAAAAGACAAATTAACTCCACAAATTCTGGTGTTATATTTATCTAATCTTAGTTTTGGTTGTATGATATAATACAGTCTCAAGTTGATTATTTAGTCAAGAACAGCAAGGCTAAAGAACTTTAATATGTTTCTAGTAAGTAGGGTTCCAGTACTTTGTCAGGAGGGCTCAAACCCTGGAGAAGGACATTGCAATCGGGAGAGTGGAGGGTCAGTGACAAAGTGGAAGGCCATCAACAAGGTGGACTGACACAGTGGCTGCAACAACGGGCTTAAGCATAAAAATGATTGTGGCGATGGTGCAGAGGGTCACCATGAGTTGGAACCAGCTCAATGGCACCTAAAAACAGTGACAACCGGAGTGATCCAATTTTACTAAAACAAAGCCAAGTGGCTCCCTCGTCGTAAAACCACTGTACTCACATTTAGTTTTGTTTAGGTCTCATGACAAATTCTCTTGTGTTCTGTAAATCTGATATTTTTGCGACTATTCTTGGCATTTTTTTTTTTTTGCCTTCTTTATCTTTAACATATCTTCAAACTTGTTGCTGTTGAATCAGTTCTGACTCACGAGGATCCCCTGTGTGCAGAGGGGAAGCGTGCCATAAGTTTTCAAACCTTTTCAGAAGCGGGTTACCTGATCTTTCTTCCAAGACACTTCTAGATGGGTTGAGAGTACCAACAGAACCACACCAAACCCCAGCTACTGAGGCAGTAGTTGAGTGCTTAAATGTATGGACCGCGCTTGGATTCCACCCTGGATTCTGATAAAATGGTTTACTCCTAAATTCTCCAACAGTCAAGCTCAAACATATCTCTTCCTTTGTTGAATTAATCTCTTTAGCTTTTATTTAATACATTTCTTTCTACTGTAAACCACACAACAAACAAGGCTTGATAAATTACAAATTTGAACTCAAATAAAAACAAACATTACATAGACGTCACTGAACCTAGTTCGATCTCTTTTAGGCTCATTGTTGTAATTCTTTAAACTCACTCACTAGGAAAATTCTAACCACAGTATTTAATAGTGTATGTCTAATTTTCTCTCCTTTAGTTTCTTATAAAATTTCAAGATCATATGGATATGGAGAACACAGCGAATATTGACAACACACTTTTTTTCTGTAGCAGACTGATGAATGATTAAATGCAGAAACCTTGCTGACTTTTCTATCTCCTCCCTGT
Source organism: Heterohyrax brucei (assembly GCA_028571685.1). NCBI lineage: Eukaryota > Metazoa > Chordata > Mammalia > Hyracoidea > Procaviidae > Heterohyrax > Heterohyrax brucei. The sequence continues at coordinate 66,893,270 of CM053163.1, read as the reverse complement.
ATGTTAGCTGAGAAGGTCTTACAAGACCTAGGAGTTTGGACTCCATGTCTAGTCATTAGCATCACCAGTCCAGCTCCTTTCAAATTTGGATAAATTCTTCTCATTCCTTTCTCTTCACGTACTCTGGATCTGTGTCTTAAAATCGGAGACAAATTCATCGTCCTCTCTGATTTATGGTGATGAGTTCAGTTAAACTCTAACTGGCTTCCAGATGCATGTTCAAAGCAATCTGTTTCACACTCACTTTCGTCTCAATGAAAACCTTCATCCAGAAGTTCATATTCTAAAGTTTGTCAGGAACTTGAATTGCTGTCTCAGTTTACTTATCAACATCTCCCTGAAGTGATCTCCCATAAGGAAATAGAAGACAGGGTTGATGGCACTGTTGAGAAAGGCCAATGGTCGTGTGATAATGTATAAGGCGTTGATGGTGTCCTGAGTGCACGGGGAACAATTCCAGCTTTCCATACGTGAGGCAATCCTCACATTCCTCATGATGTGGTACGGAGTGAAAAGTGTTGAGAAGATGATCACTGCCATGATGACCAAGTTGAGAGGCCTTTCAAGGGGCAGTGTGGTGGCCAGTTGCCTGGTCCTCTGCTTTAGGAAAAGAGCAATCTTGAAATAAAAGAAGCACATCACAGAAAGAGGAATGAGAAAGCCTACAACCGTTAGACACAGGCTGAAACCAAGGCTGTACTGGGGGTCCCCAGAGCTCGCATAATCTTCACACCTGGTGATATTGTTGGTTTTAGAAGGGTTTATAAAGATAAGTATTGGAAGTAGCTCTAGAGTTACCAAAACCCAAATGGCTAAGGAGATCAAAACGGCAAATTCCTTCTTCTGCAGAAGGTGTTGCCTGAAAGGATGCTTTATGAGCAGGTAGCGATCAAAGCTGATAAAAGTGAGGAAGAGAATGCTGGTGTAGAGGTTGGCGTGCAGCACATATCGGTTAAATATGCAGAGTGTGTCCCCATAGACCCAGTCTTGATTGGCATAACTTCTTATCAGCATTGGAAGGGTGCACAAAAAAGCCAAGTCAGAGATGGAGAGGTTAAAGAGATAAACGTTGCTGCTGTTCCAGTTCTTCAGACAGAAGAGGTAGCCAAAGACCACAATAGTGTTTCCAAGCATTCCCACAATGAACTCTGTCCCATAAAAAAAGGAAAGATAGTATTTTTCCAAGGAAATCTTTGCTGTCAACCAGTTATTGCAAGTTGCATTCCATGCCTACAGAAGAAAGAGAAAATACAGGGAGGTTACACTGGACCAGGACTAAGGAGAAAGTGTGTATTGTTAACAGCTATAGCAACAGTAAAAACACTTGGATGTTGAGCTGTAGAGAATATGTTAAATTAGTCAGGAGTGTGTATCCACACATATAAACACGTGTAAAAAAAACCCATTGCCTTTGAGTCAATTCTGACTCGTCGTGACCATGTAGAACAGAGTGGAATCTGCTCATAGAGTTTCCAAAGAATGCCCAATGGATTCAAACTGCCAACCTTTTGGTTAGTAGCTCTAGAACTTAACCACTATGCCACTAGGATTTCCATAAATGTGTGTATATGCCATTAATTAGTTATTTCAACAAATATTTATTGAGCACCTTTGAACTATGTGCTAGGCATGGAGGATATGTTGTTAGACTGTTATTAATAGGTGCCACTGAGCTGGCTCTGACTCATAGTGACCCTGTGTACAGCAGAACAGGACTCTGCCTAGTCCCACTCCATCCTCACATTCGTTACTACATTGAGCACATTGTTGCTGAGCATTTCTTCTCTCTTGGTTTTCTAATACCTTGCTTTGTCTACTGTTTAGCTCTTTTACTTCTTCTTTTTGTCCTTCTGCTTTAGCTACTCTAAGTTCAAGTGTCAGTGTCTCTTCTGACATTCATTTGAGTCCTTCTTTTCTTTTCTGTCTCTCTAACAGCCTCTTGTTTTCTTCATGTATGATATCCTTAATATCATTCTGTAATTCATCTGGTCTTTGATCACTGGTGTTCAATGTGTCAAAGCTATTGCTGAGATGGTCTCTAAATTCAGGTGGGATCTACTCAAGGTCATGTTTTGGCTCTCATGAATTTGCTTTAATTTTCTTCAGCTTCAAGTTGAACCTGCACATGATCACTTGGCAGTCTGTTCTGAAGCTAGGCCTTAACCTTGTTCTGGACTGATGATAGTGACTTTGTCCTTCATGTCTTTCCATTAATATACACTATTTGATTCCCGTGTATTCCATCTGGTGAAGTTCACCTGTATAACCACTGTTTAGGTTGGTGAGAAAAGGTGTTTTCAAGGAAGAAATTGTTACTCTTAAAAAATTTTATCGTGTGATCTTCATTGTTGTTTCTTTCATCAAGCCTGTATTTTCCAGTTACTATTCCGTTTTTGTTTCCAGCTTCCATATTCCAATCACCACTAATTATGAATGCATCTTGATTACATATTTGATCAAATTTAGTAAAGAGAAAATCTTCAGTCTTCTCCTTTTGGGCATTAGTGATTTGTGTGTAAATCTGAGTAATAATCCTATTAACTGGTCTTCTTTGTAGGTGTATGCATGTTATTCTACCACTGACAATATCGTGGTTCAGGAAAGATCTTAAATGTTCTTTTGGATGATAAATGCAGTGGCATTTCTTTTCAATTTGCCACTCCAAGCATAGCAGGCCATATGATTATCAGATTCAAAATAGCCAATACCATTCCATTTTAGCTTACTAATCCCAGGATATCTATGTTTATACATTCCATTTCATTTTTAATGATTTCTAATTTTCCTAAATTCACACTTAGTATATTCTATGTTCTGATTATTAGTGGATATTTGCAGCTGTTTCTTCTCATTTTGAGTCATGCCACATCAGCAAATTAAGGTTGACTCTGCTCTGAAGAGGCAGCTTTTCCCCAAGTCGTCTTTTGAATGCCTTCTACCCTGGGGGTGAGGGGAGTCATTTTCCAGCACTGTATCTGATAGTGTTCCTTAGCTATTCATAAGGTGTTCACTGGATAATTTTTTTAGAAATAGGTGGCCAGGTCCTTCCTCCCAGTCTGTGTTAGTCTAGAAGCTCAGCTGAAACCTGTCCACCAGGGGTGAGCCTGCTGGCATCTGAGTACTAGTGGCATAGCTTCCAGCACCATGGCAACATGCAAACCACCATAGTGTGACAAACTGATAGGCATGCAGGGATTGGGCACAGAGTAATAAATTCTTTGATATTAGACACTTTGTTTTATTCACTAGGTATACAGCCGTGAATAAAACAAAACGCCTACTGTGAAAGAATCTATACTCTCTTGGAAAGAATCAGGAGAAAAATAGCTGCCATAAAAGTGCTATGAATAAAAAGAAGAAAAGGTAAATACACTAGATTTTATTTTGTCAAAGGATATATTTTCCAAGAATGTTTATTTTACTAAACTTGTAAAACACAATCACAATTTTAAAAGAATAAGATTTTAAATTTAAGATACAAAGCTGAAAATCTTAGTAACAAATACACTGGCTATTATTTATCGAAAGTCTGTAATGTACCAGGCATTGTCTTCCTCAGTTACCAAGAATGATCATGCAATGCTCTCGGTTATGTAACAAGGTAAGGGTTGTTATTACTTGCACTTTACGTGAAAAGACTGAGGTTTGCAAAGTTAAGTATCTTGCTGAGGTCATACATCTTGTAAAGAGTCTTCATCATAGCCCTTTCCAAAATTTTTGCTATGAAAAGCAGCAACTTCATACATTTAACCCTCAAGCATCATGTAATCTATTTTTCTCTCTCTAGTAATGAGGCTGGATCATTTGTGATTGAATATGGCATTCCAGGACTTGAATTATTCTGAAAAAATTATTCTGGCTCACCATTGTTAAAGATTAAATCCTACTTGTTTCTAATGAGAAAAATGTTGGAAGTAAAATTATTGAAAAAACCTCCTTGTGTAGATGTTAGATATAAACAAACAATTCTTTCAATATAGCATTTTGATAAATCAGAGTAAAAGAAGAAGAATGGCACCTCAACAATTTTTCTGAGAAACATGCAAACATTGACTAGAAGAAGGTGTGAGTGAAGTTACCTGGAAAGCTTGTGTCCACCACTGCCAAATTCAAGCAGTTTATTTCAGTCAAACACCACCGATATTTTGACAGCGTTTTATTGGTGCAGTTGCATGTGCGATATGTGCAATATTTTGACGTTATTTTCAATCACTTAGTTGAAAATACCCCAAATTCCTCTAAGCCTGTCTTTAAGTCTCTCCATGGCAATGCGTCTGCATCCTACTCTAGGCTAAAGTGGCGGGGGATTTCTCCACTCAGAGACTTGGCACATGGACAAGGCTGAAGCAAATCTTGAAATTGAGAAGGCTGGTCTCATTCTATCACTGAGCTTACCTGATTCTGCTAGTCCTCCTTTCATGCCACGATCGGTTTGCTCCACTCCTCAATTCTCTATCTTCTCCAGTCTTTTGAAACTTCTTTCACTTACTCTTCCTGACTCACCACTAGCAGAGGTTTTACCTATTAGTTTACTAAGAAAATGGAAATCACTCATCTGGTCTCAATTCTCTGGTTCCTCCCTTTGTCCTCTTCCTCATTCTGCAGCAGAGAATGCCCACCCCTCTGGGCTCACACTGAATCCAACCCTTTCCCAAACTCTCAAGATTCTTACCTTATCCCTTTTTTTCCTCTTTGCAGGCTCTTCAGCCAATTTCATCCACTAACTGCATCTTTTTCATCAGCATTTAAACATAATCTCTTCTCAATTTTAAGAATGAGGAACAGAAATCAGCAAGCCTCCCACAACAGGTTTTATATATTCTTCTGTCTCCTCTTTATAGTTTGATTTCTAAAAGGAATGGTCTTCACTGATTGCTTTGACATTCTAACATTCTCATTCCTCTTTCAACCTACTCCAGCGTGTCTTCTGAGCCCCTAGTTCCACCAAAGAGGTCTCCGAATTGCTGCGTCCAGTGGCCATTTTCTGTTCTTCATATACGTGTGACTTCTCAGCTGCTTTTGATGCTATGACTTCTGGAAACACTGTCTTTGTTTTCTGTGAAATGACAATCTCTCATTTATTGCTTTTGTCCCAGGCTGTTTCCTCTTTTGTGGCCTACATCCTCTTGTTTTTATTTTATTACTGTTTTTAAAGAATATTTTATGGTTTTCAGTGAAAGTTTGTACAGATATTTCAGTTAGCACTTGACAGTTTCCAGAAAATTATTCAGCAGCATTAGTTACATTTTTTTTTTAATTTACCAACGTTTTCTTCAACTGCGTTCTGATGGTTCCATTACCAGCAGTCTAATTTCTGGACCCCTTTGCCTTCTCATCTTTGCTATAGAGTAATTGTTCACCTTATGGTTTCATGAACTGTACCACTCCCATTGAGTCGATTCTGACTCATAACAACTCCATAGGATGCAATAGAACTGCCCCATAGGGTTTCCAAGGAACACCTGGTGAATTTGAACTGCCAACCTTTGGGTTAGCAGAGGTGGCACTTAACTACTATGCCATTGGTGTTTCCATCATCCTCATAGATGGTTTTTAATGAAGTACTGTACTCACTGATAATATTCTTTATTTCATGTAGCAACCTGTTATTTTATTAAAAGATGACTAAGGAGTCAATTTTGGTTCAAAGTTTAAGATAGGCTCAGGGTGTCCTCTAGTCTTGATGGGACCAGTAAGTCAATTTAAGTTTTGTGCTTCTGAGGCATAAGCCTTCTTGTCTGGGGTTTTAAATGCTGAATTCATCAGTGCTCAGTTCTGGTAATAATCTTTCCTAAGACTCTCGGCTTTGGTGAACTCATGTCATTTCAATATTTAATGACCACATATACACCAACAACTCCTAGATTTGTATCCCAGCCCCCAAAGTCTTAATGTACTCTAGCGGATTATACATAGTGCCAGTGACTGATATCTCTCAGTCTGTCCGGGAAGCCAAACCTAAACTCTCCAACTTTCATTCTAATCCTGCTACACTTCCATCTCTACTACTCTGTCTCATTAAGTAGTAACACCATCTTCCCAAGGACATACCCCGGAAAACTAGAGCAATATCCTTGATGCCTTTGTAACTCACCTCAAACAACTAACAGAGTACCAAATCTTATTATACAATGTCTAGAAATTTCTCAACCCTGTCGGCGTTGTTCCAGCTCCCTCATTGCCAGGCTAGTCCAGGCTAGTCCAGGCTAGTCCAGGCTACCATATACTGGATGATGCCGTATCCTTCTAGGGTCTCCTCACGTCTTCTTTGGTTCCCATCCAATCTAACTTTGACATAACAGACAAAAGATCTTGAAAAATGACAAGCCAAAATCCTGTCATATTCCTCAACTGTATAGAATCTTTTAATGACTGCCTATGGTCCCAGAAATAAAGTACACAATCCCTACTGGGGACTCCAAATCCTACATGATCTGGCCCCTGGATATGACTTCTCCCTTGCCTGGTATCACTTTCCTCTTTGCTCATCCATCTATCTTCACGCTTTTTGAATGTTTGGGAAACCTTCCTAACTTGCAGTTCCTTTTGCCTGAACCTGTTTTCATTACTTTTTCCCCTCTCTGCTTCCTCCTCAAAACCCCCTGGTGGCTAGTGGTTAAGAACTACAGCTGTTAACTGAAAGGCTGGCAATTTAAATCTACCAGGCCCTGCTTGGAACCCACATGGGGCTGTTCTGCTCTTCCTAATCTCAATTTTTTATACTTTTTCCTAAGATGATTATTATGAATATTACAACAATATTGTTTCAGTTCCTAGAGCTCTGATCAAAAAAAGGCCAAGGGATATCTTTCACAGTTCTACGGCCTCTGGAAATATTTGTTTGTTTACTTCCTATAGGGTCCCTATGAGTCAGAATCAGTGGGTTCATCGGTTTGGGTCTTCCTCCCCCATCACTTGCCTCATCTCCGTCTGCATACCCTGCAGCCGGATGTTTAAATGAGGATTCCTCAAGGCAGGTTCTCTGACCTGCCAGTCTACCAGATTACACTGCATTCTATGCTGAACTTCCTCTTAGCATTTATCACAATGCTGTTTTATTCATTGTTTATCTTTCGCACCTGGCTTATTGCTTACCGTATAAAAGGTACTCTGTAAATGGCTATTGAGTGAACAGATGAATATAAGCACTTGAATGTTTACAAAGCATTTTTACAAATATTTTCTCCAACGTCAGAGTAGTTAGTTGGCCAACCTAAACCCACGCTTTATTCTAGTAAGAAAGCTGATACTGTTTATGCTTGGATAGTCATTCAGATTCAGTAATGGCACTAGAAGGAGCGTTAGAAACACATTTGTGTTACCATTTGTGTTGGGTAAAACTTAAAAGCTGTATTTTTTTTTTGGATCAATTTCAAAGAGAATTAAGGCATGTGATTAATATAATCTGAAAGTAATACACACAAAATAAAGTCTAGAAAGGCAGGGACCAAAACTTTAAGAGTTCTATCTCTAGTGGTATAAAAGTGTATAGATTTCAGGTAACTTTATTGTATTCTTGTTCTTTCCACTAATCTTGGTTTTTTGTATTTTTTCTTAAGATGATTATTATGAGTATTATGACAATATTAAAATGTTTCAGTTCCTAGAACTCTGATCAAAAAAACGCCAAGTGACATTTTTCACAGTTCTTGACCTTTGGAAATACTCATTTGTTTCCTTCTGTGACATGCCTATCTTTTTGTTTCTTTTTGTCTTTGCAAACTCTTTTATGGCACAATCATTTATGGCCCAAACTTTAAATGTTGGTGTTCCTCAGGGCTCAGTTTGGGGTCCTTTTGCTATTTTGGGAATACTCAAAGAGCTGGTACATACATTCAAATGGAAATTAAGACAATAGAAAGTTTCTTTAACTCATTTTTTTTCATTTCTGAATTTTGATTTTTTTTTTTTAAATCACAGTACTAGTCTTTCTTAAGTTAAGTGTTCAGTGTGGCTTATTGTAGCAGAAATGTTTGCTTGCCATGCAAGGAAAACCAAAACCAAAAGACATGTGTTAACTGGAAGGCGCATTACCAATGACAGCTGCTCAGGCAAGGTATGGACCATCTAGAAACCACGGGAAATGCTACTTTTGAGTAGCAAATCCAAACCCACTACCACTGAGTCAATTCCAACTCATAGTCACCCTATAAGATGAAATAGAACTGCCCCATAGAGTTTCCAAGGAGCATCTGGTGGGTTCAAAGTACCAACTTTTTGGTTAGCAATTGCGGTACTTAATCACTATGCCACCACGGTTTCTGAGTTAGTGAAGGAGGTTGACTACTGAGGGAAGTAGGGGGTGAGGAAAAGCGCCAGGATGAATTAGGACAAATGAAGGACTGAAGAGCTACTTTTGCTTCGCACAGGATAGTTGTCTCATTATTTAAATAAATAAATGAAATTAAAATTGTCTACACAAAATCTATGTTAATCATGTAATTCTCAGAAACTACAGATGAACAAAAAGATGAACTAAAAAACTGTAAAGCCAACTGCATTTAATATTTGGATACTCTTCTGGACTTCATTATTCATTTAAATTCACTGAAATTTAGTTCTACAGTAACAAGATTAGGCTCTTTATTTATTTATTTATTTTTTTAGCTGCTCTCATATATTGGTCTTACTCTCTAAAAAGCCCTTTCCAAGTCCATAATGTTTCTCTATCATGGTTTTACAGAGGCAGACTGTTTAACTGAACTTCACCTGGATCCACTATTTTGAGGGTGTTAGAGTCTAAACTGAAGGGAGTTTTTTTTGCTCAGTAAAGTGGTCATCACAATCTTAAAAATGGGTGAAGTAAATTGACTCTTCTTTAGGTGAACTCCCAAGTGACTGGGACATTTTTCCCTTATGAAACCTGAATATTCTGTCTTCCCTATTCTAGTGATTGAATTATTTTATTATTATTATTAAATAATTTTAGTAATTTATTTATTACAGTAAATGAATAAAATTTCTAACATCTATCAACTGTCTCATCTATGATAAACTCTCAGCCCCTGCCCTTGTAGCTGTCAAAGAGTTTTTTCTTCTGTAGGTAATTCTATTTTTAAGTCTCATGAGTCAGACCTGACTCGACGGCACTTGGCTTGGCTTGGCTATAACAGGACTCTCATAAAATATTTGTCCTTTTACCCCTGAGTGATTTCACTCACCATAATAACTTCCCAATGAAACTATGTTATCAGGTCTTTTCTAAAATCATGTTTTTTTTTTTTTTTTTATCATAGCATAATGTTCCACTGGGTATATGTACCATAGTTTGTTTATCCCTTCATCTGTTGATGGGCATCTGGGATTATTTTTAACAAATTCTCTGAGATACTGGCAACTAAACTGAAATCTTTAGTTCTCTGTTCAAAAGTATATTTACATCTCTTATTAAACTACAAGCTAGATCCAATTTAGCCGTGTAAGCCTATCAGTAATTCTCATTTTTAATCTAGAATGACATTTTCTCATTTTTATGCAGTATTTTAAAAATTTGTGTTTTTGAAATTTCAATTAATCTTTGGAATTATATTTGATAGATTCTTAGCTATGAAAACTGTTTTTCCTCCTAATTATCAAGATTAAAGAAAGAATATGCACTACACTTTTGTTTAACTGCTACTTGTAGGCAAATTTACCCAGCAGTATGAGAATTTTTTTAATGATTGCTTTTCTCATTACCAAACAATTTGAATAAAAATATATATTCACACTTAAAGCATATAATAATTTAATAGTGAAAATTTCATTTTTAGTATGTTCCCCAAATCACAAATCAAAGTATTATAAAGTGATAGTATAATATTACATAGAATATATTAATATCTTTAAAAATACTTCATAGATTACCAAACTTTGACAGATAGAATAAGAATGTTTTCTGAAAATTTCCATTTTCTTCTGAACTATATTCTTAAATATTGCCATTTTTACAAACATAAACACTAAACGTGATTTTAGAATGCTTAAAAAATTCCCCCAATATGTTGTTTCCCAAACATGAAAAGACTATGTGTAACACACTGTTTCATATTATTTAAGACTCAGATTCTTTTTTCCAAAGTTATTATTTTTATTTGGATAAGTCTAGTAATTGTTTGACTGAATTACAACTTATTGAGATGTTAACATTTATGAGAAAAACGTTTTAATGAAGTCACTGGCAATGAAACAAGCTGTTTAATTTAGTCAAAATTAACACAGAAGTCAACATTATGACTTACTTTTAGTTTCTTTTGCTGTTCTGCATCTACTTACAAGTGACTATTTAAACACAACTTAAAGCCTTAATTGATCACAGGACATTTTGAGAACTCCCAGCAAGAATATTTCATAAGTGCCCGAGGGACATAAATTGCACTGAAACTTACCATTCTGTCAAGGGTCCAGATCCTCTGCCGGGAGCTCAGCAAGCAACTCAGCAGCTTCTGACGCAGTGCTGTGCAGCCAGAGGGGGTTAGTGCAGGCTGATTTGCATATCATGCAACCTCTATTAAGAATTCAAAAGTGTAGGAATAAGCTACTCAGTCAAACCTCTGCGTCAGATGTACAAATACGGGGACTTCCTGTCACGTACCAATACAAAGCAAATTATTCATTTCCTAGAAAATACATTTGGCAAGCAGATTTTGAAAAGATTACAGTTGAAATTATTTTGGTCAGTATCAAAACAACAGAAAAGCCTTCTTTATGTTCACCTGCATTTGCACAGTTAAAAGAAAATGTGAGCTCTGTTCTAGGTCACGTATACAACTGTTTCTGCTTCCTTTATATTATTTTGAGTTCAAAGTTTTTGGTGAATTCTATGTTAGCCTTGTAATAACTGAACAGCTACTATCAACACATTTAGAGTGGGGTATGAAGCTGACCATCACAAATTTTCACAAGGGGCATACTTGCTAACAATCTGTGATATGCAGATGACACAACCTTGCTTGCTGAAAGTGACAAGGACTTGAAAACACTGATGAAGATCGAAGACCATGGCTTTCAGTCATGGATTGTATCTCAACATTAAGGAAACAAAAGTCCTTACAACTGCACCACTAACCATCAAGAAATGGAGACAGAGAAAAATATTGGAATAATGCAATCAAGGATTTCATTTTACTTAGATCTGCAGGCAATGTCCACAGAAGCAGCAGTTGAGACATCAAACATTGTATTTCATTGGGCAAATCTGCTGTAATAGCACCGAAGTATTCAAAAGCAGAGAGGTCACTTCAATGCTGAAAGTGTGCCTGACTCAAGTCATGATATTTTCAGGCATCTTATATACACATTAAAACTGGACAATGAATAAGGGGGACAGAAGGAAAACTGATGTATTTGAGTTACGGTGTTGGTGGAGGGTGTTGAATACACCATGAGCTGCCAGCAGAACAAACGAATCTGTCTTGGAAGAAGTACAGCTAGAAGCTTCTTTACAACTCAGGATGAAAGGGCTTCATCTCGTATACTTTGGACATGTTGTCAGTAGGGGCCAGTCCCTGGAGAAGGACATCATGCTTGTTCAAATAAAGGGTGAACGAAAAAAGAGGAAGACCCTCAACCAGGTAGACTGACACTGTGGCTGCACAGTGGATCAAAACGTAACAAGATTGTGAGGCTGGCTGAGGACCACACAGTGTTTTGTTCTGTTGTGTACGGGGTCACTAGGAGTCTGAACCAACGCGGTGGCACCTAACTACAGCAACACAAAATGCGATTTCGGAAGAAAACCTGTATATGCTCTGTGTGCTAGAGCAAAGGATACTAAAGTTTCAGGCATTTCTCTGTTTTCTGTAGTTAAAATCAAGAGACATAAAAAATGCATTAGATGGCTGGGGATTAGGGAGCAAGATGGGGTCTAACATAACCAGGATAGATGGCAATTTGTGCATCCCAACGAGCAGCACCTGGAAGCTCATCAACACCATTTCAGACAGGAAAGCACACCTGGCTGTCCTGCAGGTTTTATTCGGTTTATATTCAAGCAAACATCGGCTTGTGCTCTATAAGAACCATAAGGATTAGGCTGACAAAGTCCCTAACCGTGCAGATAGTACTAATCCAATCTGAATGTTATAAAAGTTTAACATTTAGTTAGCAGTGCTAGGCAGCAGCCAAAAAAAACCCTATTATAGTCAAGCATTTGCTCTTCACCCAGTATCTGACAGCCTAATGCTGCAGAAAAGTAATATACATAGATAAATACATAATAAAGTATACACGTATATAAGAAAAATAAGTTTAAAACTAAAGCTCAAGTGAATTATTAGATTGCCTGTCACATTTCTTGGCTATTAAATGGAATTTATTGTAATCTTCCAACTAAGTAGAATAGAAAATGTTAGATCAGAAACCAGACACTCATTTTTATATATATATACATATACATATATATATATATATATGTATATATATATGAGCCTGGCTGGCCCAGTAGCTAACAGCCCCATTACTAACCAAAAGCTCAGCAGTTCGAATCCACTACCTGCTCCTTGGAAACTCTATGAGGCAGTTCTTCTCTGTCCTCTGTGACTCAGGATCAAAAGAATCAACTCGATTGCAACAGGTTTGGCTTTATATATACATACATACACATATACATGTATGTATATATACACACACATCTATGTATGTATGCTTACAAGTATACACGTGTGGAGTATACATGTGTTTCACGTGTTCCCTGGAATATACAGATATCCCATGCATTTATACACACGCGTGTATATAGAATAGGATGCTTATTCATATGAAAAAAAATGTTTCTATGATTTGTTGAGTACTTACGAGATGTCTGCTGTGAACACCCGGATCCGACTCAATGGCACTTGGCTCAGCTTGGCTGGCTACAAACACAGCATGCACCCTATGGACCCGTGTACACTGAATGCTTGTAACAATCCTCCGAAGTTTTTATTGTTTTCTGAATTTTCTCATCTTACTTAACAGAAAACTGAGGCCAAGAAAGGTTAGTTAACTTCCCCCAGGTCACAGAGCTAGTGAGGCGCAGACCCGCAGGATTCGGTCTCTGAGTCCCGAAGCATGGGCTCTGATTCTTAGCTGCCTCAACAATCCCTTTCTTTTGCCCAGCAAATTCAACCAAAGTCTAAGAATTCGTGACGAGTTCTTTTCAGAAATGCAGCTCTTTTCTGTTTTCAGAAAGCAAGCCTAAAATGATGATCGTAACAATTTTCTTTGTGATTTGAAAACATCAAGAAACAATGCATTTGAATAAGCAGCCCCAAGCTTATTAATTTTAAGCAGAAATTGCAATGGATCCCCCACCTTGCTCTCGCAAAAAAGCATAAGTCTGCCTCTCAGGTGCCTGGCACCATTCTGATGTAAGACACGGTGATTCCCACTTTGTGGGGTGACGGTAATTCCCTAGAGCTTCCTCTCTCTTCTCCCCACATCCTGACTGCCCTCTAACTCTGGCCTTCTAAAACTGAAAGTGGTTCAGTACTTCTTCTTTTTCCTGGTCATCCGGAGCCTTCCTCACTCGGTCTGCAATAAACGCTGTACATACTTCCACTCCTTTAATCTTCAGAAGATTTAAGGCAGTGCAGACTATTAATACCCCCACTGTTCAGATGAAGAAACTGAGGCCCAACAAAATAAATGAGCCACCCTCTCACTAGGCTTGTACATGGCGGGGCTGTCGTTTCACGTCTTGTCTGTTTGACTCCTGAGTCCAAGTTTCCTGACCACAACTGGACCACGTTCATGTTACAGAGAAACTACTAGATTGAAACATACTAAATGGTTGACACTGGGCAATTTTTACGTTAAATGTGGCAATTTCAAGTGGCTTAACTTAATAAGTTTGAGGGTAATGCTCAAATGAATTATTGGATTGTCACATTTCTTGGTTATTAAATGAAATTATTTGAATCTTCCAACTAAATAGAATAGAAAATGTTAGATAAGAAAGCAGACGCTTCAGTAACGATAGAGAAATAGTGAAAGCATCTATGGGAAGTTTGTGTGATGCAGTTTCCTGAAGGGGTTTACAAGATGCATTAATTTCAACAGCACTAAACTAATCTGTTTGAAGAACCAATTGGTCTAAGGGTCACAGTAATTGTCAAGAAATCATAAGCAAGGAAAGATAAGGATGACGAATTCAGTTAAAGAATTTCTTCTCAACCCCTGAGAAGGAATGATAATAATAAAATAATAATAAAGACGCCACAGAGGATGAAACAAATCCAGACAATTCTTGAGGAAGATGCTTAGACGTGACTGCCCTGGGTCCACACACCCAAGACCACAGGGTTATTTCCCTGCACAAACAACGTTTTTTTGTAGGAAATATTTTAAGAAGAGAACAACACAAGGGAAAGCACAGTTGATGGTATTTGCAAATTGTTTTCCAGATTCTAGATACCAAACAGACTGTCTTGACCGAATTTACTTTACCAAGGAAAGCAGTCTGTTCAAAATTGGCTTTGAAACTGAGACATAGACAGCAGCCTTTTCTCTCTTTATAGAAACACTTTTTTTCCCTTTCATTCAAGAGTTAGACTAGTAACACAAGTTTTGGTCAAGGAGTTGCTTTTATTTTTTTTCTCATAACACAACTGAGAAAAACATGTCATGTTCATTAGTACGGGGCATAACTCGGAACAATCATTTTCTGCTGAATTAGAATATGTTGCTCATTAAAAATATCTGGCTATAGTTGAAAGATTGTAAATTCTTTGAACTAGTAATAGTTAATCTGGACACCCAGCAAAACTCACCATCATCCTTCACCAGATGCTCTGATTCCAACAGCTGAATGATTTTTTTAATGGTAAGTGATAAGCCTTGGGAAAAAAAAATGCCCAGGAGTCAATTCCAACACTTTTAACCCTATAGGACAGACTAGAACAGCCCCACAGGGCTTCCAAGGAGGATGTGGGGACTCAGACTGCCAACCTTTGAGTTAGCAGCTATGCCCTTAACCTCTGTTCCACCAGGGCTCTTTGGGAAGACATAATCACAGATCGTCTCTACAACAATAACGGTGTCTTATTTCTCTAGCACGAAATCCAGACTTAGGAATTTCAAACATTCGTGTGAAATACAGAGGTAATTTTCATTCTCAGCCAACACTGCTCAAGGCACAGCCTTTTGAAGAAGAGAGACAGAGAGAGCTTGCCGGAAATATTGAGACCATTGATTCATTTGCTAGTGGCCTATTTAACCATTCAGCATTTTCCAGGCCCAGGTATTGTGTTTTGTACCAATTTCCTTAAGCCTTGAAGCATTTCATGCTATTTAAGAAAACAACAAGCAGCTGGTTCATGGTTTAGGTGTTCATTTAAGCAGCTGTGGTTGGGTACTGATGTAACACCTCGTCTTACACTGTTTCCTGTCTCTAGTACCTTACACACCCATGGAATAAAGTACAAGGGGTCAGCCTAGTTCCATCTCACGAGCATCTTAACAACTGAATTGAGAGGTTTCCAAAATTCCCTGGAGTATGAGGGATATATTCATTAAGACAGCTAAGTGCTGTCCAGATGTTACAAATGTTGCTCTTTTACTGTAATTAGTAAAAAAATTGAAAAAGTTAAAAAAAAAAGAAAGCTAAGTGCTTCATAACTGTGTTAGGAATTAAGTTAAGGAGACTACCTTTCCCTGTTGATGAAATATTTAATGGTATGGACCTCTTGTACTAGGGTCTTTACCTCTACCACATACACCGGAATGCCACTGTAAAATTTACAGTTATGATTTATGCCAACTTATTACACTGGAAAGTCAACACAGTCTGATGTCACTGTTAGGTCACTATTGTGATACACAGAATGAAGAGTTTTCAGATTGCAACTATTCTGACAACCAAAATTAAGCAACATAAAAGGTTAAGAAAATCTAACCCTGCTTTTAAAATATCTCCCCCACTGCACACATATTATTTACATGTCTGAAAGTAGTGTTTACTTTTTTGTTTTTTTTTTCACTTGATTTTAAACCCTCTAGCCACCTATATTAGTCTAAAGAACATGTTCCTCTTACCATTAATTGTTTATCTCTGGTCAGAATTCTTAGCCAGGGTTGTCGGACACAACTACACAATCCAGGCAAAGACGTCAGACTCAGAGGAACTAAAACACCCTGTTACCATCAGGCTGGCTCACAGTGACCCCTAGAGAGCAGAGTAGAACTCTATTCACGGGACTTTCCAAGGAGCACTTAGTGGATTCGAACTCGTGGCCTTTTGGTCAGCAGTCACAGCTCTTAACTGCCCAGCCACCAGGGTTTCTGGACTCAGAGCAGCTGTGAACAAGGATGAGGAAGGCTGACCCCGGGGACAAGGAGGAACAGTCCGTGTCTGTCGGAGACGGGAGGGCCTGTGTTGTGGCGAGCGAGCATGGAAGAAGGCTAGACCAGGGCCTGACGTTCTCTCTTTCAATTAGCAAAACAGAAAGAAAGTTGAAGCCTTCCTTGTGCATTCCTCTTCTAGAGAAGGAGATAAGAACCCTAGGACGAGCCAAGAACCTCAGGCTAGCCAAAGGACCTCAAAACACAGTAGTTTATGTTTAAAAGCTCATTCAGTACAGACTAAGCTGGGCTACCTCATAGCACAGGGCCCCACCATGAAATTCATCAGCGGCATCCACTTGTCTTGGCAACGTGAGGGTCTGCAAGTCCCAACACCAACAATACTTTTTAAATAAAAATGGTCCATTGTCTTCATTCTGCCACCCTGCCTTTCCAGAGTCTTTTAAATATATATACACAAACACACACGTGTATATATGTGTCTATATATTGGAAAAAGGAAATGGTGAAATGCGTTCATAGCAGAGATTAGAACACAGAGGAAATAGACAATGAATTAACTTTTTCTCATAATGCTAAAACCTTTAATATTTAGTATCAAGTATCATGACAGGCAACAAGCAGCAGAGCTTAGAAAAGCACTTCGCAGAGACATATGAAACATTTCACATTTTCTCTCCTAATTTCTATTCCATTCTCTGAACTCACAAATATTCCATTGTCTCACTCAGAGCCTGCCTTCTCTGAAATAATTAATTCACCAGCATGTACTGATGAACGATGGGGCATGATAAAAGCAACACCAGCCAAGTGCTGTCAATGTGGGTTAAAAGAAAAAAAGATAACTAGGCATCAAACCCAACCTCAGGGAACCAGGCACCTGTCACACGTCTCTTTTGTGCTTTCCATCCTGCATCAGCTAGTCCAGTGCAGTGACCAAGAACCAAAAGGTCAGCAGCTGGCACCTACCGGCCACTGCTTGGAAGCCCTGTGGGGCAGTTCTACTCTGTCCTTCAGGGTCACTAGGAGCTGGACTGTGGCCATGGGCTTGGCTAGTCTGTACTGTGACATTTGGTACTCTCTGAATTCTGAGAAGATTGAATTTCTATAGCACCTTGTTTAATATCTGGTCTTTCCATAATCCCTAACAAACAGCACTCTCTTTTTCGGTTAATTCGCTACATCAAATGTCATATGTGATGTTGAAAAATTTACATTATTATCTGGGCCTTAACTTACTTGTATCTGAGGCAAGTGCTTGGGCTGAGTTTGTGGAGAGATTAGAGCCTAAAGGGCTACCTCTCTTTCTGCTTAACTTCAGGCTTGGCATTCTTTGTAACTGCCCGATTGTTTTCTGCTGCTCCGACTTATTGCTGACCAATATTTTACAACATACTGTTCCAGGAAGCCGTTACCAATTGGCAGTCTTGCTTTGCTATATCTTGACTAAAATAGAGGCATTCTCATTTAAGCCCAAGTTATCTGATTCTATTGTTCAAGACTCGTTTTTAAAGATGCAGCACCATCCATGAATTTGTCAGTTCTAGTCCTTTCCATCTTTTTGTGTTTCCTTATTATCCAAGGCTACCAGAAAATTCCTGGTTGTGATTTCAACTGCAATTGATGTTATCAGCTAGATTCATTTATTCTAGTTCAGTGGTTTTATTATAATTGAAACACTTTGGTACAAGCTGCTTCAAATCTCTCTCTGTCTCTCTCTTTTTGCAACAAGTCAAGTTCTAAGTAATACGTGAATTAATGTTACCGAGATTGTTATCCATATGGCTGTTCTAATCTTAGTCAAGACTCAGAGTACCAATTTAAACTTAAAACGAAGAGCAATTAGTGTGGTGATTGATTTGGATTCCGTCATGAATGCTTGAAATTACCACAATTTATTATGGTAATATGTGTACTTGTGATTAATGCAAGACCTTGCCCACTCTCAGCCATTTCTCAATCCTATTTTTAAACAGCAGAAAGAATTGTGTACACAGATCAAGACGCAAGCATCAGCTTCCAAATATTTTTCCCTGGAGAAATGAAAGTCCAGCCTGTAAGCTGTGGGGGGAGGGGGAGGATGGAGGAGAGGCACGTAAGGAAGAGAATTCCATTTCATAGATGTTTGCTTTGGGAACACAGGAAGAAAATGGTGAAGAGAAGTAAGTCTTAGAAATGGGGGGAAATTCTTCTGGAATCCAAGATGTCCAAGAGAGGTGTTGATACAGGAGAATATTTGGAAGAATAGAAATGTACATGCCAAGGTCAAAGAACACAATTAATGAGAAGAACAAATACTTCACAGAGAAACCAAAAAACCAAATTCACTGCAGTCAAGTTGATTCCAACTGTAGCAACCATATAGAACAGAATAGAACTACCCCCATAGAGTTTCCAAGAGGCATCTGGTGGATTTGAACTGCCGACCTTTTGGTTAGCAGCTGTAGCACTTAACCACTATGCCACCACGGTTTCTGCTTCACAGATAACATGCAATAAATTCACAGTTGAGGGTAAAAATGAATACTTTTAGGGAATCTAATTCATCTGTGGGCTCATTTTTATTCGTTTTAATTGAGACAGCCTGCTGCCTCTGTTAGCCTTGGAAATACCCCTTTTCATTTGCAAAAATGGGAAGAATTTTTCCAGAGACTATATGCCTTTTATTAATTCTTGTGTTGATATGGTACCTTTAAAAAGTTGGTGACAATCTTTGCCGATCACAATTTTTGAAGTTTACTTAGGGGTTTTCTGCAATTGTCAAAGCTCCTAAAATTTTTGACTCAAAGTTAGTTAACTTTTTAATGCTGGAGAAGTAAAAGTAAATACAATTATATTTTTCTGGGAAGAAAGCCAGTGATGTAACACTTACTGTTAGACTGAGAAAGGAAAAAGAAAGGAAGGAAGAAAGAAAGAGGAGAGAGAGAGAGAAAGAAAGAAAGACAGGTGGAGGGAAGGAAGGAAAGAAGGAAGGAAGGGAGGGAGGGAGGCAGAGGGAGGGAGGAAGGAAGGAAGGAAAGGGTGGGTGTGCGACATGAAGGAGAAGTGCAAAGAAGAGATTGTCGGGGGCCAAGCAGAGAGTGAACACTTCCATCAGGGCACGAAAGCAGATAATGTGACCATCCCCCAAGAGAAAACTTCATTACTGTTGAGCAGATTCCAGCTCATGGCAATCTTTCAGGCCATAGTAGAGTGGCCCCAAGGGGCAGCTGGTGGCATCAAACTGCAAGCCTTTTGGCCAGCAGCCAGCCTCTTAACCACTAAACCACCAAGGTTCCAGTAAAACGAACAAAACCAAAAAAACAAATCCACTGCCATAGAGTAGATTCCAACCCACTGCGACACTGTAGGACAGGATAGAACCGCTCCACGGAGCTTCCAAGGAGCAACTGGAGACTTCACACTGCAGGCCTCTTGGTTAGCAGCCAGCCTCTTAACCACCACGCCCCCAGGGTTTCAGTAATATGAAAAGTGCCCACAAATAATGGAAATGTGTTTGAATTTAGGTAAGTGTATTTGAATTTTACACTCTGATTCAGGCAACCTCACTATAGATGGTTGACTCCTTTTTATTGAATTGTGACAAAATCTACATCACAAAACATTTGCCATTTTAACCATTTTTAAGTGTTTGATTCAGTGACATTAATTACATACTCCATGTTATGTGACCATCTCCGCTCCTATTTGAATGTGGACGTTTTCATCCCCCTAAACAGAGACCCAGTACCTGTGAAGCAGCCACTCCTATTTCCCCCTTCCTCCATCCCTTGGTAACCACTAATATACTGTGTCTCTAAGCATTTGTTTTTGTTTGACAAATACAGAAAGCATGTGCTGTTTGCATAAAAATACAGTTTTTGCATCTATATGCATAAGGCATATTGGCCTGTGGTTTTCCTTTTGAGTAATGCCTGTATGTCTTTGATATCAGAGTAATGCTGGCCTCATAAAACAGGTTAGGTCATTTTCCCTCCTGTAGTTTAAAAAAATTAAACATTTTATTCAAGTAATTGTAGAGTCACACACAGTTGCAAGAAACACAACAGAGAGGGGCCATGTGTTCTTAATTCTGTTTTCTCTACAGTTAAATCTTGCAAAACCATATAGTACAATATCATTATTGTGTCAGAACACTGACACTAATACAGTAAGACACAGAATGTTTCCATCAGCACAAGGATTCTTATTGTCCTTTCATAGCGTCACACACTTCCCACTCCTCTTTTGCTATTACTATGTGTCCTTTTCCTCTTAAAAATTGCTTTCTCATTAAAAGTGTTATATAAATGAAATCATACAGTATGTAACATACAATAGGTAATTGGCTTTTATGTCTCTTTCCCTACAATTCAGTAGAGGCTCATCCAGGGTTGAGTGCATTCACATCACAATCCATCGATGTTTGTAGTTGAGTAGTAACCCAAGCTGTAGATGGACCTCAGTTTGTTTGACCATTCACACACTGTAGGAAAGAGAGAACCAATGGCTATTTAGAATACTAATATCCAGAGTAACATGAAACAACATGGAACAAAGCCCTGCTGGTCAGCTTCTAAAAGGTCACAGCCACGAAAATCCCATGGAAGGCAGTTCTAGCCTGAAACACACATGGTTACCACGAACTAGAATTGATTCTACAGCAAATGGTTTGCTTTTCAATGTGAAACAAAATTTCTCCTGAGGTTCAGAGAACATTTCATGTAAACAGGTGCCTTACATCCTACCTACTTACGTACACAGACAGGTAGGTAGGTAGAATGCAGTCAGTGGTGGGAGGGATCTTGCTCGTACTGGCTCGTAAGAACCTACTGTTAAATTTTCAGATCTTTTTATGAGCTGATCAAGGTCAACGTGGTAGCTTGAAATTGGCCATGATGGACGTATTTACACCATGGGAATTGGCAAATCTTTAAAATTAGCTCCTCCTTTTTACAGAGAGCTGATTTGCCAGCACACCACTGCACAAAGCCTTCAGTTCCCATCACTGGTAACCCTGGTAGCACAACGGTTAGGCATTGCTAACCAAAAGGTCAATGCTTCAAATTTGCTAGTGGCTACATGGGAGAAAAGACCTCCGCATCTGTTCCCATAGAGACTACCAAGCCAAGCCAAGTGCTGTTGAGTCGGATCCAACTCATCGTGACCCATAAAGATCACAGCCTTTGAAACGCTATGGGGCAGTTCCGCTTTGTCCAGTAGGGTCACTGTGAGTTGCAATCAACTTGACGGCACAGAAAAACATATTTTTTATGTTTCTAGGTGGCAAAACCCTAGTGATGCAGTGGTTAAGTGTTACAACAGTTAGCTAAAAGATCAACAGTTCAAATCTACCAGGTGCTCCTTGCAAACACTATGGACTGTTCTGCTCTGTTCTGTAAGGTCACTATGAGTTGGAATTCACTCAACAGCATCGGTTTGGTTCTTTTTCCGGGGGTTGGTGGCAGCACAGTTTGCACTTGACTTAAGGCTGGTGGTTTGAACCCACCCAGTGGTACCCAGGAACCGACGTCCTGGTGATCCGCTTCTATGAAGATCACAGTCAGGAAAGCCCTATGGAGTACTTGTTGACCACAACACATGGGTCACCAGGAGTCAGAACCAACTCATCAGCAACTAAGAACACATGCGTGTGTGTATACAAATTTAAATATTTATATACCTATAAGTGTTTACATATAAATACATAATACATACTGCTACACACACTTTAATATGCACTTAAAATTTTGTAATATAATATAATATGTAATGTATAACATAATCTGACTCGACAGCACTTGGCTTTGGCATAACATAATTTATGTATTTAGGTATCCCCCCCCCCAGTAAAAGAGTATTTGATTGCTTTTCCAATCGCTGTCTATCACTGTACATTTAAAACTACTCCATCCAGAAGATACTGTCCTGATGCATCAAGAAATGCAAAGATGACTTAGGGAAGCCCTCTGCTTAATCACGAGAGTCCATAATTAAACACAATATTGTAAAACACAATGTTGTCCATTTTCTCCTTCATCTTTCCGTGTTCTGTTCTCAGAGCCCTGAACCAAATGGATCTTGAAAATGATGGGTAATTAAACATGTGTTTATGAAAAAGTTCTCTGTCTCCAGGAAATGGCAAGCAAAGAACAGTGATATAAAACATTGTATGATGTGTTCCTAGAAGGTCTAGAAGTCCTTCCTTTCTAGCAAGTGTTTGCTTCCAAGAAAGGAATGAGGAATCTGAGTGGCTTGTTGGGGAGACAGCTGATGGGCAGAAGGTGCTCAGTGACTACAGCTGTGCACATCAAGAGAGCTGTAGAAGGTTCAATGACTCGCAAAGAGAACACTTTCCTTGTCTTCCCTGTAGTGTCCCAGCCCACTATACACACTGGTCTTTCTACATGGTTTCTCTTTCAAGGCAGAGGAAACAACATTCTCTAGCTGCATTTGGCTCTTTGAGTTGAGAGACAGGCCCTCCTCTCCACTCAACTGCAATAAATTTATTATAAAATTTTTTACGACAAACTTAAACTTGAACAGACTTAGACTTAAAGGGAGTGAAAGTTATGTGGTGTAAACATTGGTTGCTGATTTATTTTGTTCCTAGTTCCCTCCAGGCATTTACCAGTTAAATGTAGAATAATCAAGTATATGTGCAATGAGAAAACATGATTAATAATTAAGCTCCTCGAGTTTAAACTGATAATGATTCGGTGTTGTGTCTTAATGTATTTTATAAAATAAATGATAAATGATTTGAAATTGCAAGGGTATTATTTATGTCATCATATAATTAACTGCCTCACAATCCTCACAGGGAAAGTGGTTATGGTCATCAAGATTTGTATCTGTCTTCATTTAGTCTAAAGCTGCATATTCTCTTAGATGAAATTATAACAGCACATAAAATAGTCTTTCGAGAGTGTTTGTCATGTTGTCAATCTTTTACATGGCTCTGTTGTCAAATTTTTACAAGTTTAATATGTCTCATTTCAAACTTTGCAATTATCAGTAAGAGAAACATACAAAATATAAAATGGATATTTGTGATAACTTTGGTAATAAATGCTTTGTAATTGCCGTGCTGGGTTGGTAAAATAAATCAGCACAAGGAAACTGTGTTGTTGTGCTTACTAAGATATTCATCTGAGAGATGACCCTCCCAGAGCTTTCTCTGTCCCTGCCTGTTCAGGGCACTGTGCTGTGTTTGAGGATTTGGGGATGACCATGGAAGAGGCAAGGACACAGGAGGTGGAAACACACAGCCTACTTCACTGGGTGTCACATAGACAGGATTGCATGATAGGAGAAGCTCTCCCAGCAAAAGATCTTCTGGAAAGAACAATTCAAGGTCTCCACCCAGATAGAGAATAGCACAAGGGATCTCCCAGGGGAGAAGAAGGAAATGGAAAAATTTAAAGTATTGATTGTGTGGTTTGAGATGTTACTTGGCAGCAGTGTGGGGTCTCTGGATCAGAGAGCCCTGGAAGGTACGTAACATTTGAGGTGTTTTACAGACACAGGGCTTGTCTCATCTATGGTGGTCAGATGCTGGTCGTAGCTTAGCAGTGCAAAAGAAGGACATAGCCTCTAAATGGCAATAGAGGAGTTTATTTGAACTCTATTTAAATCAACTGGATGTGTGAGAATTTGAGTTTGATGACAGCAGGCTTTGGGATAACAACCTTTGGTCTACCGTGAAGAAGAGACATCAGGGCCATTCATCTGTGGTTCATCTCTGCAATAGGAATCTATCCCTGCATGCTTCTGGGGAGGCAGAGTAATGCAAACCTCATCAGGGCCAAGAGTTATGGGTGCTGAAGAGTGGATGGAGGTCTGGTGGTGCTCAGTGGTTAGGAGCTCAGCTGCTAAGCAAAAGGTCAGCAGTTCAAATCCACCAGCTGCTCCTTGGGAACTCTATGGGATGTTTTTACTCTACCCTACAGTGTCTATATGAGTTGCAAATGACTCTGTGGCACCTACCAATGACATCTTGGAGAGTCAGTGCCCTTCATCTTGAAGGGCAAACTTAAGCCCATTCTTAACTCTGGGAAGTTTCTGGATTAGAGCAATTCTAGGCAGCTCAGGTGCGTCACATAACAACAGATGGTAAGAGCCTGGGCTGCATGCCCACCCTGTCCATCAACGACCTTTCACCTGACAGAAATGAAATTACACCACACTCAGTAACGTGTCTGTGCCCGGCACTCATCGCACGGTTCCCACGCACAGACATCAAGTCTTCTGAGGATGATCCCGTGGGCATAGTGTTTTTCAAATTCTGGATTAGAGTTAATGACACTGAATCAAATGGAATTAACTATCCTGTTTCTTTCTGGGCTTGGATATTTCCTCTGAGAATTAAAAATCCCTGAGATGCAATTTTTACAGGCTAAAAATTGCTACTCTTGATGAGGTCCAGGATACAGAACCATCGCTTCTGCTGTTGTTGGGTGCCCAAGAGTCAAATCAGACTCACAGTGACCTGACAGGACAGAGTAGAACTGCCATGCAGAGGTCCCAGGTCTCCAATCTTTATGGAAACAGTCTGCCATCTGTTTCTCCCTCGAAGCAGCTCGTGGGTTGTAAACTTCAACCTTTCAGTTAGCAGCTGAGTGCTTAACCATTACACCACCAGGGCACCTTAGAGACCCACTAAGGGCTATAATTTTCAGTGGACAACAGTTCATTGTCATTCTTGCTGCTACAAAGTTCTTGTGAGAATTCACCTATTCATATTATTAATCAACAGTTGAAAGTTTGCATGAAGATATCAAAGATCTTCAATGCAAAAAAAAAAATATATATGTTTCTTGTGTTTCGTAGTCGCTGTGTCTTCAAATCTCCAAGAGTCAGCTTCCTGGCCTCTTAGATTTTTAACTTCACACAGCTCACAACTCTGTATATTGCCTTGTGTAGACTATGAGCTCTGAGGTTCTCATTACTCTCAAATTTTAATTTCAAGCAAGACACATAGTATAATGACATGTCTAAATTCTAGAGCTGTAGGCATATATTGCAGGTAAATTACATTTGACTGGAAAATTCCTTCAAAATATGTGTGATTTGTAACCTTTCTATAATAAATTATACTGTATTATCTACCATTTTCTTTAAATAAAAAGGTTCTGCCTTCTACAAATATTCAACAACTAATAAATGATGATCTACTTAAAATACCCTTGCTACAGTTAACTACCGTGCCAGTTACCCTGGAGGACAAATATATAAATCAAAGTCATTGTCTTTAAAAAAAAAAAAGAACACTTAATAACGTTCCAGCAACTCTCAGTTACAACCGAAGAGTCCCAGGGAAGTGAGACTGAGAACACAGCCACAGTCTGAACAGCCACCTTTACCTCTCCCACCTTTCCTCAAAAATGAGTTCACTTATGGAACACCAGTTATGAGACTTAGATGCAGAATATTACTTAGCTCTTAATTCCTTAGCACACTGCATGTTACACCCTCTGGCCTCTTCCATGGAAACCCTGGTGGCCTAGTGATTAAAAGCTACCCAAAGTTGGCGGTTCAAATCTACCAAGTACTCCTTGGAAATTCTATGGGGCAGTTCTCTTAGGCTCACTATGAATCAGAAGTGACTCGACTGCAATCCTTTATTTATTTATTTATTGCCTCATTACCCTTCTGTATGGGATTTTGCTATGAGTGTTTGCAGAGGGGACGCAAAAGTATTTGTTTAGTGATGAATTTGTTTGGATTTAGAAGAAGGATCAAATTCAGAAACACAAAATTTCCCCATCCATGAAATAATCATGGACCTTCATGTCAGTCCAACTGTGAAGTAAACCAAAAAACAAACTCACTGCCTTTGATTAGATTCCAAGTCATGGGGACCTTCTGAAATAGAGGAGGTACACATTTGAGTTCAAAAATATATGATTGTCAGATAAACTTGCTGTACTAGCATCAGTGAGGTCCATAAAATAGATCAGCTGTGATTTTTAATAATCATACATAGAAATGATATTACTAGAGTTTTGGGGGGATTACAGAATACAGATAACACCAGTTAGATAAATGACAACTCCTTGGAAACACTACGGAGAAGTTCTACCCTGTCCTGCAGGGTCAGAATCAACTTCATAGCCAGTGGTTTGGTTTCTCTGGTACCTTGCTTATCCTGTAACCCAGCACTTGTTTTGAACACAGAGTGGTAAGGGTTCTAGCAACATCCACATGTGGTCTAGGTAGATTATGGTTTTCCTTTGAAAATGTTATTAATGAGGCAAGCAGTGAAGATGTGTTATATAAACAGACATGTAAGCTGTCTTCATTACAGTATACCTAACGGTAGAATTATCTTTTTTCACATCCTTCCTCAACCCATATCTTCCCCAGGCCCATCCTTCTTTATTTTGTGTCTCCTTTGTATCTCTGTTCATCTGGCTACCCAATCTGAAAGTATAGGGGTCTTTTCCTCACCTCCTTCATACCTGGTCACTGAATGTTGATGATTCATTGATTTTAGAAAGCAAGCTCAAGTCACGTGTTGAAAATTTGTGCATGCTGTTTCATTTTCAAAAGAAAAGTGTAAATGTAGCATATCAGACCTGAGAGGGGTTAAATAACTTATTCAAAGGGGCCTAGATGGTAGCAGAAGATTGATGCACAGGTACACAGCCTACTCAATCTCTCTAGTGCTACTTCTTTGATGTTTCTTCAACCTTTACCTTAAATCCTGTTGCCCCTATTAGCATCTTGATCTGTCGCCAGCCCCAAAGGTTCTCCGAGGCTGTGAATCTTTACCGAAGCAGACTACCAAGTCTTTCTCCCTTGGAGTAACTGGTAGCTTCAAACTGCTGACCTTTCGAGTAGCAACCAAGCTCTTCAACCACTGTGCCACCACACCTTCTGACTAATACCTTGGAACAAAATCAACCCTCCCTTGCTGTTGGGTTTATTCTGACCCATAGCCACCCTATGTGACAGAGTGGCACTGCCCCATAGAGTTTCCAAAGAATGTCTGGTGGATTCAAACCACCAACCTTTTGGTTGACAGCCACAGTACCTAACCACTACACCACTCTGTGGAGCAGTTCTACTCTATCCTACAGGGTCATTACATGTCAGAATTCACTCAAAGGTAATGAGTTTTCATTTAATTTTATTTATTTATTTATTGTTTGCAGTAGTCCTAAATTAACAGATTATATATGATCAGGAGAGCCAGGAAAACCTGGACTTGTGGTTATTTTGCTCCTAATGCTATCCTTTTCATGGACAAGTTAGGGATTAGTTCCCACCCTGATCAACTGCAAGGGAGCCAGCCAATGACAAACAAATGACTACTCACCTCTTCTTGTTAGGAGCCATCAAGTTGGTTCCGACTCACAGAGGCCCAAGGCATAAGAGAAGGAAACACTGCCTGGTCCTGTGCCATGCCCACACTTGTTATGCTTAAGCCACTGTTGCAGTCACTGTGTCAGTCCACCTCCTTGAGGGTCTTCTGCTTTTCCACTAACCCCTACTTTACTAAGCGTTACTCGCCTCTTGTATCAGGGTTATGACCTCCTTCATTCCTTTTTCCAGCCAGGGTACCACACCATTCTTAGACCTATGATGCTCCGTTCAGTACCTCAGTCTCTGCTTTATGGGGTGCTAAAAGTTAAAGTTTAAACACATCTAACCAACTCTTAAGCAAAGTTATGAGTACTGCTACCTAGAAGTAAAATAGAGAGAAATGTGAGCAATTTATTAATCTCTCATATTTTAAAGAAAGTTTGTTGTTATAGGGAGGGAATTGTTTCTCTTCTTTATTTCTACAATTTACTTTTGTTACTTCAATTATTATTTTTTTCTTATTTATGAGTTCTACTTCAGATTTGATTAATCATTGTAATATCTTCTTTAATCTCTGAAATAGAAAGAGCTTCACTATCTGTAAATATTTGTTCATGATAATTATGTGCCTGAAGTCTTAATGTGTATATTCGTGGGTGGATGGAAAAGGGGTATAAATCACGTTACTAGATCTGAGCTGCTGTTAAGTTAACTTGAATAACAATCATATAATTGTTGTATGTTTGAGTTTTATGACATTGATAGTCAAAGCTGCAATTTATTTGCTAGTGATTGTTGGTCAGATTCACGTAGAAATCTATAAACTCTTTCTCGTTGGCCCACTTTCTGATTGACTTTTCAGCAACACATTTACAGACACAGTTTCAATTGCAAATACAAAATATTTTCCATTCAGCATTATAGGTCCTTGATTTATAGTCCCTACCACTCATGTTCTAAAGGAAATGTAACTACTTTATTGGCTAGTATTTGGTGCTGGGCTTTTAATCTCCCCTCTCTTCAGGCAATTCAAAATTTAGCCTCTCCTCAGCGCTGTCTACCGTTCTATTAGGCCACGTAGCATACAGTACTGTGTGAGCAGAGTAGCTGATCATTCTCACTGCTAACTTGTAGGGCATCTCTCAATGCGAGAACACATAGCAGAGTCCAGCAAACATTCCCTGATTAGGTGGGCTCTGTTAAATTCACTGGTTCTTGCATTTCTCTCTCTTTCTTACATTAAAAAAAAAAAAAAAGCTATTGTCCTGTATCCTACTTCACAGAATTTATTGTGGACATTAAGATGCATGACTATATATTTCTTTATTTGAGGGTTGGTTAATCCTTACAAGTCCAGTACATATGTGTCTACCATATAGCCCCCAAACCAAACCCAGTGCCTGCAAGTTGGTTCTGATTCATAGCGACCCTGTAGGACAGAGTATAACTGCCCCATAGAGTCTCCATGGAACATTTGTTAGGTTTAAGCTGACAGCCTTTTTGGTTAGCAGCCATAGCACTTAACCACTATGCTACCATGGTTTAAATCTACCATGTAAGGCAAGAAAAAATATATATGACTTTTTCAGCCATCTCACATCCACTTTCTCAGCCCTAAGACAATCCCAGCACTTTATACAATATCACAATCCCGATATTATAGCAACTAATTTCCTTAATTATTTCACAGTACCTCAGCAAGTGCCTATCATCATACACCAGAATTTCATTTTCTTTAGCTTGATGTATTTTCTACTCTACAGATGAAGTCCCTGTTTCTTTTTTTTTCCTTGCAGTTTTTCTGTTTTAGAACCTGAAAAGCTCGCCCCGAATCTGGATAAGGCTGATTGCCAGTCTGTGATGCACTATGATATCATTCAGACAAAGATATGATGGTTGATAAAGTCTTTAGAAGACATTAGATTCGACATAAGTGAGAGTGTGTCTTTTATCAAAGCTATTTATAAACAACACCTCATCCTATCTATCCACTGGTAGTTATAGAACGATAATAAATTAATTCTATCAGTTTGCTTTAACTTTTTTTTCTGAAATGATTTCACAAGGAGACACTATCCCTCATCTACCATTTGGCTATGCAGTAGTACAGTTCATGGAAATGCAAAAAGATCACCTAAATCTTTTCTTTCATTGCCAGCTTATCAAACACTGAGTTGGTTTGTCTTTGTTCTTAAAATGAGACATACTATTTTTTTTTTGTTGTTATGGATTGAATTGTGTCCCCCCAAAAAGTATGTAGCAATTTACCTAGGCCATGATTTCTAGTACTGTGTGATGTTCTTGCATGTCATACATCTTATGATGTTAACATTAATGTTTAAGCACAAAAACAATCAACAGCGCGGCTCAGGAGAGGGCAGTGTTTTGTTCTGTTGTGCAGAGGGTCGCTATGAGTCCAAACAACTCAACAGCATCTAACAACAACATGAAGCTGATGAGGAAGGATACACAACAATCTCGTTGGTGAGGCAAAAATCAGTCTGTAAGTTGTATTGTGCCCCGAGGCAATCTCTTAGGCTGTGAAGGAAAAGGAAGCAGGTAGAGAGTCGAGGACTTCATACCATCAGGAAAGAAGCAGTGCCAGGGGCAGGGTATATCCTTTGGACCTGGGGTTTCCACCCCTTAGAATCTCCCAATCCAGGGGAAGACTGATGACAAGGACCTTCCCACAAAGCCAACCGAGAAAGACTTCCCCTGAGGTTGATGCCTTGAATTTGTAGCCCACTGGACTGTGACAGAATCAAATTTCTGTTAAAGCCATCCACTTGCGGTGTTTCTGTTAGGGCAGGACCAGATAACAAAGACAATCATGTTAAAATGACCTCACAGGTTTATAATAGGGTTCCACTCTGTTTACCAGCACACGGACAATGCCGAGGAGTTTGGTGGACTGTTGGGGTGAAATGCAAACTCCAGTGGATGCTAGAGAGAATGGACAGAGAGCGATGGTGAGGAGAGGTGTAAGCAACACTTTGAGTTTACTTGAAAGAGGAGCAGAGAATCATGGTAGTAGGTGGACAGTGTGATGTTGTACAGTGATTTGTTTCCTTTTATATGGGATAAATGAAAGAATATTTAAACACTGTAGAAAATAACCCAGAACAGAGAGAAAGGTTTTTTGGCGGAATTTTAGAACAATGTCAAATAAAGGGGAATCAGTCCTGGTTAGGGACAGCAGTGGAAAGGAGAACGTTTGCAAATAGATGCTGCTTCCAAAAAAAAAAAAAAAAAGTTGTCTTAATGTGGATTCTGACTTGTAGTGTCCTTGCAAGAGAGAGCAGAGCTACTTCAGAGGGTTTCCTATGAGAGGCTGGGGGCTTTGATGTGCTGGCTTTTTAGTTAGCAGTGAGGCTCTTAACCACTGCACTGTCAGGGCTCCTAGATGTTGGTAGATATTTATAATTACACGTTGGTAGATGAGTAATGGGAAACATTTGAGAGTTCTCTTTTTTGTGTCTGTGTTTTCTGTGAATCAGACTGTCAACCGAAAGTGAAGATAAGTTTGTGCTAGATGTCTGTGGAACTAAAAAAAAAAAAACCCACTGGCATCCAGCTGGGTCTGAGGTTCATGACAATGACTGTGAAATAGGGAAATACACAGGTTTCTCCAAGTTTTTAGGAACTCACTTGTTACTTATCATAGATGTGAGAAGCACCATGAAACAAACAACAACAAAAGCCTGTTGTTGTTGAGTGGATTCTGAGTCATAGTGACTTACCGAACACGGTAGATTTGCTCCATAGGATTTCCAAGGATGGCTGGTGGATTCAAACTGCCGGTCTTTTGGTTAGCAGTCATAGCACTCAACCACCACACCACCAGGGCTCCTCCAGAAATCCACAGATGATAGGAATAAAAAAACAGTGTGGGCAATAAAAGAAGTTCTTGGATGGTACGAGTGCTTACGTACTCAGCTACCAAGCAAAGGGCTGCCAGTTAGAACCCACCAAGAGGTGTCTCGAAAGAAAGTACTGAAAAACTATTTATTTGCAAAAGTTTTTTTTAAAAAAAAAACAAGAAAACTTTGTCATCAAGTCGAGAACAACCTGTGAGCTTAAAGAGGTTGACAGGGGGTAGAAGGTGAGACTAGCAACAGAAGACAGTGGGGTGAGCTTCCTGGCCCATGGAAAAAGAAAGCTGAGAACCTTTGGGCAGACGCTGAGGGACAGTGAGAGGCGTGCCCGTGATTGCGGCTGGAAAGAGGCCATCCTGATGGAGAAACTGTAGCTCGAGTGTTCCTGAACATGAATTATAACTGCTACTTACTCAATAAACCTCATCATTACGTGTTCAGTGAGTTCTACAGGGCCATTGCAGTGAATCACTGAACCCAGCAGAGAGTGCTATGGGAGGAATGGTTAGCATCAGAATCGGTAGAGACGGCAGAGGGGGGAAGGTTTGATCTCTGGCTCAGGAATTAGACTTGGGCAGTTGATCTTGGTTTCCCTTCCCCTTGTAGAGCTGGAGGAAGTTAGATACTTCCCTCAGGCCATTTTTACAACTAGTTAAAGCAAACAGAAGAAATGATGAAACCAAATTGCTGAACAGGAGATTTCAAAGGGCAGCTTGAGACGACAAAATAAAATACTGCAACAACATGTGCAAAGACCTGGAGTTAGAAAGCCAAAAGGGAGGAGCACACTTGGCATTTCTCAAGCTATTTAAGAACTGAAGAGAAAATTCAACCTTCACCCTGAAATAGTGAAGGATTCTAGGGGCAAAATACTAAGCAATGCAAGAAGCATCAAAAGAAGATAGAAGGAATACACGTAGTCACGGCACCAAAGAAAAACGGGTTGACATTCAGCCATTTTACTGGTAGCATGTAATCAAAAACTGATGGTACTAAACGAAGAAGTCCAAGCTGTACTGAAGAGATTGATGATGAAAAAGATCTGGGAATGGATGTGACACCAACTGAGATATTTTAGCAAAAAGGACATAACTCTGGAAATGCTCACTTGTCTCTGCTGAGAAATTTGGAAGACAGCTACCAGGCCGACTGATTGGAATGAGTTGTGCTTATTCTAAAGAAGATGAGCTAACGGAACATGGAAATTATTGAAGAACATCACTAATATCAAACCCGAATAAAACCCAGAAGAAGTCCGCTTAAAAGTGGTTGTGGCAATACATTGACCGGGAACTACTGGAATCCAAGCCAGAAGAAGCAGAATGAGGTATATCATTGCTGATGTCAGATGTATCCTGGCGGAAAAATACCAGAAAGATGTTTGCCTGTATTTTATTGACTATGCAAAGACATTCAACTGTGTGAATCATAAAAACTTATGGATAATTTTGACAAGAATGGGAATTCCAGAACACTTAATTATGCTCATGAAGAAGTAGTTGTGTAGACAGAATGGGGGGATACTACATGGTAAACAGTTAGAAAAGGTATACGTCAGGGTTGTGTACTTTCACTGTATTTATTCAGTATGTATGCCTAGCAAGTAATCCAGGAAGCTGAACTATATGAAGAAGAATGGGACATCAGCATTGGAGGAAGACTCTGTAACAACCTGACACACTAATGACACCACTTAGCTTGATGAAAATGAAGAGAACTTGAAGTGCTTGCTGGTGAAGGTCAAAGACTACAGTCTTCAGTATGCGTTACATTTCAATCTAAAGTAAACCAAAATCCTTGTAACTGGACCAATAAGCAACATTATGATAAAGGGAGAAAAGATTTAAGTTGTCAAGGGTTTCATTTTACTTGAATCCACAATCAACACTTATGAAAGAAGCAGTGAAGAAATCAAATGACACTGTTGGGAAAATCTGCTGCAAAAGACCCTTTAAAAGTGCTGGAAAGCAAAGATGTCACTTTGAAGACTAAGATGCACTTGACCAAAGCCAAGATGTTTTCAACCACATCATATGCATGTGAAAGATGGACAATGAATAAGGAAGAGCAAAGAAGAATGATGCCTTTCAGTCATGGTGATGGTCACAAATTTATACCATGGACTGTCAAGAGAACAAACAAATCTGTCTCGGAAGAAGTATAGACAGACTACTCTTTAAAAGTGAGAATGATGAGACTGGTCTCACATACTTTGGATATGTAGTACCAGTCTCTGTAGAAGGATGTCAGTGAAGTGTTAGGAGACTCTTCTAAAGTGAAGGGTCAGGAGAAAAGATAAAGACTCACAGAGACGCAACGACACAGTGGCTGCAAAGATGGGCTCCAGCTTAGCAATGATCACAGGACGGTGTGGAACGAGGCAGTATTTCGTTACATTGTGCAGAAGGTGGCTATGAGTGAGAAATGACTTATGACACCGAATAATGAAGCATGACAACCACCATCAGAACACCTCAACTCATGCACGCAATGGAGTGACAATCTAATCTGTTTGCTTTATAAACTGAATAAGTTGCCACAAGAAAATACCTTGAAGGTGATCAAATTCCTTTCTTGTCTTTTAGGAAAATCATTGATACTCATTATTTATATTACAGCCAAAAAAAGTATCCTTAGTATATTTCTACTACGTAAAATGATAAATTCTAGAGTTCCTATGAAAATTGGAAAAATATGCAAAATACATAAAAATTATCGATATCATGTTAGAATGTGTGACATTTCCATGATGCTACCTGATCAACTCAGTGGGCTGCTCCTCAGCAATGCAGAGTTCAAGGTGCTGCACACAATTTTGTGTTCTGGAAAATACTACTATGTCTCTAAGCGTACAAGTGGGTAATGCACTCACCTGCTAACTAGACGTTTTGTGGTTGGACTCCATCCGGAGGAAACTCGGAAGAAAGACCTGGTGATCTACTTCTGAAAATTCAGCCATTAAAACCCCCAAGGAACACAGTTCTACTCTGATATACATAGGGTCTCCACAAGTCAGAGTTGATTCAATGGCCAACACCATACATTATATATTGTCCTTATTACTGAAATCTAACTGCATTTTCTTAAGTAATGCTAAGATTTAAAAAAAACAACAACAACAACACATCTGTTGCTGTTGAGTAGATTCTGACTCACAGAGACCCTGTAAGACAGAGTGGAACTGTCCCATAAAGGTTTCCAAGTAGTGGCAGGGGAATTTGAACTGCTGACATGTTTGATGGTTAGCAGCTGTAGTTTGCCATAGCTCTTAACTACTGCACAACCAGGTCCACATGTCATGATTAGAGCTTTGTTAAAAAATTCTTAAAACTGAAAATACAAATCTACTGCAAGAAATTTAAAATAAAGTTGGCTTCTTGGGTTATAAGGTTGGAAATTACTGGAAAGTCTAATGAGGGAGCAATTTGGGGGTGATAGCAATCAGGAGGGACCAGTCCCAGGGGAAGGACATCATACTTGGTAAAGTAAACAGTCAACTAAAAAGAGGAAGACCCCCAATGAAATGGACTGACACAGTGGCTGCAACAACGGGCTCAAAAGTAGCAATGTTGATGAGGAAGGGGCAGAATCTGGTGTTGTTTCATTCTCTTGTTGATAGGGTCATCATGATTCAGAATCCACTCAACAGCTCCTAACAACAACAACCACTTCTGAATATGCTAAGACTTTAGATAATGTGCTCATCCGCCACAACAAAAGCATAAGCTCTTGGAGGGACATTTGTGAGAAAAACTTACCCTGCTTGCATTCTTTAAAGAGATCCCGATCTCCCTCAGGAGATCCTCTAAACACTGTTCAGGGGTGGTCCGCTGGTGCATTGGACCCACGGTTTATAAGATCTGGTACAGAAAAGTAAACTGAGGCTTTCAGATTTCTCCTTGGAAAATTCCAAACTGAGCATCTGTGAAACTAAGTCTAATGGCAAGAGCAGAAGCCCAAGGATAGATCAAGATTTTCCATGAAGTAGAAGGCATTTCTGGGTCATTTGTTCATTTTGAAGTCAGAAGTTCAGAGCCAGGTAGAGAAAGCACCCGCAAGAGAGAAGAGCCTGGACTGTGAGCGTTGTTGCTGTGGTTGCTGCTCTCTGATCATCTCTGACCCATGATGACCCCCTAGATGACAGAATGAAGTGCTGTGTAGTTTTGCACCACCTGCATGACTTACTGGCATGCTGGACCCGTTGCCACCTTTCAACTTCCAGAGGAAATCCAAATCCCTTGGCAGCAAGTCTGTTCTGACTCATAGCAACCTATGTGAATGAGTAGCATCACCCCAAAGGGCTTCCAAGGCTGGCATCTTCATGGAAGCCGGCAGCCACATCTTTTTTCCCCCCGTAGAGCAGTGACTGGATTCCAGCAGCCAGCACTGACTGCCGCTAGGGCTGCTTCCTTTCAGCTCAGGTACTGAGCCA
Source organism: Heterohyrax brucei (assembly GCA_028571685.1). Lineage (NCBI taxonomy): Eukaryota > Metazoa > Chordata > Mammalia > Hyracoidea > Procaviidae > Heterohyrax > Heterohyrax brucei. The sequence goes on along the minus strand of CM053163.1, from coordinate 66,857,414 downwards.
CAGTGTGCTGTAGGGTTTTCATTGGTTAATTCTCAGGAGTAGATGACCAGACTTTTCTTCCTAGTCTGTGTCAGTCTGGCAGTTCCACTGAAGTCTACCCACCAAGGGTGGCCCTGCTGGAGTCTGAACTATCAGTGGCATAGCTTCCCGCATCATAGCAGCACGGCGAGACAATTTCACAATACTACAAACTGACACACAGGTTTTGTCCTTGGTTTTCATCCGAGTTTTAATAGTCCCCATTCCCAATTCCTTCTCCACTAACCATGCCACTATTTAACTGGCTGTCTGGATTTCTTTTACTTGAAATCAGAAGTCCCTTAACCAAACAGAATACACAAAAACAGATTAATCATTATACATTTAAACTGCCTGATGCTTAAAAACAAATGAAATATTTGCTGAACAAATACATAAATTATAAAGTAGAGCAGCTGTAATTGATTAAAATTCCAATGTGGAAATAATTACCCATTCCAACATGTTTTTAAAACAATGATTATATGAAGAATGATTAACTTAGATTCATATCTTAGTAATAAATTATAACTGAGCCCAAAAGATAAACATCTGAGAATAGCTTGCTAATTCTGCTTTTATAAACCAACTCTAAAAACTTTAGTCTCCGTGTCTGAATGAAAGTTGCCATTATGTGATGTAAGTAGCATTGTTAGGTTTAATTTATAAATATATATATTTTTCAGTCAAAGAAGTTATGTCAATGCTGATATAAATACCACGAAATGGAGTAGGCTGTGAATACAACTTTTCTCCCCTCTTCTTGGCCAGTATCTTTGTGTGTTTTTGATGTTAGTTGCTGTTGAGATGATTCTGGCTCACGACAACTCTATTTTTGCAGAGTAGAACTGCTTGCCCTGTAGGGTATTCGGGGCTGTGACCTTTCAGAAGCAGATCACTAGGCCTGTCTCCTAAGGTGCCTCTGGGGACATTCAAACCACCATCTTTCAACCAATAATCGAGTGCTTAATTATTCCCATTATCCAAGGACTCCATATCTTTGAGTAGAGAATACTACGTTATCTTTATTTATTATGTATACTACACTATATTGCTACATGCTCATATAGACTACGTATGTATACAGTGTAAATATTTGTATACACTGGCTTTTTAAAATATGATATTAATCACCTAAATAGCTTGTTTTCAAAGCTTATGTTCACAAGAGATTCAGCATATTCTTATGTGGAAAACAGTGGACACATGCTTTTTAGAAAAAAATCAATATATTGCTTTTGAGTATTTTAATAGACTTGTTTGAATATAACCATATTCCATTTAATTTTTTATGAAATTATTCAGCATGTTTTTAATTTATTTTTTAATTACAAAACACTATTACAGCCATCATGGTGGAATACAGAAAAGAAAATAGGTGAGCCACTATTAATAACAAAAGAGGACAAAACCAAGTATTATTACAAATAAATAAGGAAGGTACTTGTTGGAAAGATAATAGAATACGCTTTTGAACTGAGCTTTGAAAGATAAAAGAATTATGTTCTGCAAAGTCATATGAAATTGACCAAAGTCTTGGCACAATTTGAACATAGTTTTCTCAAGTCTTACTATCCATTTCTAGAAGCAAGATTGTGCATTGAACAGGCAGACTTTGGAGACAAACAAAATGGAACTTAAATGCTAAAAGGTGGATAAATTAAAGAGAAAATGAAGCACACAAACAAAAATAAACACACACTTTGGCCACTGCTGGTAATGTATATACGTGAACTAGGAAAAAAAAAAAAACAGCAAATTCCAAATTTTATATTTTTGTCATGTCTTATCAATTGCATGTAATGTACACTCTAAAGTTGCCTTGAATCTAAAAAAAATAGTTCGTGTATGTTGAACAGCAGATTAGCTTGGAGCAAATACGGTAAGAGAATGGTCCATAGGGAGGATCAGTAAGCACAGGCTGGGGGATGGGGTCTGGAAATATAAAACCTCTCATATTGTACATGGTAAGCACTCAGCGGGCTCCCCTTTGACCCTGAAGGTGTCTTAGGAAGCTAGGCTGGGTTCATCAAAGTCTGATAGGGGATTATTTTTTCTTTATAAAATACTTAGAAAAGTTAGAATTTGAACCATCAATCTTGACCTTGTGTTATGGGTTGAATTGCAACACCTGTCCTCTACACTGTGTTGAAGTCCTCAACTCATGCACTGTGTGACCTTGCTTGGGAATAATTTCTAAGAAGATTTATCAGTTAACAGGAGGTCACATCCACATATGGCAGACTGTAATCCCATCTGAGTAGTGTCCTCAGGAAGAAGAGGAATGATACAGAGGGACAGAGAAAGACAGTGGTCAGCTGAAGGTGCAGCTGCAAGCCCAGAATCTCCTGGCTATTAAAAGCTGAGACAAGAAAATATTTTCCCATGAATCCTTCAAAGAAAACACGGCCTTGCTAGTACCTTGAATATAGCTTAGTGGTTTCCAGAACTCTGGGGCAATAAATTCCTGGTGTTTAAAAGTCACCCACATTCTGTTGCAACAGTCCTAGGAAACTGATACATCCTGTTCTAACCAGGCTGTCTCCCTGGGTTTCTTAGAGTGTGCCTTTCTTAATTTTGGAGGAATACCAGATGACCTTGGGGCTACCCCGCTGTCTTCCCACACACTGAGAAGGACATCCATGCCCTTTCTAATGTCCTTTCGGTCCTTTAGGATAAATCATGAAGAAATTCTTACTTTCATCATTTCCATTTTTTATTATCATTCTGTAACACTTGCTAATTACATTTATTTTTTAAAAAAGGAGTAAGGGACCTTGACAGGCAAGACCACTAGGTAAGCCATCTATTCGTCACTTGTTCTGAAGCCTTTATGGCAGATGATACTGGTTTTGTATTCATGATTGTAATATAAGGTTTCCTTTTCAAGAATAAATTTATTTAATTTTAAAGTTGTCAGGTAATTAAAAAAGTGTGTTAAGGCAAACAGAGCCTACACAGGCATAAGCCCATTGCAAAAAGTGCATCGCACTTTGCTATGGGAAAGAGAAGAACAGCCCCATAGAGTTTCCAGGGATCATCTGGTGGATTCAATCAGCCCAACTTTTTTGGTCAGCAGCCAAGCTCTGACCCATTGTGCTACGAGGCTCCAAGAGGTGGCCTATAGCTCGGAGAAGCTCATGAGATGGCTAGGCAGAGTAGTAACAGGGGCAGACTTTGCTCTGGGTTGAGACTCTTGGAGGGTAGGTATCCAGTTAACCACGATGCCACCAGGGTTTCCCAGGTACACATTTAAGTGGGCAGTTTACCGGAAGTCCCCAGAACAGAAATGACAACCTCTCTCTGCATGTCCCTTCCATTCTGTTTGTGAACGTGTTCTAAGCCGAGGTCAGGCAATTGTGTGTGTGATAGATGGCTTCAGGAAAGGAGAGCCAGCTGTTGCTTTTAAGTTTACAAGCTATGAAAGCAGGAAAAGCACTGTTTGCTTTCTCTTTTATTTGTCTTAATGTCATAATAAAATATGGTATGTTCTTGTGTTTCCACTTGAATCTTTTCTATAAAGCTGTTCAAATGTTTTCAATTTAGCTGTGTTTGACTATGACTGAATATGTGAAACATCAATGTTCTTTAAGACTATTTCTTAAACTCCCATCTATCTATCTATATACTTACTAAAGTCATAACTTCAATATTAATTATAATTATAGTTTCTATCATATTCCCAGAAATAAACATATATACTAATAAGAAAAATGCAGTTAATAATAAAATTCTTATTTAAGAAGTTTTAGTTGTTACAATCATTTAATGAAAAATTATAGCCATTTTTTTTGTAACAGAGTCATGCTGATGCTACTATACTCAAAGGAAAAGATCAAATTAAATCATGGAAGGTGACTTTAATATACTAACTGAGTAGTTACCAAACTATCTAATTGCACTGGCTTCTAAAAACGAGAAATGCTATCTTCCAAAATTTTGAATTCAGCTTTTTCAGTCATCTGAACGAATTTGTGAATCTTGAAACATTTGATAATAAAGACTCTGAATGCATCATTCAACCTGATTGTATATATATTTTTAAAAAGCTTATTTGAAGCCCAGTAGACATGTCTGTCTTTCTACCTGCCAGCTCTTTTCTTCTATCCACAATCATTCCAGCTGATTCACCCGAATGCCTAGAGACAAACACCTCTTTGGGAATGTGCTTGTTCTGAAACTGACTTGCAACCAAACTGGTTTTTGAACAACTACTGTTATTAGCATTCAGTCTATTCATTTGTAACCACGTGATGACAAAACCAACCCCATAGCCACATCTGATCTATAGTCATGGTATAGGGAAGAGTAGCACTGCCCCATAGGATTCTCAAAGAGGAGCTGATAGATTCGAACTGCTGACCTTCTGAGTAGCAGCCATGACTCTATGCAGCTCTTCCACTGTGGGCCCCCGACCCCCACACTCCTCATCATTGCATAACCTTCCTTATTTGGGCGCCTGAATGCAATGAGTTTTCTGCTTCTGGAATGTATTTCTTGAGACTGTTAACATGCTTGGCTTTAATGTCAACTGATGGTGTAAATATTTTTTACTTTTTGGCCTTTGTTTTTTCTCAGAGTTCGTGACATCCCTCCCCCACATTCTTCCAAAGAGCACGGCTGATTGCCATGCTCCAGTAGAAATCCTAGCCTGTGCCAGAGGTTCTCAGCTGTCGCTCACAAAGCTGCCTGCAGTTTCTCTTAGACAACGCGCACTCTACTGTCCCCTCAGTCTGTCCCCTGCTCTGAAATGCGTACAGGATAAGCATTTTTAGATTATCAATAAATACTATGGAAAAATCCATTTTGTCCTTCTTTTGCAGTGTGATGCCTTCTGTTTACAGTAGCTCCACTGAAAGAGTAAATATTACATTTTTAAATAAATGGAAGACTGAAAAAACTTTGAGAAATGTTTCTCAAATTTGAACACTCGTGGACTGTGAAAACTACCTTTTGAGTACTGCCAGATTCTTGCACTGCATAATGAGAAATCTTCTTTCTAAAACTGCACTTGGCTTGACTTGGGCTGGTTTTAGAGTTTGGCCTCGAACCAAAAACGAACAAACCCATTGCTGTTGAGTCACTTCTGACTCATAGCAACCATACGTGACAGAGTAGAACTACCCCATAGAGTTTTCAAGGAGTGTCTGGTGGATTCCAACTGCTGACCTTTAGGTTAGCAGCCGTAGCATTTAACCACAACTCCACAAGCTTTCTGTGGTTTTCAGTGGCCAACCGAACAAAGTCCACAGAGGCCCTGCATACTGGCCGTGTTGTGACACAATGTGGGCGTTGAAATTTTCTAGAGTTTGCATGGATGTTCACATTGTTACAACTATAGAAAAAAAATAATGAAAAGTATCCTGGCAGACCGTGGACTCTTAGGAATCAATCTCCAGATCTCAATTCGAGAAACCCTGGGCTCCTTCAATGTCGTCTTATAGCTGAGGATGCTAAGGCCAAAGCGAAGAGGGGGGAATTGGGCAGGATCGGGAAGAATCATAGACAGAAGTCTTGATAAGAAAACTCAGTGTCTGTGTGGGTGCAGGTGTGTGAGTGCACGCACACGCCTGCTTATCACAGTTTCTTCCCATTTGGCTTGCTTTGCTTTTGATCTTTAAACAATATAAACCAAACCAAAGCTCGCTGCCGTTGAGTCCGTTCTGACCCATAGAGACCCTATAGGTCAGATACTCCAAGGAGCATCAGGCTGATTTGATGAACCGATGAGCACTTAGCCGCTCTGCCACTAGAGTTTTCCCTCAACAATGTAATGAAGCTTATCTAAAGGCTATGATCATACCGAACCCTGGGACACAACTTGGGGAAAATGGCATCATAATTCATCAGAAAGTCTGTGTGTACTCTTCCCCTTATTTGTACCACTTAAGAATCCATTCATTCAATCAAACATGTGGGTCTATAAAAACCATCATCTCATCAAAACAGAACCAAGACAGAATACTGTAACTCGTGGGGAAACTGTGTGCAAAGTAAAGGATAAAATGTAACATATGAAATGAACACTATTGGCTGATGACATAGTTCACAATCTGTTTTAAGTGAAATTTAAGAACTTTAAAAATGTATCAGAAATACTGAGCAATTAAACCCGTTATCATTGAGTCACTTCTGACTCATAGTGGCCCTACTGGACAGTGGAGAACTGACCCATATGGTTTCCAAGGAGCACCTAGTAGGTCTGAAGCATCAACCTTTTAGTTAGCAGCCATAGCACTTAATCACTACACCACTAAAGATTCTATTAAGCTATTATCAACATATTCTAAGAGGTAATTACCATTGAACAGATTGTTTTCGTCTATAAGCCAAGGTGTTCAGATTCTAGACAAATCAATGAATGAAGTCAAATCAAGCACTGGGATAAAGATCTGGTTCACAATATTAAACCCTTGTGTCATAGTGGTTAAGTGCTACGGCTGCTAACCAAGAGGCCAGCGGTTCAAATACACCAGGTGTTCCCTAGGGACTCCGTGGAGCAGTTCTGCTTTGTCCTGTAAGATTGCCGTGAGCTGGAATCCACTTGATAGGCAATGGGTTGTTGTTGTTTATTTGCTTTTTTCCATTAGAACAACTTCCAGTTGCCACAAGGCACATGAACTGCTTAACTTGTCCCTCTCCCTGTGAAGTTAAGAAAACACAGCTTATTTTTATAAAAAATTTAGGAAGAAATGCTTTCAAAATCAAATCACAGGATACTTGAATGCATGCAAACCAGTCCTCAGCCAGATTGTTTCAGATCAGTTACAAGGGGAACAATTGTTTCCAGGTTCTGTATGTTTTATGGTTTATAAAAATATGAAGATCTTGAAAGTCATGAAAGATGAGCACATATCATAATATCTTTCATTCCCACAAATAATTTAAGAAATTAAAGGAAATACCTTAAATTTTCTCAAGAATGTTGGTGTTAAGGGATTTATTCCTAGTTTCAAATGTTTTTGTTTGATTAACAGTTTGGGCAATTTTCTAAACCAATTTCAATTCGATGTTAAAACATGATTTTATAATAAGTTGTATGTATTTATGACAATATGTTAGATGTCAATTTAACTTTGCTGTCTTAGGGTCACTGCAAGTGGGAATAGGAAGCTCTGAACTGCTAAACTTCTGGTTAGCAGTTCAGATCCACCAGGCACTCCTTGGAAACTCTATGGGGCAGTTCTGCTCTGTCTTATAAGGTTGCTACGAATCAGAATCGACTCTATAGCAGTGGATATTTTGGGTGAGTGGGAATCAATCACTGAACAGCAACAGCTGGTTTGGTTTTAGACCTTCAGCTGAGTAATAGTTTCCGGGAGGCCACAAGGGGGCAGACGAAGAATAAATTGGATGAAACATCTTCAGTCTGCAGTCTCCTCTGGTGAAAATTTACTTTCAAACTGAATGGATCTGGTTTTCTTTTTTCCTTTTGCTGAATTTTTATTTTGTTTTCTCCTGTGAAGATAACTCCACCATTTCTTCATGCAACCTTGGGAATTCTATTGAGCACTAAAGATCTAAGCCCATTTGGTCGTGTTCTTCTCTCTCGCTTGGTTCAAAGAAACAGACTAGTTATTAGAAATCATACATTCTGCTGGAGAAATACATGATCATAGTCTTCATTATTTCCATTAACTAATTTCTCTCAAAATCATTTTTGGTTTGCAAAAAAATTAGAATGATTTTTTATTGTCATATCAATAATACAGACAAGTATTTGAACAATAAATGTTGACATACTCTCACGTTTCTTATTGGGCCTCTGGATTTGATTGAAACTTTCAAGGACTCTCCATGTTTACTTGGAGATCATTCAGTTAGCTGGGGAAATGTTTTCTAAGAAGAGTCCCCCTTGACCCTGGTAGGTATTGTCTTTCCCTGTGCCTGTATGTCTGGAAATGGCCACCACTGTGCAAAAATTAAGAGGCTGTGCAATAGATAACCACTCATCAGAAGATGAATAAATTTACTCTTGAATTAATCTGTAATAATTAAGGGAATGTTCAAAGCTGGTATACTGATGATAAACCTATCTTTTAATCTGTGATAGATGAATGAGCTTCAGACAGTGTGCCAATCCACAAACCAATAACCTGTTGCTAGAAACTCCATCCCAACTCAAGAGGACTTCCAGTGTATCACAGTAGATCTGTGCTCAGTGAGGCTTACAAGGATTGAGTTTTCAAGAACAGATCTCCTGGCCTTTGTTTTGAGGCACCCCTGGGTGGACTCAAACCTCCAGCTACCAGTTGGCTACTGAGTGAGCTGATCATTTGCACCAAACTATGAAGTTTCCTAGTCACTTCTCTCTCCAATCCCAAATTATTGATTGCATGCTAGCCCAGGTATATAAAAAGAAATCAACCTGTTGATGCCTTCTTTATTCCAGGTAGTTACAATTCATCTTCATTATCAATTATTTTGTTCTAGGTCAAATAAAAGCTGTGTGTTTAAATTTGGTGGTGAATGTATAAAACAAAAAACAAAGATTTAAAAGTCGTACAATTGTGATCTACCTCTAACTAGGCACATTTCATCTAATCTAGGACTACAGGGCATGAAGAACAGCCCAGGAGCTCCTGTGGTGTGACGATTAAGCACTAGGGTGTTGACTGAAGGATCAGTGGTTCAAATCCACCAGCAATTCCTTAGGAGAAAAGACCTGGAGATTAGCTCCCCTAAAGATTAAAGCCTAGGGAGCCCTATGGCACTGTCCTACGCTGTCATATGAGGTTGCTGTGAGTTGGAATTGACTCGATAGCACACAGCAGCAAGGAATGGATGGTTGTGGTTATTGTTAGGTGCCATTGAGTTGGTTCCAACTCATAGCGATCCTTTGTACAAGCAGAACAAAACACACTGTCCAGTCCTGTGCCACCCTCGCCATGGTTACTGCGTTCGAGCCCGTTGTTGTGGCCACCATGTGCGTCAAGCCATCTCACTGAGGGTCTTCCTCTTTTTCCACTGACCCTCTATTTTACCAAGCATGATGGCTTTCTCCAGAGAGTGATTCTTCCTGATAACATGTCCCAAGTATGTAGGATGAAGTCTCACCATCCTTGCTTCCAATGGGCATTGTGGTTGTACTTCTTCCAAGACAGATGTATTCATTCTTTGGGCAGCCCCTGTTACACTGAACAGTCTTCAGATAGTCGCCAAAATTTGAACTCTTTGTAACTGAAGGGCCAAAACACTTGTTATTCTGTTGAAATGCTCCCTTCTACATACAACCTATAGTCAGGATTTGAGAAAAATGATATGTCTTTTCTAGACTGTAAATCTTAACAGACATATTATTTTAAAACACAAGACAAAGCTGACACACAAGAATCATTGCATAGGATCAGCCACTTTTCAGGGAAAGGATCTCAGCTGTCAGGGAGAGTATTCAGGGGATTCTACCAGGATCAGAAGACTACAACTTGTAACTTCAGCAGCTGCAAGTTCTAAAGAATGTGAGGCTTCTGTTGAAATGATATGAAGTGAGACTGGTCTGCCTGGTTCATTCAGAAATAGTCAGAACGTGTCTCTCCGCGTTTCAGGAGGAGGAACAACGGCAGGTGGCCAGGTGACAACACTGGCTTAATGGGAGGACTCGCTCAAGTGTCAATCGCCTCAGAAGGACTCTGTGGAGGTCAAGATCTCTTGAGAATCTGAGGTCTTCTCTGGGAAAAAAGAATCCTATCACATCATCACTCGACGGCACCAGGCTGGCTGGCTATCATATCATCAAGAGACAAACTGGAGGGTGTTCACTGGACTAAGAGTCAGTTGTCAGGATTTCACCTGGGGAAAAGAACCATCACTCTCATCAGCTTTGCAGAAGAGTCCTCAGGACCTTCACTGGGCGCTAACAGTACTAGAAAGAAACAGTTGGACTTCTTACACACCCACAATGTCTTCTTTTTTGTTGTTGTTGCTGTTGCTAGTGCTGTCGAGTAGGTTCCAGCTCACAGTGACCTTGTGAACAACAGAATGAAACACTGCCCAGCCTTGCACCATGTCCACAATTGTTTTTATGCGTAAGCCTATTGTTGAGGCCACTGTGTTGATCCATCTCGTTGAGTGTCTTCTTTTTCGCTGACTGTCCACTCAACCAAACATGATGGAGCAAAATGGAGCGGCCTTTGTTTGTTTGTTTGCTTTGCTTTGTTTTAAAGAAACTGGCAAACGCATGAAAAGCCCACTGTCAGCTTCCTCTTAAGAACTCTGCGATCTTTGCGTGAAACTGAAGTTCTAAGTGGTCCTGAATGATTGCAGCTCCTGTGACTCCATGTTTATCAAAGGGGAACTGAGTTCCACAGGCTTTTCAATGGATGAGTTTTTCGAAAGAAGATCACCTGGCCTTTCACTGTGGGCCCTGACCTCCGCGATCTTGGTCAGCAATGTATGTGGTGACCACTCGTACCAATCAGGGGCAAAGTTTTCCCAAACAGGTTGTATTTTTTTATTTTATTTTATTATAGTGCTCTCCTGTCAAGTCAATTCCAACTTACAGAAACCCTGTAAAACAAGCTATGTACCAATGCCAGTGCATAGTAAATCCTTCAAAGCGATTTTCAAACTCTTCCTGAAACAGCCATTGCACATGGTAGCGAGATGTCAAGTTGGCAAATCCTATTGTCTCGTTGTCTGTGAGTGAGTTTTTAGCCAGTATACAAAGAACTGTATTGGAACACCATTCCTTCTCACCTGATCCGGCCCCTGATAGATTTTTCTTTACCTGAAGATAAAGGGAATATTGAAATGAAGACATTTGGATGACATTCAGGACATAAGGGTAATATGATGAAAGCTCTGATGGCCATTCCAGAAAAAAGTTCCAAAATTGTTTTGAAGGGTGTACTAGTCACTGGCATTGGAGCAAAGCTTCCCAAGTGGAGTTCTTCACAGGGGACTATAATGACATCCAAGAACGAGGTATGTAGCACTTTTTTTCCGACTTAGCTGGTAATCGTAGTGAATAAAAAAAAAAAAAAGAACTTTCACACCAAAATGTGAAAAGTTTTAAAGACTCAAGGGATAAAAATAAGCTATGGGGCTGATGATTTCTTGGTATTTGTTCATAAACAGCAGCGCTGACTTAGAAACTCAGTGGCTTCGAAGCCCCTCTGGGCAACAGTGATTGTTTAACTCAGCAGTCCACATTCTTCATTCCTCGGGGTTGGGGCTAGAGTTATTCTCTAGTGAAGATGTCAAAGCATGAAATCAGTTTTGGTGTTTCTTGCAGTCAGGCTCTCCAAAGCATTGCTTCCCCTGCCTGGAATGCCTCCCCACAACTGCCCTTCTCAATGGAGGTTCATTTGTTCTTCAAAGTTCAAGGCAAGAGTCAAGTATATTACAAAGTTTTGCCTTGGCAGCATGCCTCTTGCACTCTCTCCAGTCTGGATGATGGAATCCTTATCTGCAGTTAACAATGGAAGTTGTTGACGTAGTTATCTTTCTCTCTCACAAGATGGGTTTTCTTTCAAATTGTTGTGAATCTGGGATCACGTGCGATGGCTGTTGAAGAAAGAATATCTCTGGGTAGTGGTACCTGAGACTTTGTTCTTTTAAAGAACCCTCTCTGTTGATTCATATTCATAGTAAACTTGAAGAAAGTGGAACAAGTAGTCACTGAAGGATTGTCCTTGGATGAGCATTGAAAGCATCACCTGGAAACTTGGAAATGCAATTTCTTGGGCCCCACCAAGAACAACTGAGTGAGAGTGGCTGGACTGGAGCCCAGGGAGACAAACAAGTTCTCTGGGTGAGTCTGATGCTTACCTAAGGCTGAGAACCAATGGTCGGTGTCATATGCTCTTGAACACCAATACTCAATGGGTTATTGTCTTTAGAAAAGCTTTTCTTTCCTTTTTTTTTTTTTTTTAAAGGCAAACTAGGGGTAAAACTTGGGTAGAAACGAGCAAGAAAATGCAAAAGAAACTATAAAAACTGGAGGAGTAAGTTTGACAAGCCCCTGTTTTATCCAAAAAACATTTTTTTTCTACCCCTGGTTGAACGTGGTCTGAGATATTTCTTTTTTATAAGAAATGAATAGAGTCACCAAACTGGCTAACTCCAGGTTTCTTTAGCAACAGAGGCTACATATTGTTGCCTCATTCAAAGTGTTAGGATGCGTAAGTGCTCCAAAGGAGTGTCATAGATTGAATGTGTCTGTCAGCTTAGCTCGTGGACGAGTCCTAATCCTGTGTCATTATCTACAATTTTATGTGACTTCCCTATGTGCAGTAAATCTTATCACTTTGGAAACACTGGTGGCGCAGTGGTTAAGTGCTATGTCTACTACCCAAAAGGTTGGTAGCTCAAATCTGCCAGGCACTCCTTGGAAACTCTATGGGGCAGTTCTACTCCGACCTGTGGGGTCACTATGAGTCAGAGTCAGTTCAACAGCAGTGACTGATTTTGACAGTGAAATGAGACAGACTAGCAACAGTTATACTGATGAGACACACAAAATTTGACAGTATCTTGAGCTAATCTCTTCAAGATATGACGGAGAAAAGCAAGGAAAGAGATGGAGACCTCATGCCTCCAAAACAGCTGTCCCAGGAACAGAGCATGTCTTTGGATACAAGGTTCCTGAGCTGTGATGCTTCCAGACTGGGAGAAGACTGATGACCAGGACCCTTCTCCAGAGCCAACACAGACAGAAAGCCTTCCCTTGGAGCTGACTACCTGCATTCAGACATCTAGCCTACAAGACTGTGAGGTAATAGACTTTTCTTTGTTAAAGCCATCCACCTGTGGTGTCTCTTGTCTAGCAGCATAAGATGACCAAGACAGGAAGTAAAACATGGTACACGCTGAGTACTTTCCTGACTAAAGCTCCTGCTGCTGCTTCTGTCTCACATGAGCAACTTCGCTTGTTTGGTCCTTTGAAGGAGATGAGAAAACTAACGAGTTCCTGCGACCAAGGGCCATGTAACCAGTTTCCCATGACTGACAACCAGGATTCCATTTTCAACACGTGTTCCGCTGATTGATAGCACTGTAACAATTTATTCAGCATTTCAGAATTTATTCTTTAATTGTGGCCAACTTAAGAAATAAGTCTTAGGGTAATTTCTAACTTAATAAGTGATATATTTTTTAACAGTATTTTTGCATGTTTGTTTGAATTCTTTGCTTGATTTTCTCACTTGCAAAATGAGGAAGTTTGGGAGAAACATAGCTCATCTGACAGATCTGCTGTTGTGTATGTCTGGTCACAGCCTAATCCGAACAAGAATCGATAGCACGAGGTGTTGTTAAATTCCCTCTCTCTCCCTTTCTATCTTGTAAAGAGTTGTTGAGTTGTGTAAATGGTAAGGGGCCCTGATGGTGCAGTGGTTAAGAAATTGGCTGCTAACCAAAAGGTCAGCAGTTTGAATCCACCAGCTGCTTCCCAGAAACCCCGTGGGACAGTTCTCCTCTGTCCTACAGGGTTGCTGTGAGTTAGAATTGACTTGGCAGCAAAAGGTTAGCTAGTTGCCTGCTTTTTATTTTTCCCTTTTCTTTTTTGGTAAATGATAAAGGCTAATGTAATTAAACTGAATGAATAATGGAACAAGAAAATTTCAGAGAGTGATGGGTATTATAAAAAATAAAGTGTGTAAAATGAAACCTGGCCTGTTTGCAGAACAGAAAGCAGGGCAGGCACTCTGGTAGGTGTGGGGCAGACGAATGTGATGGCAATATGAGGTCTGACAATTAGCTTCACAAACTCATCTGAAACAAAAGTGCTCCATAACTTACTGCTGAGTCTCACTACAGTCACCTCCGAAGTTCTCCCCATGGGAAGCTGTGCACCACTGCCAGCACATAGTCCACCCTTCAAAGCAATTTTGGAACTCTTTCTGGAATGGCCATCAGAGATATCATCATATTACTCTGATGTCCTGAATGTCATTCAAATGTCTGCCTTTGAATATTTCCTTTATCTTTGGGTAAAGAAAAAAGTCATCAGGGGCCAGATCAGGTGAGTAGGGAGGGTGCTCCAATACAGTTATTTGTTTACTGGATACGAATTCCCTTCCAGACAACTATACAATTAAGTTCATGAACTTGCCACCATGCCACCAAGAACAATGGCCCTTCAAGAAAAAGAGTTCTTAAATTGTCTTGAAGGGTGGACTAGGCACTGGTGTCAGTGCACAGCTTCCCAAGAGGAGCACTTTGAAGGTGACTGCAGTGATATTGAGCAATGAGGTATGCAGAACTTACCGCAATTAAGTTTGCAGACTTAATTGTCAGACATCACAGAGTGAAGACAAAAGGCTTCAATGAGAAGGTGACGTTTGAGGAGACAAATATGTGACCAAGAGACACTGAAGGCAAAGCAATAGGTAGTGGCAAGTCCCTGAAGCTGAAGTTTGAGGACCCCCAAGGAGACCAGAGTGGCTGAAGCACAGAAGGCAGTGTACTACAAGGAGAATTACAGTGAAATAGCCAAGATTGTATGTAAGGCATAGAGGCCACAGGGGACTTCATTTTGAATCTGCCTGAGGTGAGAATACTTTGGAGGATTTTGAGCAGAGTAACATGATCTGACTTTCCTTTTAAAAAGATTATTCAGGCTGATGCATTAGGAACAGTTTCTAGGGGAACAGGGTAAACTCAAAGATACCAATTATGATGCCAGGGGAATAAGAAGAGTGAAGAGTATTAGCAGCCAGGGTCTTAAGAAATGGCTGAATTCTTCAAAGGTTTTGAAGACAGAACAAGAGAGTATGATGTGTAGGAGAGATGATATCCGACTGTCCATCTCTTCTGGTCGGGAAGATGTTTGTGTGTGTTGTAAGATCCAGGTTAGCGTCATTGCCCCAGCCACGAAAGGAGATGAAGTGAAACAACGTAAGAACCAGTGCTGAAAGAATCCAAGGGTTTATTTCAAAGCAACCGATGCATTTTTGTTTTACTATTGTTACTTAATTTGTGCATGGAACACAGATGATCCATTAAGGCCATATATCCAATATATGCCTCTATTTCTTAGATTTAATACTAATATCCAAGTCTCCTTACTTATTCAGAAAATAATTCCTCCCACAATTGCTTTTAACAATTTACTGCTACAGATTTTTTGGCATTTTCTGTGAGTTGCCTGAAGCCCTGGTAGCAGGGTGGTTAAGACCTTGGCCGCTAAGGAAGAAAGGTCAGCAGCTGAAATCCATCAGCCCCTCCTTGGAAACTCTGTAGGGAAATTTTACTCTGTCCTACATGGTCACTGGGAGTCAGAATCTATTCAGCAGCATCAAGCTTGTTGCCTATCTGGTTTTTGTTCTTTCTTAGTGTGAGACAATCTATGTAACCCAAGTACAAATTCTCCAGTTTTCAGAATTTCCTGTAGCTAGTACTGGCCATGCGAGTCCTAGAAAGGGAGCAGAATCAGTCTGTTGGTTGGAGCTTCTGAGATCGCTACTGCTTCTCTGATAAAACGGATTGGCTTTCAGTGTAACCCACCTGCGTTTCTGCCTATGGAGATTGTTGAGGCCGTACCTAGATGTGCTGTAATTTTATTATGAGTTTGGAGATGAAAAATATGTATCAAGAAAGGTGAAGAGCAAATAAAAGGAATCTTGGGTCCTGATGGCTAAGTGGAGCCCCTCGACACCTGAAGTTTGCTTCTGGCTCTGCTTCTTCGTAATTAGAACCTGTTATCCACACGATACTTCATGATTAGAACGTGTAATTGTGTACATATTCTATAGCTTGCCTAGGTGGCACAGTGACAAAGCTCTCCTGCTGACCATAATGTCCACAACGTGAATCCCCCAACTGGCTCTCAGAAACCCCATGGGGCCATTCTACTTTGTCCTATGGGGTTGCTATGAGGTGGAATTCAGTTGATGATAATAAGTTTGTGTTTTGTGGGTTTTGTTTTCTTTTTTTTTTTGATATGTAGGTAATGGTCTAATACAACTAATCCTACCCAGCACTGAAAGAGCTGGGTCTCTGCAAGAACTTTGTCTCTGCAATATCGGGATAGACTGTTCAGAGATTAAATTTTTCTGTGCTTTTCTGTAGTTGGTCGCTACCTCCACATCTGTATGCTTTGACTGGCATTAGCTGGGTCTTTGCCCATACGTAAGACCTCTTTACTAGAATTCACCTTATATGTATGTATATACACATACAGTCTCTGGAGAAGGACATCATGCTTGATAGAGTGACAGGTCAGAGAAAAGGAGGAAGTCCATCAACAAGATGGATTCACACAGTAGCTGCCCAATGGGCTTAAGCATAAAAATGATTGTGGACTGGAGCGAGACTGGGCAGTGTTTCGTTCTGCTGTTCACAGGGTCACTATGAGTCAGAACCAACTGGACAGCACCTAACAACAACAAATACATATGTGTGTGTGTGTGTGTGTGTGTGTCATATATATATATATACACACACATACATATAAACGAAGTGTTTAGTCCATTCTGACTCATGGCAACTCCGTATGTTTCAGGGTAGAACTGCGCTCTACGGGGTTTTCAACAGATAATTTTTTCCCCAGAAGCAGATTATCAGGTCTTTTTACTGAGGTGCATCTGGGTGAACTTGAACTGTTGATGGCCAACTGTTGCAACTGTTTACATCACTCAGGGTCCCCCCAAAATAAAGTAGATAATTCCCCAAAGTGCCACAGTCATTTTTAACATGACATTGTATAACACTTAGCACACGGATTCCAGAAGATTCACACAAAAGAAGAGCAATTTAGGGTAATAATAAAATCACATAGCATGGAAAAAAGTTGGCAATGAACGCCTATCAGCAATTAGGAGTATTTTAGAACCATGTATGCACATTGATTAAGACCCTGACATTACCCAGGCAAGCAATATTTACTGGTGTTTGTCCTCTTACAATTACAAATAGCAGTTAACAAACAAGAATGGATGCATAAGAAAATAAAATCTTATGAAAGTATTATTAAAAGTATGAGAGAAAAAAATCTAATGGAACTAGCAGTTAGACAACGCCGAGAATTAATGAAATCCCTCAAAATACAAAGCAGCAAAAGTGGCTATTTACGATGAGAATTATATATATTTATATATATATGAGGATTTTCAGTAAACCATTTCAAGAAAGACCCATTTTTGATACCTGAACTTTATGATGTTTTCATATTTGCTATATATTTTAAAAAAATAAATCACCAATAAGTATTTTGCTATAGATTTTCACTTAGCCAACCAATATAGTGATTGATCATCCTAGAGCTAATTTTCAGTTCCAGAAATGAAAGCGAGCCGTGGAACCCATCCTCAGCGTGGTTATGGGTAACCTGAACTCCAGCGTTGCGGAGTCGGGTGACATACATGAGTCCATCATCCCGTAAGACATCATACTGGCAGGTGATGACGTAGGTCCTGGGTAAGTGACGCAATTTGCTGTCGTCAGCCAGCAGGGGGGCTGCCCTCACATCTAGGAATCCCGGGTATTTCTTGGCCAGCTCAGAAGTACCATAAGTCGGGTTTTTGTAAACATGTCCGTTTTGGAACCTCTCAGGCAGTAAGGAACTCCAGTTAACGAATTTAAATAGATGACTTGCTTCCTCAGGAACATGTTGGTTCAAAAGCATGGCCTTTTCAAGTGCTCTGTCGGTAGTAAAATACTCACTCCAAAACCTGATCATGAGTGATTTAGACAGAACTGGACCATCTGCATTTTCTTGATATGAAGGTAAGTCTACATCAAGAGCCTGAAGGGCAGGATAAATTAAAGACTGGATCTTGAGTTTGATCTTGACATCCGGGTCATCTAAGAGCTGAAAAAATAATTAAGATAATTCATGTACATTATTTTCATTTTAAAACAATAAAAATAATTATAACAAGATAGTCTACACATAAATTAATAATCTCAAAACCTTTCCAGTAATAAATGAAAATATACCATCTCAGCAGAATTTCAAATATTCGTAATTGTCTCCTGTAACTGAAACCCATTGCTGCTCAGATTCTGACTCAACAGACCTTATGTGTTCCAGAGTAGAACAGAGTTCCACAGAGTGTACTTGACTGTAGACCTTACAAAGCGGACTAGCAGGGCTTTCTTCCCTGAGAACAGACAGTATGCTCCACCCGAAGCCGTTTGCTATCACTGACCCCCAAAAAACCCAAACTTACTGCTATCGAGTCAACTTTGACTCATAGCAACCTTACAGGACAGAGTAGACCTGCTTTATGAGTTTCCATGGAGTGCCTGGCAGATTCAAACTGCCCGTCTCTTGGTTAGCAGTCGTAGTACTTAACCACTATGCAACCAGGGTTTCCTTTCTATCATGATATCTTCCTTAAATAAAGGATGCTTTTAATTTAAAGAAAATCACCTTTTCTGTTTTCCTGATTGAGAATGCAAAACTCTAATCAATAATTAAAAAGTTAATGTGACCCTTATTACCAAGAATGACAACCAAAAGAACTTTATAAACTTGACTTTCCTATGATTCTCTTTTGTCTGTGTAAGAATTTGTTTAAATATTGTAGTTTACCAACAGATCAGGATCTCTGGAAGATCAAACTGTTAAACATGGAGCTACTGTATGAAAGATTGAAGATGTGAACTCACTTGGTGGTTCTGTAGGTAAAGACTGATGTTCTCCATAAATATTAATCCCCTGCTGTCAAGTCAGGTCCAAATTATAGTGACCCAATAGGTCAGTGTAGAACTGCCCTACAGAGTTTCCAAGGAGTTTCTGTAAATATTAGAGCCCAGAAAAATCCATGGGGACAGTTCTACTCTTTTACATGGGTTGGCTGTGAATCAAAACAATGTGATTACATCTAACAATGACATATCGATAAACTCTACTGAGGAGAGGAGCCATCAAGTAAGGATTTCTTTTGAGTCTGATGCCAAAGTGAACCATGATTCTGGGTGATTCTGACAGTATGTCTAAGTAAAACATTTTCTTAGCATCACTCTTACCTACAGTAGACCAAAGAGGCTAATATTTCTAAAAATCAGTGATCTTCAAAGTGGGACACACAAACACCAGAGTGAGAAGAAAAATCTTTGTAAGTTGGAACAAAATGCTAGAAAATATGTTTTAATATTTGAAAACATAAATTGAAAATACGATGTATATGTTTTCAAAATCCATAATACATTCGTGATTATTAACATTGTGTGTCCATTTGGGTGGACCATGATTCTCAGGGTTTGGGCGGTTGTGTAACGTTGTAGTCACCACCATGACAGAACATGCTGTGGTACTGGCTGGAGAGGGACCTTTGGTGGCTCACTGCCCCTTGACTTCCTTCTCTCCACCTTCCCCCACCGACTTCCTGCCTAATCGTCTTGCCATGGTTTCTGGCTTGTTCTGGATGTGGCAGCAGCCTCTCCTGGCTTCTGAGTTCTTGTTCCTGGGACTTGAGCTAGTGACTTACCTACCTGTTGATCTTGGGATTCTCCAGTCTTCACAGCCTGCAAATTAAGAGTCCTGCTCTCTGGTTGGCTGATCTTGGGTTCACCAGCCTCTACAGCTGTGTGAATCAGGAGAAACCTTGTGCTCTTGCCTGCCATCCTGGGAGTCGTTGACCTTCACAAGCCTGTGAGCAGGAGCCCTGTGCTCCAACCTGTCGACCTTGGGTTTGCCAGCTCCTGTAGCTGCGTGAATTGAGAGAGACCTCTATCCTAACCCAAGTTTTAGGATGTTTCAGCGTTTACAATCTTGAGAGTTGTTTCCTTGATACAAATTTCTCTCTATGTGTATTTGTATGCTTTAGTGGTTTAGCTTCTCTAGACAACCCAGCCTAAGACAATATTACATTGTAAAACATATAAGTACTTTTTACATATTTATGCAGATATTACTGGATGGGCTTCAAATACTTTCGATACCTTGAAACTGAGTAAACTGGATTGTTAGAAACAAGACATTTAGGTATTTCTTCTCAATATTCTCTTTAATATTGCCAAAGTTACTGTATTTATATGTATTTTTAATGCATGCATTATGTTTATAATCAGAATACTTAAAAGAAAGTTATACCTGTTGTGTTACGGCTGCAGCTAAGTTCCCCCCGGCACTGTCTCCAGAGACACCGACTCTCTCGGGATTCACACCGTATTCTGCAAGAACTTCTTTGCGCAAGAACCACCGTAAAGCATTATATACGTCTTCAAATTGAATTGGGAAGTGATACTTAGGTGCTAATCTGTAGCTGTAGAGAGAAAATATGGTTTTTCTTCATATTATTTTCTTACTTCTTATTAAAACATACTATACATGGTTTGCCATGAGTCAGAATAGCCTTCAGCAACTACTTTCTTTTTATACATTCCAGAAGCGTACGTATCATAAGCACACCACTCTACTCATTTTCAAACTGAACACAGCCATATAGCCAGCACCCAGATAATGAAAGAGAATATTGTCAGTGCCTAGAAACCTCTTTCTAGTCTCTTGTTACTCTTCCCAAAGCCAGAAGCATCCACTAATGCTATCGACGAATTTTGCCTGAATTTGCCCATTAGATAAATAGAATCATATGGCCTGTACTCTTTGTGCCTGGTTTTGTATGCTCAACATTATGTCTTTGAGGCTCATGTACTCATACTGGATGTAACTATATTCCTGTACAGTACTCTACTGTCGGAATAGACCCCTATTAATTTATCCATCAAATTGTTGGTGAACAACTGGGCCGTTTACAGTCTTGGGTTTTTACACCCAGTGCTGCCATGAGCATTCTAGAATATGTTGTGATAGAAATGCATATTTCTGTTGATCTGTAACTATGAATGCTATTGCTGATCACAGAGTTATGCATATATGCTGAACTTTAGCTAACAGTGTTGAAGAGTTTTACAAAATTGTTACACCAACATGTTCTTGAACCAGCAGTAGACAAAAGTTCCCATTGCTACCTCTTGTCACCAACAGTTGGTGTTTTATGCCTTTTTCATTTTAGCTCTGGCATTGGGTATATATGTTTCTGTGTAGCCTTCGTTTAGACTTCCCTGATGTCTTGTAGTCATTGGAGTACGCTTTTTTAGATTGTCTTTTTATGTCTTTTTCTGTGCCTCTTTTAATTAGTAGTTTCTTGTATTTGGATAATAATGCGGACAGAATCAGAGAGGGAGAAGCAGATATAGATTCATATATCTATATGTATTTTGCTTTTTAACTCTTATTTACATATTTTTATATAACCACTTTATATATAACCACTTTAATGAGATATAATTTACATGCCATACAATTTAATTATTTAAAGTGTACAATTCAGTAGTCTTTGGTGTATTAAGGGAAAACCTGGTGGTGTAGTGGTTAAGTGCTGTGGCTGCTAATCAAAAGGTCAGCAGTTCAAACCCACCGGATGCCCCTTAGCTACCCTACAGGGCATGTCTATTCCGTCTGTAGGGTTGCTGTGAGTTGGAATAGACTTGATGGCAGTGGGTTTTGATGTATTAAAGAGATTATGCATCATCAGCAAAATCAATTTGAGGATATTTTCATATAAAAAGAAACCCTGTACCCACTAATAGTCACTCATCATCCTCTGTCCTCCTCTTCTTGGCTCTAGCCCAATCTACTTGCTGTCTATAGGTTTTCTCATTATGGATATTTGACCTAAATAGAATCACGAGAATGTATTCTGTTGTGACTGGTTTCTCTCACTTAGCATAATGATTTCAAGGTTTATTCATGGTGTCAGCCAAGCCGAGTGTCGTCGAGTTGGCATTTCTTTTTATTGACAAGTAATATTTAATACTATGAATATACTACATTTTATACATCCACTTATGTTTGATGGACATTTTGGTTGCTTCCACTTCAGGAGTTTATAAATAATGCTGTTATGAACATTCAACTGCCAGTTTTTGTATAGACATATGCTTTCATTCCTCTGGGATGTGTACCTGGGAGTGAAATTGCTGGCTGACCTGTAATTCTGTATTCAAACTTTTGAGGAACTACCAAATCTTTTTCCAACATGACTGTACCATTTTTACATTCCCTCCATCAGTAGGGTATCTTCCAGTTTCTCCATGTCCTCACCAACACTTGTTATTATCTTTTCTTAAATTTTACTTATCCTAGTTGATGTGAGAAAACCCTGGTGATGAAATGGGTAAAGGGTTAGATCTGCTAACCAAAAGGGCATCAGTTTAAATCTGCCAGGTGCTCTTTGAAAACTCTGTGGGGCAGTTCTTCTCTGACCTCTAGGGTCTCTATGAATCAGACTCAACTCGATGGCAGTGGGTTGTAGATGTGAAATATCTGATTGCAGTTTTGTATTTCCTGGTGACTAATGATATTGAGGAAACCCTGTGGCATAGTGGTTAAAATGTTGGCAGCTGGAACTCACCAGGTGCTCCTTGGAGTCTCTATGAGGCAGCTCTACTTTGTTCTATAGGGTCGCTATGAGTCAGAATTGAATCTACAGCAACAGGTTAATGATATTGAGCATTTGTTTGGAGAATTTATTGGCCTTCTTCCTGCTAAGATAGTCATAATTACCAAATTTTATAATTAGAGTTAAATAATTTATCTTTGACTTAAATACGTAAGAATATACTAAAAGACACGTTCTTACATAAAAATTTAGAAATAGATTTTATTATTCGTACGTGTTATTTTTAATTACTTCCATGAATCAAACACAAGTTTATGTCTTTCAATGTTGTTGGACGTGCCATCTTTAAAAAATACAATTGGGATGCAAATCTGAGGATAAGTTTAGATTTTCTAATAACTTTAAAAAATATTCTTCTGCCTAATTGCAGTATTAGTGAACACTCATGGCCAAATTTTGAGCACGACTGTGTTTGAACTTTATAGTAATGGTTTACCTTGACAAATGATTATGACAATTTCTTAACTTTTTCTGCAGTATGTAAAGTCCAAAGAAGTATGTGTAGATTTAACACAGTCTACTTTACAACCCAGTTCCATTTTCTAATCATCTTCGAAGAGTTCTTTTCTAACCCTGGTTATTGATTTACGGTGATTTGACATTAATTCAGTGGTTTCGTAGGTTTGTTTATTTAATTGATAAAAAACAGAAAAACCAAATCCATTGCTGTAAAGTCTAGTCTAACTCATAGTGACCCTATAGAACAGACGAGAACTGCCCCATAGAGTTTCCAAAGAGCTCCTGGTGGATTTAAACTGCCAGTCTTTTGGGTAGCAGCTATAGCACTTACCACTTTGCCACCAGGTTTTGCTAATTGATAGTAAACATTACTAAGACTCCTCAGTGGGCAGACTCCTGGGCTGAGTTTGGTTCAGCAATGTTATCTGATAATCTTCATAATGATCAGAGGTAAGAAATATTCATGCAGCACTTGTATTCATTGTGCTCTGGCTCCAGGGCAGTTACTCATAAAGCAATGCAAATCAAGGGTTAGGAGGAAGTCCAGTACATATAATTATGCCCATGGGTGGTGGTATGTAAGGGTAAGCTTAGATGTTCTAATAACTTTAAAAATGTTCTTCTGCCTAATTACTGATGATTTGCATCCCAACTTCATTTTTTTAAGAGTGCAAGTTAAGCACCGAAAAACATCAATTTGTGTCTGTTTCATTGAAATAACTAATAAATAATAGGTACTTAAAAATAAAACATATTTCTGAATTTTTTAGTAAGCACACGTTTAAATTTACATGTAAACTCTCTACTTGCAGTCCCTGACTCCTGCCTGAACACACCTGCCCACAAGTGCACACACAGAGGGCTTTTGTCTTTGTTTTCTCTGACTCCAGTCAAGGTAGATCTTTCCATCACCCATTTGTTCTCATCGAGGAATCATTGACTTTAGAGATAATTGTGCATTTGGCGAGAAAGCTGAAGGATCCTTGACATGTAAGGTCTATAAACAAACCAAGCTGTCTTACTTGGTTGATATGACAACAGCATCAAGTCTGTCCGCTGTCCATCTTGAGAGCATGTCATAATTAAGTAATCCTGAAATGAAAGGAATAAAAGCAGGATGTTAGTGAGAATGCACAAATGGAGAAAAGAGTGTTCTCTCCACTGAAATGTGACTGTATTGTTTGATATTCCCGAATCCTCCTACTTGTTCCACATTAAAATATTCGGGAGACATACTCATAAACCTAGACACACCTGTGAGAAACCCGCTGTCTGCGACTCAGTAAAGTGTGGCTTTTTCAGTAAACCTCCTAAGCACTCTCTGTCCCTTTTTTCTTTCCTCATTAGTTCCTCTAAACTAGCCCCAACTCCCACGGTAGAAAAAATACCGATTTAACACTGTGTTAGGTGATGAGAATGTAAAGAAGAAAGGACAAACCCCTGACTGAACTAGTGTAGCAGCAGAGAAATGAACCAAAGAGACACAAAAGGAAGTGTGGTAATGGAGAACCCACTAAGCTGGCATGGGGATGATCAAAAACGTTCTGAAAATAATTGGGATAGAATTATGCTTCCCTACTATACAAAAGAACACCTTGGTGGCATAGTGGGTGAGAACTATCTCTGCTAACGAAAGTTCAGATACACCAGGTGCGCCTTGGAAAACCTATAGTGTCATTCTCCTCTGTCTTACAGGCTGCTATGGGTTGACTTGACAGCAGTGGGTTGGGTTTGGTTTTGGGTTTTAAGATGCAGAAAACAAGAAGCTGGAATTCTTCATTCACTGTTCACATCTACACTACTATCCTGAAAATGTATTAGGCTTGCGCCTGTCTTCGTCTCTTTTTCTTTTGTCTGGGAGGAAGACTCAGTGTTCTTCTCATCCATTTCCAGCCTTCCTATTCACAACCGATCTTTTAGTCCTTCCCTGAATCCACTTCTGTCGTTCCTTTGCTGTACTCGTCCATCAGCCAACATTCCCAGCTCGTCTATTTCTCTACCATGTTTCTGTTTATTGCCTTCACTATGCCCCTCAGTCTTCCAAACCATTTGTGTGTCTCAAAAAAAGGAGATAAAATTAATTGCTCTTATATAACTCTGATTTCATTCTATCATTCTGTTGTCTGTTCCTTTTAAATGTAAGTCTCTTTAAGGCCAGCAGTCAGTCTCTCTCTTCACTCTCACTTTTTGCTTGATGCAATGTATTTCCATGTGACAGTTCCCTCAAATGTGCCCTCAACAAGCTCCACATAAAAAGTCTAACATGTGAGTGATACGCTTCCATCCTTATCATACCTGACACCTCTACGTCACTCAGTACTTCTCCCTGTTTCTCTCTTGTGATTTCCTTGGATTTCTTTTCAGTTTATTATCTCTTTGACCATTTCTTGTCAACACTTTCCTGGCTGCTTACTCCTCCACCCAAATCTTATATCTGTGTTCTCACCCTCTCAGCTGTCATAGCACAAACAAGGCAATCATTTTAGATCCAACGAATCTCTGTCTGCTCACTTCCCACATTTAATTTCAAGCTTATAACATTTCTTGTCTGGACTACTTCATTGTTACTTTATGGAGTTCTGAATTCTTAATCTGAACTGTGGTAGCACACTGGTTAAGAACTCTGCTGCTAACCAGAAGATCAGCAGTTCAAGTCCACCAGGCACTCCTTAGAAACCCTCTGGAGAAGTTCTACATTGTCCTATAGGGTCACTGTGAGTTGAAATTGACTTGAGGGCAGTGGGTCAATTTCTATACTCTCCCTACTCCGTTCATGTGAAATAAAGCGATGAATCGGAAGCAATCTTAAGATCATTAGGTGATTTGTTCAGAGTCACGCGATTAGTGCTGGTATCACAATCCTTCCACTTGTAAGTATATTCCTCTTTGTACTCTGCCTCTCTGA
Source organism: Heterohyrax brucei (assembly GCA_028571685.1). Lineage (NCBI taxonomy): Eukaryota > Metazoa > Chordata > Mammalia > Hyracoidea > Procaviidae > Heterohyrax > Heterohyrax brucei. Next base: position 66,831,680 of record CM053163.1, on the reverse strand, counting down.
GTTTGCTGGAGGCACACTTGATCATCATTATCCTGCCCATGAGTCAGAATTGACTTGATAATAGTGTTCTTTGTTGATTATCATTTCCTGCATTTATCACTTTGTAATACACTGCATGACTTCTATGTTTGTCAGTGGATTAGTGGTGAGCCATTAGACTGTAAACTTCAAGAAAGCCAAAATCCAAAATCACTGTTATTGAGTCAATTTCAACTCAGAGCAACTGTACATAGATCAGAGCAGAACAGCTCCATCGAGTTTCCAAAGAGCACCTGATGGATTTGAACGACCAACCTTTCAGTTAGCAGATGAAGCACTTACCACTACACCACCAGAGTTTCAAAAATATGAAGAAGGAAAGGAATTTTACGTCTTCAAAGATAGAGCCAGAGCTCCAGGGACATTGCCTGGCACCTGGTAGGTCTGTGACTAAATATATCAACACTTAGAGGATTCGTGTTATATGAAATGGAGGGAAAACTGTGTGCTCTTAGACTGATTCCAAAAAACAGGAAAGCTTTGGTCCTACCAGCTCTGTGGAGGTTCATAGGAAAAGCAAGTGCGAAAGAGAATGATTTAAACCTTCCAAGCAGAGTAAAATCTTGGCAGGAGAACAAGGCAAGGGAAGGAGATTGCAGTGTCCTCCCAGAAAGTCATCATATGGTAAGGACTTCTGAGTCTCTTGTACAATGTTTGCAAACCATCACAGTGACAAAATGTTCTCCAAGAGGTCATTTACCAGCGCTCTCTGTACACCAGCCTCCACCATGAATGTAAAACAGGCCTCTTCTGAGGGCTGCAGACTTCCTCTTTGGCACATACACGCGCACAGGGATGTTGTCGAAGTCTGTCTCACTCACGGTGACATTTTCGTCTGAGGTTGGTGGGACCTCAGTAAGTCTCGCCATAGATTGAAAGGAATCCATAAAATGGTTAATTCCTAGAATCTCAAGAAAGGTGGCCTAAAAGTGAAATCCAAATGCCAAATTTTAAAAAGACAATGACACAGAAGTACATACTAACTTCTAATAAGAGCTCACGAACTAATTTCCGACAAGCAAAGCTTCTTTAGGCTTTTCTGAAGATTCAGAACGGTGACAGTATTAGACTTGCATGGTTGTCCAAAGGAGGGCGAACCCCCCCTTTTGTGTCTAAGTGTCAAGTTCTCTATCAATACATCAAGGTCACATGAATGAGCAAGAAAAATGTTTTTTCCAAGATTCTCAGAGTTAAATGGGGAAGACAGTAAGTAAACAGGTACAAGACAATGAGGATGCCCCAACAGGGTGCTTTGCCAATGGGTCAGGGGGAATAAGCAAGTAATTACAAAAACTCTCTGGGGGTAGCACATAGTAGGGACTTTGCAAGCAGTAATTATGGTGTAAGGAGTGTAAAAAGTACGGCTTGGTTCTTCAGAATCTGGCTAAACAAACAAAGGAGGGGAACATCCTTCCTAGAAGAGCCAATGGTTTAGTTTGGAGGTGGGAGACTCTCGCTGATCCAGCCAGGGACGAAGAGGTGACAGCAGGGGTTGGGAGGCCAGATTGGAAGTGACAGGAATGGGTGGGAACAAAGGGATGTGCCAGTCTACCCGCCTGCGACCTGTTTTTTCACCCTGCAAGTCAGCGTTCTGAGCACTTAATGTGTATTAATTCGGAGTTAATCTCAATAGTTTCTGTAACTCACCTGCATAGGAGGCACACAGTGTACCCACATGCATCTCAGAAATGAGGAACACCATCACAGGAAGACTAAGTAAGCAGAGCAAGTTTACACAGCTAATAACAAGGGTTTGAGTCTAGATTTAATTTTCGTGGCTCAGCCTTTCAATACATTTAGATACTCAGAACTTGTCAGGTATTGGAGAAAAAGTAGTTAAACTCCTCAAGAAATAATAAACAAATAAATCAATCAGGAGAATCAATGACCGCAAATAAAATCCAGATTATTCAGGTAAAACAGGAAAATAATTTTAAAAATCTGTATTCTCTGAGAGCTCTGAAAATGCATTACATTCATACATCATGGCCATGCTACTACAAAAGGCAATCAGGAAAGAAAAAAACCAAAAAAAAAAAAAGCTTAAATATGTGGTTCCTTAAATACATTTTGAAATCTTGGTGGCATAGTGGTTGTGTACTACGGCTGCAAACCAAAAGTCAGCAGTTCAAGTCTGCCAGGCACTCCTGGAAAATTTAGGGAGCAGTTCTACTCTGATCTCTAGGGTCACTGTGAGTCAGATTCAACTCAAAAGCAGTGGGTTGGGTTTGGTTTTTCCCTATTAACCCTAAATGCCTCATGACGTTTCTTGCAGTGGACAGTGTCTTGCAGCTGGGGCTTCTGCACTTGTTGCTGTATCTCACTGGAAAACTTTGTCCTCAGCACCTAAGGTAGTTGGTAACTCTTCAATCTTCTGGTCTCAGAAAGGCATTCTTGGACCATAAACACACCTCAGCCCTGCCTTCTGCCCACACTGCTCTTCTCATTCTGTTTATCTGCAAGGCACTTCTCACATTCTGAAACAATGCATGTTTTTGATTCTGCTGCATTACGTTTTGCCATCATAAGAATGTACATTCCGTGAGGTCATAGTCCCTCTTTGCATAATAGAATTTAACAGAATATTGAATTGTTGAATAGAGAGAAATTAGTGAACCATTTGGGAGTTACATAAGCCATCTGATTTAAGTTCCAGAAAAGAGATCACAGAAAAAGGAAGGTGATGATATAATCAAAGTATTAATATGAAAACATTCCCAAAGGACCTCCTGGAGCCACACCTCTTCTCAAGTCCACACTAGAGCCGACTCTGACAAGCAGCTCTGTTGGCATGACACCCACGACCCACCCTTCTGCGTCAGCCTTCACACACAACATTCCTTCCCAGATGCTGAATCTCAGACGACAGCATGTCTGTGGCCGAGAGAGTGCTGTACAGACAATCGTGGTTTATTTATAAACTTAAATAGCAAGCAGCATCTAAGACAAGAGTGTCACACAACTACCACTTACATGACACGAATCCCAGCCCACTTCTGCAGACTCAGTTCCAACTCATAGCAACACAACAGGATATTCAAGGCTGTGAATCTCTCTACAAGCTAGCCCCCACCTCCTTTCTCTGTGAAGCTGCTGGTAGTTTCAGATCACCCACTTTCTGTTAGCAGTGTACTGCTTTAACCACTGTGTGACCAGGCTCCGCTGCCTGACAAAACTGCTATATGACAAAATTGGCTCAAATGCTTCCTTGTTCTTTCTGATGTATTTTAACCAGATTCTGACACATAAAATAGGAAACAAAAAGGGAGGAATAAATGACCATTTTAACATTAAAAATAAATAAAAAGACAAAGTCTACAGCCTTTATTTTTAAAAAAGATAAACAAATAGCACAGAATAACCAAGGAACAGAATCCTGGAAAGGTGAGTTCTCCATCTCAAATGGTCCCCTCTCGCACATCGGAGTCCCTGTAATTCCGCACTTACCAGCTGTGTCATCGCACTCCACTGTGTCTGCAACCACATCACTCTCCATGGCTCCTCAATACTGTCTGGCAAAGGTGTGTACATGAAGTATGCTGCAAGAGCCCCCGCGATCAGAAGGTACCACGGTTTCCTTCCCATGCTGCAGTGCTTCTGGACAGCCTTCTTTGTCAGTGTTGAGAGAAAACCTGGCACCCTAGACTGACACACTTGAACAGCCAAGGTGCCCAGCTCTGCCTCACATTCTGAATACAAAGTCCCTTGCTCAGCTTACGATAGGCCTAATCAAACTAAAATTTCATTGGCTCTCCAGTGACTATCACGTTGAGTCAAAGTTCAAAGAGTAACAGGACACTGTAGCAAGCTCTGTCAACTACTGTACTCTGTCGTTATTCTAATAAACAAGCATGCATTGCACAATCATGGGTTAAAGAAAACTTTAATTCTAAGAGACTGATGAATAGAAAATAGACAGGATGCATAATCCCTCCTATAACTTGTCCTAGGGAACAAAACAAACATCGCCACTGAGTCAACTCCGACTCATAGCAATCCTATAGGACACAACAGAACCACCCCATAGCAGCTCCAAGGAGTGGCTGGTGAACTTGAACTGCCGACCTTTTGGTTAGCAGCCAAGTTCTTAACTGCCACACCTACAGTCTCCTGTCCTAGAGCAGGGAAAAAAAACTGGTCATAATTTTAAAATGTTGACAGTATAGGAAATAAGGTAACGATCATCTCTGCCCTTATAGAACTTACGTGAGAGCTTATATCATCAGGCAGAATAGGAAGCATATTAGCAATGAAGTCGGCTAATTTTTTCCTAGAGGAGTTAAAATAATAGTGAGGAAAATAATGACAGAATGATGAACGGAACACAATCACCCTGCCGTTATCGATCACCTGAAGGCCAGCACGCCAAAGTTGGGTGATACATGCGAGCCCATCATCAGGTAACGTGTCGTATTGACGAGAGGTGATGGGTAAATCACGTGACTTGTCATCAGCCCACCAGGGTGAAGCTCTCACATCAGGGAACACTGGGTATTCTTTAGCTAGTTCTGATTTAGAGGGACTTTGATTCTTATAAATGTGACCTTTCTTAAACTTCTCAGAGAGTAATGAACTCCAGGAAGCAAGGTTGAACTGGTGACTTAATTCCAGAAGTATATGTTGGTTGGAAAATCCAGAAAACAAAATTATGTACCATTGAGTTGATTCCAACACATAGTAACCCTGTAAGACAGAGGAGAACTGCCACAAAGAGTTCCCAAGGAGGGCCTGGTAGATTTCAAATGCTGACCTTTCAGTTAGCAGCCAAAGTCTTAACCACCACATCACCAGGATTTTCTGTTGGTTGGAAAGTATTGCAAACTTTCTCTCCAAGATCTGACAAAGAGTGACTTGCCAACGGGGTAATCTGCATTTTCTTGAATTGATAGTTTAACCACACTAAGAGAGTGAAGGGCAAGATGAATGAGAGACTGAATCTTGAGTTTATTGTTGACATCTGGATTGTCTGAGAGCTGAAAAATATTAGAATATGCTTGCTTATATAAGTTGCTTTCATTTAAACTATAGAATAATAGTGCAGAATGTATTCTCAAATTTAAAATCACTAAAAGCACAACAAGATACAGAGCATAAAAAACTCTGATACTAAAACATTTTTAGTTGTAGGTGTCTGTAATATGAATATAACTTATATTTAAATAATAATAATCATTACCCCTCATCTCATGAGAAGTAGAAGAGGAGCTTTTATTATGGGAGGTATGCCTAAAGTGCTGTGTAGAACAATGCCAGACTTCATGAAACTGCCAGTGGGAGGTAGGGAAGAACAGAAATGGGCAGCAGAGCTAAGTATGCATTCATATTTTCTAGGAGGACATTAAGGTCTGTTTGGGGGTTTGATTTTGGTATTTGTTTAGGGTCAGGATAGCCCATACATGTTTTTACGGGTCTTGGGTTAGTGCTGTCTTTTGTGAATAAGAGCATTTCTGGAAAACAAAGTAGAATTTGTTAATAACAAGAGATGAAAGAAATCACCAAGTCCTAAAGAAGTTCTGTAGTCCGCGGTTGTAACAGGACGGTATGCTGTGAAAAATGGATCCTATACCTTCTGGTGTTTCTAAAATCAAGTTAACAAACATTTACTATCAAATATCATGCTTCTATATTGAATTAGAAACCAGCACTGTATCAGGCGATGTTCTGCTGCTATTCATAAGGTTTTCCCTGGCGAATTCTTCTCAGAAGTAGACTGTCGGGTCCTTCTTCCTAGTCTGTCCCAGTCTGGAAGCTCAGCTGGAACCCAGCCCCCATGGGTGACTCTGCTGGTATCCAAATACCAGTGGCATAGCATAGCTTTAATATCACTGCAACACAAAAGCCCCCACAGTAGGACACACTGGCTGACGCGTGGGAGCCGTTTTCCCTAGATCAGTCAAAGCCCATCAGACCCCCGGTCTCCCGATGTTTCTTCAGTGCACCTCTGTTACTGCCATCTTTACCTTGAGCTCATGAAAAGGTTCATAGGCCTCTTACATAGCAAATAGAAACAAACTACCCTTACTCAACTCGTCATTTCGTTTCCGTCTCACACCTTCTTTCTAATTTCCTTCCCGTGTAAGCTTCCTGGCCGACATGCATCACCTCCTGCGTTTCTTCTCCTCTCATCAGCTACTCGTGTTTTTTTTTTTATTTTCACTGTATCAAATCTGAATTTAAGAAGATTAGCGTAAACTCTTAAGTTCATGAAACATTTTCTCTTCTTATCTCACGTTGGCCACTTTTTTTATATTAACAGTTTCTTCTTTCAGAAAGAGATTTAACAGAGCCTTAAAAGGAAACCTGGATGGTGTGGTGGTTAAGTACTACAGCTGCTAACCAAAAGGTCGGCAGTTCAAATCCACCTGGGGCGCCTTGGGTACCCTATGGGGCAGTTCTACTCTGTCTATAGGGTTGTTGTGAATTGGAAATGACTTGATGGGGATGGGTTTGGTTTGTTTTTTGTTTGTTTGTTTGTTTTTAGTTGTTTGGTTCTCTATCCTGAGACCAGAGGAGGAAATGGTGCCTGAACATTTGGTCTTACACAAATGATTTTTTTTCTTTTTCCTTTTATTTATTTATTTATTTTTAACTTCATATGATTGAGTGAAAATGTACATTCCTGTATAAATTTACATGCCCACCTCTATTCATTACTCATGATTTGTTTTTCAATTTTCAACACTACCAGGCATTTTGACGAGGGCTGTGGTAGAACGGATCCCGAGGAAACAGGAGAAAAGGTGCAACAGAACCAACATTCTAAAAAAAAGACCAAACTTACCAGACCAGTCGAAAAGAAAGGACTCTCTGAAATTATCATCCTGAGATGCTCTAAAAAAACATGCTTATGTGCCTTGAAGTCACCTTTTAACTAAATAGCAGATTGACTCATTAAAAAAAATAAATAAAAATCACGCATAGGTAATGAACTCCTTTAAAAAATCATTTATAGAAGACCAAATGTCCAAAGATTTCTCAAAACCAAGAGAAGGGAAGGGAATTAGAGCACTGGAAATGGTACACAAAGAATAGAAGGAAGAAAAATGAGGACACTTTCTGAAAAAATGCAATCCATATCACCCAATAAACTGTGTAAACAAACAAAGAAACAACAACAACAAAAAATATACCTTTTGCAGTCCAGTCAGCTCAGATCCACCGCAACGTAACAGGACAAAGGAGCCCTGCCTGCCTAGAACCTCCAAGGAGCACCTAATGGATTTGAACTGCCAACCTTTTTGTTAGCAGCCATAGCACTTAACTACTATACCACCAGGATTTCCATAACTGTGTAGAACTTGTTAAATGGGAACCCAATTTGCTGTGTAAACTTTTACTTCAGATACACTAAAACAGTGTTGTTTAAAAAGATTTAAAATAATTCCTTTAAGCTAACACAGCACCAAATGAATCCATTTCAAAACGCTAAAGTGTTTAACATACACATTGCTATGTTGGAAAATGAAATCTAATAACATGTTTCTTACATGATAAATTGCATTATTCAGTAAGGGTACAATTTTTCAGCAAGTGGAACACACCAGCACTTTCCAAACAGCAGCCACCACCATGAATAAAAGATAACCCCCAGAAGGGGGTCTCTGACGTTCCCCTTGGCAAATATACATGAACGGCAATGCTGTCGAAAGTCATCTCTGTCACTGTGACGTTTTCATCAGATGTGGGTGGAACTTCTTCAAGGCTGGCAGTGAGCTGGAAAATACTCGGTAAATTGCTGGTTACCAGTAGTTCAGCAAATGCAGCCTAAAAAAAGAGGGGAAAGAAGCCAACAGATTAAAAATATCAAACGCCAGCATTGTTTATGAACACACAATTACACAAAAATTTTCCACATGTCCTCAGTAATCCAGTGTCACATTGTCACAGCTAAACCTGAATGATAGGGTCAGAAGAGTGGAGGTTCAAAGGCATCAAAGAACAGTTGCCTGAGGCATAAAAAAGAGAAAGAATTATGAAAGTGTTACATTAAAAGTGGTAAATAGTGTCAGTGCAAACCTAAACAAGGCCAGTTGTTCGTTTCAAAGAGCTCGGAGTAACTTGGGGACCTGAAAACAGCAGCAATTACGACACGGCCTCAGTTCATGTCCCTGAGATGTGCACAAAGGCTTTTCTACGTTGCTCTACAGGGAACTAAATTCATGACCTGGGAACAAACAGTGGGCTGAAAGTTTCTACTACTAAGAGATCTGACAAGGAAGTTTGTGGACTCCTAGAAAAAGTACTACAGACCCCATGGCTAAATATCACTACAGTCACCTTCCAAGTACTCCCCTTGGGAAGCTATGCACCAACGCCGGTGCCTAGTCCATGTTTCAAAGCAATTGTGGAACTCTCTTTCTGGAATGACCATCAGAGCTGTCATCGTACTACCCTTCATGCCCTGAACGTCATTGAAATATCTTCCTTTCAATGTTTCCTTTATTTCTGGGTGAAGAATAAAGTCGTTGGGGGCCAGATCAGGTGAGTAGGGAGGGTGTTCCAATACAGTGATTGGTTACTGGCTAAAAACTGCCTCACAGACCACTAGATGATTAAATCTGTGAACTTGCCACCACCACATGACCGTGTACAATGTCCATTCCAGAAAGAGTTCCAAAATTGCTTTGAAGAGTGGCCTATGTGCCAGTGTTGGTGCACGGCTTCCCAAGGGAAGTGCTTTGAAGGTGACTGCAGTGATATTCAGCAATGAGGTACGTGGCACTTAGCACTATTAAGTTTGCAAACTTAATTGTCAGACATCATAGAGTGAAGAGGAAAGGCTTCAATGAAAAGGTGATGTCTGAGGAGACAAATATGTGACCGAGAGACACTGAAGGCAAAGCAATAGGAAGTGGCAAGTCCCTGAAGCTGAAGTTTGAGGATCCCCAAGGAGACCAGAGTGGCTGAAGCACAGAAGGCAGCGTACTACGAGGAGAATTATAATGAAATAGCCGAGATTGTATGTAAGACATAGAGGCCACAGGGAACCTCATTTTCAATCTGCCCGAGATGAGAATACTTTGGAGGATTTTGAGCAGAGTAACATGATCTGACTTTCCTTTTAAAAAGATTATTCAGTCTGATGCGTTAGGAACAATTTCTAGGGGAGCAGGGTAAACTCAAAGATACCAATTATGATACCAGGGGGAAAAAGGAAAGTGAAGAGTATTAGCAGCCAAGGTTTTAAGAAATGGCTGAATTCTTCAAACGTTTTGAAGACGGAAACATGATGTGTAGCCCAGGAAGAAGTTTGGCTTTTCGGTTCTTTTGGCCTGAGAGCAGGAGGAATTAGGGAGTTACCGTTTACTGAAATGAGAACATGTGTGACTGATGATTGTTTAGTGGAAGGTGAGAAATTTATGTCTGAGATGTTGTCTTAGTCATCTAGTGTTGCAGTAACAGAAACACAGCACAAGCAAATGGCTTTAAAAAAAGAAGCTTTATTCTGTCACAGTCCAGCAGACTACTAGAACTCCAAGTTGAGAGCATCAGCTCCAGGGGAAGGCTTTCTTTGTTGGCTCTGGAGGAAGGTCCTTCTCTTCACTCTTCCCCTAGAATGGGATCTTCTGAAGGGTAGGAACCCTAGGTCCTGTCAAAGGGACATGCACTGCTTCTGGCACCGCCTCTTGGTGCCTCCCTATACTGGAAACGTCCCTTTTCTTTGTGTCCTAAGAGATGCCTCAAGACACACACCAATCTTACACACTGAGTCGTGCCCTGCCAACACAACTGCTGCCCATCCTCCCTTGTTAACACCGTGGGGGCAGGGTTTATAACAAGGAAGAGCATCACACAATAACAGGAATCATCACCTAGCCAAACTGCTACATAGTTTTTAGGGGAACAAGATTCAGTGTGTTACAGATGTCTATTTACGTCCAAGTGGAATTGTCAAGCAGACAGTTGCATGTATACTACCCTGAAGTTGAGGAAGTCCGGGCTGGAAGTACGAGAGGAAGGTTTTTGTCACAGAAGGCATTGACCGTGAGAGAGGGTGGAATAATGATACCCTTGAGACGACAACAGAGGATGGAATGAAGACGAGGCAGAGAGGGAAACGATCCTTATGCAGGAGCACAGTAACTGAATTCTTCTAGAGCAGGTCAGCTGAGGGTATTTGGGTTTGGGTCAATGGTCTGGTGAAAACTAAAGGAAGTTATCTTTATTTGTTTCTATTTTCTTAGTAACATAAGAAGCAATTCTGTCTCAGTTATGATGAAGAATGGTAGAGGAGATGTTGGGAATCTGAGTAGGTTAAGAAACCATCAATGCTCTCCAGGGGTGGAAAGAAGGGCCAAAGGGGGAAGACTGTCATTCAGGAAGCAGAGAGTTGCTGTCTGTGACACTGGGATGTTTGATGGCAATTACGGGCAATGACTGCAGAACATGATGACTATAACCGGTAGCACTTAATCTTATTCCTGAAATGTGTTTAGTTTCAAATGCCATGGATTATGTGTTTCTACAGCTACAAAAATAAACTAATTCCTAAATTTAAAAAAAAGTAATAATATGAGAGGATAAAGAGGGAAATGCTAGTATAGTGAATGTATTTTAGGTACTAGCGTGATCTCATGGGGCAATTCTATGGGGTAATTCTACTCTGTTCTGTAGGGTCGCTATGAGTCAGATTCGACCAGATGGCATTGGATTTGTTTTTTCTGATTTTGGTATACTTCCAGTATCAAGGAATTTGGGGACCAACTGGAAGTGAAGTGGAGTATTTGGTCTTGAGGTTACAGACAGGCAAAGTTACTGGTTGTACAGAAAGAGGCTACAGAACAGATTTGGCCACAGCCTCTGGTCTGATGACAGCTGACAAGGATGATGAGGAGAGAACAGTCTGGCGGGAGCAGCAAGTCAGGCTAACACACAACTCAACTCCAAGTCTTGTGGGGCCAGCACAAACAAGGTGGGCAGAGTCTTCAAGTTTAGGCTTCACTTGGACGTAGAACAGAGAGAAGAGACAGATGTTAACGGGGGGAAAAAAAAGTTCCTATTTTTTACTACTATCAATAAATCCAGAACAAACATATCTGTACCAGCCTTCGTGCGGACTAAACCTCGTCATTTCTTTTGGAGACTACCTGAAAGTGGAATTGCTCGATCGTCAGAGGTTGACCTTCTCTGATAAAAAGCAGGCAATTATTCTGTCTTGAAATGGGGTCACTGTCACTTAACTTTAATAAAAATCAAACTATTCTAAAACCTTTATCACTCTTACCAAGGTTCAGACTTTTCGAAAACGTTATTTCACAGACCTCGGTCACGTGGCTGTCTGGTCTGCTCCTAAGTGCTTGACACTCCCATGTCTTTAATGGTTGAACAGAATCTGTGTTTCATGAGGAAATGCGAGAGATGATATCTGACTATCTGTCTTTTTTGGTCGAGAAGATGTTTGTGCTTTTTGTAAGATCCAGGTTAGCGTCATTGTCCCAGCCATGAAAGGGGACTAAGTGAAACAATGTAAGGACCAGCCTTGTACGAATCCAAGGGTTTATTTCAAAGCAACCAATGTATTTTTGTTTTATTATTATTACTTAATTTGTGCATGGAACAAAGATGATCCATTGAGGCCGTATATCCAATTTATGTCTCTGTTTCTTACATTTAATACTGATATCCAAGTCTCCTCACTTATTACTCCCACAATTGTTTTTAACAATTTATTGCTACAGATTTTTTGGCATTTTCTGTGAGTTGCCGGAAGCCCTGGTAGCAGGGTGGTTAAGGGCTTGGCCGCTAATGAAAAAAGGTCAGCAGCTGAAATCCATCAGCCCCTCCTTGGAAACTTTGTAGGGAAATTTTACTCTGTCCTACATGGTCACTGGGAGTCAGAATCTATTCAGAATCTATTCTTTCTTAGTGTGAGACGATCTACGTAACCCAAGTACAAATTCTCCAGTTTTCAGAATTTCTCGTAGCTGGTACTGGCCATGTGAGTCCTAGAAAGGGAGCAGAATCAGTCTGTTGGCTGGAGCTTCTGAGATCGCTACTGCTTCTCTGATAAAACGGACTGGCTTTCAGTGTAACCTACCTCCATTTCTGCCTATGGAGATTGTTCAGCCAGTACCTGGATGTGTCATAACTTTATTATGAGTTTGAAGATGAAAAATATGTATCAAGAAAGATGAAGAGCAAATAGAAGGAATCTTGGGTCCTGATGGCTAAGTGGAGCCCCCCAACACCTGAAGTTTGCTTCTGGCTCTGCTTCTTCATAATTAGAACCTGTTATACACATTATACTTCATAATTAGAGCGTGTAATAGTGTACATATGATATAGCTTGCCTAGGTGGCACAGTGATAAAGCTCTGCTGCTGACTGTAATGTCCACAACGTGAATCCCCCGACTGGCTCTCAGAAACCCCATGGGGCTGTTCTACTTTGTCCTATGGGGTTACTATGAGTTGGAATTCAGTTGATGATAATAAGTTTGTGTTTTGCAGTTTCTTTTTTCTTTTTTTTGATTTGTTGGTAATCGTGTAATACAACTAATCCTACCCAGCACTGAAAGAACTGGGTCTCTGCAAGATCTTTGTCTCTGAAATATTGCGATAGACTATTCAGAGATTAAATTTTTCTGTGCTTCTCTATCATTGGTCAGCTACTTCCACATCCGTATGCTTTGACTGGCATTAGCTGGGTCTTTGCCCATACGTAAGACCTCTTTACTAGAATTCACCTTATATGTATGTATATACACATACAGTCTCTGGAGAAGGACATCATGCTTGGTAGAGTGACAGGTCAGAGAAAAGGAGGAAGTCCGTCAACAAGATGAATTCACACAGTAGCTGCCCAATGGGCTTAAGCATAAAAATGATTGTGGACTGGAGCGAGACTAGGCAGTGTTTTGTTCTGCTGTTCACAGGGTCACTGTGAGTCATAACCAGCTCAACAGCACCTAACAACAACAAATACATATATATATATGTGTGTGTGTTTATACGTATATATTACTATATATGTATAAAATATATTTAAATATATATATAATATGTATATGTTATATATATGTATACACACACATATAAACAAGGTGTTTAGTCCATTCTGACTCATGGGAACCCCGTATGTTTCAGGTAGAACTGCACTCTATGGGGTTTTCGATAGACAATTTTTTCCCCAGAAGCAGATTATCAGGTCTTTTTACTGAGGTGCATCTGGGTGAACTCAAACTGTTGATGTCCAACTGTTGCAACTGTTTACATCACTCAGGGTCTCCCCCAAAATAAAGGAGATAATTCCCCAAAGTGCCATGATCATTTTTAACATGACATTGTGTAACACTTAGCCCATGGATTCCAGGAGATTCACACAAAAGAAGAGCAAGTTAGGATAATAATAAAATAACATAGTATGGAAAAAAGTTGGCAGTGAACTCCTATCAGCAATTAGTATTATTTTAGACCGTGTGTGCACATTGATTAAGACCGTGACATTACCCAGGCAAGCAATATTTACTGGTATTTGTCCTCTTACGATTACAAATAGTAGTGAACAAACAAGAATGGGTGCATGATGAAGTAAAATTTTATGAAAATAAGATTAAAAGTATGAGAGAAAAAAATCTAATAGAATTAGCAGTGAGGCAATGTGGAGAATTAATGAAATCCCTCAAAATGCAAAGTAGCAATAGTGGCTATTTACAATGAGAATTATATATATTTATATATACAAGGATGTAAGTAAATGATTTCAAGAAAGACTCATTTTTGATACCTGAACTTAATGATGGTTTATATTTGCTATATATTTTAAAAATAAATCACTGATAAATATTTTGCTATAGATTTTCACTTAGCCAACCAATATATTGATTGATCATCCTAGAGCTAATTTTCAGTTCCAGAAATGAAAGCGAGCCATGGAACCCATCCTCTGCATGGTTATGGGTCACCTGAACTCCAGCGTTGCGGAGTCGGGTGACATACATGAGTCCATCATCCCTTAAGACATCATATTGACAGGTGATGACATAGGTTCTAGGTAAGTGACTCAATTTGCTGTCATCAGCCAGCAGGGGGGCTGCCCTCACATCTAGGAACCCTGGGTATTTCTTGGCCAGTTCAGAACTACCATAAGTTGGATTTTTGTAAACATGTCCTTTTTTGAACCTCTCAGGGAGTAAGGAACTCCAGTTAATGAATTTAAATAGATGACTTGCTTCCTCAGGGACATGTTGGTTCAAAAGCATGGCCTTTTCAAGTGCTCTATCAGTAGTAAAATACTCACTCCAAAGCCTGATCATGAGTGATTTAGATGGAACTAGACTACCTGCATTATCTTGATATGAAGGTAAATCTATATCAAGAGCCTGAAGGGCAGGATAAATTAAAGACTGGATCTTGAGCTTGGTCTTGACATCGGGGTCATCTAAGAGCTGAAAAAATAATTAAGATAATTCATGTACATTATTTTCATTTTAAAACAATAAAAATAATTTAAAAAAGATAGTCTAGACATAATAATCTCAAAATCTTTTCAGTGACAAATGAAAATGTACCATCTCAGCAGAATTTCAGTATTCATAATTGTCTCCTATCAGTGAAACCCATTGCTGCTGAGATTCTGACTCAACAGACCTTATGTGTTCCAGAGTAGAACTGAGCTCCACGGAGTGTACTTGACTGTAGACCTTACAAAGCAGACTAGCAGGGCTTTCTTCCCTGAGAACAAACAGTATGCTCCACCTGAAGGCCTTTGCAATCACTAACCCAAGAAAACGCAAACTTACTGCTAATGAGTCAACTTTGACTCATAGCAAGCTTGCAGGACAGAGTAGACCTGCTTTGTGAGTTTCCATGGAGTGCCTGGCAGATTCGAACTGCCTGTCTCTTGGTTAGCAGTCATAGCACTTAACCACTATGCAACCAGGGTTTCCTTTCTATCATGATATGTTCCTTAATTAAAAGATACTTTTAATTTAAAGAAAATCACCTTTTCTGTTTTTCTCATGGATAACAAAAAGTTATTGTGACCCTTATTACCAAGAATGACATCCAAAAGAACTTTATAAACTTGACTTTCCTATGATTCACTTTTGTCTGTGAAAGAATTTAAGTATTGCAGTTTACCAACAGGTGGGATCTCTGGAAGCTCAAACTATTAAGTATTGAGCTACTGTAAAAAGATACAAGGTGTAAACCCACTTGGTGGTTCTGTATGAAAAGACCTGATGAGCTTCCATAAGTATTAATCCACTGCTGTCAAGCCAGGTCCAAATTATAGCGACCCAAGAGGTCAGTGTAGAACTGCCCTACAGAGTTTCCAAGGAGTTTCTGTAAATATTAGAGCCCAGAAAACTCCGTGGGAACAGTTCTACTCTTTTACATGCGTTGGCTATGAATCAGAACAATGTGATTACATCTAAGAATGACATACCAAAAAACTGTGCTGAAGAGAGGAACCATCAAGTAAGGATTTCTTTTGAGTCTGATGCCAAAGTGAACAATGATTCTGATAGCATCTCTAAGTAAAACATTTTATTAACATCACTTACCTACAGTAGACCAAAGAGGCTAATATTTATAAAAATTAGTGATCTTCAAAGTGGGACACACAAACACCAGAGTGAGAAGAAAAATATTTATAAGTTGCAACAAAATGCTGGAAAATATGTTTTAATGTTTGAAAACATATATTGAAAATACAATGTTTGCTTATGTTTTCAAAATCCATAATACATTCATGATTATTAACATTGTGTGTCCACTTGGTTGGACCATGATTCTCAGTGTTTGGGCAGTTATACAACGTTGTGGTCACCACCATGACAGAATATGCTGTGGTACTGGCAGGAGAGGGACCTTTGGTGGCTCACTGCCCCTGGACGTCTGTCTCTCCACCTTCCCCCGCCGACTTCCTGCCTAGTCGTCTTGCCATGGTTTCTGGCTTGTTGTGCATGCACCATCAGCCTCTCCTGGCTTCTGATTTCTTGTTCCCGGGACTTGAGCCAGCATCTTACCTACCTGTTGATCTTAGGATTCCCCAGTCTTCACAGCCTGCTAGTGAAGAGTCCTGCTCTCTGACTGGCTGATCTTGGGTTCACCAGCCCTTACAGCTATGTGAATCAGGAGAAACCTTGTGATCTTGCCTGCCATACTGGGATTCGTTGACCTTCACAAGCCTGTGAGCAGGAGCCCTGTTCTCCAGCCTGTCAACCGGGGGTTTGCCAGCTCCTGTAGTTGCGTGAATTGGGAGAGACCTCTTTCCTAACCCAAGTTTTAGGATGTTTCAGCATTTGCAATCTTGAGAGTTGTTTCCTTGATACAAATTTCTCTCTATGTGTATTTGTATGCTTTAGTGGTTTAGCTTCTCTAGACAACCCAGCCTAAGACAATATTACATTGTAAAACATATAAGTACAAGTTTTATATATATACTTTTTACGTATTTATGCAGATATTACTGGATGGGCTTCTAATACTTTCGATACCTTGAAATTGCATAAACTGGATTGTTATATACATGACATTTTAGGTATTTCTTCTCAGTATTCTCTTAATTATTGCCAAAGTTACTGTATTTATACTTATATGCATATTTAATGCATGCATTATGTTTATAAGCAGAATACTTAAAAGAATGTTATACCTGTTGTGTTACGGCTGCAGCTAAGTTCCCTCCGGCACTGTCTCCAGAGACACCGACTCTCTCGGGATTCACTCCGTATTCTGCAAGAACTTCTTTGCGCAAGAACCACCGTAAAGCATTGTATACATCTTCAAATTGAATTGGGAAGTGATACTTAGGTGCTAATCTATAGCTGTAGAGAGAAAATACGGTTTTTCTTTATATTATTTTCTTACTTTTTATTAAAACATACTACACGTGGTTTGCCGTGAGTCAGAATATCCTTCAGCAACTACTTTCTTTTTATACATTCCAGAAACGTACGTATCATAAGCACACCACTCTACTCATTTTCAAACTGGACATAGCCATATAGCCAGCACCCAGGTAAAGAAAGAGAATATTGTCAACACCCTAGAAACCTCTTTCTAGTCTCTTGTTACTCTTCCCAAAGCCAGAAGCATCCACTAATGCTATCGACTAATTTTGGGTGAATTTGACCATTAGATAAATAGAATCATATGGCCTGTACACTTTGTGCCTGGTTTTGTATGCTCAACATTATGTCTTAGAGGCTCGTGTGCATACACTGGATGTAATTATATTCCTGTACAGTACTCTATTGTCGGAATAGACCCCAATTAATTTATCCATCAAATTGTTGGTGAGCAACTGGGCTGTTTACAGTCTTGGGTTTTTACACACAGTGTTGCCATGAGCATTCTAGCATATGTTGTGATAGAAATGCATATTTCTGTTGATCTGTAACTATGAATGCTATTGCTGATCACAGAGTTATGTATATATGCTGAACTTTAGCTAACAGTGTTGAAGAGTTCTACAAGATTGTTACATCAACATGTTCTTGAACCAGCAGTAGACAAAAGTTCCCATTGCTACCTCTTGTCACCAACACTTGGTATTTTACACCGTTTTCATTTTAGCTCTAGCACTGGGTATATGTGTTTTCTTGTAACCTTTGTTTAGACTTCCCTGATGTCTTGTAGTCATTAGAATATGCTTTTTTAAATTAGCTTTTCGTGTTTGTTTCTGTGCCTCTTTTAATTAGTAGTTTCTTGTATTTGGATAACAATACAGGCAGAATCAGCGAGGGAAAAAACAGATATAGATTCATATGTC
This sequence comes from Heterohyrax brucei, assembly GCA_028571685.1. Classification (NCBI taxonomy): domain Eukaryota; kingdom Metazoa; phylum Chordata; class Mammalia; order Hyracoidea; family Procaviidae; genus Heterohyrax; species Heterohyrax brucei. Next base: position 66,813,924 of record CM053163.1, on the reverse strand, counting down.
TATGTATTACGGTTTTTAACTCTTATTTACATATTTTTAAGTAACCACTTTAATGAGATATAATTTACATACCATACAACTCAGTTATTTAAAGTTCAGCAGTCTTTGGTGTACTAAGGGAAATCCTGGTGGTGTAGTGGTTAAGTGCTGTGGCTGCTAATCAAAAGGTCGGCAGTTCAAAACCACTGGAAGCCCCTTGGATATCCGACGGAGCATGTCTATTCTGTCTATAGGGTTGCTGTGAGCTGGAGTAGATTTGATGGCAGTGGGTTTGGGTATATTAAAGAAATTATGCAGCATCAGCAAAATCAACTTGAGTATATTTTTATATAAAAAGAAACCCTGTACCCAATAATAGTGACTCATCATCCTCTGTCCTCCTCTTCTTGGCTCTAGCCCAATCTACTTGCTGTCTCTAGAGGTTTCCTCATTATGAGTATTTCACCTAAATAGAATCATGAGAATGTATTTTATTGTGACTGGTTTCTCTCACTTTGCATAATGATTTCAAGGTTTATTCATGGCGCCAGCCAAGCCAAGCAGAGTGCCGTCGAGTTGACGTTTCTTTTTATTGACAAGTAATATTCAATACTATGAGTACACTATATTTTCTACATCCATTTACTATTAGATGGACATTTTGGTTGCTTCCACTTCAGGAGTTTTATAAATACTGCTGTTATGAACATTCAACTACAGTTTTTGTATAGACATATGCTTTCATTCTTCTGGGATGTGTACCTAGGAGTGAAATTGCTGGCTGACTTACAATTCTGTATTCAAACTTTTGAGGAACTACCAAATCTTTTTCCAACATGACTGTACCATTTTTACATTCCCTCCATCAGTAGGGTATCTTCCAGTTTCTCCATGTCCTCACCAACACTTGTTATTCTTTCCTTAAATTTTACTTATCCTAGTTGATGTGAGAAAACCCTGGTGATGAAATGGGTAAAGGGTTAGATCTGCTAACCAAAAGGGCATCAGTTCAAATCTGCCAGATGCTCTATGGAAACTCTGTGGGGCTGTTGTACTCTGACCTCTAGGGTCTCTATGAGTCAGACCCAGCTCGATGGCAGTGGGTAGTGGATGTGAAATATCTGATTGTGGTTTTGCATTTTCCTGGTGGCTAATGATATTGAGGAAACCCTGTGGCATAGTGGTTAAAATGTTGGCAGCTGGAACTTACCAGGTGCTCCTTGGAGTCTCTATGAGGCAGCTCTACTTTGTTCTATAGGGTTGCTATGAGTCAGAATTGAATCTAGAGCAACAGGTTAATGATATTGAGCATTTGTTTGGTGAATTTGTTGGCCTTCTTTCTGCTAAGATAGTCATAATTACCAAGTTTTATGATTAGAGTTAAATAATTTATCTTTGACTTAAATATGTAAGAATATACTCAAAGACATGTGCTTACATAAAAATTTAGAAATAGGTTTTATTTTTAGTACCTGTCATTTTTAATCACTTCCTTGAATCAAACACAAGTTTATGTCTTTCAATGTTGTTTGATTTGCCATCTTTAAAAAATACAATTGGGATGCAAATTTAAGGATAAGTTTAGATCTTCTAATAACTTTAAAAAGTGTTCTTCTGCCTAATTGCTGCATTAGTGAACATTCACAGTCAACTTTTGAGCACGACTGTGTTTTAACTTTATAATAATGATTTAATTTGACAAATGATTATGACAGTGAGTACTTCTTAACTTTTTCTGTAGTATGTAAAGTCCAAAGAAGTATGTGTAGATTTAACACAGTCTACTTTACAACCCAGTTCTATTTTTTAATCATCTTCTAAGAGTTCTTTTCTAACCCTGCTTATTGATTTACAGTGATTTGACATTAATTCAGTGGTTTCGTAGGTTTGTTTATTTAATTGATAAAAAACAGAAAAACCAAATCCATTGCTGTAAAGTCTAGTCTAACTCATAGTGACACTATAGAACAGACGAGAACTGCCCCATAGAGTTCCAAGGAGCTCCTGGTGGATTTAAACTGCCAATCTTTTGGTTAGCAGCTGTAGCACTTACCACTTTGCCACCAGGTTTTGCTAATTGATAGTAAACATTACTAAGACTCCTCAGTGGGCAGACTCCTGGGCTGAGTTTGGTTCAGCAATGTTATCTGATAATCTTCATAATGATCAGAGGTAAGAAATATTCATGCAGCACTTGTATTCATTGTGCTCTGGCTCCAGGGCAGTTACTCATAAAGCAATGCAAATCAAGGGATAGGAGGAAGTCCAGTACATATAATGGGTGGTGGTATGTAAGGGTAAGCTTAGATGTTCTAATAACTTTAAAAATGTTCTTCTGCCTAATTACTGATGATTTGCATCCCAACTTCATTTTTTTAAGAGTGCAAGTTAAGCACCGAAAAACATCAATTTGTGTCTGTTTCATTGAAATAACTAATAAATAATAGGTACTTAAAAATAAAACATATTTCTGAATTTTTTAGTAAGCACACGTTTAAATTTACATGTAAACTCTCTACTTGCAGTCCCTGACTCCTGCCTGAACACACCTGCCCACAAGTGCACACACAGAGGGCTTTTGTCTTTGTTTTCTCTGACTCCAGTCAAGGTAGATCTTTCCATCACCCATTTGTTCTCATCGAGGAATCATTGACTTTAGAGATAATTGTGCATTTGGCGAGAAAGCTGAAGGATCCTTGACATGTAAGGTCTATAAACAAACCAAGCTGTCTTACTTGGTTGATATGACAACAGCATCAAGTCTGTCCGCTGTCCATCTTGAGAGCATGTCATAATTAAGTAATCCTGAAATGAAAGGAATAAAAGCAGGATGTTAGTGAGAATACACAAATGGAGAAAAGAGTGTTCTCTCCACTGAAATGTGACTGTATTGTTTGATATTCCTGAATCCTCCTACTTGTTCCACATTAAAATATTCAGGAGACATACTCACAAACCTAGACACACCTGTGAGAAACCCGCTGTCTGCGACTAGGTAAAGTGTGGCTTTTTCAGTAAACCTCCTCAGCACCCTCTTTTCTCTTTCCTTATTAGTTCCTCTAAACTAGCCCCAACTCCTATGGTAGAAGAAATACCGATTTAATGCTGTTAGGTGATGAGAATGTAAAGAAGAAAGGACAAGCCCCCGACTGAACTAGTGTAGCAGCAGAGAAATGAGCCAAAGAGATACAAAAGGAAGTGTGGTAATTGAGAACCCACTAAGCTGGCATGGGGATGATCAAAAACATTCTGAAAATCATTGGGATAGAATTATGCTTCCCTACTACACAAAAGGACACCTTGGCGGCATAGTGGGTGAGAGCTATGTTTGCTAATGAAAAGTTCAGATCCACCAGGTGCGCCTTGGAAAACCTATAGTGTCATTCTCCTCTGTCTTACAGGCTGCTATGGGTTAACTTGACAGCAGTGGGTTGGGTTTGGTTTTGGGTTTTAAGATACAGAAAACAAGAAGCTGGAATTCTTCACTTCATTCACATCTACACTACTGTCCTGAAAATGTATTAGGCTTGGGCCTGTCTTCCCCTCTTTTTCTCTTGTCTGGGAGGAAGACTCAGTGTTCCTCTCATCCATTTCCAGCCTTCCTATCCACACCCGATCTTTCAGTCCTTCCCTGAATCCACTTCTGTCGTTCCTTTGCTGTACTCCTCCGTCAGCCAACACTCCCAGCTCGCCTATTTCTCTACCATGTTTCTGTTTATTGCCTTCACTATTCCCTTCAGTCTTCCAAACCATTTGTGTGTCTCAAAAGAGATAAAATAAATTACTCTTATATAACTGATTTCATTCTATCATTCTGTTGTCTGTTCCTTTTAAAACTAAGTCTCTTGAAGGCCAGCAGTCAGTCTCTCCAGATTCTTCACTCTCACTTTTTGCTTGATGCAATGTATTTCTACGTGATAGTTCCCTAAAATGTGCCCTCAACAAGCTCCACATAAAAAGTCTAACATGTGAGTGACACACTTCCATCCTTATCGTACCTAACACCTCTACGTCACTCAGTACTTCTCCCTGTCTCTCTCTTGTGACTTCCTTGGATTTCTTTTCAGTTTATTATCTATTTGATCATTTCTTCTCAACACTTTACTGGTTGCTTACTCATACACCCAAATCTTATATCTGTGTTCTCACCCTCTCAGCTGTCATAACACAAACAAGACAATCATTTTAGATGCAACAAATCTCTATCTGCTCACTTCCCACATTTAATTTCAAGCTTATAGCATTTCTTGTCTGGACTACTTCGTTGTTTCTTTGTGGAGTTCTGAATTCTTAATCTGAACTGTGGTAGCACAGTGGATAAGAACTCTGCTGCTAACCAGAAGGTCAGCAGTTCAAATTCACCAAGCACTCCTTAGAAACCCTCTGGAGTAGTTCTACTTTGCCCTATAGGGTCACTCTGAGTTGAAATTGACTTAATGACAGTGAGTCAACCTCTACACTCTCAGTATTCCATTCGTGTGAAATAAAGAGATGAATCTGGGACATAGGAGCATTAGGTGACTTGTTCAGAGTCTCACAATTAGTGCTGGTATCACAATCCTTCCACTTGTAAGTATATTCGTCTTTCTACTCTGCCTCTAGAAGTTTGCTGGAGGCACTCTTGATCATCAGTATCCTGGCCATGAGTCAGAATTGACTTGATAATAATGTGTTTTGTTGGTTATTATTTCCTGCATTTATCACTTTGTAACACACTGCAAGATTTCTGTGTTTGTCAGGGGATTGGTGGGGAACCATTAGACTGTAAACTTCAAGAAAGACAAAAGGCGAAATCACTGCTATTGCCCACTGCTATTGAGTCGATTTCAATTCAGAGCAACTCTGTAGAGATCAGAGTAGAACAGCCCGATGGAGATTCCAAGGAGCACCTGGTGGATTTGAGCTACCAACTTTTTGGTTAGCAGATGAAGCACTTACCATTACACCACCAGGGTTTCAAAAATACGAAGAAGGAAAGGAATTTTAGGTGTTCAAAGATAAAGCCAAAGCTCTGGGAACATTGCCTGGCACCTGGTAGGTCTGTGACTAAATACATCAGCACTTTGAGGATTCGTGTTATATGAAATGGAGAGAAAACTGTGTGCTCTTAGACCGATTCCAAAATCCAGGAAAGCTCTGATTTTATCAGTTCTGTGGAGGCTGACAGGAAAAGCAAGTGTGAAAGAGAATGATTTAAACCTTCTAGGCAGAGTAAAATCTTGGCAGGAGAACAAGGCAAGGGAAGGAGATTGCAGTGTCCTAGCGGAAAGTCATCATACGTTAAGGACTTCCGAGTCTCTTGTACAATGTTTGCAAACCATCACTGTGACAAAATGCTCTCCAAGTGGTCATTTACCAGCGCTCCCTGCACACCAGCCTCCACCGTGAATGTAAAACAGGCCTCTTCTGAGGGCTGCAGACTTCCTCTTTGGCACATACACGCGCACAGGGATGTTGTTGAAATCTGTCTCACTCACGGTGACATTTTCGTCTGAGGTTGGTGGCACCTCAGAAAGTCCCACCATAAATTGAGAGGAATCCGTGAAATGGTTAATTCCTAGATTCTCAAGAAAGGTGGCCTAAAAGTGAAATTCAAATGCCAAATTTTAAAAAGACAGTGACACAATAGTACATACTAACTTCTAATAAGAGCTCGTGAACTAATTTCTGACAACAAACCTTGTTTAGACTTTTCAGAAGATTCAGAACTGTGGCAGTATTAGCCTTGTGTGGTTGTCAAAAGGAGTGTGAACACCCCCTTTTGTGTCTAAGTGTCAAGTTCTCTATCAAAGCTTCAAGGTCACACAAATGAGCAAGAAAAATGTTTTTTCCAAGATTCTCAGAGTTAAGTGGGGAAGACAATAAGTAAACAGGTACAAGACAATAAGGATGCCCTAACAGAGTGCTTTGCCAATGGGTCAGGGAGAGTAAGCAGGTAACTACAAAAACTCTCTGGAGGCAGCACATAGAAGGGAGTTTGCAAGCAGGAATTACGGTGTAGGGAGTCTAGAAAGTATGACTTGGTTCTTCAGAATCTGACTAAACAAATAAAGGAGGGGAACATCCTTCCTAGAAGAGCCAATGGTTTAGTTTGGAGGTGGGAGACTCTTGCTGATCCAGCCAGGGATGAAGAGGTGGCAGCAGGGGTTGGGAGGCCTGATTGGAAGTGAGAGGAATGGGTGGGAACAAAGGAATGTGCCAGTCTACCCGCCTGCGTCCTGTTCTTTCACCCTGCAAGTCAGTATTCTAAGCACTTAATGTGTATTAATTTGGAATTAATCTCAATAGTTTCAGTGACTCACCTACACAGGTGGTACACAGTGTACCCACATGCATCTCAGAAATGAGGAAAATCATCGCAGGAAGATTAAGTAAGCAGAGCAAGTTTACATAGCTAATAACAAGGCTGTACATTTAGGAGGTTGATTCTTGATTTAATATTCCTGGCTCAGTCTTTCAATATATCTAGATACTCAAAACATGCCAGCTGTTTGAGGAAAATTAGCTAAACTCCTCAGGAAATAATAAAGAAATCAATCAGGAGAATCAATATCCACAAATAAAATCCAGATAATTCAGGAAAAACATGAAAATAATTTTAAAAGTCTGTATTCTTTGAGAGCTCTGAAAATGCAATACGTTCATACATCACGGACATGCTACCACAAAAGGCAATCAGGAAGAAAAACTAAAAAAAAAAAAAATTAAATATGTGGTTCCTTAAATACATTTTGAAACCCTGGTAGCACAATGTTTAAGTACTACAGCTGCTAACCAAAAGTTGGCAGTTCAAATCTGCCAGGCAGTCCTTGGATAATCTAGGGAGTGGTTCTACTCTAACCTGTAGGGCTGCCAAGAGTCAGATTCAACTTGATGGCAATGAGTTTGGTTTCGACATACATTTTCAACAGTTATCAACAGCAGAATTCACAGGGAAATAAAAAAAAGAACCTCTCTCAAAATATAGGTTAGAAAGAGAAACTGTGACCAATGATTCCCTTCTCTGAGCACTTAAACAGTTCTGCACTGCACATAGAACTAAAGTCAAACTCACAGGCACCCCGCAAAGCATGGAATGATCATACCTCTAGCCTGTCCAAATTAAATCACAGGCCTTATGCCATCAGGAAACCCTGGTGGTGTACTGTGGTAAGTACTCCATCTGCTAACCTAAAGGTCCGCAGTTCAAATCCAGCTAGGCGCTCCTTGGAAACTCTACATAGCAGTTCTACTCTGATCTCTGGGTTGCTGTGAGTCAGACCCAACTCAACAGTGGTCGGTTTAGTTTGGTTTTACCCTATTAACCCTAAATGCCTCATGACATTTCTTGCAGTGGACAATATTTAGCATCTGGGCTTGTGCACTTGCTGTATCTCATTGGAAAATTTTGTCCTCAGCAACTAAGGTAGTTGGTAACTCTTCAATCTTCTAATCTCAGAAAGGCATTCTTTGACCATAAACACACCTCAGCCCTGCCTTCTGCCCAGACTGCTCTTCTCATTCTGTTTATCTGCAAGGCACTTCTCACATTCCAAAACAATGCATGCTTTTGATTCTGCTGTATTACATTTCACCATCATTAGAATGTACTTTCCATGGGGTCATAGTCCTTGTTTACATAATAGAATTTAACAGAATATTGAATTGTTGAATAGAGGAGAAATTAATGAACCATCTGGGAGTTACATAAGCCATCTGATTTAAGTTCCAGAAAAGAGATCACAGAAAAATGAAGGTGATGATATAATCAAAGTATTAATATGAAAACATTCTCAAAGGACCTACCGGAGCCACGTCTTTTCTCAAGTCCACTCTAGAGCCGAATATGACAAGCAGCTCTGTTGGTATGACACCCACGACCCACCCTTCTGCCTCAGCCTTCCCACACAGCATTCCTTCCCAGATGCTGAATCTAAGACGACAGCATGTCTATGGCTGAGAGAGTGCTGTACAGACGATCTTGATTTATTCATAAACTTAAATAGCAAGCAGCACCTAAGACAAGAGTGTCACACAACTACCACTTACATGACATGAATCCCAGCCCACTTCTGCAGACTGAGTTCCAACTCATAGCAACACAACAGAATTTCCAAGGCTGTAAATCTCTCTAGAAGCTAGCCCCCACCTGCTTTCCCTCTGGAGCCGCTGGTAGTTTCAGATCACCCACTTTCTGTTAGCAGTGTACTGCTTTAACCACTGTGTGACCAGGCTCCGCTGCCTGACAAAACTGCTACATGACAAAATTCGCTGAAATGCTTCCTTGTTCTTCCTGATGTATTTTAATCAGATTCTGACACATAAAATAGGAAGCAAAAAGGGAGGAATAAACTAGGAATATTTTAACAGTAAAAAAATAAAATAAAAAGACAAAGTCTGCAGCCCTTATTTTTAAACAAGACAAATAAATAGCACAAAATAACCAAGGAACAGAATCCTGGAAAAGTCGATTCTCCGTCTCAAATGGTCCCCTCTTGCACATCAGAGTCCCTGTAATTCCATACTCACCAAGTGTATCGTAGCACTCCACTGTGTCTGCAACCACATCACTCTCCATGGCTCCTCAATATTATCTGGCAAAAGTGTGTACATGAAGTATGCTGCAAGAGTCCCCGCGATCAGAAGATACCATGATTTCCTTCCCATGCTGTGATGCTTCTGGACAGCCTTCTTTGTCAGTGTTGAGAGAAAACCTGACATCCTAAACTGACACACTTGAACAGCCAAGGTGCCCGGCTCTGCCTCACATTCCAAATACAAAGTCCCTTGCTTAGCTTTAGGATAAGCCTAATCAAGCTAAAATTTCATTGGCTCTCCAGTGATTATCACGTTGAGTCAAAGTTCAAAGAGTAACAAGACACTGTGTCAAGCTCTGTCAGGTACTGTATTCTGTTGTTATTCTAATAAACAAGCATGCATTGCACAATCATCGGGTAAAGAACACTTTAATTCTAAGAGACTGATGAATAGAAAAGAGACAGGATGCACAATCCCTCCTATAACTTATCCTAGGGTACAAAACAAAACAAACATTGCCACTGAGTCAATTCTGACTCATAGCAACCCTATACAACAGAACAGAACCACCCCATAGCAGCTCTAAGAAGTGGTTGGTGAACTTGAACTGCCGACCTTTTGGTTAGCAGCCAAGTTCTTAACTGCCACACCTACAGTCTCCTGTCCTGGAGCAGGGAAAAAAAACTGGACATAATTTTAAAATGTTGACAGTATAGGAAATAAGGTAACGATCATCTCTGCCCTTATAGAATTTATATTATAGAGCTTCTATCATCAGGCAGATTAGGAAGCATATTAGCAATGAAGTCAGCTACTTTTTTCCTAGAGAAGTTAAAATAATAGTAAGGATAATAATGACAGAATGATGAACGGAACACAATCGCTCTGCTGTTATCGATCACCTGAAGGCCAGCACGCCAAAGTTGGGTGATACATGCGAGCCCATCATCAGGTAACGTGTCTTATTGACGAGAGGTGATGGGTAAATCACGTGACTTGTCATCAGGCAACCAGGGTGAAGCTCTCACATCAAGGAACACTGGGTATTCTTTAGCTAGTTCTGATTTAGAGAGACGTTGATTCTTATAAATGTGACCTTTCTTAAACTTCTCAGAGAGTAATGAACTCCAGGAAGCAAGGTTGACCAGGTGACTTGATTCCAGAAGTATATGTTGGTTGGAAAAACCAGAAAACAAAATTATGTGCCATTGAGTTGATTCCAACGCATAGTAACCCTATAAGACAGAGGAGAACTGCCACAAAGAGTTCCCAAGGAGGGCCTGGTAGATTTCAAATGCTGACCTTTCAGTTAGCAGCCAAAGTCTTAACCACCACATCAACAGGATTTTCTGTTGGTTGGAAAGTATGGCAAACTTTCTCTCCAAGATCTGACGAAGAGTGACTTGCCAACAGGGTAATCTGCATTTTCTTGAATTGATAGTTTAACCACATTAAGAGAGTGAAGGGCAAGATGAATGAGGGACTGAATATTGAGTTTAATCTTGACATCTGGATTGTCTGAGAGCTGAAAGATATTAGAATATGCTTGCTTATATAAGTTGCTTTCATTTAAACTATAGAATAATAGTGCAGAATGTATTCTCAAATTTAAAATCACTAAAAGCATAACAAGATACAGAGCATAAAAACTCTGACACTAAAACATTTTTAGTTATAGGTGTCTGTAATATGAATATAACTTATATTTAAATAATAATAATCATTACCCTCATCTCATGAGAAGTAGAAAAGGAGCTTTTATTATGGGAGGTATGCCTAAAGTGCTGTGTAGAACAATGTCAGACTTCATGAAACTGCCAGTGTGAGGTAGGGAAGAACAGAAATGGGCAGCAGAGCTAAGTATGCATTCATATTTTCTAGGAGGACATTAAGGTCTGTTTGGGGGGTTGATTTTGCTATTTGTTTAGGGTCAGGGCAGGCCACACATGTTTTTACGGGTCTTGGGTTAGTGCTGTCTTTTATGAATAAGAGCATTTCTGGAAAACTAAGTAGAATTTGTTAATAACAAGAGATGAAAGAAATCACCAAGTCCTAAAGAAGTTCTGCAGTCTGCGGTTGTAACAGGATGGTATAGAGTCATTTATGCAGTGAAAAATGGAGTCTGTATCTTCTGATGTTTTTTAAATCAAGTTAACAAACGTTTACTACCAAATATCATGCTTCTATATTGAATTAGAAACCAGCACTGTATCAGGCGATGTTCTGCTACTATTCATAAGGTTTTCCCTGGCAAATTCTTCTCAGAAGTAGACTACCGAGTCCTTCTTCCAAGTCTGTCCCAGTCTGGAAGCTTAGCTGGAACCCAGCCCCCATGGTTGACTCTGCTGGTATGCAAATACCAGTGGCATGGCTTCCCTATCACTGCAACACAAAAGCCCCCTATAGTAGGACACACTGGCTGACGTGTGGGAGCCGTTTTCCCTAATCAGTCAAAGCCCATCAGACCCCCGGTCTCCCGATGTTTCTTCAGTGCACCTCTGTTACTGCCATCTTTACCCTGAGCTCATGAAAAGGTTCATAGGCCTCTTATATAGCAAATAGAAACAAACTACCCTTTCTCAACTCGTCATTTCGTTTCCGTCTCACACCTTCTTTCTAATTTCCATCCCACGTAAGCTTCCTGGCTGACATGCATCACCTCCTGCGTTTCTTCTCCTCTCATTCGCTACTTGTGGTTTTTTTTTTTTCATTTTCACTGCATCAAATCTGAATTTAAGAAGATTAGCATAAACTCTTAAGTTCATGAAACATTTTCTCTTCTTACCTCACGTTGGCCACTTTTTTATATTGACAGTTTCTTCTTACAGAAAGAGATTTAACAGAGCCTTAAAAGGAAACCTGGATGGTGTGGTGGTTAACTACTACAGCTGCTAACCAAAAGGTCGGCAGTTAAAATCCACCTGGGGCCCCTTGGGTACCCTATGGGGCAGTTCTACTCTGTCTATAGGGTTGTTGTGAATTGGAAATGACTTGATGGCGATGGGTTTGGGTTTATTTTTTTTATTTTTTTATTTAATATAACTGAGGGAAAATGTGCATTCCTGTATAAATTTACACACCCACCTATATGCAGCTTCCACTGCTCTCCCTGCCCGGTGACAGCACACTATTCCTCTCTGCTCCATACATGTCTCATTCTCCCAGCAGTCTCTTTTTCCCCTCCTCTCCACCTACTCTCCTTCCTCCAGCCAGAGGTCAGCAGGATGACATCCTATAGATGTATAGTACCATAAAGTGCATCGAATACATGGTCACTGCATCGCCAGGTCCAATTCATTTCTGTCCGAAGCGTGGACCTTCGTTATGATTTATGGTCAAGGGCAGCATCAGGGCCCTGGGCCATGCTCCCAGGGGAACCCTGAAACCACTTGACCATCAACTGAGGTCTTTTAGTTTGGATCTCAGGGTGCACCCCTTTTTATTCTTGTGTTGCCAGTGAGACTCAACCTAGTGAGTTCCATCGCGGCTATCACTGGTGGTGGCCGGGCACCATCCGGTTCTTCTGGTCCCAAGTCGATGTAGGCACCCACTGATGTTGGCTTCTTTGTCTTCTGGGTTGTCTTTCCCCCATGTCATTTTGGGCCTCAGTGAGAATCCATTCCTGCTGAGTTGGGACCATTTGCTGTGTCCTCAGATGGCAGCTTGGCAGCTTTTAAGACCCCAGACGCCACTCACCAACGTGGGGTGAAGAGAGCCCTCTTAGCAAAACGCTAGTTGTGCCAATTGGCCTCGTGTTCACCTGAGAGCATGGTCCACCGCCCCCTACCCCAGCTACTCTATCCTTGCAATATTGGGTTAAGATGGAAGGAGTACTCACGTTATGTTTAAGTCCACTTAATATAGTTCTTGTTTCTAATGTGTGCTATCACCAATTTCACCCAACCAGATACCTAGCAACTATCTAATCTAAACATTCTCCCCTTCCTCCCTCCCTGCCCTCCCTTGGAGCTGTCAAAGAGTCTTTTCTTCTATACACAAGTCTGTTTTTGAGATCTTATCGTAGAGGTCTCATACAATATTTGTCGTTTTATCGCTGACTACTTTAACTCAACATAATGTCTTCCAGTTGAAACCAGGTCAACAGATGTTTCCTGAAGTCATTGTTGTTCTTTATCATTGCGTAGTGCTCCATTGAGTATATGTACTGTAGTTTACCAATCCATTCTTCTGTTGTTGGGCATCTGGGTTGATTCCATCTTTTTGCTATCGTGGACTGTGCTGTGATAAACATTCTGGTGCATGTGTCCGTTGGTGTGAAAGGCCTTGATTCTGTAGGATATATTCCAAGTAGTGGAATTACTGGGTCAAATGGTATATCAATATCCATTTTTTTAAGGAAGCACCAGATTACTTTCCAAAGAGGCTGCACCATTTTTCAACCCCACCAACAGTGTAGAAGGGTTCCACTTTCTCCACAGCCTCTCCAGCATTTGTTGTTTTGTGTTTTTTGGATCATAGCCAACCTTGTTGGGGTGAGATGGTATCTCATTGTCGTCTTGATTTGAATTTCTTTACTAACTTAAGATCATGAACATGTCCACATGTGTTTTTTGGCTGCCTGGATCTCTTCTTTAGTGAAATGTCTGTCCATCTCCTTTGCCCATCACTTAATTGGATGATTTATCTTCTTCTTGTTGATATTTTGTAGTATCTTATAGATTATGGAAAACAGGCGTCGGTCTGACATAGAGTTGCCAAATATTTTTTCTCATTCTGTAGGTATTCTTTTACTTCTATTAATAAAGTCTTCAGATGAGCAAAAGTGTTTAATTCTTAATAGATCTCATTTATCTATTTCTCTTCTAATGATTGTGGTTTGTTTGACAGATTTTGGAGTCTGTCCATATAGTGTATTAAAACGTCCATTGTTGTTTCTACCTTTTCTTGGATGAGCTTTATCGTTTTAGGTTTGATATTTAGGTCTTTTATCCACTTGGAGTTGGTTTTTGTATAAAGTGTAAGATATGGATCTTGTTTCAGTTTCTTGCAGATGGATATCCAATTTTGCCAGCACCATTTGTTGAAGATACTGTTTTTACCCCAGTTTAATGTCTTAGGACCTTTGTTGAATATCAGTTGTTCATAGGCAGATGGTGTCATCTCTGGGGTCTCAGTTCTGTTCCACTGACCAATCTGTCTGTTCTTATACCACTACCAGGCTGTTTTGACCACTGTGGTAGCGTAGTATGTTCTAAAGTAAGGTGACGAGAGGCCCCCCAGTGTGTTCTTCTTCTTTAGGAGTACCTTGCTTAACCGGGGCTTCTTCCCTTTCCAAACAAAATTGGTGATTTGTGTCTCTATCTCATTAAAAAATGATGCTGGAACTTCTATTGGGATTGCATTATATAAATAAATTGCTTTGGGTAAAATAGACATTTTCACAATGTTAAGTCTTCCTATCCATGAGCAGGGTAGGTTTTTCCATTTATCTAAGTCTCTCTTAGTTTCTTGTAGTAAAGGCTTGTAGTTCTCTTTGTCAAGGTCTGTTATTTCTCTGGTTAGATTAATTCCTAGGTACTTTATCTTCTTAGGGGCTATTGTAAATGGTATTGATTTGATAATTTCTTCCTTAACAGTCTCGTTGTTGGTATAAAGGAAATCTACTGATTTACTTATATTTATCTTGTATCCTGAGACTTTGCTGAACTCTTCTAACAGTTTGAGTAGTTTACTCACAGATTCCCTGGGATTCTCTGCATATACAATCATATCATCTGCAAACAGGGAGATTTTAACTTCCTCTTTGCCAATGCAGATGCCCTTTATTTCTTGGTCTTGTCTAACTGCTCTGGCTAAAATTTCTAGCACAAAGTTGAATAGATGAGGTGAGAGTGGGCATCATTGTCTAGTTCCTGATCTCAAGGGAAAGTCTTTCAGTCTCTCTCCATTCAGGATGATGTGGGCAATTGGCTTTGTATAAATGGCCCTTATTGTGTTGAGGAATCTGCCGTCTATGCCCGTTTTGCTAAGAGTTTTTAGCATGAATAGGTGTTGGATTTTATCAAATGCCTTTTCTGCATCAATGGGCAAAATCAGGTGATCCTTGTCTTTTGTGTTATTTATGTGGTTAATCACATTGATTGTTCTTCTGATGTTGAACCAGTCTTGCATCCCTGGTATGAATCCCACTTGGTCATGATGGATTGTTTTCTTGATATGTTGTTGTATTCTATTGGCAAGAATTTTGTTGAAGATTTTTGCATCTAGATGCATGAGTGATATTGGTCTATAGTTCTCTTTCTTTGTTGGGTCTTTCCCTGGCTTAGATATCAGGGTTATGTTGGCTTCATAGAATGAATTTGGGAGTACTCCATGCCTTTCTATACTGTGAAATAGTTTCAGTAGTATGGGAGATAACTCTTCTCTAAATGCTTGGTAGAATTCTGCAGTGAAGCCATCTGGACCCGGACTTCTTTTGGTTGGCAGTATTTTGATGACCTTTTCAATCTCTTCCTTTGTAATGGATTTATTAAGTTGTTCTGCTTCACGTTGTGATAACTTGGGTAGGTGGTACGAGTCAAGGAATTGGTCCATTTCCCCTGGGTTTTCAAATTTGTTAGAGTACAGTCTTTCATAGTATTTTGTTATGATATTTTTGATTTCTGTTTCATCTGTGGTGACAACCCTCCTCTCATTTCTAATTTGGGTTATTTCTTTCCTTTCCTGCTTTTCTTTAGTAAGTTTAGCCAGTGGTTTGTCAATTTTGTTGATCTTCTCAAAAAACCAGCTTTTGGTCTTTTCAATTTTTTAAATTGTTTTTCGATTCTCTAATTCATTTAGCTCTGTTCTAATCTTTATGATCTCGTTTCTTCTGGTGTCTGAGGGGTTCCTCTGTTGTTCTCTTTCTACTTGTTCAAGCTGTAGGGTTAGTTCCTTGATTTGGTTTCTTTCTTCCTTACAGATGTGTGCATTTATGGAGATAAACACACCTCTGAGCACTGTTTGGCTGTATCCCATCGGTTGTGGTAGGAAGTGTTTTCGTTCTCGTTGGCATCCATGAATTTCTTTAATTCGTCCTTGATTTCCTCTATAACCCATGTTTTCATGAGCAAGATGTTCAGTTTCCAAGAGTTCCACTTTCTATCTATGTTTTTTCTGCTATTGATTTCAACTTTGATGGATTTATGATCTGAGAAGATACTTTGCAGTAATTCAATGGTATGGAATTTTTTTTTTTAAGTTGGCTTAGTAAATCTTTTTATTTTATTTATTTATTTATCTTTATTTTCTTTTTTATTTAACATGACTGAGTGCAAATGTACATTCCCATATAAATTTACATGCCCACCTATATGCACCTTCCACTGCTCTCCCTGTCTGGTGATAGCACACTATTCCTCTCTGCTCCATACATGCCTCATCCTCCCAACAGCCCCCTTTCCACTCCTCTCCACCCACTCTCCTTCCTCCAGCTAGAGGTCAGCAGGATGATATCTTAGAGATGTATAGAACCGTAAAGTGCAACCAATATATGGTCACTCTACATTGCCAAGTCCAATCCATTCCTGTCCAAAGAGTGGACCTTTGTTATAATTTATGGGTAAAGACATCAGGGCTGTAGGCCATGCTCTCAGGGGAACCCCGAAACCGCTGGACCATCAATTGAGGTCTTTTAGTGGAGATCTCAGGATGTACCCCTTTTTATTCTTGTGTTGCCAGTGAGACTCAACCTAGTGAGCTCCATTGTGGCTATCACTGGTGGTGGCCAGGCACCATCCGGTGCTTCCGGTCCCAAGTCAATGAAACTACCCACTCTTGTGGGTCTCTCTGTCTTCTAGGTTGTCTTTACCGCATGTCATTTTGGTCCTCAGTGAGCATCCATTCCTGCTGAGTTGGGCCCATTTGCTGTGTCCTCGGATGGCAGCTTGGCAGTTTTTAAGACCCCGGATGCCACTCACCAATGTGGGGTGCAGAGAGCTCTCTTAGCAAAACGCTAGTTGTGCCAACAATGGTATGGATTTTGTTGAGCATTGCATTATGGCCTACCACGTGGTCAATTCTGGAGAATGTTCCATGTGCACTGGAGAACAAGGTGTAGTTGTCTGCTGATGGGTAGAAAGTTCTGTATATACCAATGAGGTTTAGTTGGTTAATTGTGGCAATGAGGTTCTGTATCTTTACTGAGTTTTTTTCTAGATGATCTGTCTAGTATTGAGAGTGGAGTGTCGAATTCTCCCAATATTATCGTGGAGTTATCTAACTCTCCTTTGAGTGTAGTCAGTGTTTCTTTGACGTATTTAGGTGCTCTGATATTAGATGCATAAATATTTAATATAGTTAAGTCTTGCTTGTGTACTGAACCTTTCAGGGATAAATAGTGTCTATCTTTGTCCACGATGGTGGATTTGACATTAAAATTGATTTTGTCTGAGATTAGAATTGCCACTCCTGCTCTTCTTTGTTCATTGTTAGCTTGATATATATTCTTCCATCCTTTAATTTTCAGTTTGTTCCTATCTTTAGGTCTCAAGTGAGTTTCTTGTGGACAACATATGGATGGGTCATGTCTTTTGATCCAAGATGTCACTCGATGTCTCTTTACTGGAGCATTCAGTCCATTCACATTCAATGTAATTATTGATAGGTATGTGTTCAGTGCTGCCATTGTGATGTGTTTATTTTTATGTTGATGTTTTCTCTGTTGTTCTTATTAGTCTGTTCTGGGATGTTCTTTTTTGTGTGTTGATTTTTCACCTTTTTCAGAGCTGGTTTTGTGTTTGTTGAGACTCCTGTATTACATTTCTTGAAATGATATGATACATCTTTGTTGTGCTTTATAGCTGCCCCTATGATCCCCCTTAATAAACTATATATAAACCCAATTTTAATTACTACCAGTCTTGTCATCTACTTCTCCATCTGGAAGGACTATAACAACTGTAGTACATCCCTCTTTTTAATATGATGACACCATAGTTTTCATGATGATCACTGGATTGCTTCTTTCCTTATCAAAGCTGTGATTGGCTTTGGAGGCTTCCTTAACTGAGTAGAGTTTTGAGTAGTAAAGTTGTTCTAAAATATGAAGTTAGTGATTTTGTTCTTCTAAGCCACAGCCAAGAACTTCTTTCAATATTTCTTGTAGTTTCAGTTTGGTTTTTACAAAGTCTCTGAGTTTCTGTTTATCTGGGAATGTCTTAATTTCATTTTCGTATTTGAAAGATAGTTTTGCAGGATATGTAATTCTTAGTTGGAAGTTCTTCTCCTTCAAGGCTTTGAATGTCTCTGTGCCAGCATGGTTTCTGCTGAGAAATCTGACTAGAGCCTACAGGGTTTCCCTCTGAATGTTAGCTTTGCTTTGAGTCTTGCTGCCTTTAAGAGTTGCTGCTTGTGTTTCATTTTGTTGAGCTTGATTATAATATGTCTTGGAGTCTTTCTTTTGAGATCTATATTGGGTGGCATACAATATGCATCTGAGATGTCTATATTCTCTTCCTTCATGATTTCTGGGAAGTTTTCTGTCAGCAGCTCAGCAATGATACTCTCTGTGTTTTCAGATGTCTCACGCTGTTCAGCCAAGCCAAGCCAAGTGCCGTCGAGTCTCAGAGACTCCAATTAATCGAAGGTTGTTCCTTTTAATAGAGTCCCACATGCTTCTTAATGTTTCTTCATTTTTCTTGTTTCTTTTTTCTGATTTCTGCTCATAGATGCTGGCCTCAGTAGTTCTGTCTTCCAAGTCAGAAATTCTTTTTTCTATCTTTTCCGTTATGTTTTCTTGGCTTTGCATGGAAGTTTCTATGTCTTTGATTTTGTTCTTGATCTGTTGGATTTCAGAGTACTGGTGTTCCATCAGATCGAACAGCGTGCTTCATTTTTCATTTTCTTCTGCTGCATTTTGTGTAAGGTCTAAAAGGGCTCTGTATATAATCATTTTGTATTCACTTTCTTATGCTTTCGTGAAAGTTTCTTCATCTGGAAAACTCCTTGGTTGCTTTGTTTGGGAGCCTTCTGAAGCCACGGGTGATTTCTTGTGTGCCACAAGTGTCTGTTGCTTTTTGGGTCCCATATGAGTAAGTAGAGGCTGGAAGGGATACTGTGAGTATGGACTGCAGGTGCTTCTCTAGGCTGTCTTAAAATATTAAGCAAAAGGTATCTGACCACTTCCCACGTTCGTCAAGTTTTCAGGTGTACAGGTCCCTCTTCTCAACCAGCAAAGTAAGCACCACAATACCCAGATGATACAAACTAGTTCAGAATACAGCAGTGCTACTGCCCTGTTGGCTTCTGCTGACAGGGCCTATCCTTGGATGACACTGTGTAGAGTACTGCTTTTCTGGTAGAAAAGCGCTGTCCTGTGGGCAGGCTCTGGCTCCCAAGCTAAGAATTAGGGCCAGCTGCAGCCACCATATCCAAGATGGCATCCTACACACATGCAGCAGACAGAGGGGCTAAAGGTGCCCAGAGGCAGTGATTCCTCTGCTTCTGTTGCAGCGCCCCCAATGTAGGTGGCACTGGGAAAAATTACTGCTTTTCTGTTGGAGAAGCACTGTCCCGCATGCAGGCTCTGGCTCCCAGGCTAAGAACGAGGTCCCGCTAAAATCTTGGTACCAACACGGCGTCCCGCACACTGACCGCGAAGCGCCGCGCAAACCCACTGAGGCAGCTACAAAATGAAAGGCTCAAAGTGGCTAGATTAACAGAGCCCCAAGCCTGGCTCTCAGAATACGGGAATTTCGGCTGCCTCTCACCCCAGCAGCGCGTCTGAGTCCAGCCACCAGGCAAGACCCAGCTCCGCTTGCCAGCCGAGACAGAGGAAAAAAAAAGTCAAACTGGTGCATTTACCTTCTGTCCATGAGAGCCGGGGCTAGCCAGGAGAAGGAGTCAGCGGAAGAGAGGAGGTTTTTCGCTGAGTGGTATGAAGTCCCAATTAACAGCCCTGTGCCATGCCCTGAGGCTGATTAGGTGATCAGAAGGCTCCGTTTGATTGTCAATTCAGGTCTCCATTTCCAGAGGGATATAAGGAGACATGTGCTTAGTCTGCAGTCTCAACTTCGCCTCCTGGGTTTTTTTGTTTGTTTGTTTGTTTGTTTGTTTGTTTTTAGTTGTTTGGTTCTCTATCCTGAGACCAGAGGAGGAGATGGTGCCTGAACATTTGGTCTTACACAAATAATTTTTTTCTTTTACCTTTTATTTATTTATTCATTTATTTATTTTTAATTTAATATGACTGAGTGAAAATGTACATTCCCGTATAAATTTACATGCCCACCTCTATTCGTTACTCATGATTTGTTTTTAAATTTTCACCACTACCTGGCATTTTGACGAGGGCTGTGGTAGAACGGATCCCGAGGAAATAGGAGAAAAGGTGCAACAGAACCATAATTCTAAAAAAAAGACCAAACTTACTAGACCAGTTGAAAAGAAAGGACTCTCTGAAATTATCACCCTGAGATACTCTTAAAAAGATGCATATGTGCCTTGAAGTCACGTTTTAACTAAATAGCAGATTGACTCATTAAAGAAATAAATAAATGAAATCACCCATAGGTAATGAATTCCTTTAAAAAGTCATTTATATAAGACCAAATGTCGAAAAATTTCTCAAAACCAAGATAAGAAGGTAACAGGGAAGGGAATTAGAGCACTGGAAATGGTACACAAAGAACAGAAGGAGGGAAAACGACAACAGTTTCTGAAAAAAAGCAATCCACATCTCCCAATAAACTGTGTAAACAAACAACAACAACAAATATACCTTTTGCAGTCAATTCAGCTCAGACCCACAGCAACGCAACAGGACAAAGGAGCTCTGCCTCCCTAGAACCTCCAAGGAGCACCTAGTGGATTTGAACTGCCAACCTTTTTGTTAGCAGCCATAGCACTTAACTACTATACCATTAGGATTTCCATATCTGTGTAGAACTTGTTAAATGGGAACTCAATTTGCTGTGTAAACTTTTACTTCAGATACACTAAAACAATGTTGTTTAAAAAGATTTAAAATAATTCCTTTAAGCTAACACAGCACCAAATGAATTCATTTCAAAAAGCTAAAGTGTTTTGTTATTATCTGTGACAGTATTTAACATACACATTGCTATGTTGGAAAATGAAATCTAATAGCATGTTTCTTACGTGATAAATTGCATTTTTCAGTAGGGTACAATTTTTCAGCAAGTGGAACACACCAACACTTTCCAAACAGCAGCCACCACCATAACCCCCTCTGAAACGTCTCTGACGTTCCCCTTGGCAAATATACTCGCACGGGAATGCTGTTGAAAGTCGTCTCTGTCACGGTGATATCTTCATCGGATGTGGGTGGAACGTCTTCAAGGCTGGCCGTGAACTGGAAAGTACTCGGTAAATTGCCGGTTCCCAGTAGGTCAGCAAATGCAGCCTAAAAAAAGAGGGAAAAGAAGCCAACAGAGTAAAAATATCAAATGCCACTGTTGTTTATGAACATAGAATTACACAAAAATTTTCCTCATGTCCCCAGTAATCCAGTGTCACATTGTCACAGCTAAATATGAATGACAGGGTCAGAAGACTGGAGGTTCAAAGGCATCAAATGCATCAAACATTATGCCTCAAACATAAAAAAGAGAAAGAATTATGGAAGTGTTACATTAAAAGTGGTAAATAGTGTCAGTGTAAACCTAAACAAGGCCAGTTGTTCGTTCCAAAGAAGCTCGGAGTAACTTGGGGACCCAAACACAGCAGCAGTTATGACACGGCCTCAGTTCATGTCCCTGAGATGTGCACAAAGGCCTTTCTACGTTTCTCTGCCAAGCCAAGCCAAGTGCTGTCTAAAAACTGCCTCACGGACAGCTAGACGATTAAATCTGTGAACTTGCCACCACCGCACGATGGTGTACAGTGGCCATTCCAGAAAGAGTTCCAAAATTGCTTTGAAGAGTGGCCTACGTGCTGGTGTTGGTGCATGGCTTCCCAAGGGAAGTGCTTTGAAGGTGACTGTAGTGATATTCAGCAATGAGGTACGTGGCACTTAACACAATTAAGTTTGTAGACTTAATTGTCAGACATCATAGAGTGAAGACGAAAGGCTTCAATGAGAAGGTGACGTTTGAGGAGACAAATATGTGACCGAGAGACAGTGGCAAGTCTCTGAAGCTGAAGTTTGAGGATCCCCAAGGAGACCAGAGTGGCTGAAGCACAGAAGGCAGTGTATTACGAGGAGAATTACAGTGAAATAGCCGAGATTGTATGTAAGGCATAGAGGCCACAGGGGACTTCATTTTGAATCTGCCTGAGGTGAGAATACTTTGGAGGATTTTGAGCAGAGTAACATGATCTGACTTTCATTTTAAAAAGATTATTCAGTCTGATGCGTCAGGAACAATTTCTAGGGGAACAGGGTAAACCCAAAGATACCAATTACGATGCCGGAGGAATAAGAAAAGTGAAGAGTATTAGCAGCCAGGGTCTTAAGAATGGCTGAATTCTTCAAAGGTTTTGAAGACACAAACATGATGTGTAGCAGAGGAAGAAGTTTGGCTTTTCGGTTCTTTTGGCCTGAGAGCAGGAGGAATTAGGGAGTTACCATTTACTGAAATGAGAACATGTGTGACTGATGATTGTTTAGTGGAAGGTGAGAAATTTATGTCTGAGATGTTGTCTTAGTCATCTAGTGTTGCGGTAACAGAAACACAGCACAAGCGAATGGCTTTAAAAAAAGAAACGCTTTATTCTGTCACAGTCCAGCAAACTACTAGAACTCCAAGTTGAGAGCATCAGCTCCAGGGGAAGGCTTTCTTTGTTGGCTCTGGAGGAAGGTCCTTCTCTTCACTCTTCCCCTAGAATGGGATCTTCTGAAGAGTAGGAACCCTAGGTCCTGTCAAAGGGACACGCGCTGCTTCTGGCACAGCCTCTTGGTGCCTCCCTATACTGGAAACGTCCCTTTTCTTTGTGTCCTAAGAGATGCCTCCAGACACACACCAATCTTACACACCGAGTCATGCCCTGCCGACACAACTGCTGCCCATCCTCCCTTGTTAGCACCTTGGCGGCAGGGTTTATAACAAGGAAGAGCATCACACAATACCAGGAATCATCACCTAGCCAAACTGCTACATAGTTTTTAGGGGAACACGATTCAGTGTGTTATGGATGTCTGTTTACATCCAAGTGGAATTGTCAAGCAGGCAGTTGCATGCATACTACCCTGAAGTTGAGGAAGTCTGGGCTGGAGCTATGAGAGAACGGTTTTTGTCACAGAAGGCATTGAAAGCCATGAGAGAGGATGGCATCACCGGGGCAGAGAACATGAAAAGGGAAGAGGTCAGAGGAGACCATGGGCAACTCCACCGAGAAAAAAAACAGGGAACAGAGATGGAAGCAGCAGAAGAGACTTAGAATTGGAGCCCAAGGGGGTAGAAGAGAACCCATGAAAGTGTAGTGATATGGAGCAAAGTGCAAGAAGCTTGTCAAGGAAAAGGGAGTGAATGACTAAGTCAAATGCTGCTTCTAGGTCCATCGCCATGAGGACAGAGAATCGACCCTTGAATTTCACAGTGTGGAAGTCGCTGTTAAAGTGAACAAGAACAACATGGTAATTCCTACAGAAAGATTGATTGGAATTGGGAGGAAACAGGATGGGAAGAAAGGAAATAGAGATAACTCTTCCCCAGAGTTATAGACAATTTTTCCCCAGAGTAGTGCTATAAGAGAAAATAGAGAAATAGGAAGGAAGTTGGAGAGAAAAATAAAGTTGAAAATGTTTTTCTGTGTTTTAGGTGTTTAAAAACAGATAAACATGGTATTTGTATGTCAATAGGATGGTCAAGGAGAGAGAAATTGACGATATAGGAGAAAAAGCAGGAAACTCCTGAAATAATAATACCCTTGAGAAGACAACAGAGGGTGGAATGAAGACTATGCAGAGAGGGAAACGATCCTTATGCAGGAGCACAGTAACTGAGTTCTTCTAGAGCAGGTCGGCTGAGGGTATTTGGGTTTGGGTCAATGGTCTGGTGAGAACCAGAGGAAGTTATCTTTATTTGTTTCTATTTTCTTAGTAAGATAAGAAGCAATTCTCTCTCAGCTATGATAAAGAATGGTGGAGGAGATGTTGGGAATCTGAGTAGGTTAAGAAACTACCAGTGCTCTCCAGGGGTAGAAAGAAGGGCCAAAGGGGAAGACTGTCATTCAGGAAGCGGAGAGTTGCTGTCTGTGACGTTGGGATGTTTGATGACAATCACGAGCAATGACTGCAGAACATGATGACTATAACTGGTAGCACTCAATCTTTATACCTGAACAGTGTTGAGTTTCAAATGCCATGGCTTATGTGTTTCTACAGCTATAAAAATAAACTAATTCCTAAATTAAAAAAAATATGAGAGGAGAAAGGAAAATTCTAGTATAGTAAATGTATTTTAGATACCAGCACGATCTCATGGGGCAATTCGATGGGGTACTTCTCGTCTGTTGTGTAGGGTTGCTGTGAGTCAGATTCGATCACATGGCATTGGGTTTGTTTTTTCTGGCTTTGGTATGTTTCCAGTGTTAAGGAATTTGGGGACCAACTGGAAGTGAAGTGGAGTATTTGGTATTGAGGTTACAGACAGGCAAAGTTACTGGTTGTACGGAAAGAGGCTACAGAACAGATTCGGCCACAGCTTCTGGTTTGATGACAGCTGACAAAGATGAGGGAGAGAGAACAGTCTGGAAGGAGCAGCAAGTCAGGCTAACACACAACTAACCTCTAAGTTTTGTGGGACCAGCACAAACAAGGTGGGCAGAGTCTTCAAGTTTAGGCTTCACTTGGACTTAGAACAGAACGAAGAGACAGACGTTAAGGGGGGGGGTGGGAGAAACTTTGCTATCTTTTGCTACTATCAATAAATCCAGAACAAACATACCCGTACCAGTCTTAGTGCGGACTTAACCTCATCATTTCTTTTGGAGACTATCTGGAAGTGGAATTGCTCTATCATCAGAGGTTCCTACCCTCTCATAAAAAGCAGGCAATTATTCTGTCTTGAAATGGCGTCACTATCACTTAACTTAAATAAAAATCAGACTATTCTAAAACCTTTATCACTCTTACCAAGGTTCAAACGTTTGGAAAACGTTATTTCACAGACCTCGGTCATGGGACTGTCTGGTCTGCTCCTACGTGCTTGACGCTCCCATGTCTTTAACAGTTGAATGGAGTCTGCGGTTCATGAGGAAATGCCAGAGATGATATCCGACTATCCATCTTTTCTGGTCGAGAAGATGTTTGTGTGTGTTGTAAGATCCAGGTTAGCGTCATTGTCCCAGCCATGAAAGGGGACGAAGTGAAACAACTTAAGAACTAGCACTGTATGAATCCAAGGGTTTATTTCAAAGCAACCAATGTGTTTTTGTTTTATTATTATTACTTAATTTGTGCATGGAACACAGATGATCCATTGAAGCCATATATCCAATTTTCGTCTCTATTTCTTACATTTAATGCTAATATTCAAGTCTCCTTACTTATTCAGAAAATAATTCCTCCCACAATTGCTTTTAACAGTTTACTGCTGTAGATTTTTTGGCATTTTCTGTGAGTTGCCTGAAGCCCTGGTAGCAAGGTGGTTAAGAGCTTGGCCACTAAGGAAAAAGGTCAGCAGCTGAAATCCATCAGCCCCTCCTTGGAAACTAGGGAAATTTTACTCTGTCCTACATGGTTACTGGGAGTCAGAATCTATTCAGCAGCAACAAGCTTGTTGCCTATCTGGCTTTTCTTCTTTCTTAGTGTGAGACAATCTATGTAACCCAAGTACAAATTCTCCAGTTTTCAGAATTTCCTGTAGCTAGTACTGGCCATGCGAGTCCTAGAAAGGGAGCAGAATTAGTCTGTTGGTTGGAGCTTCTGAGATCACTACTGCTTCTCTGATAAAATGGATTGGCTTTCAGTGTAACCCACCTGCGTTTCTGCCTACGGAGATTGTTGAGGCCGTACCTAGATGTGCCATAATTTTATTATGAGTTTGAAGATGAAAAATATGTATCAAGAAAGGTGAAGAGCAAATAAAAGGAATCTTGGGTCCTGATGGCTAAGTGGAGCCCCCCGACACCTGAAGTTTGCTTCTGGCTCTGTTTCTTTGTAATTAGAACCTGTCATCCACATGATACTTCATGATTAGAGCGTGTACTTGTGTACATATTATTTAGCTTACCTAGGTGGCACAGTGACAAAGCTCTGCTGCCGACCATAATGTCCACAACGTGAATCTCCCAACTGGCTCTCATAAACCCCATGGGGCTGTTCTACTTTGTCCTATGGGGTTACTATGAGTTGGAATTCAGTTGATGATAATAAGTTTGTGTTTTGTGGGTTTTTTTTTTTTTTTTTAATATGTAGGTAATGGTCTAATACAACTAATCCTACCCAGCACTGAAAGAGCTGGGTCTCTGCAAGACCTTTGTCTCTGCAATATTGGGATAGATTATTCAGAGATTAAATTTTTCTGTGCTTTTCTATCATTGGTCAGCTACCTCCACGTCTGTATGCTTTGACTGGCATTAGCTGGGTCTTTGCCCATATGTAAGACCACTTTACTACAATTCACCTTATATGTATGTATGTACACATACAGTTCTCTGGAGAAGGACATCATGCTTGGTAGAGTGACAGGTCAGAGGAAAGGAGGAAGTCCGTCAACCAGATGAATTCACACAGTAGCTGCTTTTTTTATGCTTAAGCATAAAAATGATTGTGGACTGGAGCAAGACTGGGCAGTGTTTCGTTCTGCTGTTCACAGGATCACTGTGGGTCAGGATCAACTCAACAGCACCTAACAACAACAAATACGTGTGTGTGTGTGTGTATGTGTGTGTCATATATATACACACACATACATATAAACGAGATGTTTAGTCCATTCTAAGTCATGGCAACCCCGTATGTTTCAGGGTAGAACTGCATTCTACAGGGTTTTCAACAGATGATTTTTACCCCAGAAGCAGATTATCAGGTCTTTTTACTGAGGTGCATCTGGGTGAACTTGAACTCTTGATGTCCAACTGTTGCAACTGTTTACATCACTCAGGGTCTCCCCCAAAATAAAGGAGATAATTCCCCAAAGTGCCATGGTCATTTTTAACATGACATTGTGTAACACTTCACACATGGATTCCAGAAGATTCACACAAAAGAAAAGCAAGTTAGGGTAATAATAAAATAACATGGAAGAAAGTTGGCAATGAACTCCTGTCAGGAATTAGTATTATTTTAGACCGTGTATGCACATTGATTAAGACCCTGACATTACCCAGGCAAGCAATATTTACTGGTGTTTGTCCTCTTACGAATACAAATAGTAGTGAACAAACAAGAATGAGTGCATGATAAAATAAAATCTTATGAAAATAAGATTAAAAGTATGAGAGAAAAAATCTAATAGAATTAGCAGTTAGGCAATGTAGATAATTAATGAAATCCCTCAAAATGCAAAGTAGCAGAAGCGGCTATTTACAATGAGAATTATACATATTTATATATACAAGGGTTGTAAGTAAACCATTTCAAGAAAGACCCATTTTTGATACCTGAATTTTATGATGTTTTTATATTTGCTATATGTTTTAAAAATAAATCACTGATAAATATTTTGCTATAGATTTTCACTTAGCCAACCAATATATTGATTGATCATCCTAGAGCTAATTTTCAATTTCAGAAATGAAAGCGAGCCATGGAACCCATCCTCAGCGTGGTTATGGGTCACCTGAACTCCAGCGTTGTGGAGTCGGGTAACATACATGAGTCCATCATCCCGTAAGACGTCGTATTGGCAGGTGATGACGTAAGTCCTGGGTAAGTGACGCAATTTGCTGTCATCAGCCAGCAGGGGGGCTGCCCTCACATCTAGGAACCCTGGGTATTTCTTGGCCAGCTCAGGAGTACCATAAGTAGGGTTTTTGTAAACATGTCCTTTTTTGAACTTCTCAGGCAGTAAAGAACTCCAGTTAACGAATTTAAATAGATGACTTGCTTCCTCAGGGACATGTTGGTTCAAAAGCATGGCCTTTTCAAGTGCTCTGTCAGTAGTAAAATACTCACTCCAAAACCTGATCATGAGTGATTTAGACAGAACTGGACCACCTGCATTATCTTGATATGAAGGTAAATGTACATCAAGAGCCTGAAGGGCAGGATAAATTAAAGACTGGATCTTGAGCTTGATCTTGACATCGGGGTCATCTAAGAGCTGAAAAAATAATTAAGATAATTCATGTACATTATTTTCATTTTAAAACAATAAAATAATTATAACAAGATAGGCTACACATAAATTAATAATCTCAAAACCTTTCCAGTGATAAATGAAAATATACCATCTCAGCAGAATTTCAAATATTCATAATTGTCTCCTATAACTGAAACCCATTGCTGCTGAGATTCTGACTCAACAGACCTTATGTGTTCCAGAGTAGAACTAAGCTCCACAGAGTGTTCTTGGTTGTGGACCTTACAAAGCGGACTAGCAGGGCTTTCTTCCCCGAGAACAGACAGTATGCTCTACTCGAAGCCCTTTGCTATCATTAACCCAAAAAACCCCAAACTTACTGCTATCGAGTCAACTTTGACTCATAGCAACCTTACAGGACAGAGTAGACCTGCTTTATGAGTTTCTAAGAAGTGCCTGGGAGATTCGAACTGCCTGCCTCTTAGTTAGCAGTCGTAGCACTTAACCACTATGCAACCAGAGTTTCCTTTCTATCATAATACCTTCGTTAATTAAAAGATACTTTTAATTTAAAGAAAATCACCTTTTCTGTTTTCCTGATGGAGAATGCAAAACTCTAATCAATAATTAAAAAGTTAATGTGACCCTTATTACCAAGAATGACAACCAAAAGAACTTTATAAACTTGACTTTCCTATCATTCTCTTTTGTTTGTGTAAGAATTTGTTTAAATATTGTAGTTTACCAACAGGTGGGGATCTCTGGGAGATCAAACTGTTAAACATTGAGCTACTGTATGAAAGATTCAAGATGTGAACTCACTTGGTGGTTCTGTAGGAAAAGACTGATGCTCTTTCATAAATATTAATCCACTGCTGTCGAGTCAGGTGCAAATTATAGCGACCCAAGAGGTCAGTGTTTCCAAGGTGTTTCTGTAAATATTACAGCCCCAAAAACTCCATGGGGACAGTTCTACTCTTTTACAAGGGTTGGCTATGAATCAGAACAATGCGATTACATCTAACAATGACATACCAATAAACTCTGCTGAGGAGAGGAACCATCAAGTAAGGATTTCTTTTGAGTCTGATGCCAAAGTGAACCATGATTCTGGGTGATTCTGACAGCATGTCTAAGTAAAACATTTTCTTAGCATCACTCTTACCTACAGTAGACCAAGCCAAGCCAGCCAAGTGCCGTCATGACAGTAGACCAAAGAGGCTAATATTTATAAAAATTAGTGATCTTCAACGTGGGATGCACAAACACCAGAGCGAGAAGAAAAACATGAGTTGCAACAAAAGGCTAGAAAATGTTTCAATGTTTGAAAACATATATTGAAAATACAATGTTTGTATATGTTTTCAAAATCCATAATACATTCGTGATTATTAACATTGTGTGTCCACTTGGCTGGACCATGATTCTCAGTGTTTGGGCAGTTATACAACGTTGTGGTCACCACCATGACAGGACATGCTGTGGTACTGGCAGGAGAGGGACCTTTGGTGGCTCACTGCCCCTCGACGTCCATCTCTCCACCTTTCCCCACCGACTTCCTTCCTAGTCATCTTGCCATGGTTTCTGGCTTGTTGTGGATGAGGCAGCAGCCTCTCCCGGCTTCCAATTTCTTGTTCCTGGGGCTTGAGCCAGCAGATTACTTACCTGCTGATCTTGGGATTCCCCAGTCTTCACAGCCTGCTAATGAAGAGTCCTGCTCTCTGACTGGCTGATCTTGGGGTCACCAGCCCTGCAGCTATGTGAATCAGGAGAAACCTTGTGATCTTGTCTGCCATCCTGGGAGTCGTTGACCTTCACAAGCCTGTGAGCAGGAGCCCTGTCCTCCAACCTGTCGACCTTGGGTTTGCCAGCTCCTGTAGCTGCGTAAGTTGGGAGAGACCTCTTTCCTAACCCAAGTTTTAGGATGTTTCAGCATTTACAATCTCAAGAGTTGTTTCCTTGATACAAATTTCTCTGTGTGTGTATTTGTATGTTTTAGTGGTTTAGCTTCTCTAGACAACCCAGCCTAAGACAATATTACATTGTAAAACATATAAGTACAAGTTTTATATATATACTTTTTACATATTTATGCAGATATTACTGGATGGGCTTCCAATATTTTCAGTAGCTTGAAATTGCATAAACTGGATTGTTAGAAGCATGACATTTTAGGGATTTCTTCTCAATATTCTCTTTAATATTGCCAAAGTTACCATATTTATATGTAATTTTAATGCATGCATTATGTTTATAAGCAGAATACTTAAAAGAAAGTTATACCTGTTGTGTTACGGCTGCAGCTAAGTTCCCCCCGGCACTGTCTCCAGAGACACCGACTCTCTCGGGATTCACACCGTATTCTGCAAGAACTTCTTTGCGCAAGAACCACCGTAAAGCATTATATACATCTTCAAATTGAATTGGGAAGTGATACTTAGGTGCTAATCTATAGCTGTAGAGAGAAAATATGGTTTTTCTTTATATTATTTTCTTACTTTTTATTAAAACATACTACACATGGTTTGCCATGAGTCAGAATATCCTTCAGCAACTACTTTCTTTTTATACATTCCAGAAGCGTGTGTATCATGAGCACACCACTCTACTCATTTTCAAACTGAACACAGCCATATAGCCAGCACCCAGATAATGAAAAGAGAATATTGTCAACACCTTGGAAACCTCTTTCTAGTCTCTTGTTACTCTTCCCAAACCCAGAAGTATCCACTAATGCTATTGACTAATTTTGCCTGAATTTGCCCGTTAGATAAATAGAATTATATGGCCTGTACTCTTTGTGCCTGGTTTTGTATACTCAACATTATGTCTTTGAGGCTCGTGCACACATACTGGATGTAACTATATTCCTATACAGTACTCTATTGTCGGAATAGACCCCACTTAGTTTATCCTTCAAATTGCTGGTGAACAACTGGGCCGTTTACAGTCTTGGGTTTTTACACACAGTGCTGCCATGAGCATTCTAGAATATGTTGTGATAGAAATGCATATTTCTGTTGATCTGTAACTATGAATGCTATTGCTGATCACAGAGTTATGCATATATGCTGAACTTTAGCTAACAGTGTTGAAGAGTTCTACAAAATTGTTACACCAACATGTTCTTGAACCAGCAGTAGACAAAAGTTCCCATTGCTACCTCTTGTCACCAACACTTGGTGTTTTACGCCTTTTTCACTTTAGCTCTGGCATTAGGTATATGTGTTTCCTTGAAACCTTCGTTTAGAATTCCCTGATGTCTTGTAGTCATTGGAATATGCTTTTTTAAATTGTCTTTTTGTGTCTTTTTCTGTGCCTCTTTTAGTTAGTAGTTTCTTGTATTTGGATAACAATGCAGACAGAATCAGAGAAGGAAAAGCAGATATAGATTCATATGTCTATATGTATTATGGTTTTTAACTCTTATTTACATATTTTTAAGTAACCACTTTAATGAGATATAATTTACATACCATACAATTCAGTTATTTAAAGTGTACAATTCAGCAGTCTTTGATGTATTAAGGGAAACCCTGGTGGTGTAGTGGTTAAGTGCTGTGGCTGCTAATCAAAAGGTCAGCAGTTCAAACCCACCGATGCTCCTTGGATACCCTACGGGGCATATCTATTCTGTCTATAGGGTTGTTGTGAGTTGGAATAGACTTGATGGCAGTGGGTTTGGGTGCATTAAAGAAATTATGCATCATCAGCAAAATCAATTTGAGGATATTTTTATATAAAAAGAAACCCTGTACCTACTCATAGTCACTCATCATCCTCCCTCCTCCTCTTCCTGGCTCTAGCCCAATCTACTTGCCGTCTGTATAGGTGTCCTCATTATGGGTATTTCACCTAAATAGAATCATGAGAATGTATTCTATTGTGACTGGTTTCTCTCACTTAGCATAATGATTTCAAGGTTTATTCATGGTGCTAGCCAAGCTGAGTGCCGTTGAGTCGGCATTTCTTTTTATTGACAAGGAATATTCAACACTATGAATATACTATGTTTTATACATCCATTTATTATTGGATGGGCATTTTGGTTGCTTCCACTTCAGGAGTTTTATAAATAATGCTGTTATGAACATTCAACTACAGTTTTTGTATAGACATATGCTTTCATTCTTCTGGGATGTATACCTAGGAGTGAAATTGCTGGCTGACCTACAATTCCGTATTCAAACTTGTAAGGAATTACCAAATCTTTTTCCAACATGACTGTACCATTTTTACATTCCCTTCATCAGTAGGGTAGCTTCCATTTTCTCCATGTCCTCACCAACACTTGTTATTCTTTTCTTAAATTTTACTTATCGTAGTTGATGTGAGAAACCCTGGTGGTGAAATGGGTAAAGGGTTAGATCTACTAACCAAAAGGGCATCAGTTCAAATCTGCCAGATGCTCTATGGAAACTCTATGGGGCAGTTCTACTCTGAGCTCTAGGTTCTCTATGAGTCAGACCCAACTCACTGGCAATGGGTAGTGGATGTGAAATATCTGATTGTGGTTTTGCATTTTCCTGGTGGCTAATGAAATTGAGGAAACCCTGTGGCATAGGGGTTAAAATGTTGGCAGCTGGAACTCACCAGGTGCTCCTTGGAGTCTCTATGAGGCAGCCCTACTTTGTTCTATAGGGTCGCTATGAGTCAGAATTGAGTCTACAGCAACTGATTAATGATATTGAGCATTTGTTTGGTGAATTTATTGGCCTTCTTCCTGCTAAGATAATCATAATTACCAGTTTTATAATTAGAGTTAAATAATTTGTCTTTGCTTGGGCTTTGACTTAAATAAATAGGAATATACTCAAAGACATGTGCTTACATAAAAATTTAGAAATGTATTTTATTTTTAGAACTTGTTATTTTTAATCACTTCCTTGAATCAAACACACGTTTATGTCTTTCAATGTTGTTTGACACGCCGTCTTTAAAAAATACAATTGAGATGCAAATTTGAGTTTAGATTTTCTAATAACAAAAAAAAATATTCTTCTGCCTAATTGCAATATTAGTGAACATTCACAGCCAAAGTTTGAGTATGACTATGTCTTAACTTTATAGTGATGATTTAACTTGACAAATGATTATGACAATGAGTATTTCTTAACTTTTTCTGTAGTATGTAAAGTCCAAATAAGTATGTAAAGTCCAAGTAAGTATGTGTTAACATGGTCTACTTTACAACCCAATTCTACTTTTTAATCATCTTCTAAGAGTTCTTTTCTAACCCTGGTTCTTGATCTACAGTGATTTGACATTAATTCAGTGGTTTTGTAGGTTTGTTTATTTAATTGGTAATAAACAGAAAAATGAAATCCATTGCTGTAAAGTCAAGTCTAACTCACAGTGACCCTATAGAACGGAGTAGAACTGCCCCATAGAGTTCCAAGGAGCTCCTGGTGGATTTAAACTGCCAATCTTTTGGTTAGCAGCTATAGTGCTTACCCACTTTGCCACCAGTTTTAGCTAATTGATAGGAAACATTACCAAGACTCCTCAGTGGGCAGACTCCTGGGCTAAGTTTTGTTGAGCAATGTTATCTCATAATCTTCATAATGATCAGAGGTAAGAGTTATTCGTGCTGCACTTGTATTCCTTGTGCTCAGGCTCCAGGGCAGTTACTCATAAAGCAGTGCAAATCAAGGGTTGGGAGGAAGTCCAGTACATATAATTATGCCCATGGGTGGTGGTATGTAAGGGTAAGCTTAGATTTTCTAATAACTTTAAAAAATGTTCTTCTGCCTAATTACTGACGGTTTGCATTCCAACTTCATTTTTGTAAGATGGCAAGTCAAACACTGAAAAACATCAATTTGTGTTTGTTTCATTGAAATAATTAATAAATAATAAGTAATTAAAAATAAAACATATTTGTAAATTTTTAGTAAACACACATTTAAATTTACATGTAAACTCTCTACTTGCAGTCCTTCAGTCCTGCCTGAGCACACGTGCCCACATGTGCACACACAGAGGGATTTTGTCTTTGTTTTCTCTGACTCCAGTCAAGGTAGGTCTTTCTATCGCCCATTTGGTATCATTGAGGAACCATTAACTTTAGAAATAATTGTGCATTTGGCAAGAAAACTGAGGGACTCTTGACATGTAAGGTCTATAAATGAACCAAAAGCCCTCTTACTTGGTTGATATGACAACAGCATCAAGTCTGTCTGCTGTCCATCTTGACAGTATGTCATAATTATGTAATTCTGAAATGAAAGGAATAAAAGCAGGATGTTAGTGAGAATGCACAAATGGAGAAAAGAGTGTTCTCTCCACTGAAATGTGACTGTATTGTTTGATATTCCCGAATCCTCCTACTTGTGCCACATTAAAATATTCAGGAGACATACTTATAACCCTAGACACACCCGTGAGAAACCAGCCGTCTGCGACTCAGTAAAGTGTGGCTTTTTCAGTAAACCTACTAAGCACTCTCTTTTCTCTTTTCTCACTAGTTCCTCTAAACTAGCCCCAACTCCCATGGTAGAAGAAATACTGATTTAATGCTGTGTTAGGTGATGAGAATGTAAAGAAGAAAGGACAAACCCCTGACTGAACTAGTGTAGCAGCAGATAAATGGGCCAAAAAGACACAAAAGGAAGTGTGGTAATTGAGAACCCACTAAGCTTGCATGAGGATGATCAAAACCGTTCTGAAAATAATTGGGATAGAATTATGCTTCCCTACTATACAAAAGGACACCTTGGCGGCATAGTGGGTGAGAGCTATGTTTGCTAATGAAAAGTTCAGATCCACCAGGTGCGCCTTGGAAAACCTATAGTGTCGTTCTCCTCTGTCTTACAGGCTGCTATGGGTTGACTTGACAGCAGTGGGTTGGGTTTGGTTTTGGGTTTTAAGATACAGAAAACAAGAAGCTGGAATTCTTCATTCACTGTTCACATCTACACTACTATCCTGAAAATGTATTAGACTTGGGCCTGTCTTCGTCTCTTTTTCTCTTGTCTGGGAGGAAGACTCAGTGTTCTTCTCATCCATTTCCAACCTTCCTATCCACATCTGATCTTTCAGTCCTTCCCTGAATCCACTTCCTTTGCTGTACTCCTCCATCAGCCAACGCTCCCAGCTCGTCTATTTCTCTACCGTGTTTCTGTTTATTGCCTTCACTATTCCCTTCAGTCTTCCAAACCATTTATGCGTGTCAAAAAAAAAGAGATAAAATAAATGGCTCTTACAAAACTCTTATTTCATTCTATCATTCTGTTGTCTGTTCCTTTTAAAACTAAGTCTCTCGAAGGCCAGTAGTCAATCTTTCCAGATTCTTCACTCTCACTTTTTGCTTGATGCAATGTATTTCTTTTTTTTTTTATCTAATATGACTGAGTGAAAATGTGCATTCCCATGTAAATTTACATGCCCACCTATATGCAGCTTCCACTGCTCTCCCTGTCCGGTGACAGCACACTATTCCTCTCTTCTCCATGCAAGTCTCATCCTCCCAACAGCCTCCTTTCTGCTCTTCTTCACCCACTCTCCTTCCTCCAGCCAGAGGTCAGCAGGATGACATCCTATAGATGTATAGAACCATAAAGTGTAACCAATATATGGTCACTCTGCATTGTCAAGTCCAATCCATTCCTGTCCAAAGAGTGGACCTTTGTTATGATTTATGGGTGAGGTCAGCATCAGGGCCAGGGGTCATGCTCTCAGGGGAACCCCAAAACCGCTGGACCATCAGTTGAGGTCTTTTAGTGGAGATCTCAGGATGCACCACTTTTTATTCTTGTGTTGCCAGTGAGACTCCTCTCTGTGAGCTCCATCATGGCTATCACTGGTGGTGGCCAGGCACCATCTGGTTCTTCTGATCCCAAGTCAATGTAGGCACTCACTGATGTGGGTCTCTCTATCTTCTAGTTTGTCTTTACCCCATGTCATTTTGGTCCTCGATGAGCATCCATTCCTGCTGAGTTGGGCCCATTTGCTGTGTCCTCAGATGACAGCTTGGCAGCTTTTATGACCCTAGACACCACTCACCAATGTGAGGTGCAGACAGCCCTCTTAGAAAAACGCTAGTTGTGCCAATTGGCCTCGATTTTGCCTAAGAACATGGTCCCCTGTCCCCTGCCCCAGCTACTTATCCTTGCAATATTGGGTTGAATGGAAGGAGTACTCAAGTTATGCTGAAGTCCACTTAATGTTGTTCTTGTTTCTAATGTGTGCTATCACCAATTTCACCCAACCAGATTTCTAGCAACTATCTAATCTAAACCCTCCCCCCTCGCCCTCCCTGCCTCTCCTCTCTTGCAGCTGTCAAGGAGTCTTTTCTTCTATACACAAGTCTGTTTTTGAGATCTTATCGTAGAGGTCTCATACAATATTTGTCATTTTGTTGCTGACTACTTTCACTCAACATAATGTCTTCCATTTGAAACCAGGTCAAGAGATGTTTCCTGGAATCATCGTTATTCTTTATCATTGCGTAGCGCTCCATTGAGTATATGTACCATAGTTTACCTACCCATTCTTCTGTTGTTGGGCATCTGGGTTGATTCCATCTTTTTACTATCGTGGACTGTGCTGAGATAAACATTCTTGTGCATGTGTCCACTGGTGTGAAAGGCCTTGATTCTGTAGGATATATTCCAAGTAGTGGAATTATTGGGTTAAATGGTATATCAATATCCATTTTTTTAAGGAAGCACCAGCTTGCTTTCCAAAGAGGCTGGACCCTTTTGCAACCCTATCAACACTGTAGCAGGGTTCCACTTTTTCCACAGCCTCTCCAACATTTGTTGTTTTGTGTTTTTTGGATCATGGCCAATCTTGTTGGGGTGAGATGGTATCTCATTGTCATCTTGATTTGAATTTCTTTAATAACTAAAGATTATGAGCATGTCCGCATGTGTTTTTTGGCTGCCTGGATCTCGTCTTTAGTAAACTTACAATCCATCTCCTTTGCCCATCGCTTAATTGGATGATTTATCTTCTTCTTATTGATATTTTGTAGTATCTTATGGATTATGGAGATCAGGCTTCGGTCTGACATACAGTTGCCAAATATTTTTTCCCATTCTGTGGGTGTTCTTTTAATTCTATTAATAAAGTCTTTGGATGAGCAAAAGTGTTTGATTCTTAATAGTTCCCATTTATCTATTTTCTCTCCTATTGATTGTGGTTTGTTTGACAGATTTTAGAGTCTGTCCACATTGTGTGTTGAAACTTCTGTTGTTGTTCTTAACTTTTCTTGGATGAGCTTTATCATTTTATGTTTGATATTTAGGTCTTTTATCCAGTTGGAGTTGGTTTTTGTATAAGGTGTAAGAAATGGGTCTTGATTCAGTTTATTGCAGATGGATATCCAATTTTGCCAGCACCATTTGTTGAAGAGACGGTTTTTACCCCAGTTTAATGTCTTAGGGTCTTTGTCAAATATCAGTTGTTCATAGGCAGATGGTGTCATTTCTGGGGTCTCAATTCTGTTCTGTTGATCGATCTGTCTGATCTTATACTAGTATCAGGCTGTTTTGACCACTGTGGCAGTGTAGTATGTCCTAAGGTCAGGTAATGAGAGGCCTCCCAGTGTGTTTTTCTTCTTCAGTAGTGCTTTACTCATCCCTTTCTAAACAAAGTTGGTAATTTGTTTCTCCATCTCATTAAAAAATGACACTGTAACTTGTATTAGGATTTCATTATATAAATAGATTGCTACAGCACTTGGCTTGGCTGGGTAAAATAGACATTTTCCCAATGTTAAGTCTTCCTATCCATGAGCAAGGTAGGTTTTTTTCCCATTTATCTATGTCTCTTTTAGTTTCTTGTAGTAAGGGCTTGTAGTTTTCTTTGTAAAGGTCTGTTATTACTCTGGTTAGATTAATTCCTAGATACTTTATCTTCTTATGGGCTCTTGTAAATGGTATTGATTTGATAATTTCCTCCTTAACAGTCTTGTTGTTGGTATAAAGGAATCCTACTGATTTACTTATGTTTATCTTGTATCCTGAGACTTTGCTGAACTGGTCTATGAGTTTGAGTATTTAACTTATAGATTCCTTGGGATTCTCTGCATATACAATCATATCATCTGCAAACAGGGAGATTTTAACTTCCTCTTCACCAATGCAGATGCCCTTTATTTCTTGGGATTCAATGTATTTCTATGTGAGTATTCCCTCAAATGTGCCTTCAGCAACCTCCACATAAAAAGTCTAACATGTGAGTGACACGCTTCCATCCTTATCGTACCTAACATCTCTATGTCACTGAGTATTTCTCCCTGTTTCTCTCTTGTGACTTCCTTGCATTTGTCTTTGGTTTATTATCTCTTTGACCACTTATTCTCAACACTTTACTCGTTGCTTATACCTGCACCCAAATCTTTTATCTGTATTCTCATCCTCTCAGCTGTCATAGCACAAACAAGACAATCATTTTAGATCCAATGAATCTCTGCCTGCTCACTTCCACCTTTAATTTCAAGCTTATAGCATTTCTTGTCTGGACTTATGGCATGAGTCGGATTCGACTTGATGGCACTTGGCTTTGGCTGTCTGGACTACTTCGTTGTTACTTAGCGGAGTTCTGAATTCTTAATCTGAACCATGGTAAGCACACTGGTTAAGAACTCTGCTGCTAACCAGAAGGTCAGCAGTTCAAATCCACCAGGCACTCCTTAGAAACCCTCTGGAATAGTTCTACTTCATCTTATAGGGTCACTCTGAGTTGAAATTGACTTGAGGGCAGTGTGTCAGTCTCTACACTCTCAGTATTCCATTCATGTGAAATAAAGAGATGAATCAGAAGCAATCTGGGACTTAGGATCATTAGGTGACTTGCTCAGAGTCTCATGATTAGTGCTGGTATCACAAACCTTCCACTTGTAAGTATATTCATCTTTCTATTCTGCCTCTCTAAGTTTGATGGAGGTATTCTTGATCATCAGTATCCTGGCCATGAGTCAGAATTGACCTGATAATAATGTGTTTTGTTGGTTATCATTTCTTGCATTTATCACTTTATATCACACTGTGTGATTTCCATGTTTGTCAATGACTTAGTGGGGAACCATTAGAGTGTAAACTTCAAGAAAGACAAAAGCCAAAATCACTGTTATTGAGTCGATTTCAACTCAGAGCAACTCTATATAGGTCACAGTAGAACAGAGCCATAGAGTTTCCAAAGAGCACCTGGTGGATCTGAAAGACCAACCTTTTGGTTAGCAGATGAAGCATTTAACCATTACACCACCAGGGTTTCAAAAACGTGAAGAAGGAAAGGAATTTTAGGTGTTCAAAGATAGAGCCAAAGCTCCAGGAACATTGCCTGGCACCTGGTAGGTCTGTGACTAAATATATCAACATTTCGAGGATTCCTGTTATATGAAATGGAGAGAAAACTGTGTGTTCTTAGACTGATTCCAAAAAACAGGAAAGCTCTGGTTTTATCAATCTGTGGAAGTTGATAGGAAAAGCAAGTGTGGAAGAGAATGATTTAAACCTCCTAGGCAGAGTAAAATCTTGGCAGGAGAACAAGGCAAGGGAAGGAGATTGCAGTATCCTCTCAGAAAGTCATCATATGTTAAGGACTTCTGAGTCTCTTCTACAATGTTTGCAAACCATCACAGTGACAAAATATTTTCAAAGTGGTCATTTACCAGCGCTCCCTGCACACCAGCCTCCACCGTGAATGTAAAACAGGCCTCTTCTTAGGGCTGCAGACTTCCTCTTTGGCACATACACGCGGACAGGGATGTTGTCAAAATCTGTATCACTCACGGTGACATTTTCGTCTGAGGTTGGTGGGACCTCAGAAAGTCTCGCCATAAATTGAGAGGAATCCATAAAATGGTTAATTCCTAGAATCTCAAGAAAGGTGGCCTAAAAGTGAAATCCAAATGCCAAATTTTAAAAAGACACAAAAGTACATAATAACTTCTAATAAGAGCACATGAACTAATTTCCAACAAGCAAAGCTTCTTTAGGCTTTTCAGAAGATTCAGAACGGTGACAGTATTAGCCTTGTGTGGTTGTCCAAAGAAGGGCGAACACCCCTTTTTGTGTCTAAGTGTCAAGTTCTCTTTCAAAGCATCAACGTCACATGAATGAGCAAGAAAAATGTTTTTTTCAAGATTCTCAGAGTTAAGTGGGGAAGACAGTAAGTAAACAGGTACAAGACAATGAGGATGCCCTAACAGAGTGCTTTGCCAATGGGTCAGGGAGAGTAAGCAGGTAATTACAAAAACTCTCTGGACGCAACACACAGAAGGGAGTTTGCAAGCAGGAATTACGGTGTAGGGAGTCTTGAAAGTACGGCTTGGTTCTTCAGAATCTGACTAAACAAATAAAGGAGGGGAACATCCTTCCTAGAAGAGCCAATGGTTTAGTTTGGAGGTGGGAGACTCTCACTGATCCAGCCAGGGATGACGAGGTGGCAGCAGGGTTTGGGAGGCCAGATTGGAAGTGAAAGGAATGGGTGGGAACAAAGGGATGTGCCAGTCTACCCGCCTGTGACCTGTTTTTTTCATCCTGTGAGTCAGCGTTCTAGGCACTTAATGTGTGTTAATTCAGAGTTAATCTCAATAGTTTCAGTAACTCACCTGCATAGGAGGCACACAGTGTACCCACGTGCATCTCAGAAATGAGGAACATCATCGCAGGAAGACTAAGTAAGCAGAGCAAGTTTACACAGCTAATAACAAGGCAGTACATTTAAGGGTTTGAGTCTAGATTTAATATTCATGGCTCAGCCTTTCAATATATTTAGATACTCGAAACTTGTCAGGTGTTGGAGAAAAATTAGTTAAACTCCTCAGGAAATAATAAACAAATAAATCAATCAGGAGAATCAATGACCACAAATAAAATCCAGATAATTAAGGAAAAACATGAAAATGATTTTAAAAATCTGTATTCTCTGAGAGCTCTGAAAATGCATTACATTCATATATCATGGCCGTGCTACTACAAAAGGCAATCAGGAAAGAATAAAAACCAAAAAAAAAAAGCTTAAATATGTGGTTCCTTAAATACATTTTGAAACCTTGGTGGCATAGTGATTGTGTACTATGGCTGCTAACCAAGAGTCGCAGTTCAAGTCTGCCAGGCACTCCTTGGAAAATTTAGGGAACAGTTCTACTCTGATCTCTAGAGTCATTGTGAGTCAGATTCAACTCAACAGCAGTGGGTTCGGTAGGTTTTTCCCTATTAACCCTAAATGCCTCATGACATTTCTTGCAGTGGACAGTGTCTTGCAGCTGGGGCTTCTGCACTTGTTGCTGTATCTCACTGAAAAGCTTTGTCCTCAGCACCTAAGGTAGGTGGTAGCTCTTCAATCTTCTGGTCTCAGAAAGGCATTCTTTGACCATAAACACACCTCAGCCCTGCCTTCTGCCCACAATGCTCTTCTCATTCTGTTTATCCGCAAGACACGTCTCACATTCTGAAACAATGCATGCTTTTGATTCTGCTGCATTACATTTTGCCATCATAAGAATGTACATTGGATGGGGTCATAGTCGTTATTTGCATAATAGAATTTAACAGAATATTGAATTGTTGAATAGAGGAGAAATTAATGAACCATCTGGGAGTTACATAAGCCATCTGATTGAAGTTCCAGAAAAGAGATCACAGAGAAATGCAGGTGATGATATAATCAAAGTATTAATATGAAAACATTCCTAAAGGACCTACCAGTGCCACACCCTTTTTTCAAGTCCACACTAGAGCCGACTCTGACAAGCAGCCCTGTTGCCATGACACCCAGGACCCACCCTTCCACTTCAGCCTTCCCACACAACATTCCTTCCCAGATGCTGAATCTAAGATGACAGTATGTCTGTGGCCAAGAGACTGCTGTACAGACGATCTTGGTGTATTTATAAACTTAAATACCAAGCAGCATCTAAGACAAGAGTGTCACACAACTACCACTTACATGTCATGAATCTCAGCCCACTTCTGCAGACTCGGTTCCAACTCATAGCAACATAACAGAATTTCCAAGGCTGTGAATCTCTCTAGAAGCTAACC
The DNA here is from genome assembly GCA_028571685.1 of Heterohyrax brucei. Taxonomy (NCBI): domain Eukaryota; kingdom Metazoa; phylum Chordata; class Mammalia; order Hyracoidea; family Procaviidae; genus Heterohyrax; species Heterohyrax brucei. The sequence goes on along the minus strand of CM053163.1, from coordinate 66,772,283 downwards.
CCCACCTGCTTTCCCTCTGGAGCTGCTGGTAGTTTCAGATCACCCACTTTCTGTTAGCAGTGTACTGCTTTAACCACTGTGCGACCAGGCTCCGCTGCCTGATGAAACTGCTACCTGACAAAGTTGAATCAAATGCTTCCTTGTTCTTTCTAAATGCGTTTTAACCAGATTCTGACACATAAAATAGGAAGCAAAAAGGGAGGCATAAACAAGGAATGTTTTAACAGCAAAAAAAAAAAAAAAAAGAGAAAGTCTGCAGCCCTTATTTTTAAAAAAGATAAACAAATAGCACAAAATAACCAAGGAACAGAATCCTGGAAAGGTGAGTTCTCCATCTCAAATGGTCCCCTCTTGCACATTGGAGTCCCTGTAATTCCATACTCACCAAGTGTATCATCGCACTCCACTGCGTCTGCAACCACATCACGCTCCATGGCTCCTCAATACTGTCTGGCAAAGGTGTGTACATGAAGTATGCTGCAAGAGCCCCCGCGATCAGAAGGTACCACGATTTCCTTCCCATGCTGTGGTGCTTCTGGACAGCCTTCTTTGTCAGTGTTGAGAGAAAACCTGTCACTCTAGACTGACACACTTGAACAGCCAAGGTGCCCAGCTCCGCCTCACATTCTGAATACAAAGTCCCTTGCTTAGCTTATGATAGGCCTAATCAAACTAAAATTTCATTGGCTCTCCAGTGACTATCACATTGAGTCAAAGTTCAAAAAGTAACAGGACACTGTATCAAGCTCTGTCAGGTACTGTACTTTGTTGTTATTCTAATAAACAAGCATGCATTGCACAATCATGGGGTAAAGAACAGTTTAATTCTAAGAGATGGATGAATAGAAAATAGACAGGATGCATAAACCCTTCTATAACTTGTCGTAGAGTACAAAACGAAACAAAACAAACATCGCCACTGAGTCAATTCCAACGCATAGCAATCCTATAGGACAGAATAGAACCACCCCATAGCAGCTCCAAGGAGTGGCTGGTGAACTTGAACTGCCGACCTTTTGGTTAGCAGCCAAGTTCTTAACTGTCACACCTACAGTCTCCTGTCCTAGAATAGGGAAAAACAACTGGACATAATTTTAAAATGTTGACAGTATAGGAAGTAAGGTAACGATCGTCTCTGCCCTTATAGAACTTACATGACAGCTTATATCATCAGGCAGAATAGGAAGCATATTAGCAATGAAGTTGGCTAATTTTTTCCTAGAGGAGTTAAAATAATCGTAAGGACCTTAATGACAGAATGATGAATGGAACACAATCGCTCTGCTGTTATCGATCACCTGAAGGCCAGCACGCCAAAGCTGGGTGATACATGCGAGCCCATCATCAGGTAATGTGTCCTATTGACGAGAGGTGACAGGTAAATCACGTGACTTGTCATCAGCCAACCAGGGTGAAGCTCTCACATCAAGGAACACTGGGTATTTTTTAGCTAGTTCTGATTTAGAGGGACGTTGATTCTTATAAATGTGACCTTTCTTAAACTTCTCAGAGAGTAATGAACTCTAGGAAGCAAGGTTGACCAGGTGACTTGATGCCAGAAGTATATGTTGGTTGGAAAAACCAGAAAACAAAATTATGTGCACGGCTTCCCAAGGGAAGTATTTTGAAGGTGACTGTAGTGATATTCAGCAGTGAGGTACGTGGCACTTAGAACAATTAAGTTTGTGGACCTCCTAATGACATTTGATAGAAATATTGAAAGGTTTGCCGAAACAATGGAAGAAAAGTCTTTCCAGGTCGGAGGAATACTCCAGGGAACTAAACTCGTATTGGAATCACAAAAGTGCAGGGTATTTGGAGAAGCTATAAAGCCAGGTCTGCAGGAAAGAAAAGGATTCTCAAAACAGGACTCAAAACAATAGCTGAAGACGGAGCTAAAATCTTCCAGGAGGAACACGTTTTCCTTGACTAGGGAAAAGTCACAGAAACTCCACAGACGCATCTGAATTCCCTGAGACAACCGGCTACCACACCCAGGGCTGGGGACCATGGTCTCCAGGGAAGGAGGAAAGGGGAGGGTGTATTTAATTCAGTTGGAGTAACACAGTCTATAAAGAAATTATTCTACATCGGATTCTGGTGAGCAGCCACCGGGGTCTTCATATCCTCCCAGTAATTACCAAAGATAGAGGCCTGACAAGTCTGAGAATTGAATTGTCTAGGTGCCCTATGTCTCGCTGATGAATATCACTACCTTCATCTTTGAAGTACTCCATCTGGGAAGCTACACACCAACACCAGCACCTAGTCCACTCTTCAAAGCAATTTTGAAACCTTTTCTGGAATGGCCATTGCGCACAGTGGCACAGCGACAAGTTCATGAACTTAACTGTCTAATTGCCAGTGAGGGATTTTTTAGCCTGGAAACAAATCACTGTATTGGAACACCCTCCCTACTCACCTGATCTGGGTCCCAAAAACTTTTCTTTACCCAAAGATAAAGGAAATACTGAAAGGAAGACATTCTGATGACATTCAATGATACAGAGAAAAAAAATAAATACCTGAACGTATGGTTCTATAAAAATCCAACAAATAGTCTCATGAATATGTAAGTCTGAATTAACTCATCTAGGAGACATAATCTCTCACCTTTCAGGTGAAAAACAGGTAAGATTGACCACTCTATTGTCAAAATACATAGCAAACAGAGCCTTGCACACTGCGGTGTACAAAATAATTCAGTCATTATGAGATGTATCGGGGAAGAGCTTTTAAATTACAAATTCTTATAACTTTTGTCTTCACAATATAATTTCAGGTAATTTATTCTAGAGATATACCTGTACAGGTATAAAATAAAAATGCATTCGGTTATTAACGACATCATTCATACTATCAGAAGTCTAGAAACATTTGCTTGCTTTCCAGTAGAATTCTAGTTTTAAAAAAGAAAAGGTACCCTCACATACTATATATCTTTAAATAAATAAATGTCAAGTACTTTTGTGTACCCACGTGAAACGGAAAAAAAAAAAAGGAATTTAGAATCATGAAGCTATAATACTATGTTTTATTTACATAAAGGTGAGAAATTGTTTTAAAATGTATCGGTAAATGCACGAACTATCCTGAGTCACTAATAAAAACATACCCTTAGAGGAAATAGTAGCAGAAATCATTTGGACAGTGACTAGAATGGAGGTTGGATTTCATCCTGATATATATGCTTTTTTTCTATGGGGCAGTCCTACTCTGACCTATAGGGTCACTATAACGCAAAATCAACTTGATGGCAGTGGGTTTGATTTGGTGGCTTTTGTGTTCCTAAAAACATTTAAAAACTTAAAAAATAAAAATAAAAAGCCACTGAGGGAACTGCCTAGTGATATCGTTAGCTCTCTGTCAAGGGAAGAATTTTGTCTAGTCACAGTTCTCAGCTCTTGGCTTTGACCTTTCCTGCTAACATTTTCCAGGTCCAGAAAATAATTGCATGGCACCTTTAAGAAGACTGGCCTTTGGATTCCTTGCTATAGGGAGGCAGTTTGCTATGGGGAAGTTTAAGAGAACGCAGTGGTTTCATTTCCAGGTAATTAGCCTCACTAGTAAAGAAGGGCGAAACCCTGGTGGTGTAGTGGGTTAAGTGCTACCACTGCTAACCAAAAGGTCAGAAGATCAAATTCACCAGGCGCTCCTCGAATACTCTAGGGGGCCGTTCTACTCTGGCCTCTAGGGTGGACATGATTCGGATCCGACTCCACAGCACTGGGTTCTTAGTAAAGAAGGAAAGCCCTGGAGGCTCAGAAGTTGAGAGTTTGACTGAAAAACTGAAAGGTTGGCAGTTCAAGCCCACCAACTGCTCCTTAGAAACACCATGGAGTACTTCTACTGTGATTTATAGGGTTGCTATGAGTTGAAAAGGATTTGCTGGCAACTGGCTTACTTTTGGTTTTTTAGAGAATTACCACAGATTTTTGAGGGCCAGCCATGATATTTTAGCCAGTTAGTGCTGCTCTAGCAGAAATATCACAGGTACACGCCTTTAAGAAAGAAAAATGTTTTCTTACACAGTCCGGCAGGTCACAGGTCTGAATTCAGGGTATTTACTCCAGGGGAAGGGCTTTCCCTCTGTTGACACTGGAGGAAGTTCCTTGTGTTGTGTGAGTCTCTGGTCAGGGAGCACCTTGGTGCAAGAACCTCAGGTCTGAAGGTCATGCTCTTCTCCCACAGCTGCTTTCTTGGTGGCATGAGGTTCCCTGCTCTCTGCTTGCTTCCCTTTCCTTTTATCCCTTGTAGGATAAAAGGTGGTGCAAGCCACACTCCAGGGAAACTCCCGTAGTAAGACTGTTGCTGTGCCACTTAAACCTCTTTTAAAATTATTGTCCTATCTATTAGCCATAGGCAGAGCCACTGACTCAAGTGACCAGAGGCACCCCACTCTGCCAGGAAACCTCTCTGCACAGGCACTCAGTTCACTTGCTCTGTGGGTCAGCTCTAGCACTGTCTTGCTCTGCTCTCATTCTGCTGCTGCCTATTTATCACCACTGGTCCTATGCTGTTTCTTCCCATCTGTGCCACCTTTGGTGTTAACAGTTCTCCATTCCTTCTGAGTCTTCTATCCATTCAGTTTTAAAAACACTGCTACAGTTTAGGTTTTGTTAGAGTAGCACTCCCTCCCTCAGTACCAAACTCTGTTTTAGTCATCTAGTGTTGCTTTAACAGAAATACCACAGGTGTATGGCTTTAAGAAAGAAAAGTGTATTCTTACACAGTCCAGTAGGTTACAAGTTCTCATTCAGGGTGTCTGCTCCAGGGAAAGTGTTTTCCCTCTGTTAAATCTGGAGGAAAGTCTTCATATTGCATCATTCTTCGGTCAGAGAGAATCTTGGCACAGGAACCTCGAGTCTGAAGGACATACTCTTCTCCCAGTGCCACTTTCTTGATGGTAAGATGTTCCCGACTCTCTGTTTGTCTCCCTTGCATTTTATCCTACAAGGGATTAAAGGTGGTATAAGTCACACTCTAGGGAAACTCTTTTAGCAAGACTGTTGCAATCCCACCCTAAACCTCTTTTTAAAATAATCATCCTGTCTATTAGCCACAGGCAGAGATTAGGATATATAACATGGGAAAATCAAAATATTGGGAATGATTGCCCAGCCAAATGGCTATACACATTTTTGGGGGGACACAATTCAATCCACATCAAATGGAAACTCAAAGGTGGCAGATCCTACGAGCTGACCTGTCACCACAGCAATTCATGACTCACAAACCGTACTGATCCAGTGTGTTTGGGGCTGTGTCACTTGATCTAGTGCAAAATTTAAGTATTCATTTTTGCATTTGACTCCATGAGCAGTGCATAAAGTGCTATAACTAACCCCAGGGCTGCTTGGCCCTGCCATTTCTGAATTCCATACTTTAAAGTACGTTTGTGTTCCAAATATTTTTATTCTAATGGTATTCATACCATGAAACTCTTAAGAAGTTTTGTTTTCCTAAGCCAGCACATGGCATTTCTTAGTGTTTTTAATTAAAAAAAATCACTTGAATACTTCCTCTGTATTAAGACTCTGTTAAGAGTCTTCATTAATGAATAAAGATAGCAGTGATCTTAAAACCAGCAAGCAAAATTTGAGAACCAACATTTCAAGAAAATGAAAATTTTCAAAAATAGAACAAGTGATTTTTTCCCCTCCCAATCAAGCCGTTAAACACCCAGTCCACAAAATTCTGAACTTACCAAATTTATTGCAGTTTTTATTCACGCCATTACCCATATCACCTTCCAGGGCCCTTCAGTGTTGTCTGGGGGAGGGATGTAAACATATTGGACAAGAAGATTCCCACAAGAGAAGCACAAGAGTCTTCTTCCCCATAATGTTTCCCTTCTGTTCTTTCTACTTTGGCAATGCACCCAATGCATGTAAACTCACTTGTGGTAAGTTCAAGTCTAGCCAGGAAGTGTTACCTAACTTCCAGAATATAAGGTTCACTGCTTAGTTTTTTCACTTCACAGGCTATTCAGAAACAATTATGCTTAGTAGAAATGCAAGGAGAGATCATTGCAAGACAAAGAACATTTTTTTATTGGCACATTCTGTCAAATTCAACAGCCCTATTCTGTTGTTAGACAAGCAGTGAAACATTTACTGTACAATTTCTAGACAGAATATTTTAACATGAAAGAAAGTCCATAGGAAGATGCAGAAAACTGCAGATAGCAAATTTTAGTGTAGATGACAACAAAAAAAATATTTCCAAAAAGTACTGAGAGATTTAATGATGTTAGATAAGCATGACCACACCTAATACATGTGACCTTTATTCTCTTTCCATAATTACACCTATGGTTAATATTTCATAATGTTAAAACTGAGCAGTAATCATTGTGATAGCAGTTTTTCCAGTATCACAAGAACACCTAAGTTCTTACAGTATTATAAACTGTCAGGAACGTGGTGGTAGTATTTCAAATGCCAGCAGGGTCATCACGGATGGACAGAGCTTCCATACAAGACAGACCAGGAGGAAGGACCTGGTAGTCTACTTTGAAAAAAGTAGCCCGTGAAAACCCTACAAATAGCAGCAGGACATTGTCTGACAGAGTCCTGGAAGATGAGCCCCTTAGGTTGGAAGGCACTCAAAAGACAACTGGGGAAGAGCTGCCTCCTCAAGGTAGAGTTGATCTTAATAATATGACTGGAGTAAAGCTTTCAGGATCTTCATTTGTTGATGTGACATGACTCAAAAGGAGAACAACTGCAAAAATCCATTAATAACTGGAATGTGGAATGTTCCAGATATGACTCTAAGAAAATTGAAAATAATCAAAATGAAACAGAACCCATAATGAACTATGTCCTAGTCTTTAGCGACAGAAAATGGACTAATATTGGCCATTTTGAACCAATCATATGGTTAACTATGCTGTGACTGACAAATTGAAGAGAAGTGGCCATGTGCTCATCATTTAAAAAAACAAAGTCGTTATCTGCCCTGAAGTACAATGCCTTCAGTGATAGAATAATATCCAAGCCCCTGTAAGGAAGACCAGCTAATACAACTGTTATTCAGATTTATTCACCAGTCGCTGAGGTCAAAGATGAAGAAATCAAAGATTTTTGCCAATTTCTACAGTTTGAAATTCATCAAACATGCAGTCAAGAAAAAATTGATAATTACTACTGATTGGAATTCAAAATCTGGACACAAAGAAGAAACAGTAGTTGGACAATACAGCCTCAGTGACAGAAACGATGCCAGAAGTTGCATGAGAGAATTCTGCAAGACCAGAAACTTTTAAAGTTGCAAATACATTTTTTCAACAGCATAAACGATAAATATACATGTAGATGGAATCCACAGGAATCAAATCAACTACATCTGTAGAAAAAGACAATGAAAAACTCACTATCATCAGTCAGAACAAGGCCTCATACAGACTGTGTAACCTATCATCAACAGGCAGCATGCAAGTTCAAGCTGAAGGAAATTAGAAAGAATCTATGACAGCCAAAGTACAATCTTGAGTATATAACACTTGAATTTAGAGGCCAGCTCAAGAAAAGATTTGAGCTATTGAACACTAATGACCAAAAACCATATTAGCTGTAGAGTAACATCAAGGATATCACACATGAAGAAAGCAAGGGGTCATTAAAAAGATAGGAAAGAAGGAAAAGACTAACATGGATGTGAGAAAAGACTCTGAAAGCTGCTTTTGAACATCCAATTGCTAAAGTGAAAGGGAAAAGGGAACTGAAGATTTCAAAGAGTAACTCGAGAAAACGAAGTATTTTGGCGAAATGCGCAAAGGTCTCGAGACTGGAAAGGAAGCAGACTTTTGGCACTTCTCAAGCTGAAAGAACTAAAGAAATAATTCAAGCCTCGAACTGCAAAGCTGAAAGATCCCTTGGGGAAATATTAAAAGACACATGACACATCAAAAGAAGATGGAAAGGATACACGGAGCCACTGTACCAAAAAAGAACTGACTAATTTTCAACCATCTTGGGAGACCCCATATAATCAAGAACCAACGGTACTGGAGGAAGAGGTTCAAGCTGCACTGACAGCATTGCAATAAAGTGAACTCCAGGAATTGAAGAACATCACCTGAGAAGTTTCAGCAAACAGATGCAGTTCTGGAAGCCATCAGTAGTCTACGGCCAGAAATTTGGGAGGCAGCTACTTGGTCAACTAACTGGAAGGGAGCCATATCTGTACCTATTCCAAGGAAAGGTGATTGAATAGAGTGCAGAAATTACAGGACAGTATCATTAATGTCATGTTGTCTTTGTTGTTAGACGCCATAAAGTTGGCTCCGACTCATAGTGACCCTATGAGCAACAGAATGAAAAACTGCCCGGTCTTGTGCCGTGTCTACAATCGTTTTTATGCTTAAGCCCATTGCTGTGGCTGCTGTATCAGTCCATCTTGTTGAGGGTCTTCCTCTTTTTTGCTGACTCCTCACTCTAGCAAACATGATATCTGTCTCCAGGGACTGGTACCTCCTGACAACATGTCCAAAGTATGTGAGACACAGTCTTGCCATCTTTGCTTCCAGGGAGCACTCTGGTTCTTCCAGAACAGATCTGTTTGTTCTTTTGGTGGTCCATGGTACATTCAACATTGTTCTTCAACACCACAATTCAAAAGCATCAATTCTTCTTCTGTCTTCCTTGTTCATTGTCCAGCTTTGCATGCATATGATGATATTGAGAATACCATGGTTTGCGTCAGATGCACTTTAGTCTTCAAAGTGACATGTTTACTTTTCAATGTTTTAAAAAGATCCTTTGTAGCAGATTTTTCCACACACAAGTAGAATTTCACTGAAGATCATTCAAAAGTTGTTGCAAACAATACATAGACAGGGAACTGCCAAAAATTCAAGCTGGATTCACAGAGGACACAGAGCAAGGCATAAGAGGTCTGAGAATTACATCTCTGGACCTAATTATCCTTCTAAGCACTACATACCTCATTACTGAATACCACTATGGTCACCTTTGAAGTTCTCCCCTTGGGAAGCTATGTACTGCTGCCAGTGCCTAATCTACTCTTCAAAGCAATATTGGAACTCTTTTGCAGAGCTGTCATTGTATTATCCTTGATGTCCTGAATGTGATCAAAGTGTCATCCCTTCAACATTTCCTCTATCTTCAAGTAAAGAAAAATGTCATCAGAGGCTAGATCAGGTGAATAGGGAGGGTGTTCCAACACAGTTATTTGTTTACTGGCTAAAAGCTCCCTCACAGACAATTGTACAATTAAGCTCATGAACTTGCCACCATGCCACTGTGTGCAATGGCCATTCCAGAAAGAGTTCCCAAATTGCTATGAATGGTGAACTACATGCTGGTGTCAGTGTATAGCTTCCCAAGGAGAGTACTTCACAGGTGACCATAGTGATATTCAGCAATGAGGTATGGAGCACTTAGAACAATTAATTTTGTGGACTTAACTGCTGAACCTCGCAGCACTTCATTGTGTGTATGTGCCGTAGTTTGTCCTTTCATTCACCTGTGCGTGGGCATCCAGGTTGTTTGCATCTTTTTGTTACTGTGAAAGTGCTGCAGTGGACAGAGTATACATACATCTATTCACACAGATGACTCTTATTTCTCCAGGATATATTCCCAGGAGTGGTATTCCGGGATCATATAGTATTTCTATTCCTAGCTTTTTAAGGAAGCACCATGTTGTTTTCCACAATAGCTATAACATTTGACATTCCCACCAGTAGTGCTTGTGAGCTCCAGTCTTCCTGCAGCCTCTCTAACATTTGCTATTTTCTGTTTCTTTGGTTTGTGACAGCAACACCTGTGTGCGATGTGGTATCTTACCACGGTTTGGATTTGACTTTCTCTAATGACTAGTGATTACCTGCCTTTCCTTATGTGTCTGTTGGCCACTTGAATGTCTTCTTTGGTGAAGGGTCTGGATTACTGGTCTTTTTGTTGTAAAGGCGTTGGGTTTTCCTGTAGATTTTAGAATTAGATCTTCTCAGGTTTGTCATGGCCCAAATTTTTTCACAGTCTGAGGGTTCTCTTTTTATTCTTTTGGGTAAGGCTTTTGATGAGAGTATGTATTTAATTTTTGGAAGATCCTAGTTATTTAGCTTGTTTTCTGAAGTTGTTATACTGTTAGCAATCTGTGTATCAGGGCCCCTAGTACGGGGCTTGTTTTTCCTTCTATGGTCTTTATAGTTCTGGGTTCTATATTTAAGTCTTTGATCTGTTCTGAACTAGTTTTTGTATATGGTGTGAGATGTGGGTCCTGTTTCATTTTATTGTTGACAGACATCTAGTTTTTGCCATCTGATGGAATTTGGGCTCTTTTCAATGATCAGGAGATCATAGGTGGGTGGATTTATATCTGGGTTCTCAATTATGTTCCATTGGTCAATAGATCTGTCATTGTAGAGAGTACAAAGCTATTTTGACTGCTATAGCTGTATAGTAAGTTCTGAGGTCAGGTAACTCAAGTTCTCCTACTTTATTCTTCCACAATAGTGCTTTACTAATCTCAGGCTCTTCCATTTCCATATGAAGTTGATGATTAGTTTTCATTAACAAAATATTAAGTTCATTAACAAAAATTAACAAAATTTCATTAACAAAAATGATGTGTTTTAATTTTTTTTTAAAGAATACTGTTGGTATTTGCCTTGGGATTTCACTGAATTTGTAAATTGCTTTCAGTAGAGTTGACATTCTCACAATGTTGACTCTATCTATCCATAAGCATGGTCTGTTTTTTCCATTTATGTAGTTCTCTTTAATTTTCTTGCAACTTTCTTTGTATAGGTCTTTTACATCCCTGGTTAGATATATTTTGAAGCACTTTATTATTTAGGGGGTACTATAAATTATGTTGCCTTCTTGATTTCATTTTCTTTATTGGTATACAGGAAGCTCACTGATTTTTGTACATTTATCTTATGTACTGCAACTCTGCTGAATGTTTCTATTAGTTCCAGGAGCTTGTTCATGAAGTTATTCGAGTTTTCAATAGATAGTATATCATCTGCAAATAGGGAGAGTTCTACTTCTTTCTTACAAGTTTTGATGCCCTTTCTTTTTCTTGCCTTATTCCTCTAGCTAGGACTTTCAGCACAGTATTAAATAAGAGTACTGATAAAGTGCATCTTTGTTCCTGTCCTAAAGAGGAATGTTTTCAGTCTCTCTCCATCAAGAATGATGTTGGCTATTGATTTTCTATAGATTATCTTTACTATGTTGAGGAATTTCCCTTCTGTACCTATTTTATTGAGAGGTTTTTTGGTTTGTTTGTTTTTGTTTTTTAATCAAGAATGGCTGTTAGACTTTGCTGAATGCCTTTTCTACACTGACTGAGACAATGATGTGATTCTTTTATTTACTTGGTAGATTAGGTTGATTGACTTTCTACTGCCATCTGGCCCAGGAGTATTTTTTTCTGTTGGGAGTTTTCGCTTCTGGCTAACATAGTGCCATAGACAAAAACATCACACCATCCCTCCATTGCAAAAACTCTGAACTAAACCCATTGTCATTGAGTTGTTTCTGACTTATAGCAATCCTCTAGGACAGAGTAGAACTGCCCCACAGAGTTTGCAGAGAGTACCTGGTAGATGTGAAAGGCCAACATTATGGTTAGCAGCTGTAGCTCTTGATTACCATGCTACCAGGGTTTGCACAAAATAGTGTTGAAAATCTGAACAGACCCATAACAAGTGAAGCAATAAAAAAGGTTATATTAAATAAGTAAATGTTCAACAACAACAACAAAAAATCCCTGGACCAGATGACTTCACCAGAGAATTCTACCAAATATTCAGAGAGGAGCTTACACCACTACTACTGAAACTATTTTAGAACATAGAAAAGGGACACATTCAAATTCTCTCTATGAAGTCACCATAACCCTGATACATAAAATAGGCAAAGTCACTATAAAAACAGAAAATTACAGTCCAATATCTCTCATGAATATAGATGCAAAAATCCTCAACAAAATCTTAGCCAATAGACTTCAGCACCATGTCAAAACAATCATAAATCATGACTAAGCAGGAATCATAGCAGTCATGAAAGGCTGATCCACCGTTGGGAAATCGATTGATTGTAACACACCACATAAATAAAAGAGAAGCAAAGACTCACATGATCATCCCAACGTAAGCAGAAAAGGCATTCGACAAAGTCCAACACCTGGTGTGTTCCTAACAAAAGCTCTAAATAAAATGGACATAGAGGTGAAATTTTTCAAGATAATAAAGATCATCTATGCAAAACCAACAGCCAGCAATCATTCTTATTGAAGAGAGGCTGAAAATATTCCCCATGAGAACAGAAACAAGAAAACAAAGTTCTTTATTACCTCTCCTATTTAACATTTTCTCAGAGACCTAGCTAGATCAAAAAGGCAAGAGAAGAAAATAAAGGGTATGCAAATTGGTAATGAAGAAGTTAAGCTGTCCCTATTTGCAGACAATATGATATCATATACAGAGAACTTGAAAGACTCCGTGAGAAAACTATTGGAACTAACAGTCAAGTAACAGGATACAACATAAATATACAAAACTCAGCTGGATTCCAATACACTAACAAAGACAATAATAAAAAAGAAATCAGGAATACAATTCCATTTATAATAGCCCCTAAAAGATAAAAAAACATAGGAATAAATCTAACAAGAAATGTATAAGACCTATACAAAAAAACTACAAAATGGTGCTGCAAGAAACCACAAGAGACCTATACAAATGGAAAAATGTACTACACTTAGGGATAGGTAGACTCAACATTGTGAAAATGACAATTCTATCCCAAGTGATTTACAAATACAATCCCATCTAAATCTAAATACCAACAACATTCCTTAAAGAGATGGCAAAACTTGTAATTAGCTTTATTTGGAAAGGAAAGAAACCATGGCTAAGTAAAGCAGTATTGAGGAAGAAGCATAAAGTAGGAAGATGCACACTATCTGACCTCAGAACCAACTATACAACAACAGTAGTCAAAACAATCTGATACTGATACAATGACACATACATTGACCAATAAAACAGACAGAGAATCCAGATGTAAATCCAGCTGCCTACAGTCATCTGATCTTTGACAAGGACCCAAAGTCTATTGCACAGGGAAAAAAAATTCTTTTTAACAAATGGTGTTGGCAAAATTGGATGTCCATCTGCAAAAAAGCTGAAACCGTGTCCATACCTCACACTATACACAAAACCTAATTCAGAATGGATCAAAAACATAAATACAGAATTTTTGACTTTATAAAAATAGGGTCAATATAAGAAGTGTTAACACATGGTACTAACAGAATACAAACCACAGCCAATAACAAACTCCAGAAGATAAGCTAGATAAACTGAAATCTTCTAAAAATTAAATACTTAATGCTCATCAAAAGACTTCACCAAAAGAATAAAAAAAGAAACTACAAACGGGGGAGGGGGGGAATTATCTGTAATAAACTAAAGGCCTAAATTCTAAAATCTACAAGAAAACCCAACAACTCCAACAAAAAGACAAACAGTCCAGTTAAAAACTGAGCAAAGCAAGTAAATAGACACTTCACCAAAGAAGACATCATGGGTTGAATTGTGTCCCTGCCAAATGTGTGTAGTAATTTGGCTAGGCCATGATTCTTGACATTCTGTGATGTTCCTATATGTTGTCAATGCCAGCCTCAATGACGTTAATTAGGGAGGAAGGACAGCAGTTGTGCTGGTGGGGCAGGACTCAAGGCTTAAGATTGTATTGTGCCTTAGAGCAATCTCTTGGAATGTAAAAAAACCAAAAGCAAGCAGAGAGTTGTTTGCTTTCTCCTTGAGAAAGGAAAATATTGACCTGTTATGGGATTAGCAAATGTCATAAAATACCACCAAGAAGCAGAGCTGGGATCAGACTGTTGCTGAACTAAAGCAAGTTCATTCCACCTGTCACTGTAGCCAGAAATTCAGAGACAGCATGGGGTTCAAGGAATATTTTATTTGTAGATATGCCAGCAAATCTGGAGGACAGTAAGCCAAAAACTATCACATTTGGATTACATTTCCAGTAGTTTTTATAGCCAGAATTCAAAGGAATTTGTGTTGGTCACAGAACAATAGTCAGGGGTCACAAGATTTCATTATATCATAAGGTTCATTACATTTCATCAAAGTGTGAATTACCCAAAATTTAACTATCTCTCTGAGATCTTAATCAGTTTCACTTCCTCAGAGATAGGGAAAGGAATGTAGATCTGCTAATCTTGTCTCAGGGTGATAATTGAGGCAGACGATGGAATGTAGCTTAATAACCTAAGTGACCTTTCTTAGATCGTTAACATTTACCACCAAGAGCAGGTCCTTTGGAAGGCATGCAGGGTCCCTGGCCCTCAGAAACTCCTAGTCTAGGGCAAGATTGACAACAAGGCCTTTCCTCCAAAGCCAGCAGAGAAAGCCTTCTCCTGGAGCTGATGCTCTGAAGTTGGGTTTATAGCCTACTGGAATGTGACAGAATGAAATTTCTCTCCAAAGCCACCCACCTGTGATGTTTCTGTTATAGCAGCGCTAAATGACTAAGACAGCATTCAAGTGGTGAACAGACACACGAGGAAATGTTTGACATTATTAGCCACTATAACCCACCCACTGCTGTCGAGTAGATTCTGACTCATAGCGACCCTATAGGTCAGAGTAGAACTGCCCAAAAGAGTTTCCAAGGAGTGGCTGGTGGATTTCAACTGCTAATCTTCTAGTTAGCAGCCGCAGAACTTAACCACCACACCACCACAGTGAGATAACCATTTTGTTACCATAAAACACAAGATTAGGCCAATTGGCTTGGCTTGGCTGGACACAAAAGCCAATAATGAGACAGGTAAAGTAAATGCCCGAGAGGTTTATTATACTTCAGCAAGTAAGTGACAGGGGGAATTTGGGCCTTCACAGCATGTCCACCTTTGTCAGTCAAGGTTGGATTATTTAAAGGGAAGGTCCACATGTAGACACAGGGAACAATGCGGGCAGTTGGGGGTTTGCAGGGGGTCAACCAGGCATAGTTTGACTGGGTGGAGCTGACTGTGTGGGGAGGGTCAGCTGGGTGGAGTCACCAGCCATCAAGGAAAACATACTGGTGCTGGATGTCATCTGGCCAGCAGTCTGAAAAAAGGCTCAAACACAAGTTACTTCTCTGTCCTCACCACCATCCTCCTTGCTTAATTCCTTTATCATTAGTGAAGAGTTCAGTTAGAAAAAGCAAAAGGAGTCATTCTCTGTGGATAGTTTCACGGAAGCTATAGCCGCACCTCAGAGGGCCCCACCCTAGCATCATGCTTGGGGCTTGTGGAACAGGGAGACCTTGTCTTTCCTTGTAAACTGGGGGTGATCTGAGCTTGTCTCCAGGCCTCTGATCTTAAGCATCCCTCACACAGAGGTTTTTCAGCCTCAGGTTTCAGTCTCACCCCAGCATAGCTGGCACAGAGAAGCCACTGAGGGATTGTAGGCGGCTGAAGAGTGACATAATACGGCTTACATTTTCAAAAGAGGATTCTTTGTGAAATGTTGCTAACTTACCTTAAGAACGCAAGGGCAGGAGAGGAGAAAGCAGTTAGAAAGCTACTGGGCTAAGCCAAGCCCCAGCTGGCAGTCAGTGACACCTGGACGGAGCCTAGAACAAATTGTTGAATACTGGTTATGTTTTGAACATAATGGTATGAATTAGCATAACAGCAAGGAAAGTAACCAAAAAACAGCTAGCTTCTCCTTCCTCCCCCACGAGCTCTGGTTGCACAGTGGTTAAAGTACTCAACTGCTACCTGGAAGTTTGGTGATTTGAACTCACCTGTAACTCCACAGGAGAAAGATGTGATAGTTGCCTTCCCTAAAGACTGACAGCCTTGGAAGGTTCACGGCGGTCCTGTGAGTCCAAACTGACTAGATGGCACTGGGTTTGCTTTTTTGTTTTTGGCTTGAACAACTTGCAATACAGAGATGCCATTACTGACGCGAGGAAAACAGCAGTGATTGACTGCCGGCATCATCCTTAATATGGAGAGTTCTGTTTGCCTCCAAGTGAAGTTGCCAGGAAAGCAGTTGAATGTGTACTAGTCTGGAGCTGAGGAGGTCCAGGCTGGAGATAATGAATGTGGGGTTTTCATCACGCAAGCCATTGAAAGCCACGAGGCCAGAAGGGGTCCTCAGAGAAAAGTGTGCCCAGAGAAGAGGCCTGAGTCCTCAGATTCAGAGTCGTCAACTGAGAAGAGATCAAAGAAGAAAGATGGAAGCAGCAAATGAGACTGAGAATTAGAGGCCCAAGGAGCAGGAAGGAATCCAGGAGAGTCTAGTAACCTGGAGTGAAGAACACGGAAGACTTTCTAAGAAGATGGAAAGACGGAACAGACTGGTGGTTCATGAGAAAGAAACAAAGATTGGTGAGGACATAAGAGAGAACTCTAAAGAAGAGAATGGAGACAGCAAATACCAACAGATCTCCACAGAAGTTCTTTTTCTATAAAGAAAAAGAGAGAAATATGGAAGAAGCTGGAAGGGGAAATGGAGTCATGAGAGGTTCTTTTTTCTCCCCCAGAAAGTGAAATATTTGAATACCCAGATAGTCTTATGGGTACGATCCACCAAAGATGGGTAATGTAGAAGAAACAGAGAGAGACGATTCCTGCAGTGTTTTCATTGAAAAAGTAAAAAAGAGTGGAATCTCGTGCCCACTGAGAGAGTCTGCCACAGAGAAGTGCAGTCTTCTTATAATAATACAAAAGGACAGTTGAGTGGAGGTCATATGATTGCTGAGCACCATCACGGGCATATTTGGGAGAATCTGTGGCCTATTTGCTGCTTGCCTACCTGTTATCCATTCATGCTTCTGTTTAAAACAGCATCGATTGTGTTCAGAATGCTGTGTACTGGTTAAAAAAAGAAAAAGAGTTCTTAGGCATCATTGACAACTAAGGGTGTCCCCACAGTAGGCCGTTCTGTAAAATGTGATGTGACCATAATCTAAAAACAAAACCAATTTAATTTTGGTTTTTCCTGGTGGCATAGTGGTGAAGCATCAGTCTGGCGGCTAACCAAAAGGTCAGCAGCTCAGATCCACTAACCACTTCTTGGAAACTTTATGGGGCAGTTCTCCTCTGTCCTGCAGGGTTGCTATGAGTCGGAGGTGAGTCAATGGCAAGGGGTAACAGGTATGTATACATAGGAACATAAGAATTTTCACCGATTCAAATGTTTCAGCTTGGTTTTATTATTTTTTCCACAGCTTGAGTTTCACCCTGGGCTCTCAGTCACTGTCACAGATGAGGAGCTATTGTCTAACACTGGATCCTCAACCTCATCAGTGTCCCTGCTTTGTCCATTAGGAACGGAGACCTGCCTTTTATTAAAGTGCCCAATAGAGCTTTGGCCTGGCCTTTGGGGTCCTAGCAGGAGAATAGGTTTGCATAAAGGAGTGAATTTTACCATAATATGCAAATGGTGTTATACTTTTCAAGAATTGGCATGTAATTCATGTTAGTACCCAGAAGTCAGAATTTCAAAGCTCTAAATCCATGCTGACTGAAGTTCTGGCATTCACAAGCCAATTGTGTTTGTTTAAAACATTCTTTTTCACACTAAAATTATTAGATGATCAAAAACTCAGGGCAATAAATTAGAGTTTTAAGAAACAAGTATCAGTAGCAGGAAAAAATTATATTTAAGTAGATATTCTCTAAGATAATGAAAAATACTTAAGGACTAAAATTAAGAAGAATCTGCTAACTTTTTACGATTACTGTGGCTATGAAGACCTTAGAATAGTCATAGATGGCAAACATCAATCCCAACATAAACCCTTTGAGTTCTGATAATTTGGTTCAAGTTCTAAGTCTTAGATATTTTTAGCACACAATTGTCCAGCATTTTATTACAGATTTTCATCTAGCCAACTTATATACTGATTTTGTGTTCTATCAGCAATTCTAAATCCATTTAAAGTAAGTATACCATGGAACCCATCCTCAATGTGGTTGTGGGTAACTTGGACCCCAACATTCTGAAGTCTGGTGACATACATGAATCCCTCATCTCTTAGGACATCATGTTGACAGGTGATCACATAAGTCAAGGGTAAACCACGCAGCTTGCTGTCATCAGCCAATAAGGGTGAAGCTCTCACATCTAGGAACCCTGGATATTTTTTAGCAATTTCTGACCTCCCAGGAGTTGGATACTTATAAATATGACCTTTCTTAAACCTCTCAGGGAGCAAGGAACTCCAGTTAACACATTGGAACAGGTGGCTTGATTCTACTGGTACATGTTGGTTGGAGAGCATGGCTTGTTCAAGCAACCTGTCTGAGGTAAAATATTCACTCCACATCCTAACTGTTAATGATCTGGGCAGCAATGGAATATCTGCGTTTTCCTGATACGATGGTAGATCCAAATCGAGAGCCTGAACAGCTGGATAAATTAGAGACTGGATTTTGAGTTTGGTCTCAACATTTGCATCATCTAGAAGCTGAAAAACAGTTGAAAATAAGTTATTCAAGTCAAAAATATTATTGAAAAGCATGTATTTTTATTTAAAGAACTGTACATTGACATGATAAAAATAGTAAAAAGATCATCAGAAATAATATGAAATATTACATTGAAAGGACATTCTAATATTCACTATTATATCTTTAATATCTAAGTATAATTTAGAAATATTTATCTATAATTAAATATACATTATTATTAGAATTAAAATGTAAGCATCATTTTTAATATTAAATACTATAGTTATCTTCAATAGAGGCAAAACAAATGATGATAGTGAAAGAAGTTATCTGGTCAATAAT
The DNA here is from genome assembly GCA_028571685.1 of Heterohyrax brucei. Lineage (NCBI taxonomy): Eukaryota > Metazoa > Chordata > Mammalia > Hyracoidea > Procaviidae > Heterohyrax > Heterohyrax brucei. The sequence continues at coordinate 66,753,479 of CM053163.1, read as the reverse complement.
TAAGAAGTAAAATCTCTACTCTTGTGAACAAGGATGGCAATGAGATGATGCACCTTCTTTTAATTTTTTTTTTTAAATATGTACGCATTTACTTTATAGAAACAGTTACTTTTGGCTTACAAAGAGTTGATGCCTTGGGATTATGTCATTGGTGATGAGTAATGAACATGCCATGGACTTCCAGAAGAAGGAACAAGTCTGTCCTAGAAGTAGAGCCAGAATGCTCCTTAGATGCAAGAGTGGCAAGAGTGCCTCGTGTGCTTTAAACATGTTAGTAGGAGGGATGAGGCCCTAGAGAAGGACATTGTCATGGACTGAATTTTATGCCCCCAAAATATCAGCCAACTTGCCTGGGCTGTGACTCCCCATGCTGTGTGACTGTTTACCTTTTTGTCGTCTGATGTGATTTTCTTACGTGTTGTAAATCCTGTCTCTGTGTTCAGGAGACAGATGAGACTCAATCTATAAGGCTGGACTGAGTGTTAAGCCAACCTCTTTTGAGATACAAACTCAAGAAGCAAGCAGAGAGACATGGAGGCTTTATACTACCCAGACAGCAGCACCAGGAGCAGAATATGTTCTTTGGACTCAGGGTTCCTGTGCAGAGTAGCTGCTAGACTAAGGGAAGATTGATGATAAAGACATATATCCGTAGCCAACAGAGAGAGAAAAGCTTTCCCTGTAGCTAACACCCACAATTTGGACTTGCAGCCTACTAGACTGTGATGGTGGTATTTCTATTCTAGTAGCACTGGATGACTAAGACTGACACCATGGTTGGTAAGATAGAGGTCAGTAAAAAAAAGGGAAGACCATAATTAAGATGCCTGTAACAACAGGCTTAAAGGTAGCAATGAGTATAAGAATGGCTGAGGACCTGGCAATGTTTCACTCTGTTTTACAGGGGTTGCTATGAGTTGGAACCAACCTGAAGGCACCTAACAACAATAACATTTTTTTTTTAGTATCTAAGTACAGAAAGGAGAAAACTTGCTTCTAGGCCCAAATGAACATGATCCTTTTTTTCAGAAGAAAGATTTTTTTTTAATAAGCAGTATCTCCATGGTAACCACAAAAGCAAATCTCTCTTTGTATTACATCAGGAAGTAAAATTAGAAATACTAAATACATAAAGGAAAACTAGGTGACATGTTGGCTAAAAGCTATAGCTACTAACCAAAAGGTCAGTAGTCTGAATCCACTAGGTGCTCCTTGGAAATCATATGGGGCAGTTCTGCTCTGTCCTATAGGGTCTTTATGAGTCAAAATTGACTTGATGGCAACAAGTTTTTAGTAATAGAAATGCTCTCTGATATTAATGTACTAATACAACAACACAACTATGTGGATATTTGAATGTTTGAAATAAATATGACACAGTAGGATTCTTTTTTTAATACAACATATTTGAGAATCATACCTGTAGAGTCACTGCGGCAGCTAAATTCCCACCGGCACTGTCTCCAGAAATACCGACCCTATCAGGATTTACACCGTATTTGTCAAGGACATCTCGACGTAAGAACCAGCTTACTGCCTTATAGACGTCTTCAAACGGAATTGGAAAATGATATTCTGGTGCTAGTCTGTAGCTGTGGACAGAATAACAATGGCTTTAAGTCACTTTATTTTTAATAGAAGAAAACATGCCATATATGTGTGTGTATGTGTTCATGTGTTTGCTCCAACTATAAAATCAAAAGTGAAATTTTTCTGTGGCAAACTTGACATTCTGTGTCACAGTGAATTCAAAGACAGACTTTATCCTTGTGATGGTGCTTGATAGGCAAGCTACTACAGACGTCATTTTTGCCTCAGTAAAGGTTCTGATAGAGTCTTGGTGGCTAAATGGTTAAGATCTCAGCTGCTAACTGAAAGGTTGGTGGTTCAAATCCAGCAGTGGCTCCTTGGAATCTCCATGATGCAGTTCTACTCTGTCCTATCAGGTTGAAAAGAAACAGAATTGACTTGACAGCCATGGGTGAAAACTGGAATACGATAGTCAGGCTTGTGGCAGAGCAGTGATCGTAGGTGATGTTGTTCCCTAACTCAGCATCTCCCAGGATGCTATTTTCTTTGTAATCCTGTCAGCTGAAAGGTTAGCACTTCAAACCCACCAGCTACTCTGTGGACAAAAGATGTGGCAATCTGTGTCTCTGAAGATTTAGCCTTGGAAACTGTAGTAGGCACTTCTATTTTTTCTGGCAAGGTTTCTTTGAGTCAGAACTAACTGGATGGCCATGGGTTTGGTTTGGAATTTTGTTTTTTAACAAATGGCGAACACATCTTAGGAACTGTTCAGGTCGGATTATTATACTGATTAACTTGACTTTGGTCATGGCTATGTGTTTTGTTTTGGTTTTTGTTTTCATAGCTTCTTCATTTTCCTTCTCATTTTCGCTGGATTTCTTATCTATCATTGTTGACTAGAATGCCTTTGGAGAATGGAATTTTCTCTGTAGTCCATGTAATTTGGTGACTAATTGCTTTACTATAAGATTATACCACGACATGCACTGCGGTAACAACTTTCAATGTATTTTATCACCTGGTCTTCAACAACAACACAAAAATGGAAATATCTGGAAACAGAGAGCAGTGAATGATTGCACGTGATGAAAGTAATTAATGTCTGTGAACTGACACATACAACATTTTGAAATGGTTACCTTTATATACATACACATATATATACTCACTATCATAAAAATTTTTTAAATCAATATTATATGTTTCTCAATTTACAAGTGAGGAAATTGAGTCAGTGATATTATTTAATTCACATGAAGTAACTCAATTTTAGAATCAGGATTTGAACTTGATTTTCTGACTGTGAGGCTCTCATTTTAATCCCTTTGCTAATTAAGAGTTGGGTAGAAATCCAGTAGAGGTAATTATGTGCATGCGATACAATAATTTCATTTAAAAAATGTGTTGAATTTCCATATGGGATTCATGCTTAAACTCGCTACACTGCTGTCATCTCTCTGACTCTGTCCGGTCATGCTCCAGCTTCCTTTCTCTATTCCCATCCACTTGCTGTCATATGGAAACCCTGGTGGCGTGGTGGTTAAATACTACATCTGCTAACCAAAAGGTTGGCAGTTTGAATCCTCCAGGTATTCCTTGGAAACTCTACGGAGCCATTCTACTCTGTGCTACAGGGTCACTAGGAGTCAGAATAAACTCAGTGATGGTGGGTTTGTTTTGATGTCATATGCGATAGTCCTGGAATAATCAAGTAGTTGACTGAGAAAGCTGATAGTATCTCACTATGTAAGGCAACTGTTATAAAACCAAACAACCAACAGTGTCCTTACTTGGTTGCTATGACAACGGCATCCAGTCTGTTAGCTGTCCGCCTTGACAGAAGGTCATATCTAAACATAGCTGAAATAAAGCAAAATGAGAATGTTAATATCAACTGACAAATGAATTGCTGGGTATTTCTTCATCAAAAAGCCTGTCACCTACACTCTTCCACAGTGAAATACTACAGAGAAGAGTATTTGTGAGCTTTACGATAATCGTTGAGCATGAAGGCTTCTCTTTCCACACATGCATGGAGCACTGTCTCAGATTTCTGAACATTTTCACCATGGATTATTTAAACCAACTTCTTTCGTATTTCCATGAATCTCCTCCCTTTCGTTTATTACGTGTTGGTTTTTGAAGTACAAGCTTGTAGTTATTTAACCTCCTGACTTCAGGCAAATCACAATTTACTGGAGAACTGGCAGGAAGGGACAAGCATATAAGCCAGTAACAATAATGCAAAGCATTATTTTTCCTTAAAGGAGGTGTGCAGAAGGTTCTGTGTAGGGACAGTTGTAAGACTTCACAAAATTACTAGTGGGAGGTAAGGAAGGATAGACAGAGTGTAGAACAGAGCTAAGATTTGATTAGTGTGTTCATGTTTTCTAGGAGGACAGACAATCAGGGTTGTTCAGGGGTTTGATATTGGCATTTGTTTGGGGTGGGGATAAGCCACATATATTTTCTATTGAGCCTGGGTTAGTGAGTAAGACCATTTTCAGAACACAAAATAGAATTTGTCAGTGACAAAAGGTGGGAGAAATCACCAAGTCCTAAAGAAGGCTTGCAATATGCTGTTGTAATGGGACCGTGTATGGAAGAGCCACTTATTCTGTGAAAAAGGAGTCTATATTATCTTCTGATGTTTCTAAAGTCAAGTGCTGAATATGCTTAAAATGTCAAATACTAAATTTTAAGTTAGCATACATTTACTATAAAATATAATACTTCTGCATTGGATTGAAAACCCTAGTGGCATGGTAGTTCAGTGCTATGGCTGCTAACCAAAAGGTTGGCAGTTTGAATCCACCGGGTGCTCCTTGGAGATTCTATAGGGCAGTTCTAATCGGCCCTAAAGGGTGGCTATGTGTTAGAATCCACTCAGTGGCAGGGAGTTTCATTTGGGTTATACTGGATTGGAAACTCTGGTGGCATAGTGGTTCAGTGCTACAAAAAGGTTAGCAATTCAAATCCACCTGGCGCTCCTTACAAAGCCTATGGGGCAGTTCTACTCTGTAGGGTCACTGTGAGTTGGAATGGATTTGAGAGCAACAGGTTTGTGGTTTTATTTATTTATTTGTTGGTTATCTAGCATGAGACCAGAAGAACAAGACAGTGACTGGTTACCACCACTGGTGTTCTGATGAGGTCTGTGGTCGAATGGATCCTGATAGAACAGGAGAAAAATGTGCAAAAGAATCAAAATTCTACAGAAGTCCAGACTTACTAGATCAGTTGAAACTGAAGGACTCCCTGAGACTATCATCCTGAGATTCTCTTTAAGTAAACACACACACACACACACACACACGGGGACTGACAATTACATTCACAAGCTTGTCCTGGAAAAAGTACTCTATACCTCATTGATGAATATTACCATGATCACCTTTGCAGTCCTCCCGTGTGGAAGCTGTGCACTGACACCAGCACCTAGTCCACCCTTTAAAGCAATTTTGGAGCTCGCTTTCTGGAATGGCCATCAGGGTAGTCATACTATCACTCTTGATGTCCTGGATGTCATCCAAATATCTTCCTTTCAATATTTCCTGTATCTTTGGGTAAACAAAAGTGTTATTAGGGATCATATCAGGTGAGTAGGGATGGTGTTTCAACACAGTTATTTGTTTGTTGAGTAAAAACTCCCTTATAGACAATTATACAATCAAGTTCTTGAACTTGGCACCTTGTCACGAAGTGCAGTAGCCATTATAGAAGGAATTCTGAAATTATTTTGAAGGGTAGACTAGGTGCTAGCATCAGTACCCAGATTCCCAAGAGAAGTACTTCGAAGGCGACCATAGTGATATTCAGCAATGAGATATGTAGCACTTAGAACAATTAAGTTCGTGGACTTCATTGTCAGACTTCATATGTGAGTGCCTCTGTGTGTGTGTGTGTGTGTGTGTGTGTGTGTGTGTGTATAAACATCTTGAAGTCAACTTTTAGCTAAATAGCAGGTTGACTCATAAAATTAAAAAATCACCCACGAGTCATGACCTCCTTTAAAAAGTCATCTATATAAGTAAAACCAAATGTTCAAAAGTTTCTCTAAAGTAAAGAGAAGAAGATACGGGGCCACGGAACTAGAGTACTGGAAATGGTATACATCGAATGGAAGGATTAAAAATGGCACATTGTGAAAAAAGGCAACCAATATCACTGAACAATTTGTATTAGAAAGCCAAAACAAATAAATGAAAAACACTTTGCAATCAAGTCAGTTCAACTCATAGAGACCCTACAGGACAGAGTAGAATTACCTCCATAAGTGCTTGGTGGTTTCGAACTGCTAGCCTTTTGGTTAGCAGCTATAGCATTTAACCACTATGTCACTGAGATTTCCATAATTTGTATAAAACTTGTTAAATGAAAGCTGAATTTGTTGTGTAAACTTTTACCTTAGAAACAAAATATTACTTTTTTAAAAGAAATTTAAAATAATTCCTTTAAGCTAACATAGCACCAAATAAATCACTTTCAAAAAGCTAAAGTGTTTTACTATCTGTGATAATGTTTAATATATACATTGCTACGTTGGAAATAAAATCCAATAGCATGTTACTTATATGATAAATTAATGTTCAATAAGGAGACACCTTTTCAGTAAGTGGAACATACCAGCACTCCCTAAACACCAGCCACCACCATGAATGAAAAATAACCCCCTTCTGGGTGTCTCTGACGTTCCCTTTGGCACATATACACGAACAGGAATGCTGTCGAAAGTTGTCTCTGTTACAGTGACATTTTCATCTGATGTGGGTGGGACTTCGTCAAGGCTTGCTGCAAAGTGGAAGATCCTTGGTAAATTGCTGATTCCAAATAGTTCAGCAAATGCAGCCTAAAGAAAACGCAGAAAGAAGCCAACAGATTAAAAATATCAAATGCCGAAGTTGTTTATGAACACAGAATTACACAAAATCTTCAGCATGCCCCTGCTGATCCAGTGCCACATTGCCACTGCTCAATCTGAAGGACAGGATAAGAAGACGAGGTTCAAAGCCATTAAAAGAACAGGCGCCTCCAGCAAATGGTCCGAACTCAGCAGGAACAGATGATCACCGAGGACCAAAATGACACAGGGTAAGGACAACCCAGAAGATAGAGAGACCCACATGACTGGGTGCTGCCTACATGGTCTTGGGACCAGAAGAACCAGATGGTGCCTGGCCACCACCAGTGATAGCTGTGATGGAGCTCGCTATGTTGAGTCTCACTGGTAACACAAAAATAAAACGGGATGCACTCTGAGATCTCCACTAAAAGACCACAATTGATGGTCCAGAGGCTTCTGGGTTCCCCTGGGAGCATGGCCCCTGGTCCTGATGCTGCCCTTGCCCATAAATCATAACAAAGGTCCACTCTTGGGACATGAATGGATTGGACTTGGCGATGCAGAGTGGCCATATATTGGATGCACTTTATGGTTCTATACATCTATAGGGTATCATCCTGCTGACCTCTGGCTGGAGGAAGGAGAGTGGGGAAAGGAGACTGTTGGGAGGATGAGATATGTATGGAGCAGAGAAGACTAGTGTGCTGTCACTGGGCAGGGAGAGCAGTGGAAGCTGCACATAGGTTGGCATATAAATATATATGGGAATGTACATTTTCACTCAGTTATAATAATAATAAAAAAAACAGGTGCCTCAACGCATAAAAAGACAAAGAATTATGGAAGTATTACAACTACATTAAAAATGGTAAATGGTGTCAGTACAAACATAAACAAGGCCAGTTATTCACTCTAAAGAAGCTCGGAGTAACCTGGAGACCTGAACACAGCAGCAACTCATGTCCCTGAGATGTCCACAAAGGCCTTTTTATGTTGTGACTCCACAGGGAACTAAATTAGTGACCTGGGAACAAAGAATGGGCCAAAAATTTGAAGTATTAAGTGACCTTTGATACAGTATTGAAAGGGGAGCAGTGTTTGCCCAGACAAAGGAGAAAAACTCTTTCCAGTTCAGAGGAGTAGCCCCAGGGAAACTCCAATTGTAATCAGAGAAATGCAATGTATTTGGAGAAGCTATAAAGCCAGGTCCACAGAAGGGGCACAGGAAAGAAAAGGAGTCCCACGACAGGTCTGTGTGGCTTAGGTGCTGAAGGCGCTACACTGTCTCACTGCTGTTGACTGGATTCTGACTCACAGTGATCCTATCATACAGAGTAGAACTGCTCCATGGAGTTTCCAAGGAGTGCTTGGTGGATTCGAACTGCTGACCTTTAAGTTAGCAGATGTCGAGAAGTGAAAAAGATTTAATCGACTAGGGCAAAGTCATAGAAGCTTCACAGACATGTCCAAACTTTGAGAGAATCAGCTCCTGGGTTCAGGTCCAGAGAACATGGTCTCTAGGAAAGGGATGAGAGGGGATGGGGGCATCTAATCCAATTGGAATAACAAAGTTCAAAGGGTTATTTATCTGACTGCAGTGAGTAGGCTCTGGGGTCTTCAAACCCTCCCAGGGGTCCTCCAGGATGCATCTGCTGGTCCTGTCTCCAATGAAGCGAAGGAGAAGGAAGAAAACCAGACACAAGGGAAAGATTAGCCCAAAGGACTAATGGACAACAAGGACCACAACCTCCACCAGCTGGAGTCTGGAACAACTAGATGGTGCCCAGCTCCCACTACCAACTGCTCTGACAGAGATCACAATAAAGGGTCCCAGATAGAGCTGGAGAAAAACATGGAACAAAATTCTAAGTCACAAAAAAAGACCAGAACTACTGATCTAACAGAGACTGGAGAATTCGGGAGAGTATTTCTCCCAACACACTTTTTACTTAGTACTGGAGTCAATCCTGATGTTTACCTAAGATTAGAGAGGTCTATAGGGCTAACAATGACTCCCTTGAGGGACATGCTTCATAGCAGAATCATGTAATATTAGATTAATGGGCACAACAGCCCAAAACAAAGCGGAAAAGGCAGGAAGGGATGGAAAAACTTGAAAAATTGAAGCAAGAAACTCGGGGTGGGGAAGGGGAGAGTGTTGATGCATCACAGTGTTGACAACCAATGTCACAAAACAATCTGTGTATTAACTATTCAGTAAGAAACTAATTTTCTCTGTGAAATTTCACCTTAATCACAATTCCAAAAAAAAAAAAAAAAAATTGTTTTCCAAGCTTACGTTGATTGTATACATGGACTATGTTCCCAAGCAATCAATCTGATAGTGGAGCTAACTCCTTTCACATTATTCTGAGGTTAAAAACCAAAACCAGACTGCCTTTGAGCCCATTCTCAATCAAGGTGACCACCATACGTGTTAGTGTGGAGCTGTGCTCCAGAAGGTTTTCAATGGCTGGTTTTTCTGAAGCAGATTGCTAGGTGTTTCTTCCAAGGTACCCTGGCATGGATCCTGGTGGATGAACCACCAACCTTTCTGTTAGCAACCTAGTATACTAACCATTTGTACCATCCAGAGACTTCATATTGAGACTAAATGAGTACAAAAACGAATCACCAAATCACTTGTTATCAGCATGGAATCATTCCCACCTTGTTTTGAAAAGAGAAATCAGAGAATTGTATTTCCCAGAGCTCCTTCCCACTGTGATTATAGATTAAATCATGCCACAGAGACACACTCTGTAAGACTGAAAGGAGAGAAAAGAAAGGAAAGTCACCATGTTAGACAAACCACTGTGTGCACGCACATGGACCTGGGCACACAGGAGGCTTTTCGTGCTTTCAGTTGACCTCTGAGACCAACCACTTGAGGGATGCAGGTAGCCAGAGCTATTGATGGCTCCCTGCATGCCCCCATTTAAAGATAGCGTATCTCCGATTCTCTGTCCTCCATCAGTTCCGGTGGTAGTGTCTATGTTCTGACACAACTGTGACTGATAGAGAGGACAGTGTGGAAGGACTTCTCCAACAGAAAACCATTAAAGATTAGATTAGATACCGTGTCTCATCTGGTTCAATGTCAAGACAGTACTGACCTCACCATCCCTGCTCATGCATGGAGCACAGTAGACCAACAGCCGTTTAACTCGACACTAGTGGCCATTCATTATTAAGGGAGAGTTTTGGGAGACCAAGCATTCGTTGTAACACAATATTAAAGTGAAATTGATGAGCTGAAGTGTTGAACAGACTTGAAAGTATGCAGAGAAAAAATGATATTCTTATACCTAAAGTTTTTCAGCTCAGATCACAGTCAGAAAAGCAGCACTCTCAAATACTGCCCTAAAGACATTTCTTGTCCCTTGTATGTATCAGAAAATAAAGCCCAAGTTTGATCTTACAGATTGTGGAATTACAACGCAAGGTAAATTCACCTTCACATCAGATGTCTTAGATGAATGCTCAAGTTTGAGCTAACTTTCATACCTAAGTGATATCTGGAGTAATGGACAAAAAATTGTCTGTGCTTTTGATGCATTTGAGCTGGAAGATTTCACCAGCTCTCTCAGAGCATGAGAAACAACTAGTCTTAGCATTAGATACATTTAATGAGGTGAGATGCCAGAATTTTCCACATACTTGAGAAATTGTAGTATTAGGACATACAAGTTTTGCATATAACTTTTGTTTTTGCCATATCATTTCTGGTAGATTAATCTAGAGATATAACTGCACAGGTGTAAAATGAAAATATGTTAGGTTATCAATGACAACATCATTCAAAATATTATCAGAATCTGGAAACATCTACTTGCCTTCCAGTAGAATTCCAGTTTGGGAAAAAAGAGCCATTACTTCACATTTATTTTGTTAAAAATTGAATGACAAATACTTTTGTGTACTGATGTAAATGAAAAAAAAATTTAAAGGAATTTAGAGTCAAGAAATTAGAGTGCTATTCTTTATGTATACAAGGGTGTGAGTTTTTTAAAAAATGTATTGGTAAATGCATAAACTATCCTAAATCACTAATAAAAACACACACTTAGAGGAAATAATAGTAGAAGTGTTTGGGATAGTGACTAGGATGAGGGTCAGATTTCATTTCTAATGTACGTGCTTTTTTTCTATGTGGCAGTTCTACTCTGACCTGTAGGGTAGCTATAAGTCAGAATGTACTCGGTGGCAGTGGGTTGGGTTTGGTAGTCTTCGTGTTTCTAAAAACATTTAAAAACTTAAAGAAAAGGAAAGCAAGACACCGTGGGTGAACTTCCTAGTGAAGTAGCCAGCTCTGTGTCACTAGAAGAAATTTATCTAGTCACAGTGCTCATCTCTTGGCTTTGACATTTTCTACTAATGTTTTCCAGATGCAGAAAATAACTTCATGGTGCCTTTAAGATTAGTCTTCAGATTCCTTTGCTACAGGGAGGCAATTCGCTACAGAGAAGGTTAGTAGAGAACCCACTTGGTTTCATTTCCAAGTAATTAGCCTCAGTAGGAAAGAAGGAAGCCCTGTTGGCTCGGTGGTTGGGAGCTTGGCTGGGAACCAAAAGGTTGGCAGTTGAAGCCCACCAGCTGCTCCTTGGAAAAACTGTGGGGAAGTTCTACTCTGACTTATAGGCTTGCTATGAGTTAGAATTGACTTTCCAGAAACCAGTTTGCTTTTTTTTTTTTAGAGAGAGAGACCATAGGCATTTGAGGGCCAGTCACAGAAACCAAGATCTCCTACCACAGCAACTCACCCCTCACAACTGCAAACCCTAATGATTCAGTTGGTTTTTTTTTTTCCTTTTGGTGCTTTACCAGTTGGTCTATTATAAACTAAGTATTCATTTCTGCATCTGAATCCAAGATACTGCATAAAATGCTATAAATAATCACAGGGCTACTCAGTCCTACCGTTTCTAAATTCCATACTTTAAACATGTTTGCTTTCTAATTTTCTAACAGTATCCATGCTGTGAAACTCATGAGAACTTTTGTTTTTCTAAGCCAGCAGATTGCATTCCTTAGTGTTTTAATTTTTTTTTTTAAAAAATCACTTGAGGTCCCCTGGGATCATGGGCATTAGACTTGCTGCTGGTGCAGGCATGAACACTTCAGACGAAGAGTGGACTGGACTCGGGGCAGAGTGAGCATGTGAGATGTGTACCTTATGGTTTTATATGACATAGGGGTCTGTCCTGGTTTCTTTCTAGAGAGGAGAGGAGAGGGTGGGTAGGAGGGACAGGTGTTTGTTAAGTGGATACTGGAAGGGCAGAGTGAAAAGGAGGAGTGTGCTGCCACATGGTGAGATGAACAAGTAGAATTGCAGAGATCAGGCATACAAAATTGCCTTGGATTGTACACTTTCACTTAATCATAATTTAAATAATCACTTGAATACTTTCTCTGTATTCATTAAGTCTGCCTCAGTGAATAAAGATAACAGAAGTTTTAAAACCAGCAAGCAAACTCTGAGAACCAACATTTCAAGAAAGTGAAAACTCTTAAAAAGTAAAACAAGTAATTTTTTTTTCCTCATGATCAAACTGTTAAATATCCAGTCCACAAAATTCTGAACTTACCAAATTCATTGTAGTTTTTATTTGTGCGGCTACCCATAACACCCTCCAGGGCTGTTCAATGTTGTCTGGGAGAGGGATGGAAACGTAATACGCCAGAAGGACTCCCAGCAAGAGAAGCACAGTAGTCTTTTTCCCCATGGTGTTTCCCTCCTGCTGTTTCTGCTTCAGCAGCACACCAAATGCATGTGAAATCACTTGCAGTAAGTTCAAGTCTAATCAGGAAGTGTTAGCTAACTTCCTGAGTATAAAGTCCACTGCTCAGTTTTGTCATTTCATAAGCTATCCAGAAATAATTAAACTTCTTAAAAATGCAAAAGATCACTGCAAAAAAAGTTCTCATTAATAAGTTCTGTCAAATTCAACAGCCTCATTATGTTGTTAGACAAGCAGTTAATCATTTAGTGTACAATTGCTAGATGCAGAATATTTTTACATAAAAGAAAAGCCATAGGAAAATAGAAAAAGCCTCAAATAAAAAATTTTAGTGTAGATGAAAATAAATATTTTCAAAGTATTGAGAGCTTTTATGAAGTAAAATGGGCATGGCCACACCTAATATATGTGGCCATGATTGATATTTCATGATTTTAAAATTAAGCTGCAATCATGGTGATAGCAGTTTCTCCACTACCATAGGAACATACAAGTCCCTACAGTATGACAAATTGCCAGAAATGTGGTGGTGATATTTCAAATGCCAGCAGGGTCATCACTGATGGACATGTTTCAGCAGAGCTTCCAGACTAAGAGAGACTAGAAGCAAAGACCTGGCAGCCTCCTTTGAAAAACTAGCCAGTTAATTCCCTACAAGTAGCAGCAGGATGCTGTCTGATACAGTCCTGGAAGCTGAACCCCTCAGGTTGGAAGGCACTGAAAAGATGACTAGGGAAGGGCTGCCTCCTCAAAGCAGAGTTGACCTTAATGACATGGATGAAGTCAAGGTTTTGAGACCTTCATTTGCTGATGTGACGTAACTCTAAATAATAATAATTGGAATGTGGAATGTACAAAGTATGAATTTAGGTAAATTGAAAATCATCAAAAATGAAGTGGAACACATAAAGAACTATAGCCTAGTTATCAGTGAGAAGAGATGGTCTGGCGTTGCCCACTTTGAACCAGTCACATGCACAGCTATGAAGGAGGAATAGTAGCTATGCTGCGACGGACAAAATGAAGAGAAATGGGCGTGTGTTCATCTTAAAAATAATAAATAATCATGACCTGTCCTGAAGTACAACAGTGTCAGTGATAGAAAAATGTCCATACACCTATAAGGAAGACCACTAAATATGACTATTACTCAAATTTATTCACCTATCACTAAGGCCAAAGATGAAGAAATTGAAGATTTTTGTCAACTTCTGCAGTGTGAAATTGATCAAACATGCAATCAAGAGAAACTGAGAATTACGATGACTGGAAAGCAAATGTTGGAAACAAAGAAGAAGGAATAGTAGCCGGAAAATACAGCCTTGGTAAAATGATGCCAGAGATCAAGTAACAGAAGTCTGCAAGACCAAAAATGTCTTCATTGTCAATAGATTTTTTGTGGCAGCATAAATGATAATCACACACACGGACCTCACCAGATGGAATGCACAGGGATCAAACCAACTATATCTGTAGAAAAGAACAACTAAAAAGCTCAATATCAACATTGCCAGTCAGAACAAGGCCAGAGATTGACTGTGGAAAACATTATCAACAGCTAATTTGCAAGTTTATGTTCAAGTTGAAGAAAATTAGAACAAGTCTATGAGAGCCAAAGTACGAACTTCAGTATACAACACCTGAATTTAGAGGCCAGCTCAAGAATAGATGCGATTTATTGAATACTAATGGCCAAAGATCAGACTCATTACAAAATGACATCAAGAATATCAAACATGAAGAAAGCAAGAGGTCGTTAAAAAGACAGGAAAGAAAGAAAAGGCCAAAATGAATGTCAAAAGAGACTCTGAAAGCTGCTTTTGAACTTAAAATTGCTAAAGTGAAAGGAAAAAGTAAAAAAACTGAACAGAAGATTTCAGAGTGACTCGAGAAATGTGCCAAGTCCTGGAGACAGAAAATGAAAAAGGAAGAACACCTTCAGCATTTCTCAAGTTGTAAGAACCAAAGAAAAAATTCAAGCCTCAAATTTCAATACTGAAAGTTTCCATGGTGAAAATATTAGAAGACATAGGACATATCAAAAGAAGATGGTGAGAATACCCAGAGCCACTGTACCAAAAAGAATTTATCCACTTTCAACCATTTCAAGAGATAGCAGATGGTCAAGAACCATGGGCCTAGAGGACGCCCACGATGCTTTGAGAGTATGGGCAAAAAAAAAAAAAAAAAAAAAAGAAGTAGAACGTGAAGAATAATTGAGATGTTTCAACAAACAGATGCAGTGCGGAAAGCTCTCGTTAGTCTACACCAAGAAATCTGGAAGACAGCTACCCAGCCAACTGACTAGAAGAGATCCATATCTGTACCCACTCCTAAGAAAGATAACTCAGCAGAATGCAGAAATTCTAGAACAATATCATTAATATCACACTCAAGTAAAATTTTACTAAAGACCATTCAAAAGTGGTTGCAAGCAGTACATAGACAGGATGTTTTAGTCGGTTAGTGCTGCTCTAGCAGAAGTACCACCGACGGGGTGGCTTTAACAAAGAAAAGTTTATTCTCACACACTCCTGTAGGCTACAAGTCCAAATTCAGGTTGTCTGTTCCAGGGGAAGGCTGTCCCCCTTGTCGGCTCTGGAGGAAAGTTCGGTATTGCATCAGTCTTTGTCCAGCGAGAGTCTTGGTGCAGGAACCTCACATCTGGCTGACGCCCTGTTCTCCTGGTGCTACTTGCTTGATGGTGTGAGGTTCCCAATTCTCTGCTTACTTCTCTTTCTTTTCATCTCTTGCAGGATAAAAGGATTAAGGGTGGGGCATGCCATATGCCAGGGAAACTCCCTTTACAGTGGAGCAGGGAGGTGATCCTATGAAGGGATTTATAGTCCCACCCTAATCCTTTAACATACAGCACAGGAACACTACAAAATGAAGAGCAATCACAAAATATTGGGAATCATGGCCTGGCCACATGGTTACACCTACTTTAGGGAGGACACAGCTCAATCTATGGCAAGGGAGCTGCCAGAAAAGGAAGCAGATTTAGAAGAGGATGTAGAACAAGGGGTATCATTTCTGATGTCAGATGGATCGGGGCTGAAAGCAGAGAATACCAGAAAAATGGTTACCTGTGTTTTACTGACTGTATGAAGGAATTTGACTGTATGGATCATAACAAATGTTGGATAACATTACAAAAAAATTGAGGATTGCAGAGCAGTCAATTGTGCTCCTTAGGAATCTGAACAGGAATTGAGAGGCAGTCCTTCAAATAAATCAGGAGAATAGTGCATGGTTTCAAGTCAGGAAAAGTATGTATTAGGATTGTGTTCTTTTACCATACCTGTTCAATCTGTGCACTGAGAAAATGATCCAAGAAGCAGGACTGTACGGAAGAACTGTGCATCAGAAATGGAGGAAGATTCATTAACAACCAGTGATACACAGTTGACAACAACCTTGCTTGCTGTAAGTGAAGAGGACTTGAAGCTCTTGCTGATGAAGACCAAAGACTCCAGCTTTCAGTATGGGTTGCACCTCAGCATAAAGAAAACCAGCATCCTCATAATTGGGCCGATAAAATATTGAAGTTATCAAGGATTTCCTTTCACCTGCATCTGCAGTCAGTGACCCTAGGAGCAGCAACTGAGAAATAGAAGAACACACTGCATCGGGAAAAGGTGCTGCAAAAGACCTCTTAAAGTGTTAAAAAAAAGAACTCGACATGTCACTTTTAGGACTAAGGTGAGCCCAACCCAAGCCATGGTGTTTTCAGTCACCTCACATGCACATGAAAAATGGATAATGAATAAAGAAGACTGAAGAAGAATTGATGCTTTTGAATTATGGTGATTGTGAAGGGTACTGATTATGTCATGGACCGCCAGAAGGCACAAATCAGTGCTGGAAGAAGTACAGTTAGGATACCCTCAGAAGCAAGGATGGTGAGGCTTTGTCTCACATACTTTGGACATGTTACCAAGGGGACAGTCCCTGCAGAAGGACATTATGCTTGGTAAAGTAGTCCACCCACCACCTCTGAGTCAATTCCAACTCATAGAGACCCTGTAGGAGGGCAGAGGAGAACTGCCCACAGAGTTTCCAAGGAGTGCCTGGCAGATACGAACTGCCAGTCTTTTGGTTAACAGTCATAGCATTTAACCACTACACCACCAGCATTTCCTCAGTGAAAAGTGGAACACTCCGGACAAGATTAATTTAACAGCGGCTACCACAGCCGGCTCAAGCATAACAAAAATCACAAGATGGCACAGGACTGTGTAACGTTTCATTCTGCTGCACCTGGGTTAGTTAAGAGCAACATGCAAAGTGAAAACACTACAACATCAGCAACCAGTTTTTCTTTGTTTTTTTTTTTTTTTTTTAACTAGTTGCCGTCTAGCTGACTGTGTTTCTTGTCAGCCTCATGCTTGGGGGAGTAAAACTTCACTCCATAGGATTTTTCAGTGACTAGTTTTTCAGAAGTTGATCACCACGCCTTTCTTCCGCGGTACATCTGGGGGGAATCCAACTGCCCACCTTTCTGTTAGCAGCAAGATAGTTAGTTGCTTTCCCCACCCAGGAACTCCAGTCATAGAGATACTCTAACAGTTTTTGAACATTTTTCATCCAGGGCAGGGAACTAAAGAATTCAACCTTTCTCAGTCTTCACAATAGTGCTGTCTCATGTTGGACAGCTTGAAGCTGAGACTGAAGAAAATTTTAGAAGTTGTACAAGTTCATTCAATAGTGCGTAGTGAAGCCAGCACAGGCTTCTATGAGATCCCATTGAAAAACTTATACCTCCTAGTAGATAAAGAGACCCTGGTGGTGTTAAGTGCTAAGTCAGCTAACCAAAAAATGTCAGCAGTGGAAATCTGCAGGGGCTCCTTGGAAATTCTATGGGGCAGTTCTTTCTACTCTGTCCTAGAGGGTCTCTATGAGTCAGAATCAACTTGACAGCTGTGGGTTTCATTTTCTAGTAGATAATTTGTCTATTACAGAAAAGCAGTTGAGATGAAGAAGATGAGCCATTTGGCAAGATCATACAAAACTAAATGACATTGGTAGCGACAGTCACAGTTGACTGAGTATCCATGTCTAAACTTCACCTTTCAGATCTCTTACAGTGAGTGAGGCTATGGGACTAGTCCTGACCAAAAGGAGGTAATAGCAAGTCATGTGGGTCACTTCCACACCCGAGTTTTTAATATCAGTGGGACCTAGAGACTGCCGCAAAACACGGGTAAGTTTAGACTGCTAAGCACTAGAGTTCAGATGCTCAAACTTCATAAAGATTTCCTTGGCAGGTATGTGAACTTCATCACTGTCGTCATTATTAGGTGGAACTCAGTCTATTCTAACTCATAGAGACCCCACACACTACAGAGGGCAGCACTGCTCAGTCCTGTGCTGTTCTCACAATTGCTGTTACACTTTGAACTGCCAGATTTTTTATTAGCAAATGTAACACTTAACTACAGCACCACCAGAGTTTTCTGATAATGAGAGGACACCTTTTTTTCAACTGATAGAGATTAATCTCAGGAAATTGAAACACATGATGATACTGGCATGGATATCTGGGGAGGAGAAAATGAAGAAATTTCATTTAGGATGTGGCTGTGTGGGGTTTCTTTGGGAAGTCTTACACGCTCAACATGTTTCAGAGAGCCGCAACTTGTATGTATTCTGAAGGCTCAGAGAAGATTATCAATAAAAAAACAACAGCTGGTTTCCAGCAGTCTGGATGAATGGATTCAAGAATTTCTTCTGCATACAAGTTTCCCCAGGCATTACAACAATAAGTTACAGAGATGTGACTTCAAGATTTGATATATGACACAACCTTCAATGCGAACCTGGAGAATATTTGTTCTGATTCTCAAATTCCTCTCATCGTTATTTCTTGTTTAGTTGCCCCAAAGCTGGATAATGGGTAAGGAAGAAAAAAGAAAACTTGATGCCTTTGAGTTATGGTGTTGGTGAAGAATGTTGTCTATACTGCGGACTGCCAGAAGGCCTAACAAAACGGGCTGGGAAGAAGGATGCTCCTTACAAGTGAAGAGGGTGAGATTTCCTGTCACATACTTCCGACATTTGGCCAGAAGGGATCCATCCCTGGAAAAGGACAATACGCTTGGTTAAGTAGAGGGTCCTTGAAAAAGAGGAAGACCCTCAACAAATGGCTTACACAGTGGCTGCAAGGATGGGCTCCAGCACACAACTGAAAATTATGAGAAGGGGGCAGGCCCAGGGAGCCTTTGGTTCTCTTGTACGTGGGACCACTATGGATCCAAACCAACTCAATGACATTGAGCAACAATGACAACACTTCACTTTGGAAGAGACAAAAAGCATGGAGACCAATCAGTGTCTGGACACAAATCAAGACAAAAGAATTTTAAGTAGTTGAAAGTTTTAATTTTCATGATCAAGGAGGTAATGAAGTTTTCTCCTATACTACCCAGAGAAAGATTAGAACAGATAGCATTTGCTTGGCTGTTTCCAAACTTAGGGTACCAAAGAAGTGCCCAAGTGTCACCCCCTAAAAGACTACCACCTGTGGGGGTATGATCCCATAAAGTGAACCCTGCATCCTGTAAGCAATCATCAGTGTCTGGATAGGACAGAAGAAAGAAAGGGGACACCCAGGTGAGGAGCGTTGGCGCCTGCCACAACAGCTTTCCCCAGCAGTAGCTTCTTTGAAACAAGACCTTTCCAGAATGTTCTGAAACCACATTTACCAAAAAAGAAAAATAAAGGAAAGGAATACTTGACTAGGCTGCCTCAGCACTCCTTTGTGCTCCATTCCTAAGTAACATAAAAGGAAAAGTACTTTCTTGCTCAGTGAGGTGGAAGATTTATTTATTGTTCAGTGTTAGACACTGGAGCCTCTCACCAGCTGTGAGCCAGCCTTCCTGCCTAAGGGCATGACACTATGTGCTAGTGAGACTCTGCGCCTGATGTTCACAAGTTTTCAAATTATTTTTCTTCCAGAGTCGTTCTCGAGGATGTTGAGACAATGAAGCCATCCATGAAACGTTCTTTCTGGAGGGCTGCACCTTTAACGGCTTGCCAACACATCAATAGTTCCTGCTGAAGCTGTTGTCAAGCTACTAAAGAGATTTCTTAGACACTTCTGGTTTGAACTGGTACCTAGCATATCAAATGCTGACGCCCAAGTAGGCAAACTTGGCAGCAGAGTGGTGAAGAGGTACAGCTGCTAACGAAAAGGTCAGCAGTTTGAGTCCACGGGATACTCCTTGGAAACAGTATGGGGCAGCTCTCCTCTGTCCACTAATACCAGATGCAGTACCACAAAAACAATATTTTCTATAACAGTTACAATTAAATACATATGTATACATGTAAGAAACCCTGACAGCATGGTGACAACATGCTATAGCTGCTAACCAAAATGTTCACAGTTCAAATCTACGAAGTGCTTCTTGGAAACACTATGGGTCAGTTCTACTCTGTCCTATAGGGTCACAGGGAGTCGGAATTGACTCTATAACAATGAGTTTGGTATATATATATGTATGTATGTATTTATTGATATTTATATGTATGTATATATATATGTACATATATATGTATGTATATATGTGTATGTATATATATACACACACACATACACACTTATATGTATATAAGGTCCCATAATTAAGTCTACAAACTTAGTTGTTTTAAGCACAACATAACTCATTGCTGAATATCACAACATTCACCTTTGAAGTACCTCCTTCGGGAAGCTACATGTAGATGCCAACACCTAGTCTATCCTTCAAAACCATTTCGGAATTCTTTCTGTAACGGCCACTAAGCACGGTGGCAACGTGCCAAGTTTGCAAACTTAGTTGTGTAGCTGTCTGTGAGGGAGTTTTTAGCCAGTAAACAAATAACTGTACTTGAACACCCCCCGCTCACTTGATCTGGTCCCCCATAACTTTTTTCTTTACCTGAAGATAGAGGAACTGTTGAAAGGAAGACATCTTGATGACATCCGGGACATCAACAGTAATATGACGACAGCTCTGATGGCCATTTCAGAAAAAGAGTTCTAAAACTGCTTTGACCGGTGGACTAGGTGCTGGCATCAGTGCACAGCTTCCCAAGGGGAGTACTTTGAAGGTGACCATAGTGATATTCAGCAATGAGGTATGTAGCACTTTTTCTAAGATGAGTTCATGAATTTAATTGTCAGTCTTTGTATGTGTGTGCGTGCGTGCATGCGTGCGTGTGTGCGTGTGTGTGTGTGTGTGTACTAGAGGGAGTTAAAGCTATCACTATTCTGATTAATAGCTTCCTTATTGAGTAACACAGAGTAGAACTGCTCCATAGGGTTTCTAAGGAGCAGCTGGTGGATTTGAACTGCCAATTTTTCTTTTTTTTGCTCAGTGACCTGAAACTGTCTATAGCTCTCTGTCACTCTCCACCACTTAGGCAGCTTAAAGGAAATTCATCAAAACCATGAAAAGTGTGATTTGTCCTAGTATAGTATCAAACTCCCCCATGAATGTTATTAGGCTTCCAGTCAGTTCCGACTCACAAATCTAGACAGTTTATATCTCACGGGGGAGAAAAATCACCAACGCCATTGACCTGTTGTTTTGTTTAGTCTGTGATTGTCGTGGGGGCTTCACCCTCAGCCCCCAACTCTTTGAGGCACTGAAGTTGAACTTAAAAATGGCTCTTGAACACAATGAACCTCTCTTTGATTTTTTATTTTATTTGCTTTGTGAACTGTTAGAGTTTTAATTTTTGGTAACCTTCGGAAAACTGGAGTCTTGATGGATTGTCTAGTCTCCACTAAATAAGTTAGATAGCTCAGTTGTTCTCGCATCAGCTGACCTGGCAGACCTGCACACACAAAATGAAATTCCTTACACCCTTTTCAACTTCTCATCCCAATTCAGATGATGATACCTGATATCCAAAATTTATGCTACTCCATCACCAATGTTTTCACAGCAGTAAATCCTAGTTAGCTGTTTATGATTCAAATATACAAAAGGACTGCTGAAGTTACTTTTATTTGGGGATTACACGATGATTTAGTTGAGGGTGTTTTGGAAAACTTTTCTTGCTCTGTACTCAAATGTCCTTCCTGGCGAATGTGTATCTAGCTTGTGTGCTTGACTTGTAATGTTGATCTGCTGCCATTTTTCCTTAAGACAATTTGTCTTAAAATGTTAAAGTTAAAAAAAGATAGCTGCAGAAGATAGCCACTCCTAATCCCTGACAGCTGTGACTGTTACCTTTTTTGCATGGAGTAGCTAGGGAAGAAGTCTTCGCAAACATAATTAAGTTAAAGATCTTGAGACAGCGTGGTTATCCTTGAATGACATAAGTCAGATATGATCACATTTGTCCTTATGAAAGAGGGTCAAATGGACATTTGACACATATAGAGGAGAAGGCTATGAAAAGTGACAGCAGAGAGAGATTAGAAGATGCAGGCCTTGAAGACTAGAGAGACGTAACTACAAGCCAAGGAATGCAGACAGCCACCAGAAGATGAGGGAGGATTCTTCCCTAGAGCCTCTGGAATCTCTGTGAATGCCTTGACTTTAGGCCGGTGATACTGTCTTTGGACTCTAACCCCCAGAATTGTGAAAGTCCGTTTACCTTGTTTTAAGCCACCAAGTTTTGGTGACATCTTACAGCGGCTACAGCAAACTACAACAATTATCATGCAATATTTTCTTGCTTATTTTGTTCCCCCTCTTTCTACTTACTAATACAGTTTCTGTGCCTGCCTGGAAACTTCTTGAACTTACAAATAACCATTCTGATTTCTCAACTTGAATAAACACTGGTCTCTGTCAGGACTAATATAACTATAATCAATTTTAAGAGAGGGAGAATGTAGACAGGATTAAATATATACACACATAATATGCAGGGCCAGTAAGTTAGAAAACTGAAGACCTAGTTCAAGGACATGGTATACAAAGTACCACAAACTATAACCCCCAAAGCGATGGCTGTTACGTATATATTCCATGTTCATAAATTCTCATCCAGCCAGCCAATATACATGTCTCTTATCCTGAG
Source organism: Heterohyrax brucei (assembly GCA_028571685.1). Taxonomy (NCBI): domain Eukaryota; kingdom Metazoa; phylum Chordata; class Mammalia; order Hyracoidea; family Procaviidae; genus Heterohyrax; species Heterohyrax brucei. Next base: position 66,731,342 of record CM053163.1, on the reverse strand, counting down.
GCCTAGATGTAAATAAAATGGTGAGGACATATAGGATAAAGCTCCATGGATTCCATCTTCTAAGTGGTCATGAGCAACTTGAACTCCAGCATTTCGAAGTCGTGTGACGTACATAAGTCCATCATCCCGGAAGATATCGTATTGACAGGTAAGAATATAAGCAGATGGCAAATTCTGTAACTGGGAATCATTGGCGAGCAGGGGCAATGCCCTGTTGTCCATAAGTCCTGGTAGTATGTTATGAGGTCTACCAAGAGTTGGTTCCGTATAAATGCGACCCTTTCTGTACTTCTCGGGAAGTAGTGTGCTCCAGTTAACAAACTTGAACAGGTGCCTTGACTCCAGAGGCATGTGTTGGTTTCTTGCTATTACCTGAGGAAGTGTCTCATCCTTGGTGAAATAGAGACTCACAAGTTTGATGGCTATGTCCCGTGTCAGAAGGATGCCATGCTCGTTTTCCAGGTGAGATGGCAATCGAGAATCAATGACCTGCAAGGCAGGGTAAAGTAGAGCCTGTATCTTGATTTTATGTTGTATGTCAGGATCATTCTGCATCTGAAAAATATTGGGATATTCTGTAAGGCAAAGGCTACCAAAATAGCAGGAGGAGGATACCTGAATCCTGTAAGTAATTACCCCTATTAAAGCCCATTGCTGCTGAGTTGATTCTGACTCACTGTGATCCTGTGCAGCTAAAGGAAGTGTTTCCTTTAGCGTTAGTAGTATGCTCTGGTACCTGGTCTAACGTTTCTTTTGGGATGACATGTGAAATCACTGGCTGTCCCCTTACGTGTGTCCCTCTTTTCCACGTCTCTGACTACACTGCATTGTTTGTTGCCTCGCCGCTCAATGCTGTCACCTGTCCATCAGCTGTCCTGAAGGATCAAGACAAAGTCAACTTCCTGTTAGAGAATGGAAGGCAGCCTGCTGGTCAGATCCTCCCGAGGTGGCACTTTTACCCTAGTCTTAACCATTATGTTCTCAGTCTGATGTGAATCTTGTACTACGTATTTAACATATACTTGTAAACATGCGTGTGTGATTATGCGTTTAAATATCGGTCAAAGCGAACTCTTCTTTCCCTCAGCAACTCTCAACTACCAAAATTCTTTCTTCTCTCAGGCTACTTATTGCTTTTATCTTCTCAAAATTTCTAATGAGTCTTTCAACTTGACTTTGAATTCTACATACACTGACATGATACTAAATTATTATCATACCTCTCACGAGGCCTTATCTAGTGAGATGCTCAGTAAGTAGTATGAAAAAATAATAGAAGAATAAGTCAATGAATAAGTGAATATTGCTGTTAAGTTTATAATTCTTTTAATAGAAAATTGTCTTTTGGATCAGAAATCATAGATGCAAGAAGCAGTAAAATATGAGGTCTGACAATCATGCCCACAAACTAAATTGTTCTAAGTGCTATATACATCATTACTGAACATGGTCACTTGAAGTCCTCCCCTTGGGAAGCTATGCACCCACATCAGAGCCTAGTCCACCCTTCAGAGCAATTTTGGAACTCTTGCTGGAACAGCCATCGCATACAGGGGCAAGGTGGCAAATTTGTGAAATTAATTGTATAGTTGTCTATGAGGGAGTTTTTAGTCAGTAAACAAATAACTATATTGGAACACCCTCCCTACTCACCTGATCTGGCCTCTAGTGACTTTTTTCTTTACCTAAAGATAAAAGAAATATTGAAAGGAAGAGATTTTGACAACACTGAGGACATCAAGGATAATACGCCAACAGCTCTGATGCCGTTCCAGAAAAAGAGTTCCAAAATTGCTTTGAAGGGTGGACTGGGCACTGGCACCAGTGCCTAACTTCCCAAGGGGAGTATTTCAAAGGTGACTGTAGTGATATTCAGCAGTAAGTTATGTAACACTATTCTTAGGAGAGTTCATGAACTTATTTGACTGCCCGTGTTTCTATAACAAGTAGGTCCTAATCACATAACTGGATTGTTGACTTATATCTGTAGATTAGTTTTCTCTTCTAGACCAAATGAATTCAAAGAAAAGTTACCCAAAGTGCAAAAGTGCAAATAATAATGCTGAATCACAAGAATCCCTGAATTCACCATCTTGGAAAATGGACAAGAGGACCACATTCATGGATGTTTAACTCTCATTTTGTGGGTAACTAACATGTACCTGAATGCAAAAGAAAAAAAAAGAAAATATCTTAAGATGTTGTTACTTTAGGGAGAACAATGAAGTACAAAGTCAAAAAAATTAGAACTTACTCACTTCATGATAGTAATATTTACAAAGTTTGATAATTGAGGCTAGGGTGTTCATTTTCATTATTCTCTTCAAAACGACAAGGTCATTTGGGCTAAATAAGTAATTGAAAAATCATGAAGAGATTCTATACATACTATCCTAATCTTAATCCTTTTCAATAAATAGCATTACTTCAATGAGGAAACAGCAAGTATTATGCATTTAAAACTTTCCTTCATACTTAAACATCGTTAACCCTAAACTGACAATATTTGCTGTGTAATTCTTCCATATGAAGCATTCATTGTGTTTCTCCTTATTAAGCCCACCCAATCTGAATCTCTAGTTTTCAGATTATAAATCAAAGGGTTGCTATGAGTCAGAAATCAACTCAACAGAACTGAGTTTGGGTTTTTTGGTTTATGTTATGGTCATTAAACATGTAGTTAATTAAAGCTGTAAGACCATAAGGCAAAACCAAACGTGTTGGTGATCCGAGAAGACAGAGTTACAATTATCCTGTAGTGTTTTCATGGAGCAGCTGGTGGGTTTGAACTGCCAACCCTTCCATTAACGGTGAGTTATTAACCTCCACATCATTTAATTCTTCTAACTCCATATATTTTAGAGCAAAATCTAGTTTTTTCTCAAAAGGCCTTTAATCCTTTCCTAAAGAGTTTCCCGTGTATAGTCACCTAAGCATTTTAAAAGGATATATTTGATGCCAAATGTGCTTAAAGTTTCAGGAGCTCTGGAGGCACAGTGGGTCAAGTGCTTGGCTGTTAACCCACAGCTTCGCAGTTCAAATCCACCCACTACTCCTTGCAAGAAAGATGTGGCAGTTAATTTCCATAAAATTGCAGCTTGGGGAACCCAATGGGGCAGTTTCATGCTATCCCATAAAGTCATCATGAGTCAGAATCAACTCAATGGCAGTGAGTTTAAAGGTTGCAGTTGGGAAACCAGTTGAGAGTTTATTGTCGAGATCCAGGTAAGGGATCATCTGAGTTAACACAAATGGATAGGAAAAAAGAAATGTGTGAGATGTTTAGATAAAAACATATTTGGTAATTTTTAACTGGCTCTGTTTGCAAGAGGAAGAGACAGAGATGAAGAGAGATCAAATAGTTAATTAAACACAAACGTTTGTTGATCTTCAGGCCAGCAGACCAAGGGGTTTTTGGCTCAATTCCATTTTTGTCTGAGAACGCAGACGTGGTGTCTGCACTGGATTAGTGCCTTTGTAAGTCCTGTACTCCACGACTCAACCCAGAAGCTCTCTGGACATGTCCCCTAGCTCCTCAACGCACTCCCCCACTGTAAGGACCATTGACCTAGACTACCTCTTAGCGCCCTTCCCCCACCTGGTGTGCTGTCTCATTTTCTCCTATTTTCAAGTAATGTATTCCTCTTGAATAGACACTTTGAAATCGTCTCCAACTCCACTTTTAAACGCAGCCCTAGCAGCCAGAACCTGGCTTCCAGAAGCTGTCTGTATCAGAACCCAGTTTTCCAGAGAGCTGTGAACAGTGATTTTAAATATGATTTCTAGTATTTCAAGAGCATTTGCTATAAATCAAATGTCATGGATTGTATTATGTCCCTCCAGGAAATGTGTATATCAGTTGGGCTGGGTCATGATTCCTAGTATTGTGTGATTTTCCTATATGTTGTAAATCCTGACTCTGTGGGCTTGATGAGGGAAGATGGGCAGCAGTTGTGTTGGTGAGACAGGACTCAATCTGCAAGATTGTTCTGCATCTTGAGGCAACCCCTTGTGAGATAAAAGAAAAGGAAGCAAGCAGAGAGTTGGGGACCTCACGCCACCAAGAATTCAGTGCTGGGAGCAGAGTGCAGCCTTTGGACTCAGGGACTCTGTGCAGAGAAACTCCCACTGAGGGGAAGGGTGCTGACATAAAAAGCTTTCCCCTGGACCTGACACCCTGGATTTGGACTTTAGTCTACTTTCTGTGAAGAAATAAATTTATCTTTGTTAAAGCCATCCGCTCGCGGTACATCTTCTGCAGCAACACCAGATGACTGAAACACCAGACATTCTGATTGAAAACACAAGCCAAATCCACTGCCATCGAATCAGTTCCAACTCATAGCAACCCTATAGGACAGAGTAAAACTGTCACATAGAGTTTCCAAAGAGCATGTGGTGGATAAGAACTACCAACCCTTTGGTTTGCAGCTGTAGCATTTAACCATTACGCCACCAGGGTTTCCAACATCCTGATTAGCGGCTCATATTTCATTATTTCTTGTATATACCATAAAGGCCTAAAACACATTTTCCCATCAACCCTACATGACTCCTCTTTATTTGTTATTACCTATATTCAATAGTTTGCGAGCCCAGTGCATGCCGTATTTTTTAAGTTAATCTGTCCACTTTTCTCTACTCCTGCTAACGTCACCCTAATCCACACTACTTGCTGCCCATAGAATCACAGCTATTTTCCTAACAGCTTCCTACCTTCCAATCTACTCTCCATTCTGCAATAACAGTATTACTTTTTTTTTCTTTTTTAATCAAATGTAAACCTTATTAAAACTCTTCAGTGACTTATCAGTGCTCTTGGAGCCAAGAAAAGAAACTCAAAAAGCCTTTCATTGATTTGCCCCTCCCAGCGTCTCTCACCTCATGGCTCACCGTGCTTGCTTCCTTCTTTCCTTTTTAACATCTACAGACTTCATTTGTATCTTTGGACCAACCTCCCCCTCAAATACCCAAACTCACTGCCATCAAATGTATTCCAACTCATAGCTATCCTATAGGACCGAGTAGAACTGCCCCACAGGGCTTCCAAGGAGTGCCTGGTGGATTAGAACTGCTGACCTCAATAGCCTAGGAAATATACCAACTGTGATTACATCAGCAGGGAGGGAACAGAAAGGAGGCATTCACACCTTCCTTGGCAAATAGTGAGCTTGATTCCAAAGATGAACAGGAAGTCGTTGTTGGTTCCCCAGGTGTGCAGTGCCAATGTGCCTCATCTCTAAGTTCACCCCGCCCCACAGAGTCACGGAAGCTAAACAGTGAGGTTGCGTTCTGTTATATGAGGACCAAATGGGGACGTGACTAACCAGGTAAAACAGGTTACAGAAAAACAGACAGCTCCAATCTTGGGATACTCTGAAGGGTGGAGAACAAAGATGGGAGGAGTGTAATTACAGTTACAGGATTTGGAAACAGAAACATAAGTAAAATTTTCTTGTATTTCAAAACACTTATGGTTTATTTGGGAATGTGCACATGTGATTAAATGTAGGATCACCACTATGCTGGAGCCATGCGTAAGTTACAAAGGTCATAGAGAAAAGGGTTACTGACAGTAGTTCCCAGAGTCTATGCTACACTCAGGTGGAGAAATCCATTTGGATATACGGATTTTTACTCAAGACAGTGATCTTGGAGGAAGATATAAGTTTAAGAGGCTTCAGCAGATAAACAAGAGTGTAGTTATGAGACAGATGGAAAGTGGAATGAGAAACAAGATGACCAAAAGTTGCGCCTTAGGAAATACGGGGTTCAAAGGAGCACACAGGGAAATAGTTAATCCGTAACAAAGAAAGAGGTCAACTGAGGACCAAGAAAGAGCGCTATTACAGAAGTCACAGGAAGAAAGTATTTTCTAAGATAAAAATTGGCAAGAGTTTTAAATGATGTAATTATATAAAATGAGAAAGACAACAACAATGAAAACTCCTAAGATTTCAAAACCAAGACGTAGTTGAAATTTATCTCCAGTACGTGAATGGGAATGCTCTGAGGAGAAAACCACTCAGGAGGGTATGCATCACGGGTGAAGAAAGGGAATGTGATTTGCTCTGGATTGAAGTTGTCTATGGAAACAAAGACCAGTGAAAAGACAGAAGATTTGATCATGTATTTTTGAAAAACCTTATTTGCTTTGTATTTGGCTTCTGCTCTTCTTTTCCATTGAGAAAGTATGGGTATAGACATGATCAAGGGAAATACAGGCAGAGCATTTGAAGAGACCAGAGAGAAAAGAGATAACTGCTAGAGAAAGACTCTGGAAGAGATAGGGGATGGAGGGAAGTCATTCAACAGAGGTAGAAGCACAATTTTTGAAAATCAAAGAAACAGGAAGAAGACAGTAACTAGTCTATGTCTTCAGAGGATTTCCGCTGGCAGGTTAATTCATTGGTCCATCTGTTTAGGGTAATGTAGGACTTACCAGTAATGCACACTTTTGCCTTTCAAAGAAAATTGCATGAATTCATACATAATAGAATGAAAATTAAACTTGTGGATCCAAACTAATTTTAAATTGAAAGTTTCTTGTAGAGGAGATTTTAGACTACAAGAAGACAGTAGTTGAAGAGAAAGATTCTTTACCTGTTATTCTTTACTTAAGCTACTGTAAATATTTCTTATTTTTAAACTTCCATGTAAAACAAAATGGCTATTAAAGAAAAACCATGTTTCATTAAAATAATCTTCAATACGATCATGGACCAGCTGGAACCTAAAGTCAGTAGCATTAAAGCAAACATATTTCCTTCATCTCTTCTTAGTTCATTTTAAAAGGTAAGACTGTGGCCAATTAATTATACACTTATGTACTACTGTACTCTATAAGGTAGTATAAGTTGGAATTGACTCAGTGGCAGTGACTTTTTTGGGGTTTTTTTTTTTTTTTGGTTAGTACTCTATAAGGTCTCCATGTGTAGGAATCAACTCAATGACAATTGGTTTTATTACCCAAAAGTAAGGAAGAAAAAGACTAAATTATAATGATTGAATTTCTAATGCCAGTCTGGAGCATTATCTAATTATGTACTTTAGTGAAAACAACTTGCTAACCTGCCAAACTGACCTCTCCATTTGTTAAGTAACTTTTAGTCACAATCTATCTGGTTAAAAGCCTTCCAATCTTAAAGGATGATAATTTAAAGCCCTCTAAATTCAGAGTGTAACTTCTACTATTGATATTTCAGTTTTCCAGACCTAAGGAAGTTTACCAGTCTTTTAATTAACCTAGCAATCTTATTGAGTTTCTTTTTTTTCTGTTAGATGAGGAAGTATACCCCAAGTCTAATTACTTTTGTAAACATAGTCTCTGGTTAACAGGCTCAGGAAGCGGCAGCTTTATCACTAACTGACTCATAACAGAAAGTTGAGAACCCTGTCTTAGAACAGATGGGACTACTCTGTATATGACCCAAGAAACAGAAGACAGGTCCCATGCCAACCCCACACGAGACAATACCTCAGCAAGAAGAGGCTCTGCCATTGATTTTTAAAGTTCCCTGGGTGGTTCAATAAGTAGTGATTGACCACTAACCTGAAGGTTGGTGGTTCAAATCCACCAGTGGTGCAACAGAAGAAAAGCCTGGCAATCTGCTTCCACAAAGATTTTTCTCTTTTTTTAAACCCAAGCTCATTACACAGACGTTGATTCTGACAAAGCAGCTTATAAGTCTGAATGGCCAACCTTTTGGTTTGCAGGCTGATCTCTTAACCACTATTCCAAGGGGGTGGGGGGCACACACACAGCTATGGAGTAATTCTACTGTGGCACGTGGGAACTTTCTGGATCAGAATCTCCCCAACAGCAATGGGTCTGTTTTTCGGTTTGTCATTTATCTTGACTCTGTTATTACAGACAGATAGACATTTCCAGAACCATGATGGTGCAAGATTCAAAAGGACAGAGGACAGATGTTCCTGTTTTCATTGAATTTTAGGTGGTTGGAATAACACCAAGGTCCTGGAATTTTAGACAGAAGAAAATAAACCAAAATGTCAGAGACTTGTATGTATGCTAACAAAGATCACTGCATGTCCAATGAAGCATGTCTATCATATGTATAGATACATATACTTACTAAATCATCGTCATCAATTATAGTTTCTAATAAATGTTTGCTATCATTTTGGCAGAACCTTGGTAGCACAGTGGTGAAGTGCCACTTCTCCTAACCAAAAAGTCAGTGGTGCAAATTTTCCAAGTGCTGTGGAAACTGTATGGGGCAACTCTACTCTGTCCTTTAGAGTCACGATGAGTCAGAATTGACTCGACAGCAAAAAGTTTTGTTTTTAGTTTTACTGTTTGGTTGAAAGAATGATTTCTTTTTATGTTTTTAAAGATGTGTCAAAACATGTAAGATCATACGTGATCAGACAGGTATGACATGAGATTGCAATAGAAATACTACTGTATATCAGATCACAAGACCCTACTTCCATCTTCTGACAAACTGTCCATATTAATAGTTGGAGTGATATGTTTTAAAAGGTGAAAACTATAAATCTAAATAAGCACAGTGATGTCTCAAACCCTACTTTCCTTTATAAGTTATCTATATTGACATGTTATTGCCTGCCTTTGAGTAGATCCTGACTTACAGTGCCCCTCTATGATACAGTGGACTGTCCCCCGAGTTTCCTAGGCTGCATTCCTCATAGGAGCAGATCACCAGGTCTTTTCTCCCACAGAGCCACTGAGTGAGTTTGAACTACTAACCTTTTGGTTAGTAGCCAAACGCTTACACAGTGGGCCACCAGGGTGCCTCATTTTGCAAAACTTACATGTGGTTTTGAATTTGGAAGAGTAGGGTTTAATAATGACTTCCAAATATCCAACTGATTCATATTACCTTGTGAGATTAAGGAGATATTTCTGAACCTAAATAAATAAAAGCAAAGCATGGACCATTTGAAAATAAAATACAACCATGTAACTCGATTTCAGTGCTATGATTAAATTTTAAAAGCATGTTATTCTTAGTTCAGGATTAAGGGTTTATGTCCAGAATAGTTCCCTTGACTGTTGTGACCACTCAGATCACTGCAAGTGACAGGCAGTAGATCATATGGTATGTGGCATGGTGTTACCCCAAACCTCAGGAATCATACATGGGAGACAATGATTTCTTCACAATAAGAGAAACATAACTGAAAAAGAACATTATGGAAGAGTCTATTTGTTTTCCTAATCTAAAAGAATATTTTTTTACTTTGTGAATTACATATGAAATAATTATCATTTAAAAAAAAAATCTATACAAGGCAAACAAACCTAAAATTTCCTGTCATTCGTCTCAGAGTGTAAAACAGCATACTGTCAGTATTGTGCAACTATTGACACTGATTTTTTTTAAATTATAAATCTGTGAGTCACTGTCAATTGCAAATCATGATACTTTCGGGGAAAACAGCACTTTAAAAGAATTAGTAAGTAAAAGTTGATTCTGACAGCCCAGGTAAAAAATAACCCGATGCAAGGAGCTAAGCTTTTTAATGAAAACAGAACTCCAGTAGAAAGCTTTAGCAGTCCATGAAGAACAAGCAACTTGAAGTATAACCATAAAAGTAAACTTAAAATGATAAATAGATTTTTTAAATGCTATTTAGGCATACAGAGTTCTAAAGAATGTAGTATTCTCAGTAGTGACAGTCCTTTTGAATAGAAAGTGAAAACAGCTTCTATGTTCTCATGTAATTAAGTAGCTCAAGAAGTACAATAACGTCAGTTTTTAATTTACTTTAAGAGAACAAAATGTGCTGACCCATAGCTTTGACTGAGGTTTGCAACTTTTGAGGGTACCTATGTTAATATTTAGGTTTTTCCTGCTTGAAAGCTATCATCTAAGTCTACACACCTACACACTTTTCTAAGGCTACATCCTACCATCATTCCAGTTAAGCCTCTTCACATGCACAGGTAAGCAAATAGTTTAATGCACAAGCAGAAACGACAGGTGAGGCGAGGTATTGCTCAGTAATCATTAGGTAATTGTTGGAAAGTTTTCAGAATCTTTACAGCCACAAAACCAGTTTTAGGGAAAAGTCAAGATCAGACTGCTGTTTAGGCTCAGCAGTTAGTAAAAGGATCTTAAAGTGGGGATATTCTCGGAGTTTTACTCCCTGTCCAATGCCAGTTAAAAAACAAAAAAAGAAACCAAACCTAGTGCTGCAGAGTCAGTGCCGACTTATTGTGACCCTGTAAGACAGAGTAGAGCTGCCCCATAGAGTTTCTAAGGAGCACCTGGTGAATTTGAACTGCCAACCTTCTGTGTTGCAGCTATAGCACTTAGCCACTATGCCACTGGGGTTTCGAAGGCCAGCAAGCTCCTTCAGCTAAGTGACATATCATTTCCAACACATGGCAAATTAGTTCAGGAGGAAAGAGACCACAGAAGTTAGCAAATCTAATGATTTTCCATTTTTCTTTCTAGCAACTGAAATTCCCCCTTGATCTTTTTTGCCCTAATGAAAATGTATTCAGAGTGCAAAACATGATGGAGTTTAAGACGGGACATGTCAGACTGAAGAAGAGACCAAGAGCAAAGCAAATGTGAGTCTTAACCGTAGCCGCCATTCTGGTTCCACAGCACAACGCTGCATGCGTGGTATCACAGATCGGTGTACGTGCAGGTGGGTATACGTACATGTATGTATATAGACCAAAACACCAAACCTGCTGCTGGGGAGTCGATTGATTAAACTCAAGGGAAGTAGAAGGAAAGAAAGAAGTAAGAACAGAAAGCTCTCAAATAGAAAACAGACAAATACTAGAAAGAAAACTAGCATTGCTTAAAGTTGTTTTTTTTGGAAAAAAATGAATTAAAGTGATGAATCTCTGGCCAAATTAACCAAGAGAAAAACATAAATTACCAATATGTAAATAAAAGAGGGGATGTTACTACAGATCCTATATTTTTCATAATATTCTGAAAAACTCCGACCTAGTGTTTCTCAGTTCCTTGTTGTTACTGTTGCTCCCCGTCCACTCAGCCACTAAGTCGGAAACTGACTTTGTGGCAATTGACCATGACCAAAGTAACTTCCTAGACTTTTTTTCTCATTAGACCCCCAAGTTTTAATATAACAGACACAGTGTACATAGTTATGTACTTTATAAATAAAATGAATAAGATTGTTTGCCTCCACCTTTCTGTTTCTTCTTGAATCAATATCCTTCAATTGTTGCCCCCTTAGAGGTGATATGAGCATTTAACTCAGTGAGAGTTTATGCTCTGTGCCAATCAATATGTCTGCGGAAATGGAAGCCTTAAAAAAGAAGAAGAAGCCTGGTTCAATGGGAAATCTGCATAGTTTTAGATTTAGCTTTTAATAGGATTTATATTTTTAAAGCATTCCTACAAAATGAAAAGTCACTTCAAGATTTTTCCACTGGAGAATTCTTTCAGATGTTTGAGGAAGGCTAAGAACCAGTCTCGGAGTACAGTGGTTAAGAGCTATGGTGAGCTACATCTGGTCACCAACAAGTCAGCAGTCTGAACTCACCAGCTGCTCCTTGGAAACTCCATGGAGCAGTTCTACTCTGGCCTATAGGGTCACTGTGCGCTGAAATGGACTTTATGGTAATGGGGGGAAGAAGCAATCTTACAGAATTTTTTTCAGAACAGAGTAGGCAATCCCACTTCCCAAATGATTTTATGAGGTTGGTATAAACTTTATGTTAAAACCTGACAGGGTATTTTAAATAAGAGAAGTCAATCCTTTAAAACCACAAAATTTTCAATAAAATATGTTAAACTCAACAGCATATACAAATTTTAGTTGATCATGATCAAGTGAGGATCACCTCAAAATACAGTATATTAGAGCATTGGAAAATCAATCAGTATAATTTACTATGTTGAAATAACGCCATAAAATCTTACATGATCATCACAATACCGTCTCAATACCAAAAAAATAAACAACAACAACAACAAAAAAAACAAAAAGCAAACCCACTGCCATTGAGTCAATTCCAACCTATAGCAACCCTACTGAACAGGTGGATTTAAACTGCCGATCTTTTGGTTAGCAGCTATAGCACTTAACCACTGCACCACCAGGATCATCTCAATAGATGCATTAAAAGTGCTTGACAAAATTCAATACCCATTTGTGTATAAACTATCAGCAAATGAAGACTAGAAAGGACTTTCTCAACATGATATAAGCCTTCTATTAAAAAGCCTTCTATGAAAAGTCTTCAGTTAAGATCATACTTGTTAGCAAAATGTGTACTACTTTTCTCCTAAGATCCAGAATGAGAGAATTCTACTCAATATTGTGCTAGAAGTGCTAACCAGTGTACTAACTGAGAAAGAAGGGGAGGAGATAAAGATCACAAGGGAAGAATTAAAACCATTTGTAGTCACAAAGGATATGATGGTTTATGTAGAAAATCTAAGAAACTAAAAACCGAAGTAAAGTAATCAAATCCGTAAGTGAGTTACCAAGGATACGACGGTAAACCGGTAGCATAGTGGTTAAGTGCTACATCTCCTAACTGAATGGTCAGTAGTTCAAATCTGCCAGGTGCTCCTCGGAAACTCTATGGAGCAGTTCTACTCTGTCCTGCAGGGTTTCTATGAATCAGAAGTGATTCAAAGGCAGTCGGTTTGGTGGTTGGTATGAGGGTAAAAGACCAATATAAAAATCAATTTTATATTTGTGTCCTGTTAAAAAGCATTTGGAAAGCATTATTCTAAATCAGGTCAATCTAAAATGACTCAGAAATGAAATGGAGAAAAGATTGGCATGGCTTCTATGCTGAAAACAGTAAAATATTGCTGAGGAAATTGATGCAGATCCATATAAATCACAAGATACACCATATGCATGAACTGGAGGTCTCCAAAGGCCAGTCTTCTTCAAAAAGAGCTATAACATTCAATACAATATCAAATGAAATCCAATGAAGAATTCACTTCAGAAATTGATAAGACATCCTAATATTCTTTTATGAAAGCTGGAAAATATGGAATAATGGTAACAGTTTTGCAAACAGACAAAGTTCAAATCAGGACAGTATGGGCATAAAGATAGACACACCAACAGAACAGAAGACAGAATTCAAAAACAGATTTCCATATTCTGGTTCATTGATTTTTGACTCTGATTTTCAGTGGAGAAGAGTCTTTTCAACAAATGATGCTGGAATAATGGAATATTTGTGTGTGTGTAGGTATAGCTATAGATGAGTTGGATCCGACTCAACGGCACTTGGCATACATATGCATATAAAACCTCAATTTCTCTTCCCTGTATAAGACAAACATAATATACCTCTTGGGTTATTGCTGCTGTTAAAGTGCCTCCAGAACTGTCTCCTGAAATACAGATTCGGTTGGGATCAACTCCATATTTTTGAAGAATTTTATCCTGAAGAAAAAACTTGATTGCAGTGATACCATCTTGAAGCTGAGCAGGAAAGTGGTATTGAGGAGCCAGTCTGTAGCTTTACAAACAGAACAAAAAAGTAAATTTATGTGTGATTGTTTCTGATCAAATAGCTTTCAAATACCAAATGCTTACAATTGAATTGGTGAATCTTTAACTAATCAAACCTGAGTCTTATTAAAAAAAAAAAAACAGAACTTTGATGAAAAGTTTTCTGAATCTCTGTGCCTAAGGTCCATGACATTGTTGCGTGAGGGATAAAGGAGTGTTATTAACTCCTTAAACTAATATGCACCATTTTTAGCCCAGGGGCAGTTTCGACAGGAGATGCTCTGTAGTTGACATTACATTCTTAAAGGGAACCTAACACTTTGAAAAATCATTGTTGGAAAACCCTCCCAGATTTGCAAAAGCAGCAGATCCAAGAGCGAATCCTAGACAACTGTCTTGTTTTTATTTTTATAGTATTTACATCAGGAGTCTACAAGTTGGCAAGCCACATTCTTCACCATGAGTAATGCTCGGGAAGTTCTTTCCAAATAAAATTGGTGACATAGAAATAATACTCAAAGATGCTAGGAGCCCTCGTAGCGCCAACAGTGGTTAAGGACCCAGTTAGGAAAGGCTGGAAGGTTCACCACCCAGAGGCTCAGCTAGTGCGCTGCCTCTGTAAATATCACAGTCAACAAAAACCTACCGGACCATTCTACTCTTTCACACAGGGTCTCAACAAGTCTGAGCCAACACAACAGCGTCTATCAACAACCATAAGGGATCTTGCTTATCTCTGGAAAATTAATTTATGAGGCAAACTATCACCATTTTTTTAAGTGGGTACAAATGTATTCTTTTTCCACGTATGCGGACCAGTAAAACAAAGAATACCTATCTGTCTCCATTAGCCTTGTTTTTGTAGATGTTTTCTCTGTCTTTCAGAATACTAACATTGTAAATAGCCTTGGTAGTGTAGTAGTAAAAGCTGAGCTGTATTAACTAAAAGATTAGCAGTTCCAACCCACCAGCTGCTCCCTGGAAATCCTATGGGGGCCATTCTAGTCTGCTCTGAGTCAGAATCAACAGGTTGGCTAGACGGCCTGTAAAATGTTATTGCAAACTGTGTTTAGTATATAAAGCATAATTTGAATTCTGGTATATACCAAAAAGATGTTGGTATGTCTACTTACTATAAATAGAGTGGGTTTAGGCATCTGGGAGCAAAACCAAATCAATTGCTGTCAAGTCCGTTTCAACTCACGGCAACCCGGTTTGTACCAGAGCCACGCCGTGCTCCACGGTGTGGTCAGGGGCTCTTTTACAGAAGTAGATCACCAGGCCACTCATCTGAGAGGCCTCGGGGTGGACTCAACCCTCCAGCCTTTGAGTCAGTAGGTGAGTGTCTTTGCACCACCCTGGAAAACACCACATCTACGCCCCAGGGGTTGCATCGTGGATTTTAAGAATTCGACAGAATGTATAAGCCAAACCCAGTCTTACACTAGTATATTAAAACAGATTTTAAATAATAAGTTTATAGATTACTTCAGAAATCGATACAGATAAAAATCAGAACTTAATATAATACATATATCTGTAGATATTATGTATATATATCTGAAAACACAAAGTTCATCTTGGTGTTAGAAATGACTGATAAATGAGCTATTTAGAAGATCGAGCCATCATGTGTAACTTTCTCACATAACTGCATAAAAATAAAACACTGCCATCGAGTTGAGTCTGACTCACAGCGACCCTATAGGACAGAGTAGAACTGTACCATTGAGTTTCCAGGGAGTGCCCAGTGCACTGCAACCACTGACCTTTGGGTTAGCAGCTGTAACACTTAACCAAGGATTTCCAACTTCATAGCTCCCAGCTATGTCCTCTTGGGGCTATTGGATTAGAAGTTTCTAAACATTTTTTGTTACTATGGACCAAGGAGGAAGAAGAAAACAGTATTTCCTTCTGGGGATGATGGTGATCAAAGTGTACCTGTATGACTAAGAAAACACCGAGTTCTAAGATATTCTGGTAAATTCTGATGTGTTTGGGCAAAATTCAGAATGCAGCATCACTTTTCCAGGCAGTGGTTTTAAAATTCTCCACAGGCCTCAACCTCCTATATCACTACACAACAGGAATTTTTACGAAGTCCAGTATCTCACACGTGTAATGGCTCACATAGAACCTCTTGTCCTGCTATTAGGTGGTGGTGGTGTGGTTAAAAGCTCTGTCAGTGACCAAAAAATCATGAGTTGAAATCCAGTTCTACTCTGTTCTATAGAGTCACTGTGAGTCAGAATCTGCCCAGTGGTAACAGGTTGGGTTCTGTTCTTTTTTCTTTCTCTGTTATTTGAGATGAAACTAGGACCTTACAGAACGTCGGTTGCAGGTGCCCAGAAATACCATAACAGTGTTTTAAAAATCATTCATCCAAGGTTCCTGCCATAGCAGGAGAATAAAGAGGTACTGGCCCTCTTTGAGGAGACTCTGGTGGCATAGTGGTTAAGTGCTACCTCAGCTAACCAAAAGGTTAGCTGTTCAAATCTGCCAGGCATTCCTTGGAAACTTTATGGGGTAGTTCTCCTCTGCACCATAGTGTTGCTAGGAGTTGGAATCAACTCAACAGCAGTGGCTGTCTTTGGCTTTGGTCCTCTTTGAGAAGTGGTAGATGCCTGCAAATGAACGATATCCACATTTAAAAATTCTATTTGAGACAAGGCTGAAGTAATTTACAAATACAACCTTTATATAGTCAAGGACCAAATCATAGTAGCCAAAAAAGTCATTCTCTTACTCCATTGCCACGACGACAGCGTCCAGCCTGTTTGCTGTCCATCTGTTCAGGAAGTCATAAGCCGTCTGCTCTGAAATGGAAAAACTCCATTTAAAGATGCTCCCTGTGACTAAAAGGCAACAGAAATGGCACTTACGGCTATAAACTAGCAATGAAATGTTGTTTGTGCATGCTACATGAATCAAAATCCAAGACTGTTGCCAACCAGTCTATTCTGCCTCATAGCAACCCTACAGGTCAGAGTAGAACTGTCCACAGGGTTTCCCAGGCTATAATCTTTGCAGAAGCAGACTGTCACATCTTTCTTCCACAGAGATGCTGGTGGGTACAAACCGCTGGTCTTGTCAGTGAATGGATAGTAGTCTAATAGTCAGGAATCCTCCTAAGTGTTTTTAAAATGAAGCAATATTTTCCTACCTGTGAGGATTTCTTAAGCTTACTTAAGTGCCAGGCAATAAATATATGAAGACTCGGATATTTCATAGACTTTACAAAGTCCAAAGGAGCCCTTGTTCAGCCCTCAGCTTCTATCAGATCTCTGGCGGTTGGAAGCCACCAACAACTCTGTGGGAGAAGGATACAGAAGTCTGCTTCTATAAAGACCACACCCTCGGGGGCCCTATGTGGCACTTCCGTTCCATCCTGTAGGGCTGTTATGAGTTGGGATGGACCCGATGGCAGTGGGTTTGGTTTTTTCCACCCCCTTTGATTCTATAAAGTCTGAGCAATCTCTTTCTATTAAGTCTCCAAACCAAAACACCCAAACCCACTGCCGTCAAGTCGACTCCAACCCAAGGAAACCCATAGCAAATAGGACGGAGCAGCACTGCCTTACAGCATTCCAAGCAGTGACTGGTGGATTCGAACTCTCTACAGCCTAGAAAACCCTATGAGGGTAATTTAACTTTGTCATGTGGGGTTGCTGTGAGCTGAAATCAACTTGAAGATATCCAACAATAACAACATAAAAATGTTAGTGGAGTCAGTACATATCTTTGGAGAAAAGTGAGGCCAAGTTGATATTTAATATAGGAAGCTGGGTGTTCTGATCATTCTTTAAACCTTACATAAAATAAATTGCAGATAGTCTAATTTCTTGAGTACATAACAGAGGTGAAAAATACATAAAAGTAATAAAAGAACATTTTGGATAATAGTTCTTTGGAAGATAAATATTGTCATGAATTTAATTGTGTCTCCCCAAAAATATATGTGGCCATGTGGCTGGGCCATGATTCCCAGTATCTTATGACTGTCCTCCATTTTGTGGTTTCTTATGCTGTCTGCTAAAGGATTAGGGTGGGACTGTAAATCCCTTTATAAGATCACCTCCCTGCTCCACTGTAAAGGGAGTTTCCCTGGGATGTGGCTTGCCCCACCCTTAATCCTTTCATCCTGCAAGAGATAAAGGGACAGAGAAGCAGGCAGAGAATTCAGAATCTTGTACTATCAAGAAAGCAGCACCGGAGAAGAAGAGTGCGTCCTTCAGACCTGAGGTTCCTGGGCCAAGATGCTCCCTGGACAAAGACTGATGCAATACCGGACTTTCCTCCAGAGCCGACAAGGGGGAAAACCTTCCCCTGGAGTGGACAGCCTGAATTTGGACTTGTAGCCTACTGACCTGTGTAGGAATAAACCTTCCTTTGTTAAAGCCATCCACGCGGTGGTATGTCTGTTAGAGCAGCCCTAGCTGACTAAAACAAATATCAAAAGTCCCTTTTAGTTATTCAGTATTCTGGGTTTGTTGTTGTTGTTGTTCTTGTTGCTATGAGTCAGATCCGACTGGAGGGTGCTTGGCTTGGCTGGTTGTTTCAAATAACGTTTAATGACCAGTCCCTGTGCAGCAAGCACTTTGCTAGATACCGAAGCAAAACCATAATCCAAAGCCTTTTGTTTTGTATTTTGCGTATCTTGTTTTGCTTTTGCTTTGTCAGCTGAAAAGCAGTAAAACACACGTGAAAGATGGCAGTTAGTTTCCCACTTATCGTCTTGGTAATAACAAAGGACAGAAGGATGTCAAGGAAAAATTTTCTGTAGAGAACTAAAAGCAACAGACAGCAAGAAAGAAGAGTGGTCTTTATCCAAAGCAGCAGATTACAGAGCATGAAGAATGAATGAAAGAAGGCAGACGAGGAGGAAGGAAGGACTACAGCTTACAGTTTGTAGAGAGGAGTTGGAAAGGGAAGGAAAATGACAGAGGACTAACTAGAGAGAAGGATTCAGGGTGAAATGCTGTCTGCTTGTTTACCTATTTTTTTGTTTTTAATATGAAAGTGACCACTAAATGTGTTCCAGTCAGTTCAAAAACTAAAAATAAAACAAATGCTTAAGACAGAAGAATGTCAGAGATACACAGATAAATGTCAAACAGTGGGGTACGGCACTATAGATCCCCCCAAAGAAGTAGGAAGGCAAATATTCTCAAACAGGGAAATCTGTTTTCTTCTGAGAATACTGGGAAGAAATGAGGTAGGGATTGGGACGGTTGTTAAATGTTTAGAAGGGAAGAATGGAGCTGAGAAGAGTAGAGTAAAACCTTGAGAACATACAGTTTCTCACAGCCACTATTTCCTCTGAAGTGTTAAAAACCATGAGCTCTGGATGGCTAGGAAGCAGTTAGGGATCCTGGAGGGGCCCAGATTTAGACTAGTCATTGACAGGAATGAGAGACGGAGCTGCACCACGTTCCCTACTCTGTGAAGTGCCTTTACAAAACTGCGCATCTCGGTGTCATGTTATCAGCCTACACTTACAAAGCTGCTAAGTTAGAAATTAATAGCTTACTGTACAAACGGGTTTTTTTAAGATTTCATTACATACTAGCAAGTCTTCCGAGTTCAAGAGGTAGGGTTCTCCTCTCAATATCAGAAATTATCTGGTTTTGTATTTTGCGTATCTTGTTTTGCTTTTACTTTATCAGCTGAAAAGCAGCAAAACACATGCACAAGAGGGAGGTCCGTTTCCCGATTATCTTCCACTCCTATCTGCTTATTTCTCTTTTATTGCACTCTTCCTTTCCTACCGTGTGAACCTTGACTTGCTGCCATTTCTCAAGGCTTGGAAAAATAACACTGTCCTGACGGTTCTCAGGGTCCACCTGAGCAAGGAGCACAGAGGAGAGACCGCCAGCTACAGCCTCGGTGAACTTTGAACACTTCTGCCTATGTCCAAACTGCAAGGCCATGTCCACTGTCTTCCCCAACCTGTGAAAACGCTGGGTCCCTTCCCCAGCTGGGAGCCAAGCAGTCTTCCCATGCTCTTCCCATTAACAAAGTCTTTAACCATGGTTTCAGTGACTTAAATCATTGCTTTTGGCAAATCAACACAAAATTTATAACTGATTATGTCCTTCTCTGATGCCAGTTGACATAAAGATGAGGAGAAAACTAGACAGCCAAAATCACATGCTAAGCTTTTTTAGTGTTTTGTGTATCAGTTTGTATCTTTGTGTCTCACTAATTTATGAGCTTATTTTCTCTTTGCCTAATCCTCGTTACTAATATCTGGTTAAATTTCTCTGTTTGTATTGCATATGCAATCTGTCTTAAGAGCTTTACTGCTAATGAAAAGGTTGACCGTTCGAATCCCCCAGCCATACTTTGGAAGCTCTATGGAGCAGTTCTACTCTGTCCTAGAGGGCCAAGGTAAGTCACAATCAACTCAACAGCAGTGAGTTACAAGATTGGGCACAATTTACTAAGGTTCGCAAACCATTTAGAATTGAATGAGGCCTTGGGAAAAACAGAGAGGGTGAAAAAAGAAAAAGATTCATTATCTATTCATCTTTACTCAATTCTGATTATTTGTTTAGTTATACTATTTTGATTAAGTAGAACAGTAGTTCTCCATATACAATCCTATGATGAAGTTTTCGTAGTTTCCATGAAGGTGAACGCCTTTATGTTTTTGTTTTGAGTTTGCTGTGTATGCCTATTAGAATCACAAGCTCAGGTAAATACAGAAGCTAAATTTCACAAAAAGAGTTTATTGTACATAATGCTATTTTGTATTTTCCTTTTACAGTCAACGCTTTTGGCTGCCCTCGAGTCTGACCACTGTTCATATGGTCATCAGCAACTACCAGATGGAGTTTGTGGCATCCAGTGCCTCCAGCTTCTGATTTGTCACTTAAAACCTCTGCCTCACATCACTGTTTCTGCTCCTGAATCTATCCTGAGTCCCGTGAAAAAAAGGGCTAGCTGTTGATCTGCTCGTATCTGTCTTTCATTTGATCCACACTGTTTCGGTATAGAAGCTGGGGGGCGTAAAACGTTCGTCAAACAATGAAATAAGACAAAAACTGAATTCACATTCTCTGTGACACTATTCGCCAAACTGTCAGTGAGTGTACGTCTATATACACTTATCCATTATCCATCTATAAATTCTCTCTGTCCATCTGTTCTTCTGTCAGTCTATCAACCCACGTATCTGTCTGTATTTAATATCTAATAATTACCTTGCACATAAATATTTATATTTATATTAAGTATTGCTTATATCAAAAAAATCAATTATACTTGTTTTTTAATGATATGATGAACTTACTGAAACTTCCAAAACAAAAGCCACCACCATGAATATAAACAACAGCTCGCCTTGAGGTTTCTGACTTCTGCTTAGGCAAGTACAAGCGGACCGGAACGTGAATAAATGTGGTGTCCGTCACTGAGATGTGGTCATCTGACACTGGTTGGGTATAATCCAGCACGAATATCATGGAAAGAAATTCTTCAAACCTCATAATGCCTATATTTTCAAGGAACAAAGCCTGTAGGTAAAACAAAAAAAAATTAAACAGCTTGGTCTTTCAATAGCATCAAATGGGTGTAAAGAGAAAATAAAAAAGAAGAAAGCACAAAAACTAGAAGAGATGGAGTGTTTTATAAAAATGATTTGCAAATAGTACTGTATAGCTCTATTGCATAACCTGGTTGCTTTTGACAATCACAGGTATTCCATATCTTGGATGGAGTTTATTTCATTCAAAAGGCATCAGTTCACTGGCAGTTTCTTTTTTTCTTGTTCTAATTCTTTCTTAATCCTAAAGTCTTATCTGAAAAGTGTTAGATCTTGTAACTTCTCTTCTGTTTTTGTAGACGTGCTGTTTTGTTTCCTTTCTCTTTTCCTTTTTTTTCAATAAATTTTTTGTCACCTGTTGTGATTTAGGTAAAAGTTGATGGACCAAATTGGTTTCTCATTAAACAGTTAATATGCAAATTGTTTCGGGACATTGATTGCCAATGCCATGATGTGCCTAATGTTCTCCCCTTCGCCACCTCAGGTTCCCTGTTTTCATTCATCCAGTCAATCTCTCACGCACAAGCAGCCCCAGAAGATGGAGCAGAACTGTCTCAAAGGGTTTTCAAGGAGCAGCTGCTGGGCTCAAGCTGTCAATATTTTGGTTAGCAGTGCAGCTGTTAACAACGATTTACAATGCAAGTAACAGGGTGCCTGACACAGGTATGTATTCAATAAACCTCATCTATTATGGAAACCCTGGTGGCATACTGATCAAGAGCTACACCTATTAAACAAAAGATCAGCAGTTTGAATCTACTAGCTGCTCCTTGGAAGCTCTATGGGACAGTTCTACTCTGTCCTGTAAGGTCACTAAGAGTCAGAATCAAATTGACTCCACAGTAGTTTTTTTTTTTCAAATCATGATTTCAATAGGTTTCAATAATGAGAATTCTTAAGGAAGTCATGCTAGTTGTTAACTGAAAATAACCAGGTAGAATATTTCTTAAAACAAGTTTTGGTAAATAGGTAAATGTAGCCATTTGTGACGTGGTGAAGAGGTTTTTAAGAATTGTATTTCTCTCCCTCCCTCCATTCCTTCCTTCTTTTTTGTCAGTTACCTCATCTCTCGCATTTCCCACTTTGGAGTAAACGCTGAAGTCTTTCTGAAAAATAAGGAAAGCTACCACTTTTTAAATTATGCTGTTCTTGTAGTGTAAATGCTTTTTAATTCTCAGAGAAATCTTGGAAAATATTTATTATTAGCATCTCCATAAAACCTATTGCCATCGAGCTGATCTCGACTCACAGTGACCCTAAAGGACAGAGTAGACCTGCCCTATAGAGTTTCCAAAAAGCACTTGGAGGATTTGAACTACAGATCTTTTGGTTAGCAGACATAGCACTTAACACCCATGCTACTAGAGTTTCCAATATCTCCACAGACCAAAAAATGTAAAATGAAAGGGTGAGGAAACACTGGGCTGTTGCCAAAGCCAAGTGCATTCTTCTCCCAGGTTCTGTCTTCCAGTGTTGTATGGTGAAAGATGTATTTTTCAAGACCATTTTGTCAAGAATCTTAGCCTTTTATTTCCCTTTTGTATGCTAAAAATATATATATAATCATTCTTTCTGCTATCAGATCTCTTAGCTAAAAAATTTGACAATGACAACAAGAAGAAAACCAGATTGTTTTCCCATGAAAATCAGAGACTGTTAAATTTGCTGGAATAATCTTTAAAGTAATTATATAGGTGCTTTTCTCATTGTTTCTGAAAGGGAAATCCATGTTCAACATCAAATACATAATGTGTATAATTGTACTATTGCTAGACAATGGTGAAAATAGTTTGTACTTGAGAATACAAGAGTGGAACGTTAGAGTTGGATGTTTTGATACCATTCTGATCTTGATGGTGCCGTCAACACCAAGCTCTCTAGATTTTAAATAAACATGGAATAATTAAGGAAGATTGCTTCCTCAAATTTTCTTTCATTTTACTTTAAATCTAGTAGTAAGAGCACTGGAGAAAAAAAAAAGAGTTAAGAAGAAGGTGATTAGATAGACGACCATGGACACTCAAAAAAAAATACTGCTGTCAAGTCAATTCTTACTCACAATGACCCTAGAGACAGAGTAGAACTGGCCCATAGAGTTTCCACGGAGCAATTGGTGGCTTTGAACCGCTGACCTTTAAGTTAGTAGCCGTGGCACCACCGGTGTTCAGCCAAGTTCAGATACTCCTAAATTAGAAGCGCTTAGCCATTAGAGAGACAGATGAGAGGATGTAGCAGACACCAGCAAGGTCTGTAGCGTCGCAGAACCAGTAGGACTTGAGAAGCACCATGACGCAGCCTCTCCTTCTCACCGGGATGCTTTCCTCTCTAATGATCTACTGCTGTGGCTGCCTTTTCTTTCAGCCTCCGTTTGTCACTAGTATGGATGGTAGTGGGTTTAAACGGTTTGGTGTTCAGTTATTGTCACTATTATTAAAGAACCTTTCTGGAAGCAATCTGATTTGGCAGAAAGCGTATGGATTTTGAAATGAGGTTGTCCTGGGTTCACATTCTTAAATTGTCGTTTCCCGCTCTTCAGAAGCTCTTTCATCTCCTCTCTACACTGGTGAAAACATTTGCAAGATAGTGGGCAGACAGAGGTTTGTATCACACAAAGCCTGAACTATGCATTCTAAGAACTCAGAAAGTTGGTTTCTCACGGTAACTGCCATTTACAAAGGAATAGTGTTTGCATGAACTCATAAACCTCCTTGTGTATTCTAAATCAGATAGTCTTTGAAATCTAGCAGTTTAGAATTAAAGATGAATAAACAGAAGCCACTGAGAGGATAGACTCCTTAAATGACAAACAGGTACCAACCTGTTTAGACATAACTCCTTGGAGGCAAGAACTCAGCCTCACTTGGCTTTTCACAGACACAGTGTTTTAGTTAGTTCATCTCACCTGGTTCATTTACCCTAACAAACAAACAATGGCTCTTCCAAAATTGTCATTAATATCAAGTGCAGAAGTACCTGCACTTAGACAACCAGACATCCCAGTCCCAGTAGAAAAAAAAAATGTTCATCTTACCAAAAACACACAAGTTTTAGCACTTGCATCCATAGCCATAACTTTCCAGCTTTCTTCAATGTTGTCCGGGATGGGTGTGTAAATATGAGAAGCCAAGAGAATACAGAACAGACCAAAGCAGAGTGTTTTAAATCCCACCATATTGCTTTCTCAGTCTCTTCAGAGTGTTGAAATTAATTTTTTTTCAAATAAATCCTGAAGAATAGTAGCAAAGTGAATGTAGACAGAGAACACTCTCAGGTGATATGATCGCCTTAGCATCATGAAGCTAATTTCTAATGCAAAACTGTCAGCGTCAGTGGCAATTTGTTTTGAAATACAGATTCTCTGAAAGAGATGTCGTAATTCATCAGGTTCTGCGTGTCTTCTAACACAGAATTAAAACTCCTAATGACTTTCTTCACCCTGTAATGTCATAACCAAAGCTACAACAGCTAAAATATTGAGAGCTAAAGATAGCCTAAATGAGGGCATTTTTTTTTTCGTGGTAAATGAGTAAGCCATGTCATACAATTCCATGATTGGTTGGTTGCATGTTTTGTAAGAAGAACTTGAAAACAAAAATCTAGCTAACATTTAGTCAAATTCCAGGATAATATCAGTAAACTCATTGAAATCAGAACACCATTGTAGTTGAGAAATTCTAACTCAGCAACCCAAGAACACAGAGCAGAATGATCCCATAGGATTTCTAAAGCTGTAAATCTTTTAGGGAAGCAGACTGCCACCTTTTTCCCCTGGAACAGCCGACAAGTTTGAACTGCCAAACTTTTGGTTAATAGCTAAGCACATAAACACTGTACCATTAGAAACTACTTCCCCAAAAGCCCACTGCCATCAGGTCAGTTCTGACTCATAGCAACCCTATAGAACAGAGTAGAACTGCCCCTTAGAGCTTCTAAGAAGTGCCTGGTGGATTCAAACTGCTGACTTTTTGGTTAGCAGCTGTAGCACTTACCCACTGAGACACCTAATGCCGTTAACATTGGCTTTTCCACAGCTTGTTGTGGTGGACTGAGCTTTGGGCCAAATCTTGCTTGCTGGAAATGAAGAGGACTCAAAGCACTTACTGATGAAGATTAAAGACTACAGACTTCAATATGGATTACACCTCAATAAGAAAAAAAAAAATCCTCACAACTGGACAGGTAAGAAACATCACAATAAATGCAGAAAAGATTGACATCGTCGACAAGTTTAGTTTACTCGAATCTACAATCAAGGCTCATGGAAACAGCAGTCAAGAAATCAAGCAACATGTTACACTGGGCAAACCTGCTGCAAAAGACTTCTTAAAAGTATTAATATGCAAAGACGTCACTTTAAGGACTGGGATACTCCTGACTCAGACTGTGGTATTTCCAGTCACTTCATATACACGTGACAGCTGAACAATGAATAAGAAAGACTTAAGAAGAACTGACACCTTTGAATTATGATGTTGAAGAAGAACATCAAATCTACCAAGGACTGCCAGAAGAAGGAATATATCTTGGAAGAAGTGCAGCCAAAACTCTCCTTAGAAGCAAGACTACATCTACCATACTTTGAACATGTCATCAAGAGGAATCAGTCCCTGGAGAAGGACATCATGCTTGGTAAATTAAAACCAAAAACAGACAAACAAACAAAGAAAAACCAAACTCACTGCCGTTGAGTTGATCCCAACTCACAGAAACCCTATAGGACAGAGTACAACTGCTCCATAAAGTTTCAAGGAGCACCTGGCAGATTTGAACAGCTGACATTTTGGTTAGTAGACTTACTGCTCAATCACTGCACCACTAGGGTAAAATAAAGGGTCAGCAAGAAAGAGGAAGACCCTTGAAGAGATGGCCTGATGTAGTGGTTACAACAATCGTCTCAAGCACAATAATTGGGAGGATGGCCCGGGACCGGGCATGCTTCGATCCGCTGTACACATGGTCACTACAAGTGGGAATTCTCTCCAGGGCATCCAACAATATGACATCATTGAAGGAAACCAAAAAATCCAAACCTCTTGCCATCAAATCCAGCTCACAGTAACCCTATAGGGCAGAAAAGAACTGTGACATAAGTTTTCCAAGGCACAGCTAGTGAATTTGAACTGCTGTCCTTTGGGTTAGTAGCAAAGCTCTTAACCACTCTACCACCAAGGTATCCTAATTGAAGGAAAATGCTTTGTATGTATCATATGTATATGTGGTGTGGAAGTATATACATACATATATAAATATATTTATTTATCCTTTAACCTCAAAGAGTCCTATGCTTCTATGCCTTTCAGATGGAAGTACTCAATAAGCATCGTAAAGAAATTAGTTAATGGCACAATTAATTGATCAATTGATGTCTAAGGAGACTACTAATGAACGAATTAATTATGAAGGTTATTCTTATTCGGTGGTGTAGAGTCACTTCTGACTCAACGACCCTGTGCACAACCAAACAAAACACTGCCCGGTCCTGCACCATACTAGCAATTGCTTTTATGCTTAAGCCTGTTGCTGTAGCCACTGTGTCAGTCCATCTCATCAACGATCTTCTTTTTCACTGACCCTCTGCCCTACCAAGCATGACTGATGTCCTTATCCAGGGACTGATCCCTCCTGATGACACGTTTGAAGTACGTAAGTCACAGTCTCACCATCCTTGCTTCCAAGGACCACTCTGGCTGTACTTCTTCCAGAACAGATCTGTTTTGTTTGTTTGTTTGTTTTTTGTTTTGGAGGGAGGTCCATGGTGCATTCAACATTCTTCTCCAACACCACAATTAAAAGGCATCGATTTTTCTTCTGTCTTCCTTATTCATTGTCCAGCTTTTGCATGCATGTGATGCAATTGACAACGCCATGGCATAGGTCAGGTGCACCTCAGTCTTACTAGTTTCCCAAAGAAATGTGCCTTTTGATGTGTGACGCCTGTGCACCTGGAGTGCCCCCTCGCGTCCTCAGTCTCCGCAGTCCCTTCTGTAGGACCCTGTCTGCTTCTAATTTTCAGCTCACTGTCTTCTACGTAGCTTTTTGTGATTCCCAGCGGGTAGGATTGATCACTGTCCCCTTCTCTGACACTT
This sequence comes from Heterohyrax brucei, assembly GCA_028571685.1. Lineage (NCBI taxonomy): Eukaryota > Metazoa > Chordata > Mammalia > Hyracoidea > Procaviidae > Heterohyrax > Heterohyrax brucei. Next base: position 66,704,246 of record CM053163.1, on the reverse strand, counting down.
CCTAAAGCAGTACAAAGGAGCCCTGGTGACAGAGGGTTAAGTGCTCAGCTGTTAACCGGAAAGTTAGCTGCCCAAACCCACCCTCTTTCTTAGAAACCCTCTGGGTCAGTTCCACTTCATCCTTTAGGGTAGATAAGTTCAAATCCATTTGACAGCAACAGATTTTGTTTTGTTTTTTCAAAAGCAACATAGGATTTTATCCTAGTCCCAGTAACACCAATCTGTATCTGTATAATGAGCCTGAATGTTAATCTCTTAATAATATGCACAGGAAATGTCACTGTTTTATACTCCCCTTCTAAATGAATCAGTATCTAGCCTGAACCTGTCAACTTTTGCTTTAAATATTTTGAGGTAGTGTTATTAGATATATAAAATGCTAGAATTGGTAATCAATTTTAGTGAGTGGTGTTCTATCGTTATAAATTTTCCTACTTTTTGTCTACTAATATTTAATGAAAAACATTATTTTATTTCTATGGTATTAATATGGCTTTCTTTCTTTGATAATTGGTTAGTGTGTCAACTTTTTATGTTGTTATATTTAAATGTGTAGTTTCTTTCAGCAATACTGAATTTGAATATTCTGGTCACATTCAGTTTTACTGGATCATTTATGTTTTTCTAAATTTAATTATACATTTAAAATATTCATTTTTACTATGGGTTTTGCATATATACAACCTGTTCTACCTTTATTCTTTCTAATTATGGCTTCTTTTTGCTTATTTTCTATATTCTCCTGTCTTCTCATTTATTTGCTATTTATACACACAGTTCATCTGTCGGTTATCTTACAAATTACCTATGCAAACTTAAATTGCAAAATTTAATATTAATTGGTAATTTTATCTCTGCCCAGAAAAGTGCGTCATAATTTATCTCTATTTTCATTCCTCTCAGTGTATATTCTCTTGATAAAAACCCAACCAAACCACTGGCCATCAAGCCAATTCCAACTCACAGCCACCCAGTAGGACAGAGTGGAACTTCCCCCACAGAGCAGCACCTGTTGGATTTGAGCTGCCAACCTTTTGATTAGCAGCCGTGCTTTTATTCATTTTGTCTTTCACTCTTTAATACAGCCACTATGGCTATCAGCATGCCAATGAGTCAGTGCAAATTTATGGTTTCCCTGTGTGTGTGTGTGTCTGAGGAAAATTGTGCCCCATAAACAGATCACCAGACTTTTCTTCCTAGGCACCTCTATGTAGGTTCAAACCCTCACTCTGTCGGCAGCTGAGCACATTAACCACGTGCACTACCCACAGACTCCTAATACAGCTAAATAGGTAAATAGTTAAGTGTATGATTTACTATATGTAAACAATTAACACACACACACAAATCTTTATTTCTAACCCCAAACAATATAGCTATTATTGCATTATTGCATTATTCTGTATAAAGCAATTAGACCTTAACCTGTTCATTGCCTTCAGTTGGATCCTGACTCACAGCAGTCCTACTGGACAGAGTAGAACTGCCCATAGGGTTTCCAAGGCGGTAATTTTTGCAGGAGCAGAAGACTGTCACTTGCTTCTCCTGTGGTGTGGCTGATGGGTTCTGACAGCCAACCTTTTTGGTTAACGTCCAAGTGCTTTAACCTCTGTGCCACAGAGCAAACAAAAACATACATAGTGTCTACATACAACAGGACATCAATACGCTCCACGCTGGGAGAAGGCAGATCTGTGAGTGTCAGTTGGCCTCAAACCTCAGGCGTTTTCCCAACCCTTCTACCTCCTGGTGCCTCAAAGGGCAGATCACTCATCAAGAATTTTGTAGCCAACACCCAAAAGCTTGTTACCGGAGATGATGGATGTTGACACGGATGCAGTTGATGCTGAAAATCAGGTGGAACTGGAGGAAAAAACCGACTTCTTAATCAAGTGTTAGAACTCCAACACACTCTTGAAGCTCTCACTGCAAGAGCTGGTGCAGTTAAGACAGAAAATGTGAAGCTAACATCAGAAATCCAAGTTCTAGGACAATAGAGAAAACTTCATTGCAGTATGTAGTGTTTTTCAAACAACTGATGCCCCCTGTGTTTTATGAAATTGCTGCTCTTTTTTTTTCCCTTGAAAGCATGGAGAGATTCCAACAGTTACAGTACTTTTGTTCGTAAATGTTCATGAAGACAACAGCAGAACTGGCAAAACTAAGAGCACTGAGAGTTTAAGATGTCTTTGAGTTTGTATGGCAGTCTATGAAAATGTGCAAGGGTATTGTAGAGACTGTATAATGGAATTCCATATATTTATGAAAACTTGAAAATGAAAGTTTTATCAAGCTTGCTTTGATTTTTAGGTCTAAACAAGCAAAAAAAAAAAAAAAAAACCCGCTTCCATCAAGTCAATTCCTACTCATAGGAACCTCAGGTGCAATAAAAGATGATACAGGAGAATCACTGCTGCACAGTGAAAAAGTGACCAAAATCATGCACTGAGTGCACAGTGAAAAAGTCACCAAAATCATGTACTGAGTGCACAGCTTTATGAGGACTGCCAACTAAGTTCGCGACCTCATCCCAGAAAAAGTGCTACGGGCCTCACTGCTGAGTATCACTATGGTCACCTTCAAAGCACCGCCCTTGGGAAGTTAGGCACTGACACCGGCGTCTAGTCCAACCTTCAAAGCAATTATGGCACTCTTTTGCTGGAATGGCCGTCAGAGCCATGGTTGTATCACCCTGGATGTTCTGAATGTCATCCAAATGTTTTCCTTTCAATATTTCCTTTATCTTCAGGTAAAGGAAAAAGTCACTAGGGGCCAGATCAGCTGAGTAGGGACGGTGTTCCAATACATTTGTTCGTTTACCGGCTGAAAGCTCCCTGACAATTATACAACTAAGTTTGTGAACTTGCCTCCATGCCGCCGTGCACAATGTTCATTCCAGAAAAAGTACCAAAACTGCCTTTCAAGAGTGGACTAGGCCCTGGCACCAGCGCATAACTTCCCAAGGGGAGTGCTTTGAAGGAAGCTGTAGTGATATTCACCAGTGAGGTATATAGCACTTAGAACAATTAAGTTAGTGGACTTAATTGTCCACACATGGTATGTCCCCTGTCCCCTGTGTCTCTTTTCCATTTGCATCTTCCTTCCCATTCCATTTCCCCTTAGGAAGAAAAAGTTGGTATCACATAAAAGTAATTTTAATGCTTGATCATTTATGAGAATAACCTGAACTCATTGCTGAACCTATTAAAATAACTTTCTCAGGTAGGGCCTCTCATTTTTTTATGTTCGGTAATAAAATAAGACTGTTGGCTTTCCTTGTAATAAATCGAAAACAAAGACCATAACAAAAAAAAAGATTGTTACTTGAAACTATGAATTTTCAAATTGTGGAGATTTTTTGTTCAATTTTTCTTTCTGCCCAATATGACCAGCTTGGTATCTGAAAGGAGGAAAAAAAGGCCTCTGGTTGTGAGTTTAAAATAAAAAATCTGGGGGAAAATAGAACTAGGGTTGCAAAAATACTTATTAAGAAGTAATAACTAAGTCCAAAGGTGTTCATTCCAAATGTGTGATCTTATATCCACAAATTCAGTCTCTCAGGCTAGTATGTATGCAAGTGGATTAAGTTTACTATCTTCATGTAAACCACATCTGGAAGAAAACAGTTACAAATAGTTTTATCACTTAAGGTTTATTTACAGCACCCAGGAGATCATCTTTTGCAAAAACCTGCAAGAGTTCAGTAGTATCAGAATCATGAAGAAAATGGGAGAGTTTTTCATGGGTGCTGATTGATAATATTTCTGAGTGTTTCATCTCATCACTTCTCCCAGAATTTTCTGTAAACCCAACTATTTGTAGAGCTTTTGATATCCTTTTACTACAGTTGTAGCTTCTATTTTTTAAAAGGGAATCTATCAGAAGTAACATTAAGAATTAAGACATCAATTATAATAGGGAGGAAGATTCACTAACATGGGTCAGTGTTACTAGATTTTGGCTACTTGTAATCACAGAATAGTCTAATGATGCATTGGTGTAAGAACGGTTTGTGAAATGACTTTAGCTGTATGAATACATAATAGTCTTGCTTCAAGCATTTTGCCTCTTTCTTGTGACCTAATTTCCAAACATTGAACAACCTAGTTGCCATTCTGCTTTACTGTTTAGTAAAAAGCCATTTCATAGGAAAATGAAAACAAGATATATGTCACTGCCTATCCTTTTTTTTCTATATCTTTGAGCTTTCATCTATGATTATTTTATTTATGTCTGAAGAATACCATTTAATTACATATTTTTATCATGTGTCCGCTGGTGACAGTCTCTTCACTGTCATTTGAATGAAAATATCTTTATTTCATCATAATTCTTGAAAGCATATATTGTGGAGAGTCCAGAATGCTGTGTAGGCAGTAATTTTTTTTTTTACCTCCTTGATATAATTTTATCTTGTCACAAAAAAATCTCTATTTCAGCTATTGATTTATTGTTGTTATTATTTTTCAGACTTTATTTTTTAATTATTTTTTTGTTTTAGTGAAAATACACTTAACACAAAACATGCACTCATTCAACCATGTTTATAAATACAGTTCATTGACACGGTTGCAGTCTCCCATACTGTATCACTGTCCTCCCTCTTCTATTGTTTCAGTACAGTTAACTCAGACTGCTCCTTCGAGTTCCCACCTGTGTTTTTTGAGTTACTATTGTCCTTTTGGACGCCCTGGTGGTGTTGTGGTTAAGTACTATGGTTGCTAACCAAAGGGTTAGGAGTTTGAATCCACCAGGCACTCCTTGGAAACTCTACAGGGTGGCTCTTTTCTGTCCTATAGGGTCACTAGGAGTTGGAATCTACTCGAGATGAGTGAGTTGGGTTTTGGTGTGGTCTGCCCATTTAATCTCGTACAGATAGCTCTTTAAAAGAGAGCAGTGTTCAAGGTGCACGCTATTAAATAAGCTACACTGTTGTTTAATTTAGAGATAATTTCAAAGGATAGGTTCGGTTCCAGACTCAGAATGTGGCTTCCAGGCTATAGACTTGGGGGTTCCTCTGGTCTCAGTGTATCTAGTAAATCTGATTTCCAAAAAGAATTTCAACTTCTGTTTTACATTTTTGCTTCCTCTTGGTCAATATCCATGTGTCAAGTCTTTGACCAAAGCACCTAGTAATGGCAGGTGGTCACTATTCATTTCTTTTAATCTCCTGGTAACAGAGGTAGCAGTTCAGAGCTCTGTTGGCACAGCTGTTAAGAGTGATGGCTTCAAACCAAAAGGTCAGCAGTTTGAACCCACCAGCCACCCCTTGGAAACCAAATGGGATAGTCCTAGTCTGTCCTATAGGGTCTCAGTGAGTCAGAATCAACTTGATGGCAACGGGTTTCATACAGGAAGGTTTCAGATTTGCAGACCATTTCCTTCTTGAGTCTGAGTCTCCTTTTTTTCTGTACTGCTACAAATAAATTGAGACCAAACACTGTATCTTGGTTGGCTGCTGCCAAGCTTTTGACACCCCAGGCATTTGACACTCCTACACTACTGTGCAGTAGAGCATAACTCTGAAAGCATTACCATGTCTTTAAGCAAAGAACATGTTTGCCAAGCACTCCCTACACCTGTGACTATTTTTCTAAACGCAGCTATGCCAATTTTTTAAAACATGTTTCCATAAAAATATTTGCATCATGCACTTATGAAAATACCACACTGGGGAAGGCACAGTTGACAAACAACCATAGAAGTGTGCATGATTTGGGTAAAAATATAAGGCCAACTGACTGAAGAGGTCCACACAACTGTGCCTCTAAACCTTTGAACCAAGAAAATTATTCCCAGGAAGCATTTAGCTGTACTTAAGTAGTATTTAAGTGCTCCTTCAAAACTCTATGGGGCAGTTCTACTCTATGCTATAGGGTCACTATGAGTCAGAATCGACTCGATGGCAGTGGCTTTGGCTTTGGCTTTAGGCAGCTGACCTCTGGCTGGAGGAAGGAGAGTGGGTGGAGAGGAGGGGAAAGGAGACTGTTGGGAGGATGAGACATGTATGGAGCAGAGAGGAAGAGTGTGCTGTCACCGGACAGGGAGAGCAGTGGAAGCTGCATATAGGTGGGCATGTAAATTTATACAGGAATGTACATTTTCACTCAGTCATGTCAACCAAAAAAAAAAAGTTGCAACTGAACAACAATGGAAGTTTTAATACATAATGTAGACAGACTTCAAAATCTGTCAAACAAATCGCAATCAATAGAAAATAGGTAAATGGGAACTATTAAGAATCAAACACTTTTGCTCATCCAAAGACTTTATTAATAGAATTAAAAGGCCACCTACAGAATGGGAAAAAATATTTGATTACTCTATGTCAGACCAACACCTGATCTCCATAATCTATAAGGTACTACAAAATGTCAATAAGAAGAAGATAAATCATCCAATTAAGCAATGGACAAAGGAAATGGACAGACATTTCTCTAAAAATGAGATCCAGATAGCCAAAAAACACATGAGGACAAATAATAAAATAGGAGGAAAATAACTGTTCTGTTCAGTCATTCAATGTATATTCTTTCATTCATGAGACATTGAGAAGACATCCATTGTGCAGAAGGTACCATGCTATGGTTTCAAAGATAAAGGTTCTGAAGATTGCCATTAGATATGGAAGTTCAGTGAAGGAAAAACATATTTAAAGACAGAGTCATGAGAATGCATAGACACCTCAGGCAAATGAAGCTATGGGAAGCTTAAAATTTCTGAAAAGAGAAAGGCAATTTAGGAATATAGATGTCAGAACAAACATGCTATGCCGAGAATTTCTTTTTCAAACTGTAGTATATGACACTGAAGTATTCAGTTAGAAATCATGCAGTCAGAACTGCATATGCTAAAGAGAAAATCCAAGTGTGACACAGAAGAGTAAAGGGCGAGATGGCAAAGAAGAAACAACATAAAAGAATTTAAATGATAGGCAAAAATTCTGTAGTGTGGACAGAAAGGGAAGTAATGTAGGAAGAAAGATGGAAGGAACTGGTTATGAAACATGGAAGTTGAGGCATAATAAGGTGACTATTCTGGCCTTTTAGAGAAAGAATACAAACTGAGGAGAATTCTCTTAGCTTGGCTATTTTTATTTGCTTATTTTTATCTATTTATTTTTAACTGTTGGAGGATGTTGTGGATTGCATTGTAACCCCCCAAAAAATATATGTATTGATTTGACTTGGCTATGAATCCCAGTACCGTGAGTTTCCTCCCATGTGTTCTGAATTCTGCCTCTGTAATGTTGATGAGGGAGAATGGGCAGCAGGTGTGCTGGTGAGGCAGGCCTCAGGCGACTAGCTTGTGGGATAGAAGGGAGAGAAGTAAACAGAGTAAGCTGGGGACCTCACGCCATCAAGCAAGCGGCCTCAGGAGAAGAGCGTGTCCTTCAGACGGGAGGTTCCTGCGCCAACATGCTCCGTGACCAAAGACTGATACAACACAAGGACGACTTTCCCCCACAGCCGACAGAGGGACAGACTTCCTCTGGAGTGGACACCTTGAATTTGGACTTGTAGCCTACCAGACTGTGTAAGGATAAGCTTTTCTTCATTAAAGCCTTCTACTTTATGGTATTTCTGTTACAGCAGCACCAGCTGACTAAAACAGAGGGTAAAGATGAGACATTCTGTCTAGTAACATTAAGCTTGGGTTATCTGTAGTGTATCCAGGCGATTTCCTTAGCAGCAGTTGCCTATATTAACAGAATTTTACAAATATTCTGAGATTTGGAGATCAAGGCTGGCTGACAATAGCCTGGAGGTGATGTACAGTTGTATAGAATAGGCATCTAGATAAGAGAGCCTGTAAGGTCACAAATTGATAGAGGAAGTACTGAGGAACTTGAATATATAAGTATAAAGACAGAGAATGTGTGTTTGAGCATGTCCTTGTATTTTGTTGTGTTCTAAAGAGGGAGATCTGAAGGCTGGTTAAGGGAAGCAGAAGGAAGCATTGAACAGACTTGTTCTATGGAAAGCAAAACTCCCTGCCACTGAGTTGGTTCTGACTCACGGTGACCCTATAGGTCAGAGTAGAACTGCCTGACAGTTTCCACAGAGCACCTAGTGGATTTCAACTGCCAGCATTTCGGTTAGTGGATACAGCAGGGTTTCCACAGGAAGCAAGGGAGCTGAGAATTCAGTGAAGCAGAAGGGAGAGGTCATTCTCTAATGCAGCAGATTTTCCACCTCGAAGAATTCACCAAAGAGGGAAAAATGGAGTCTACAAGAATGAGTCTGACAAATGTCAGAATATGGTGACAGGGCATTAGCTAGAGTAAGGGCCACAAAGTCAAAGAAGGTCAAGGTGGATGAGATCACAACGTATTTAGGGTCAATAAAGCCAAAAGCTGAACCTGTTGCTGTCAAGTTGACTCTGACTCCTAGCTACCCTACAGGACAGAGCAGAACTGTCTCACAGCGTTTCTAAGGAGTGCCTGGTGGATGTAAACAGCCAAGCTTGTGTTACCACTGCACCAGCAAGGCTCCAGTGCCCAGTGCCGTCCAGTGGGATCCAATGGAAAGGGCAAATTTGAAGGGAAGAGAACGAAAGAGAAATACTAATAATGACGAATAATAAAATAGGAGGAAAAATGCTTTCAAATAAGCTAGAGAGACTAAATTTTGCCAAAAGATAAAACCATTTTCTTTTTTTTATCACTAGTGAAAACATGACAGATAAGGCTTGCTATGGAACTGATAATCTTTTATGGAACCCTGGTGGTGCAGATGTTAAACACTCAGCTACAAACTGAAAGGCTGGCAATTTGAGTCCAATCAGTGGCTCTCCAATAGGAAAGACCAGTCAACATGGCATTCTTGAAAATCCTGTGAGCAATTTTGCTCTGTCCCATGGGGTTTCTGTGAGTCGGAGTCAACTCCACAGCATACAACAACAACAACTTATAAGAAAGCCTGAGGAGAGGGACTGGAGAAGGCAGAAGGATGAGCAAGAGTGTTCACGGGTCAGAGTTGCCACTGACACAGAGGAGACGTGCTAACTACGTGCAAGGGTGCCATTTTTGAGCCACGCTTACAGTGTAGGGACACTGCTCACTGCAGACAGTTGTGTGTGTGATGGTTAAGCCACTAAGTTCTGACGCCAGGTCTAGCTTAAACTGCCGGGCCCATCGCTAACTAACAGCTGGACTTTAAACAAGTCACTTTGTCTATTTATTCACCTCTAAAACTGTACTAATAATAGCCATCCTAAGGATGTGCTTACCTGCAAAATAACAGCTGACAACTTACTTGATTTCAGTAGCACTCATGTCTGTTTTTAAGTGTTAACAGAACATGAAGTCAAAATTCTGAGTACACTGAGTCAGGTTGTGGGTTCTTTGAAGAAAGAAGTGTTATCGTTGGCTTCTTACATACTTTACGTAGTGAAGTACCTTGTCTACTCCATGCCACGAGATCGCCCTGTAATACTCACTGGCAGTCCTAAAGCAAGCATAGGTCTGTGTGTCTGTCTGTGTGTCTGTCTGTGTGTCTGTCTGTGTGTGTCCCTGTATGTCTAGGAACTATAATTGAGTTTGATAATAGTCTATTATCTCTCTGTAAAGATACATATACACACTGGCAAATATGTCATATTTCTATCAACAAATATTCAACTACATACACGTGCACACATGTAATATATATTTTTTAAAGAAATGCATATATAAAATGCGCTTATTACAACTTCTATAACTAAGGAACCACCATCGATGTAAATGACTGGTGTCTGTCTTTCTGACTCTCTCTTTGACGAGTCAAGACACACTGGGATATCACTAAATGCTGTATTGGTCACTAATATTTTCATCTGAAAATGCTTGTGTACAGTCCAGATCTATTAACATGAAAAGTAATTAATGTCTCATAAGACCTCTATTTTCAAATAACCTACCCTGTCAAAGCAAAAAATCAAAATTCAAGTACTAAAGTTTTTGATTCTTAATAGCATGAAATGTATAAATATGCAATAAAAAAGGAAGAAGAATAAATAGTATGATACTTTATAGGTTTACCATATATCCTAACAAATTATTGTGCTTCTATATAAATTCAAATATGCAATGCATGGAATAAGAGAAATCTCATTTAAAAGCCATCAGTTTCCTAGCAGCTGATTTTTTATCTTGTCCAGATTTTATATTTTCTTTTGTTTGCATATTTCCAATATTTTTATTTCCCTTCATTAGTCACTGAATTTAATTCAAAAATTTTTAAAAAATCTGGTTACTATTTCACCAATAGCCTGAATATTCATTGTTTACAACTACAAATGGGTTCCTCTTCTTTTCCTTAAAAACCCATGGAAAATATTACTCGGGTTTTTTTGTTATCTTAGTCTACTGAATAAGATAGTATCTTTAGTATTTCTGCTACATTTTCTAATAGATTTGTTACATGTCACTGAATAGTTCATGGAAATGGTATCCAGAAACACTCGTGGGCAATAGAATGCTACACAGAATTTATCAGGAGTGCTGATGACCAAGAGTTCAAGTTACCAACCAAATTTATGCAATACTGACATAAGCTGAAAAGTAAGGTCTACACACATTTTTCCTAGGCTATATATATAGAAGCACGGGCACACGTACACACATGCGTGAATATATACATCAAGCATTTATAAAGAACACAGCAACATCCAATCCCTAAAGCTGGAGTGCAGGGCTTAGAGACTGGATAGGTCTCAGAGATGGCATAAAGTTCCATATAGTAGACACCTGTTTGTTTTTTTAAAGCTAGGCAAAAGTAAGTATATATCTGAGAAAGGTTTAATAACAGTGGTTTAACATATGGAATATATAAACATGTCCTATAAGTCAATAACCAAAAGACAATTTTTTAAAAGGCGAAGTACTTACATAGACATCCCTCCAAAGAAGTTACAGGAACCTTCAGTACGTACATGAAAAGATACTTATTCTCGTTAGTCATTAACCCCTTGCTGTTGATCCAATTTCATATCATACAGACTCTCTAATGACAGAGGAGAGCATCCCCACAGGGTTGCCTTTAATCTTTATAGAAGAAGATTGCTATGTCTTTCTCCCACTGTCCTTATTCATTAGAAAATATGCAAATCAAAACCTCTATGAAATACCACTTCAAACTCAACCTTATAGTTAATAACTGAAAAAAAAAAGGAAAATGCCATGGGTTGGTGAAAATGTAGAGAAATTAACACCCTTATCTACTCAGTCATTGCTTGTGCAAAAGTAAGATGGTACAGCTGTTGTACAGAGTAGTTTAGTAATTCCTCCAGTCATTAAACATAGAACTATCATATGACTCACCACGTCAGAAAGATCTGGAATTCACAGTCCAAGCAGATGCTTATACACCAATATTCAGAGCAACGCTGGCCACAAGAGTCAAACGGTAGAAACAATCTGAGATTGCACCAACAAATTCATAAGCAAAGTAGGCATATGCACACGTGGAAATATCATTCAACCCTCAAGGGAAATACAGTTCTGTTACATGCGAAAACATGAAGGAACCTTGGAAATACTATGCGAAGTAGAATAAGCCAGATACAAAAGGCAAATACGTATTGTATGATTCCAACTCATAAGAAATACCTACAATAGGGAAACGCATACACACAACAGTTTATTAGTGGTTAGTACAAACCAGAGGGAAGGGAGAACAGAGAGTTTCTAGATAAGAGACGGTGGCTTTCTGCTTGGGGTGATTCCAAAATTTTGAAAATAGGCAAGGGTGATGGCTGTACAACGTGGTGAATGTTATTAAATTGTACTGTCATCAATGGTTTAAATGGCATTTTTGTTGTGTATCGTTGTGGATTGAATTGTGTCTTCCCCCAAGTATCTGTCCACTTAGCTAGGTCACGATTCCCAGTATTGCTTAATTGTGTACTGTTTTGTCATTTGATATGGTTGCCCTGTGGGTTGTAATCCAATCACTATAATATAATGAGATGGCTTAGTGGCACTTATATCGATCGAGGAGATCGACCACATTAGATAATGCCTTAAGCCAATCTTTTTTGAGATACAAAAAAGAGAAGCAGGGGAGAGACATGGGGACCTCGTATCAGTAAGAAAGCACTGCTGGGAACACAGCATGTCCTTAAGAGTGTCACATTAAGAGGTGATAACAAGATTTCTCCCTCCTGGTGGCAACATAGGAAATTGGTCACCTCCATTCCAAGCACAATAATTAGAAAGAAAGAGAGAGGAGAAGGAGGCAGGGAGGTAAAGAGAAAAGGGAAGGAGCAAAGAAGGGATGCAGGCAGGCAGAGAGAGACAGGCAGAGAAAGAGAGAGGCAGAGAGACAGGCATGAACAAATAGGGTGAGACAAACGCACCGGAGGCCCTAATCATCGGGTTAAGAATTAGATCACTTGGATGAAGGTAGACGAAATTGCAAGATTTCAAGGTAGGCAGGCAGCCCTTTCTCTGCAAGATTTATGAGTGTTTCCTGCCCAGTCCCCACCCACACCAAGCGCCACTGGAACGGCCGGTGGCTGGCTGAGCTGTGCTGAGAAACTCAAGAGGAGCATCATGGAAAAACACAGGCAGGCTCCGTGCTCTTAGGTCCCGGGGGCTCCTGCTAACGGGTCCTATAGGACACAGTCGAACAGCCCCGAGGCTTTCCAAATATCGCCTGGTGGCTTCGAACTGTAGGGCTTTCGGCTTAGTGGCCCTGACTCTTAACCACCGAGCCATCACAGCTTGCAACAGGATTCTTGGGGACAGGAAAAAAGTGGTGGTTTCTAAGTTCACCGCATGGTCTGATACTTCAAAAGGGTGACATCTCTATAGGTGCAACCAGGGAAAACAGATCCCTTAGGGAGATGTCAGCCCTCCCCTCCGAAGCTCGTAAATGAGGAGTAGATCCTCCACGGTGTTTTGGGGAGTCGCTCCCCCTGTCCTCCGGGGAATCTCAGCAGGAGAAGACGCAAGTCCAGTCTTGCTGAAATAAAAATTCCATCCGAGTGGATTCCTTAAGGCTGGGAGAAAAGAAGAGACCTTTACCTTTCACCAAAGGTCTGCATAAATTGTTAACGTCTTTCAGGGGACATCCTGGAAAAGGGGACCAAGGGGGAAAAATAGTCGGGTTATCAGTCTCACAGGGCAGATTGTTGGCTCTTCGGCAGTTGAGAGTGAGACCCCCTTGCCCTGGCCCCCTCAAAGCCGCTTCTGGCACAGCTGGTCCACTGCAAACAAGCCTGTGCTGGCATCCCTGGTACAAATGCGAGTCCGATGCGAGTCCCCAGAAAGACTCAGAGCTGGGAAATTTATGGGCAAGGGCGCGCTCTAGTGGATTTGAGAGCAAATGGCTGAGATAGGGGGAAAGGAGACAAACTTACAAGAAACCAAAATCCACTGCTATCGGGTGGATTCTGACTCACAGCGATCTTAGAGGGTAGAGCAGAACTGTCGCATAGAGTTTCCAAGGAGCGTCTGGAGGATTTGAACTGTCGATCTTTGGGTCAGAAAATGTAGCACTTAACAACTGTGCCACCAGGGTTTCCAAAATCTTAGAGGAACTGAGAAGAGAGATTTTGAGTCCCCAAACCACCACAATAAAATACTCAAATGCCTCATGTCCAACAACAAAAACAAAGCATTATAAAGTGTACAAGAACACATGGAAAAAAGCCCAAATTAGGAAAAAAGGACAACATAAAATGTTTAAGAAATAAGCTGTGTCTTCCCTGTTCCCTAATTCCTGGAAGAGTTTGCAGAGTGGGACTTTGTTGATGGAGTTCAGGGACATCACCTAGGATGTCCCTGTTCCCCTCTTGACACCAAGTCTTAGCTGGAATTACCTTCTATGGACAGCCTGAGTCTCCATAACAGACATTACAGAAATGGGTTCCTGGGGAATGCTCAGAGACCTGAATCAGGGGATGAGATTTCCTTCTTTTAGATATTCTAAGGTCGCCATGAGCCGGATCCGACTTGACGGCACTTGGCTTGGCTAGATATTCTAATGTCATTGTTAGCCAAGTTAAGCAACCATTATTATCCTGCAGTACTTACATAGTGATTTTTTTCATTTATTCTTAGAAGCTTCTCTTACTCAGATTCTACTACTTGGCTTTTCTAAAACCTTCTACTAGGGAGCCTTGATGGCACAGGACCACTGACCAAAAGGATGGTGCTTTGAAACTAGATGGAAGAGAGACCTAGCAAGCTGAGCTTTATCAAGATTATAACCACGAAAACTCCATGAGGCAATCCTAGTGTGTCACATGAAACTGCTATGATTAGAAAGCCAACTTGACAGCATCCAACAAGGACAATGCCTGCTAAGCAATGCCTGCTAAGCCCTAAAATTCTAATACATGATTAGCCAAGCCGTCGAGCCATCCCTAGTGACAGATAATGTGTCGTCAACGAAGACCACGCATTCCTGTTCCACTGTAAATTGCAGGATCCCAGAGAAAGACACCAACAGTGGGCCGTAGACAGAGAAGAAGCAAATGGCTCCACCACCCCCTGAGTTCTCATGGGAGTAGCAGAAGTAGATAAATCCAATCCCCAAAGTAGGCACCACTGATTCTAGAGGTGTGAAGAACCCACACTTTCAATCTCCACTCTAGTCAAATTAGATGGAAATAGAGAAGAAACTTAGAAAGGAAAAAGGAAATCTACGACAAAAAAAAAAAAAAAGAAGGAAAAATACTGGTTTTTGCAGTAGGACTTGCTGAAACTTCACACTTTTAAAGCACGAAAAGCATGTCAGCATAAAAAGAATAGAGCACAGACAGGATTAAGGGGCTTTGAATGCCCCATCCGATGCTCAGTAGGGTTTGCAGTGTAGGATTTTCCAGGAATAGATTCCAAACATTTCTTCTGAGAATACTCCGTGTGGACACCAAGCTTACCATTAACAGCCAAGCAGGTGAACCATTTGCAGCGCCCAGACAAGGATGGCATAGCCGGCAGGGCTTATTTTATCTCCTCCCTCCCCCCCCCCCACCCAGTATTTACCTAAGATATTTGCTTATCTTAAGTTCCTGTCTTTCATCACAACTTCTAAGTCAATCTTAAAGGCCAGTAGTGATAAAATAAAAATTAAAAACCTCATTGCTATCTAGTCAGCTCCCCACCCACAGCAACCCTGTAGGACAGAGTCAAACAGCCCCCCTCAGTTTTCCCAGGCTGTAAATCTTTTACAGAAGCAGAGTGCCACAGCTTTGTCCCTTAGGGACGCCGATGTGTTTGAATCATCTATCCTTCAGTTAGTAGCCCGGTGTTTTAACCACTGCGTAACCAGGCTCTCTATTCGCAGGATAACAGGCATTTTAAACACATACGAGGTCTGACAATTAAGTTTTCAAACTCATCCTAGAAAAAGTGCCACATGCCTCATTGCTGAAGATCACTACAGTCACCTTCGAAGTACTCCCCTTGGGAAGCTGTGCACTACCGCCAGTGCCTGGTCCACCCTTCAAAGCCATTTTGGAACTCTTTTTCTGGAATGGCCACGAGAGCTATTGGCATATTACCTTTGATGTCCTGAATGTCATCTGAGTGTCTTCCTTTCAATATTTCCTTTCTCTTTGAGTCCAGAAAAAAATCTTTGGGGGCCAGATCAGCTGAGGAGGGAGGCTGTTGCAATACAGTTATTTATTCACTGGCTAAAAACCTCCCTCACAGACAACTACACAACTGAGTTTGAGAACTTGTCACTAGGCCACAGAGCACAATGGTCATTCCAGAAAGAGTTCCAAAATTCCCTTGAAGAGAGGACGAGACTCTGGTATCGGATGAATAGCTCTCCAAGGGGAGTACTTCAAAGGTGACCATAGTGATGTTCAGCAATGACGTATATATATAAAGCACTTAGAACAATAAAGTTCACGGACTTAATTGTCAGTCTTTGTGTGTGTGTGTGTGTGTGTGTGTGTGTGTGTATTTCAGTTCATATTGAAAATGAATATTTTAATGTTTAAGTTTTTCTGGTCTGTTTTCTTTAGGGTTGTATTTAAATTAAGAACAGTGTGAATTTTTATCAAATATCTATTCATCATCTATTGATGTGATTATGTTGCTTTTCTCTTAATTTTTTAAATGTAATTGGTTATTGGATATATTTTCTAATTGATCCTGCCTGTCATTCCAGGATAAACTCAGCTTTGCCATGGTGTATTGTGCTTTTGATTCATTGCTGGCCTGTTTAATAGCTTCATATGGAAATGTTTATCTATAACAGTGGTTTTTCACTATTGTTGTGCTGTTAACATTACCATAGCCTTTAACTTTTTGTTTTACCCAAATACTTCCATTAAAATGTATATAAAAAGATTTTAAACATTAGATAAACTTCGTTATGAATTTATCTGGTTGAGGTGCCTTTTAAAAAGTTATTAATTTTACCATAACTTTTATTCTATTTTTTTCCATTGGGTTTTTTCCTATGATCGTTAAAAAATTGTCCTGAAAATATACACACCCTAAGACACTCAGTAACATAGCTTCCAAACGAACATTTCATGACATTGCTTCTCTTATTCATGCACCATCATTACTGCTATCCTCTTCTAAAACAATTCCACCACCATTAACATAAATTCAAAGGCTTGCAAACAAAAACTCCCCCTTCTCCCTCTCTTCTACCCCTAAACCAAAAAGAAAACACATTGCTGTCAAATTGACTCCAACTTATAGCGACCCTATAGGACAGAGTAGAATCACCCAATATGGTTTCCAAGGAATGTTCACAGGATTCAAACTGCACACCTTTCGGTTAGCAGCCACGGCTCTTAACCTCTACACCTATCTTTGGTTTCTCTGCATTTGCTTATTGTCTAGAAGTGAGGTCATGCTATCTTTGTTCCTTTACGACTGATGTATATAGCTCATGGCAGTGTCTTCAAGGTGAATTTATGCCATGGTGTGCATCAGACCATCATCTCTATACCTCTGTATAATATTACGTTGTATTCATAGGCCATATTTTCTTAGCCCGCTCATCTGTTGATGGAATTTTGGTTATTTCCATCACTTGACTATTACAAAAAATGCTGCAGCTAACACTGGTGTCCTTCCTCTGTTTTTAGAGTTGCATGTGTGACTCATTTAATTACATTTCTGTCTACCCATCATCTGGTAATGTATCCTTTTTTACTGCTAATGTTATATGATTTTACTCCCTATGTTGTCAAAAACTGAATTTTTGTTATTTTTTGTGGTTAAGTAAAAGTACACAATCCAAATTAAATTTGCATGGCTGCCTAACTGCAGCTCCTTCTCTTTTCCTTGTTCAGAGACAATGCACTCCTGCTTTTTCTTCTGTATTTGTAGTATTCAGTTAACAGTCTCTTGTCCCCTTCTCTCCACTCTATCTTCTCTCATCTAGAAAGAGACCAGTAGGACAGCCTCCTATGAGTGCATAGAACCGTAAGGGACACACACTCAGTCACATTGTGTCCCCGAGTCCAGTCTATTCCTGTCTGAAGAGGTGACCTCAGTAACATTTTCTGGTCAGGGGCAGCAGCAGGTCTAGGGGCCATGATCCCAGGGGAACCCCCAGGCTTGTGTACCACCAGTGGTGGTCTTTCGGTGGAGTTCTTAAGGTACACCTCTCTTTCGCTTGTGTTGCCACAGGGAATCAGCCCGTGGGCCCCACAGCTGATAAACAGACTTGATTTTAATGTCTATTTTTTTATCCACTATTTGAGTTCCACACATGAAAAGTATCACTTATATTTGGCTTTACCCAGACAAGACAGTGAAATGTTAATTCCCGACCTACATCCCAAACATACTATATAGAAAATTATACTACTGTCACAAGCAATTTGTTTAATATTTTAAGTATCTATTGAAATATGTTACATTTTACAGTAAGACCATCAAAGCACATTTTTGTGTATTAATGGTAAGACAGAGCTTTATGAGTGGAATGATGCTGTATTTACACAATTAAGTTGGCATACATTTTTACTTTGACTCCTCCAAGAATATATTTAATGCTTGAAAACTTTACTTCAAAGCATTTTCATTACACATGAGAAAATGGCTCCATCGTCTCATCCTTCCTTCATGCTCAGACTCTTCTAAAGCATACTACAGACTAGGTAGATAAATCCACAAGCAAAAGCATTCGTGGATTCTGGAATTACCCTAAAGACCTTTCCTGGTGAACGATGGCCCCACAACAAGTCTTGAACACACACTACCAACTCACATGATCAGATCGATCAGTGGTTAACTCAGGAAAATGATTTTTCTTAAATCTGTTTAAAGTAGACTAGCACCATCTCCAGCTTGTTTTATAAATGAAACAGTCAGGTACTTGTTGCCTAGAATGTCACAGTGTCACATATATACTGGGACAAGTGACACCAAAGTCAACAGTAACTGGTGGGTCCTGGAGCTGAGACACTAGCTCAGTGTTTGCACTTCAGAGAAGCCCCTTCGGTGGTGAAACCTGCTGAGGTTTGTGAACAGGTGCATGTTAGGGTGACCCAAAGGCAAGCATCCAACTGCAGACAGACAAATGTGTTTTAAGGTGACATTTTCAATTGCATACCTGTAGTACAACTGGACAATCACAGCACAAAATTTACTCATCTTTAAGAAAAGACTCAGGACAGGGGAAGGAACACCATACAGACGGCAGCATCGTGGGGACACGGACACAACAGGAATGCATTCAGGTTGTGAGGCCCAGGCTGTGGCCCATCGTCACGCCCACCTGGAGCTCATCAGCTTAAGTATCTGGGTAGTTCTGTAGCCTCTGTGAGGGCAAGTGGTTCTCCACACCAGAAGTTCAAAATAATCGAGTAAATAATCCTGACTCCCAGGTATGGTTGGCTAAGGACCTCCCCGGTGAATCATCAGTTAACTGGTTATGGTTGTAGTAACCTTGCCTACCTCTGAGGCTAATGTTGCTAGAAGTTGAAGTGAGGGCCAAATATATTAGTCTGTAGGAACACTTACAGTCCAAGTGTTAACTTTTTCTTTCTACAGGCTAAGAAGCCTCGTGTTACATCTGCAAGCAGACATTGTGTGTAGTAAGTTAATGGAAAAAGAAAAACCCGATAAACTTTATATTGAGTGAAAATGATCATGATTGTTTCATAAAACCCCATTTACCTCTTCTAAATAATAATCATGTATATTGAGAGCTAATCAAGTAGAATAAGTGATATTTAATGGGAATACTACCTTGAATGCCTCTATTTTAACTAGATCTAACATTAGGGAATTTAAATTACTTGACCAAAGATACACAGAAAATATCAGCACTCTGATTCAAACTTAGGTGTATCTGAAATAAGTATTATCATCTGTCGATTAAACTGATGGGACTACAACATAATGTGTAGATTACAATGTACTAAATAGCTAGTTCTCTATACTAAGTATTTATAGATTTTCCTCTAGCCAGTTAATATACTTATCTTGTATTCTAATTCCTAAATGTAAGTAAAATGGTGGCCCTATGAAGGATAACGCACCGTGGACTCCATCCTCTAAATGGTGATGAGTAACTTGAACTCCAACTTTCTGCAGTCGTGTGACATACATAAGTCCATCATCTCGCATAATGTCATGTTGGCAAGTAAGGATAAAAGTTAATGGCAAGTTTCGCAGCAGCGTATCATTGGCCAACAAGGGTGATAACCTGTTATCGGTCAATGCTGGATGTGAGAAGTCAAATCTTCCAAGAATTGGTTCAGTATAAACATGATTCTTTTTATATTTCTCAGGAAGGAAGATGCTCCAGTTAACAAACTTGAACAGATGTCTTGATCCATGTGGCATGTGTCGATTTGCTTTCACTGCTTGGGGACATGTTTCATCTGTGGTCAAATATAGACATCCGACTTTAATAACCATATCTCTCAACAGTAATGGACCATTCTCGTTTTCTATAGAAGATGGTGTGTAGGGATCAAGCATCTGTAAGTAAGGGTAAATTAAAGCTTGTGCCTTAATTCTAATTTTGAGTTCTGGGTCGCTCGTCATCTGAAAAATATATAATAATAAGTCATTCAAAGGTTTCTAAACATTAGGAGATAAAGGTTTACTTCCATCTTATGGTAAATTATGAAGTAAATAAAGGTATATAAACTGAAGCAATATCCTAGTAAGCTAAACAGCCACACAGAGGAATCAGGTCATAGCGTCTGGAACTTACAAATGTTATTTAGAAAAACAATCTTGCAGGTATAGTTACGATAAGGAGCTTGAGATGAGATTATCTTCCACTATCTGAATGGCGTCTAAATGCAATCACATGTCTCCATATAAGGAGGTGCATGAGATCTGAAATACACGGACAGGAGGAGGCCGTAGGAAGTTAGAGACAGAGGCTGGACAGATGCGGTCACAGGACGGTAAACAGCACAGAATGCCGGCAGCCACCAGGAGGTAGAAGAAGCAAGAAACAGATCCTCACACTAGGTTATCCAGGAAAAATAAAGCTGCAATCAGCTCTCCTTGCCTCTAAAGGCCATTCCAAGTAGCAGTTTCCAGGGACACAAGTGCCTGGTAGTTAGCTTGTCCCAGAAAGCCTGAAGCAATATACTGACTACGCACCTGTACATGAACCAGCCCTAGAAACCATTCACTTGGACACAGTTCTTCCCTGACTTGATATCCTCAAGCAGCCACATTTCCTTCCCTGCACCAAACCTCAGCACCTCCTGCCATTTTTTACTTCTTCCATTTACCTAGTTGCTGGTTCACCAACACACTACCCATTCATAGACAAGTGTGGGGATGTATTGCTCAAACTCCTTCAAGTCCTCACCCTCAAGCCGTGGAAATAAGAATGCCCCTGAGGGTTTGACCTAGTAAGAATTCTTACTCATCTAAGTTATCCTTCTTCTCTTTGACATGCGGAATACCTAGCTCCACAGATTTCTCTTCCTCACTTAGCCCTCCAGCTCCTTTCCAGTTCATACCAACATGCAGAAAGTATAGAAGTATCTGGATAAGCAGTGGGACACCACACAGGAAGGCCAATTGTAAAACATTTGGAGTTTATCTTAGGATCCAAACAGCATCCATGATGGGTGCTGGAGGTCTACTACCTAGGATTTCTTGGGTGCTCAGTGCCAAACTAATACCCTACTGCCTTTGTTTTCTCTTCCTCTTGGGTTTGGATTTTCCAACCATGCTCTTTATTTCTCCTAAACAATCTCACATTCCATGTTGTGCTCCTGAATTAAGACACCAACACAGAGCCCAACAGCAATAAAATTTGACTCACAGTGAAAAAACATCCAAATCCAACACCCAGATGACTTAGAGAGAAGACCTTGGAAAGCAATATCACCAACTGTTTGAGATTACAGTCTGGAGTCCTTTATACCTTAGTCTGAGTCTTGGGTTTTAGTTTGATGACATTGGGCTAGTTATTTAAACTTCAAAGACTCAATTTTCTAATATCTAAAAATAGAATGGTATTATTCAATACTGCCCATGGTTTTTATGTAGAGGAAGATTGAGAAAAAGAATTCCAAGAATGTAGTAAGTGTTCAATAATTATTAAATATACTTATTGTTGTCAAAGTCAAAAGAAAGCCAGTTCACCTTCCGACAATATTCGTGTAGCATGCAAACAACTGCCTTCACTCCATTTTGTTTGAAGAGGCATATGTGGAGTCTGACATAATTTGACAGGTGAAAAAAATCATAAATATAAAATTAAAAGAATAAGAAGAATGATTTGGGGACACTCATTCTACAAGATAGTAGAATAATTGTATTTACTAGAATTAACCAAAAGTAGTTAGGACAATACTTCTACAAAAGCCACAAGGTGAACAACAGAGATATTACAACATTAATAATTTCAGAAGTGGCACAGATCATTAATACTATATTCAACAATTGTATTGAATTTATGAAAATTAAAGCTTTTTGATTCTTAAATGTAGAAGAAATTAAAAAAAGACTTTACTGGTCATAAGTTTCAAATTTTCTAAATGTAAACACTTGTTACTCTGCAGATTAGCTAGTAACACTTATACTACTGAGTCTTTAAGTAATAATATTCTTATGAAACAAAACCATAAGATAACCCTCAAAATCTTTTGAGATTTTGATGAGTTGGTAACAGTTGTTATATTAAGATTTTCTGTTATTAATTTAACCAGAATTTTCTTATTTAATAATAAGGAAGTTATCTTTAAGTATGAAAGCACTCATGGCAAGAGAGTCACTGAACACTAGTGGCTGTATTGGAAACTCTAGCAACGCAGTGGTTAAGTGCTACATCTGCTAACCTAAAAACTGGCAGTTTGAATCCGCCAGATGCTCCTTGGAAACCCTATGGAGCAGTTCTACTCTCTGCTACAGTGTCACTATGAGTCAGAATAGACTCACTGGCAGTGGGTTTAGTTTGGTCTGTTGACTCTCTTGTAAACCCAGGTGGTGTAGTAAGTGCTACCACTGTTAACCAGGATTTAGGACAACTGTCCTTCTCTGGTGGTGTGGTGGTCAAGTGCAATGGCTTCTAACCAAAAGGTCAGCAGTTCAAATCCCCAAGTGCTCCCTGGAACTTCTATGAGGCAGTTCTGCTCTGTCCTATAGGATCACTACGAGTCAGATTTTACTCAATGGCAACGGGTTAGTGTCTTTTGGGTTTTAGTCCTCCTCTGACAAGCTAAATTAGATGCCACAAAGCCACTAACCATTAATAATTTTTCAGATTTTGTTTTCTTTTTATTGAAAGATGAAATCAGACTAGCAAACTAGCTTTTAAGGTCACACAAAATTTATAAATAGAGATCAACACACGTATTAAAATTGGTAGCCCCCACTTCTGTTCATTTCCTTATGTGGAAATAGTGGTTTGGGAGTTAGGAATTATGTAATGAACTGAATTCCATTTGCAAATGTATTAATTATTTGGAAACTTAATGTTTAAACACAGCAAGGATTTTTGACATGAGACTAATTTTATCTTCTGTTACCGTAGTGATTCTTCCAGACAAGCATGGTACATGGCGCATATGTTATATGACGGCATGCTACACAGTACATATAATGGAGCAAAGTAATCCCAAATGCTTGGCAGATTACGAAAGAACTAAAGATAACAAGAACACCTGCCACATTTGATGGTAATTTCAGGACATAGGGGACATTTTCATAAAATTGGCAGGGTAACTAAGAGCTTTGTCGAGCATTTTAGCTCCATGCCTAGAAAAGCAACATTTGTCCAAATGTAAAATTATGCACAAATGATCAAAGTTGTTTTTCCTCCCTTCACATCATAGAAAACCCTGGTGGGTAATGCTTAAGAGCTATGGCTGCTAACCAAAAGGCTGGTAGTTTGAATCTACCAGGCGCTCCTGGGATACCCTATGGGGCAAGTTCTACTCCATCCTGTAAGGTCTCTATGAGTTAGAATTGATAGCATGGCAACAGATTCAGTTTTTTGGATTTCACATATTGAAATGTAAGAACAATAAGAATATCATAATGACAATAATTCTGTTTTATAGAATTACAGTGGGTGTTTGTGTGCACTGTAAACATATGCAAAACATACCAGTTGAGTCACTACTGTTGCTAGCGTGGCTCCAGAGCTGTCTCCTGAAATACAGATTCTAGTGGGATCCACTCTGTATTTCGTAAGAATTTCATCTTGCAGAAAGAATTTAACTGCAGTTAAGACATCTTCTGAAGCAACAGGGAATTGATATTTAGGAGCTAGTCTATAGCTTAAAAGAAAAAAAAAGACAACAGAATACTTATGATTAAATATTGCTTGTATATGGCCACGTGTTTCTCATTTTAACCATCAAATTTATTGCACGAAATCAAGGCAGGGATTACTACTCAATCAATTAAATCTGCATTTACTAACTTCTGCTTAAAAATAAAAAATTTTCGTGTAAAGGCATTTAAATCTCAGCTTTATGAAGAAGAGGGAGACACAGTCTTCAACGCATAAAACTGTGAATCAAATTTTCATCCAAGCAGAAATTAGTGGTGGAGATTACTTGTGTTATTCCTTGGATACTAGATGAAGCTAGTGATAAAAAATTTTCAGAATTATTGTACACAAGAGATTTTAAAAGCAGCACAATAGAGGACCAGTAATGTGTAGAAGACACATTAAAAACTCATTTAGGCCAAAATCTACAAAATGGTGTTTCATTTTGTATCATGGACACTACCAATTTACAGCTTTATTATATCAAATTTTATTTCTATTTCAAAGAAGCCTGCTTAATTGTACTAAACTGATTTGTGTGGGAAGTTATATCATATTTTAATGTGTGTACCACATTGCATACATACATGATGGCAGTTTGAATCCACCGAGAGCTCCTTGGAAATCATGTGAGGCTGTTCTTCTGTCTCATAAGATTGCTATGAGTCACAATTCATAGCAGCAGATTTGGTTCTTTGGTTTTATATATATCTATATAGTCTGTATGTGTGTGTATCACATATATACACACACATATATGTGTGTATATATATATATATACACACATATATGTATATAAATCCAGGTGGTGCAGTGGTTAAGCATTTACCTCCAACCCAAAAAGTTGGCAGTTGGCAGTTGACATCTACCCACTGTTGCTTGGAAACCCTATGGGGTTTATATATAGAAAGTCTTCTAATGTATGAACACACTAGGTTGTGTTTATTTCCACTGGGTTGGCTTATTTCCAATTTTAGCTATAGTAGTACCCTCAATGTCTATCAGAATTGGTGAATTTTCCATACATTACTACTAAACAATAAATGTTGACCAGAGGACCCTTGCAATATGACGTACTTCAATCTATACCTAAAATATCTGCAATATAGTATAATGTAAATAAAGTAACATATTAAAACTTTAACTGATGCTAAAACATTATTCAGTGTAAAAATCAACACTTAAGTAATACCAGACTATAACCTTTGCTGTCGGTTCCATTCCAACTCATTGCAACCCTATAGGGCAGAGTAGAACTGCCCCAGAGGGTTTTCCAAGGAGTTCCAAGGAAAGATCTGTTGGTTAGCAGCTATAGCCCTTATGCACTGGCACATGATGGAATTCTCAAACCAGGTGAACATCTGTATCTCTATTTAAAAGTAGATTTTAAAGGATGCAGTGCATTAGGTAAAACTATAAAATGAAAGGGAGATGATCCTAGTTGTTATGAATTAGTGAGTTCTTTCGGCTGTTCTAAAGCTGTAATAGTGAACAGAATAGCACAAGCATTGTGTGCTTGCCCTCTGTTTTGTCATTTTCTTATGCTGTACATCCTAATCTTTGCCTGCAGCTAATAGACTGGATTTATGTCAAAGAAAATTACAGTGGGACTGCAACACTCTTCCTAAGGTCACCTCTCTTCTGCAATGTAAAGAGTTTCCCTGAATGTAGCTTGCATCACATTTTATCCTTCTATCCTGCAAGAGAAGCAAGCAGAGGGTTGGGGACCTCATACCATCAAGGAAATGGCATCAAGAGCAGAGCGTGTCCTTCAGAACTGAGATTCCTGCACCAAGATGCTGTCAGACCAGAGAAAGACTGAAGCCACACAAGAACCTTTGTCCAGAGCCAACAGAAAGAGCACGTGCTCTCCTGGAGCTGGCACCCTGGATTCAAACTTCCAGCCCAGGGGACTGTAAAAATAAACTTTTCTTTGCTAAAGCCTCCCCCTTGTGGTAATTCTGTTAGAGCAGTGATAGATGACTGAAACACTACCCCTACTGCATAATAGGTAACTAAGCTCCCTCTTTCTAAGTACTTCATCTAGAGCCTGAGATGTAGGTTCTCAGAGGTTACCACAGCTGTGTTATCAAAAATACTCACCCTGTGTGCCTCTCAGAATTTTTTACTATGTCAGAGATTAAGGAGAAACTGGGCCCCCTGGAGGAATTATGGGTATTCCAATGCAAATAAGAAACACTGTCACACACCCCAAATTGCTAAGATCCAAGTCATTTTTGAGGCTTGGTTGGCTTGATTTAGAAACTGAACCTCTATAATATTTGAATAATAATAATTTTTCTCTTACTCCACGCCCACGACCACAGCATCCAGTTTGTTTGCCGTCAGCCTGTTCAGTATGTCATAGGGTGTGTGCTCTGGAAAGAAAGAAAGAAATGTTCAGTAGATTCTATCAATAAAGAGGAATGGAAAACCACCCACCCCTGTGCAGGGCGCCAGAACTGCGGCTTATGATTCATGGGTGTTAAGTAAGAATCTACATTTCCTACTTCTGTTACCATTGAAGGAATGTCCAGCAGAGTAAACAAACCTCCCTAATCCTCCCTCTACTAAATCATTTCTAACCCAAGTCAAAGAAATGTCTTCTCTGGCTGGTGACAATGAGAGAAGCTCAGCAGGTTCTGTTATCCTACCCATTTGCCACCAGAACGTTCCTTCCATGTTCACAGTATAGCATCCTCAAAGGGCACCATTCACCAAGAATGATGCTGACGGGCTGTGTTCTGCTCTGCACATGGCTGGTTTCCAATGGAGGAGGCCTGTGGTTGTGAGTGCTGGCAGTAACGATGGTTCGGTAAGGGGCCCTAATTCAAGGGTGATCCATTGTCTAAAGCTAAAAGCACATTCTTCAATGGCTCATTAGTAATAAGCACAATATTTAGACTTTCCTCTTAGTGAATCCCTTATGTCTCAACTGTTACAGAACGAAAGAAAGAAAATAAGTGACAATCTTAACCTATGAATACTCATGACTATTGTTTCCCAGAAGTGCCATCTGCTTAGAATATCAAAGAATTGAGATGAGCATTATGAGTTTCATGTATTCAGATGTTCAATCACAATGTATTTTTTATCATCAACTACTAGTCGATATCACTGGCCTAGTCAATGAAAGGGACATTAATGGTCAGAAATACTTGTGTACATAATGAAAACAAAGAGAGTTTTTCTACTTATAGAAGTTGCAGGTTATAATTTCATGAACAAACTAATATTGAACACATTAAGATTTAATAGACATGTAAATTAAGAAATAAAACTTGACATTTTTATCCAAACTGAGATACTGGATAACAAGAACATTCTAGTACTTGACAGAAATTAACTACTCATCAAACCTGGTTAGTGGGTATTTTAATGATAGGCTAAACTGCTATAATGTGGGCAGAAAAGATATTTGGGAAGCAGGGTGTGCAGAATTGATTATTAAATACAGAAGCTAAGAAACAATATGTAAGTGACTGTTGTGGTCATTTAATGAAAGAATACAAGCTGAAAAGCCTTCACAACTTTTTTTCCTCTCTCGTCATTTGTTGTTTCTCTGCTTGCTTTTTAAAAAATTCTTATTCTTGGAAGGCAAAGATTGTATTGATTGTGTTAGGCTTCAATTATCTGTGGTGCTTTCAGGTGGTTTCCTCATCAGCAGTTGCATAGATTAGTGGGAAGTCAGTAACATTATTAGAGGTGGGGACAGAGCTGCCTAAGAGCATCCTGGGGTTGACACAGGGTCACAAAGGACAGGGGTCTAGACAAAGGAGACTGTAGGTTCACAAACTAAAGAAGAGAATACTGAGAAAAATTAACATTTATAAAATGTAAAGACACTAAAAACCAGTATTTGTAAGCTACCTTGGATTTTTTTGTGTTAAAGAGGGAGACTCAAAAGAAAGGAAGGGGTAAGGCAAAGAGAATTCCAAGAATTTGTTGCATCAAAACCAAGCAAGCAGATAGTTCCCTAGAGCAGAATGGATTAGCTATTCTCTAATGCAGCGTTATTATATGCCTCGAAGAATTAATTACAGAGGGTGGGGGAAAGTCTACAGCTTAAAGAAACTAGTCTCATGATAGTCCATTAAGTACAAAGAGTGATGTTAGCTCGAGTAAAAGTTATAACACTGAAGAGATAGAAAAGTATTTAAGAGTCAGAAAGGACAGGCTTGAAGGCAGAAGAATGTAAGAGAAATACTGATAGAACTAAGTAACAAAATAGGAGGAAAAGTAATCTTAAATAAGTAAGAATGGCATAGAGATCTTAAGGCTGATATACAGCCCTATTTTATGTTTTCATTTCCTTAAAATTACACATTGGATTCTAACCTTCAACACTGTAAGTACCATTGCTTTACAGCCTGCAGTTTCAACATGTGTGTGCTATTGGAAATTAAAAATAGTATTGCTTCTGATTCAACACTGAGACCATATTTTTAACTTCAGTTTTTCTGAATCTGAAGTTAGGCCCTTCAGTAATTACAAACTTAAACTTCACATTAAGTCCTTGAACTTCTCATTCTATTAATATTTTTTATTTTGTTTGCCAAGCTATGTTATTAAGAAACACATGTGAACCTTGATTGATAATATCCTATAATCTCCCAATCAAGACACATACACATACACAATATAAATATCTTAAATCAACAAATGTCTGCCAATTATAAATATAATGAATATTTGAATAAGAATATATATAAAATGTTATATACACGCATGTATGTATATATATATATAATCTACTTACTAAAACTTCCCAAAACAAAGGCTCCACCGTGAATGAAAATTACAGCAGGTCTCAGATTTTCTGACTTCCTCTTTGGCAGGTACAAACGTACGGGAATATCTCTAAAAGTTGTTTCCATCACTGTGATGTTTTCATCTGAAATTGGATGTGTATAGTCCAGTTTTAATGTCATCAACAAAAAATCTTCGTATCTCATAAGACCTATATTTTCAAACAATGTAGCCTGTCAAGAGAAGATTTTAAAATATTAGACATTCTGATTTTTAATAACAAAAAATTTAAAAAATAATGTGACAGTATATAAGTTTTGTTGTACATTCAAAAGACACATTATTGTTATTTCTAGAGAAATGTCATAGATGCAGTGTTTGCAATAAAAGAAACCTTGTTTAAAACTATCAAATTGCTGGTGGAGCCAACATAGCACTGTAGACAGAAGCACTTTGCTGTCTCTCCACAGCAAAGACCTCCCCAAACTAAATAAAACAGAAACAAACATCAGACCTGGAATCCTAAGCATCAAATGAAGGGTAAAGAACTCAGCCAAGCACCAGATGAAATAAGAAACTGACAGAGAACAGAGAACCGGAAGAGGTCTGCGCAGATGTCCTTTATCAGCAAACTCAGCACAAATTTGCCATCTTAGACTCCTGTCAGAGACTGACAGACTGGGAGTACAGGAATACAGATTCACAGAGTTCACAGCAAGAGACAGAGCACCCAATAACTGGCAATATGCACTTTCCCATGCTCCATCCTTCACCCTGCTGCTCTACAATTGCTGATCCCTAGTTGGCTGAGGTCACTTGACTGGATCAGGAAGTGGAGGCTCCATGGCACCTAGGTTCGCCCTGCCAACATCAGAGATAATGGACAGCGAGTATAGGAAAGCAGCTTCACAGAGCTCCTAGCAGGCTAGAAAGCACCTGGTAACCAGTGATTTCCCACCCTCACCTCTGCACCCTACTCTTCCTTCCCTAGCTGGGATTAAACTGCTTCCTGCTGGCAGTCTCTTGGCTGGGAGGCACAAATTCTGGTTCTATGCCAGTTGGATTTGTCCCACCCACATTGGTCAGCTCCAACAGTGCCATTCCTTTGTTGTTGATGTTCCTTTCTCCTGCTTCCTTCAGTTTCCTCTCTGCTTCTCACCTTTCCCTCCTCCTTTCTCTTAAAACACCTACCATTGTGTGCCATCTTCCCTTCTCCTTCACAGACTCTGAAGCTCCACTCACCTGGAAAACTGCTTCTCAGGCCTGTGTCACCATGTTGGTGGTATCTCTGGGGCCTTTTATTTTGTCTTTTTCTGTTCCGTTTGTTTATTTTCTTTTCTCATCTTGGGGTCCTCTTCTAGCCATGCTGCACCGCACAGCTTGGGAGCCAGTACCCCTATCTGCAGAGCAGTGCCAGTGGCAGCCCTGTGGACATTTCTTTCATCTACTTATTTATTTTTGTCTTTTTCCATTTCTCAGTTTCTCATCTCTTTACACGTACCTGCACCAATTCCCAGTCCACCCTGTTGGCCCTAGAACCTGGCAGGGGAAATCCATCCTCACCTCTCCTCTTCAGCTGGACCTGCCCTGCTGCACCCTAACTGAGCAACTGGCTCTGCTAGCAGGAACAGCAGGTGAATGGTATAGTGCCACCGGTGAGGAAACAAAGAACGCACAGGCCGCCTGCTCAGACAGAACCATGCAAAACAAAAAAACAGGAAGAAATGAACAAGCCTATGGTTAACAAATGAAGACAATAACTGCTTAATGTCCCCAAGTCAACAGACAATATCAAAACATACAGGAAAACAGGGAAAGATCCTGTTGGCATCCAAAATGAAACACTGAATGACTTTCTAGTAGAGGGAAAGGCATTAGAACTACCTAACAGGGAATTTAAGTATCTGACATTCAGCGCTATCCAAGAGGGCAAACAAAAATCAGACAACAATGAGGGAAAAAAATAGACAAATTCATGGAACAATGGACAAAACAATGGAAGAATTTGGGAAAATAATATTGGAACAAAATGGCAAAATAAACTCACAGCTAGAAACCATACAAAGCAATACCTAGAAATCATCCCAAATGACACAGAAAAGGCAGTAGACAAAATCCAACACCTACTCCTGATCAATACTCTCCATAAAGTAAATATGGAAGGAAAATTTCCCAATGTAATAAAAAGCTCTATGCAGAAACCACAGGCAACATCATTCTTAATGGAGAAAGGCTGAAAAGACTCCCCCTAAGAGCAGGAATAAGACACCCCAAACCAGTCCCACTGCTTTCAACCTGACTCCGACTATAGAGGCCCTGTGGGCAGTCATAGCACTTAACCACTATGCCACCAGGGTTTCTGGAATAAGACAAGGACACTCTTTATCACCACTCCTATTTAGCATTGTGCAAGAAGTCCTAGCTGGAGAAACAAGCCAAGAAAAAGAAGTATAGGGCATCCAAATTGGTAATGAAGAAGCTAAACTGTCCCTATTTGTGGATGATATACTATATATTGAGAACCCAAACAACTCCGTGAGAAAACTACTGGAACCAACAGAAAGAGTCCATGTAATAGCAGAACACAAGACAAACACACAAAACTCAGTTGAATTTCTATGCACAACAAAGAGGACAATAAAAAGGTAATCAGGAAAACAATATAATTTAAAATAGCCTCTAAAAACTCAAAATATTTTTTAATAAATCTAGCCAAGGATATAGAAGACCTATACAAAGAAAACTATAAACCACTACTGCAAGAAACCAAAGAGATCTATAAAAATGGAAAAACATACCAAACACTTGTGTAGATAGACTCAACCATGTAAAAATGACAATTCTATCCAAAGCAATTGACAAAATACTTTCTACCTAGTCTCAATCTAAGTGCCAACAACATTCTTTAAAGAGATGGAAAAACAGGCCTTTAACTTTACATGGAAAGGGACAAAGCCCTGGATAAGTAAACCACTATCAAAGAAGAATAAAGGCGGAAAACGCACACCTACCTGACCCCAGGGCCCCCTGTACAGCCAAGGTAGTCAGAACGGTCTAGTACTGGTACAATGACAGATACACTGACCAGAGGAACAGAAGTGCGAATCCAGATGTAAATTCATCCACTTACGTTCACCTAATCTTCAACTAGGGTCCAACGTCAAATGAGAAAAAGAAAAAAGACAGCCTTCTTAACAAATCGTGCTAGCAAAACTGAATACCCATCTGCAAAGAAACTGAGACAGAACCCATACCTCATACCATACAGTACCTAATTCAAAATGGATCAAAGACCTAAATACAAAGCCAAAAAAGCATAAAGTTCATAGAAGAAAAACTAGGATTGATGCTAGAGGCCATAACATACGTCATTAACAGGATGCAAACCATAACTAACCAAACACTCCAGAAAAAAAAGCTAGGTAACTGAGATCCTCTAAAAACTTAACATAAAAAACTAATAACTTTGTCATTTTATTCCATTGAAATAAGGTTCTCTTTGGTATTTCTGGTGAGCTTTTGAATAGCTTTCTAACATGTCACTGAATAGTTCATGCAAAAGGTAACCAGAAACACTGTGTGGACAACAGAGTGCTCTACCTCATTTACTGAGGGCACTGACGTCCAGGGAGTCCAAGTTACTGACTCTCATGGACTGAATTATGTCCCTCCGAAGAAATTCGGGCAATGATTCCCAGTATTGTGGATTTGCCCTCCACTTTGTAATTTTCAATTCTGTAAATCCTAATCTCTGCCTGTGGTTAAAAGACTGGATTATGTTAAAGAGGATTAGCATGAGACTAACACTGTTCCTGAGGTCACCTCCTGGCTCTAAGGTAAAGAGAGTTTCTCTGGAGTGTGGCTTGCACTACCTTTTATCCTTTTATCACACAAGAGATAAAAGGAAAGGGAAGCAAGCAGAGAGCAGGGTCCTCATATCATCAAGAAAGCAACACTGAGAGTAGAACGCATCCTTCAGACCTGAGGTTGCTGTGCCAAGATGCTCCCCAACCAAAGGCAGACTGCTGCAACACAAGGACCTTCTTCCAGAGCCAACAGAGAGAAAGCATGTTCTCCTGGAGCAGGCACCCTGAATTTGGACTTCTAGCTTGCTGGACTGTGTGAGAGTAAACTTCTCTGTTAAAGCCATTGTTTCAGTCACCTGGTACTGCTCCAAGAGCAAATACTATGAGTGGATGATCTCATGAAGAGTATCTCTATTGTCACAGTCTGGTAAGCCACAAATCCATTTACGAGTTGAAGGTCCATTCAGTGACAGAAATTACCACAGTCTGCTGGACTGAGTCCAAGTCCAGGGAGAGTATATCAGTACAGGAACCTCAGGTCCAAAGGCCGGGCTCTGGTCTAAGTGTCCTCTTGGTGGTGTGAGGTTCCCAACTTACTCTGCTCACTTCTCTCCCTTCTATCCCACAGCTGGTAACTAGAGTCATCACCAACACAACTGCTGTCCATTTTCCCTCTCAACAGCACAGAGGCAGGATTTACAACACATGGGACAAACTGCACCATATCGGGACTCATGGCCAAGTCAAATCAATACATACATTTTTGGGTGGACACAATGCAATCCACAACAACCATCCACTTGTGATATTTCTATTAGAGCAGTACTGGATGACTAAGACAGTGACCAAAGATGGGCAGCTAGTAAATGTCAACCAAACCAAAAACAAAATCCATTGCCATCAAGGCAATTCCAACTCATAACAACCCTATAGGACAGAGTAGAACTGCCCCACAGAGTTTCCAAGAGGTGTGTGGTGGATTTCAACTGCCAACCTTTTGGTTAGCAGCTGTAGTACTTAACCAATATGTACCAGAATTTCCAATAACTGTCAAAACAAGACATAAACACATATTTTCTCACCAGTGTTTTGTGTTCTACCAGTTACAAATGTCTTCGGTGTACCTTGGACACCCTACTTTAGCACCATCAGTTGTTGATCATACGCTACCTTCTACAATGACTGAGCATCAAGAAATGCCTTTTGGTATGATGGCTCTGTGTATTCCTTCCCTCTTCTTTTGATGATTCCCGCATAATTCAGGATTTTGCCAGTGCTGTTCTTATTAGGTGCCATCGGGTCGATTCAAACTCGTAACAACCCTATATTTACCCACAGTATTTTGCCCATGTTGTTGTTAAGTGCTGTCAAATCAGTTCCCACTCATAACAGAATGAAACACTCCCCAACCCTGAGCCAACCTTAGCAATCCCTACTACGTTTGAGACTATTGTTGCAGCCACTGTGTCAATCTCATCTTGTTCAGGGTTTTCTGTTTTTTGCTCACCCTCTATTTTACTAAGCAGGAGATGAAATAAGTTGTCATACTCAAGGTTCTGGCAAGAAATGAAAGAAGATATGAATTTTCTTCTTTCCTCAGTTCATTTATTTATTAATTACTCATTTGTTTGCCAAAGACACTTTGAATACAGATTCAAAAATTATTCACTTGGTTTCCTGGACACTCGTGAGCTCTAAATCAATTGTTCTCAAATCAAAGTATATAACAATCAACTTTTCAAAGAGAATTTGCCAAAGAATATACTCATGGGGTTAAAAAAAATTCAAATTCATCATAGTTCTATACTACACTCATTTTAAAATATATTTAAAAGTATAAATGTATTTTCTCTAGATTTATGAATTTAATATTTTCTTACCTTATTCTTGAAATCCTGAATATGATCACAGTAAATATATTTGTTATTTCTTCTTATTTATAATGTCATAGTTAAAATTATAGTTTATTTTCCTAAATATAACAAAACCCTACAAAGTACAGAGTAGCAGGGTCATGAGTCTGGGGACCATGGTTTCTGGGCACATCTAGGTTTTGTGGCATTACAAAATTTTTTAAGAAAATGTTCTGCATCCCACTGTGGTGAGAGGTGTCTGAGTCTTAAAAGCTAGCAAGCAACCATCTAAGATGCATCAGTTGGCCCCAATCCACCTGGAGCACAGGAGAGTAAAGGACACCAAAGACATACATAAAACAGGAGCCCGAGAGACAGAAAGAGTTATATAATGTAGAGGCTACATCAGTATGAGACCAGAAGAACTAGATGGCCCCTGGCCACCACCAATGAGTACCCTGACAGGGAACAAAACAGAGTTCCTGAAGAAGCAGAAGAAAAAGGAGGTGCAGAACTTACACCCTATTAAAAAGGCCAGACTTGAGGACCCAACAGACTGGAGGGTCCCCAGAAGACATGGCCCCCAGCTTCGTTGTTAGCCCACAACTGAAACTGTTTCTGAAGTCAACTTTTCAGACTGGACTGTGAGACATAAAATGATACTGGCAAAGAGCGTGCTTCTTGGCTTAAGTAGATACAAGAGACTAACTGGGCAGCTCCTGTCCAGAGGCAGGATGAGAAGGCAGAGGGGAACAGGAGTTAGCTGAAGGGCCAGGAAGTACGGGTAGAAAGGAAGATTACACTGTCACAGTGTGGGGAGAACAGCTAGAGTTATATAGCAATACGTATATAAGTTTTTGTAAGACAAATTGGATTGTAAACTTTCACTTGAAGCACAATAAAATACTTATTTAAAAAATCGTATAGCTTCTGGTAGTTTTCAGCCTGGCTAACATGGACTAAGTTCACTGAAGCCTGTTCCTCTTATCAATTCAAACTAAAATCTCAAAAAATACAAAAGAAACCATTTGGCAATTCTGAAAAATGAGCGCTGAGCGCAGAAGCTGTCCTGAAGAAGAAACTCAACACTTGAGAAAGCATTGGTAAGAGAAGAACAGTGTCACTTTGTTTTCTCTTTTGTCTTATACCCTGGCCTGAGGGCAGACTGATGCCCTATTCTCACCCTGAGAACAGAAAGCAAATACTCCAAGAGAAATTGAATGTTTCTCATGGGTGGCCAGGGAAACACGTATTCTGCACCAGAATGCAGATAGTGGGGACTAGGGAGGTTCATGTTTTATTTTCCTTTCTTTTTTCTCTTTCTTTTCCGTTATGCTCCAAAATCAGCTCCATTTGCAGAAATGTTTGTTGCAGTGACAAAGGTGCAGGAATGTAAAACCTTGAGGGAAGAGTCAGCTCACTGGGCAGAGAAACTGTGAAAAGGAGCTCATGTCATTCAAAGTGCATGGGGGGGGTCCTCCTTTTTTTTCCTGTTTCTTTTTTTCAAAGCTTCACCCTGAAGGTGGGCCCAGTTACATGAAACTGCACCTATTCATGGGTGACTAAAATCCTAGGTGAAAATACTTTTCTGCTCAGAAGCACTGAAAAGCCAAAAACACAGAAAGAAGAAAACAAGTCATGGGATCTAGAAAGTACAGGGAAGATGGTAGAGGAGTTAGCTAGAGAAGGGGAATCCTCCATTCTGTAAATAAAAAACATAAGTCATAGGCTCACCTGAGAACTGTATGCGTTTTAAGAAGTATCCAGAAAGCCTGGCAAAGGCTTTCACAACTGAGCTGCAATGTAAACGAATGCAGGGCCAACCCCTAGACTAACACTTGAGGGATGTACTCTTGAGCAAATGCCGCATTAAAGTGTGTTGAAAACTCTACTGACGTTGGAACAACTGCCTACACATAGAAAGGCAGATCTCTGAATCTGAAAATGAGCCAAAACAAACTAAGGATGTATTCTCCAGAAAAACAGAAGCAGAGCCGTAGTCTTACGATAAAATGTTCAAAAGGCTGAGGATACAATCAATAATCACTTGATATAAAAAAAAGTGAAAACAATTTTTGAATGGGAAAGATGGCCAACAGATGCCAAACTCGAGACAATCCATATGTAGAATTCCCAGACAAGAATTTAGAAGTAGATATTATAGCCATCATTTATAAATTAAAGACCACTCTGCAATTAATTAATCACAATTTTCAAAAGAGAAAAAATATATAACATTGAACCAAACAAATATGTGTGTGTGTGTATTATGTATGTGGAAAGTCTGGTAGTATAGTTGTTAAGCCCTACATCTGCTGACCACAGGGTAACCACTTTGAATCCACCAAGCACTCTTTGGAAATTATAGAGCAGGTCTACTCTGTCCTATTTCTGAATTTTAGAATTCCCTAGATAGTCTCAATAGCCAAATGGAGAGGACACTGAGAAAAGAGTCAGTGTACTTGAAGATAGATCAAAACCAATTATAAATTTTAAAAATGTAGAACAAACAGTTGAAATAAAATGGAAGATTTTTCAAGGATCTGTGGGACAAGCAAAAAGTCAACTATTTGCGTCATTAAAGCCCAAGGAGAAAGAAGAGATTGGGGCAGAAAAGATATCTGAAGAAACAATAATGAAAACATTCTCAGTTTATTGAGAGACATACAGTATTTATAGATTCAAGGAGTTGAACAGCTCCTGAACAGGATAAAGTCAAAGAAAACTACTGCCAGAAAAGTCACAACGGAAATTCTGGAAACTAAGGAAAAATGAAATAAGTGAACAAATAAAAGCAGCCAGAGAAAAGAAAGCCACATCACATACATGGGAATAAACTTGACTACTGTCTTTTCACAAGAGGTCGTTGACTATCACCCTAGAACTGCAGTATTAGTTCTGACATACTAGCACTGACATAATTCTACCATGTGTCTATCAGTTTGTCGCTCTGTGAAGAGGACTTCAAAGTACTTACCAAAGAACACAGAAGACTACAGCATTCAGTATGGGTTACACCTCAACCTCAAGAAAACAAAAAGCCTCACAACTGGACCAATAAACAACATCACGACGAACAGAGAGAAGACTGACGTCATCAAGGACTTCATTTTGCTTGGACCCATGGTAAACATCCATAAAAACAGAAATTAGGAAGTCAAGTGATGCATTTCACTGGGCAGATCTGCTGGAAAAGCCCCTTTAAAGTGTTAAAAAAAATAAAATAAAATAAAAACCAAAAGATTCCACTTTGAGGACCAAGATGCACTGACCCAAGCCATGGTGTTTTCTATTGCTTCCTGTATATGTGAAAGCTGTACAATGAATAAGGAAGACTGAAGAACTGATACATTTAAATTACAGCATTTATGAAGAATACTGAAAATGAGGTCCAACAATATGAGGACTACTTGGAACATGACTGCAGTGATATTCAGGGATGAGGTATGCAGCAGTTTTTCTAGGATGAGTTCATGAACTTAATTGGCAGACCTTGTATAACATGGACCAGAAGAGCAAGCCAATCTGCCTTAGAAGAAGCACAGCCAGAATGCTTCTTAGAAGCAAGGCTGGTGAGATTATACCTGGCATACTTTGAAAGTGTTGTTAGGATTGACTAGTCCCTGGAGAAGGACATCATACTTGGTAAAACGGAGAGTCTGAAAAACAGGAAGATTGTCAGTGAGATGATTGACACAGTGACTAAAACAAAGGGATCAAATATAGCAATAATTGTGAACATGTGAACATGACACATTGCCTTCTAAATTTATCTATAGATCCAACCTAATTCCAGTAAAAAAAAAAAAAATCTCATCAGAAAGTTTTACAAATGTCAGTAAGCTAATTTAATGTAATTTCTTATGGAAAGGAAGATGAATTAGACCAGCCAAAGCAATTTTGAAAATGAACACGGAGAACTCACAAAACTTGAGTTTAAGACTTATTAACAAACTTATTTACAGTCAACAGACAGTGTAATCTTAGTAGAATGCTGGACTCCTAAATCCAAGTAAGAGAATAAAGTCTGCAAACGAACCAGCACAAACACATCCACTCCATCTTTTATAAAGGTGACTGGCAATGTAAGGAAGACAGGTAGACACTTCAGCAAGAGGTGCTGGAAATAACGGGTGTCTCTATGCAACAAGGATTCAAGGAGTCTGACTCGACGGCATTTGGCTTTTGGCTATGCAACAAGGAAACCCTGGTGCCATAGTGGTTAAGTGCTATCGCTGGTAACCAAAAGGTCAGCAGTTCTAACCTACGAGACGCTCCTTGGAAATGCTGTGACGCAGTTCTCTTCTGTCCTATAGGGTCACCATGAGTAAGGATCAACTCAATGGCAACAAGTTTATTTTTGGTTTATACGCTGTAGGACCGATAGCAGTCTGAATCAACTTGACGGTAGCAGGGTTTTTTTTTTTTTTTTTTGGTTTACATGCAACAAATAAATGTAAATAAAGGCAACTTAACCTACACCTCTCGTCTCATACGGGAATTAACAAAAAATAAATCCAATAACTAAATATAAAATTTAAAGTTACAAACTTTTAGAAAACAACATAAGATAAAATTTTGGTGACCTCAGGTTGGGAGAACAGTTTTTAGATCTGACATAAAAAAAGAAAAAGAAAAAAAAGATAAATAGGACTTCGGTACAATTAAATGTGCTTCTTCGCAAAAGTCACTTGTTAAGAATGGAAAAAGAAGTCACCAACTGCGAGAAAAAAAATTGTGTGTCTCTTACCTGACGTATGACTAGTACTGAGAATACGAAGAATTTGCATTGTTCAACAAAGAGAAAATAAGCTCAATTAAAAAAAAAAAAAGAATGAAACATACCTTTTTCCACAGAAAATATGCAATGGCAAATAAGTCTATCTTTGATTTTTAAGAAACCACAAATTCAAGTCACAACGAGGTATTTTCACACACCTATTCCAAAATCAAAACCCACTGCTGTAGAATCAATTCTGACTCATAGCAATCCTATAGGACAGAGTAGAACAACCCCATCGAGTTTCCAAGATACACTTGGTGGACTCGAACTGCCCACATTTTGGTTAGCAGCTGCAGCACTTTACAACTACACCACCAGGGTTTCCACATACCAGTTACACAGGTTAAAAAAACTGAATACCAAGTGCTAACAAAGAGAACACAGCTGAAGATTCCATCAATTTCTAATGTCAATGCAAAAGGGGACAGCTCATTTGGAAATCGGTTTGGCACATTCTAACAAAGTTAAATACACTGTTGCTGTGTGCCTTTGAGTTGATTCAGACTCGCAGTGATCCTACAGTTAAATACACACACCTTCCATATGACCCAGAATAGTTGCAGGTATTTACACGAGAAAGGAGAATTTATGTTCACACAAAAACTTGTGCGTGAATGTTTTAGAAAATTTATTCATTATCCACCCCAAACTGTCAACAACCCAAACATCCTTCGACTGGTTATTATGGATAAAATAGTCTGTGGTATATCCATGTAACGGAATACTGTACAGCTTTCAAAAGGGATACATTTTTTATACACTCAGCAACACAAATCACTCTCAGATCATCCTAAATGAAAGAAGTCAGGCTCAAAAGGCTACATGCAATATGATTCCATTTCTGTGACATTCTAGAAATGGTTAATGGTAATGATATAGAACGCATCAGCAAGTGAAGGATGGGAGAAGTCTTTACCATAAAGGGGCAGCCTCAAAGTGGTTTGGGAGTTGTTTCCCTATATTGATTGTGGTTACATGAATCTAAGGATGTGTCAGAACTCATAAAAGCTGTACACCCAAGATGAAACTAAACCGAACCTAATGTAGTCCAGTAAATTCTGACTTATAGTGACTCTTTAGCACAGTGTAGAATAGCCCCATGGAGTTTCCAAGGAGTGGCCAGTGGATTCAAACTGCCAAGCTTTTGGTTAGCAGCCCTAGCTCTTAACCACTGTACCACCAGGGCTCCAGTGAATATTATGTGTATAACTTTAAAAACAGGCAAATTATTTTTTAATAAATGAGAGCCAGAATCTTGATTGTTAAGGTTGGAATCCAGTTTTACAACTTGTGGACTGTATTATCTTTGTTTAGTTACTTCCTGTACCTCCTTTCCCTCATATTTATGATGGGGATAATAATAGTGACTGCTTCAAAGTGTGGTTTCAAAGTTTAAAGAAGTTTATGCTTTTAAAGCAAGTAAAATAAGACCAGATGCACTGTAATTTAGTGTTTTACGTTATTAATACATACCAACTCGATGGCACTTGACTGGCTTTGGCAATATATTCTTGTATGTTTTTGTTGTGAGCTGAAGATAAAATTCAAGCCCATTGCCATCGAGTCGATTCCAATTCACTTTATAAAGATCTAGAGGACAGAGTAGAACTGTCGTATAGGGTTTTCAAGGAGGAGCTGGTGTATTCAAACTGCCAACCTTTTGCTTAGCCGCCATAGCTTAACCACAATGCCACCAAAGTTCCTATAAATACATACAAATACATATAATTAAATGCATGAATTAATAATTTTATTTTAGATGTGCAATGCCCTAATTCTATTTTGCAACTGAAAAGATAAAAGTCAAATTTTAGAGTTGCGTGTTTTTGGAATGTGTTCATACTGATAAGGAAACAAACACACGTCACCCTGAAGTTGCAGGACCTAAGAGGTACTAAGGGGTTAAGGAAACATGACAGAGCAGTTTCACAGGGGAGCTGGCACATACTCATTGACCTCTTCCTCCACTGTCCAGGGAACGAGAGGGGGTGGAGAAGGTGAGGTGCCAGAAACTAGTGAGAGGAAAAAAACAGGATTTTTAACAGGAGATGCCACCCGCTTTGACAGAACTGTCATTTCTGGAAAGCAGAGGCGGCCTCTCCCTAATGCTCCATAAATGGTTCTCTCTTCTCAGATTCTGGATTCTCTGTGACTGCCTTCTCCCCGGTGCCTTCAACTCACACTGTCATCCACAAAGCTGCCACGTGGCACCAAAGATTGACAGAACAGGGACAGTGTTTAAACGGCCCAGCTCTGAGCTCCGATTCTAACACTATAGTGTTCTAACTGCGTTAGCATTTCTGAACTTCTTTTTCCTGCTCTGTAATTTGATAGAAATCATTAATGGGTCGTAGGGAATGAAGGGAGGTGCATATTACAGAAAGCAGGATGCACCAGAAGATCTCCAAAATGAAATATGGAAACTATACCGCATCTTACGAAGGATCTCTCTTTAGATAGACAGATATTAAATAACCCTGCAATATACAATCAGAGATACTTAGGAACAGAAGCGTTCAGTGTGTGATCTTGGAAGCCTTGCAGGTCTCAGGACTACTAACTACTCCCACAGGTTTTCACCCCCTTAGCAGGAAACCCCGGTAGCATAGTGGTTAGGTGCTACAGTTCCTAACCAAAACATCAGCAGTTCAAATCCGCCAGGTGGTCCTCGGAAACTCTATGGAGTACTTCACGTCTGTCTGTAGGGTCACTAGGAGTTGGAATCAACTTGTTAGCAGTGGGTT
Source organism: Heterohyrax brucei (assembly GCA_028571685.1). Taxonomy (NCBI): domain Eukaryota; kingdom Metazoa; phylum Chordata; class Mammalia; order Hyracoidea; family Procaviidae; genus Heterohyrax; species Heterohyrax brucei. The sequence goes on along the minus strand of CM053163.1, from coordinate 66,662,642 downwards.
TGGTTGAGTTCTTTTGTTTTGTTTTAGAAGAACTTCAGTAAGCATTTGGTCTCCCTTTTCTATCTGTCTGTCTGTCTATCTAATCTATGCTTAAGAGAACACATGGAGCTAAGTTTTATCAGAAACATCAAATCTACTTTTTTTTTAACAATCCCTAAAACATTCCTTTTAGACAACACTGTTTTTTTTATCTTTGTCCCAACACGTGGGGTCCTTATCTACATACACAGACTTACCAGACAAGATTCTGTCTCCCTCTGCTCTGCACATTGACAAGGACACATATTTATAGGTTAATTAAATTGAACATATTTATATCATTTCACTAATTTATTCTAAAAGAAATCCAGTCTTTTTAAAAATACTATTCAAAAAGTATTTGTAATTGTAACAGGACGTTCCAATACCGTGGAAGGGAGCAGGGCAAAAGCTTACCATAAATAAAGCCATCCTTATACCCGCATCAAGGATTCCCACTTTCCAGGGTTCCTCAAGGTTCTCTGGCAAGGGTGCATAAATATAATAAGCAAAAAGGGCACAGGTCAGTCCAAAGCATAGAGCTTTGTACCCCATGATATTCTTGTCCTGTCATCTGTGTCATGATGATTAACTATCGCTCCATATATATTGGCCAGTGATTTATAGGGCAAAGGGAGATTGCAAACTCTCAAGTAGTTTGGCAATGTGAGCAACTGAGAGCTAGTACTCAGGTCCAAGATTAACAGTGATAAAATAACTGATCAGGTGATCACAGACTCTGTGTGAAATGCTTCTTGTATTATGTGCTAAATACGGAAAAAGGATACAACCCTGAGGCACCCTTTTTTTGGCTTTATACCAAGTAATATCCTCTTGTTCTGTTCAAATAGCTGCCTCTTTTTCGTCTATGTATAGGTTCTCGCCAAGCCAAGTGCCATCGAGTCGGGTTCTGCATGAGCACTATTAGGTGTACTGGAATTTCCATGCTTTGCAAAGTTATCCTTAATTTATTATGATCCACAGAGTCGAAAGCTTTTGCCTCACCAATAAAACACAGGTAAACACTTTTCTTGTATTCTCTGCTTTCAGCCAAGATCCGTCTGACCTCACTAACGGTATCCCTCTTTCCAAATCCTGTTCTGAGTCCAGCTTGAATTTCTGGAGGTTCTACGTCTATACAAATAACCTGAAAAAGTTGGATTATCAGAAGAATGTTAAGGCAGCAGAATTGGAGAAAGACACATGAACAAAATATGATACGAAAATGACACAGCCTTGCTCAAAGCAAAGAGGACTTGAACTGATGAAGATCAAACACTGCAGCCTTCACTACGGATTACACCTCAACATAAAGAAAACAAAAATTCTCACAAATGGACCAACAAGCAACATCATGGTAAAAAGATTCAAATTGTCACAGATTTCATCTCACTTGTATCCACAATCAACACTTTTGGAAGTGGCAGTGAAGAAATCAGGTGATATATTGGACAGATCTGCTGAAAAAGAATTCTTTAAAGCGTTAAAAAGCAAAGATGTCATTTTGAGGACTAAGGTGTGCTTGACTCAAGCCATGGCATTTTCAATCATCTCATATGCATGGGAAATCTAGACTATAAATAAGAAGAATGAAAGAAAATTTGATGCTTTTGGAAATATGTTGTTGGCAAAGAATATTAAATATACCATGGACTACCAGAAAAATGAACAGATCTGTCTTGGAAGAAGTACAGAAACAAAGACGGTCTCATGAACTTTGGACATGTTAACAGAAGGGACCAGTCCCCAGAGAAGGGCATCTTACTTGGTAAAGAAGAGGGTCAGCCAAAAAAATAAAAGACAACCCTCAATACCATGGGCTGACACATTGCTGCAACGAAAGGCTCAGACACACCAAGGATTGTTGAGGATGGCACGGAAAGAGGCAGTGTTTTGTTTGTCACACATAGGACAATCTCAGGTCATCTAACAACAACCACATGTGAAATGCAATCACAATTTATTTGGTCAAGTATGTATCATTAGCAAACAACTCGAAACAATTTAGAATTGTCAGTGGAGCACAAGTTAAACCATAAAGTCTATTTGTTTCTTGCAGCTTTTTAAAATTGATAGACGCATAAATGACTATAAATATCTTTTTAAAAAAGTCTGTGAAGTAGGACTGAGCAGAATCACCATGGTCAACTAAACATCAGACCAGAAGAGAACAAACTGGTTATCTTGTCCAAGTTCCAGAAATAATTCATCCAGTCCAGACATTTTCTGAAGTGCTTAAATTGTGTTAAGCATTAAAATTTTCAATCCATGTAATTGTCTAATCTAAGCTCAGTACTTAGGCAAAAGGATTATCAAATTGAGCAAAATCTAAAATGTGTCCACTCCTTGGGGAGCTGTCTCTAACCTAAACTTCTGATTTTCATTCTTCTAAGATTATTGAAAATTTGGTCTTGGTTTCTTTATTTGGCACCCCACCCAAACAGATGACTAAATACTGTATTATCCCACTCATGGGAAATACCTAGAACAGGCGAATGCATCCAGACAGCTGTTTATTGGTGGCTGTCAGCTGGTGGGGGGTGGGGCAGGAGAATGGGCAGCTATCGCCAAGGGGCAATGAGTTTCAGTTTTGAGTGCCTGAAAGCTTTTCCAAATAGTAATTTTGATTTTACAACATGGTGAATGTTATTAACGGCACTAAACTGTATACGGAAAAGTGGTTGAAATAGCAAAATTTTGTTAAACGTATTTTACCACAACAAATTTAACTACTGAGAAACCCTAACTATACTGATGAACAAAAAGAGAAAGGACTGAGTTACTAGAAATAGAGATGAAAACAGAGACATTATTATCAACTTTACAGAAATTGAAAGAATTGCGAAGGTATGTTATGAATAACTGTTTGCAAATAAATTTGATAACCTAAACGAAAAGAACAAATTCTGAGAAAGACATAATGTATGGAAACTGACTTGAGTTGTTATTGTTGGACTAAACCTGTAACTGTAGACTAAATCAGTGCTTAACAACCCACCACAAAAGCTCAGCCCAAGATAGTTTTCCCGACGAGTTCTATTAACTGGATAAAGAACTAGTACCAATTCTTTACAAATTCTTTCACAAAAACACAAAAGAGGAGGTAACTCTTTCCAACTCGTATTATGTGGCCACAACTACCTTGGTACCCTAAATCAGACAGACACCTCACAAGAAAATTATTGGTCAACACATCTACGAACTGAATGCAAAATTTCTCAATAAAATGCTTGCAAACTGAACCTAACAACACATTAAACAAAAAAGAAGACACACCACATCACATGGGGTTTATCTCATGAATATGAGATTGATTTTCTATCAGAAAATCAGTAACATGATACATATTATCAAAGAATAAAAATAAAAAGCCACACGATCATCTCAACAGGCATAGAGAAAACAGGAGAACTCTTGCAGACTCATGTGCCAGCCACAGCAATATCTTGCGTCAGTTCCTCAACCTAATTCACACAAGGTGACACACTGATGACCAGATGGCATCCTGCACATGCAGTGAGGCTCATGGCAGAAGAAGAACAAATACATTGAAAGAAGAATTCTAATCTAAGGCTGCTAATGAGCTGCTCTTCCTCCCCTGGGGAAAAGCAAACTCCTGTCTTTAGCCTGGGGTGGGCAACCTGGTGGTATCACAGTTAAGTGCTATAACTGCTCAACAAAAATCAGTAGTTTGAATCCAGCAAGCACTCCTCCGAAACTCTGTGGGGAAGCCTACTCTGTCTTACAGGGTTGCTAAGAATCGGAATTGACCTGATGGTAGTGGGTTTGGTGTTTTGCTTTTATTCTGAAACACAAACACGTCTTGTCAGGGTAGAGGAGGGGTAGGATTTATTATCTTGACTTATTTCCACGGAGGGAGATGATCTCTGCTTTTTGTGTTAATGTGTTAGTTGTGTTTGTGTTTTGTGTTAGTTCGGCAACAAATCTACCCTCCAAACCAGAAGAAGGCACTAGATCAAGCATCTAAGGGTGTTTGCATAGTCAAAGATCACTAATACCCTTTGCTCAGAGAACCCTCATCTGATAGAAACATAAGATATACACAGAGAATTGTCACCCAACAGACAGGACAAATGAAAAATTCAATGAACTCATTAAAATAAATAGCTAAGGAAATATGCCAGAATACATAGCAAAGATACTGTGAGGAGAGTTAGGCATTGGGGGAAAAAGCTTAAAAGACGGGTCCAAAATAAACTACAGACAAAGGATAAAGAATAACTGTCCAGGGCTTGGCAACACAGAGTGACCATATTGTGTGTGCGCTTTATGTTCTGTGCATCTATGGGATGTCGTCCTGCTGACCTCTTACTGCGGGCAGGGGAGAGGGTGGAGAGGAGGTGATGGGAGATTGTTAGGAGGATACGACATGTACAGAACAGAGAGGAGGAGTGTGCTGTCACCAGACAGGGAAAGCAGCAGGAGCTGCACATAGGCAGGCATGAAAATTTATATGGAAATGTATATTTTCACTCAATCATAATTTAAAAAAAAAGAAAAAAAAGGAAGGGTGTTCAACAGAAATAATGGAAAGCCCAGGAAATTGGCTTCCTGATAGTGCAGGGAATTAGATCCCCAAGCAAGAACACTGTATGCAGCCAAAGTATTAGACAAATCAAAGAGACTGACAAAGCTAATTTCTGAAATGCAAAATCTTGAAACTTATGCTTTCTACATCAACTTTCCCAGGAAGTTCAGGAAACTGCCTAGAACAAGAGCATAAATCAAGCATGGAAACACGTACAATGGGAAAAAAAATTGTAGAGGGAAGTTCTCAGCATAGAGTCCTAGGATCACACACGTGACAAAGGACCAAGATGCTGTAGCAGGTTTGAAAACATCTGCTATGGTTGTTAATTTTACAGCTCAACGTGTAAGAGCAAAATAAATTAGTACTATCTCAGATGCCCATTGTAAAATCAGCCGACAGGCAATGTGTGACCTCTTCCAGCCCCACAGGCAGAGCAAGAAGCAGGATCAGCAGTGAAAGACTGACTCCCAAGAGGAGACGCCAGAGAAGCCTCCTCTCTCTGTGACCTTCTAATTGTGTCACCAACCATCCCTCGCACAGTGCTCTACTCCTCTGGTGGGTGAGAACATTGATTGCAACACCCACACAGAACTCCCAGACTACTCTCGCAATTATGGGGTTTATTAAGCAAGTAACAGTTACAGTATAGGTTTAGGAACACTCAAAATACAGTTCTTCCATCAGGACAGCCTCATTCCAACTCACGCCTGCAGGCCCGCCTGGCCCCGGCCCTGGCCCTAGGCCTCTCTCCAAAGGCATTTAGCTTCTCTCTGCACGCACCAGAAGCCCAGCATGCCGTCTCCTGATGCTGTGTCTTTCCTGGTACTACATCTCACCCTTTTCAGGGCTACAGTTCTTTCTCTCTCTCACTCAGTCTCCGCTTTCAGGACCTCTGAGTACAGGGATCACAAATCCAAAGGATGTGCTCTTCACTTTTGGCTATTCTTTCCTGCTGGTGGTAGGACCCTCCTCTCCACTTTGGGATTGGCTCTCTTTTAAGGCAAAACTGATCAATCCCTTTGGTGGGTCACTATTACCCTAATGCCCAAACACCTGGATGGGAGTTAGAAAATCCTAATTAGAAAGCCCACATGAAAATAATCAATTGCAGCACACGCTTCCATGGGCATCTGGCCGATTAAACCACAGTACCACCACACCGTAGGATATTATACTGCTGTAAAAACAAAAGGGGAACTTAGTGGTACTGAAAAGTCTACAGGATATATGTGTAGACAAAAGGTGGAGCACAGTATGTAGAGTATGATGCTTTTTGCAAAAGCAAGAAGAAAAAATAGACAGAATTTTATTTTTCATATATGCATAAAGAAATGCTGGAAAGATATACATGCCACAATAAAAGCTTTCATTGTTATAGTATTTGAATTTTAAACTGTTTATATAAACTAACAATTAATTGCCAAGTGCCGTCGAGTCAGATCCAACAATTAATTAAAAAATTAAAATTAAATAGTAAATTGGAGAAATGCAGAAGATATATACAAAACCCATATATATCAATGTAAGTATATCAATAAAATTTAAATGAACATGTTTTTCACTTAAAAGAGAAGGATTAGGTCAATTGGCATAATAAAGATTGTTAAGATAAAGTTCTTCATCCCACTTTGGTGCCCAGCTTCCAGAGGCTTAAAGCCTAGCAAGTGGTCATCTAGGACGTATCTCTTGGTCCCAAGCCAGCTGGAGCAAAAGAAAATGAAGAACACCGAAGACATAAGGAAAATTTGATTCCAAGAGACAGAAAGGGTCTCATAAAACAGAAACTCCATCAGCTTGAGACTAGAAGAGCTAAAGGTGCCCAGCTACCCTGACAGGGAAACCAGCAGAGAGAACCTGATGGAACAGGAGAAAAGCAGACTACAGGGGTCAAATTCTAGTGAAAAGGGCAGACTTCATGGTCTGACAGAAACTGGTGGGACCCCAGAGGACAGGGTTCCCTGGCTTTCTGTTAGTCCAGAACTAAGACCATTCCAGAAGCCGCCTCTTAGATAAAGATTTACCTGGACTACAAGACAAAACTGGAAACCCTGGCGGCGTAGATCAGTGTTATGTCTGCTGATCAAAAGGTCGGCAGTTTGAATCCACCAGGCGCTCCCTGGAAACGCTATGGGGCAGTTCTGCTCTGTTCAATAGCACCACTGTGAGTCAGAATTGACTCAATGGTATTGAGTTTGGTGCTTTGTTTTTTAACAAGACATAAAATGATAATGGTGAAGAGTGTGCTTCCTGGCTTAAGTAGATACTTGAGACTAGCTAGGCAGCTCCTGTCCAGAGGTGAGATGAAACAACAAAGCAGGGAACAGAACCTGGTTGACTGGTCATTGGAAATGCAGGGTGGAGAGGAAGAGTTTTCATGGTATACGAGAACAACCAGAGTCATATAACAATATGTGTTAGGTTTTTATGCAATAAACTGACTTGAATTATACACTTCACTTGTTAGGTGCCATTGAGTCAGTTCTGACGCATAGCAACTCCATGAAGAATAGAGCTAAACACTGCATTGTTCTGCAGTGTGTCTGCAATTGTTTTAACATCAAGCCAATTGTTGCAGTCGCTACGTCAATCCACCACCTTAAGAGTTTTCCTCTTCTTTGCTGACCCTCTACTACACCAAAAAAAAAAAAAAAAAAAAAAAAATTCTGTACCTGAAAAAAACTATAACATTATAGGAACCAAAGACTTCCAATTATAAGACTGAGAAATCTTAATCTAATAATATAAGTGGCCATGAGATCACAAACCTACAAAAAACATTACAATACCTAATGATTACTTTCATGCTAATGAAAACACTGTACGAAAACATAAAAAAAAGATTACTTCAATATTAATGTAACAACATGCAGTCTTTGTTTATCTAATACTACCAAATTATATGTATTCATATAGGGTATATGACCATGAATACGATACACTGGATTTTTTCATTATTATTTTTGATTATATAAAATTCATAATTTTAAATTTAGAAACTATAAATATAACTTTTGAAAGTTCATAATCATGGTAACTAATAAACAAGTCTAACTCTTAAATATTTTGCAAATAAAAAGTAGTTGGGTGAGACTGAAATATACAAACCAATCAGTGACAGTGACTTCTACAGGAAATGCTAAAATGTGTTCAGAAATGAACAGAGGAAATCAAAAGACAAGAAGTCTTTCTGAACATGAGGAGTTTGTGCTGGAGCAGTGCAGAGGACCCAGCAGTGCAGTCCATTTGCATAGGTTGCTAACCTAAAGGGCAGCAGTTCATACCAGAAGTAGAGATTATTCCAGAAATTCAGGACACCCTAAAACCTCAGTAAAGAGGCTAGGGGAGCCAACAGATGGTTCGGGTCATCTAACAGAGCAGATCCCAGTAGATCTGAACAAAAACAGCTCACCCAAAAGAAAAGCCTTTAGTCATCAAAATCCACTATCTTACCACTAATGACAGATACATCAATTAAAATAACTGAAAAAAAATATGAGTTTTTCTGCCGTGGGGGAGAAGGAAATGAAACCCACTGCCATGGAGCTGAGCAGAGCCCCTGTGACCGGAAGAGCCAATTCGACCCAAAGAATTCTTGCCTTTCCTTAGAAAAAAAAACCCAAGATAGACCCAAATCAGTTTCCCCTTGGCAAACTGTGTTTTACTTCTGACAAGTAAAGAATTTTACTTCTAACAACTTCCGACAGTAGGTGTCTCAGTGTCCCCAAAGTCTGACTCCACTTAAAGAAACAGATCACAGGCTTTGTAGTCTCAAGATTTCCATAACAACAGTCAGCTATGATTATTTCGCAGTTTTCTGAGAAAAGGGAGTGGTTTCTAGAGAAGTGGGCGGAGACAGGCTAATAAGGATGCTGGTGCAGCTGGGTACCAAGATGAATTCCGCAGCAAAGGTTTCTGAGACCTAGAGCAGGACCTTCTGTGGGTTGTCGCATTTGCCCAGTTTCTTGGTTCCTGGGTTCGAATTCCCAGAAGAGGTCAGGATTCCCAGGCACCAGGGTCAGGTTGTATATAGCTGTCAAGAATTTTCCCTTTACTGATGCTCAGCAAACTGTTTCTAGCTAGCCAGCTTCTGCAAAAAAAACAACTCAAGGACAACGGTTAGATACTCTCAGTAACTCTTCTTTTGAGAACGGGGTAAGGCCAAGGCAGGGATGTTTTCTTCCAGAACGTTATTATCTTACTTTGCATGTTTCACATTGTGTTTGGTTTACATCGGTCCCGCTGCCCCATTTCCATGTAGCATCCCACAGTGTAGCACTAAGAATCCTGTTTCCTTAGCTAGGTCTCCTCTCCCCAAGCTTTGCATGTGAATCCTGATATTGCTGGGAGATTATATGTGAACCTCATTATACCTGCCTAATATGACTGAGAATGCTGCTGATGTAACTTGTAAATCCCTTTTAAAATAACTTCATTGCTTGACCTGACTCCATTTCTTTGTACAATGAAATAAAGGTGACTTTCCTGTTCTCCGACCTCAGTTTCTCATTTATTGGCCAACAGGAGTCATGCCAAGCACTTACCTATGATTTCCTCCAAGTAGCAGAGCTGATTCTGGCTCATGGCAATGTCAGCACAGCAACACTACTTCACAGGGTCTTCTTGGCTATTATCTTTATGGAAACACATCACTGAGACTCTCTTTCACAGTACCCTGTGCCCCTAGGTTGGTTTGAACTGCCAACCTTTAAGTCAGCAGCCTGTGCAAACTGACTGTACCACCCAGGGACAAAAATTCTATTTACTAGGGAAAAAAATATCCTCCGTCTATGAGAGTGGAAGTAGACTCTTAGCTAATTTTCTAGTGCCTATGTAGTTAGTAAAACCTATTTGGAAAGCAAATTGTATAATTAAACTTAGATTCATCTACAAGGTCAGAAAGGGCCACGTAAAGCAGAGACTACATCAGCATGAGTCCAGAAGAGCCAGATGGCACGTAGTACCACCATCGACTCCCCTTACAGGGAACTCAATAAAAATTCCCTGATGGAGTTGGGGAAATGCGAGGTACAGATCTTGAACTGTAGTAAAAAGGCTAGACTTGATGGTCTGGTAGACTAGAGGCTCCCCAGAAGACATGGCCCCCAGACTCTCTGCCAGCTGAACTGAAACCATTCTCACAGTGAATTCCTCAAAGATTGAGCTGGTCTATAAGGCGTAAAATGACATCACTGAAGACTACGAGGTCTGACAATTAAGTCTGTGGATCTCTTTTTCTGGAATGGCCATCAGAGCTGTTGTACTACTCTTGATGTCCTGAATGTCATCTAAATGCCTTCTTTTCAATATTTTCTTTATCTTCAGGTAAAGAAAAAAGTCACTGGGGGCCAGATCAGGTGAGTTGGGAGAGTGTTCCAAAACAGCTATGTGTTTACTGGCTAAAGACTCCCTCTCAAACAACTATACAATCAAGTTTGTGAGCTTGCTGCCATGCCACCACGTGCAATGGCCATTCCATAAAGAGTTCTAAAATTGTTCTGAAGAGTGAACTAGGTGCTGGCTTTGGTGCATAGCTTCCCAAATGGAGTACTTCAAAGGTGACTGTAGTGATATTCAGCAATGAGGTATGTAGCACTTTTTCTAGGATGAGTTTGTGAACTTAACTGACAATCCTCATGTATGTTCCATCCAGTTGTTTCTGTTTTCTAAAATATATCTTCAGATAGCAACACTAATCATGGACAAAATGGTCTCATCAAGCATTTTCAGTGCAATGTGATTCTGCTGTGTACAACTTTAATCTTAAATGTAAAGTTATACTCAGATTTGGTGTGTATTAATTTATTTATTGTACTGAAAGTTAGTCACAGCAAGGCATACCTGGAAGACTTTATGACTTTCATTTAGAACCAGATAATCAGAATTAATACTTACAAATGTCAGTTTGATGGTTAGAGTCCTAATATTTAGACTTCACTCTTTCACCTTGTCTGAGTGATATCAAGAAGAATGCGTGAACTCAACCTGAACTCGAAGAAGGTTCCTCATAGCTAAGGTCTAAGGTTTGTGGAGACAGATGGAACCTTAGTCCAGAGTTCCAGGCTTCAAAGATAGTCAGATTTAGAGGGAACTTTCTAACTTCTTTCCATGAGTAAACAGAAATTCAAGGTTTATATGTGAAATTTTCACCTTGGCCCTATACAACAAGGGTCAGTATGACTTCCAAGAGAGATAATCCAGATGAATGCAGAAATTATTAAACAATGTCACTGTTAGCACACCCAACTCGACAGTACTTGGCTGGCTTGGCAAGTGAAATTTTGCTGAAGATCATTCAAAAAAATGCTGCAGCAGTATCAGCAGGGACCTGCCAGAAATTCAAGTCACATTCAGAAAAGGACATGGAACCAGGAGGTCGTTAGCGATGTCAGATGGATCCTGTCCAAAAGCGGAGAACAGTGGAAAGACGGTTACTTGTGTTTCATCAACTATGCAAAAGCACTCTACTCTGCAGATCATAACAAATTATGGATAGCATTGCAGAGAGTAGGAATGCAAGACTACTTAGCTGTGCTCACAAGAAGCCTATACGCAGATCAAGAGGCAGCTGTATGAATAGAACACAGGAGTACTACATGGTTTAAGGTCAAGAAAGGTGGGCATCAAGGTTCTGTCCTTTCACTACGCCTATTCAATGGGGATGTTGAGTAAATAACCCAAGGAAATGGGCTATGTGAAGAAGACTGGGGCATCAAGATTGGAGGAAGAGAATTTAACAACCTCTGTGGCACAGATGACACAACTTTCCTTGCTGAAAGTAAAGAGAACTTGAAGCACTTACTGATGAAGAGCAAAGATCACAGCCTTCAGTATGGATTGCATCTCAACATTAAGAAAACAAAAATTCTCACATGTGGACCAATAGGCAACATCATGATAAACAGAGAAAAGACTAAGGCTGTCAAGGATTTCATTTTACTTGGATCCACAATCAACACCCATGCAAGCAGCAGTAAAGAAATCAAAACACGTATTGCATTGGGCAAACCTGTAGCGAAAGACCTTGTTGAAGTGTTGAAAGGCAAAGCTGTCACCATGAAGACTAAGGTGCACCTGGCCCAAGCCAAAGTGTTTTTGATAGCCTCATACATAAGAGAAAGTTGGATGATGAATAAGCAAAACCAAAGAAGAGCTGTTGCCTTTGAATTGTGGTGTTGGAGAAGAATATTGAATATACTATGGACTGGCAAAAGAATGAACAAACCTGTCTTGGAAGAAGTACAACCAGAATGCTCCTTAGAAGCAAGGGTAGGTAGACTTCATCTCACATACTTTGGACATGGTGTCAGGAGGGATCAGTCCCTAGAGAAGGACATAATCCTGGGTAATGGAGAGGGTCAGCAAAAAAAAGACACTTAGTGTGATGGATTGACACAGTGAGTGCAACAATGGGCTCAAGCATAACAATGGTTGTGAGGATGGCACAAGACCAGGTAGTATTTTGTTCTATAGACACAGGGTCACTGCGAGTCAAGTCAAATCACTGGCATCTACTGACAATAAAGTGTTATAGAGTAACCAAATGTTGCATCTTCAAATTTAGAGATTAGGCAGCTTGTTGATATTTATGTCTCAAGGCTAGTTTACAGAGATTAACTATGTTATTTGTTCTTCTACCACAGCATATCAAATCAACATCAATTCAAAGTTTATATTCTTCACCTACTTCACACACTTCTATGTCTGAGTAAATACTAGGAATTCGATTATTTTCCCTGGATGCAATTCTGGGAATAACTCAGTTCCAAACTTTCTTATTCTTCCTGTCTTTGTACTTAGATCAAATCCCACACACACAATCATGAACAAATGAAGTGAGTTTTCAGGCACCTGAGATTTAGTATACTTAGTTGAGAACGTAAAAGTGAAGCCATAGTGTTTCCTTCCAAGAAAGTGGTAAAACAAACAAAGAAATCTCAGTCTCCCTGAAGATTAAGGGCATAGAAGATAACCAGGGGGGATAATTTACCAGTTTCTCTGTGGGAATACCATTTACTCATCTGCTTCATTCTCCACTACCCTTTAAACCAAGATGTTGCAAGCAGCATCATGGAAAGCAATGGGGAAGAAAAAGTCAGGCCGCTTAAAAGGAATAAAATCCAATGACTTTTAGATACACAAAGAGCAGATTAGACAGAGAGAAGGAAGCACAAAACGGCAGAAGATAGATAACATGTGTCCATCTCCAAGAAACCATAAAGTGCCAGGGCTAAAGAATCTGGAACGAGAGACTGTCCCCAGAGATGGCAGAAAGAAAGTCGTCCCCCAAAGTCAGTGACTTTCTGAACTGCAGAAGAAGAAATTCTCTTCTTTATAACTACCTACTTGTGCTATTTCTGTTACAGTGGCACTAGCAAACTAAGACTTACAGATTCTCCTTTTTTCTCCAATCATTAGTTATCCATTGCTGTCTTTACCTTTCAGCCTCTTACTGTTACTAGTCCTTGGAGAACTCCAGTTTGGCAGAAAGAACATAAGTTTTTCAATGAGGTAGACACGAATCTAAACTTCAGCCCTGTCACTGGCTGTCTGCGTGACTATGCTGAACCTCCTTCTTGCCTGCAAGCTGTCAAAGAAAGGAATGATGTAACGGAGCCTGAGGGGGAAAAAAGTAGAGAATGAGGCAAACCATTGGAATTCAGCCAAGTTGGCTTCTAATTATGTTTCACACTAAGAAGGCGACCAGTGGGTAAGTGTTTGGCTGCTGACCAAAAGGTTACCAGTTTGAATCTACCAGGTGCTCCTCAGGAACGCTGCAGGGTAGTTCTGCTCTGTCCTGTTGCATCACAGTGAGTCAGAATCAGTGGCCACAGGTTTATTTCTACGTGAATTTGTAAACCACCCTGCGTATAAGAGCCATGAAAGTGGTGGAATTTAGCAACGTAGGGTTAAAGATGGAGAAGACGAGGAGAGTGCAACAGCAGGAAGACTGAACAAGCAACGGCAGACAGAACTGAAGCAAGCAATAAATACATGCACACGTGGCATAAAAAAATTAACGCTCAAAAAACTTGTACTGAATCAGTTCTGACTCAAAATTATCCCAAGTTCCAAACAGAAAATAATAATAATAGTCTCCCATATTTTAGCCATGTTATCAGGAGGAAGTCAGGCTCTGGAGACAGACATCATACTTGGTAAAGTAGAGGGTCAATAAAAAAGAGGAAGCCTTTCCAGGAGATGGGTTGACACAGTGACTGCAACAAAGAGCTCAAGGCTAACCAGGACAGTGAGGGTGGCGCAGAGTCACTCCGAGTCAGAACAGACTTGACAGCACCAGTTACCGACAACCATCTTACCACAAACCAACGATTTTTCAGACAAGACTCCACAGTCACTACTTTCCAGGGTTCTTCAGCATTGTACGGTCGTGTGAACACAAAGCTAATACGCTAAGAGGCTAGGAAACATTTGCACAATGTTACTTTCTCCATCTTCTGCAGTGATGAGACTAATGCTACTCTACGCGTACTGAGTCACACGCATTTTAATCTTATTTCATGATTTCACTTCATTTCCTGTAGGATACAGATTGTATAGAAAAACACAAATCTCATCATTATGTGGAAGTTGGAGAAATGAATATCATGGGAATGTCTTCTATTCCCTTTGCTTATTATACTTACATACTTATATTCCCATACCAAACAACATGTTACTCTGTACATATAAAGAAACGTTGGTGGTGTAGCGGTTAAGTGCTACATATGCTAACCCAAATTCTGGCAGTTCAAATCCACCAGACGCTCCCTGGAAACTCCACGGAGCAATTCTCCTGTGTCCTTTAGGATTACTGTGAGTCAGAATCGACTTGACGGCCATGAGCTTTTGGTCTCTACATACTGGATAGGAGTAGAATGGCAAAGATGGACCCAAACTTCAAATATTACCATCATCTTAGGAAACTGGAGTAAGTTTTATTTCCAAGATTAACAATGAATCTGGTAACTTGTTTTGAAAGTACACAGAAATTTGAAGACTAGACCACATAGCCATTAAGCAAGCCTCAAGGTGCTGGGTAGTAGACCAAGAGTTAAGAGGTAAGTCAAAGAGGCACAGCTCCTCCTTTCGTGCAACGGAGTGCACACTGGATTTCTGAGACAAATTTCCATAAGCTATTTTTGGGGCTGTTGTTCCAGAACTATCTGTTTGATTAGGGCCCAAGTTCTGCACATGAAGTTGCAGAAAAACTTGTTGCGTCATTTGCCATTTGTGTTAATCTTGTTTCATAATTTTCCGTTGCAATTTTTTTTTTTTTTTTTTACCTTTTATTGTTTGTACTGGAGCCCTGGTAGGGTAGTCGTTAAGAGTCTGGCTGCTAACCAAAAGATCAGCAGTTCAAATGCACCAACTGCTCCTTAGAAACCCTATGGGGCGGTTCTACGCTGTCTTGCAGAGTTACTATGAGACAGAACCAACTCAACAGCACCTGACAACAACAATCTTTTTGCCAGCCTGAGCTGGAAGCAGGATCATTGTTCTCAAACAGGTAGAGGATAAACACGAAGGGGAGTGAGAAAGACTGAAGATCAGTTCATCTGAACCATGTATCTGAACAAAACAGCGAAGTCAATACTTGAGGCTAGATGTATCTGAACGTGAATGGATCCTGGTTGCTTTACAGTTCCTATCTTCTATTCCCCACAATCCCTTTTCCTTTACCTTAGCAGCACACCCGTTCTCCCACTCAGGCAGTAGATGCTTCCTTTTTCAAGAATAGAATGTGAGAGCGGAGGGCAGTGTAAAAAGTAAATTCTTTCTACAATTTCCATCCCAAAGCCTCAATCCTCAGGGCAACAGAAAGGAATCTTGGAAAGAACATGAGCTGCGATGATGGATTAAAATCTTGAAGAACCCATAAGCCAGAGTCATCCTACTAGCCAGTTGGTTCTTCCCTTTGGGACACTTAACTGTGAGTGCGCTTTGAAAGGAACAGGGCCGTGCTGGAAAGTTGAAAGGGAGTCTCTATGAGTCTCTAATGCTTTAGGTTAGAAGGAACTCAGATGGTGCAGTGGTTAGGAGCTTGATTGCTAACCAAAATATTGGCAGTTCAAATCCACCGGTGGCCCCTTGGAAGCCCCATGGGCAGTTCTCCTCTGTCCTGTAGCATCACTGCAAGTTGGAATTGGCTCGAGGCAGATGGAGTTTGGGGTTTTAGGTCAGAAATTGGTGCTAGAGGGGTAAATCTATAATGTGGATGAGAAGCCTGAGAAACTGCTTTGTCTTGTATCCTATACTGCTCTTAGATTCTTTTCTGTCACCCAGAGATACTGGCACAGTAGTAGGCAGAGCCAGCAAAAGGAATCCTACTTGAGCAAGTCACTTTTTCCCTAAAGTCCCAGAATCCCGCTTCCCTAGTGGAGCAGACGTGAGCATTGCCATCAGGATCTCCCCAGCAGTGATCCTATTAACCCTATAAGAGCTGGCTTGACAGCTAGGGGTTTAAATAAACTTGCTTCACAGCACTTGGCTGGCTCTTCTTTTTTTAAACTGATTTTGTGTTTTGGAGCTATTACATGTGAATCTATGTTAAAAACAGACATAAAATGTTACATGAATATAATTTCACAAATGCTCTAGTGTTTAGGGACCATCCTGATGGAAACCCTGGCTGCTTAGTGGTTAAGAGTTATGGCTACTAACCAAGAGATCAGCAGTTTGACTCTCCCAACTGCTTACTGGAAATGCTCTGGGGCAGTTCTCCTCTGTGTTACAAGGTCTCTATGAGTTGGAATCAACTCAAAGGCGATAACTTTGGTTGTTTTTTTTCGATCAGGAAAAGATTTTTAAAGAAGTCAACAGTATGAACTGGAAATACACGTCTCCATAACCGTGGAGTTTCGCTCTTTCTCCCATTGGGCAGCCTCCAGCTAAGGGAGACAAGGAGATGCAAGGCAATCTCAGGACGAAAATATGTATCCCAATTTCTGAAAGCAGCTCTGAGTTTGCTAAAGAGAGACACCAGGTATCTAACCCTTGATGATTTTTCCAGAAGGATATGCATGTTTTTCTTTGGGCGAATTTGAATTTAAGATATACAAGATCAAAAAAGGAGGGCTTGGGGAACTTGGGAAAGCCTCACTTGTCGCTTGCACTTGGGACAGAGCTATCTTGTCTTAAAACATCACAGCTTTGCTGCTATTGAAGACATGCAGCTTGTTGTTATGGAATCCTGTTTGCCTGGATGTGACTTCAAGCTGAAATCTGAGATGTTTGAGCCTTGTCACTTGTGATGTCAAACTGAAATCAGATGAAATCACTCCACGTAACATAAGTATAGCTCAGACTCTAGGACCTTGGCAGATTTGGGCACCTCGACTTTGCTACCCGCTATGGATTCATAAACAATGAAAACATCGAAGAGGTGGAGAGGAGGTGTCTACGTCACTTGCCGATGCCCTGCTGTCACAGGGACAATGCGATATGGAGTCAGGCATTTCTATTGCTGTGGCTAATGGTTTTCCTCTCTTGTGATTCCTGCTAAAAGCTGCAAGTTGGAAACTGAGAACCTTCTGGGGAACATGATCCCTTCCTGACCCCTGACAGATCAAATGTTTGCCTTTTCTCAAGGCTCTGCTGCTGCTGTTGACCTGCTGTGCTCAGTCATCCCAGTGAACTGAGATTTGCAACAAAGGCCTGACAGCATGTCTCCAACCTCCTCACCTTTCTCCTAGATGACACGCCTGGTAAACTGGTTTGATGATGAAATGTAACTGTTACCTGACAGGATCAGGTCTTTCTAGGCTGCTAGATAAACAAATAATCAGGTCAAGAGGGATGAGTGGTTATATAAATTCATTTTGTTTTAATTTTTGAAAATTCAGAATTGCATCCTGATCGATTTCTTAATGTATCTAATTAAATGACATTAAAATTTTTTTCGTCTGTGGAGAGGAGGTGACGTGTTCACTAAGGGAATACTGGGAGTAAAGAATGAAAAGGAGGAGTGTGCTGTCACAGGGTGAGGAGAGCAGAGGTGCAAATAGGCGGGCATGCAAAATTGATTTGGATTGTATACTTCCACTTAATTGTAATAATTTTTTGCTTCTTGAAAGGAAATACTTTTGTCTCTTTTGCATACAAACCCTGCAAAATGAAATGCCTGGTTGAGAGTAGGGAAATGAAGCAATGTTTTTGTGATTAAAGGCTGGGATGGGTTGCTTTTGTAATGATCGGAAAACATCAACAGCCACAAAACTCTGGAATCTGGGGATCCATTAGAGAGGGCCCAGACCACTGCTGCCAACTGGGTTCCCACTCATAGCAACCCTCTAGGGCGGAGTAGAATTGCTTCATAGAGCTTCCGAGAAGCAGTCGGCAGATTTGAACTGCTGACTTTTTGGTTAGCAGAGGTAGCATTTAACCGCTATGACACGAGGCTTTCCGCTATAGAGAGCAGGGGACATTAACGAGCTTTTTTGCTTTTTTTCAGAACTGCTCTCGTAAGGTGTTACCTTTTCCTAAAAAAAAAATGAAAATGTTAGTGTTACATTCAAAGATACTGCAAATACTGACTAAGGACACTTAGGAAGACAGCAGTAAGACAGGGAGAAGGGCATCCAGCCTCCAGAGACTATCTGGTGACACTGAAAAGCCAAGCAGGAGGTGCAAGAACTGTTGTCCTATCGCTTCACAAATTCAAAGGAGAAACTAGCTATCAAGAGCTTCCAGACCCAAGCACTCTAACCTCTCCCCTGACCCATAAAGGCCTAGCCCATATTCAACAAAGGGGAAAAAAAATGTAAAGCCAGACCCAGAACAGAGATGCTGGCAGCTCACATCAAGAAAAAACACAACAGTCATGTCTGCTGAGTGGGGTCAGCTCTAGTGTCTTTCTTTAAAGTCAGCACGGTTGACTTAGGAACACCTGACACAGCCAGCATCAGAGAAGGTCCTTAGAGGAGACCAGGGCCAAGTCCAGGGAAGGTCCTCAAAGATGGTCAGATTCTTCAGATGTTCTCCTGCTTTTGGCTTCTGTGTATAAATTACAAAGTAAACAAACTTTCAAACAGTGAGAAAGATCTTTGTGAATTTTTATAGATGATTTAAGATTTTTCCAAGGTACATTTCCAGATGAGGAAAAAAAAATCCTAATAATGCATTATACCGAGGCCTGTGAAAACCCTGGTGAAGCAGTGGTTAAGTGCTATGGCTGCTAACCATAAGGGCAGCAGTTCAAATCTGCCAGGTGCTCCTTGGCAGCTCGAGAAGGCAGTTCTACTCTGCCCTATAGGGTTGCTATGAATCAGACTTGAGTCAACCACAGTGCGTTTGGTTTTGGTTTGGGGTGGCACAGAGTTTAATAGCTACGGCTGCTAACCAAGAGGTTAGCAGTTTCAATCTACAGCTGCTCCTTGGAAACCCTATGGGGCAGTGTGTTCCATCCTGTAGGATCTCTATGAGTCACAACCAACTCAGTGGCAAAGGGGTTTGGGTTTCTTTTTCTTTGGGCATTTTTCTTCTTTTTTAAAGAAAAAAAATATGTGTATGCGAGCTTGAATCCAAATAGACTATTCTGGAAGCATTCACTGCAGATATTTTTTGTTCCCAGAGAATGAAACTGAGGGCTAGTGACCAGGATTTTTCTCTACATCCTTTTAATTTTATGAGTAAAATCTTTAAAATATTCCAAAAATGTTCCTAACAGATTATTAGGACAAATTTTCTAGAAAATAGGCTTTCTATTTAGATATCATTATTTGTATTAGGATCATGGAAAGGTAAATGCAATGTCTCCTAGGAAGTATACATACCTTGGCAGGATACAATTGAAACTGTGTCTTCATGAGTGTCACTTCTGCCAAACCTACACCATGTATTGGCCAACAAACATCTCAGCCAGAGATGTAGCAAGGCTAGACAGAGAATAACACCATAAGGACAAGTTACAGCAGTTGATATAGAGAGAGAAGGAGCCCAGGTGGTAGAGGGAATAGGCTCTCAGTTGCTAATCAAAAGGTCAGCAGTTTGAATCCACCTAATCCTACGGAATAGTTCTCCTCTGTCCTATAGGGTCGCTATGAGCTAGAATTGACTAGACAGAAGGCAAGGGGGTTGGTTTTTTGGTTATGTAAGGATGCCAAAGCCAATCACAAGACATGGAAAAGTAATGCATATTTAAAGATATGAAAGAGTAAGTGCATAGACACTTCCAGTAACCAGATACGATGGTGCTTTTCTCCTATGGTCAAACATAAGGGAGACGATGAATGGATTACTTTAGTCAGATTGGAATAGTTAACATGGTGCTTAGTAAGCACTCAAAAATATTCGCTGTCATTGTTATTGCTGTGAATAATATGGTTTTTGTTCTTGCTGCTGAAATCAAGGAATGGAGGTAATTTGGGAGCACGGTGCTCTTTGAGAAGATGCAGATCTGTGTAGAAAGGTCTTAAGGGGATTTTAGGTCTCCAGAGGTCAACCTAAAGACCAGCACCTGGGGATCTCTAGCAAGCCTTGCAGGGGACTAGAGTACACACACAGAATTTCTTCCGACATTGCGGTTTCTGAGATTTAGCCCCAATGGCTCCGAAAAATTTCTTATTCTGGCAGTGACCCACTTTCCTCAAGTTACCAAATACTAGAGTTACAGGTGGACAAGTCATGTGCATGAAACAAAGTGGTTTAATTCCACCCTCTTCCTGAATGTACAGGTGTTGTTCCCTCACTCCCAGCAGCTCTTGGTAGGACTGTGATGGGGGTGACTTTAAACTCTTTTTTTTTCCCGTGGAAATGAGACAAGGGCAAGAATTTTCTGAAACAGGTAGACAACTTTCAACTTTTGATCTGTCAGTTTGTGAAGTAATAGCAGAACAGTTCATGACAGAGTGTGCTGACTATAATCTCTTCTAGGTACCCAACATTATGACCAGACAGGGCTCCCCGAGAATACCAAACCAAAAACCAAACCCTTTGCCACTGAGTAGACTCCAAGTCATACCGACCGTCTAGGACAGAGTAAAACGGCCTCACAGAGTTTCCAAGGAGTACTTGGTGGATTTGAACCACCAGTCTTTTTGTTAGCAGCCATAGCACTTAACCACCATGCCAAACAGGGTTTCCGTGTGAGCGTACTCTACTGCAAATAAGCAAACAAAAGTAATCAACTGTGTCACACTAGCCTGATTCCTGGCAATCCCATGCATTTCAGCACAGAACTGCGGTCCTTACAGTTTTCAATGGCAGATTCTCTAGAAGCATCTCACCAAGACTTTTTTTCTGAGACATCTCCGGATGGACCTAACCCTCCAACCTTTAAGTTGGTAGCCCATGATTTAACCATTTGTACCACCCAGGGCACCCTCAAACAAATTTATAATAAATAACAGATGCCCCATGTCCTCCAAGATAAAGTTCAGATTCCTAATGAGGGCATCATATGTGTTCAGTGTTGTCTTGATCAATTTCCTCTTTACACTCAGTAATCCAGGCTTATCCCAATGACTGGAATTTATCCTCAGATTACAGATGATGCCAGGGCTCTAGAGCTCTGGCCCTGTCTCTCTACCGGAAGGAATGCCTCCGTCTCATCTCTCTTCCCACCCTCTGTGAAATAGCCTTTCATTTCTTGGCTCTGGTGTTAGCCTTATCTGCCACTTTGGTGGTTTGCTTGTGAAACTTTACAGGTAGAATCGACCACTTCTTCATCTTGTGCCTCCTCTCAAAGCCATACAGATCATTAACATGGTACCAGGAACACCGTATACTTACATACGTGGAAAGCAAGAGCCTTATTCTAAACACCACGCAAGAAATGTCGGGTTCCTCACATTCTTTCAGTCCTCACAAATCTACCTCTGTGTTTTATTATTTGTAGCTCTAGAATTTCCACTTTTTAAACAACTTCCAGTGATGTGTTTAAACAAATTCCAGTGAAATGTTTCTGAGTTACATGTTTTAAATCCCTGAATTTGGCACAGAAATTTCTAAAGCTGTTTGTGATAACTCTGTTATTTATATCCACTGTAGATCTGTTTCTCTTATCTGCAGTTTGCTTGGATTTTTTTTTACCACGTAATCTTACTCCCTCATGTTTCTGGGAATGCTGTTAATTTCTCTTTGAGTGTTTGATGTCATATATGAAAACTAGAAATAATTTGAGGCTGGTGGCATGTTCTCTTCCTCTACATTTCCTTGACAAATTTCTCATTTGCCCAAATCCAGTTACAGGCATTGAGAGTAAACTGAAGCTGAATTTTAGGACCTGTTAGGGTCAGTTTGACTGCAAGGCATGCTTACTCCTCAGGTTAAGCTCCTTGGAGCCCCAAGCCAAACTTTTGGGATATTCACCAGGGCTGTACCTGCATGCTCCTTGGAAACTCTATGGGGCAGTTCTATCCATCCTATAGCACCACTTTGAGATGGAATCTATCCAGTAGCAGTGGGTTTGGTACCTCCTTGTCTGACAAGGGGCTCTATGTTTTTTTGTCTTCCTAGACCCGTGGGTGGAAACCCTGATGGCTTAGTGGTTAAGTGCCATAGCCGCTGACCGAAAGTCTGGCAGTCTGAGTCCACCAGGCACTTCTAGGAGCAGTTCTACTCTGACCCATAGGGTCCCTATGCATCAGGATTGCCCCATTGGCAATGGGTTTGTCTTTTTCTGTTTGTTTGTTTTAGGCCTTGGAGTAACACAAAAGATCTCCCAGTCTCTCAGAAGGAGCTTGCATGGGATGAGCACATATCTGTAGGGTGAAACTGGCAAATGCTTTATCTGTACATTAGCCCTGTAATTTATCGGTACCTCGTTGGCTCCCTGATGACTTCAAGTAC
Organism: Heterohyrax brucei; assembly: GCA_028571685.1. NCBI lineage: Eukaryota > Metazoa > Chordata > Mammalia > Hyracoidea > Procaviidae > Heterohyrax > Heterohyrax brucei. Next base: position 66,640,285 of record CM053163.1, on the reverse strand, counting down.
ATTTTTAAAAATGCACTGTACATATTCTCTAATCATTTGTAGGAGAAGGGTTGGTTTTATTGGTTTACTACTGGTGGAAGTGGAAATCCTACTTTAGTTCATTATATTACGAAGTGCCATCAAGTTGCTTTGGACCGGTAGTGACTTTGTGCACGACAACACAGTGCCATCCTCACAGTAGTTGACATGTTTGAGCTCACTGTTACAGCCAATGCATCAGCACGTCTCATCGAGGGCCTTCTTCTTTTCCTCATAGTTCAATATTACATCAAAATTCCAGGCTCAGAAACGTTCTTGTCAATAGGAGATGAGTGACATGTATCTCTTGAATGGGCTAAAAAGACCTTGTAGCGAGTTAGAGACAGTTACTTATAGTCTTGGGCTGAACACGGTGTAAGGCCTGCCTGCGTGAAACATGGATAGCCCATCTTAGAAGTGACAAAGTATCTTGCTAAGATATTTTGGATGTGTATTTTTTGTTTAGATACTAACATTAAAACTACTGATATTTGCTGCTGCCTAACAAAAATAATATTAATTTCTTCATCAATAAATTTCAAGTCCTCATTGTTTGCTTCTTCAATATTTAAACACTTCTATACTCTACTCATAACCTTTTTAAATAAGAAAACTTTATTTGTCAAATAGTTGGAAAGATTTGAGCCTAGTACATGTATTCAAGATTCTTAATTTTGTTTTACATATTAAAATTACAGCTTCTTTCTTACACATGTGAATTCCTATCACAGAGTCCCACCCTGGGGGTTATTTTTTTCTTTGACATGGTGTATTTTATTTTAAAAACTTTTTCATCCTTTTCTCGTTAGCTTGTACATTTTATATCTTGTTGAAGAAATCTACTGGATGTTGTAAAAATATTCTACCAGGCACTACTTGAAAACCCTCCCCACAAGGCAGTTCTTCTCTATCCTATCTGGTCTCTATGAGTCAGAATTGACTTGACAGCAACAGATTTTTGGTTCTTCCTTGTATCATAGTTAAGACAATCTTCTGGCTTTTCTTGTGTCTCTATTTCTTTGTTCCTAAAATGGGAATATTCACAGTTTCCATCAATATCCCACAGATTAAGATCGAATTAAGCAACGTATACGAGAGGGCTTCTATAAACCGTTCAAAACTACGCAAATATAAACTGAGTATTGTAACCCCCACCCCCACACCAAGTAAAATTGACCCGTACTCATGGACCGTTACAAGTGCTTATGGACCAGGCAGATGTCAGCACTTAGTAGAGGGAACTGTCTGAAAACCCTATGTTATGGTATCGACAAAGAATTTCATGCTATTCAATGACAGGAAGTGTATAAAACTGACCAAAGAGGGAAAATTGTGTTCTGGATCCAAACATTGCATGCAGATGGGATGCAGTGGGAGTCTCAGTTGTCACAGTGCCCTTCTCCCACGGCTTGCTCAAATCAAAATTCTATGCAGACTTGTATTATGTCATTATATAAATCAAGGATATGTAAATAGACATTGCAGAACTGGCAATACACAGAAATTGTATGTAATGTTTGATTAACTTACTGTCTTAACATTTTTCTCCTTTCAATTTTTAAAAAGGTAAAACTTAAATATTTTTCACTTTAGGTAATGAATGTTCTAGAAAGATTTTATTAAGTTCATATTTCTCAAAAATGGCCTTCTTATGCCGCTATCTCCACCACTATTCAACATCTTACTAAAATTATTAGCTAATTCAGTTGCATAAGGAAAATTAATTAGAAGTAGAAGAATTGGTGAAACAGAAGCAAAAATCACCTCTATTTGCAAATGACATGTGTACACCTGGAAAATCACCAAGAATCAAAATAAAATCTATTTGTACACTGCAAAACTCAGGAAGGCTTTGTTCTCACCTTCTTGTAATTAGAGTGAAGACCTAGTGGCATACAATAACTTGTTTATGATGGCACCAACAAAATTAAATATTTTGGAATAAACTTTTAAAACAATGTGCAAAACATCTATGAGGAAAACTATCATACCCTGAATGACTCCAACTCTGTGGCTGCTAACCAAAAGATCAGCAGTTCAAGTCTACTAGTGAGCCCATAGGAAATCTTATAGGACAGTTCTGCTCTGTGACCCCATAAGCCAGGGCAGAACTGCCCGCATAGAGTTTCCAAGGAGTGCCCAGCAGATATGAACTGCCAGCCTTTCGGTTAGCAGACGTAGCACTTAACCACTGATCCACCAAGGTTTCCTGTTGTCAGATAGAATGACTGGATATGATAAAGATGTCAGCTCTCCCTATGTTAATTTATAAATTTAAAATAATTTTCTTATTCTAATGCTTTTCATGTCGATATTTTTTATTTTTTAATAAAGCCAAATAAATTTATACTAAAGTTCTTGTGAAAAATGAAATATGTAAACGCAGCCAGGAAAACACAGAAAAAATAATAATAATATGATGTAAGCCAACAGACATTCAAAGATACTACAAAGCATCTATAAGTAGGCAGTGTGAAATGAATGCATAAATAGATAAATAGATCAGTGAAAGAGACTCAAAAGCTCGTAAATATCCACACATGCGTGAAAGATTAGTATACGGTACTGGTAGCATCTCAGATCTCTAGGACGAAGGACTGACTGGTACCCTAATACTACTGATTTTTTAAATTAAAATGGTAAGCTCTTGGCTGTTGCCTTGTTTTCTTCGTTTTTTTTGAAAAACCTATTTTTTATGATCTGAGTAACATGCCTACTGTTTTACATTTTTTTATTTTCCCTTCTTATAGTGAAATATGACTAACATTTAGAAGATTACATAAAAACATGCACATTTCTAAAAAGAAGAATGAAGCCAATGCTATGTACAGCATTCAAGGTAAAAGAGCAGTGCTGGTGTCTGGAAGGTCTCAGGCGCCTTCCCTGTTAACAGGGACCCCAATTGACTAGTTCTCTTACAGCTCTTTGTTTCTTCTCTAAAGTTACATGTTAGGAGCCCAGGAGTCTGCCTCTTCTTCACTGCTCATCTTTGACTTTGACCTTTCCATATGATATGATCTAACTCTGCCCTCAGTGATGAGCTACATGCTTATCCTTCTCCAAAACACTCATATATTTTACGGCAGAAATAAATGCCTTGTCACAAGATTCAAACAGTACCATGCTACCCTCTGTGTTTGCTGTAGTAAAACGTTATTTAATTCTTACCATCTTGTAATTGTCCACAAAAATAATTATTTTTATTTTTGTTAATTCAGGATAAACTCAGTTGTAGTTTAAAGTTTGATTGCTTTGGGGCAACTGCTCAATTAGAATTCTCCTCTGGCTTTTCCTCCCTTTATCAACATGTGGTATCCTATGCTCTAAGTTAGAGGTCAAAAGTAGGAAGGCCTGATCCTTGGCTGGATTCTGCCAGTACTATTTCTGATCTATTGATTTCTCCACCAAGATGTGGATCTGATGGCTACCCCCTCACTGCTCTTTTTATTGTTTTTTCAGTGTTTGGAATGTGAATAAAAAGGAATGAAAAACCTCAACGTCCTTTTGACAGCCTTGCAAGCTTCCAGCTCATTTACATCCGTTTTGGAACTTTTAACCATTGGTAGTCTTGAACAAGTCATGCCTTTAAGATCATAAATTAATTGTGTCTGTAAAATCATAAATCAATTTTAAACTCTGAGGCATTTCTGAGCATTCTGCATTTAATTTCACACATAGGTCTTCACTCAGTACACAGCAACCCTGCAGGTTTTAGAAAGCTGTGTTTTTTCACTTTTTAATGTCTCTCTCTTTTAGGAAACTCGAGTGTCCTACTGATTAGGTGCGACATCTACTAACCCTGGTGGTGTAGTGTCTAAGTGCTACGTCTGCTAACCAAAAGGCTGGCAGCTCAAATCTGCCAGGTTCTCCTTGGAAACTCTATGGGGCAGTTCTGCCCAGACCTCTAGGGTTCCTATGACAGTAATCGGTTTTTGGTTCTACTGACCAAAAGGCTGGCAGTTCAAGTCCACGGAGCGCTCCTTGGAAACCCTATGGAGCAGTTCTACTCTGTCCTGTAGGGTTGCTCTGAGTCAGAATTGACTCAGTCGCAGTGGATTTGCTTCGGTTTACTTTTGCTTAATCTCTATTTTTACCATAGTGCTGCCCAGTTAGGTCATGAACAGACTACCCTAAAAAGGAGAAACATTCGCCACTTCCGATCTCTTAACCCAGTAACAAGTGCTGGATAATATCAAGTGAATGAAAGTCAAGCATTCCCTTTGCTGTGATCAACAAGAGATTTCTTGATGCACTTTTGTCTTCCCCAAAATTCTTGGCACAGCCCCTTGCTCCCACACGTGTGACCGCAGGTACTCTAAGACAAAGTTAAACTAAACCAACTTAACTGGCTTGGATTTCGAAAATGTACTTTGAGTTCTCTAATTTGTAAAGTTTGTTGTTAGGACATCCAAGTCTAGATCAGAAGTGACTAAATACTTAGACTCAGAACGATGGACATTTACTAAGGTCACTTTTCCAAGCTTACTGTGTCCCCCTCTCAGCCTGGGTACTCTCCTTTAGTTTGTGTCTGTCCCTCTTTGGCAAATAAAACTCATTTCTGCTTCAGGGGAAACATACCAGGAAAACACCACCATAAAGCATCATAATTCCTGTGTATTCAATCAGTGAGAATGCAAGTATAACACAACATGACTCACATTGCTGTTATTGTTAAGAACCCATGAAGTCAAAATATAGAAAAATTTGCTACTGCAAATTTCACTGTTTTTTATTTTAAAAACATGTAAGTTGGAATGAACTGGGTGGGCAACTAACTATAGCAACAATAATTGATATAAACATTAAATGAGCCACTAAGGGACAGTATAGTCCCCCAAATTGTCCTTAGTCCCACTGAAAGATGGATCTTAATTTTCCTTTGTCTCCAAAGCATACTAATCTAACTTTGAAAGATTTTCAGTACATAACAGATGAGAATAATATCATCGCATCTCATTTTTTTCACTGGCTCAATAGCTAAAGAATGCTGTACAGTTTGGAAATACATCTTGGAAAATTGGAAGCTTTGCCATCAAGTAAAACGGTTTCACAGCAAAATCGTAAAATGAAAACACATATTTATTATCATAAGGGATGGACATGGGATGAATCTAATCTTTTTTCAAGCATCTAATTTGAGCCAAGCAAGCCTGTTTTTAATGAATAATTTAACTGAAACAAATTCAGTGGAAAAAACTATGAAGCAAAGTTTAAATGATTCTCCATGAAGCTAAGGCAGGTTTGTAAGACCAAACAAAAGCAAACTCAAACCAAAACATTCTTATTGAACTGGCAGACAGAAATTTCGTGTCTCTTGTTCCATTACTCAGTGAAATTATCCAACGACTGTACCACCCACTGTGTCATTTCTGTGAAAGGAAACTCAGAGATACAAGTGTTTGAAAAATAATTTTCCTCTCTGGCAATGATTTTCAAAAACTATCCATGCTTTAGGAAAATTCACTGTCAAGAAAGAAGAACACAGTAGGTCCTTAAAGTAAAAACAAAAATAAATAAAGCAAACCAAAAAAGTGACCCAAGTTACAGTTTGTTGAAGATTGAGAAATAACAGTTGCAGGATTTTCACATCTACAAGGTTCAAATGTCATCACGTCTCTCTAGTAATTGATATATCTACCCAAGGACTTAACAACTTAGAGAAGGGGCTCTAAGGTTTACTGTGGCACAGGGCTTAAATTCTTGGCTGCTAACTGAAAGGTCAGAAGTTCAAATCTAACAGACTTCTACGGTTCTCTGTGGGAGAATGATGAGGCAGTTGGCTTCTATAAAGATGACAGCTTTGGAAGTCCTATAGAACAGTTCTACTCTGTCCTATGGGGCCACTATTGACAGTAGAGAGTTTGTGTCTTGTTTAGTCACTAGATAAAAAGAATCAAGAGCCTTGGTGGCACAGCAATGAAGCACTTGATTGCTAATGGCAAAGTTGGTGGTTTGAACCCCCTAGTGGCTCCGTGAGAGAAAAGACCAGATTGTCTGCTCTAATAAAGATTAAATCCAAATCGAGATTGCTGCTAACAAGACAATTCCATCTCACAGCAACCCTGGAGGACAGAGCAGAACCAACTGTAGGGTTTCCAAGGCTTTAATCTTGATGGAAGCACACTGCCCCAGCTTCCTCTCCTGGAGCAGCTGGTGGATTTGAGCCATTCAGTTAACAGCTGCAGGCTTAACTGCTGGATTACTGGGGTTCCTTCATAAAGATGACAGCCTTTCATACCCTATGAGACACTTCTACTCTGTCCTAAAGAGTCTCTATAGTTGGAATCAACTTGACTGGCAGCATTTTGGGTTTTGCTTCTTCTCTCTCTCTTTTTCTTTTTTTTGGTGTAACTCCAAGGTACACAACAATGCTAGAGTGTTTTTCTCTCTTTAGTTTACCTGAGAATGCAAACGCCCTTTTCTCAACTGTTACGTGATGTGCTTAGCAAAGGACTGCTGGTGTTCACCTGCTCTCCCGTTCTCTGCTTTTTGTCAAAGTTCATATCTGAAGGCTTTCAAGTTCTGCTTGCCAAAGCCAAGTGCCGTCGAGTCGGATCCGACTCATGGCGAACCTAGGGGCCAGGGTAGAACTGACCCTCTGCTTAGCTGTTTTATAAATTCAGTTCCGATTGTCTGATGTTTGCTTTCTTCAACCTGGCTTTTATCTATTTTACTGTGATTAATAAATGAAGAGGGTCTTATTGATCTGATTAAAAAAATTAGAGCCTTATGCAACCAGAGCTGGAAATTTAACTTCTGTCTGAAGGTTCTGGAAAGCCCTTTGGGTAATAAGTTAATCATTTTTTATTTGCCAAAAGTGCTGTTATCGCCCTTAACTCACTGTTGTCAAGCCGGGTCCAACTCACAGAGCAGAACTGCCCCACAGAGTTTCTAAGGAGTGCCTCGTGAATTTGAACTGCCACCTTTTGGTTAGCATACATAGCACTTAACCCACTACTCCACCAGAGTTTCCTTACAAGCTGTAATTCCAACACTAGGATGGAGGAACCACTCAATGCACCCCCTACTGAGTGTTGTCTACCTATTAAACCCATTTCCATCAAGTCTATTCTGACCCACTGTGACCCTGTAGCACTATTAAATATAGGGTTATCATTCTTTCACCAATATCCCCTAATATGTCAATATTCCTATCTTACAAGACAGTGACATTCTTTCCAAATGTCTTAGTCTATTGGTGTTGTCAGGTGCCACCGTGTTGGTTCTGGCTTGTAAATCCTATGTGCAACACAGCGAAACACTGCCCAGTTCTGTGCCATGCCTGCAATAATTTTTATGCCTAAATCCATTATTGCATCCACTGTGCCAATTCATTTTGTTAAACGTCTTTGTCTATGAATCAATAAATCACAGAACAGATACCCAGAGGCGTTTTGTGGTGTTAGGTCCACGTGAGACGTAAACTCCTCGTTCTTCAAAAGTCAGCTGAATCTGCCTCCCTCAATAACATCTGTCTGTCACTGTTGTGTTTCTGGTACACTCATGGCTACAAATCTGATTTGTTAAATCAGATCCTGTGCAGAAGACAGAGTTTTATTGAAACTCAGCAAGTAGCTGTATTGTAATAAAAAGTATAGAACACACAGGACACATTTTGATTATTTAACTGCTATTCGGAATAGTTTTTTCAACCTGTCTTTTTCCAAAAATCACTATTTGTAGGTTTTTCTGATGATTTATTAGTTTATGACATCTATTAAGGTAATTTAAAGGACTTTTTCTGAATTCTAAGGTTTCAGTGGGGTAAGATACCCCTTAAAGATCTTTTCCAGTTTGTAAACACAGAGCTTGTTAGCTTGAGAGATGCAGGGGGGAAAAAAGTGTATTCCCATGCCATTATTAAGTAATAAAACATTAGTGATGATGAAATTTTTCCAGTTTCATTCAGTCTGAGCTGATTAACTTTTGGTCATTCGATTTTGGGTTGTTAAGTGCTCTACTTTCACAAAGCCATCTGTACATGGACTAAGAGTCCTTACGAGGCTGGATCTGACGGGCACCTATTCACAGGGCCAAAGGCAGCTTGCCCTGGGAAGCTTGGATGCCTAAGGCTACTCCACCTAGAGTCAATAGCTAAGAGCACCTGGTACTGAAGTCATTATCATCCGTGTTTCCTCCAGAAGACTCCGAAGCTGGTAGCAGAAACTGTAGACAATACAAGAGAAAAGGAGAAACCGCTTGCTGATTACAAGACTGAAAGATTTGGTTATTTGGTAATAACAGTAAATAAAATCAGAGTTCAGATGACACAGTGGTCCACTGAAGTATTGCCAAGCCAAGTGGAAGTATTACACATAATTTATTTTATAAGAATTCAGTCAATGATCACCGTGAGAATAAGAATGTATTATTGACAGTGAGGTCACTGACCACTCATAAAAGCAAAAAAAAAAAAAATCAAATCCAGTGATATCGAGTAGATTCTGACTTATGGTGACCCTGTGGACAGAGTAGAACTGCCCTGTAGAATTTCCAAGGAGTGCATGGTGGGTTTGAACCGCCATCCTTGTGGTTAGCAGATATAACAATTAACGGCTACACCACCACATCTCCAGTCACTCACTAGGATCTCTTAACCTGTACAACAGGTGTCACAGGTGTCGCCAATTAGCCAGCTATTTTAAAGCTAGAAAACAATTTTTCCCAAGTAACTCACTGACAGCTACTACACAAGTCCCTGCATGTGAACTTGACTATTTCTAGTCATTCTAAAAAGGCACAAATTTTCTAAGATGTATTCACTTGTTTATAATTGTTGTGTGCAAGAAAATCTTCCCTTTTTCAATTTGTCAGCTCTTTTCATGTGTTAGGCTTGGAAGACGTACCAACTCTACAGTAGCGTTGAGATCATTAAAATTATGCCATGATGATACATACATCAACCAAACCTGTTGCCATCAAGCTGGTTCTGACTCATAGCAACCATACAGGATGGAGGAGAACTGCCTCATAATATTTCCAAGGAGCAGCTGTTGGATTCAAACTGCTGACCTTTTGGTTCCTAGCTGTGCTCTTAACCACTGCACCGTCGGGTCTCCAGTGTATATGCATAGACAGTTATTTTTAGCACCCTACATTTTACAAAGTGATATCTTAAGATATCTACCCATCGTGATACCATAAGCATGTATTTCAGTATAAAAATTACAGTTGGTAATTCCAACAGATCATTTAGAAGAGCCTAAGCGATCACAGTTTGAGGTGATTTTTAGGGTCTTTATGGCATTCTTTTGGGTAGAAAAGTTCTTTAGCTATAAATTCTGTGTAAGCATAGCTATTTCGCAGAAGAATCCCTTCAATGTGACTTTGCTTTAATAGGGGATCTTAAGTTGGGACCAAATATCATCAACTACTTGAAAAGTCTTTACACAAAAAGGAATGGTTTTATTCTGATCTGTTATTAATTACCAGATTAGGACTAGCACAAATGAAAACAAATGGTTTCGTTTCATAAAACCTCTTGTTGAATAAACACACAACTTCATAAAAGAAAAATAAACATATTAAACAACTTACATACTTGAGGCAGGCCTAGGCCAAAGTATCTTTAATTAAAAGAAGAACTTTGCATACAAAATCATAAAACACATGGTAGATTAGAAAAATCTCTGTTGCTCAAAAAAAATACTGTAGTTATATGTATTTTGTTATTTTACATTTATGTGGTAGAGTTTTAAAGATTACATGACTATTTTTGAGACATTCCCAAATCAGAAACATGATACAGAAGCAAAATTAGAATTTCTTGAATAAAAATCAAATATTCAATCATAAAGTAAGTTTATCTCAAGGTCTGTAGATGCCAAGCACGCTATAGGATTAATCTACTTTGCTTAAAAATCTAATTTGAGTAAAAATGGTTTTGATTTTAGACAGATGGTAAAACATCTTATAAACATTTATCCTCATGTATTTGTGTCTTTCAGATTAGACCAATTAGATGCTTGAGAAAAAGTATAATATGAGATTTTTCTGGAGCATGAAAGAAAACAGCAGACCAGACAAGGTTTACAGGATCTGAAGAGAACTTCACCGTGGGAAATAAAATACCTTGATATCCTTACTTGAGAAAGTATTTAGAAGAGTACAGCAAGTAGAAATGTCACTGTAAAACAACGTATAGTCAATCTTTAGCTACAAATAATTCTGTGTGTGCAAGTACACAGAAATTTCCTAGCTCTGCCAACCAAATAAAAGTCTTAAAATAACCTACAGTGACCAATCCATGAAAAAGGAGCATTCCTAGTTTCTAGGCTGTGACCTTAAAACGCTAGTGCAAAATGGAAGAAACCAGGACATCTTGAAAAGTGGCTTATTTCATTGCAAGAAAGTGTAAGCTGAGTCTAGACCACCTTCTCTTACCAGACAGTAAGGAGACAATCAAATTCTGCAAGGGTCATGTCAAATGGAGCCAACTTGAAAAGGCTCCTGCTGACCAATGGTCAGTATAAGATTTAATGTGGAGAAAAAATTGAAACGAATTGAAGGCCACCAAATATATTAAATTCTGAGGCTCATAATAATATTAAAAAATAAAGGAACAAATTACTCACTTTCTAAGAATGACAGTGAAATAACATTCTATCTTTTAAAATGTATATAAAGGGAAATGCAAAACTTATCTTTAAAAACTACAAGATATCAGTGAAAGAAAGTGAACCAAGCCCATTGCCACTGAGTTGGCACAGGGTTGCCAAGGAGCGTCCGCTGGGATCGAACTGCCGACCTTCTGTTTAGCAGTCATAGTGCTTAACCACTGCACCACCAGGGTTTCCAACTAAATATCTAAATAAATAAAAACCACTCAATACCCAAAGACCAAAAGACTTACCTTATTTTTACCCAAATAACATGTAACTCCTACATTTGTTCATGAACTGATTCTTCCTGCCATGAGGTATTTTCATAAGTACCATTATGGCAATATGTTTTCATGTTGCTAAAAAAAAAAAATATTAGCATAGAGTGCTTATGACAATACCTTATGAGAAGAAGGAAATGACAGACGTAGAAAGTGTGTATTATTTACATAGGACACAGAAATATCAGTAGGTGAGACTATTTCACAGTATAGAAAGGGATGGAGTACTCCCAGACTCATTCTACGAAGCCAGCATAACCCTGATACCTAAGCCAGGGAAAGATCCAACAAAGACAGAGAACTACAGACCGATATCACTCATGAACCTAGATGCAAAAACCTTCAACAAAATTCTTGACAACAGAATACAACAACATATCAAGAAAATAATCCATCATGACGAAGTGGGATTCATACCAGGGATGCAAGGCTGGTTCAACATCAGGAAAACAATTAATGTGATTAAACCACATAAACAACACAAAAGACAAGGATCACCTGATTTTGTCCATTGATGCCGAAAAGGCATTTGATAAAGCCCAATACCCAGTCATGCTAAAAACCCTTAGCAAAATGGGCATAGACAGCAAATTCCTCAACACAATAAGGGCCATTTATACAAAGCCAATTGCCCACATCATCCTGAATGGAGAGAGACTGAAAGACTTTCCCTTGAGATCAGGAACTAGACAAGGATGCCCACTGTCACCTCTCCTATTCAACATTGTGCTAGAAGTTCTAGCCAGAGCAATTAGACAAGACGAAGAAATAAAGGGCATCTGCATCGGCAAAGAAGAAGTTAAAATCTCCCTGTTCGCAGATGATATGATTGTATATGCAGAGAACCCCAAGGAATCTATAAGTAAGCTACTCAAACTGATAGAAGAGATCAGTAAAGTCTCAGGATATGAGATAAACATAGGTAAATCAGTAGGATTCCTTTATACCAACAACGAGACTTTTAAGGAGGAAATTATCAAATCAATACCATTTACGATAGCCCCTAAGAAGATAAAGTACCTAGAAATTAATCTAACCAGAGAAACAACAGACCTTTACAAAGAGAACTACAAGCCCTTACTACAAGAAACTAAGAGAGACTTAGATAAATGGAAAAACCTTCCCTGCTCATGGATAGGAAGACTTAACATTGTGAAAATGTCTATTTTACCCAAAGCAATTTATTTATATAATGCAATCCCAATACAAGTTCCAGCATCATTTTTTAATGAGATGGAGAAACAAATCACCAATTTTGTTTGGAAAGAGAAGCAGCCCCGGATAAGTAAGGTATTACTAAAGAAGAAGAACACACTGGGAGGCTTCTCATTACCCGACCTTAGAACATACTACACTGCCACAGTGGTCAAAACAGCCTGGTACTGGTACAAGAACAGACAGATCGATCAATGGAACAGAATTGAGACCGCAGAGATGACACCATCTGCCTATGATCAGTTGATATTCGACAAAGGCCCTAAGATATTAAACTGGGGTAAAAATAGTACCTTCAACAAGTGGTGCTGGCAAAATTGGTTATCCATCTGCAATAAACTGAATCAAGATCCATATTTTACACCTTATACAAAAACCAACTCCAACTGGATAAAAGACCTAAATATCAAACCTAAAATGACAACGCTCATCCAAAAAAAGGTAGGAACAACAATGGAAGTTTTAATACACAGTGAGGACAGACTCCAAAATCTGTCAAAGAAACCTCAATCAACAGAAGAGAAAGTAGATAAATGGGAAGTATTAAGAATCAAACACTTTTGCTCATCCAAAGACTTTATTAATAGAATTAAAAGAACACCCACAGAATGGGAAAAAATATTTGGCAACTCTATGTCAGACCGATGCCTGATCTCCATAATCTATAAGATACTACAAAATATCAATAAGAAGAAGATAAACCATCCAATTAAGCGATGGGCAAAGGAGATGGACAGACATTTCACTGAAGAGGAGATCCAGGCAGCCAAAAAACACATGTGGACATGTTTACGACCTTTAGTTATTAAAGAAATTCAAATCAAGACAACAATGAGATACCATCTCACCCCAACAAGATTGGCCATGATCCAGAAAACACAAAACAACAAATGCTGGAGAGGGTATGGAGAAAGTGGAACCCTCCTACACTGTTGGTGGGGTTGCAAAATGGTCCAGCCTCTTTGGAAGGCGATCTGGCGCTTCCTCAAAAAAATGGATATCGATATACCATTTGACCCAGTAATTCCACTACTTGGAATATATCCTACAGAATCAAGGTCTTTCACACCAACGGACACATGCACCATAATGTTTATCACAGCACAGTCCATGATAGCAAAAAGATGGAATCAACCCAGATGCCAACAATAGAAGAATGGATAGGTAAACCATGGTACATATACTCAATGGAGCACTACGCAATGATAAAGAATAATGATGATTCCAGGAAACATCTCCTAACCTGGTTTCGACTGGAAGACATTATGTTGAGTGAAAGTAGTCAACGACAAAAGGACAAATACTGTATGAGACCTCTACGATAAGATCTCAAAAACAGACTTGTGTATAGAAGAAAAGACTCTTTGACAGCTGCAAGGGAAGGGAGGGAGGGAGGGGGAGGGGGGAGGGTTTAGTTTAGATAGTTACTAGAAATATAGTTGGGAGAAAGCAGTGATAGCACACATTAGAAACAAGAACAACATTAAGTGGACTTCAGCATAACTTGAGTACTCCTTCCATCTTAACTCAATACTGCAAGGATAGAGTAGCTGGAGTGGGGGGTGGGAGACCATGCTCTTAGGCGAATTCCAGGCCAACTGGCACAACTAGCGTTTTGCTAAGAGAGCTCTCTGCACCCCACATTGGTGAGTGGTGTCTGGGGTCTTAAAAGCTGCCAAGCTGCCATCTGAGGACACAGCAAATGGTCCCAACTCAGCAGTAATGGATGCTCACCGAGGACCAAAATGACATGCGGTAAAGACAACCGAGAAGACAGAGAGACCCACAAGAGTGGGTGCCTACATCGACTTGGGACCAGAAGAACCGGATGGTGCCCAGCCACCACCAGCGATAGCCACGATGGAGCTCACAGAGAGGAGTCTCACTGGCAACACAGAATAAAAAGGGGTGCATCATGAGATCTCCACTAAAAGACCTCAACTGATGGTCCAGCGGTTTGGGGGTTCCTCTGAGAGCATGGCCCCGGCCCTGATGCTGCCCTTTCCCATAAATTATAACAAAGGTCCACTCTTTGGACAGGAATGGATTGGACTCAGCAATGCAGAGTGACAAGATATTGGAAGCACTTTATGGTTCCATACTTCTATAGGATATCATCTTGCTGATCTCTGGCTGGAGGAAGGGGAGTGGATGGAGAGGAGGGGAAAGGAGGTTATTGGGAGGATGAGACATGTATGGAGCAGAGAGGAATAGTGTGCTGTCACTGGACAGGGAGAGCAGTGGAAGCTGCATATAGGTGGGGATGTAAATTTATATGTGAATGTACATTTTCACTCAGTCATGTTAAATAAAAATTAAAAAAGAAATATCAGTAGGATGTAAATATCTATTGAATATAATTCCTATTAAATGCTTAGGAGGATTTTTTTTTTTTTGCCAGTATTGACAAGTTTATTCTAAAATTTATGTGGAAAAGCAAGAGATGCATTCTAGCCAAAACAATCTTGGAGAAAAAAGGAAACAAACAAACTTGGAGAACTCACACTTCCCAATTTCAAAACGTACTCGCTACAGTAGTCAAGACAGTGTGATATTGGCACAAAATAGACCTATGGATCAATGAAACAGGACTGAGAGTCTGAAAAAAGAAACTGAATGTATTAATCAGTTAATTGATTTTGACAAGAATTCCAAGAAACCTCAGTGAGTAAATAAACCATTTTCCAAGAAATGCTGGCCCTACAACCAGACATGCACATGCAAAATAATTGAGTGTGTACCTCATGTCATGCCCCAAAAGTAACTTGCCATTGATTGTAGACATCAATGTCAACACTAAAACTATCAAACTCTTAGAAGAAAACAGACACAAGACTTTGTGTTCTTTGAATTAGACTTAACCCAGTGATATGAAACATGTGTCTGCACAAAATTTAATATATGAGTGTTAACGGCAGAATTATTCATCGTGGTCAAAATGTGGGTAAGAAAAATGAAATGTCTGTCAACTGATGAATGGATAAATAAAATATTGTCTATCCATACAATGAAGTATTATTTATCCATATAAAGAAAGGATGTACCGATTCATGCTATAGTGTGGATGAACCTCAAAAGCCTTATGCTAGGTCAAAGAAGCCAGTCACAATAGACTACGTATTGTCTGAATTGATTTGTATGAAATATCCAAGACAGGTAAACCTACAGAGACAGAAAGTGGATTAGTGATTGCCTAAGGCTGTAATAAAAACCCACCACCATGGAGTTAATTCTGATTCATAGCGACCCTATAACACAGAGCAGAATTGCTGCATAGAGTTTTCCAAGGAGTACCTGGCGGATCTGAATAGCCAGCATAGTTGTTAAATGCTACAGCTGCTAACCAAAAGGTCTGCAGTTTGAACAGAAGAAATGCTGCCCAGTCCTGTGCCACGTCCACAACTGTTTTTATGCTTAAGCCCACTGTTACAGCCACGGTGTCAGTTTACCGCCTTGACAGTCTTCCTCTTTTTTGCTGACCCTCTACTTGACCAAACATGATATTCTTCCCCAGGGACTGACCCCTCCTGACAATATGCCCACAGTCCACGCGGCATAGTCTCGCCATCCTTGCGTCTAAGGAGCATCGTGGTTGTGCTTCTTCCAAGACAGGCTTATTCATTCTTTTGGCAGTCCATGGTATCTTCAGCTTTCTTCTCCAACCTCACAGGTCAAAGGCATCAATTCTTTTTCAGCCTTCGTTATTCATCATTCAGCTGTCGCATGCATAGGAGGTGGCTAAAAACATCATGGCTTGGGCCAGGCATGGTCTTCAAGGTGATATCTTGAATTTTCAGCACTGTAAAGAGATCATTTGCAGCAGATTTGCCCAATGTGATGTGTCTTTTGGTTTCTTGATTGCTGCTTCCGTGGGTGTTGACTGTGGATCCCAGAAGAATGAGTAATACAGTCAGTTCCATTTATTTCATTATCCCTCCTATCTCAGCAAACTACTCCCTTCTCCCCATCAGACCAAACCAAACCCACTGCTGTCAAGTCAACTCTGACTCACAGCAGCTCTATATGACAGAATAGAACTGCCCCCATACAGTTTCCAAGGAGCTCCCGGTGGATTTGAACTGCTGATCATTTGGTTAGCAGCCACAGAACTTTACCACTATGCCACCAGGGTTTCCCTTTGCCCACAGGCTAGTCAAAAGAACAGAGTCCCGTTCTTTGTCTCTAAGAACATGTTGTTTAACTTAAGAAAGTAAACAAGAAAAATAGCAAGGAGTTAGTTCCTCGTAAGAGCTCTCGCAAATAAACATGAAGACTTTAAGTTCCCAGCAGATTAGTTTGTGTTGGAAATAAACAAATTTGCGTAAGAGGTGAAAAAAAAATAACACATACACATATAATCATATTACAAAATATATAAAAATAAACTCAGTAAGGTCAAGTCGATTCTGACTCATAGCGACCCAAGAGATCAGAGTAAAACTGCCCCATTGAGTTTTCAAGGAGTGTCTGGAAGATCTGAACACCAACCTTTTGGTTAGCAGATATAGCACTTAATCCACTATGCCATATTTAGCTTAAAAAGTTAGGTAAAAATCATCAGAATAGAAATATATTTACATAATCTAAATGATATAAAATGTGTGTGGAAAAATATTAATTAAAATATTAGCAATGTTTTCTCTATGTTTGGAAAAATCCCAAGCTATTGTGTGTTCTTTTCTCCAACTAAGCAAACACTTTCTGTAATGAACGTGTAGTAGCCGTGTCCTCCAACAGTTCAGAGACTGGCTAACCAAAAGGTTGGTGCTTGAATCCACCAGCCAGCCTCAGGAAACCTTACAGGGGAGTTCTTCTCACTCCTATATGATCGCTATAAGTCAGAATCGACTCCATGGCAATAGGTTTGGTTTCATTTTGGCATTTCTCTCTTAAAAAACTGATCTTAATAAAAGCAAATGTCTCACAAAAAGTAAGGTACTACATCCAAAAGCATGTGTGGTATTTTTTAAGAAAGCCTTCCTAAATAGTATTTGCTATTGGATCTGCTGGTTGATTAGATGTGTAGCTTTTTCATGTTTATGAAAAAAAATTGGCTTTTAGTCTGTAAGTTTTTTTTAATTAGCAAATAAACTTTCCTTTCCATATGCCATCATTAAAGAAATGTGCACAGTTCTTAGGCCTAACTCCAAAAAGCATTATTAAAACTCATTCCATTATCCTAGGCAGAGTTCCATTTTTGGGGCAATCACACGCAGCTTAAGAGAAATCAAACTCAAATGTTTCTGATTCGCTTATACCTACATCATCAAATTACTGAATCCACTTTCGAGATTTGGTAATTTAGAAGCATTTAAGTTTTCCTCACGAGTTTGTATTTCCCACTTAGTACTGTTTAATTGTCTGAAACTAATATTTCACCTACTATCTTCCAAGTACAATTTATTTCCTGGTTGGGAGATGTCCCTCAAATTATCATCTTTATTATTCTACTTTAAATAATCTCAAGAGAAGATAGGGCAGGAGTGAGGCCTAACTGAATTTATTCAAATAAGTTTCAGGAAGATTGTACTGGGAGCAATAGATGGTACTGGAAGGCTAGATTACAGGGAGAGAGGAGAGAGGACAGGCATGAGAACACCGAAGACACATTTTTCAAGATTTCAGGGACAAACAGTTTGGGCTGAGTGACAGTTGAAACGAAAAGAAGTCATTTGATATACAATTAGAGGAAGAATAAATTAGATTTAGGAAAGTGGGAGGGAAGAATTCTTAAGTGCTGAAAACCAAATGGAGAACATAGGTATGAAAATTAAATCGAGGGATAACACACTGTCTTGGGACTGAGTGAGTCAGTAGTTATATAACCAAGTCAGCCTCTCAGAGGCACAGCCTGGGCTGGAAATACTGGATCTGAAGTCGTCTGTATGTAGGCAACGGAGAGAAGATGTGAGTGAACAATACTGAAGAAACATTAGCAGAGCAAGGAAAAAAGAGATAATTAATGTAAGACTCAGGGAAAAGCAAGTCTTTAAATCCAGTGCTTATTCACAAATATTACACAGGCAATAAGATAGGGTATTTTATGATACAAAACAATATTTCTTCCTTTTTTACGAATCTATCTAAACAAAGTAGGTTTGAAGAAAATGTACGGAAAGGCTAACTTTCATTTATTCTCAGAGAAAAGTACCTGCACGCCTCTTGAATAATTCTCAAGTTCTGTTGACTGTGCAAATCATTTCACATGTTCAGAACTGAGTTCTTATTAGTAGTCAGAGACAGCAGGAATCTAGAAAAATATTTAGCATATTGTCCCTTAAAAATAGATATCCTGGCATTCATCTTAGCATCCCAAGACTCTTTTATACATTTTGGTCAACTATTGTTAGGTAAATAATAAAGAAGTGAGTGAATAATTGAGTCACACTTCTGAGGTCTCTATTCATCAGACACATCTAAGAGTATAGGAAAAATTAGCCTGCTGCACATAACACAACTCACTTGTGGCATTTTCTTTTTGTCAACATTGTGTTGATTGTTGAGCCTTCAAAGCTCTGGGCTTTTTGCCTTTTGAGTCGGGATCAAACTTATGGCAGTCAGTTTGGATGTACCTTCCCCATCCCATGAACCTGGTCTTTGCTAGACCTGGGGTCTAGCCCTCCCATTCGGGATAGCCAGCTTCGGACCCTCCTCTCCAGACCTGTCTTCAGGCCCTCCACATTCCATAATTACATGCAAAATTAAATGCAGCATCCAATTGGGCTATACCTTTTTATTCCTCTTTTGTTTTAAAGTTGTCGAAAGAGTACCGTTTTGAATAGACTACTCGTCAAAAGCACAAAGAAAAATATGTGGAAAAGAAATAAAAGTTAATCTTTAACACATGTTTAAAACCTACCACCAAATACTTGAGAGTTATTTGCTTATGTAAGGGGAAATTCAACTGAGCTACTTCAAATAATTTGTAAATTATATTACATAATAATATTACCAAAACTTGAGAATTCAAGTAAAATACTTATTCTTCTGATCCTGTGGGATTTCTCAAAAATATTCAGACATAATGTAATGTCTATTCAATAAACATTGTATTAGAAGATATTTTTAAAGCTCTCAAAAAAATCAGTCATATTTTACATCTAATTAACTACTTTTTGAATTTGAGAAACAGTGCTGTGTTGTATTATCTGTTCAAATATAAGACTATTGGGGGCATATTTACAAAAAGGAAGAAAATCTTGCTCCATATCATGACACAACCTATCTTATTACCTTCATAATATTTATTAATAAGGATAGTGTTTAAGGACTAATTTTCCCCTGAGTCCTGTGTTTAATTCCTTCTCTCTCATTTTTTCTTACTTTGCTAATGTTTCCTCGCTGATTCTGTTCATTCCTATCTTGTAACCACCAGCTACATACAGACGACTTCAGATCCAGTATCTCTACCCTAGACCATGCCTCTAAGAGCCTAACTTTGTCACGTAACTGCTGACTCACAAGTCCCAAGACAATGTATTACCCCTCAATTTATTAACCACACCTGTGTTCTCCATTTGGGTTTTAGCACCTTGTTCATTTAATTTCTTAAATCGAGAATTCTGCCATCTCACTTTTCTAAGTCCAATTTATTCTTTCTCTAATTCTTTATTAAATAAGTTCTCTTCCTTCCAACTGTCACTCAGCATTATGTGTCCCTAGACTCTTGACACTCTGCAGTGGGCCCTGTGACTGCCCTCAGACTTCTCCCCCTGTGATCTAGCCCTCCAGTTCAGTCTCTGCTCCTGGTACAATCTTCCTGAAACACCGTTCTAACCTTGCTTCCCAACTGCTTGCTGGGGTCGCCAGGAGTGGGAAACAGCTGGACAGCCTTACGTTTGCTTTTGTTTCTCCCACGGCTGGGGATGGAGTGCTTTTGCGCAGCGGTCTGTTAGCTGCCTGCAGGTCTTCGTTGCGGAAGTGGCTCTTCCTGTCCTTTGCCCAGTTTTCAAGGGGCTTATTTGCCTGTTTGCCGCTGAGGTTTGGCAGTATCTTCTGGCTTATCGAGACGAGATATTGATTGGATCTGTGGCTGCCCAGTTCATTCTGTCCAGAATCCAGACAGTCACTGCAGTCTTTGGCTAGAGTCTCCGGATAAGCATAAAGCTTTGGTGTCTTCGGAGGTCTTGGTGATCTCCTTTCTCCTCCGCTGTTGGTGGATGTTCGAATCCCTTCCTGCCTTTCTGTGGGGGCTGTCAGCACTGTCGCTAGGATTGCATCCAGAATCTTCAGCGTTTGGGATTTGACTTTCAGCCCTCGGATCCACTTGCAAGGGGGTTGGGGGCGCGGTGTGAGATGTGGGTCTGGTTGGACTGGGGGGTGGGGTGGAGGCTGGTGGGTCTCCCCGTGTTGCTGCAGCAGAAGCAGGCTCTTCTGACTACCGAGGCGGGGTCGTCCGTTCTCCAGCCAGGTGGCACGCGTCCTCCCACTCCGATCTTCCTCGGTCTTCCTTGATTTACCTGGGGCTCCTGCCCTTTCCCTCTGAAGTCGGTGATTTCTTTCTCCCTTGGGGTCCAAGATGCCACTAGGATCTGCATGGGGGTTGCTCTGTGCCTCTCGATGGCTGTGTGAGGAACAGCTATTTTCATGGCGTGAAGCCTCCGTCCCCACGAGCAAGGGGAGTCTCTCCACTCAGGCCGGTCTCTTGCGGGCTCCTGCAGCAGGCACTTGGGACTGTCTGTGTGCACCCCTTTGTGTCTGCAGTGAGATCTCTTCTGCGGTCTTTTATCTTCTTGGGGGCAATGGCAAAGAGCCTTGACTGGAGGATTTCCTCCTGGATACTCGCTGCCCTTGTTGGTGTAGGGGAATCCGGCTGACCTCTGTCTCAAGTCTGACAATGCATTTGCCCAGCCGGAGGTTTGAGCCAGGAAACAGGTAGTGGAACACCCTCCCCACCCGCCTGATCTGGCCACCAGTGAGCTTGGTCTTCCCCGGTTCCTGGAAGCCACAGGAAAGATAGAAAGGAAGCAGTCAGACTGTGGCTGGAAGACCATTCAAGTAAAGGAGTCCCAAGCTGCTCTGAAAGGTGGACTGGGCGCTGGCATCGGTGCTTAGCTTCCCTAGAGGAGTCCTTCGAAGGTGACCATAGCGATATTCAGCCAGGAAGGATGTCGTCCTTTCTCCAAGGACGAGTTTGCAGACACAACTGGCAATCCTCCTGTCTTTTGGTGTGGCATCTCTCATGGCTCCGGGATATCGTCCCAGACGTCAGGACTGCTGCCTCACGCAAGGTTTCTCATTTTCAGCTTTTCAAGGAAGTGTCAAGTGGACGTCCCAAAGGGTTGTATCTTTTTCCCTTCCTGCCATCAGTGTCCACATGTGCCGGTGTCTCACCATCCCCAGGCATTCTTCATCTGAAGGCTTTTTGTTGGAGGCATGGCAGCTTTGTTGGAAAGGTGATGAGCCGGTACCGAGGAGAGCCAGTTCCCACTCCTGGTGACTCCAAGGGGGTCATCACTGGCTCTGTAGTGTTAAGAAAACTCCAGGTTTATTAGCAGAGTCCTTGTTTTCCTTTCCAGACTTCTCACTTCCTACCTTCCCTTCACAGACATCTTTGTCCTCCTTAATTCAGTGTTCAACAGAAGCAAGCACTGAAATATTTGTAAAATAAAAAATAATAAAAAAGTGGATATTTCCTTTAAATTTCTGTATATTGTTTCGTGTCTCTTATTCTTTGTGAAAGTCTAGAACACCCTTACACGCTACACCACGCTCCCTACTGCCCGTCTGCCTGACATTTCACCTATTTGTCCTTCGATTATCAACTCAGGTGTGATTTCGTCCATTGTGTCTTTCCTGACTCATCCCTACCAGATAAAGGAAAACATTCTCTATTTTCTAGTACCAACTAAGGAAGCCCTCGTGGTGTAATGGTTAAGGACTGCGGCTGCTGACCCAAAGTTGGCTGTTCAAATTCCCCAGAAGCTCCAAGCTTTATGGGGCAGTCCTACTCTGTCCTTTAGCGTTGCTGTGAGTTGGGGTCAGCTTGATGGCAGTGGGTTTGGTCTGGGTTTAGTACTAAGTAAAATTTCGCTGAAGATAATTTAAAAGCAGCTGGAGCATCAACAGGAAACAGCTGGATATTCAAACTGGATTCAGTAGAGAATGTGTAACCACCGGATAGCATTGTTTATGTGAGATGTATTCTAACTGAAAGCAGAGAATACTGGAAAGATGTTTGTCTGTGTCTTACTGGGCATCCAAAGGCATTCAACTGCATGGTTTATAACAAATTATGGATAATAGTCAAAAGGCCAGGAATTGTAAAACAACTGTGCTTCTACATACAGAGTGACACGCAGCTGTTCAAACAGAATAAGGGGATGCTGAATGTTTTAAAGTCAAGAAGGATGTGCGTCAGGGTGCACCCTTTCCCCTTACCTATTCAACTGTATGCCAAGCGAATAATCCAAGAAACTAGCCTATATGAAGAATAGAGCATCAAGATTAGAAGAAGACTCATTAACAACCCGTGTTACACAGGTAACACAACCTCGCTTGCTGAAAGTGAAGAGGACGTGAAGCATTTACAGATGAAGATAAACAACAACAGCAACACAGCCTTCTGTAGGGATTATACCTCAGCATAAATCAAACAAGAATCGCCACAACTGGGCCAATAAGCAACATCAAGATAAACAGAGAAAACTCTGAAGTTTACAAGGATTTCATTTTACTTCGTTGGATCCACAGTAAACACCCATGGAAGCAACAGCTGGGCATATAGGCTACAAAAGACCTCTTCTAGCTGTTGAAAAACAAAGATGTCGCCTTGAAGACTAAGGTGTGCCTGACTCAAGAGGTGTTTTCAATCACCTCATATGCATGTAAAAGCTGGACAATGAATTGAGACCAAAGAAGAATTAATATCTTTGAACTGCGATGTTGGCGAAAAATATTGAATATGCCATGGACTGCTATGAGTCAGAATTGACTTGATGGCACTAGGTGGCCAAAAGAACAAATCTGTCTTCTAAGAAGTACAACCAGAACACTCCTTAGAAGTATGGGTGATGAGACTATACCTCATATACTTTGGACATGTTATCAGAAGGGATCAGTCATCGGAGAAGAACATCATGCTTGGTAAAGCAGACGGTCAGTGAAAAAGAAGACGACCCTTAACGAGATGGATCGTCATAGTGGCTGTAACAATGGACTCTAGCACAATGATTGTGAGGGTTGTGGAGTCTTTCGTATGGTACACAGGGTCCCTGTGAGTTGGAGCTGAGTCGACGGCAGTTAACAACAGTACCAATATGCTTCACTATGGTGTTGTTTTCCACTCAGCAAGAAGCAACTGTAGCTGGAGTATATGTGTTTCCTCTTTCTTAATTGACTAGAGAATACAAATTGTATTTTATTTAGTGTATATTTACCAAAGTTAGGCATAGAAATTGGCATATAGGAACACAGGAAGGGTGCAGTAAATGATTTCTTAACTAATGAAAGAACAAGTTGAAATATAAAACATTTACTAAGCAAGTTTTACATTGTGTCTTATTGCATAGCTAGTGTCTAACAGAGTATTTTCAAATATTCTATTACCATAGGTATATTTTTTACTTAGTTTGTTATACCTTCAAAGAATAAAGGATAATTCCACGGTCAACAACCTTTAAGTCTGGGATTTTCAAAATATACCCAGAAAACTAAAACTAATCACATCAAACATGATGAACATGAACAGAAAGGAATAAAAATAAACAGGAAAAAGTGACAACAGTCTGACAAAAAAAGGACTCTAATTTTTGTCCAAACATAAAACTAAAATACAATTATTTCACATTCAAAAATCTTGGTTATGATTTCAATTGCTTACTTATGCTTTGTGTTTTTCTGCTCTTCTTGGGACAGAAATAGAAGTCTCATTGTACTGTTTCATGATCTAAACACTAAAATAGCCAAATTAATTCCTAGACCAAACATACTGAGCTAAGCTTTAAGTCAGGATGTGAATAGTTGTCCAAAAGTAACTCCAACTATCCATCTACAATGGGTCAGTGGATTTTAAGAAGTACTCAGGATCTGAGTGTGTTTAAGCTTTGCTCTGTGGTGTCCAAATTTTGATATTATACAGGGGCATTCCTTCAAAGCTGAAAGTCAAAATATTCTCAAAAGAGAAAGAGAGAGAAAAATCTAGTGAAGAAAAAATTAAATAGTAGCATCTGGTATGTTGTAGGTGGAGGATAAATATTTTAAAATAGATCTGTTGGCTGTTCCTGGACGGGTAAAATATGGTAGATTTATGTTCTTTTCAATGTCCCATCCCTCAGGCGACTGGGAGGATTTGAGAAGCAATTCTTACTCATCCAAGTGCCCAGTTTTTCCTTATGAAAACATTCTATATTCACTTCTTCTTGGACAGGTGAGTGCTCTGAAAGTGTTCTTTGTGAAAACAAATCACTGCATGTGGAAATGATGAAAAAAAATTACTTGCATTATAGGCAAGTATAGGCACAATATATCCATATATACATTGAGTTAAATATGTAACCCTTAAACTAAAAAACCAAAGTGATCACTGTTGAGTCAATTCCAGCTCATAGTGACCCTATAGGACAGAGTAGAACTGCCCCATAGAATTTTCAAGGAGCACCTGGTGGATTTAAACTGCCAACCTTTTGATTAGAAGCCATAGCACTTAACCACTACACCACCAGGGTTTCCACATAACTCTTAAGTTCACCTAAAATGTTAAAGTAAAAAATGAAGGTTGAGAGAGTACCCATAGAACAAAACAAAACCAAACAAAAACTTAGGCCTACAGTTACAAGTAGGAAGCTGGTTGGGCAGACTTCATAGACAAATGGGGAAGAGAAGCTCCCTAACGTAGAGGAGTTATCTTAGAGCTATAAAAAATACCTGAAGCATCAAATTTTGCCCAGTTGTGGACACAAGACTTTGATCCCCACTCCAACCCACCACTCTCAGCTGTGCCTGCCTTAAGATGAAGCTGCCGTGATTCTCCAGGCAGCACTCCCTAGGAAGCCTGGAAAGGTTCTCAGACTTGCCTTGTCACTTGGGGGAGTCACTTCTAAGTAATATCTGTAACAGCCCAAAGCCCACAGAGGAAGCAGCTCATTTGACACTCTCTGCTGCCTTCTGTCCTCTTTGTACCCATTATGGGGAGAATAAGGAGCTTGAAATTCTGTTTAGAAGTGCCACCGAATCTTTTAGTTTGGCTATAAGTAGCCTCGGAACACAAAGATCTGCCAGGGAAAAAAATCTAAGGCAATTTCAGCAGAGATTTGGCATTCTAATCAGAGAGCCTGCTTACAGGTTCCCAGAGGTGGGAAAGCGAGGACAGAAAAGAGTCGAGGCTGGATTTTCCAAAGTTATCTGTTGATCTACAGTGGAACTTTCACATGAACAAATAATTCTCCCTAACACTGTACTTCAGCAACAAGGATTGTGGAGGCCCTTCTTTTGATCCATAATTTGTTAAGTACTTCACTGAATAAGGGCCAGACACTGAAATACACGGTTTACATAGCTTTGCTCCTGTTTTGTAAGAAAAATTTTAAGTGGAGTTCATCTACAGCAAGGTCAAAGCTTGTCTTAGTGTGTATGTTGCTGTGTTTTGGTAAGTTGTTCTTCGAGAGACACATCTAAGGGGTCAAGAGTATCTCCCTGACCTCTCCTTTTTTCTGATCTGAGCTAAAAATCTTCGGTACCCTGCAGTTAATCACTGTCATACCACTTTACATCCAAAATTTCTGATGTGTGCTTGTTTCTCAGTCTCTCCTGTTAAAGTGCAAGAATTTCAAAAGATTTTAGAATAAGAGAACATGTCTAGACATTAGAAATTTCGTTGCTGTTTAGTAGAAGATAGGATGTGATGGATAGGATTATTTGTACTAGAAAACCAAACCCACAGCCAATGAGTCGATTCTGACTCATAGCAACCCTATAGAACATAGTACGACCTCCCCCATAGAGTTCCCAAGGAGCATCTGGCAGTTTTGAGCTGCCGGCCTTCTGGTTAGCAGATGTAGCACTTAACCACTACACCACCAGGGTTTCCTTATTTCTAATAGGGTTTCCCAAAGAAAAACAAAGTTATATATGACACGACATCTCAGCTTAGAGTTGCTTGGAAGCCCGGGGGGTGCAACAGTTGCTAACCCAGAAGTCCGTGTTTTTAACCCACTAGCTGTCCCATGGGAGAAAAGACCTGGTGATCTGCTCCCATAAACATCACAGCCTTGGAAACCCAATGATACGCTTTTACTCTGTCCTGTAAGATTGCTAGGCATTGAATTGGACTCAGTGTGGCCCAACAACAACAGTGTGCTTAGGGAAAAAGCTTAGAGGAAGGACATCCAGGCACAGTAAGTCAAAGGCTTTAGTAGGCAAACAGTCTGGTTTCTTCTGAGAAGTGTAAGGGCAATATGACATAAGTATACTGAACAAGAGGACAAATGGACAAAAACAACATTAGATGGCAGACAGAGACCTAGTCACCCTGACCAACTTAGGCGATGACGAGGAGATGACTTCAGTATAAGTGAAACAGGAAAGAAAAGAAGTCTGAGCAGGGAAATGACATACAGCGACAGCTGATTTAAAAGATGACGCCAAAGCTATATGGAGACTAGACGGAGAGCAGAGGAGGCAGTGAGGGAGGTCAGGACAAACAAGAGGTGAAAATGAAGAGAACTGAGTGGATTTACAATAACTTTGGAGACCCAGAGAATGTGCTGCTGATGTCTAGAATGTCAGGGGCAGGGACAGGGACCCCTGGTGCAGCAGTGGCTGAGCGCTCCACTGCTAACTGAAAGATCGATGGTTTGAACACTTCCAGAGGCTTCCTAAGAGAAAGACTTGGTCGTGCGCTGCTGTAAAGACTACAGCATCGCAAACCCTGCAGGGCAGATCTGCTCCATCACATGGCATCGCTAGGAGTAGAAAACCAGGGTCACCACACCTAACAGCACGAACTGGGACACAGATGACAAAGGACCAGAGGTTGATCCTTGGCTTCTGTCTTAGGGAAACTCTCAGAGCTAGTGCTTTCCTGATACAGGAAAGATTTAAACAAGTGTTTGTGTGTGTGCATGTGTTTCTGTGTGTGTGTGCATGCACACACGTTTTTGTGTGTTTCTGTCTCTGTGTGCAGGGGGTAGCAATTCAGAGTGTAAGATGCTATGCTATAGCCTGGTAGAGATGCTTAGTAAGCCATTGAATATAATAATAGCTATTTGTTAGTGATTAGTTGGCACCTTGGTGGCCTGGTGGTTAAGAGCTCAGCTGCGTTTGAATCTGCAGCTCTACTCTGTCCTATAAGGTCGCTATGGGTCAGAATCAACTTAACGGTGGTGAGATTCAAAGGATGGATTACTCATCCTACCCTAGATTTTGGAACTTCTTAAGTATTTGTTAATTCAATCTTCATAACTACTCCATTTTTATACTCTTACTAACCTCCTACTTTTCTGCCTTAACTTATTTAATCCTCATGAAAACCAAGAAATCCAACCCATTACTGTCAAGGCAATTCTCACTCACAGCAACTGTACATGACAGACTCTATGCCCCAGAGAGTTTCCAAGGAACACCTGGAGGATTTCAACCGCCAAGCTTTTGGTTACCAGCCATAGCACTTAAGCACTGTGCTGCCAGGGTCTCCTTAATCTTCATAACAGCCCTCCATTTTATTCTATTAATAAACTCATTTGTCACACTTAACAACAACAACAACAACAAAAGGAAAACACTGAAGGACATATGAGGTTTGACAACTAAGTTCAGGAACTCATCCTAAAAAAAGCGCTACAAATCTCACTGCTGAATATCACTATGGTCACCTTCGAAGTCCTCACCTCGGGAAGCAACGCACCAAAACTAGTGCCTGGTCCACCCTGCAAAGCAATTTTGGAGCTCTTTTTCTGGAATGGCCATCAGAGTTGTTGTCATATTACCCTTGATGTCCTGAATGTCATCAAAACCTTTTCCTTTAAACATTTCCTTTATCTTCAGGTGAAGAAAAAAGTCAGTGGGGGCCGGAGCAGGTGAGTAGAGAGGGTGTTCCAATCCAGTTTTTCACTTACTGGCTAAAAACTCCTTCACACACAACTATGCAACTAAATTCGCCAACTTGCCACCATGCCACTGTGCACAAGGGCCATTCCAGAAAGAGTTCTAAAATTGCTTTGAAGGGTGAACCAGGTGCTGGCATCGATGTGTAGCTTTTCAAAGGAAGTACTTCGAAGACGACCATAACGATATTCAGCAGTGAGGAATGTAGCATGTAGAACAATTAAGTTCACTGACTTAATTGTCACACCTCATAGAGGTTGATTTTTCCCAAGCTCTTAAAACTAATGAGGGATCCAGTTGGGATTCAAATTTGGGCGCTCTCTAAATTGAGCTCAGAGAAGAATCTGGGGCAAAGAAATCCACTAAGGAGTCAGCGGATATACAATGTTTAAAACTCATTACCATCAAGTCAATTCTGACTCATAGCAACTCTAAAGACAGGGTAGAACTGTCTCACAGGATTTCCGTGGACTGGTTGGTGGAATGGAACTGCCAACTTTTTGTTGAGCAGCTGAGCTCTTAACCACTGTGCCACCAGGGCTCTCTTTAGTTTCTATAGCCACGGGAATAGGCAAAAGTGCCTGAGCAGAGCATGTGGCTACAGAGGAATGTGAGCCCTGGTGGAGTGCTAGGAAGGACAATATTTTGAGGTTAATTTGAGGAGACGACTCAGGAGAGCTTGCTAAGGAAGAAAGCAAGAAGGAATCCAGGAGACCCGGGGCCCTGCCACCCTTTCAGGATCAGAGTGAGTATGTCCAAGAAAGTCAACTTTGTTTAAAGCTTCTGGCAGAAGAAAAGTGGCCAAGGGAGAAAAACAAGGAAACACGTACGTGAAAACAAAATCAAATTGAATAAGTTTGTCGCACTTTGAGGCACAGGGGCTGGAATCTCAAGTCTTGAGTAATGAGTCAATCCTGATCACTTTTTGAGGGAAAGCTTGTATGTCCAGCAAATATCCAGTGACCATATTTTCCAAAGTGTCATTGAACATACGGCGACAACTGCATTGAAAACCATAGCAAAACTCTGGAGCACAGAGCGGCCATTGTTCAGCAGAGAACAAGAGATGTTAGCTCCTTGCTGAAGGAGAGTTTTATTTGATTTTTTATTTCCATTTCCAGGAGTGGGGTAGGGATTAACACAAAACCCTGTGCTGTCGAGTCAATTCCGACTCATAGAAACCCTACAGGACGGAGTAGAACTGCTCCGCAGAGTTTCCAAGGAGCACCTGACAGACTCAAACTGCTGACCTTACGGTTAGCAGACAGAGTACCTAACCATTATACCACCAAGGTATCCAGGGGTGAGTACAGCAAGCGTATCAGATGAAATTTCCTCTGGAAGTCCAGCAACTGTTAGCACAAAAATATTATTTTATTTTGTTTTGAATATTACTATATCTGCAGTTATCAGTTTCATAGTTAATCTCACAGAATTGTCCTCGCCTGCCTTTACCTGACACCTGTCAAACTGAAACAAAGCTTTAGTTCTGACACAGCCTGAACCATTGGGAATAGATCCTACTATTTACAAAGCCAAGTTCAACTTTGAAAGAGTTCCACTGCTGCTTCAGTTAGTAACCAACGTGCACTAGTATTTGGTGTTTTGAAAACCAGTATGTAGTCTGTAAAATTCAGATTTCAAGGAGGAAATCTTAGATTTATAATTAGAACAGCTTGATTAAATCCAAGACGTGTATTCAGCTGCTCAGAGAAATATTTCTTTCTTATAAAGAATTTATTTGGAAACCACAAAGAAATAAGCATAAAATTTCACAATCCTCTTTAGATGGAAATTTTGAGTGTCCATGAGACAGAATGCCACCTCTTATGTTTTCTTAAATACAGAAACATTTTACTGATTTTCCACAAAATGCTTTCATTAAGGTAAAGAGAAGAACAGAATTTAAACCTAGCACTTTTTAAATGCAATTAGGGGAAAAGTGGATTCAAGGAAAAACACTATATGGTCACAGGAGATTGTTAGGTGGACGTGACATACATAGGATGGAAAGGAGGAGTGTGCTGTCACTGGGCTGGAAGAGCAGAAGTTGCTGCAGATAGGCGGGTGTGCAAATTTAATTTGGATTGTATACTGTCACTCAATCACAATACAAAGAAAGGAAGAGAGAGAGAGAAAGAAAGAAAGGAGAAAAAGAAAGAACACTAAACATTTTATGAAAGACCTTAACAGTATTCGAAGAACTGCCAAACGTCACTCATATAGTTTGGGGAGGGTGGTGAGTACAGGAAACGGAAGTGGCAGAATGGAGAAAAACGACGTGACAGAGACCAAATCCAGGCTTAGCCCATCTCCAGTACCCTGGGTCTTGATGTGAATCCCACCAGGGTCCCCAGGAGGCCAGTCTGTATGTGGGCCCTCAATGTACCAAATGTGCCCAAGAGAAAAGAAGATCCTTGAAGAAATAGAAAGGCATATAATTGGTGGCTTGTTCCTGAAGTCATGATCTTGGAGGGGACAGCAAATGAAGATGCTATTCTCTACCACTCTCCCGGAGGCTCAGGGAAAACATCAACAGTCAACAAATAGAAGAGGAAGCTTCATTTTTAAGTCAGCCTATGACATGGGATACACCGCTGTCTAAAAGAGAAGAGACATGAAAGACCACGTGTGCACACCAGCCTAAAAGCAGGACACAGGTCTGTCAAAAAATGAATCTCATAGCCATACAAAGCCTACCCAACAAGCCTCTCGGAGTAGCAACGTGAATGATAAAGACATCGTCAGGCTGTGGGGACTAAGCCAGTCACAGCTGACACTGCAGAACTATGAGACAGAGCAGAAACAGAAACGATGTTGACACATAATTCTTGTTCTCTATAGATGGGCCTCTCAGATGAGGGAGGGGGACACAGACAAAGTGAGGTAAAGTGACACGGGATTGGGGGATCCACGTGCAGACCATGAAACACAGAGGGTTTTTGTTGTGTAGATACTCAATTCTGTAAATGGGGTGCTCCACCCCCAGCATACAGGAAGCAAAATGTTTGGTGAGAAGATGTTTGCAGTTATGGATCTAAGGAGAAACTAACACAAACACCAAACTTGGGGTGAAACGTGGGGTACAGAACTCAAG
Organism: Heterohyrax brucei; assembly: GCA_028571685.1. Taxonomy (NCBI): domain Eukaryota; kingdom Metazoa; phylum Chordata; class Mammalia; order Hyracoidea; family Procaviidae; genus Heterohyrax; species Heterohyrax brucei. The sequence continues at coordinate 66,609,032 of CM053163.1, read as the reverse complement.
CCCAAGTAAAAAGACCAGACCTGATGGTCTGACAGGCTGGAGGCTCCCCGGAATATACAACCCCTGGATTCTCTGTTAGCCCAGAACTGAAATCATTGCCAAAGCCAATCATCAGACAGATCGAACTGGTTTGTAACACATGCAAAGTTACTAATGAGCACTGAGCTTCTTGGCTTGAGTAAGAAGCACGAGACTAACCGGGCAGCTCCTGTTTGGAGGTGAGACGAGAAGGCAGAGGGAGACAGGAGCTGGTCGAAAGGCCGTGGGAAATACATGGTGGGGAGGAGTGTGCTGACACAATGTGGGGAGAGCAGCTAGGGTCATATAAGAAACAGTGTGTGTGTTTTTGTGTGAGAAACTGACTCAAACTGTAAATTTCACTTGAAACACCATAAAAAATTGTTATCAAGATAATACCGACTCACGACAACTGTGTAAGACAAAGCAGAACTGCCCTGGAGGGTTTCCATGGAGCAACTGGTAAATTTAAACTGCCAACCTGCAGCCAAGCTCTTAACCACCGCACCATCAAGCCTCCCGTATTTTATGTGCACGTATGCATGTGTGTGTCTGTGTGTGTGGAAGTACATATTTATTTACAGATGCACAAAAGAGTTGTGTTGCAGACTTAACTGCTCAAAAGGAGAACCGGCTAGCTTGTGAGAAGGAAATGGAGAGAGCAGCTTCTTAGAGCTGTCAGAATGACAGTGCTCTGCTACGTGAGCTAGGAAGAAGGAGCCAGAAAGAAGACATAAACATACTGTGACTTGGTAAACGAGTCACCTCGGTTTCCCCGGGACTATCCTCATTTTGGAGCCGTGGTAGCACAGTGGTTAAGAACTCAGCTGCTAGCCAAAAGGTGGGCAATTTGAATCCACCAACTGCTCCTTGGAAACCACATGGGGCAGTTCTACTCTGTTCTGTAGGATTACTGTGAGTCAGAATCTACTCAGTGGCAAGGAGGTAACAGGATCTAGATTTTGGAGTCGCTGGGTGGTGCAAGTGGTTCATGTGTTCAATGCTGACTGACCGGTTGCAGGTTCTAGCCCACCCAGAGGTGGCCCAGAAGAAGCGCCCAGTGACCTACTGCTGAAGAAATCCACCATCGAAGACCTTACAGAGTACAGTTGTACGCTGACGCACTTGTGGTCACCACGGGTGGGAGTGACTCAGTGGCAGCTGGTATCTAGATTCAGGTTTTAGCACTGACAGCCTTGAATCCCAGGAAACCCTTTAGTCCTGGAAGAACCTCCCTTGTTGATCACCTTAGGAGGAAAACATGATACCTCCAGGATTCCTCACTGAAAGGCTCCTTAAAGTTGTGTTCCGTCTTTAGTTTAGAAACTGTGTTAGGAAGTAAGAATTCATCAAGAGGTGGTAGGCTGAAGGAAAGGAAACTCCAGTAAAGGACCACAGACAGTGAGGCTATGGGAATCTGGAACCATCTGGAACCTTTTAATTAACACCTAGCATGCAGTTTGGGGAGCCATGGTGGCACAGTGATTAAGAATTTGCCTGCTAACCAAAAAAGTCAACATTTGGCATCTACCAACCTCCTTGGAATCCCCTGGGCAATTCTACTCAGCCCTGCAGAGTTGCTTGTGAGTTGGAGTCAATTCTGTGACAACGGTTTTGGCTAAGCAGCTTGGGCTCAGAAAGGCCTCAGGCCTATTGTAAAACAGTTGATCTAAACCCCTTTAAAAAAAAAACATGCCTGTTGCTGAAAAGATGCAACAAATACACATGAAACAAAAGGAGGCAGAGTTCTCAGATTTGAGTCCTAAAAGGCAGCTGCCACGTTCCTGAGTGGTGTCCGGGGAAATTTTGGCAGTGAATTCATGTGACAGATTTTATTATTCCATTAGCTGCTTTCCTAGAACTCTCCTCTGAAGAAGTATTAGTCATCACGAAAGAAAGTCTGCTTCCCTTGCCACATAACACGCAACGTGGCACAGCTCCCATGAGACCATGACTGCCCACACCTGCTGTTATGCACTCTCGTGAGCTCAGACGTAAATGTGAATCAGAAATATGTGATGAAGCCAATTAACCCTGTTAAGCGTTATCTGTGGCTCTTGGCAATCCAAGGAGAAAAGACGAAGGAGCCCTGGGCTGAAGATTGGAGTACCTCAGGGATGTAAAGAGTTAACACGCATGGCTACTAAACAGAAATTTGGAAGTGTGACTCCACCTAAAGGCATCACCAAAGAAAGGTCTGGCGATCTGCTTCCAAAAAATCAGCCATTGCAAACTCTACCAAGCATAGTTCTACTCCGACACACATGGAGTCACTGTCAATTAGAATTGACTCAAAGGCCATTGATACTGGTAGGTGGAAGGTCAGTGTGGATGGCAAGAAAGGGCTTGAAGAGTCAGTGGGAAAGGTTGAAGTGAATGACTCTGGGGCGTGGGCAGGAGAGGGAAGAGCTGGAAAATGGGAATGCGGGTGATAGCCCAGGTCACGGTAAGTTGAAGAACAAATTACGTGAGTCAACAGATGGAGTTGAAAGATGAAATGTCAAAGTTGAAGATTTCTGAGATAAGATAGGGTTGGAGAGAGGTCCAGAGTGCTGGTGTGTAAGTGGGGAGATGAAGGAGCCTGAAAGAAGGGTCCTCGAGGTGGATGGCTGAGGGACGCTGAGGGGGCTGGGTGGTAATTCTGCATTTTGTCCAGAATTATGCCAAAAGGCATCGTGAGCTCTAGGGAACTGCACGCAGTTTGGAAAACTCATCAAAACAACCCCATCCTTTCAGAACGCCTCGTCACGGCATGCTACTCTGGTCAGGGAAAGCCTGCCCCAGCTACCCTGGGGGACAACCGATGGACAGAAACAGAGAAAGTAAATTCGGGGATACTTTGACCTAAATCAGGTAACTGTACACTGTGTACAGAAAACTGCATGATGCATTAAATAATCCTAACTGTTGAAACAATTCTCCCAATTCCCTGTGTAAGATTTCCTGACTTCGGGATGGTTGAGGAAAGGCCTCGGGAATAAGATAGCCAAGAATTACTCAACTGCTTAAATGTCAACAGTCTTGATCTTGATATGAAGCCAGTCCCTTCAGCCATGGGATAAAAGGCAGGTTTATGAAGAAAGGAGGAAAAAAAAAAGACTAAATGATCACCATCCGAGCAGCTTGGAAGCAACTGGAAGGTTTTGTCAAGTTTTGTCTTTGGGGTATGTGTGTGGGTGTGGGGGTGTGTGTGTTGTTCTACAATTGCAACTTGAATTCAGGATGAGAAGAGAAGCAAATTCACTTCCCTGAGACTTGGCTCTCAACTTTGCAGCCAGGACACGAACAAACATCCACGTAGTCAATTTCTCCCAGGTTTTACACCACTTCACTTGACTCATGGAATTTATCTGAGTCTCCCATTAGACTTTCAGTGTAAGCATTGATCAAAAACTGTTGTTGTCGTTAGGTGCCATCAAGCCACTTCTGGCTCACAGTGACACTATACACAACAAGACGAAATACTGCCCTGTCCTGTGCCAGCCTTACCCTTCGCACCCAGTTCACAGAGGGTCTTCTTCTTTTTCTATGACCTACTTCGCTAAGCATGATGCCCTTCTTTGGGGGTTGACCCCTCCTGACAACGTGTCCACAGTATGTGAGGTGAATCTCACCATTCTTGCTTCTAAGGAGCATTCTGACTACATTTCTTCCAAGAGAGATTTATTCATTCTTTCAACAGTCTAAGTTGTATTCAGTACTTTTCAACAACCTCAGAGTTCAAAGACATCAGTTCTTCCTTGGTCTTCCTTGAAAGGAGCGCTGATGGGACAGTGATTAAGAGCTTGACTGCTAACTGAAAAGTTGGCAGCTTGAATTTACCAGCTGGTCCTTGGGAATGCCATGGGGCAGTTCTGTTCTATCCTATAGGATTACCATGAGCTCAAATTGACTCAAAACCAATTTTTAAAAAATAAAATAAAAAATTCTACACATTAAAAGTGGATTTTTTTCAGGCAACTGAGAATCACTCTAAGTAACTGTTTTCAAGAAGACCGTCTTAACAAGAATCACAAATGCAAATTTACTATGTGCCAAGCTCTTTTCAAAGCACTTTATATACATCAATTTATCTCCTCCTCATAATAAACCTGTAAAGGAAATGCTATTACCACTTTCATTAATGGATATGGAAACTGAGGCACAGAGAAGTTAAATAACTTGCCCAGGATGAAGCCTTGATTTGAATCCAGATCCCAGGCAGTGTGGCTCCAGAGTCCATATTCTTAACTACAAACCAGTGAGTTTACTGGAAGGGTCAGCAGTATCATGACCTGGGAACTTGTTAGAAATGCAGACCCACTGAAACAGACCCTTTGATGGTATGTCCCAGGAATCTGTGTTTTAACAAGTTCTCCAAGGGATTCTGACAAAGACTGAAACATACAAGTCTCTACAGTGTTCTGAAGCAGCTGGCTGCTAACAAAGCCTGTGTGGACAGCAAAAGACACACTGGTAAATTCTCCACCCACCTGGAGCACAAAATAACTATTGTTTCGTAATTTCTAGGCTGAGTTTTTAGCTTCTAGAGCTAAATTTTACAAAGAACCCACACAGATGTATTTTTCTCTCTTGCTTTCTCTCTCTCCTTCCTCTTTTCTTCCTTTGTTTTCGAGTCATGTATGTAGATTAGCGTTAAAAAAGATGACACCTCCTCTTTGTCCAGCACTGTTTCCACGCCTGCTCCTTTTCCAGTTCCATTGGAACTCTGGTCCAGGTACAAAATGACCCCGCTTCTTCAAAGTAGTGGCGACACACACAACTGGATCCATCTGTCTGAGCTTCTGCAGTGCCGTGATACCTCACCAGGCAATTTCAAAGGTGCTTTTCAGCCACAATAAAAAAAGGAGGGAGACTCTGGGTCGTTCTCAGAATTCCGCAATGTCTTTCCTAATCAAACTAAGAGGTAAAATGTCATCTCTGTCTAGGGTCGTATGTTCTTATTAAGTATTCTTTTTGCTAAAATAATATACCTTCATAGCAGAACTGGATGACTATAAGCCAGCATGTTAATGGCCTGCTTCTGGAAAGCCACATTGTGGAGGTGTATTTTTTTCTTATTTATACTTTTATATCTTGAGTCATGACTTTTGCCTTGAACTTCGGTCTTGTGTCCAACTGTCTGTGAACAAGCGCACTAATGCCTGATAGGCAAGTCACAAGAATGGGTGCCGTTGAGTGGTTCTCTTTCACGTCTTCTGATTCGGGGCAGTTCTTGCTGTTCTCACAGGTCAGGCTCAGGGCTCTGGGCTGCTGATTGACCTCTGCCAGCACTTGGGCCAACATGGGCCGTTACATCAACTCTTGCCTGTTTGAGTTTCAGCCATGGTGCCTCCTACTGTCCACAACACCCACCCATAGAGGTGGTAGGACAGTGGCTTTATACCCTGTGGGTCCTGCCACTGAAACTCAGAGCAGTCACACTACTCCCTCCACTGGGTCTAGGACACTGAGGAACCTGGGTGGTAAAGCGGTTTGCAGTCTGTTGTTAAGCTCAAGGCTGGTGGTTTAGATACCCTCAGCTGCTCTGGGGCAGAAAAGCCTGGAAAACTGTTTCTGTAAAGATTACAACCAAGAAAAGCCAATGGAGCAATTCCTCTCTGTAATACATGGAGTTACCCTGAGTCAGGTGGCAACTAGACACAGCTGATGACCACATGGGACACAGATAAGCCTATACTTTACATGGCAACATTAAGTGTATGTAGCACAATTATATATGGCTGTTGACTTTTTTATTATCAGTTAGACAACACCAGAGACCCTGGTGGTATAGTGATTAAGCACTAGAGGTGCTAACTGAAATGCAGGCAGTTCAAATCCACCAGGCTCTCCTTGGAACTCTGTTGGGCACTTCTACTCTATCCTATAAGGTTGCTATGAGTCAGAATTGACTCAAAAGCAACAGGTTTGGTTTTCATATAGAGCAGTACTCGATAGTTGGGGTAGCTTTTGTGCTTGTACTTGTGTATGTTATAAAGTTTGATAAAGATGGCAATTTTTGTTTGTTGTATGTGTGTGCGTGTGTGTGTGCCTATGTGTGGTTAAACTGGTGATTGTCATGGATTCAGTTGTGTCCCCTCAAAAATGTATGTAGAAATTTGGCTACAGTATTGTGTGATGTTCCTATGTGCTGTAAACCCTGCCGTTAAGATGTTGATAAGGGAGAACGGGCAGCACTTCTATTGGTGGGAATCAGTGTGCAAGGTCATATTGTGCCTTGAGGCAATCTCTTGAGACATTACAAAAAAATGAAGCTAGCAGAGAAATTTGCTGAGCTCTCCTACCACCAAGAAAGATGGGCCAGGAGCACAGTGAATCCTTTGGAAAGGACCTGGGGTCCCTGTACCTCAGAAGCTCCCAGTCCAGGGGAAGATTGGCAACAAGGAACTCCCTCCAGAGCCAACAGAGAAAGACTTCCCCTGGAGTTGATGCTCTGAATATGGACCATTAGCTTACTGGACTATGACAGAACAAAATTTCTCATTGTTAAAGCCATCTACTTGGGGTGTCTGTGTTATAGCAGCACTGGATGTCTAAGACAGTGACCCCAAAATTCAGCGTGCATAAGAATCAGCAGTCTTTCGTGCTCTTGGGGTACGGTTCCATATCCGTCATAACCAGACTTCTCAGCAAAGTCTTCTCTGGCTCCTTGTGCTTTTCCCTTCAGAAGCCTGGGCTCCTTTGGGTTCCCCCTTTGTTTGTACCTCTCTTTATAGCAATACTTATATTGCTGATTATTTCTTTCTGAAACTCTCACTTCCTCTAAACTGTGGGATCCTCAAGACCTGAGATATCTTCATGTCTCCAACAAGTGATTACTCAGCCCATCGTGAGTGCTCACTAAATATCTGCTGAGTATGTGGATGAACAGGGCAACCAGGAAGCACAAATGTGAGGGAAGATGCAAAGTTGTAAAGACTTTAAGTCATCTGTATCCTACCTCCCAACAGAAAAACGTTATTCCAAGCTACCCCTAACTTTTAGTGATTTAGTTATTGAAAATGTGTGCTGGGTTTAAAGCTACAGGAGCTTTCACACAGGTCAGATTCACCTTCATAATTCTTTAGAATTGACAAGAAGGAGATGGCAAATGTCATTACATTATGGACAAGGATGAAAACGTACCCTGTGTCATCAAGTGTTTGGTCTTCCAAGAACCAAGCCTAGCTGTACGTGGCATTTAAAATACTAAGCTAATATCTGCTTTTTCAACTTGTCCAGCTGACTTATTTTTGCTATACTGTGCTTGTCACTTCATAGTAATAAGAGCAGGAGTCGGGTTCCTTGTTGAGAGAATCTGAGGGAAGAGCACAGAGGGATGGCTGTCTGTGGAACTGTGGTGAATGACAGAGTAGCTGAAAAGCCTTAGGTATCCAGGGAGAAGAATCTGCCCTGGAGTGTGACTTCCCCTCATCTTCCGACCTCCCGACCTTGCTTCTCCCAGAGTTGAGAATGGAGATGACTTCCTGCTTCCCTAGGGTTGCCATGAGTCGGATCCGACTTGATGGCACTTGGCGTGGCTCCTACTTCCCTTCCTCATGCGCTCATCCTCTCAGGTCTCACCTCCTCCGTCTCCCACCACAGCAACCATTTTTAAGAAAAAGTCATTTTATTTTTAGATGTCCTAAAATGAAGATCCTCATTTAAATAAAATATGTTTCTGACTAGCTGTCAAAAACCTACCCACTATTGTCAAGCCAGGTCCAACTCCTAGAGACCCTACAGGTCAGAGTAGAACTGCCCCATAGATTTTCCAAGGAGTGCCTGGTGAATTTGAACTGCCATCCTCTTAGTTAACAGATGTAGCACTTAACAGCTGTCAGGAAAAAATATTTTAAAAAAAGAAAATACAGGAACAAAAATGACGAGTGTTTGGAAGTTTGGGGGGTGGATTTTGTTTGTTTTGTTTTTCCCATGTGGAATTCAGGGCTCTCTCAATTTTAACTTGCACATTGCTTCCCCCTCTTTCTCCCTTTGAAAGTCAAGTTATTATTTTCCAAGATCTAGGTAGGTTCTGGTGATAAGACCCTATGCTGTCCAAAGCCACTCTTGCTCTGAGTAAAGAAGGAGCCCTGGGGGTACACTCTGAGCAAGAGCTCCACTGCAAACCTAAAGGTCAGTAGTTCGAATACACCAGCAGCTCCTTAGAATACAAGACCTGGTGGTCTACTCTTTGAAAGATTACAGCCGAGAAAACCCTATAAGACAGTGCTCTGTGTCCCATACGGTCACTGTGAGTGGGAATCTACTCAAAATCATATAGCAACATGGTAAGACATTCTTTTGTTGGTTTTGACCTTTTGTAAGCTTCTTTGTTTTTTGTTTAAAAATCCCTAATAGTGCATATATACTAAGATGTTACAAGAATATCTCAAATGAAGAAACTTGTCAGATCTATGTCTGAAGAAAAAGATATTAGTGCCTGGGGTAGGAAAAGAGGGAGTTAAGGATAAGAGGACTCACAATCATCCAGGCTGCCCGAGTGAAAGGGTCAAGGGAAGTCTTCAAGCCTGTTCCACTTAGCCTACTTCTTCCCCCAACTAGAGCTACTCAGAGTCTGTGGGAAGAAAAGCACAGCTTTTTGCCATATGTTCTTGGATTCTCTTGACTAACACTAGCTTCCAATTATCAAAGATCTTAATCTTTAAGATCTTAATGTTTTTTAAACAGGCCCTTTACAACTGCCACGTAAGTCTCAACTTCGATTTGTGAACTAAAGTTGTTCTGAGGCTTTTTAGTGAATTCAAAATACGATCAGAAAAAGTCACACAAATGGGAGGAAAAAAATATAACCACACACCGCTGGTTGATCCATGAGCTTGCTACGTCCCAAGCTATGCACAAGTACCAGCTTGCCCACAGCCAACAATTCCACAAGCACAGAAAGGAGGTGTGACACAGGAGTTCATTCTCACCAAACTGCTTCTAATGCCATCAAAAGGCCCCAATATAAATGGTTCACTTATCCAGATTTACACAGTCCCATTTCTGAAATGGCTGCAGCAAATTAAACCAATTGTTTAGCTACCATGGAGTTGACTTTGGCTCCTGGATAGCCCATGTACCTCAGAGCAGACCCATACTTCACACAGCCTTTCAATGGCATACTTCCCGGAAGTGGATCACCAGGGCTTTCTTTCAAGAAGCCTCTAGATAGACATGAACTCCTACCCTTTTGCTGAACAGCCAAGCACATTAACAGTTTGCATGGTCTTAGAATTCCCTCAGCAAATTAAACCAAAAATGAAAAACCCAAACCCAAACTGCTTTTGAGTTGATTCCAAGTCATAGTAACCCTATAGAACAGAGTAGAATTGTTCTATGGAGTTTCCAAGGAGCATCTGGCAGATTCAAACCACCAATCTTTTGTTTGGCAGACATAGGATTTAACCACTGTCTCACCAGGGTTTCCTTCAGCAAATTAGGACCTATCAAAAGTTTATCTAGTTGCCCCCGTCTTCTCTCTCTATCAACACTCAGAACTGGCACCGAATTCCTTCTTTTCATGTCTTCGTTTCCAGGGCTGGTCTTTAATGCTCTTTATCATGCATGAATTATCTGACTAAAAACAAACAAACAACATAATTTGGTGTGGTTGCTATTAAGTTTTTTTGAAGCAGTTTAAAAATACCTCCCATAGAACACAATTAGGCTAATAAATACTTAGAATATGTCCCATCTTTAAGATATTACAAAGGAAAATCACAGGATGTTGTCAGCCAGTGAGGAATTTACAGTCTAGAAGGAAATTGTATCCAAGTTAGGGAGGTAAACAAGTTACGTGGGTTTTGGCAATTTAAGGGGAGCCATGTGCTGGGGGAAGGCCAGGGAGAGAGTCACCATTTTTACCTAAAAAAAGAAATCCTCACAAAGGAGGGAGATGGGAGCTAACTAAGAAAATCACTGGTTTTGAAGGACAATTGTAAAAATATCCATGAGCTAGATTCTTCTCTATATAGAAATTTGAGTAAAACATTAAATATCAGGGGGGAGAAGGGGAAGGATTACGCTAAACTCCTAAACGAGAGCTAATTATTTTTGCCAGGTCCTAACATCATAGGGTCACTACGAGTCAGAATCGACTCCATGGCAACGGGCTTTTGTTTGTTTTGTTTTGCTTTTGGACATCAACCAAAACACTCCTTAGAAGCAAGGATAGAGACATTATCTCGTCTACTTGGGACAAATTGTCTCTGGAGAAGGACATCATGCTTGGTAGAATGGTCAATGAGAACGAGGAAGACCCTCAGTGACACAGTGGCTCTAGCATAACAACTGCTGTGAGGATGGTGGGGGACAGGGCAATGTTTCATTCTGCTGCACATAGGGTCATTGTGAGGTAGAAGCAACTCAGTGACGTCTAGCAACAACCTCTCTTAATAACAGATAACATTTCTCTGAAAGGTAGTGTTTAAGTTAAGTGCTATGTGCCAAGTGCCGTCGAGTCGGATCCGACTCATGAAGATAAATTAAAAAAGCTGCTAACGAGTAAATCCCGTAGACCTGTAGAACAACATATTTGAAATGACTGTCACAGAGTTAATGTGACGAGACTAAATAAGATAGCTCAGCTTCCTGGAAATGTCATTTAAAAGATCAAAACCAAACACCAAACCCCACTGCCATCCAGTCATTTCTGACTCTAACAACTTGTAGGACAGAGCAGAAGTGCCCACAGGGTTTCCAAGGAGCATCTGGTGGATCTGAACTCTCTGCCTTTTGGTTAGCATCCATAACACTTAACCTTTATGGCACCAGGGTTTCTGCAAAGGGCATAAGATTTGGCAGGGGAGAGGCTTCTGTTCAAATCCCAGCACTACCACTCATTAGCTCTGCGTGCTTCAGTCAGGCATTTCATCTTTTTCTCAGAGTTTCCAGTTCTTTCCTCTTAAGGGAGAAACGCTATGTAGATCTTACTAGCATGTTTTTGTTAGGTCTGTTGAGTCATTCACTAGCATACCCACCTAAATACTGAAATGAAGTTTCTGATATGATTTCGCTAATTTATTTCATTTCCTTTTTTTTATAAAATAAACATCCCACACTCCTTTTATCTATTTGTGTCTTATGTAACCTGCAAATAGGCAAGTTGGCCTATGATCTTACTCAGTAAAAAGTTTATTAGCTAGTAAGTCAGATAATCAATTCATAGATACTCAATTGCTGTCAAGTTGATTTCAGCTCATGGTGACCTCATGTGTCAGAGTAGAAACATACTCCACTGAGCTTTCGATGATTGACTTTTTAAGAAATAGAATGCCAGGCCTTTCTTCTGAGCCATTTCTTACAGACTCAAATCTCTAGTCTTTAGGTGGCAGCCAACAGGCTTAACCATTTGTGCTACTGAGGGATTCCCAATTGGTCGATAATGAAGAGCATTAAAGCTCTCTCATTGGTCGTGAAGAGGCAGAAGGAAGGAGTCGGTGCTGGGTTTGTGGGTTGGCAGAGAGAAGAGAAGCTACAGAAAACCTTTTGAAGGACCACTGCTGCTGAGTCAATTTTGACTCATAGCAACCCTACAGGACAGAGTAGACTTGCCTCCAAAAGTTTTGAAGGAGCACCTGATGGGTGTGAACTGCTAACCTTTTGGTTATCAGACATAGCACTTAACTACTACTCATAAGGGTTCCCCTTTTGAGGGACAGCAAAGTAAATTGTCACAGCTCCTCTAAGAGCTTTAAAAGCCCCAATTTTTTCCTAGATATTTCCTGTGGCATTCTTGTCCAATACATAGAAACATCACATTGTCCTCTATTGGCTAATGTTCTTGATGTGTGTCCCTGAAATGTCACCCCTTCAAGGTGAACCCAGGTAAGTGAACATTATCACCCCAGTAGCATTTTGTATGGCTAAGAATTCATACTAACCAAAAGGTTAGTGGTTCAATCCCACCCAAGAGGTGCTTTGGAAGAAAATCCTCAGGATCCTCTTCAGGAGACAGCCTTGAAAACTCTAGAATTCAGTTCTACTCTGCAGGCTATGGGATCACTCTTAAGTTGTAATCAAATCCAGGACAACTGTTTGTAGCATTTCATATGCAAACTCATTCAGCCTAAGTTATCCATGACAACCCACTAATCAATGGCAGATGCCAGTCTAGACTCAGAGTTTGCAATTTGAATTACTAAACACTAAATTCTAACCATCCTCCCAGTTTTCTTGTCCTAGGTAAAATGCCAAGTGCTTTGAGTATATTCTTTCAAATACCTATATGCTCATTGAAAGTTAGGAAATAGCATGCTTACTTTACAGACTGAGACACTCTCCCTAATAACACAGTGTGAAACTGCAGCCAGGTTGCAAACTTGGCTTCCTTCCTCGATTTACTTTTCAAACACCTTTCCCTAACATCACTGCAATCTTGGTTTTCCTTAACTCTGTCCTTTTCTCTAGGTATCTCTTATTCGGAATGAATCTACAAACACCCTCTCGCCCTGACCCATCATGTCAGTGTTAAGTGTTAAGACCAGTGATTTGTTTTTATCTGTTTTTTCCCAGTCACAGCTAGAGCAATTAAGATCTGCACCGCTATGTGTAAGTTATTAGCACCACCCTTTAAAAAAAATCATCACAAAGCAGGCCTATGACTCCAGACACTCCACTCTTGTGAAACATTACTAAATAATTCACTAGATGCATCTGAATCAGTAAGGTGATTAGACTTCGATAGAAAGCAAATAGATAATTCTCTTTTTGTTTGCCGGTGAAATGATGAAAAGCTCCTTTGATGCCCAAACTTGTATGAAAGTCTTTGAGGATGGCCTTCTTTCTAAAGACCAAGATATGATGTGACAAGGCAGTGACAGAAACTTCTAGATGGTGTTATCTTCCAATCCTAACTGGTCTCTGTAAGTCAGGATTGACTCTGTGACAGTGGGTTTGGTTTGGGGTTTTTAATTGTTTGATAAAACGATGTCTTAAGTTTCTTAGTGGTGCTGTAACAGAAATACTACAAATATGTGGTTTTAAAGAAAAAGAATGTGTTTTCCCACAGTTCAGGAGCACAGAAGTTCAAAATCAAGGCCTGGGCTCTAGGAAAGATTCTTGTCTCAGCTTCTGCAGCCCTGTCTTTTCTCTGTTCTTTGGGACCCTCTTATGAGCCTCTGTCTGCATTTTCTTGATGCTGTGCCAAACTTGCTCTTTTTACATTTCAAAAATTATCTAGCTTAAGACATACCTTACACTAATCTGACCTCTTTACATACGAAGAAAACTCTATTCCCAAATGGGTGTAGGTTTCAGGACTCCAAAACCCATCTGGAGGGGATACCATTCAATCTGTAACAGAAGCAGAAAGTAACTCATAGTTTAAAAAGACTTTAGATGGTCTCAAGTCCCATTCAACCTTCAGTTTGGTTTCCTGTGTGGCTTCTAAAGGAAATAATGGCTGGGGACAGAAGTAAACACTGTCTGCTTTTCTTCCATTCATACTCTGACAATTCTGCTGTTCTCCATGGAAGCTAGGGAAGGAATTCACCAAGCTTTAGAAGAGACAAAAGGTTGTCATCTGATACAGATTGGAGGGGAGAAGTGTGCCATCACAGCGTTAGGAGAGTAGCTAGGGAAGCATGACAGAGCGTGTGTAAGTTTTTGTATGAGAAACTGACTGTAATTCTAAACTTTCACTTAAACAGAATTTAAAAAAAAAATGTCTATCATTTAAACATCCCTTTTCAGGCAGAGTGGGAATATACTGCACATGAGATGCACTGTCCTCTACCGTGAAGTTCCAAGTGACAAATTTCAAAACCAAATGAAAAGTTTTCAACTTTTCCTGTAGAAAGAAACGAGGACAAGAAACCACCGACTCCTACTTTGGTAACATATGTTAGAGGTGAGATACAAATTTGTCTCAATAGTTTAATAATCCCAAGGCACCAGGAACTCAGAATAATCTCTCACTTTGATGAGGTCTGACATCTGAGCTGTGGTTTATAGCGGCGAACCAGCCTATCATCAGGATGAATTTCTAAGCTATGTTAAATGACTGAAAAGTCTGGAGAAACAATTGTGACTGTTTCCCCCCAAATGGCAGGATGTGTCTAGTTCCTCTCTCTCTGAAAATCTGGCAAGTGAAAATTTCATCAGTCGTTGTTTAAGTTGGCCTCCATTGCAAAAATATCAACACTGGCTCACTTGGACAAGTCTCTTAGAAAAAAGGAAACTACCTTCAAATGGCCTGGTAATCACCTCTAAAGCATATCTGTCAGAATCAGTCAGCCCAAAAGCTTGAGAAAGCATGAGGCAGTTGCTGTTTTGTTCAAATGAATGGAATCCTCTTGCTCTAGAAACCAGAAAGTGGGGCTTCCTGACATCCTCTGAGACATTTATAAAAGGTGCCCTCCCTATGAAACTGTGCCCGTACTATACTGTCACCTTCCCTGGGAAGCTGTCTTCGTCATCTAATGCCTGCTATAACAGAAATACCACAGGAGGATGGCTGTAACAAACAGAAACTCATTCTCTCCTAGTCTAGGAGGCTTGAGGTCTGAACTGAGGGTGCCAAATCCAGGGAAAGGCTTGCTCTCTGTGTGTGTCAGCTCTGCAGGGAAGGTCCTTGCCAAATGGGTGTAGGTTTCAGGACTCCAACGCCCATCTGGAGGGGATACCATTCAGCTGAGGAGCCCCTCAGCACAGGGACCCTGAGTCCAAAGGACCTGCTCTGCTCCCAGGACTTTCTCTTAGTGGTGTGAGGTCGCTTTCCTGTCTGCTCACTTCCCTCTTTTATATCTCCAAAGAGATTGGCTCAACATACAACTCAGTGCTGTAGATTGTGTCCTGCCTCATGAACTTAACTGCCTCTGATCCTTCCTCATTCGTATCCTGGAAGTCAGCATTCACAACACACAGGTAATGACATCAGGCCACAAAATGCTTACACATTGCTAGGAATCCCGGCCTAGAGAGGATGACACATGTTTAGGGGATACACAATCAGTCAGAACAGAAGCCTTCCCTCCATCCTATTAACAATCATCTTCTATGGGAGGCCACCCCTTCACCCTGTGAAAAGCTGTAACTTGCCCTAATCCCTTTTTATTTTCCTTCCCTATTTGCTTCCCTACAAAGCACTTAGTACTAGCTGGCTAACTACCTATTTTACTACTTCTTATAAGGTATTACATAAAGTATTACATAAAAATATAAAAACTATCAATATATTCTGTCTCTTTCAATTAAAATATAAGTTCCATGAGGGCAAGATCTTTAGTTCTTTTCTGTATCCCCAGTTCCTAGAATAGCACCTTCAGATATAGGTGCTCAGTAAATTCCATGTAGTAAATGAGCTAATAAATAATCTATGATAAACCCAAACCAGACCCTCTGCTGTCAAGTCAGTGATGACTCACAGCAACCCTGCAGGATAAAATAGAACTGCCCCATAAAGTTTCCAAGGAGTACCTGGTGGATTCCAACTGCTATCCTTTTGGTTAGCAGCAATAGCACTTTGCTGTTATGCCACCCAAATTTCCAATCTGGGATGCCAGCTAAGCCATTAAAATTAAAGCCATAAATTTATAGCTTTCAAATGATAGTAGCTTCTCTGTAAGTTTTCACAGGCCTGTACTTATTTTCAGTAAATCACAGATCCCTTCTTTAAAATCCACAGGTAACCACGGGAGCCCTGGAGGTGCAGTGGTTAAGAGCTAGCCTGAGAACTGAACGCTTGGCAGCTCAGATCCACTGGCCCCCCTTGGAAGCCCCGTGGGGCTGTTCTTCTCTGACCCGCAGCAGCACTAGGAGTTGGAATAGACTGTAACAGGTCTTGTTCATTTTATCATTATTGTTATTTTGTTTTGGTATATGCCCACAAGCCACACACTTGGGAAGCAATAAACAAAAGAAGATGTTTTAGGATGGAAAATAAGACTTCTGAAACTTAATCTCTTTCCATTATCATTATCATCCCTTAAGGAGTTGGATTCGACTCGAGGGCACTTGGCTTGGCTGGCTAAGGAGTTGCTGGAGTTGGATGACGGTAGTATGCAAAGGAGGTGCATTTTCTGTGCTGGGGTTTGAGGTGAGGATGGTCCAGCCGACCACCAGGAAGAGCACTTCTTCTAAAGAACAAAACCAAGGCAGAGGGAGAGAAGGTTGTCGCAGGGTTCTGTGCCTCAGCCTCTTGAGATGTAAAGCTGTTTTTACACAGCAAATGGAAGCGTTGTGAACACACAAGTAAATAACAAAATAGAATCTCTTTGGAAGGCATAAACACTGGAAGGTATTACTACCTGGTTTTGCATATATTATTGATAATGAAGATATGCGCACTGGCAGTATATTTAACAGCTTAGGAAAATGTTGGCCCCTGTTGAATGCAAAATGTTTGAAAACTTTTGTATGGTGGCTATGCCTACATTGACTTCATTATAAAGAGAGACAGAAAAGGCAATACCGACTTTCCTAGAAAAGCACACAGCCATCAACTCAATCCAACTCCTAACGACTGTAGAGACTTTCCTATTCTCATATTTTATCAAAATTAATTATCCAATCTATAAACACATAAAAAATTAATTTGTTAAGCACCATTAAAGCAAAATAGTAAATAAACCTGGCTATCAATTTAAAATTCAGTTGGCTGTTTTAATTTGGCCATATTCAAAATTGTCCTTCAGATTTCTATGTGAAAATTCTGAAATGATACAGACACAATTCCCAGAGTAAACATGACCATAAAATTACAAATCATAGCATGTCTATGTCACGGAATGTGAGAACCAACACCAAATCTGTTTACTGTCGCCATGGTGGGAAGTCCAGCCAACTCCTGGGTAGACAATATTTTGGGATTTCTGTCTCTGGTAGAGTGTCCAGCTCTGCAAAAATATGCATAACTCTGAGAAACCACGAAATGAATGGTGGGGTTAAGACCTCCACCTTCGAGTTCAGCTCTGTTATTAACTAACTACTAGCATTCGATCTCAGCCAACCTATTTTCTCTGGGACTCAGTTTCTTTCTCTGTAAAAGGAAGGGGTTATATTAGATTACCATAAGAGTATTACAGCACTGCAGAATTAAAGGGGCTTTGGAGACCATTGAGTTTAACTCTGTGTTACTGAAGAAACAAATTCTAAAGTACCTGTATAAGGAACAGGATGACTCTATTACTAATTTTTCCATGGAGACTTTTTATGGTAACTTCCTCACTTCTCCTCTCTCCCAAAAATTTTAGTTAACAAAAGCTTTCTGTTAAAAAAAAAAAGAGAGAGAGAGAAACATGCAAAAAGTACATGTCTGTAACTAAGGATGCTATACTTAAACATTGCCCCAATTTGGAATATTTTCCTTTGCCATAAAATAAAAAGTGAGTGTATTTTAAAATTTAGTTCCATGTCCTATATAACCCAAGTAATTCTTCTTAGAGAGGAAAGAGATTGATGACAAGATTTATCCAACCCCAACTATTTGGGAAGCATTTTACATTCATTATCTCATTTAGTCCTTAAACCAATGTAACTGCCATCATTTTCATTTTATAAACTCAGTTTCAAGGACATTAAATTACTTGAGCTAAAGCAAATTACCAAGTAATGAGCTCCAGGCCTAAGATTCAGTCATAAGTCTTGTTGACCTCAAAGTGTATGGACATTTTGCTATTCCATGTGGACCAACTACAGAAAGAAAACTCTGTCTCAGTCTTCTAGCACTGCCATAATGAACGAACAACCTCAAATAACCAAGCCTTTAAAGAACAACGACGTACTATGTCACAGTCCCAGAGGCCGGATGTTCATATCAGGGTCTCAGCCTTGTTGACTCCTTCTGAGGGCTTTCAGAGAGAAACGGGTCCATGCCTCTCTCCTAGTTCCTGGTAGCTGTCCGCAATTGCTGGTGTTCCTTTGCTGTTTAAAGACACATCTAATTCCACCATCGCACGGCAGCTATCTTCCCTCCCTCTTGAAGTGACTGTCTCTGTCTGTTCTCCTGTTTTACAAAACACAACTCAGAATACACAAGGACTAAGATCCACCCTACTCCAATGTCACCTAACTGTGCTGTAGTGGCTAAGTGCTACATCTGCCTACCGAAAGGTCAGCAGTGTAAACCTGCCAAGTGCTCCCTGGGAGTTCTATGGGGCAGGACTGCTCTGACCTACAGGTTGCTATGAGTCAGAATTGACTTAAATACAGCAGTTTCCTTTTGGCTTTATCTTCAAAGGAAGAGCCTATTTCTCCCAAACAAGCTCACATTCACAGGTACAGCAGTTGGACCTTAATACTTTTCTGGAGGGAGAGTACAAGTTACTCCACAGCGCCATGTTACAGGATTCTTTGGTGGACTGCAGCTACCAACCATTTGAATGCAAACTTTTCAATGAATGACCTGACAAGGCACAGAAAGAGAACAAGACAGTTGAGTCAGGATAGAGACACCTCCACCTGATCTCACTTTACACTTAAAAATTGAAATGATAGACAAAGTATTTTTTAAATATTAAAAGGCATCGAAGCACACTCAGGAACAAGAAATGAAAATATCCATATTTTAGAAACAAAGAGAACCCAGAGCAACTGTTGTTGTTGTCAGGTGCCACTGAGTTGGTTACAACTCCTAGTGATCCTATAGGACAGAGTAGAGCTGCCCATAAGGTTTACAAAGAGCAGCTAGTGTATTTGAAATACTGATACTTGGTTAGCAGTCCACCGCTCAACCAGAATGTCAGCAGGACTCTCACAAACCAAAAACCAAACCCACTGCCACTGAGTCAATTCCAACTCATAGGAACCCTACAGGGCAAAGTAGAATTAGCCAAGAGAATGAGTTTCCAAGGGACTGTAGTGGATTTGAATTGCTTACCACTTGTTTAACAGACATAGTTCTTAACCACCATGCTGTTCCAACAGTAGCAATTAAAATGCTATAATCCTGGGGGAGCTGTAATGACCTACATGCCCTACAGAAGTGTTACGGGACTGTGCTGGCAGAGAAGTGAAACCTGCAACACACAGAGCAGGGAACAGTTACTTTCCTACATCATTTTCAAATCCCAGAACACATGCAGATGGGTGAAACAAACTATGATGTGAAGGGGTACAAAGAACAAAGTACTACAAGAATAAACAGATAAACAAATGGTTATAAACTACACAATTCCAGGAAGTCATAGTTAGATGTTAAGTACTTAAATAGATATTTTGCCGTTTAAAGAATCAAAGACTGCCACTATGCCTTTAGAAATCCTGATGGTGTAATGGTTAAGTGCTACAGCTGCTAACCAAAATGTTGGCAGTTCCAGTCCACGAGGCACTCCTTGGAAACTCTGTGGGGCAGCTCTACTCTGTTCTATAGGGTCTCTATGAGTTGGAATCAACAGCATTGAGTTTGGTTTGGTTCATTATACATCATATTGTAATTATGATATACATAATTAGATATATTTTTCAAATGGATATAAATACAAGGAAACACACAGAGAGAAGATGTTATTTCTCATAACAAGACTTCAGGACTTGCTCATACCTGGCTAGTTCTTCACTCAGGTTTGTTTGAATTCTGAGGAAACTATAAAAGATATTTTAGGCAGACTGAAAACAAAGAAAGTTTCCTCCATCATGCAAATGGTTTGGGCTTGGCTGTCAACTGCAAGGTTCAAATCAAACCAATGGTGCCATGAAAGAAAGACCTGGCTATTAGTTTCCGTAAGACCACAGCCACTCAGAAACCTCTGGAGTGCAGTTCTACTCTGACTCATATGGGATTGCCATGAGTCAAAGTCAGCTTGACAGCAGTGGAGAGGGACAAAGCTGTGTGAAAATGCGTGACTTAGTCAGAAGATATTGACTATTCAGGTGTATTAATGTATGTAATGGAAGATAAAACTGGCAAGATGTTTAGGGATCAGGTTGTAAAAGCCTTGAAGGTTGTCATGGATTGAATTGTGTCCCCCCAAAAATATGTGTAGCATGTGGCTGGGATATGATTCCCAGTATCTTAGGACTGTCCTCTATTCTGTGGTTTCGCTAAACTGTATGTTAAAGGATTAGGGTGGGGCTGTAAATTCCTGCATAGGATTACTTCCCTGCTGTGCTGTGGGGGAGTTTTCCCTGGAGCATGGCTTGCCCCACTCTTAATCCTTTCAGCCTGCAAGAGATAAAAGGAAAGAGAAACAAGGAGAATTGGGAACCTCGCATCATCAAGAAATCTGCATCGGGAGAAGAACGCATCCTTCTAACCTGAGGTTCCTGTGCCAAGATGCTCCCTGAACAAAGACTGATGCAATACCGGACTTTGCTCCAGAGCCGACAAGGGGAAAGCCTTCCCCTGGAGCAGACACCCTGAATATGGACTTGCAACCTACTGGACTGTGTAAGAATAAACCTTTCTTTGTTAAAGCCATCCACTCTGTGGTATTTCTGTTAGAGCAGCCCTAGCTGACTAAAACAGAATTTGGTACCATGGGAGTGGGGTGCTGTTCTAGCAAATACCTAAAATGTGGAAGCCACTTTGAAACTGTGAATGGATAGAAGATTCAGAAGAACAAAGAAGGCACAGATGGTGAGAAACAACAGAGGACTGGCAGCAGCGGCAGTGGCAGCGGCAGTGGCAGCAGCAGCGGCAGCAGCAGAATCAGAGGCAGTGCTGGAGCCGACCTGTGGAGCGAGAGAGGTCAGAGCCTGCGCAGAGTTTCCTTGCAGAACAGGGTGCCTCTGGGCATTTAAATCGGTGGAGCTGACCTTGCTGACCTATGGAGCGAGAGAGTTGAGTGCCTTTGGGCAGGACACTTTCCAACAAGAGTGGGGTGCCTTTGGGCACTTAACTCCGTGGAGCTACAGAGCTTTGGAACACTTGCCTGGCAGGGCAGATGTGGGCCTGGGGCCCAGGCCATGCGGCCATAGGAAGCTGAAGCTAAAAAGACGAACAGTGTGAGAAGCTGAGCTGCCTCAGTCTCAAAAGGTATGGCTATGACCGCAGGGGTTTGAAAGGGTGGAACGATGGCATCCTGTGTTCGTAAGGGTGGAATTGCCACTCAGTTGGACTTAGGGTGCTCCTAAAGCCGATGGGGCAGAGTTTCTGTCCAAGTGGGCCTTGAAGGCAGAGTTGTAGCACAGGGCTGGGGTCTCCACTCAGAAACCAGAGAGTGTGGCCGATACCTAGAGTCTGGAGAGCAGGGCTGTTGTGTAGAATGTCTCAGAAAATGTAGGAGAATTTCCAAAGCTTTGAGGGCTAAGGTAATGTATTCTGCTGACTCACTTATTGTCTGTTAATGCTTTCTTTCCCTGCAATTTCTCTCACTTGTAATGGAATGTCTAACTTGTGCCTGTTCTACCACTGTACCTTTAGAAGCAGATAGCTTGCCTTATAGGCTTCACAGATGTAGAAGAATTTTTGTATTTTGGACTTGGAACAGATTTAAGACTTCTGTTGTATGGAATGGACATGATTTTGCTATGGTGAGATGAATGTGTTAAACGTTTCTGTGATGTGATTTTGGGGTTCTCAAAGGGTGGGATGTCACAGGTTGAATTGTGTTTCCCCAAAAATACGTGTAGCATGTGGCTGGGATATGATTCCCAGTATCTTGGGACTGTCCTCCATTCTGTGGTTTCGCTAAACTGTATGTTAAAGGATTAGGGTGGGGCTGTAAATTCCTGCATAGGATTACTTCCCTGCTCTGCTGTGGGGGGAGTTTTCCTGGAGTATGGCTTGTCCCACCCTTAATCCTTTCAGCCTGCAAGAGATAAAAGGAAAGAGAAACAAGGAGAGTTGGGAACATCTCACCATCAAGAAATCTGCACCGGGAGAAGAGCACATCCTTCAGACCTGAGGTTCCTGCGCCAAGATGCTCCCTGGACAAAGGCTGATGCAATACCGGACTTTGCTCCAGAGCCGACGAGGGGAAAGCCTTCCCCTGGAGCAGACACCCTGAATATGGACTTGCAACCTACCGGACTGTCTAAGAATAAACCTTCCTTTGTTAAAGCCATCCACTCTGTGGTATTTCTGTTAGAGCAGCCCTAGCTGACTGAAACAAAGGTCATGCTAAGGAGTTTTTATTCTATTCCATAGATCCTATGGAGCTCTTACCACACATGTGTATTCACTCACATGTGTGGAAAATCAGTAGCAAAGATCTTAAGTGTATCAGAATTGCTTCATTAAAATTCTCCTCTAGACTCAACAGCACTTGGCTGGCTTGCTCCAGTATTCCTTTACCTCATGATGAATTTTAATACTACTGAGTCTTGGTTGTTCAGACTCATACTTTCATGTAAAGGCACTTGGACTGAATGCACTATTAATATTCTCCATCTTTACTTTTATTAGTTGTAGCTAATCTTTTCCCCCACTTATTAAACTGCTGGCAATAAAGGCAATGTGTGCTTGGCAATGAAACATGTTCTCTATCGTTGATCCCTCCATCTAAGCTCTGTGCAGGAGATCTACACGTTTCTCATAAAAACTTTGTAACAACAGCATCTTACATGTATATAGTGCATCACAGTTTTCCATCCATTTTCAAATACATTATGATTGTCACATACAGTAACAACTAGCCTTGGTTGTGCATGAGTCATTTGACAGGCTTTGTGCTAAGCTCTTTACATATGATGTTATTACTTTCATTTATAAAGGAGAAAACTATAGCTTACAGATGACAAGGAGTTTCACAGAGCTAATAAATGGAAAAAGATTAGAGCTGATTACAATTCCTACATTAACCCTCATGCTATATTATTTCCTGTGCAGTGACACACACAAACATACAACCACTTAAAGCAAGTCAACAAAATAATTCCTTAAAATGATAATTTTATAGACTTGTTCTACTAAATTCTTGATTAGTTCAATTTGGAATGTCACCAAATTGATCTGAGTAGTTCCATTAATTCAAAATTGTTAAAAATGTATCATACAGCTTTTAGTTATCTGGACCACGCCAGTCTAGAGAGGTTCACTCTAACCTTTTGCACTGAATTTCTAATGCATTTGGAATTGAATACAAAAGGTTATCAATTAATCTAAACACTAAAAAGTTGTAAAATGTACCAATGATTAAAACAACCATTTTGAAATAAAATTTCCTAAATGTACTCCATGATTTGAATACACAATAAATTCTGGAGGGGAAAATTAAACAACAAAATCTTTGGAGGACAAAGTAAGTAAGGAGTGTGCACTCTATCAGGTATTACTTTATCTCAAAAGTTCATCTATCGGATATTATTAATAGAGTCTGGGTGGGGCCACAGGGACTTCGAATTTTACAGGCAGGTAAGGAAACCCTCATGGTTTAGTGGTTAAGTGCTATGTCTGTTAACCAAAAGGTCTGCAATTCAAATCTGCCAGGCACTCCTGAAAAACTCTAGGGGGCAGTTCCACCCTTTCCTATAGGGTCACTAACAGTCGGAATCGTGAGTTTTTTTGTTTGTTTTGTTTTTGAAGCAGACATGGTGTTGGGGAGGAAGGCTTTGAAACACAGCCAACAAGCATTTCCATTTCCACTATCTAAATTCATTTCCTACCTCTCCTCAGCCTCCCAAATGTAAAAAACATTTCTTTCCATTTTACTAATTGGATTCATTCTTGCCTCTCAGGGAAGCCCCTGCCAGCTGAAGGGAAAAAATGAGATGTAATAAAAACTACAGAACTGTCCTTAATAACATTTTATTACAAAAGATGAAAGTTCCTTTTCTATTTGTTAATGAATGTAATTTTAATGCTCCACATAAAAGAGCTAAGCAAGAAATTCTAAACCCAGGAGCAAATGAGTAGCCAGGTGAGGCTCTGTTGGAGAAAAGGACAAAATGTCCTTTCAAGAAGTTTTAGCATCATTAGTTAATTCTCAAAATCTCATACTAATGTATGAGTCTTTTGATGGCAGCTGAAAACTTGAAGGGAAAAAAAATATAGTCAGGAAGGAAAATCAGATAATATTTTTATAATTGAGCAATGACCATTTCTTCAAGGTACAGTCTCAGCTCATCCTTAGCATAACCCTCAAGAGGATGAAGAAATACAGAGAATCACTGAATGATCAAAGCAAGTGGAACAGGATGAGGACAACGTATTTGGTAGAAACTGTCATTATTTGGAGTGAGATAAAAGCGGTTTTGCTCTTGAAGGTTATTATGAACCAAAATACCTTTAATGGCCCTTTCAACAAACAAGATGGAAACTACAGTGCCATAGTGGTTTAGTACCATGTCTGCTAACTAAAAGGTCAGCAGTGCAAATCCTTCAGCTGCCCCTTGGAAACTCTATGGGGCAGTTTTATCCTGTCCTATAGGGTTATTATGAGTCAGAACAGACTCAACAGCACTGGGTTTGGATTCTGTTTTTTAAGAAACAAGATTGGCTGAGTAGCAAGATTAGAAACATTCTTTAGAGACCTGGATAGGCCTTAGGAACTCACTAAACAATCCTGGATAGTAGTGATGACGATGACTTCTCTATACTTTTTCACCTTAAGCCTCCGTTAAGGAAAAGTGGTGTCCTCTGTCATAGGAAAAAAAGATTTGTTTCAAAAAAATGATTTATCATTCTATAAATGAGCTGCATTTACAGTTTACAAGCATGCATGTTCCAGTAAATAATAGCATGGAAGCTGAAACTAAATAATTTCAGAAGCTTTTTTATTAGTCACCTTATTTGTTCTCTGTTTCTCTGGGAAAAGTAAATGACTAAGTTTCTATAAGAAATGTCTGTTTCACATTTTTAGTGAAATAAAGAAAGGTGACACCAAGAGACCACAAAACTACTAGTTTTGAAATACTGTAACAAAATCAACATTCCTTATCTTTTGTTATGTAACAGATTTTAAACTTTCTCCTTTTCTGGCCTTTTCCTTCTTTTTCTGCCTTTTTTTCTTCCTTCCATTTCTTGACTGTCATTCATGCAGCATGTCAATGAATGAAAACAGACACAAACATCAGCATCTAGACACAAGAGTAAATGCAGAGCATTGAATGCCTGTCATGCTGTTATCAAAAACTAGGTATTTTATACATTAAATATATATATATATAAAGCTGCCATCAAATTGATTCTGACCCATGATGACTCTACATTTGCAAAATAGAACTGCTCTGAAGAGTTTTAAGGTTTCGTGCCCTGGTGGCACAGTTAAGAGCTGTGGCTGATAATCAAAATGTTGACAGTTAAATGCACCAGGTGCTCCTTGGAAACCCTATGGAGTAATTAGTTCTACTCTGTTCTATAGGGTTGCTATGTGTCAAAATCTTCCAGACAGGGGGATGGAGTTAAGATGGCAGACTAGACACAGGTCTCCTTAACTGTCTCTGAAAACTAAGGCGAAGAACGATAATTAAGCGGAGCCTTCTGAATGCCAAGTGAGCCCCTAGGACATGGCATGGGGCTGTCACTTTGGACTACATGCCACTGAATTGGAAACTTCTTCTCTTTTGTTGACCCCCACCCGTGTTGAATGGCCAGCTCTGTTGGACTGAAGGTAACTACACGCTTTAACTTTTTTTCCTTTTCGTTAGCCTGTGGCAGCGATTGGGCTTAACTGGCTGCAAACTTCTGCCACACTGGTGATGTGACCAGAGGGTGGAATAGCCACACTTTGAGAGCCTGGCTCTGGATTCTGAGCACCATGGCCCCTCCACCCCTCTTTCTCAACCTCTGCCATTGTTCGGCTATTTCACAGCAAGTGAGAGAGCCTCTGCAGGACTCCGTCTTGTCCGACTAGGAGGCAGAGCTACCCAAACAGAGGCCTAAGCAGAGGCTAATTCCCAGGCTAGGAGAGGCAGTGCCAGCCTGGTGAGTGCTTCCCCAGCAGAAAACCTGTGTTCTACACAGTTTACCCCTCGGTAAGGCCTGTCACCTGATGACAGCAGGGCAGTAGCCTGTCCATACTTTGAACTAGATCACAGCATCAAGGGACAGATATAGAGGTGCCTCCACTGCCAGCTGGAAAGAGGGGCTTGCACACTTGACAGCTTGACTGTTTTTGGAAGCTGTTAAATAGCTCTTGTCTTCCAAAATATGACTACGTAGAGAAATAACTGTGGTGCAGCCTGACGGCATCTCCTCCAATCTTGACTGGCCCACACATAGGGTCAGTTTATGGCCTCCTAGTGACTCCATAAGAAGGGCCGTGGCTTTTCGAGCCAGGAGGTGTAGCCTACTATCACAAAGATTCCACTGGGCCCCTTTACTGGAGTACATAGAGGTAACTGGTGATCAACTTCTACTGCAGCTCCTATTAAGGCAACACCAGGGAAACTAAACAACTTTTTGATGCCCAAAAAGCAACAGACCTTGGCCAGACACTTAAGGAAAAATCCAACCATGGCTCCAGAAAGCTACAAAAAGAACCAAAGAACTTCCCAGATGAAGAAACCTTTCTGAAACTTTCAGAGGTTGAGTACAAAAGAATTTTATATAGCTCCCTCCTAGACATTATACAAAATTAGCAGTCCAAATGAAAAATTAAGCAAGCTGTTTGAACTGACAGAACTTGAGCATTCTGAAATCAACAGGCCAATAACAAAATTAAAAAATAGAAAACTCAATTCAAAGCCAGCCAAACCCAAGTGCCATAGAGTTGGATCCAAGAGAACAGAATTGAACAAATGGAAAACAGACTTTTTGACTTGGGAGACAGAATAACTGACACCAGCATTTACAAAGAAAAATGAGAGAAAAGAAACAAGAAACCTGAAGAAACATTAAGAAACATGTGGGACTCTATCAAGAGGAACAATCTATGATTAAGTGGAGTTCCTGAACAGGAAGTGACATCTGAAAACACAGAGAGGGTTGTTGTTGACTTGCTGACAGAAAACTTCCGTGAAATTATGAAAGAAGAAAACACAGATATCAAAGATGTGTATTGATTACCATACAATATATACCCCAAAAGAAAGACTCCTAGACATATTATAATCAAGCTTAACAAAATGAAACATAAGCAGAAACTTTTAACAGCAGTGAGACTCAAAGCAAAGTTAACATTCAGAGAGAAGTCCTGTAGGTTTTGTCTGACTTCTTGGCAGAATCCAGGTTGTCACAGAGGCAATGGGGTGGCACATTCAAAGCCTTGAAGGAGAAAAACTTCCAACCAAGAATTACATATCCTGACAAACTGTCCTTCAAATGCAAAAATGAAATTAAGACCCTCACAGGTAAACAGAAATTCAGAGACTGTAAAAACCAAACCAAAGCTACAAGAAATATTGAAAGAAGCTCTTGGCTTAGAAGAACAAAACCGCTAATGCTATATTTTAGGAGACAATACAGGACATATCATCCATAAACGTACTCAGTTAGGGAAGGTATAAAACCCCAACCAAAGCTATAATACTAAAAGAAGTGATCTAATGAGCATATCATGAAAACTATGATACCATCACATTAAAAAGAGGGATATATTACAGTAATTATAGTCTGTCCAAATGGAGAGAAAGTTAATAAGATATTTAGAACTTAAAACTGAGTTTCAATATACATTATTAAGGGAGAGCATGGGGTAGCCACAAAGCATAACAAAGAAGCAACATATCAAAACAAGAAACGCAATACAGGAGTCTCAACAAAAACAAAACCAACACTGAAAAGGGTGAAAAATCAACCCATAAAGAAAAACGTCCCAGAACAGAATAGTTAGAGCAACAGAGAAAACATCAACATAAAAGTAAACACAGCAAAACGACAGCATTAAGCATGTACCTATCAATAATTACATTGAAAGTAAATGGACTGAATGCTCCAGTGAAGAGACAATGAGTGACATCTTGGATCAAAAGATGCAATCCATCTATATGTTGCTTACAAGAAACTTACCTTAGACTTTAAGATATGAACAAACTGAAAATTAGAAGATGGTATAATATATACCAAATTAACAATATACAAAAGAGCAGGTGTGGCAATACTAATCTCAGATAAAATAGATTATACTGGGGGGAAAAAACAAACACCTCAATAAAGACACACAAGACCTTTTTGTGATAATTAACCACCTAGACCTGATCAATATATACAGAACTTTTTGTCTATCTTGTTGAGTAAAATTAGTCAGTGTCACAAGGACAAATATGGTACAAGTCCCCAACTTTAAGGACTTGAAAACTGACTCACGTATGGAAGAAAAGACTCTCTGATGGCTGCAAGGGAGGGGCGGGAAGGAGGGAGAGGGCTGGTTATAGATTAGATAGTTGATAGAAATTTGGTTGGGTGAAATCAGTGATATTAGAAAGAAGATCAATTTACCTGGACTTCAGCATAACCTGAAAATTCTTCCAGTCTTAACCCAATAGGTAAGGACAGAGTAACAGGGGCAGAGGTCCAGGAATCAGGCTCTCAGAGGGCATCGAGACCATTTGGCATAACTAGCCTATTCCTAAGAGAGTCCGCTCCACTCCGTATTGGTGAGGGGCATCTGGGGTCTTAAAAGCTAGCAAGCTGTTATCTGAGGTACACCAAATTTTCTGAATTCACCTAGAACAGATGATCACCAAGGACAAAAACGACCCAGGGGAAAGAGAATCCAGAAGACAGAAAGACTCGTGGGAAAGGGTGACTACATCAACATGCAACCAGAAGAACCAGATGGTGCCTGGCCACCTCCAGTGACAGCCGTATTGGGGCTCACAAAGTTGAGTCCCAGTGGCAATACAAGAATAAGAAGGGTTGCACCCTGATAACTCCACTAAAAGACCACAATTGATGCTCCAAAGGCATAGGGGTTCCTCTGGGAGCATGGCCCCTAGACCTGAAGCTGTCCCTAATCATAAATCATTACTGAGGTCAACTCCTCAGACAGGAATGGACTGGACTGGGCAACAGAGTAACCATATCATGTGCGTGCTTTATGGTTCTACGAACCTATAGGATGCCGCCCATCTGGCCTCTCACTAGAGGGGAGTGGAGAAGGTGGAGAAGAGGGGACAGGGGATTGTTAAGAGGATATGACTTCTATAGAACAGAAAGGAAGAGTGTGCTGTTACAAGGCAAGGAGAGCAGTAGGAGCTGCACAAAGGCGGGCATGCGAAGCTAAACCGAAATGTACACTTTCACTCAATCACAATAAATAAACTAAAAAACAAAAAAATCTTCCAGATAGCAACAGGAATTTTGGTGGGGGGAGGGGGGTTGTGTGTCCCTTTGGTTTAGTCCTAAAGAAGCAGATCTCCAGGGCTTTTCTTCAAGGAGCCCCCAGGAGGTCCAAACCACTAGCCTTCCTCTAGCAGTCCAGTGCAACCAGGCGCTACTCAGGAACTCCATCTTCCACATTAATCCTCATTTATTCATCCTCTCTATCTCAGAAGAAAAAATTATTATATCTCACTTGACTGTGTCCTGAACATTTCTCCTAGGTTTATTGGATTTATTACTATTATTATATTTCTTTACCTATTTTGCCAAGCCCCTTGAGGGCAAGACTCCGTAAGCATGGTTGTATCTCCAGCGACCAGCTCAATGTGGGCTCCGCTAATGGCACCAGTGAGAACAGCACTAACAAACTAATTACTACAGAGGGTTTGCAGTTAATATTTTAGACTTTGTTATAACTATGTAGCTCTGCCATCATATTATTGCTGAATGCCCACAAAACTTTATTTATAAAAAAATGGGGGGAGGCAGTCAGCACATGGTTTACAGTTTGCAAATTTTAGCTACAGAGGAAAGTTGTAGGCTTCTGAGTAGCATAAATACAAAGTGAACGACTAAAGGTAGGTCTAAAAACATTTTAGCTTAGGTGAGAATTATTTGCACCTCATACAGTGCTCATTAATAAAATATGTTTATCTTTAAAAATTTTTAACTTTACATAAATGGCATCACATAGTATATGTGCTCCTCTGGAACATTTAAGTACTGAGAAATATCCATGTCGATGCATGTAGTTCCTAGTTCATTATTTTAATGATTGTATTCTATTCTATTCTATCAATAGATCACAATTTGTCTCTTCTGCTGATAGACACTTAGGCTGTTTCCTATTTTTAATTATCATAAAGAGTGCTGCAACTGTGTTATACACATTCCTTGAACAGATGCTGTATTATTTCACAAAAATGTATGTAGAAAAAAAAATTGCAAAGTCATTGGAAAATTAGTTGATGCCTCTGGTAAACAGAATAATGGCCACCCAAAGAAGGGCTCGTCTTGTTCCCCAGAATCCACATGAATAAGAGAGTTTACATGACGCAGATGAACTAAGGTTACCAACAGAAACGAGGTCAGAGGTCTGTGACATGGGATATTATCCTAGATTATCCAATTAAATGAATATAATCAAACAGTTCCTTAAAAGGAGAAGAAGGAGGCGGGAGAAAGACAAGCAAAGAGATGGTACAGTGAAAGGGACTAGTCGCCATGTTGCCGGCTTTGAAGATGGAGGGAAAGGGGACCTGAGCCAACGAGTGAGGGAAGTCTCTAGAAGCTGAAAAAGCCAAGGAAATTAATGGTTTCCAAGAGCCTCCAGAAGAAATCTAGCCCTGCCAGCACCTTAATTTTTGCCCATTGAGGCCCATTTCAAACTTCTGACCCCCAGAATTGTATGCTAATATGTGGCATTATTTGAAGCCACCAACTTTATAGTAATTAGTTGTAGTAGCAATAGAAAACTAATACAGTGACATATTACTGTAAGAAGTAATGTAATATCAATCAATGAGCTATTTTTGATATGAGGTGCCACCAACTCAGTTCTGACTCACACTGACACTGTGTACAACACAACAAAAACACTACCAAGTCTTGCACCATCCTAACAATTCTTGCTATGCTTAAGTTCATTGCTGCAGCCACTGTGTCAATCCATGTCTTTGAGGGTCTTCCCCTCTTTCACTGACTCTCTCTACTTCACCAGTGTAAAGCCCTTCTCCCAGGGACGGGTCCCTCCTGATAGCATGCCCAAAGGACATGAGACAAAGTCTCACCATTTCCTTGTCCAGGCAGCATTCTGGCTGTATTTCTTACAAGATCTGCTCATTCTTCTGGCAGTCCATGGTATATTCAGTATTCTTCATCAATATCGTAATTCAAAGGTATCAGTTCTTTGGTCTTCCTTATTCATTGTCCAGCTTTCACATTACAATGGTGGCACAGTGGTTAAGAGCTCAGCCATTAGCCAAAAAGGTCAACAGCTCAAATCCACCTGCCATTCCTCGGAAAACTATGGTGCAGTTCTACTCTGTCTTGTAGGGTTGAGTCAGAACAACCTTACAGTATTGGGTTTGTTTTTGTTTTTGGTAATTACAATAGCAATCCCTTTATTATACTACATTCTGTGTGTAGTTGATATTATTTTCTAGTTTTCTATTCTATTCCATTGATCTTTTAGCTAAACTTGCAATTCAATGGCAGTAGGCTGGACTCACGAATACCATATTGTTACCATTATTTCAAAATAAATCTTATCTGGTTGAGAAGGTAATTGGTCCTCCTTTCTTCTCTTTCAAAGTTGTCTTTGGCTTTGTGTTCTTGCATGTAAAATTTTTTGGCAATTATTTCTGCAAATATTGTTTCTCTGCTTTTCTCTCTTCTCTTTCTTTTCTCTTTTTCTCTTCTCTTTTCCTGGATCTCTTGTAAAAGTCTCTCAGTTTATCTTCCATCTCCCACAATTGCTTTACTTCTTTTTTAAAACTTGCTTTGTTTCCCTGTTCTGTTTTGGACTAGTCCCTTAGCTCTCTTTTCTAAATAATTAACTTGTTCTTTGTTTCCTCTTTGGAGTTTATCTCATTGTATTTTTGTTACATGATTATATTTTTCATTTTGAAAATAGCTAATCATTTCATATCTATAGTAATCATGTCATTTCTGAGTATTTTGTTGTGCAGCTTACTTTGTTAATGAAAAGTGGGGATTTTTAAGCTCAGACTTACCGTCTGACAGAGACTGCAGGAATCCCCAAGACTATGGCCACCAGGCCCTCTTCTAACTCATAACTGAAGCCATTCCCAAAGTCCACCGTTCAGCCAGAGATCAGACAGGCCTAGAAAACAAATACCACGCATGAAAAACATGCTGCTTAGTTCAATCAATTACGAGACCGAATGGGCAATACTTACCCAAAAGCAAAGCCAAGAGGGCAGGAAGGGATGGGGAAACAAGACAAACAGACAAGGAGAGCCCAGGATGGAAAGGTAAATGGGAAGCACGCTGACAACATGGGGACTGCAGCTAATTTCATTTAACAATTTAGTATAAATTTTTGAGTTGAGAAAGTAAGTTCATCCATAAACTTTGACCTAAAACCCAATAAAAAGAAAAAGAAGAAAAGAGTGGTGCTTCTGAGTTTCTTTAAACAGTGTTACCACTGATTTTAAGTCTTTATTAGACTGCCGTATAAAATGAATTTTATATACATTTCCATTTCGACTGCAGATTGTGCTACCTGTCCATTGAACTCTTTCATACACCCTGGGATTTCTGTTTACAGGCTCATTTTACCCTTTTCTAGCCTAATCCTTTGCAGTTTTCTTTAGCAGACTCTCTCGCACAGCTTCCAATCCAGAGCCAGACTGATAAAATTGGCTTGGCTTCTAGTCTGTAAGATTTCAGCAGACCCCGTTGTAGAATCCTGTAGCAGCTAGGCTCATTTTCTGGTGACAATCCCAGACCTCCATCTCTCACCGCCTCTGACAAAGCAATAATCCCACCAGATCAACAGTGATTATTCTTCATCCTTCCTTCCTAAGAGGGAAAGCCCACCTCTGCTCTGGCCTCAAGCAGCACGCTGGCATTTACCTCTCCAGTGATGAAGCAAGACTTTTTTCCCATCACATTACGGTTGCTGTCAAGCTGATTCTGATTCATCATGACTCCATATTTGTCAGGGTTGACTGTGCTCCAGAGAATTTTCAATGGCTGATTTTTCCAAAAGAGATCACCAGGCCCTTCCTCCAAGGTGACTCTCCATGGACTCAAACTTTCAACCTTCAGGTTAGCCAGCTATACCAACAGTTTGTACCACCCAGAGACTCTGCATGAAGCACTGTCACTTCTTCTCCTTCTTCTTATTACTAATTTTTGCTTTGTAGAAATGAAACATCTAGCTACCTAGGGACCTGGAGCACAGCACAGCTGAAAATTCAGTCCCCGCTCCACCATTTGTGTTGTGTTTGAACTTGGTTATACTTGTATGGTCTGTTCTCTTGCCTCTTTACCTGTCGCTAGTCTACGCAGAGGTTGTTGTATTGTGACCTCGTTACACAGCACTGATGCACAAGTCTTGTCCCTAGGGCACTGCCCTGGAGGAGGTTGGCCTGGAGCCCCTTCTTCCTGCCTTTGTGAATTTAGTCATCCCTCTCCCACTTGTGGAAAGCCTGGCAGTATAATCGTTAAGAGCTGTGGTTGCTAACCGAAAGTCAGCAGTTCCGATCTACCGGGTGCTCTATAGAAACTCTGTGGAACAGTCCTATTCTGTGCCACTGTGAGTCAGAATCGACTCAGTGGCAACAGGTTTGGTTTGTGTTTTTTGTTTTTCTCCCATTTTTGGTTGGGCTGCAATTGTCTATGCAGTTCCTCACTCAGTTTTCCATTTCTGGACCTTAAACCTCACTCATTACTCGGCCAGAGTTATTTCCTCAATCCATAGAGCCTGTGATAGGTTAATGCTGTGTGCCAGCTTGGCAGGGCCATGATTCTCAGTGGCTTGGCCATTACGATGTAGTATGGCAGTTGTATAACGATGTAATCACCTCTGTGATGAGATCTCATACAATGTGATCAACATATGGGATCTGCTGTGAGTTGCTCATCAGTTGAAAGAGAGTTTCCTTGGGGGTGTACCCTGCATCCAATTTAAGCAGACTCTAGTGGGGCTCATGGGTTTTTGTTTGCTCTGGATTTTGCCCCTGGCTCCTGTTCATCTGGGACTTGAATTAGCAGCTTACCTGCCATCTTGCCTGCCAATCTTGAGATTTGTTGGTCTCTGTAGCCTGAGAGCCAGAAGAAGCCTCCAGTTGGACCCAAGGACTGGGACCATTCCAGCCTTTACAACTGTATGAGTCAGTTCTCTGATGTAAATATGTATTTGTACTCTGTACTGGCTTTGCTTCTCCAGAGATCTCAAACAAAAACAGAGCTAATGCCAGTGCCATAGGGGAAAAGTTTCTAACATTCCTGAGCAGACTATTCAAGGCTGAGATGAGTGATGGAAAAGAAAAGGGCCACAACCAGCCACCTGGAGGTGACAGGAAGAAGTTGCTCCCCAGTCACCAGTCAGCATGGAAACTAATCATTTTCCAAAAAGCAACATTGCACACAGTATTGGTTTTATACTGACATTAATCTCCCTGTACATTGCAGGTATGCTCTGGGCTAAGAAGACTCTAAGGGCTGGTGTGGGAACCTAGTAACGGTGTTAGATATGAGATTCTAAATGACCATGCATGTTCTAAGTTCCAAACAACTGACTTTCAAATGAAGTTTTTAAATACAGTCACTTTCAAAGTTAGAAATTGCCTTCATAAAGGAAAATTCACATAAACATCACAGGGATTTTGTTCATATGTCTGTCATAATCCTAACCCCCTCAGCTTGTAAACAGACTTTATAGTGGCCTCAAAAATCATCGATCATCTTAATGACAAGAAGAAAAATGTCTCATTTGCTAAGAACCAAGTCTCCAAAAAATTTTCTTTGGCATTGAAGAATTATGATACTACACAGCCAGAAGTCATCCTGACAAGAGTTACCTGAATAATTTTCTAAGGTTATCTGTGAGTGTTCACTTAATCATCTAGACTTGACCAAATCCAAACACATCCCCCTCCCATACCACTGTAGCTCTTTCATATGCTAAGGTTTTAAATGTTATTAAAACTCTTAAAACATTTGTAAGAGCCACCCCGAGGCTATATTTAGATCCTAAAATAAGGAAATTAAGCTTGGAGATGGCTCAGTTTATTGTATGACCAGCATTCTTAAAGTCCTGATGTGATCCCCTTCTCCCAGAGCTGACGAAGGAAAAATCAGAAACTAAACAAAGATTTTCCTTGTTCTCTCTTCTCTTCGACAGCTTTTGATATTTCTGCTTTCCTTTCTACCCAATGTACTTTCTCCAACACAAACACCAACCACTGGTAAAAGACCTGTGCCCTTCATTATTACAACAGAATTCAATTTCAAATTTACACAGTAACTTTATTACAGAGTAGTTAATTGAGAAATTAATAAATAATAGGGTCGTCATGAGTCGGATCCGACTCAACGGCACTTGGCTTTGGCTTATCTATGTCAAAACGTGGTAAGTCATTTTTTTTAGGTGTGTAACCACTCCTCACTTTTACATGGTTAGTTTCCAAAGACTAGCTCATTTTGTGAAAATCAGCATTCTACAAAACTGGAGAATGATCATATCACAAAATGGAGGATGATTACTTCATTATATAACTGCCAAGTTACATTATAATATAATTGCCAAATTACATCACTGTGTGACTACCAAAACACTGAGAAGCACGGCCTAGCCAAGTAAACTGGTAACAACCATCAGAGCACTGATGCCAAAGCCAGGCAAAGACATAACTATAAAGGAAAACTATGTATCAGCATACCAATACCCATTCCTGACCAAAAAATTAAGCAAAATAGAAATAGAAGGGAAGATGCCTCAGCATAATTAAGGAGACACATGGTTACGCATTAGGCTACTAACCAAAAGGTTGACAGTAAGAATCCACTAGTCACTCCTTGGAAACCCTATAGGTCAGTTCTATTCTGTCCTATAGAGTAGTTATAGAGAGTCACAATCTACTCAGCAGCAATGGGTTTAGTTTTTTGGGATATAAAACCAACAGCCAACATTATTCTCAGTGGAGAGAGACTGAAAGCATTCCCTTGGAGAATGGGAACAAGACAAGGTTGCTCTATGTCATCACTCTTTCTCAGTATTGTACTGAAAGTCCTAGCTAGAGCAGTAAGGCAAGAAAGGGAAATAAAAGGCATACTAACTAGTACAGAAGAAGTAAAACTATCACCACTAGCAGATGATATAGTCATATACATAGAAAATCCCATAGATTCCATTGGAAAAGTATTCAACAAAGTGGCAGAACACAAGATCAACATACAAAAATCAGCTGGATTCCTCTAGACAAGCAAACAAAAACACTCTGAAAAGTAAATTAGGAAAACAATACCATTTACAGTAGCTCACAAAAGGATATAACACCTGGGATAAACCTATCCAGTGGTGTAAGAGACTGATAAAACACTACTGCAAGAAACTAAAAGAAACCCACATAAATGGGAAAACGTTCTACACTCATGGACTGGAAGACTTAACTTTGTGAGCATGTCAATACTACCCAAAGGGACCCGTAAATATCATTCAATTCCAGTCCACATCCCAACAACTTTCTTTAATGAAGTGGTAAAACTAATCAACAATTCTGTGTGAAAAAGAAGGAGAACCCCCATAGCCAAAGCAATATTTAAGAAGACCAACATAGGAGGCCTCATGCTTCCCGGTCTTGAAAACTACCGTATAGCCGTGGCAGTCAAAGCAATCTGGTACTGGTTCAATGACAGACACATAAACCAATGGCATAGAACTGAACTCGAAAGTAAATCCATCCATCTATGGACAGCTGATATTCAGCAAGAGGTAGAGTCCATTCAGCGGAGAAAAAATAGTCTCTAACAAATAGGGCTGCCAAAATTTGATATCCATTTGCAGAAAAGTGAAACAGAAGCCGTACATAAAAATTAACTCAAAATGAATCAAAGATCTAAATGTAAAACCTAAAACTATAAAAATCATGCAATTAAAATTAGGGACAATGCTAGTGGCCTTAATATATGGCTTAAACAGAATGTCAAACATAACTAAAAATGTGCAAACAGCAGAAGACAAAGTAGATAACGAACACCTCCTAAAAGTCAAACATTATGCTCACCAAAAGACTTTACCTATAAGATAAAAAGAGAACCTACAGACAGAAAACATTTTTGGCTACGACATAACTGACAGGGAACTAATCTCTACAATCTATAGAAAGCGTCAACACTTCAACAATTAAAAGATGAGCAAAGACATGAAAGACACTTCATCAAAGAAGACATTCAGGCAGCTAACCAATACGTGAAAAGATACTTGTGATAGATAGACCTGAAACTGGAAAAAAATGCTACTGCTGTTGAGAGATATGTAAATCAAAACTACAATGACACACCATCTGACCCCAGAAACAATGGCACTGGTAAAAAAAAAAAAAAAGGGGGAAACAACAAATGCCGGCAAGGTTATGGGGAAAATGGAACTCTTATATACTGCTGGTGGAATGTAAAATGGCACGGTGACTGTGGAAAATGATATGGTGAGTGTCTAAAAAGTTAGAAATAGAAAGAATTACCATATGATCCAGTTAGTCCTATTCTTAGTTCTAGATCCTAGAGAAATACAAGCCATTACACAAAAAGACATACTCATATGCACAACAATGTTCAATTCAGAATTTGTTTACAACAGCAGAAACATAGAACCAACCTAAATGCCCATCAGTGGACAGATGGATAAACAGATTGTGGTACATATACACAATGGAATACTATACAATCATAAAAAATAATGATGAGTCCACAAAACACCTCACAACATTGATGAATCTAGATGACATTATGCTAAATGAAATAAGTCATCTCGAAAGGACAAGTACTGTATGAGACCACTGTTATAAAAAGTCAAGAACAAAGTTTACACACAGAAAGAAACATTCTTCAGTAGTTACTAGGGATAAAAAGGGAAGCAGGGAAAAAACTAAGTAGATAGTAGATGTGTGTTAATTCTGACGAAAAGAAGAGGAATGCACAGTGAAGGAGAAGTCAGCACATCAGGACCAAGGGAAGATCTAACAAGTATATGAAGGTAAAAGGCAACAGTAAATATCACAACATATACCACCTTGCATGGTGTGGGAGGGTATATAGGAGTCTATCCATAGGCATATATAGGTTTGGCTGTGGCTATTTCTACATATATACTTGCATGTGATACATGTATATTGATATATATAATAAAGCACACAGAGGACACAGTCACGGAAACTTCCTAGACACAACAAAATACCTCACAGGACTGAGTTATTGGCCTTCAAGGCTAAGAAGCATATCTCAAGGGACACATAGGTCGATTGGTATGACATAGTCCTAAGAGATAATGTTCAACATCCTATATCAGTGAGTAGTGTCTCAGGCCTTAAAATTTTGTGATCAGCTAAGGTATAGCTATTGATAGCTTTGCATCTGAAGCAAAGGAGAGTGAAGGAAACCAAAGCCTCAAGGAAGCAAGTGGTTCAAAGGACTAATGAACCAGTTTCCATAGCCTGAAACCAGAAGAACTAGATGGTGCCTGGCTGCCACTACCAACCACTTTCACCAGGATCACAGTAGAATAAAGCTCAGATTCATAAAAAAGACCATACATATTGGTCCAGTAATGACTGGAGGAACCCCGAAGACTCTGGCCACCCCTCTAACTAAATCTACTCCTCCAGATAATCTTTCACCTGAAGAATAGAGCTATAAAATAAACAGTAACACCCATGAGGAAAGTTCTGCTTAGAATAATCATCTATACAAGACCAGGCAGGTAACACCAAAAGTAAAGTTGAGAAGGCGGAAGGGAAACAGGGAACTCAGGAGAGAGTCTTGACACACTGAGGAGATTGCAATCCACGTCAATGTACAATTGACATACAAATTATTGATAGGTAAACTAATTTTCTATGTAAGCCTTCACCTAAAGCAAATAAAAAGCTAAAAAAGAAAACTATGCTCCTGAGAAGCAAGATAGTGAGACTTCATGCCATGTACACTGGACATGTTATCAAGAGGACCAGTCCTTGGAAACAGCATCATGCTTGGTAAAGTAGAGGGTTGACAGAAAAGAAGATGATCGTCAGCAAAGTGGACTGACACAATGGCTGCAACACGCACTCCAGCGTAACGATGACTATGAGGATGGAATAGGATCAGGCGATATTTTATTCTGTTCTACATAGAGTTGCTGTGAATTGGAACTGAATCAAGGGCACCTAATGACAGAGTGAAAAGGAATCCCTTAATGACGCAAACAGTTAAAAAGTTTGGTTGCTAATTGAAAGGTTGGATTTTCCAGTCCACCTGGTGATACTTTGATAGAAAGACTTGGTCTACTCCTGAAAACTCAGCTACTGAACACCCTATGGAGCCAAGTTCTGCTCTGATACCCATGGAGTTGCCATGAGTGAAATCAACTTGATAGAAACAGACTGAATTTAAAAAAGTTTGAGAATACCTGAGTCCAAACTAAGGAATGAACTATATACCTGTAATTCAAGTTTATTGAAGACTCAGAGAATAGTCAAAGTAACATCCAATTACATTGTCTAGTGCCTGCACTTTCCACCAAGTGCTTCTGGGAGAACCCAGAGGATGAGTGCCATGTGCTTGTCTACAACCTTCCTTTAAAAAGCTCTACATCTGATTCCACCAGCTCTTGAGGTTCTCCAATGATTCCATGGCATGCACCGACATAACACCTGTCACTGCAGGGACCGCAGCCAGCCGCACAGCCATGTGGTAAAAAAAGCATGGGAGGCACTGAGAACCATCACAGAGCACAGCTGCTACTGCCCAACTATTTTTCAAAGTTTAGAGAACAGCTCTTTCTGTTTTTCCTTAGCCTTCGCTCTGATCAAAGCCATGTGACCCCAGATGAAGGGTGGAAAGGAATATATACAGAATCACTATTCTCCGTTGATGACTGAAGTACCCCTGCTTATTGGCCAGACTCACAGGGTCACCATGAGTCAGATCTGACTTCACGGCACTTGGCTGGCATTGTATCTGGTGTCTCTAAAGGAGAAAAACCAATGAAGAATATATAAACACAGATGAAGAGAAGAGTACTTCAAAAACTTGGCTCACACAAGGAGAGGAAGGGCCGTGATGATGAAGTGAACAGTCACTTGCATTTATTCCCAGCAACTAACTCACTAACAAGGAACGAAAGCAGACCAAGATCTCAGAACTCAGGCTGGTAGCTAAGGTGTGGCAGAGTCCAGGTGGGTCCAGAAGCAGGGGGAGGAGGAGGGCAGCACAGAAGCTGGGAGAACCGACCCAGTAACATCTGGCATGCTTCCGCACTGCAGCCACCTTTGGATCAAGCAACACCCCAGACAAAGAGCACAGAACAGGTGCCAAGCCAGTTAATCTGTAGCCCAAGTCACAAGGCTATGCCAGCTCATCGTGGGGATGCATGGACCACACCCTCAGGAGGGGATGAAGAGGGACCTTGGCGCTGTGAGAGAGTGTTGTTGCATCTCATCACACCGGCAATAGGTACTAGAACCAGAAGGTACTGAAAAAACAGCAGGACAAGGGAAACACTTCAGAGGGCAAGCAGCTCAGCAGGAAATGCCCAACTTTCTGCCCATGGCAGGGTACCACAGAATAGCTGGTGCAGCCCACACCCAAGGCACTTGAATGAGGAAAGAGACGTCTTAAAATGCATTTCTAGGTAGCAGAAAACTGTGCTTTTCTTTGTGTGCTGAGATGTTACGAACTTTGGAAAGGAAAGGAAGAAAAGCGTCAGGAGAACTTGATGAGAGGACCATGCCACGTTTGGGGGCAAGAGAGAAAACTGAAAAATGAAGCAGAAACCACTGCCATCAAGTCAATTGTGGCTCATAGTGGAGAACTGTCCCACAGAGTTTCCAAGGAGAGCCTGATGGATTCAAACCACCGACCTTCTGATTAGCAACCATAGCACTTAGCCGCTACGCCATCAGGGTTTCAGAACAAAAGACACATAGTTGAAAAATGGATTCTGGAGCAACAGAATCACAGAACACTCATGGGGACCAGCCACTTTCCACAGGTCACCGGTTACTCTATTCACTGGCAGAAACATCTTCACACTGAAGGCCAGTCAGGGGCTCAACCCAGATGGAAACGTCTGACTTGTGGCTTTTTGCTTAGTTCCTCATTACCAGTTGACAATTCTTCTCCACTCCCGTACACAGAGACCCTGTGATGCAGTGGTTAAAGGGCTTGATTGCTTAACCAGAAAGCAGATAATCTGTAGCCACCAAGCGCCCCTTGGAAACCTCGTGGGGGGGCTGGTTCTACCATGCTCTACAGGGTTGCCATGAGTTTGCGTAGACGGTAACAGGTTTGGTTTGGTTTTTGCTCTAGTAGTTGAGATGTTTACCCAAGTCATAAATCTTAATAATTCTTGAGAAAGGAAAGAAAGCAGAAGTCATGTTAACATACCGGTGGCAAAACAAATATCTGATTTAATCTGCTTTTCTACGGGCAGCTAACATATTAGGGGTAGAATTTGTTATTACTGGGCTACCACACATCACATCAGGAGGTCTTAAAATTTTGGCAATGAAAAAGCTGATGGAAACTCTGTCTAACAAAAATCCTTTCTGAAGGAGTTAGGGAAGGAATCCATTACAGAGACTTGAGAATTCCACAAGGAAAAAGAAACATGAAAAGATACTATTTTTGTTCTGGCTCTCATGTTTTCTCTTGCTCTGCTTTCCTTTCCTTACAGAAAGGAAAATCAGGCCTTTCTTACTTCATAGTTCAATGAGTCCAGGTTTAGATCTGTGAAAGCTACAAATCTGTGCTCTGCCCACATGGTTTCAGACAAGAGAAACCGGCCCTTACAGACAAAATGTGTAAATAGTAAATGACCCTAGACTTAGTACTTTAAGTTTTGGGAACTTAAATTAACATTTGGTGAGTTTTCAGTGAAAACATTAAAGACATTTCTTTTCAGGTGTCGCTTTTCCACAAGAAGTTCAAAGACTGTTTATGAGAATTTTTATAGGAGCATTCTCATTTTAGAGATTTCCATGAACATACTTGAACTTTTGTATATGATAACCTACATTACAAAATGTATATTCTGTTCTATCACCCAATTTTATAGCAATCTAACAACAACTTTTCTTCTCTGTAAGTGTAGTGGGTTAAATACTGTTCCCCCTAGAATTCACATCAACCCACAACCTATTAACACTATGTAACTGGTTAAAATGAAGACTTACTGGATTAGGCGGACCTGAAATTCAACGACTGGTACCTTTAGAAAAGAAAGCAGAGAAAGAAAGCAGACCCAGAGCTATGCACACAAGGAAGAATGCTGTGTGAAGACACAGCTACAAGCCAAGGAAAGCCACCAACATCGGAAGCTAGGAGATGATGAAACAGGCTCTTCGTCAGGGCTGCCAACCATGTGAAACCTCAATTTCACACATCTGACTTCCTGAACTTTGAGAGAATCACTTTCTCTTTGTGGTAATTTGTCATGAAAGTCCTAGAAAAAGAATATTTAGCCAAACAGCCTAAAGCCGGCAGAAAGGAAACCCAGTCAAAAAAAAACTTGTTCTCCTTTGAAATTTAATTGAATTTCATTGAAACAAACCTGTCTTAGAAGAAGTATAGCCAGAATGCTCTCTAGAAGCGACGCAGTGAGACCTCACTTCACATA
Organism: Heterohyrax brucei; assembly: GCA_028571685.1. Lineage (NCBI taxonomy): Eukaryota > Metazoa > Chordata > Mammalia > Hyracoidea > Procaviidae > Heterohyrax > Heterohyrax brucei. Next base: position 66,566,598 of record CM053163.1, on the reverse strand, counting down.
CACCGGACACATTGTCAGAAGACACTGTCCCTGGAGAAAGACATCATTCTTGATAAAGAAGAAGGTTAGCAAAAAAGAGGACTATCCTTAAGGAAGTGGATTGACCCAGTGGCTGCAACGATAGGCTCAAGAATAATGATTGCGAGGCTGGCACAGTGCCAGGCAGTGTTTCGTTCTATTACAACAGGGTCGCTATGAGCTGGAACCAACTTAATGGCACCTGACAACAAATTTAAATGTATTTTGTGCTTTTTATGAGGAATTCAAATTTTCCATAATTTACATATTTACCAATTATACCGTTCACTAAAGACAAGTCTTCCAAAAATGATAAAGGAAAATCTATAAAAGTCTGAATAAGGGTCTGAGTTATAATCCCCTTCCCAGTTCCTTCTACATGAATTCACTTGCTTTGTCCTGTATGAGCTGTGTCTTTATCATGATTTAATTAGGCTCCAGATCCTAATACACCTGTTTATCGACTGGACACAAGAAGAACTAGTAACCTGTGAGACGGCACAGTGCTCAGTGTTGAAGGTTTGGGTGAAAGAGGCTCTGTTTGTATTTGTCATCAACTCCCTGCTCAGACTCTCTTTGGTGAAGTTGGATGTTAGATACAGAGCACGTTCTGCCTATTCTTGACCCAAATGATTTCTCACACCTATATACACCTTCCACTTTATTGCCACTTTTATTTCTCTGTTGGACTGAGGCCAGTGCCTCCTTATCTAGTCTTCCCATGACCACTATTATTCCCTCAAATTATATTTTCCATACAGCAGCCAGAGTGTTCATTTAAAAAAATCCAGAAGAGTATATTCACTTGGTTCAACTTCTCCAACAGCTTTCATTCCATAGAAGTTAAAATTCAAACTCTGACAAGAGCTGGTCAGCCTGTTTCTTGACTGCAATTCCATCCTTCCTCTTACCTTGGTGTTCACACCAACTCTGCTTACCTTCATTCTGTACCCTTCTTTCTCTGGAGCACCCCTACGTCCCCTGTCACCCCTTGGGCATTCTTCGCTGGCTTCTTCTTCCTTCAGTTCTCATCTGGAAAATATCTTCTCTAACTCCTTAATCTAAAGCAGTAGTTCTTGGTCCTTACTGGTCTCAGAATCAACTACTCTTCAAGAAATTCATTGTTGTCAAGTCAATTCCAACTCATAGCAACTGTATAGAACCAAGTAGAACTGCCCCATACAGTTTCCAAGAAACTGCTACTGGGTTTGAACTGCTGATGTTTTGTTTAGCAGCCTGAGCTCTTAACCGTGGTGCTCCCAGGGCTCCCAGGTGATTCTAACATTCAGCTGATGTTGAGAGTCACTGTAGAAAGATTTAACAACAAAGAAATCAGAAATGAACTTTATCCCTATTTTTTTAGGGTAAGTGTTCAAGTTTTCTTGAGTCATCACTTAGTTTAGCCAGCCCTTTGACTACTGCTGGCCCATTAAGACTCAGCCCCAAAGACTAAAAAGGGTTTCCTTTAAAATTTCAAGTAAGGGTAAATTTCATTTTCTTTGTTTTCTGTTGTTGTTAGGTGCCGTTGAATCAGCTCCAGTCCAGAGACTCCATGTACAACAGAGTGAAATTTGCCTTGTCCTGTGCCATGCCCACAATCATTTTTATGCGTAAGCCCATTGCTGTAGCCACTGTGTCAATCCTTCTCGTTGAGAGTCTTCCTCCTCCTTTCTGACCCTCTACTTTGCCAAGCATGATGTCTTCTCCAGAGACTGACCCCTGCTAACCACATGTCCAAACACTGTAAGACACAGTCTCTCCATTCTTGCTTCCAAGGAGCACTCTGGTTGTACTTCTTCCAGAACACATCTGTTCTTTTGGCAGTCTGTGGTATATTCAGTGTTCTTTTCCAACACAATCCAAGGCAGTAATTCTTGTCTTCCTTACTCATTGTCTGGCTTTCGTATGCATATGGTGTGACTGAAAATACCACGGCCTGGATCAGACGTACCTTAGTCTTCAAGACGACATCTTTACTTTCCAACACTTTTTTCAAGAGGCCTTTCACAGCAGATTTTCCTAATGCAATGCATCTTTTGATTTCTTGATTGCTGCTTTCATGGGTGTTAATCGTGGAATGAAGTGAAATGAAATCCTTGACAAGCTCAAACCTTTCTCCATTTATTATGATGTTGCTTACTGGTCCAGTTGTGAGGATTTTTGTTTTCTGGATGTTGAGGTGCAGTCCATACTGAAGGCTGTGGTCTTTGATCTTCATTAGTAAGCATTTCAAATCCTCTTTACTTTCAGGAAGCCAAGTTGTGACATCTGCATAACACAGGTTGTTAACGAAACTTCCTCCAATTCTGATGCCTTGTTCTTCTTCGTACAGTGCAGCTTCTCAGATTGTTTGCACAATCTACAGATTTAAAAGGTACGGTAGAAGGAAACAACCCTGATGCACACCTTTCCCGACTTTAAACCATGTGATGTCCCTTGTACTGTTCACACTGCTATGTCTTTATCTGTGTACAAATTCCTCATGAGCATAAATATCCTGGAATTCCTGTTCTCCTCAATATTAGCCATAATTTGTTACGATCCACACAGTCAAATTCCTTTGCATAGTCAATAAAACATAGTATCTTAGTCATCTAGTGCAACTTTAACAGAAATACCACAAGTGGATGGCTTTCAAAGGAAAATTTTGTCACAGTCCAGTAGGCTAAAAGAGGGTGTCAGCTCCAGAGGAATGCTTTCTCTGTTGGCTCTGGAGGAAGGTCCTTGTCACCAATCTTCCCGTGGACTGGGAGCTTCTGACGCTCAACTTTTCCAAGTCCTATCCAAAGAATACGCTCTGCTCCCAACACTGCTTTTTGGTGATACGAGGTCACCAATTCTCTGCTTGCTTCCCTTTCTTATATATCCCAAGAGATTGTCTTGAGGCACAACACAACCTTACACATGGAGTTCTGCCCCACCAACACAATCCTCCCTCATTAACATCATAGAAGCAGGATTTACAGCATGGATGAACGTTGCACAGAACCAGGATTCATGGCTTAGCCAAATGGTTACGCTTATTTTGGGGGGAACACAATTCAATCCATAATGCATAGGTAAACATCTTTCTGGTATTCCCAGCTTTCAGCCAAGACCCGTCTGACATCATCAATGATACCTCTGGTTCCACATGCTCTTCTGAATCCAGCTTAAATTTCTGGCAGTTCCCTGTTGATATGCTACTGCAGTCACTCTTGAATCATCGTTAGCAAAATTGCACTTGCATGTAATATTAATGATGCTGCTTAATTTTTGCGTTTGGTTGGATCACCTTTCTTTGGAATAGGCATAAATATAGATCTCTTCCAGTCAGTTGGCCAAGCAGCTGTCTTCCAAATTTCTTGGCATAGACAAGTAAGCACTTTCAGCACTGCATTCATTAGTTGAAACATTTCGTTTGGTATTCTACCAATTCCTGGAGCCTTGTTCTTTGTCAATGCATTCAGTGTAGCTTTAGCTTCTTCCTTAAGTTCCATCAGTTCCTGGTCACATGCTGCCTCTTCAAATGGCTGAATATCAACCAGTTCTTTCTGGCTTAATGACTGTGTATATTCCTTCCATCTTCTTTTGATGCTCCCTGAGCTATAGAATCCTTCACTACTGCAACTCAAGGCTTGAGTGTCTTTTCCAGTTCTTTTAGCTTGAGAAAAGCAGAGCCTGTCCTTCCTTTTTGGTTTGTTATCTCCAGGTCTTTGCATGTGTCTTTTCTTTGTCTTCTTGAGCAGCTCTTTGAAATCTTTTTTTTCAGTTCTTTTACTTCATCATTTCTTCCTTTTGCTTTGCTGCTTGATGTTCAAGAGCAAGTTTCAGAGTCTTTTCCGACATCCAATTTGGTCTTTTTTTTCCTTCCTGTCTTTTTAAAGAGTTCTAACTTTCTTTATGTGTGACTTCCCTGATGTCATTCCACAGCTTGTTTAGTCTTTGGTCATTAATGTTCAAGGTTTCAAATCTGATCTTGAGATCGTCTCTAAGCGCAGGTGGGATATACTCAATATCATACTTTGGCTGTCTTGGACTTGTTCTGATTTCCTTCAGTTTCAGTTTGAATTTGCATATGAGACATTGATGGTCTGTGCCACAGCCAGCACCTGGTCTAATTCTGACTGATGATATTGAGCTTTTCTGTACTCTCTTTCCACAAATGTAGTCCATTTGATTCCTGTGAGTCCCTTCTGATGAGGTCCATGTGTATGGTCACTGTTGATGCTAGTGGAAAAAAAAGTATTTGCAATAAAGTCATTGGTCTTGCAAAATTCTGTCATGTGATCTTCATCATCTTTTCTGTCACCAAAGCTGTACTTTCCAACTGCTGATCCTTCTTTGTTTCCAACTTTCATGTTCAAATCACCAGTAATTATCAATGCATCCCAATGGCACGTTCGATCAGTTTCAGACTGCCGAAACTGATAAAAATCTTCAATTTCTTCATCTTTGGCCCTAGCAGTTGGTGCATAAATTTGAATAAGAGTCTTATTAACTGGTCTTCGACTCGACGGCACTTGGCTTGGCTGGCTCGTAGGTGTATGGATATTATCCTAACACTGACAGCATTGTACTTCAGGACAATACAGCTGTTTCTTCTCGTTCTGAGTCATGCCATATCAACAAATAAAGGTCCCAAAAACTTGGCTCTTAAGTTATTCTTAAAGAAATCTTTTGGCTTAATATTTTTGTGCTGATAGAAAACATTAAGAATAATCTAATCCAAACCACTTCTCTTTATGGGTGAAGATTGGAGGCAGGGAAGAAATGAACCTACAGTGAAATTACTAAGTCTCCACTTACTGTAATTACAATAATGACCCTAAAAAAATGGGTGTTACAGAAATGATAGAATCTGTTCTTTAGGAAACTCTCTTCACCAAGACTCCTCTAGAGTTCAAACAAAGAAACCCACTCAACTTAGTAAAAAATCACAAGGGAGATTCTTGGAAGGAATTAGGAGTGGTCCTATCAGGCCCCCTTAGGAATTACAGCCAGCAAGTGGAAGATATTAAGAACACAAAGGGCTGGCTAGTCAGCCTTGACTTATGCAATCTTGGCCAAGTATCTGAATTTCAGTTAACAAGAAAATTAATCTTCCAACATTTGCATAACAAGCTTAACTCTATCTCTTTGACCTATATTACATCATGAGATTAATGTTTTCCATTAATTGGGAGTTTCTGACCAGATAGAAGGCTGTATTCCAAAAACATTGATCTTGTTTGGTTTTCAGGAGATGTTGAAAGAATTAAATGAATAACTTAGAGATGAGTTGGATCCAAGTTATTACCAGCAGCAGCAGCAGCAGCATCACCTGGAAACTTGTATTCTAGGAGAATTCAAATTGTTTTATCGGTCTTCTAGGGGAATTAAACCGTTTTCTCAGTCCTGAGAAAGACTGAGAAAACAGTCTGAATTCTCCTCAAATACAGATTTCTGCTTTCCTTGAGATTAGGGGCACCCACCCAGGCCTTTTGCCCTTAGATGTCCTTCTGAAACTTGAGCCTTAAAGAAACTGATCTCCTGAAAGCCACCTGTAAGTCAAGCAACAGTCTTGCTAATTAGTAAGGTCATTCTGCCTTAGACATTGCGATATTTTGATGAATTCACTCAGTTTCTGGAAACAGAAACTCCTACTGGAAGCTATATTTTCAGGTATATGTTATGATAGAAATTCTGTTCTGGCTCCTGTTTCTATGGCAATGCCAGTAAGAAATGATATGAAAAATGTGAAAATTCTTCTCTTCTTCAGATCATTTTGAACTCAGTTGAAATGGCACCCCAATTTTCAATTATATATTCAATATTTCAATTACATATTCAATAAACTTCAGTCATATTCTGTTATTGGCCTACTATGATTTTAACAGGATCCAACCTAGACTCAGAAACTCTGGAGACGGAACCCAGAAATCAGTATTTCAAACAGCCACCCAGTTGGTCCTTAGACAAGCTAAAGTCTGAAAGTGTGAGCAAGCACTCTAAATTGAGGTGTCTGGCTCAATGACAACGGCTGAAGCAGGTTGGGGATCGGACTGTATTTTGTCTTAACCCTCTTCTGTTCTATGTCAAGTGTGATTACAACTTTCAGGTCAGCGAGGTATACAAACAAGTGTTGTTATGCTTACTTGACTATGATTCCTTTTTGCAGATTGTTCTAGGAGGGGAGGAAGCTGCCCCTCAATGAATGCATTTGAAAAGAGATGAACTGGTATGAAGAAAGGTCCCTTTGTTGTTGCAGCTTGTCTTCTTGTATAAAACTCTGCATTGCTTTGTAAATGTCAGAGTACCCTGTAATTTTTATTTTGTGCTGCCCAGGTCATGCTATAGCCAGCCAAGTGCCGTGTCGAGTCGGATACCACTCATGGCAACCCTAGAGGCCAGGGTAGAACTGACCCCCAGGTCATGCTATATCAGTCCTCAATAAAACTTTTTTCTTTCACTCCTAACAGAGTGTGAGAATTCTACATTGACAAAAATCACTAGAATAGAAAGCTAACGAGGTCAGGGTCACTCTTTGACCTGGTATACTCGCACTATTACTCCCCACGGAGGGAAGGTGGTAGACTGAGTAGGGAATACGTCACAGAAGACTGTGCTTGGTTCTTGTGCTGTTTTCATTAGAGATAGGGTCTTCAGCAAGTCTCTGAAACGATCTAATCCTTATTGTAAAAATAGGAAATAAGTAAAAAATTAGGAAATAAGTCCACGACAGCAAAAAGTTAGAATCAACCCAGATGCCCAACAACAGAAGAATGGATGGGTAAACCTTGGTATATGTACTCCGTGGAGTACTATGCACTGATAAAGAACAATGATGATAGCAGGAAATATCTCTCAATTTGGTCTCAACTGGAGGACATTATGTTGAGTGAAACTAGTCAGCGACAGAAGGACAATTATTATATGAGACCCCTATGACAAAAACTTAAAAGCATACTCATACATAAGAGAAAAGACTCTTTGATGGCTACAAGGGTGGGGAAGGTGGGAGGGCGGGAAGGCAAAGGATAGGGTTTACATTAGATAATTGTTAGAAATTTGGTAGGGTGAAATTGGTGACAATTCACATTAGTAAGAAGGTCAATATTAATGAGACTTCGACACAACTTGTGTATTCTTCCTCTCTTAACCCAATATTGTAAGCACAGAGTATGTACACTTTCATTTTTTTTATTTAATAAAAAAAAAGAAACTATTTCACAAGGTTTTTAGAAATCAAATTTGGATCAGTGCAAGTCACTTTCTTAAGCAACATTGTTAAAATGATTATAATATAAATTTTGTGGATATAGGCCACACTCATTCTTAATTCTAAAGAGAAGAATTGGGACATGCAGAGTGAGCAATTCAGTTTCATATTAAAATAAAATTTTAATAACCTTTACATGCCTACATAAATCATATACGACAGAGCACTGGAATTTCGTACTATAGAAGTCACATTCCACTGACTAAGGGGCTAATTCTTTGCAATAATTATAAAAGTCCCTTCTCAAGATCCTTACAAAGTATCCACAGATGTTAGTACTTAAGTTTCTAAAGCCAAGAGAAAAATAAGACCAAAGCTCATCAAACAAGCCTTTGGCAGAAACCAGGGCTCTGAGGACAGTTAAAATATAACCCATTGCTGTCAAGTGCATTCCAACTCCTAGTGATCCTTTAGGACAGAGTAGAACTATCCCACAGGGTTTCCAAGAAGTGGCTGGTGGATTCAAACAGCTGACTTTCAGCTGTCCAGCTCTTAACCACTATGCCATGAGGACTCCGCTTCAACATAGATATAGATATGGATATGGATCTAGATATAGAAATGGAAAGGGATCTAGATATGGATATACATATAGATAATATATAGATATACATACAGATATATGGATATGGATGTAGATGTAGGTGTAGAGGTAGAGGAAGGGGTAGAGATAGAGAGAGATACAGATACAGATATAAGTGTCAATTTCTACACACAGATCTATGTGTATTAAGAACCTGGTGGCACAACTGTTAAGACTTGGCAGTTAACGAAGAAGTTATCAGTTTGATCACACCTAAAGTCATGCATCTAATAACTGTCATTAAAAAACTCCTGAACATACAGTAAATGGAATTGATTTGGTGATTTCTTCTTTAATAATCTCACTGTTAGTATAAAGGAATCCTACTGATTTACTTATGTTTATCTTGTATCCCTTTTCTTTGCTAAACTCCTCTATTAGTTTCAATAGTTTACTTATGGATTTCTTTAATCTCTATAATTATAAGAAAAGGATAAATAATCCAAGTAAGTGATGGGTGAAGGAGATAGACAGATGTCTCTCTGAAGAGGATCTCCAGGCAGCCAAAAGACACACGCAGAATTGCTCGTGATCATTAGCTATTAAGGAAATTCAAATCAAAACTATAATGAGATGTCATCTCACCCCAACAAGGTTGGCCATGATCCAAAAACCACAAAACAACAAACGCTGGAGAAGCTGTGGAGAAATTTGAACTCTCCTACACTGCTGGTAGGATTTCAAAATGGTACAACCTCTTTGGAAAACAATCTGGTGTTTCCTTAAAAAGCTGGAAATAGATATACCATTTGATCCTGTAATTGCACTGCTTGGAATTTTTCCTTTGGAAACTAAGGTTGTCACATGAATAGACACATGTACATGAATGTCTGCTGCAGCACAGTCCACAGCAGCAAAAGTTGGAATCAACCCCAGTGCCCATCACCAGATGAATGGATAAGCAAACTAAGGTACATATACTTGATGGAACACTATGCTATGATAAAAAAAACAATGGCAGTTTTGGAAAGCATCTCACAGCATGGTCTCATTTGGAAGAGATCATGCTGAGTGAAATCAATCAGTGTCAAAAGGACAAATTTCATATGAGACCCCTGTTATAAGGACTTAACAAGAGAATTATCCACAGAAGAAAAAGACTATGTTGGCTACATGGGTGGGTGGGAGGTTAAAGGTTTATCATAGATGAGATAATTGATGCCAAAGCAGCCAAGTGCCATCAAGATAACTGATAGATGTCAGAAATTTTATTCTTTCACTACAATTAATAAAAAAATAAAATTAAAAAAATTGCTGAACAAAGTATTCTTGCTCAAGATGGGAGGGCTTTTCAAGTCTACAAGTATATGATGACTTTTTTTTAAAACTGTTTTGCACTGGATAGCTAATTTGTATGGGTAAATATAGTGAATGAACCCAACTACAATATTTGCCAAGGAAACGAAAAACTAACTTGTTTGTATTCTTTTTGTCAAAGGACATAAATACTAGATCGAGTTTAAAATATCTGATGCTTTAGCTTGTGAGTATCAGCATGTTCTGCTGCCTGCTTACCACTGAGGCAGCTTGGGGATGAGACACAGAGTGTGTAATTATGGTTAAATATTTTCCACAAATATATGGAGATAATACTAAGAATAACCATTGTTTTTAGGTCTTTTACTCACTACACTCTGTTTTGTCTAGTATTATGCATATTTTTGAATCTTTATGTTACTGAAAATGGGAAAGTCTTACAACTGTCATTTAATTGACCAATCGTGTAACAAACACTTCCTGCAAGTGTGTTGTTTACCAGGCACTGTGCTAGGCATTAGAGATAGAACGGGAAGGAAGGAAGATGCGTTGCTGTGCTCAGAGAGTTCACAGGCTAGAAAGGCAGACAGACAGGCAATTTTCCAGCAAGGCATGGCTTCAACGTGAGACTTGAAGTTGCAATAAAAATCACTGAGATAGTGGTGGGAATTAAAAAATTTCAAGGAGGACAGTAAAAACCTAGAGATAGAATACCTAGCATCTTAAAAGAATTGCAGTAAAAATTGCAAGAGCAAGCACATACTGTTGTTACGTGCGGTCAGTTGATTCCGGCTCCTGGTAGCCCTGTAGGACGGTAGACTGTCCCACAGACTTCCCTAGGCTCTGTTCTTTACCATAGCATATCACCAGGTCTTTTCTTTTGCAGAGCTGCTGGTGGGTTTAAACCAGGGCTTCAAACCTGGGCATTGCCACCCCTGATATACTGAATCAGGATCTACATTTTAATAAATTCCCCAGTGATTCTTTTGTATAAATTTTGCAAAATCCCATGTATACTGTCATCAGGGCGTCAACCTAGGAGTTTAAAGCCCTGGTTTGAACTGTTAGCCTTTTTGGTTAGCAGCTAATTGATTAACCATTTTGCCCCCGGGCTTCTTTCCACAGGTGTGTTGTTGTTAGGTGTGGCTGAGTTGGTTCTAACACACAGCAACCCTGTGGACAGCAGAAAATCCCTGCCCAGTGCCTTGGCGTGCTCACAATCATTGCTGTGTCTGAGTGCCTTGTTGCAGCCACTGTGTCAGTTCAACTCCTGGAAGAGTCTCCTCTTTTCCACTGACATTCTACATTACCAAGCATGAAGTCCTTGTCTAGGAACCAGTTCCTTCTGAAACAGTGTCAAAAATAAGCAAGATAAGATCTTGCCATTGTTGCTTCTAAGGAGCATTCTGGCTGTACTGCTTCCAAGACAGATTTGTTGGTTCTTCTGGCATTCCATGATAGAATCAATACTTGTCACCAGCACCGTAATGTCAAGGCGTCAACTCTTTGTCAGCCTTCTTTATTCATTGTCACAGCTTTTGCATGCATAAATGGTGACTGAAAGTATCATGGTTTGGGTCAAGTACACCTTAGTCCTCTAAGTGACAAAATGGACATGCCAGCCCAGGAATAAGGCCTAGATGGTAGGAGGGGACAGGAAAGCTGCTAAAGGAGAGCTCAAAGTCAAAAAAAAAGGGCTTTGTTGACATGTTGTGGGGTTGGTAGCCAATGTCACAAAACAATGTGTATTAATTTCTTAATAAGAAGGTAGAGTCTCCTGTAAACCTTTATCTAAAGTACAATAATAAAAAATGAACTCTGGTACTCAGTAAAAAAAAAAAAAAAGGAAAGAAAGAAAATAAATAAAAAGATTTACAGCCTTGGAAACGCTAGGGATGGTTCTACTCTGTCCTACATGATTGCTGTGAGACAGGATCCACACGACGGCAATGAGCTTGAATTTCTCCTTTTTTAAAAAAAAGTAGTAGCGTGAGAAACTCAGACCCAAGGTAGCAGATATGGGAGGAAATTTCTAAGTCTTTTCTCCTGGAGCAGCTGGTGGATTGCAAAGGCCAACTTTTCGGTTAGCAGCCAAGCACTTAACAATTATGCGACCAGGGTTCCTTGAAATATAGAAAGTGAAAACTGCCAGCAACATAAACTGCTTTAATCGAATCTCTTCTTAACGGGATAATCATGATACCACTCTCTCCAGCTGTCGTGAAATGCTGCCGCAAGAAACTTCAGAGAGTTTCTGGCAAGGATGGGAAAACGCAGGGTGAAGGTAAGTAGGCCACAGAGGCTGGGAGGTGTGCGGAAGGCCAGCAGGGACTGCCTTGCACTGAGAATCTCAGAGGTCAGGTAGTTGACCAGAGGATGATAAGGGACAAAGCAGATGGTGAGAAGTGGGAGAGGAGAGACAGGCAATCCTAAAATGAAACTGTTACAGAAATATGGTAATGCAAGTAATATGAAAGTGGCAAACCAATGAAAATCAATGACGCATTGGAAATTAAAAGTTAATATTTAACTGTCACTTAGAGCTGATCCCTTGAGGTACCAGTCAAGAAACTGTATGACATATTGCACTGGGCAAATTGGCTGGAAAAGACGTCTTGAAAGTGCTAAAAAAAGTAAAGATGTCACTTTGAGGACCAAGGTGCGTCTGACCCATACCAGGGTATTTTCCATTGCTTCATATGCACATGAAAACTGGACGAGGAACGAAAGAAGGCTGGAGAAGAATTGGTGCTACTGAGTGCTGGCCTCAGCGAAGAAGACTGAAGATACCCTGGGCTGTCGGAGAAGGAACACATCGGACTTGGGAGAAGGACAGCCAGCATATTCCTTAGAAGCAAGGATGGTGAGACTTTGTCATGTCAAGTTTGTACATGTTATCAAAAGGGACCAGTCTGTGGAGAAGGACATCATCCTTGGAGAAGTGGAGGGTCAACAAAGAAGAGAATGACCCTGAAGATGGAGTGATGCAGTGACTCCGATACTGGGATCAAGCAGAACAGCAACTGTGAGAATGGCGTAGGACCAGGCAGTGTTTCCTTCTGTTGTACACGGGGTCTCTATGGGTCAAAACTGGCTCAATTCGACAGCATCGAACAACAACACAGCTTATCCGGAAAGTTCTCTAAAAGCCACACACGTACTACTAGGCAACTCAGCAACTCAGGCCAGTAATTAGCCAGGTTTAACTTCTTCACCTTAGCACACAATGAATGATTAAGCACAAGAAACCAAAAGGTAGACTGAGGCCAAATTTTACTTGAGGGTGGGTCTATGAACTGTTATAACAATCTGAAAAGATTTTTTTTTCCTTTCAAAATGTAGAACAAGATTATCCAATTCAATAAATCCTTCATATGTAATTAACGATATCAAATGTTCTGTTGTGGGGAAAACATCAGAATTACTAGTACTATTCTTAACTGAAAACATCTGAAGGATCCACAGCAAAGCATTTTCTTAGCAGAGAAATTCACAATAAACGTGCCTCTAGGCTATTTCCAGTTTTGTTTTTGTTTTAATGGTTGCTAGTTAAATATTACTGAGAAAAGCAGGGAATTCTTGGCAAAATTTATTTTGATTTAGAGCAGGGCTCCTTAGAGGATGACACATGTTGAATATCCTAGCGTCATAAGGAAGCCACCTATGAGGACAGCTGGTCTCCTTCCTCAGTAGGGAGAGTTCCTGAAGACTTCATAGTTCACTGACAAACCAAACCAAACCCATCATGGCTGAGTCAGCTCTGACTTACAGTGACCCTACAGGGCAGAGTAGAATTGCCCCATAGGGTTTCTAAGGAGCAGATGGTAGATTCAACCCAACAACTTCCTGGTTAGCAGCAGAGCTCTTAGCCACTTTGCCACCATAATGGTCATAAGAAGACATGTCAGAGCTTAGATTAAGTTCCACTTAATGGCCCTTTGATGGCACTTGGGTTTTGGCTAATGGCCCTCAGTTCAAACCTGCCAGGTGCTCCTTGGGAACTCAGTGGCACAGTTCTACTCTCTTCTATAGGGTCACTGTGAGTCGGAATCCACTCAGTGGCAGTGGATTCGCTTTTTTGGTTTTAAGGGTCTTCCAAGGAGCTCCGTTGGCACAGCAGTTAAACACTTGGCTGCTAACCAGAAAGCTGGAAGTTCAAACCCACCAGCTCCCTTGTAGGTATAAGGTATGGCAGCCTTGAAAATTTTCACCAAGATTTCAGCTTTGGCAACTCAATGGAGCAATTGTACTCTGTCTTATAAGGTCACTGTGAGTCAGAATCAACTTGACAGAATAGACCTGGGCTGTGGAATGATGTTTCTTATACAGTAGTTCTGATGCTATAACTGGTTAAGACCTATGGCTGCTAATCCAAAGGCTGGCAGTTTGAATCTACCAGCTGTTCCTTGGAAACCCTACGGGGCAGTCCTATAGGGGCACTATAAGTCAAGCTCTGTGGTAATGTGTATTTTCTCCTTACACACAGCAAAACCTTGAAAAGCTAGAACCTGCATAAGGTGGAAATCTACCACAGAAGGAAATCTCAAAAATTTTCACTGACACGGCACTACAGGACAATGGCAAGCCTGCATACTGTCAAAGGCAGAAGTCTTTCTGACTTAGAAAGATAGGCAGTCTCATGGGAGTTCTGGTTCTCATAGGTCTTACTGTAGATAAAACTGTGATGCTCAGGTAGCCAACGCCCCCACGTTCTTGGACCATCTGTTACTGAACTCTGTGTCCACCAAGGTGCTTGCGAAGGTCTCTGCAACTTTCCAACAGTCATATAACCAAAAGAGTCACAAAGGCTTCTACTCAAACTCATATCACTCAAGAGACTGACTTGAAATTTTAGCCTATACTTTAAACTTCATAAAATTTTAGATGTAGGTCAAGAATTCAAGAAAAGCAGTATGAATCTCAAAGCTGTATTTCACTTAAAACTTGTTCTTTGAACCCAAATATGTCCTTCTTAAGAGACGAGAATGCTTCTCCAAGGCAAAATGAGCTTTGACAGTAAAACTTACTCAAATAAAAGTGTATGTGCGTGTGTACCTGTCCTTTAATTCAGGATTCCATTCTTTAGTCAGATGTTTATTTTTGCATAACTTTCAACTCTTCTGCATAAACTGGAATTGATTGGTCTTCTCCTTTCATGACTATTTCAGCCCTGCTGATGTGAGCTCTGTTACATAACAGGGGGGCTTCTTTGTTTTTTCTTTCTATCTTGAATTTGAATTTCTGAAGCTATTAATGTAGACTTTTGGACATTGATTGGTTATTTAATAGAGAGTGGAGATCACAGAGACCTCTGTGGATCTCTTATGGTGTGGGGTAGATGGGAGCTGCCCACGGACTGCTGTCAAATCTATTCTGACTTATAGCAGCCCTATAGGGCTGAGTAGAACTGCCCCAAAGGGTTTCCAGGACTGTAAATCTTTATGGAAGCTGACTGGCACATCTTTCTCCTGCATGGCAGCGGACGGGTTCAAGCCTCTGAACTTTGGGTTAGCAGCTGAGTGCTTGACAACCGCACCACTAGAGTTCTAAAATGAAGGCAAGTGGGGACACTTCTTGTGTTCTGGTAAAGTAATTGAAACCTTTGAACAATAACTTATTGGCTTTCTTTCCCCCATCTACTAAGTTTGGCTTGAATATGTTTTCTTTCCTTGACATAGTCATGTTAAGAGCTATTTTATTTTAAAAACAGAACATGAACCTAATAAAAGAATGAGCCAAAAAACAGAAACAGATAATTTAGAGAAAAGGAAATGGCCTTCCAACATGTGAAAAGATGTTCAGTTCTCTGTAGGTAATAAGAGAAGCATGCTCTCGGGCTATAAGGAAACACCTTGGTTTTTCATCTGTTAGTCTGACAAAGATTTAAAAGTTGGCTTTTAAAATATTTTGGCAAAGAGATAAGAAAGTAAATGCTGTCTTATGTTATCGGTGGCAGTATAATGTATCTCTCTTTTGGGAGGTCAACTTGAAAATATTTGTCAAAGGTAAAAGTACACGTATCCCCTGCACTGCAATCCCATTTCTAAATAGCTGTGTTACAGAAATTCTGCAGTGTATACGCACACGGGTGTGTGTGCACCGTTGTTGCATGAAGGGTCTGTGCACCAACACTGTAGCTATTAACAAGAAGTCCCTGAGTGCAGCGCAAAGGGTCAACCCATGTGGCTGCCCGCCAGGAGGTCAGGAGAATGCGGACTGAAACAAAATGGAAGTTTACTTTTGCAGCACATGTTTTTGTATTGTTGGGATTTTTTTTCCTTTTTTGAAAAAAACCATTTGCACTATTGTTTTATCTTTTAAAAAAAAAAGTTATGCTCTTAGTTACTTAAAGGAAGTAGAATGCATCCGTATGGACGAAGGAGTTTGATTTCTCTGTCTTAAACTTGAAAATGGCATAAAGGAGTTCCTTTTAGAAGCACGTAATTCATGTTAAATCACCACTTATAATACACTGACTGATTAAAAAGTATTCACACTTGGAACATATTATTTGTCCAAAGCCAAAGCCAAACCAAACTGGTTGCCATTGAGTTGCTTCTGACTCCCAGGAATTCTATACTGCAGGGTAGAACCTCCCTGTCGGGCGTCCAAGCACCAGCTGGTGATTTGAGCCGCTGTAGCTCCCAACCGCTCTGCCACCAGGGCTCCATTGTTTTGTCTACGTGTGAACAGATTGCTTATTATGCTCTTGTCTTTTCGAAGGAAACACTGGTGGCATAGTGGTTAGGTGCTAAAGCTGCGAACCCAAAGGTCAGCCAAGTGCTCCTTGGAAATTCTATGGGGCACCTCTACTCTGTTCTATGGTTGTTTGGGTTTTGTATTTTCCAAACTAATATGTATCTCTATCGATATAAACTAAAAAACCAAACCCACTGCCATCTAGCCAATTCCAGCTCACAGTGACTCTGTATATACAGCAACAATAAGGGGTTCATGTCCTAGTAATGAATATCCTTTTACAGCCACTCACACCCAGATAGTCCTAGTTCTCTGATCCACTTCCTCCTGTCTTTCTGTATTGCCTTTGTTATGTCCCATATAGACCAGGTCATGGCCAACTTATTTCATTAAAAACCCAGATAGTAAATACTTTAGGCTTTATGTGTCAAAAGGCAGAATCAAGGGTGTACTTATATAATGAAAGGAAAAACAGAAGTGTCCACAATTATTTGTGAATAAACTCCAAAGTATAATTATTAATTGAGGAAACAGTTGTGATATAAGTTTAGCAGTGAGAAGACTACAATGGGTTTGGGGGAGACGCCTCCTGAGTAGCACCACCTGTCTGACGGTGGAGGCTGGCTGTGATACTGAACAAGTTTCTACAGAGATTCTAGACTAAGACTAGGAAGAAAGACCTGGCAATCTATGTCTGAAAAATCAGCCTTCAATGACAACCATATGGATCACAACCATCCAGTCCCATCCTGTTGTGCAGCTGCCCTCCATGGTTCAGGACCAGCTTGAGGGCAGCTAACAACAAGTAACATGCTACCTGACTGGCATTCAAAGTTAGTGTTCCCTTTCATCAAATCAGTTGAAATCACCTATCTGTAAAAACTTGTCCTATGTGTGGGCAGAAGTTAACTTGGCAGTGAGACATATTTGGCCCCAGGTTGTATTTGCTACCACCCTGATTTGAAGACGGTGGCCCTCCTGTACCAGCCTTCCTTCAAGTCTCTGGTATCTTGATGGTCAAACCCATTCCGCCTTGGAGATGTTGCTAAGCTCCAGTGTGACCAGACTGTCCCCGCTATTAAATTCTGCAGTGGTTCCCCACAGCTCAAATGAGAGAATGAAGCTCACTCCTCAACCCAGCACTCCAGGTCCTCTGAGTCTGGTTCTCACCCAGACAGACACTCAGCCTTATCTCTGTTCTCTCCCACCCTCTCTCCCACCATCTTCCACCAGAGACTTGCAATTCTGGCTCTTACAGCTGTGACTTGCTTGCCGACCCACCGCACGCTGCTCCCTCAGCCTGGACACTCTGCTTCTCCTTCTGCCTCCAGAGCTCCCAGGCAGCCCTGCACTCTGTCAGCACGCAGGCTTCTGGAAGCCTGGCTGGCCCTCCACCTACCCCATCAGGAACAATCATTTCACCACTGAGGTAGTTTGCTCACACTTCCATCCTTGAATGGACAACATTTATTGCGCATTTTAGAACTAGATTCCTGCTGCCTTTCTTTTGTCTATTTATCCCTAACCCCTAAAATAAGGAGTCGCGTTGCCTAATGGTTAAACACGGTTGAAACTCACTCAGTAGCTCCATACGAGAAAAGACTTGATGACCTGCTCCTGTGAAGACGGACAACTGGAAATCTTTATGGGAAGTTCCACTCTGTCACATGAAGTCACTAGGAGTCAAAATTGACTCAAAAGCATCTAACAACAACAAGAACCCCTAGAATATTCTTAGAACATCGCAGGAAAGGAAACCAACCCATAGCCATCCATGAATTTCAACTCATAACAACCCTGTAGAACAAAGTACAACCGCCCCATAGGATTTCCAAGGAGCAGCTGGTGGATTTGAACCGCTGATCTTTTGATTAGCAGCTGAGCTCCTCACCACTGCATCACCAGGGCTCCTCTACATACAGAATACCGTAGGTGCCCAGTAATTTTTGCTGGACTAAGCTTCTATTGATTAAATAGCCATTTGGTGAATATAAAGAAACCCACTGCTCACCCCCTCAGCATCTGTGGTGTGTGTAATGTCCCAAACTTTGTTTTGGGGTCAAAGAATTAGGCAAATTCTTCAGAGCAAACATCTCTTGGTCATGTTCAAACAATCAAATGGTCTCTCTTTTGACTGAAATTCCCACAGTTTTGTAGTGCAATTAGAGCTAAAAAGCTGAATTTTATTCACAAACACAGCCCCAAAGACTGCTGTTTTTTAACTTACTTACATAAGTGTTCCTTATTTCCAGGAAGAGTTTACACTTAAGTATCAAAGTACTGTTACTCCATTTACTCCAAACTCAAGATCTTAAAGAATTCATTCACACACATCCCCCCAACACGCATACGCATTGTTATTCATGTGTGTAAGTAAAGCTTGCTGTTATTGTTATTGCTGTCTTTGTGGATTCCAGGAAGACTTTTCCACCAAAATAGTTTAGTTTGTGCTTCCATGTAGTCACTATTACAGATCAGTCTTAGGACTATAAGCCTACCAGAGTCTTCCCCTTTGCCAGTGGGTTTGTGTTTCCTAATGACTATATTTTCTGGAGATGACTATTGGGAATTCCATAGCTATTGTCCTGCTGGACCTTGTGTCCAGGTTCTTCTTCTTCATTATTTACTTGTCTTTCCACTTCATGAGCTCAGACAGAATTACTCCCTCAAGGCAGCCAGCTCTGATGTCACCCCACAACAAAGCAGGCTGCCTGCTGGGTGTTGTTCTATCTACCTGTACTTGCCCTTCACAGCACTCACTAAAGTGCATAACCATGTGTCTGGGTGAATATGTGATTAACATGTCTCATTTAAGAGGTCCAGGAAAGTAGAATCCGTATCTGTTTCCCCTCATAGTGTATCCAGCACCCACAGTGCCTAAAGACATACATACTCAATAAAATCCCAAACCCACTGCCGTTGAGTCCGTTTTGATTCATAGTGGCGCTATGGTACAGAATAGAACTTCCGCGTAGGGTTTCCAAGGCTGTAAATCTTTGGGGAAGCAGACTGTCACATCTGTCTCCCACAGAGTCCCTGGTAGGTCTGAACCAGCAACCTTTTGGTTAGCAGCCTAGTGCCAAACCACTGTGTCACCAGGGTTCTTAGATACTCGATAAATACTTGTCAGATGGATTCAAGTAGAGTGAGGTCTATAGTTCATTTAGCTGCTGGTTCCCAGAAGAAAGATCACTACTCTTCAATAGTCTACACCTGAAACACTCATGTGCTGAAGGTCAGAACTGACTATGTCAAAGAGTCAGAGATTCCCAGGTCCAATCCATTTCTTTTACTGAGAATAATAATTTAAAAACTGGAAGCCCACAGAGGTTATAGGACTTGCCTTTTATCCCACAAGAGCTGTTCAGCAGAGTCGGGAAGTGACATCTCTGCCACTTGACTCAGTTATAGGTGCCACACCTCTCATCTTCCACACAGTTTCAGATCTCAGTCACAGTTTCAAACACTCTGGCTTGCTAGTCTTGACTCTAGCTCATCAGGAAATTTCACCAGTCCCAACTCCATCCTGTCCCTTTGCCATTTCACTGCTTGGTCCTTGGTGGCCTGAGTCCAGTTCTTGAAAGGGAAAGAAACTATCACTGGTACGAAGCGAGTGTGTTGCTCTGTCCTGTGCCCAACAGCTATCGCCTGAAGGACAAGCACATCAGGATGCACCCTGGGGGTTGCGTATCGAAAGAACTTGTTTTCCAAGCTGCTCTTGAAGGAGAGGACACAGTTACAGGAGAAGTGTACAGGCAGTCATGACAAGGCCATAGAACACAAGGACATTTATAGGAAACACACACCAGTGTGCACAGACACACCCATAAATGTCCTAATATCTTTGTTTACAGTTCATTTAGTCTAGACCCCATCATACAAGAAGCATTTGAGGTTTGTCATTTTGCCTTTTATCTGTCCTTTAATCTGTCAAGATCGCAACTAAAATTTTAAAAAATATGGAGTCTCTTTACATTCAATACATACAAAATCAACAGCCTTTGTAAGAAGCATCTGACACACAGATTTCCAGTAAATGAACAGCTGATGATGTGTCTGCTAGCATTAAAATAACTGTCCTGTCTATTGCTTTATGAGACAGTTTTTCAAAAGTGACTATAGGAAATTGTCACTCATGGTGTAGCTAATGTCAACAGAATAGCACCAAAAAGACATCTGGAAGGACATAAAAAACCCATTGCCGTTGAGTCAATTCCAGCAAATAGCAACCCTATAGACTCTATCAGAGAGAGTAGAACAGAACTGCCATATAGGATTTCCAATGAGTGACAGGAGACAGAAACCCAACTCGCTGTTTTCTTTACAAAAAAGTGTCTGTTGACATTGACGTTGATAGAAAGCATCTTCTGTAGCTCAGACAGCAAGACTTAAACTCAGAATCCTGCACATTTCTCAGGATTGGCAGTTCCAGTAAGAGGCTTCCCAATAGCTTTATTAGTGATGAGTCAGTTTGAAATGCAGTGTGGAACCAACCACATACAAGCCACTTAAATGGAACCACAGGAAAGACGAAAACCAGAGAGCAAACCAGAAGCAGAGTGGAGCTGACAAAGACAGACAGACAGACAGACAGACAGACTCTTCTGCTCTGCCGTGTTGCTCCCCTTCATTTATTCCTCAGGCATTATGTATTTTCTCTCTCTGTTGAAATCTTGACCAGAACTTGGCTTTTGGCTTTTGGATATTACCTTTTTTTCCATCAGTTTGGGCAACTAGGTTTCCCTTTTTTTGTTAAAAATTTCTCCTTAAGGCAAAAATAATAATAAAAATCTAGTTCCACTTCTTTTAGGATAGCTATGAATTGGAATCGACTCGACGGCAACAGAAGCTCCCAGAATTTTGAAGAAATATTTTTTTGTTCTTCAAAGCCACTCAAAAAAAAAAAAAAAAAATCTAGTTCCAAAAAAGGCATTGAATCTTTTTTTAGTTATACTTCTTAATGTGCTTCATAATTTCTGTTAAGACTCTCACGAAGATGATTGCTTTCTGGACTTGAATAACTAAAACACTCAACTTTCCAAACACTCAACTTTCCACGGTTACTGCTTCTTCCCATTATCATCTGTCCTGGCTATTCTTTTTTCCTGAGTGGTTTCTGAGCCTCTTTTCTTTTTCAGTTATTTGTAGGGCATGTGTCCATGTCCTACTCTAACTGAAAAAAAAATTTTTTCTCTTTCTTTTCTGATGATTTTTCGTTTCTACACACGTAGTTATTTGTGAAGTGTTCTAAAAACCTAAAGACTCCAGCAACATGGACACCAAAATCCAAAACCCTAGACATAATATTCCGTGTATAAACAATGCGTGTAATCTGCCCTGTCTAAACAGCGTATATAATCTACCGTGTATAAACAGTGCATATAATCTAGTCTGCCTAAATGGTGTGTGTGTAATCTGCTCAGTATAAATGATGTGTATAATCTGCTGTGTCTAAATGGTGTGTGTAATCTGCCGTGCATAAACGGTGTGTTTAATCTGCTGTATGTAATCTGCTTGTCTAAATGGTATGTTTAATCTGCCATGTGTAAATGCCACATATAATCTGCTGTGTCTAAACGGTGTGCGTAGTCTGCCATGTCTAAGTGGTGTGTGTAACCTGCTGTGTCTAAACCATGTGATTAATCTGCCGTGTATAAACACTGTGTATAATTTGCCATATATAAACAGTGTGTGTAGTCTGCTATGTATAAATGGTATGTATAATCTGCTGTGTATAAACAGTGGTAGCTGCTTCTAGTTTTCTCACAGAAATCCGGTATAAGATTAATCACGACTGTTGTTTACATTCTGAATGCTGTACTTTGAGTTAATTAATACAATGTCGACAGACTGTTTAAACTTCTGTCAGATTGTCTCATGCACGCAAAAGAGTTAAGTGTTACTTGACCAAACACAGAACTTCAAGCTTCTCCAAGTGTTCCCTGAGAAATATGTGTTAATATAAGCCATAAACTAACCTGCTACTATTCCATGGATGTTAGCAGAACATATCAAACTCATGGGTCACAGACAAAAGACCCAGTTTTGTCTGTTTCTCTTTACTTCTTTGTTTTCTTAAATATAGATTAAATACTCCAAGACCCAAACTTTAATTAAAAAGAGAACAAAACAGAAACTCCCAAACCTGTTGCTGGTAAATCGACTCTGACTCACAGAGACCTTATAGGACAGAGTAGAACTGTCCCAGAGTTTCCAAGAAGCAGCTGGTAGGCTCAAACTGCTGACCTTTTGTTTAGCAGCCAAGTCCTTAACCACTGTGCCACTAGGACTCTTTAATTAATAAAAATTTAATTAAAAGTGGGACTATTTCATAATAATTATCCTTTCAGTGCACCAGCATTTTGAAATACATAGACTATTTGGCATTATAGACAACAGTTTATATTTATTGCAAGAACCTTACATGTGGCTGGCCTTGTTTCTAAGTGCTGTGTGTTGTTGGGAGACAGTCCTTCATAGGTATCTCATGTACATCTTGCTAGAAATATGAATAACTCAAGGCTGTGGCTGCTCTTTATCTAGGCCAGTTGTCAAGGTTCTCTTGGCAGCAAATGACTCAGAAAGCAGGTGAGGTCTGTCTCTGGGACAATGAGAAAGCCAGTTGACTGCCTGCAGTGAAAGAAGTGGGTTCTCTAAACTCAAGGTTCTTTGGCTGTGGCACAAACACACATATCATCTATTTGGGTCTTCTGCATCACCTCCCTGCTTCTAGAGACCAGTGCAAACTTGACGCTCATGTTTGCTGTGCCATCAAAAATAGGGTCTCTTGTCTCTGATCCGTGAGTTTCTTGTGTTCTGCTAACATCCATGAAACAATAACAGGCCAATTTACTGGCTTATAAGCAGAGTAATTTCAAATCCTTGAACTTTACATGTTTGTATGGATGTTTGGGTGCAGTCAACAAATTTTTACATGTATACACACCCACTGCCATTTAGTTGGGTCCAACTCATAGCAACTTTAGAGGTCAGATTAGAACTTCCCCCATAGAGTTCCCAAGGAGTGCCTGGTGGATTTGAACTACTGACCTTTTGATTAACAGATGTAGCACATTACCTCAAAACAATTTACAAGGTACGTGCTACTCTAGCTCTCTTTTATATCCAAACTCCCTTTTAATAGTCAAAGAAACTAAGACACAGAGAAATTCAGTAATTTATCTAAAGTCACACAACTAATAAGAAGAGCCAGGATTTGAACTCAGGCAGTTTGTCACCAAAATTAAAGTTTGACACTGTTGTACTTTCTGCTACTTTAGAAGACATATGGAAGTACTGACTTCATTTTCCTCTTATGGCATTCAAGATTTTTATTTATCTCTGTTGGGGGCGCAAACTATATTAAAATTTACTAAAAGTCTTGCTCTTACTTCAATATTGCAAATGTAAAAGAACACAGTGACTCATTTATAAAAACCAAAAAAAAAGTTATTTTTTCTGTCAAAATACTTTTTAAATATTTGTATCTTTCATGAAATATAAATTAAAAAGAATACTGCACAGCAAAAAAAAAAAAAATACCAGCTATGTTTAGTATCTGAAAAAAAAATTGATTTTCAATGGTAAAGTGCAACATAGAATTTTCAGTATTTATTTTAAAGGAATATTTGGGGTATATTAAAAAATTCATTGTAAAACTCTCCACCCTGCCTGCCTGACTCACTGTGTAAATAAATTATAGAAAGTTTCACTGAAATATAGCATAATTCCTGATGCATTATTTCAATTTATGTGTGTGTGTGCTGATTAGATATTTTCGGAGTAAAATTGTATATTTTTGCGTCTTTCCATCCAACCGCCTGACGGCTTTCAGGAAGCACATTCCCATCATCCAACATCCTTTCAGCCCACACTGGGCCTTCCTCTCTCCAGTGTCCTCCTCTCTCAAATCCATTCTGCTACCAGATGAATTTTCTTAATGCCCTACTTTCAATACCCCTTGACTGCACCCAGGAGCCCTGGTGGAATAGCGATTAAGTTTTCAGTTGCTAACCAAAGGTCGGTAGTTCAAGTCCACCAGGCGCTCCTCGGAAACCCTATGCGGTAGTTCTTTTCTGTCCTCCAAGGTTGTTTTGAGTTATGAGTCAGAATCAGCTCTACAGGAATAGGTTTGTTTTGTTTTGTTTGATTTTGATAGTACTCAAAAACTATTAGTGACTATCCGTTGACCGCAATTCAAATCAGAACTCCTTAGCTTGCTACTCAAACTCAAATTTAGCCCTAACATACCTTATGAACCTTCTTGCCTACTTCTTTGCTACACGAAAGAGTCACATCATTCAAACTGATCTACTTTGTATCTCATACTTGTATTTCCTTGGTTTCTGTGCTTCAGTTTCTGTCCACAGAGTGGAATACACTTCAATTTTCTACACATCAAAATCTTTTCTATTTCTTGGAACAAACTCAAAGCCTGTCTCTGCCGTGACATTTTCTTAGCCACCCTGATCGAGAGTACTACTTCCATTCCGACATTTTCTCCCGTAGCACCAAGATGTTGGGAGTCCTTGGAAGGCAAAAAGTTAGCGCATTCAGCCACTCACCTACAGGCTGGAAGTTTGTCTCCACGTTGAGGCATCTTGGTAGAAAGACTGGTGATCTCCTTCCAAAAAATCTTAAGGAGCACTGTTCTATCCCAATCGTCATGGGATCACTATGAGGTGGAATTGACTCCTTGGCAACTGATTAACATGATATATACCTTATTTCAGATGAGGTCTCTTTACTTGAGATTCAACTGTGTAAATCAAATGGTCACACTCCACTGAAAGTTCACTTTCAAAGGTTTCTCTCGAAAGCTATGTAATAATTCTTTGATTACTAAACCAAAGCCACAGTTGCACTAGAAAGTCTGTCACTTTACTGTCTCTTCTTGATTTGATAAATAAAAACAATTCCTTAACTGGATCCTCCACCCACTTAAACAAAATGAGCTTCCAATATTTTTTGTTTGTTTCTAAAACAAAGGATTCCTTCTCCTAGGGCAAAAGTTGACCACCATTACAAATATGTCAAAGAATACATCACAAGTTCTAGAAGCCACACACCCTTTGCCATGACTGAAAAAGAAAACCCTTCCCTTGGATTAGTAAATTAAGGCATAACTTTGGGTCTGTACTCACTGACTTTGTTGTTAGTTGGATCGAGTTGGTGCCGACTCATAGCTACCCTGCAGGACAGAGCAGCATTGCTCCATTGAGTTTCCAAGGAGCACCTGGAAAGTTCAAACTGCCGACCGTTTTGGTTAGCAGATGTAGCACTTAACCACTATGCCACCAGGGTTTCCTCATTTACTTTAGCAACTAGAAATTCAAATCCCTCGGAGAATCTTTTAGTGTTCATTTGTGTCACTTTGGGCAATGGTTTAGATGGTGGTCTTCCCATAAAAAAACTCTTTTTCCAATTGGCCTGCCATGAAGAGGTCCAAAAAAAATTTTAAATCTCTGAGTCTGTGTAATGATATGACAGCATTTTCTCCTTCCTGAAGCTGATGAGAAATGTAGTTGCAAAGCCTTCTGTGGCTGAAAAGCAGGAGAGACATTTGACTCTGGAAGGATTTACCATGGATTTTCCCAACGTTTCTGCCAGGGTTAATGTGACATGGTCTTTGCGGCCACCCAGGGGTTCTGTGGTCAGCTGGGTTAAATATCCTAACGATGTGCATCTGTGTATGCATGTAGGGAAGATGTATGCAGCCAACTGCCTCTTCAGACAGAAAATCAGTGATGGTTCAGCTGTGTTAAATAGAGCCCAGCTTCTTCACTTTTCTCAGAGGGACTGTAGAAAGACAATATACTTCCACTACTGGTTTCCATTTGGTTTTGATTCTGAGAACCAAGACTCTTCCAGCTTTAAGTGATCTATTACCCTACAGAAGCTGGAAACACAATGAGAGTCTGAGCTAGGTGCTCACTGCATTTTCCATAAAACTTTATTAATTTAAATTCTAGTCATAATGACCTTTGTTTACTTATGAATTTCAGTGGAAACGTGCTGTTTTTGCATTTTACATTTTTTTAGAATTGCTTATGGAAACCCTAATGATATAGTGGTTAAGTGTAAGGACTGCTAACCAGAAGTTTTGCGATTCAAATCCACCAGGTGCTTCTTGGAAACTCCATGGGGCAGTTCTATTCTATCCTATAGGGTCACTATGAGTCAGAATAGACTTAATGGCAATAGGTATACTGGTAGATTTAATTATTTAAGTAGCTAAATAAAGGGCATTAGTGATTTTGTTTCACTTACTGTATCTTTTTCCGATATTATTAAGGTGAAAAAATTATAAATGTTTTTAAATGACAATTTTTCCAAGTATGACTTTCCTTAATGATTTTCATTTAAAAATCATTGAAGAAAACCATACTTTCACATTTGGTTTATTTTGAGATCCTTTGTGCATAGCATGGCCTGTCACTCTCCAGCCTTTTACTCTGCTTTATTTTTTTCTTGACTACACTTACTCAATATTATACATTCCTTTGTTTCGCATGCCTAAAGTTGGTCTGTTTCACTAGAAAGTAAGCCTCATGAGGGCAGGCTGTGTGTCATCCACACCGCGATATTCCTACCTCCCACAGCAATGCGTACAAGTCCCCAGGAACTATTTACTGAATACACGAAGGCTTACTTAACTGCACTCAGTCCCATTGTCATAAATCATATGTACCATATCAAAACTGGGCTATCACCTCATATTAAAGGCTCATCACTAGGTGTCCCTGAAATGATGTGAGAACATTTGTATGTGTGCACATTGCATGATTTCTATGAGATTTCCTGCAGACTATGTAGCTCCTGCGAACACTGAGAACTTCTACTATAGAAGAAACCCATGAAGTTCAAGTATCAGCGATCCTAGCAGACATCCTGGATTGAGACTTGAGGGAGAACCAGTGAAGGGGCTGCTCTAGACAACAGAAAACACATCTCTGTCCCCTTCTGGACATTCCCCATCTTCTGGACATTTAGGATCTAAATGGTGAAGACACCATCATGATGGAGACAGGGAGAAGTGAGTTCAAAACTCCTACATCCTAGTTTTATAGACCAAGGCTCCTTTCGTTGTCCTTTCTCTTCACGCGTAAACTCATTTGAAACACCAAAAAGAGTCGATACATTTGGTCTGCATCCAAAATACCTAAACTTTTAGAATCTCAAAACTCAGTACATTAACCAGCCATCCATATAACTCCAGATGAAAAATCATTTAGTGTTTGGGGGTATTTTTGATGCTCCTTCTTTAAACATTGAAACATGTCTTGGCCAATAGGCACTGTAGGACTTCTGCCAAATGCTAACAAGAAAAATCATTCGTAAAGTGTCAATTTGAAAACACATCTGTAATGCTATACAAGCAATAAAAACTGGAGAGAAAATATCTGATTCAATGCCCAGAAAACAAATTGCCCATTCAAGCTGTTCAAGTAGTAAAAGTTAACTGCTCTTTTTAATGAAATCAAAACATCACATTACTTCAGTCCATGCTAAGGTCACACCTTCTCAGCAAGAATCCAAACATGTATTAATTCGTAACAGCAGATGATGTTCATACAATGGAGCCACAGAACAGAATGGCTTTCAGATGTGAGATTCCCTACGCATGGATTATGAAAAAATGCTGCCCCAAAGGTCAAATCGAATGTGGCTCTGAGCACTGTTATTACAGTAACCATGCATGCTTCCTGCGTCTTTGTACACCTGGGGACATCGAGGTAATCTGCGTATGTTGAAATAAAGGGTTAATAGTATGTAAAGGTGGTCTATGGAGGTTGAAACAATGGATTAATGGCCACAAGTTTTATCTATTTTATCTGTTCTGACACACTATTAAAACAAATTCCTTCAGCTATGTCTCTTACTGAGATAAATTGTGTAGAACAGAATATTAAGTGGAACTTGTACATTTAGTCTTTTTTTTCCCCTCTTGGTAGATGAGTGACACTTTAATCCAATTATTCCATTCCTAACTGTAAGTTCAGTTCAATTTTAGAACTGAATGGAAGATTTGAAAGGGTGAGTCAAGAAGACCAAGTAAAGTATTTTAACGAGATGTGCAAAGAGCTGGAGATTGAAAACCAAAAGGGAGGCATTACAGTGTTGGTGAAGAATACTGAATATACGATGGAATGTTACAAGAATCAACAAACTTATCTTGAAAGAGGTGCAGCCAGTATGCTCCACAGAGGCAAGGGTGGTGAGACTTCATCTCAAGGTCTTTGGACATGCTTTCAGGAGGGACCAGACCCTGGGGAAGGACATCGTGTGTGGTAAAATAGAGGATCAGTGAAGAAGAGGAAGACCTTCAACGAGATGACCTGACACAGTGGCTGCAACAGTTGGCTCAAACATAGCAACAAATTGTGTGGACGACGCAGGACCAGGCAGTGTTTTGTTCTGTTGTGTATAGGACCACTATGGGTCAGAATCAACTCAACAGCAACAACATGGTGTACTACCAGTACTACATGTTAATTATTTAATAACAACAGAAATATAAGAAAATGAGAAAAGTTATAAGCTGGGTCATAAATGACTTTAGATAACATTTGAAGTCATGATTTTATCTCCCACTAGTTTTCAAGTCCTCAAAAAGTTCCTTTTCTGGTTTCTTTGACCAGTAGAAAGAAAACATGTAAAGTTTAGACCTATTACTTGGTAAATGAAACACAAGTATTTGAGAATGGGAATGAGGATGCTAATTCATTCCCCTAAGGAGAACTCTGGCACTCGTTGAGAGATACAATGTTGTCTTAGATACCAAAAAACATAATGGAAGAATACAGTCCTCCAGATAACGCCTAATGATAACAGTTAGCGCATGCGCACACACACATGCACGCACACCCAAACACAGGCACTCAAAAAAGATTTTCTTTGAATCTGTATTTCTCTTTTTTTCCTCCCTGTTTTAATGGAGATCATTGCAGGTTATGAAAAGTCTACAGAGGATTGTGGAATGAACAGAAAGCACAAGAACTGCTGATTTCTGTTGAAGAAGATAGAATCTAAGTTGAATGGGGTTTGGGGTCTACCACATTACGTCGTTTCTGCTGGTATCAAGTTTGTATTTATATAAGCACGACAGTATTTCTGTGGCAGACCACAGTCACCCACAGGCTAGCACAGAAACAGATAAAAACTGGGTTAGCCTAGAAGCATAATAGTCCATTTATATTCAGAGTTGAAGATCCATGAACACGAGTTAGAAAACATGAACTTAATTTTTTTTTTCCAGATCCGTTTGCATCCCCAAACAAAAATATTTATACAATAAAATTACATATAACTTTCTTGGTGGGATAAAGAGCTTGAATTTTTTCCTTTAAAAAATCATTTCAATAAATATTAGTTTTTAAAAATTCATAGTGACTGTAAGAACAGAGGCAAGCTAATCAAATAAAATAAAATGTTTAAGACAGAAAAAAATTTCATTAAGAACAGAACTGTAATTTGGATGATACAGACAGGAAGTAGACAGTGTGCACCCTGCATTTACAGGGTACTGTGGGGTCACAGTGAGTTGGAATCAACTTGAAGGCAGTAAGTACCGGGAATAGATCTAGGATTCATCATTTGGAGACTTCTGCTTTGGATCAAATTTGAGTAGTTTAGCACTTTTTTCTTCCCTAAACCACAAAGGATGTCAAAATGTCAAAAGCAGTAAATGATTCTTTGGAATTGATCCACATAGAAAGCTGTCTCTGAATATTTATGTAGTAAGTTTTCTTTTAGACAGAATTTTAAAATGTTAAAATCTCCAGAGACTATTCGCTGGCTCATTTATTGGATAGTTGGTGTCTGGATGAGTGAGTGATATTTGGAAGAATGATTCTGAGTGATACCAAACCTTGAGAAGATTTCTGAATTTCTTTATTTAAAATTGGGCTCAGTAAACATTAAAGTATTGTATATACACACTGCCTTGCTGCTGTTCTTGCCTGAATCGATTATCTTTTGGAGTGATTAGCACTGAGAAAAAATAAATGTTGTATTTAACTTCAGTTTTAACATTTCCAGCATTGTTCATTACTATGCAAAGATCAAAATTTCTTTTAGATATCATTTTCATTCTACCTGAAATACTTTCTTTAACATTTTTTGTACTGCAAGTTTGATATAATGAATTCCCTTTGTTTTACAAAGTTTTAATTTATCCTTTTTTCTTTTTTAAATTGGGCACTTAACTCTGAATTGTTAGTTTCTTGTTTTCTTTCCTTTCAGCACTTTCAAAATGTCACTCCCTTACCACGTGGTTTATTTAAATTCTAGTGAAAGTCTGATGTCATTCTAATCTTTGCTCTTCTGTGTATTCTCTGGCTGTCTTCAAGATATTATCTTTATTCTTGGTTTTCAGAAGTTCAAATACGATACATTTAGGTGTTTTCCTTTTCCTCCTTGTCTTAGCCATCTAATGCTATGATAGGAATGCCACAGGTGAATGACTTCAGTGAAGAGAATTTTATTCTCTCACAGCCTACTGGCTATAAGTCCAAATTCAGGGCTTCAGCTCCAAGGGAAGGCTTTTCCTCTGTGTTGGCTCTAGAGAAAGGTCATTCCCATCAATCTTCCCCTGAACTAGAAGCTGTCCAGCACAGGGACCCTAGGTACAAAGAACATTCTCTTCTCCTGGCACTACTTTTTCAGTTGTATGAGGCTCCCCTGTCTCTCTAATCGTTTCTTTCTCTTACAGCTCAAAAGAGATTGACTTCAGACACAACCTAATCTTAGAGATTGAGTCCTGCCTCATTAACACAGAGACAGAATTTACAGCACATGAGAAACCACATCATGTGATGAAATGGTGGACAATAACACGATACTGAGAATCACGACCTATCCCAGTTGAGACACATTTTGGAGAACACAGGTCAATGCATAACACTCCTTCCTTCTTTTCTTTTCTTCCTGAGTGTCCTCCAAATTACCGGATCTGTATTTTAATATCTTTCATAGTTTGTGGGAAATGCTTAGCCTTTGTCTTTTGAAATATTCCTTCTGCCCCATTCTCTCTCCTTGACTCTCCAGAATCTCACTTGCTTACTGTTAGACCATCTGACATTGCCTCACAGTTCTTCGTATGTTCTATTCTTTGTCTTCTCTTTGTGTATTAATTTGGGTAATTTCTTTTGAGCTACTTTACCTCAGCTAACTATGTATTTTTATGTATAGCACTTCCATCTTACTCTTGTCTCTAGTTTCCCTTTCTCTGCTAAAAGTTTCCACTGTTTTTGTATGTTATCCAATTTCTATATTACAGTATTTGAACATAGTTGTTGTTTAATTCCCTGACTGACAGCTTCAATACCTGAGTTCTGTCTGAAATGATTGTGTTGTTCCTGTCACAGCATTGTTTGGGTTGTGTGTATGTCTTATTATTTTTAGTTGTGACACAGATTTTGTTTGTGGGAGAGTAAAGACAGAGGTGAGTGGTATTTTGCTTGCCACTGGACACACTTCTTACGTTACACATTTAGTGTGCGAGTTGAATCACTCTTGTCAAGAGTTGAGTAGGGCTTGAGTTTATCCATCTGCTAACCAAAAGTTCTGCAGTTCAAATCCACCAGGCACATCTTGGAAATTCTAGGGGGCCATTTCTGCTCTGACATAGAAGATCATTACTTGTCAGAATCACCTTGACAGCAGTGGGTTTGGCTTTTTTGAGTTTATGTTTACTCTGAGTACAAATACCCCTTGCATTACCTTAGAGGGTGCTTACAGTAAAATTGAATTTTCAGATTTTTTAAATGTTTGTATCTTGTTCCATTGTCAACGTTAGTCTTCCTCTTTAAGCCTCTCTCTTCAAGTACCCCTCTTCTAGCGATAGATTGCTGATACGTATTAGTTAATGCTTGCTAAATGGGTTGTTTAACTAAATGTAAGTGAGATTTCACGCTAATTAAATATTCAGAGGACTGACACAGTAAAATGCAATGCTATCATGTGTATATGAAAATACTCAAAACAAGAAGATTAGGAATAGTAAGAATGAAATGAAAGGAAAATAGAAATATATACAACCAATCAATCACAGGGGTCACAGTCAAAGCAAATTCAGGCATGGAAAAATTCAAACAAACCAAAAAAAAATCAAATAAAAAAGCTAGAGTCTAAAATTTATAATGAAAATAAATTGCTAATATCTGTGCATAAAACGTAGCAGCAGAAACTGCTGTGGGCTGCAAGCTATTGTGTCCTAGCCCCTTTGCCCCCTTTGAAACTGTTTGCAGAATAATAGGCCTAGGATGAACCATTTGCAATTCAGGCTAAACTATTTCCTTGAGATTATTTGCAGGATATTGGCTCAGATCAAGCTATTTGTAAAACAATAAGCCCAAAGCTAGAGTTGTTTCGTAAAAGCTGTTCGCAGGATAATAGCTCTGGTTAAAACTATTTGTATGTTCCTGTTACTTGTTTGAACACAAGTTCCATGTGTGCGCTCTGTAACAAAGATCATGAACATTTTTGGCTATGTATGGCCCTGTTGACTTCCTGCCTGTTAAACCTATAAATAAATCGTGTGAAAGCACACCAGGGTCCATGGTTCTCCATCAGAGGCCATGGTCCCACCTGGCCTCAACTTTATCTTGTGTAATGTGTTTATTTGTTCTTGTACTCATGATGTGTTTTCGTTGTGTGACTGAGACTTTCTCATCCCCTTGCCTGTCGACATTCAGACTCGGACCCTATCCAGCACTAGCCACTGGGGTGCCAGACATGGCAAGAAACTAGTTTCTAAAAGAATGAAGAAAAGTGTTGTCAAGTGCCATTGAGTCAGTTCTGATCCAGAGCAGCCCTACACACAACAGAATGAAACACAGCCCAGCCTTGTGCCATGTCCACAATCTTGTTTATGCTGGAGCCCATTATTGCCATGACGGTGTCAATCCACCTCACTGCAGGTCTTCCTTTTTTTCACTGACCCTCCACTCTACCAAGGATGATGTCTTCCTCCAGGGACTGATCTTTCCTGAGAACATGTCCAAAGTATATAAGACACAGACTCACCATCTTTGCTTCCAAGGAGCACTCTGGTTGTACTTCTTCCAAAACAGACCTGTTTGGTATTTTGGCAGTCCATTCTACTTTCAATATCCTTCTCCAACACCACAGTTCCAAAGATAGATATTAATAATATTGTACTAATACACACCTCTTGAAACTAGAAATATCTGGTGAAAAAAACTAGAAAAGATGTCAAAGACATAAATAACCCAACCAGTAAAGTACTCAGAGTCAAACCAAACCCACTACCATCAAGTCGATTCTGACTCATAGAAACTTTATAAAACAGAGCAGAACAGCTCCATAGAGTTTCCAAGGAGCAGGCATAGCATTTAACCACTACACCAAAGATCTCCCAGTAAAGTATATCATATAGAATATCAGCAAACTCTGTACCTCAGTGAAAGAGAGCACGAATTATTTTCAAATGGATATGAGACATTCGTGAAAATGGACTATCCATTAGTTCATAAAGAAAGTCACAATGCATATAAAAGATAGAATACTGTGTGGTTTGAAAACATAATAACAATTTCTCTGATTTCCTCACATTCAGAGCTGGAGTCTGTTTTCCCTTCCCCTTGAACTAGGACAGGTTTGGGGGACTGTCTTGATGCGTAGAATACAGAGAAAGTGGGGTTGCTTGACCACCTAGGTTAAAGTAGAAAATTCCAAACAGCTCTTGCTAGTTTCTCATGGGACACTTGCTGTGGGTGGCCACCCTGTAAAATACCTAGCTACCCTGAGGTTGTGATACAGATAAACAATGTAGAGTGAACACAGGGAAAAGGACAATGAGAGATGCCTAAGGAACCCCAGCTGTTCCAAGCCAGAGTTCGCTGAGTCTTCCCAGTCCATGTGGCAGATGTGGGTGCAGAAGCCAGCACAAGGACTTCAGTCTGAGCCACCACCCGAGGCAACAAGTGAGAACTCCCTAGCTGAGACCAGTCTATACTCCAGGTCACGAACAAAATAAATAATTCTTATTATTCTAAACAACTGTTTTGGGGTGGTATGTTGGGCAGTCACAGATGGCCAGAACAATACAAACAGAATTATTTAGCCATGATTTAATTTAACAATTCTTCATCCAGAAATTCTTTGAAAAACTAACTCTTAAGCCAAAGAGGAAAAAAGCTTCAACATTTTAGAAAACAGCAAAAAAAAAAAAAAAAAAAAAAGGAATATTAGAATCTATAAAATACAGAGTTAAATTGGTGTTCAGAAGATGATTCACCACATTAAGTGCACAGATCATTATATAATAAAAATATTAAATGAATTAAACATCCAGTTTATTTTCTAAAAAAAAAAAACAAAGTGAATTGAAAGAAAGCATGCCAGCCAAGTGCCACCGAGTCGGATCTGACTTATGGCGACCCTAGGGGCCAGGGTAGAACTGACCCCCAGAGTATTCAAATAGAATTAATATAAAAGGTAGTTTAATGAGTCAAGAAACAGAATAAGAATAGAATAAATTTAAGAAATTAAAATGCCAAAGACAATCAAAAGGTACTGAACAGAATTTAGGATACTGGTGGTATCTCAAATAGGTGGAGAAAGATGAACTTTAAATTAGATCATTTGGAGATAACTGGAGATAACTGTAGAAAAAATAAAATTAAACCTGCAATTCACACTGCACAGCAAAATAAATTTCAAATGGAACGAAGGTTTAAAAGTAAAAACTGCAACCACACAAGTAATTACAAAAGAAACACTTACAAATGTCTTTATGATTCAGGAGTGAGGAAACATCCCTAGAAATGACTTGAAATTCTGAAAAATACCACTTAATGAAAAGTTTAGACAAAAAGAGTTGGCATGTCCAAAAAACTCACAATATGCAAGACAGAAAAAATATATATGACTTAGATTACAGATAAAAGGTTAACATCTCTGATACAGAAGATTTCTAAACCTTAAAAAGATAAAGACCATAGCCTTATTTCAAAAACTTTAAAAAGTCAAAGGACATATACAGTAACATGAAAATGACCTTTTTAAATCTAAAAAGATGTTCAAAATAATTCGTAACTAGAAAAAGATGCTGACTTCTCATCTGTGGAATTGGAAAAAAATCCAGAAGATGGAGCATGTGTTCTCACCAGCACACACTTTCAGTGGCAACGGGTTTGGTTGTTTCTGTTTCTTTCTTAATGGCAGTGGTATCACTAGGGAGGTGCGGGGGGTGTGGACCACACCAAGTGACACTACCAGAGCAGGTGACACCAAAATGACTGTCTATAAAATTTTTGTGCAGTGTTCTCAGCAGAAATTTGTTGTTTTACGTTAAAAATGCCCCTGTCATCGTACTGAGTGAAATTAGTTGCACAAGGAGAAATACAGTACAAGACGGCTATTATAAGGACTCAAACAAAGTTTTAAACACAGAAGAAAACAGTTTTTGATGGTTATGAGGGTGGAGAGGGAGGGAAGGAAGAGAATTATTTTAGGTAAAAGGAGAGACAACACGCAGTAGAGGAGAAGTCAGAACAACTGGACTAAACCAAAAACTAAAAAGTTTTCTAAGTACAACAAAACACTTCAATGGACAGAGGAGCAGGGACAGGGATCCGGGGACCACAGTTTCAGGTGACAGCTAGGTCAATCGGCATAACAAAGTTTAAAAAGTTGAATAAGCTGTTCTGCATCCCACTTTGGTGAATGGCATCTGGGGTCTTTAAAGCTAGCAAGCAGATATCTAAGAAGCATCACTTGGTCTCAATCTGACTGCAGCAAAGAGAATGAAGAACATCAAAGACAAAGAAAGTGTGAGTCCAGGAGCAGAAGGGGCTGCATAAACCAGAGACTGCATCAGCATGAGAGCGGAAAACGTAGAGGATCCCCAGCCATGAGCAACGACTCCCCTCCCAGGGAACTCAACAGAGTCCCTGAGGGAGCCAGAGAAACGTGGGGTACATAATTTGAACTCTAGTAAAAAGACCAGACTTGATGGTCTAACAGACTTGAGGGTCCCCAGAAGACATGACCTTGGACTCTCCGTTGACCCAGAACTGAAACCATTCACAAAGCCAACTCCTCAGACAAAGACTGACCCGATTTATAAGACATAAAAGGATACCGGTGACGAGAGTGATTCTCTACTAAAGGAGACACAAGACGCTAACTGGGCAGCTCCTGTCCAGAGGTGACTTGAGAAGAAAGAACGAGACAGGGAGTTGGTTGAATGGCCACATGAAATTTGGGGTCGAGAGGAGGAGTGTGCTGTCACAGTGTGGGGAGAGCAGCTGGGATCACAGAACAAAGTATATGTAAGGTTTTGTATGAGAAACTGGCTCAAATTCTATACTTTCACTTAAAACACAACAAAAAAGTTGTTTTCTCCTAAAAAAAAAAAAAAAAACCTATAATCAGTTATAACTACAAAAACACTTGTCATTATCCCATCGTACTGGGAACAGTACACCTACAAGGCTAAAACTCCATGCTAACTCACTTTTTGAATGCTTTAATGTGTCTTGGTAAGAACTGTCATTATCATCTAAGCACGATAATGCTTTGTGTCACGTGGACAAGAAGTGTGCAACAAGCACATGCTATTGTTTCTGTTGATTTTTTTTTTTTTTGGTCGACTTTGTCAAATTTTCTGGTGTTTTAGCTGCAATACTGCAGTAATTAACATGGGAATGGTGACACCGTTAGTTACCACACCAGGTGACAGCAACCCCAGTAACGCCATTTATGAACAGATGTTTACATTGCTCTGAACGCCTTCACTACCGAGCATTGCTCAACCCTTTGTATATACTTCTTTCTACAGATGAGCCTGGTTACTAAACTAGAGGTAAAAGGGAGAAAGAAACAGCATGTCTTTGCCTGAGACAGCAGAGTAAGTTTTCATTTAGACGTATTTTACCTATGTGCCTCATACAGTCAGAGTTTTCTTGCTTTACTTTAGTCAAAACAATTTTTAGATTTTGGTTTGTTTTGAATTTTTTTCTCTAAGACAACGTCCTTCTGATTGCAGTTGGTCATTGGTTATTTTCAGAAAAATTGCCCTAACACTTTTGACAGAAAACAAGAAACAAATAAAACTCCCCAAAATGTTAACCAGACTTCTTGAAAGAATGCATGTCCTCAGCATATCTCAGTCTGAAATATTTTGACTGTATAAATATAAATAACATAAAGAAAGCAAGGATTTCATCATTTTCTTCTTTGGAAAGAAATACAATGATTTTGCTATTCCTAAGTGACAGTCTCCAACAAATAAACTTGAAGAGTCAGAGGCTACCTCTTTGTAATCTGGGCTAAAGCATGGTTAAGAAAATATGGCTAAGAAAAGCAACACATAGAGATACTTGTCATCCTCACCGTGCCCCCTACACACACATAGCTAGCTTGCCTGCATTTCTTGCAGCTTGCACAACATTCTGCAGAGGCTAAAATTTCAAGAAACTGTGTCAATATGAAGAAATGCACATCACAGCCTATTCTCTTTCCTTAAGAGACTTCCAACTGTGGGG
The DNA here is from genome assembly GCA_028571685.1 of Heterohyrax brucei. Lineage (NCBI taxonomy): Eukaryota > Metazoa > Chordata > Mammalia > Hyracoidea > Procaviidae > Heterohyrax > Heterohyrax brucei. Next base: position 66,529,286 of record CM053163.1, on the reverse strand, counting down.
GATACCAGTGCATAATTTGTTATAAATATATATACAATTTTAATGTTCTCCAGTCTTACCAGTATTTGTTTATCAATGCAGTCAAATTAATATAACAGCTTACATTTCAGTGGCTCTAGCTCATTTGTATAAATCTAGTATCTCATGCAACTCCAGCCTGCCCCTGCTGAATATTTGCCATGAACTCAGAAAGAACTTGCTTTGAGTTCCCAGGGAATGTCTCCCATATCTTGAAATATGTTTTTATCTGGCTAATAGCCTCTATTGGAAACCTTGGTGGCATAGTGGTTAAGTGCTACAGCTGCTAAACCAAAAGACTGGCAGTTCAAATCCACCATCCTTGGAAACTATGGAGCAGTTCTACTCTGTCCTATAGGGTCGCTATGAGTCAGAATTGACACAATGGCAGTGAGTTTGGTTTGGGTTTTTGTAGCCTCCATTTATACTGCCTGAGAAGCAATATAACCGAGTAGATGGGAACTACAGAGGTGACTCTGCCATTCCATGGCTCTGACACGCCAATGTCACAAAACAAAGCAAGTCCTTCAGGAGTCCAGGAAGCCCTCATGGTGCCCTCAGATTCACTCAGAGTGTCTGTAAGACCCTCACCCCACTCAGGGTTAGACTTGGTCATCTGCTCAACACAGCATTTCCTCCTAAACACTGAGCCTCCCTTTCCATACTCAGATCTCCTGAAGACCAACTAGACCATCCAGTATCTCAGACACATACTATGCCAGCTTTCCCTATATGGAACTATTTCATTTCCTAAGCATCAATGGAAACCCTGGTGGCATAGAGGTTATGAACTACAGATGTTAACCAAAAGGTCACAGCTCAAATCCACCAGACACACCTTGAAAATTCCATGGGGCAGTTTTACTCTGTCCTATATAGTCATAGTGAGTGGAAACTGGCTAGATGGCAACAGATTTGGCTTTTGGTTTTAAGCATCTATGGAAGTTTTTTCCTCCAAACAGAGATCTCTCACTGGCAGTGATTCTCAAAATTATTCAGCTGAGTCTGATTCCCAGTTTAGGATAGACTGGGACTATGTCTCCCCACAGAGGCATTCCTTTTCCATTCTCCCATCCATACCAAAAAAAACCCATTGCCGTCCACTTGATTCCTGTCGCTGCCTAACTATCCGCCCCCGGAAGGAAGACAGGACACACAGATATGAGCCACCTTGCAAGTTACTTGCTTTATTCTTCTTCCTATTCTACTACCTAGTCTACTACCTATGTTCTTCTCTGTACTTCTTTATACCCCTTTATACATATATATCCCTTTACACACACACTACAATGTCCCTCACCCATTATATAGTCCAATCCCACCAATCATAAGGCACAGCTGATTCATGTGTAGTGCATGAGCAGAACATAGCATTGCAAAGAGAAGCTGAGTGGCTATGGGCTCTAGAGGCCAGCAATCAGAAAGCTGATCACGAGCTGTTCACGCGCCAGCAAGGAACTGCGTCAGCAGGCTAATCATCAGACCGGGAGTGTCTCGGGGAGGAGCTCCTGATAACAGGCGCCATCTTTATGGCGCAGTTTCTTTTCGCTCCCGACAGATTCCGACTCACAGCGACCCTACAGGACAGAATGGAACTGCTCCCGTAGGGTTTCCAAGGAGCATTTGGTGAACAAAGCTACCACCTTTTCAGATAGCAGCTGTAGCTCTTAACCCCTGCACCACCAGGCCTCTTGTGTCAGCCACTACATTATACATCAAAATATGCTTTAACTGTATCATACTTACAGCAATTATCTTGATCCTTTAAAGCATTTTTAATATCTTTCTTCAGTAAATGGAGACATCTTCCTAAACACACAGTTCTCTTTTCCTCTAGAGTCTCTTGCTTTTTCAAACTCCTGGTTTTCCAAACTGTCTTGTGTCGGTTACTCTCCCAGAACTTGTGTTCTACCGCCCGTTCCTTTATAGTGTTTACTCAGGGTTTGGCAATATTCATGTACTCCAGGTTTTCATAGGATTTTTTATTTCAAGTTTTATCAGCATTCAATTATATTATTTGGTGAATCACCTCTGGGCTCAGGATGTACAGTTACCATTTTCCAGAAAACATTCTGTCTTCAGATCCATGCCTCTGCCTTCACAGACACTGGTAAAATACTTTGAAACAGTAAGCTTTTCTTTTGGTTTGTCGGTTTATTTATTTCCTTCTTGCAATCCCTCTTCTAGTCTATCAGGCAAGACAACTTGCGTCTTGTGACTGTAATTAGCCCCAAAGAACCTAGACCTTGAATTGTCTACATTGACATGATTCTTTCCCCTCTGCGCAATGTACACAGCGTCTTTGTGTTGGCTTTCTGGAAGAAACCCATGAGGTCCCTCTCGTGTCTCATGTCTTTGAAACAAAGCTCAGCCAACTTGGACTTCATCACTACATTCCTGAAATTCAAGAGGTAGGAACATTGGCCTGTATAAAAATCACATATAAAAATGGACTCTATCCACTGGAGTTCTCCAAAATTCATCCTAACACACTTGTTTTTGGTCGTGAATGACATCTCACACACCATGGATCAGAAGGAGAGCCCACCAGAGAAGACAAATCTCCTGCATTCCTGCCATAGTAGGCTAAACATCAGCACACTGCATGAGCTGCCTAGGCCAAGTTCTGGAGCAAGTGGTAGGAAAAATATCATCCATGTAGCATGTTTCCAGGATCACACGATAGCAGTTATTAGCCTCAGTAGTATCGCAACAACACACGCCTGGTGGCCTCTTGGGTGGATGTGATGTGCATTCTTACTTGCATTTGATTTATTCCCACAAAGCCTGGGTAATTCTTGGGGTACAAAGAAGCCATTCTGCAGCAATGTTATAAAATTGTTCAGGATTCTCTCTCACACTCTCTTTTTTCACCTGCTTAGAGTCAATTAAAATTGAGTCAAAGCAAAGGATGCAACACACTGAAACAAAAACTCACTACTGTAAGTTCTGACTCATAACAATGCAACACTAAAGGACAGAGCAGAACTGCCCATAGAGTTTCCAAGGAGCACCTGGTGGATTCAGACTGCCAGCTTTTTGTGAGCAGCTGTAGCTTTTAACCACTATACCACCAGGGTTAAGAGGATGAACATAAGTCATGGCAATTCTATTTTTTAATAAAAACTATACTGAAATGGTGACACGGTGATGCAGTAGTTAAACTCGGCTGCTAACCAAATGGACAGTGATTCAGATCTACCAACTGCCCCTCGGGAAACCTATGAGATAGTTGTACTCTTTTCTATAAAGTTGATATGAATTGGAACTGACCCTATAGCAATAGGTTTTATAGTACAGTATCTTCCAGTAGGTAAATGTTGTTGTTACTAGGTGCCTTCGAGTTGGTTCCTAACAACAGAACGAAACACTGCCCGGTCTTGTGCCATGTTCACCATTGTTTTTACCCTTAAGCCCACCGTTGTGGCCACTTTGTCAATCCATCCTTATGAGGGTCTTCCTCTTTTTTGCTGACACTCCACTCTACTAAGGGTAACATACTTCTCCAGGGACTGATTCCTCTTGACATATCCAATGTATGTAAGACACAGTCTAGCCATCTTTGCTTCCAAGGACCACTCTGGTTGTACTTCTTCCAGAACAGATCCTTTGGCAATCCAAGGTACATTCACCATTCTTCTCCAACACCACAATTCAAAGGCACCAATTCTTCTTCTGTCTTCTTTGTTCATTGTCCAGCTTTCACATATGTATGATGTGATTGAAAATACCATGGGTTGGGTCAGGTATTTAGACTCAAGTCAGGCACTTTAGTCCTCAAGGTGATGTCTTTAGATAGGTTTCCCCAAAATGCAGACAATAAACTGAGGAAGAATTAATATTAAACTCAAGGAAAAATGTCTAAGCTTAGTAAGAAACCAAAAGACCATTTTTAGGACACAAACATCCCACACTAGAGAAAGCTGCTATTTTCACACAGAGAAGCCAATCCACTCACTCCACCTAGGTTAGGATCTCTTAAGGAACAGGATGAATCTAGGCTTAGAGATGAAGTCTTCCCAGAAAGACATGAGCCCATCTACAAAGAGATCGACGAAATAAAATACTTAAAAACAGTGAATGCTACCATGGGAGAAAACCCTGGTGGCATAGTTGCTAAGTGCTACCGCTGCTAACCAGAATGTTGGCAGTTCAAATCCACGAGGCCATCCTTGGAAATGCTATGGGGCAGTTCTACTTTCTCTGTAGGGTCACTATGAGTCAGAATTGACTCAATGGCAGTAGGTTTGTTTGGGGTTTAATGCTACGACAGAGCCCTGGTCATAAAGCAGTTAAGAAACGGGCCACTAACCAAAAAGTGGGCAGTTCAGATCCTCCAGGCATTCCTTACAAACCCTGTGGGGCAGTTCTACTCTGTCCTACAGGGTCACTATGAGTCAGAATCGACTCAATGGCCACGGACTTTTAGAATGCTGCTGTATCTTGTGTTCAAGGCATCCAGGGTCCCCAGGCAGACCCAAAGACCCTCTCTTCATCCTCTTTCCTCATCCCACCACTTTACTGGTTTTACTCACACATTGAATGAAGACTGTATTTTCCCACTAACCCAAATTCCCACTCACTTCATTTCTAAAAGTCTTTCCAAGTGTTCTTTGTGTAAGATGACCACATAATTTACCATCCCAACTGAGGTACTTAGACAGGGCAAATGATAAACCAGACAGAACTGAGGACATTAGGCAAACACCATGACTATTCCACAGAAAAATGAGCTTATAATCACACTCCCTCATGCCGTTATTCAGTAAACAAACTTCCCTACATCCTTAACCAGAAACTCAGCTTTCTTCACATCATCGGTCATGATCACACCCTCAAAAGGAAACTCTGCATTTATCTCCAAACATTCCAAGGGAGGAGAGGAGGGTCAGCTTCCCTCTGACTCCATACCATTAGCTTACTAAACCTCACTTGTTTCAAACATGTCACGTGGAGGTCTCCCTTTCTCTTTCTCTCTCTTACTACCCATACTGATTTTTACCAGTCCAACATCTGTTTACCAGGATGTCTTCCATTTTTTGCATTACTTCAACAACCAAGTGCATAAGCTCTGTTCTTTTTTCTTCTCAAAACTGCCATGACCACAGTCTGGAGTTCATCTTTACATGAGAAACTATAGGATCAAAAGATGCTACTGTCCAACTGAAATTGCACTTCTTAAGCCAAAAGAACTGAAGAAATAGTTCAAGCCTTGAGTAGCAATAGTGAAGGATTCTATGGGCAAAATGATGAATGACACAAGAAGTGTCAAAAGAAGATGGGAGGAACGCACAGAGTCACTGTACCCGAAAGAACTGGTCAACAATCAACCATTTCAGGAAGGCACACGTGATCAACAATTGAGTAATGAAAGAAGCAGCCGAAGGTGCACTTGAAGACATTGGTGAAAACCAAGGCTCCAGGAACTGAAGTTGTATCAACTGAGATGTTGCAACAAACATACATAGCACTGGAAGTGCTCACCTCCTATGCCAACAAAACTGGAAGGCGGCTACCTGGTCAGCTAAGAGGTTCACATCTGTGCTCATTCCAAAGAAAAGTAATCCAAAGCATGTGACAGTTATCAAACAACATCATTAATATCGCAAACAAGTAAAATCTTGTTGAAGATCATTCAAAAGCAGTTGAGCAAGTACATCCATGGGGTACTGCTATAAAGACAGGCTGGATTCAGAAGAGAACACAGAATGAGAGATACCACTGCTGACAACACATGGATCTTGGTGGAAAGCAGAAACACCAGAAAGATGTTTACCTGTGTTTTATTGACTACGAAAAGGCATTAGATTGTGTGGATCATATCTCAAATTATGGATACATTGTGAAGAATGGGAATTGCAGAATACTTAATTGTGCCCATGAGGAACCTTTGCCAAGTGCCGTCGAGTCGGATCCGACTCATGAGGAACCTTTACATAGACCAAAACTTCTGTTTGTTTTTTCTCTCCGCTTTAATTTTCGAACATGAGTTGGTGAGTCAGCTGGGAAGTTCCGGTGATGGGCTATAGCTGGCTGATCCCAGCTGGTCTCACGAAGATGTCAGTCAGATGATGTTGGCTGAGGGCAGCTATTCTCGAGTGCCTCTGCCGCGATGACTCCGCTGTGCTCCAGACGACCTCTCAACCGTCAGTAGACTAGCCTAGACTTGTCCTTACGGGTGTAGCAGGATTCCACAAAAGAGTAACTGGAAACACGCAAGTGCTTTAGTAAGCCTCTACTTCCACCCAACTTGCAACCTCTGCTTGCACACAACAGTCAAAGGAAGTCACGTCTTCAAGCTCAGAGGCACTATGAAAAAACACCACCCAAAAAGCAGGAATACAAGAAGGCATTTTAAAAAAAAAAGTGCGGCCATTATTCACATCTCTTCTCACACACAGAGATACTTATCCTCTCCCAAACCCCCTGTAAAAGGAGACTCTTGAATGAAAGAGATGTTTCCTCTTTGTTTAGCCAAACACACAATGGTAAGTGAGGGACAGCCTAATTATAATAGACAAACCCATTCAGAACCAAAAGAATGTGAGACATGCGGCAGGTTTTTTTATCCTGGCAATTCTGAAATCCAGCTGAACAATGTTACCAGCTTATGCTAACCCTGGAGTGTGGAATAGTCTAGACTCAGGCTCAAGAACTGTGCCTGGGACTTGCTCCTCATTCCACTGTTTTATACTGCTGTTAACTTCCCCTCCTGCACCTTCTTCCTTGCTAATTCCCCTCCTTGGCCACTTCTAAAGAGGACAAGCAAAAATGTGTCTCTTAAGCAGCTTTTTCAGCCTGCTGTCATGACATAGACAATTATGATGCCAGATGCCTTTTCCAAATAGTCTCATACACTTTTACTTGAAGCTAGAAGTACTTTTACTTGTACAACTCCCTCAGAAGTTTTAGTGAGTTCCTTACGAATCTGACTAGGGTATACTTCTTTTAGCAGAATTCAGACCGACAGTTCTGAAACAGGTCTCTCTGTCTCCCTTAACCTACTCAATGAGGTAAGACAATGCCATTGTGGTCACTAGAAGCCTTTTGTTGTCTGAAAAGGTATACCAGGCACCACCTTACGTCTTTCGAAGGTCTTAATCAGGGGTCTTTCAGCCACGCCTTTGGTCTAGTGTTCTCCTTCGCACCTGTATTGATCAGAGAATTCTTTTCACTGACTCAAGTGGCTGGAGATGAGAAACAGGTTTGTTTCTCAATCCATCAGGTCCTGGTGCTTCACGTTTCCCGTAAATTCTGTTCACCAGCTGACCAGTGTTTTCTCTCTCATCTCATTCCTATAGCATTTTATCATGTACAGTGATAAGAGATAACTATTTTAACACACTGCTTGGAAATCTCCTCAGTCAAGTCCAAAAATTCATTAAGTACACTTTTTCTATATTCCCATTACTATTGGTGACAGTCTTACAAATTGTTTGGTCACTATTTAATACGGAACATAATTTTTCCAAAACCTCTACTTGTCACTTGAAGCACACGCCAGAGGCACATTTTTTAGGTTTTTGTTACAGTAGTGTCCTACTTCAGAATAACAAATTCCATATCAATTCTCTGTTACCACAGCAGTGCTACACAACAGACCGTCTCAAAACTTAGGTTCTTAAAATAGCAGCCATTTACTGTCTCTCAAAACTCTACAGCTAGGATGGGCATTGTTCCACCTATGAAAACGGTACTAATATATTTGTTAAAGAAAAAAAAATTGCTCAATCTAAAAATTTGGCTGAGACTCCAAAAACATTTCTCACACTTTGTGTGACACAGGGTTTCCATTTGTTCTAAAGAAATATGCTGCCAACAGTGCCAATAATGATGACATTTTTGGGAACAATTCAAAGCTGATATACAATATTTGCTGGATCTGATAAAAGATGGAACATTTTAATGAAACACATACCAAATATGACCTCGTAACCACTGCCAGACCAAAAAATGTGACTGCAGCTAGGTTTAATATAAATAAAATAGGTTTGTTTTTAGTAAACAAAAGAATTTATAAAAAGTAGTTATTATAAGACATCTGTGATGGGGAACACGATGTTGAATCCCTGTGGCAACATGAGAAAAACAGGGGTGCAGCTCAAGAACTCTACTAAGACTACAACTGATGGCCCAGCGGCCTGGGGGATACCCTAGGAGCATAGCCCCTAGACCTGCTGCTGTCCCTGTCCAGAAAACACTACTGAAATCAACTCTCTGGATGAAAATGGACTGGACTTGGGAACACAGTGTGACCATATGGTGAGTGTACTTCATGATTCTACACGTTTACAGGGTGCTGTCCCACTGATCTCTTTCTAGATGGGAGAAAAGAAAGTGGAGAAGAGGGGACAGGAGCTTGTTAAGAGGATACAACAAGTATAGAATGAAAAGGAGTGTGCTGTCACCAGGCGAGGAGAGCAGAAGAAGATGCAGATAGGCAGGCATGCAAAATTAATTTGGATTGTATAATTTTACTTAATCTCAATTTAAAAAGTAGTTTTATTTTAGACAAAATAAAGTATATACTATGAATGTGTTCACATTCAGAGCAAATCATGGGCAAAAATGGAAAAATTTCAAAATTTTTGCTAGCTACAGTTATTCAGTCTGAACTACTGATTAATATTAAAGATATTAGCAAAAGCTTACAAAAATCCCAGGAGTCGGATCCGACTCGACGGCACTTGGCCTTGGCTACAAAAATCCAAACTTTTTATAAGGATTATAATCTTTCTAATTGGCTGGCTTATTTAAACTTTAGAGTAAAAACACATGTAAAACATTCAGCAAAGCGCTATGCCAATAACAAATGAAGAATTTAGAAAAAAGCAGCAGGAACTTTTGTTAGACTGACTATGCAGAGGAAGTTTGTGTTTAAACACTTGAAACTAACTTCTAAAGCAAGTATTTCATGCCCTGTGTAGATCAACATGTAGTTTTTATTGAAGGAACACCTGAAAAAGTTTGAGGAACACATTGATATTTTGGATTTGCTTCATAATATACTAAACCAAACCAAAAATCAGTTGCCATCAAGTCAATTTTGACTTATAGAGACCCCCAAAGGACACAGTAGAAATGTGCCAAAGGGCTTTCAAGGTTATAATGTTTATGTGAGCAGGCAGCCGCAGTTTCAGGCCACTGGGGAGCTGACGGATTCTAAACACCAACCTTTTGGTTAGCATGTGAGCACTTTGAACTGCTCTGCTAGCACAGCTGCTCTGAATTAGCACTGAGAACTGGGGAGAACAAAGACTTATCTTAATACAGACAGCAGTGCTTTGAAAGGCAGTGAAAGTCATGGTGTCATTTTTACAAAAACTAACCAGTTTTAAATATTTGGAATACTGATGCTTTGTCATAATTTTCCTCATTATGCTTTAGCATAATAAGAAACATTCTTAGTTCAACTTAAGTATTGCTAAAAGATCTTTTTAGATTGACAATACTAGTTGTTGCTTCAGCTGATTAAAGTTAATCTAAATTACAACTGCTGGAAATGGAAAACCAGAAAGGAAGAACACGTTCTGAGTTTCTCAAGCTGAAAGAGCTGAAGAAAAAATTAAGCCTCCAGCTGCAATAATGAAGAATTCTAGAGGAAAACTGTTAAACCACTCAGGGAGCATCAAAACAAGATGGAAAGAATACACAGAGTCATTATATCAGAAAGAACTAGTAATGTTCAGCCGTTTGAAGAGGTAGCATATTAAAGAGGTAGCAAATTAAAATTAACAAAAACATTAGTGGAAGTTAAAAAATGCAATGGACCTTTGTATAAGTTTCATTAGAAGGCAAATTGTGTGACCGTCTTGGTTATAATAAGATTAAGGGATTTCACTGAAATAAAGACAAGACAAAAATATTTTCTGTAACAAACATAAAACAATTTTTTTATATTAGGCTTTGTCACTTGTTTAAAACTCCTGGCACTTCAACAGAAGACTTACATAGTCATCTTTAATATGTTACTGATTTTCAGTTATGTAAGTTATACAAAACATATTTTTCAATTTTGTCACTACTAAGGTATATTTTCACTTACATTATAATGGTATATTTATTATATTTTTAGTTATGTAAAAACTATAGCTTTGTCCATAAGTTTCCAGTTTGTTGTTACGAAGATACAGTCAGTCATCCAAATTTGTGATGGGAGGTAAATATTTAAGAGTCATAATCTGCATTCATAGCTATAAATGAGTCAGCAAACAAGAGGAGTTATTTAAGAGTATGACGTATACTAGCTAGAGCAATTAGACAAGACCAAGGATAAAGGGCATCTGCACTGGCAAAGAAGAACTAAAAATCTCCCTGTTTGCAGATGATGTGATTGTATATGCAGAGAATCCCAGAGAATCTATAAATAAACTACTCAGACTGATAGAAGAGTTCAGCAAAGTCTCAGGATACAAGATAAACATATGTAAATCAATAGGATTCCCTTGTACCAACAACAAGATTATTAAGGAAGAAATCACCAAGTCAATACCATTTACTATAGCCCCTAAGAAGATAAAGTACCTAGGAATAAATCTAACCAGAGAAATAACAGACCTTTACAAAGAGAACTATAAACCTTTACTACTAGAAACTAAGAGAGAATTAGATAAATGGAGGAACCAACTCAATGGCACTTGGCTTGGCTACTCTGCTCATGGATAGGGAGACTTAACATTGTGAAAATATCTATTTTACCCAAAGCAATCTACTTATATAATGCAATCCCAATACAAGTTCCAATGACATTTTTTAATGAGATGGAGGAACAAATTACCAACTTTACCTGGAAAGGGAAAAAACCCTGGATAAGTAAAGCATTACTAAAGAAGAAGAACACACTGGGAGGCCTCTCATTACCCGACCTTAGAACCTACTACACTGCCACAGTAGTCAAAACAGCCTGGCACTGGTACAAAAACAGACAGATAGATCAGTGGAACAGAATTGAGACCCCAGAGACGACATCATCTGCCTACAAACAGTGGATATTTGACAATGGCCCTAAGACGTTAAACTGGGGTAAAAACAATCTCTTCAACAAATGGTGCTGACAAAATTGGGTATCCATCTGTACTAAATTAAAACAAGACCCATATCTTACACTTTATGCAAAAACCAACTCAAACTAGATGAAAGACCTAAATATCAAATCTAAAACAATGAAGCTCATCCAAGAAACAACAGGAACAACAATGGAAGCTTTAATACACAATGTAGACAGACTTTAAAATCTGTCAAACAAACCACAATCATGAGAAGAGAAAATAGATAAATGGGAACTGCTAAGAATCAATCACTTTTGCTCATCCAAAGACCTCATTAATAGAATTCAAAGGCCACCTACAGAATGGGAAAAAATATTTGGCAACTGTATGTCAGACTGATGCCTGATCTCCATAATCTATCAGGTACTACAAAATATCAATAAGAAAAGGATAAATCATCCAATTAAGCAATGGGCAAAGGAGATGGACAGACACTTCTCTAAAGAGGAGATCCAGGTAGCCAAAAATCACACGAGAACATGATCACAATCATTAGCTATTAAAGAAATTCAAATCAAAATGACAATGAGATACCACCTCACCCCTACAAGACAGACCATGATCCAAAAAACGTAAAACACCAATGCTGGAGAGGCTGTGGGGAGATTAGAACTCCCCTACACTGCTAGTGGGATTGCAAAATGGTGCAATGTCTTTGGAAAGCAATCTGGCACTCCCTTAAAAAAATGAATCAGGTATACCATTTGACCCAGTAATTCCACTGCTTGGAATATATCCTACAGAATCAAGGCCATTCACATCAACTGATACAGGCACATGAATGCTCATCACAGCACAGTCCACAACAGCAACAAGATGGAATCAACCCAGATGCCCAACAACAGAGGAATGGGTAGGTAAACTATGGTATGTATACTCAATGGAACACTATGCAATGATAAAGAACAACGATGATAGCAGGAAATATCTCTTAACCTGGTTTCAACTGGAGGACATTATGCTGAGTGAAAGTAGTCAGTGACAAAAGGACAAATACTGCGTGAGAACCCTATGATAAGAACTTAAAAACAGACTGATGTATAACAGAAAAGACTCTTTGATGGCTGCAAGGGTGGGGAGGGAGAGGGAGGGGGAAGGGTTTTGATTAGATAGTTGTTAAAAATTTGATTGGGTGAAATCTATGACTGGATACATTAGAAAAAAGATCAATATTAACTATACTTCAACACAACTTATGTACTCCTCACATCTTAACCCAATATTGCAAGGACAGAGTAGCTGGGGTGGGGGGCTGGGGACCATGCTTTCAGGGGAAATCAAGGCCAATTGGCACAGCTAATATTTTTCTAATGAGGACTCTCCACACCCCACATTGGTGAGTGGTGTCTGGGGTCTTAAAAGCTGCCAAGTTGCCATCTGAGTGTACAGCAAATGGTCCCTACTCAGCAGGAACAGAGGATCACCAAGGTCCATAATGACATGGGGAAAAGAGAACCCAGAAGACAGAGAGACTTACGTGAGTGGGTGTCTACATTGACTTGTGACCAGAAGAACCAGATGGTGTCCGGCCACCACCAGTGATAGCCATGATGGAGCTCACAAAATTGAATCTCACTGGCAACACAAGTATAAATAGGGGAGTGCCCTGAGATCTCCACTAAAAGACCACAGTTGATGGTCCAGGGGCTTTGGGGTTCCCCTGGGAGCATGGACCCTGGTCCTGATGCTGCCCCTGTCCATAAATCATAATTAAGGTCAACTTTTCAGACAGCAATGGATTGGACTTGGTGATGCAGAGTGACCATATTGTGTGGGCAACTCATGGTTCTAGGCATCTATAGGATGTCATCCTGCTGATCTCATACTGGGGGAAGCGGAGTGGGTGGAGATGAGAAGACAGGAGACTGTTGGGAGTATAGGACGTGTATGGAGCAGAGAGGAAGAGTGTGCTGTCTTCGTACAGCAAGAGCAGTGGAAGCTGTATATAGGTGAGCATGCAAATTTATATGGGAATGTACACTTTCATTCAATCATAATAATAAAAAAAAAGAGTATGAAGTATAACCACTTCTTCTTAGGCTCCTGCCAGATGGAATTATCGACTTGTCCAAAACCACCCTAACTTGTTGGAATCACATCACATCTAAACGAAGTTTCTTTGTTTTTTCCATCTAATATTTGACTTGAGGTTTTACTCTTATAACTTAAAAACACGTTAAATTGCGGAAGATTCTTCACTTAATATTTACATTGCAGAAAACATAATCCCGTCGATTAAGTAAGAAGAAGAAATCCCCGTGAAAACCAGACATCTCATCAGCAAACATGCTTTCAGATTTCATCTAAGAGGCTTACTTTAGAGAAATTAACAAAACAGCAGAGAGAAGTCTAGGCAAATTCTGCAATTGTTTTCTGTATTTGTTATCTGGCTTCCTTTAAATTTTGTGTGTATGTGTGTATGTTACATAAAGGGGAAATGTTCTGGCTTGCAGACATTTCAGCCTTAATTTTTTTGTAAGTTGAAAATTATTTTTCTTGACTCTGACTGATATTTTTCTGAAATTAAAATAATTCTTTCCCAAAGAAAACAAACACTGGGAAATACTGAGCTCATTGAAGGCTCATAATTATGCATAAACTATACTTAACATTGGTATTTAAACAAGAGATTTCATCCAGTGCCCAACAGATTACCTTGCAAAACAGTAAACTAATCTCCATCTCTGGTTACCAGACTGGTCTCACTGAGTTCACCTGGCTGAACCAGGTCACATCCCATAGTCACACAGGCAAAGTGTGCAATCCTGAGTCAGGGTTTCTGGTGCCAGACTGACTCTTTCCAGGCTTTTAGCCAGAATGGTCTGGGCAATGCTGTTCCAAAGATTGAGAGCAAATGGAGGCCAAAGAGAAGAGCTAAGCATCAAAACTGAGGGACACACATGAGTCCTCCGACATAAGGGGAGACTAAGAAATCATAATCCAGAGATCAGGAAAAGATTGAGAAGCCAGGAATCCATGAGGAAATTGAGCACCAGGAAGGAAGAAAAGATAATTGCTGATCAGTGGTGGGGTACACAGGCCATCATCTCACTGGTACTGGCCACAGTACTGACCAGAGGTGGACCAACCAGCTGAGATAATGGCACAGGGTGTGGTCAGGCAGGAAAACTGTAAAATGATGATGGATTCCTTTTTAAAAAATCATGTCTCTTAATATAGAGAGAAAAAAGATTTAGGTGATAGCCATATATCCTACCCCCACTCCTAAACCAAAAGGGAACCCCCAAACCTACTGCCGTCAAGTCAATTCCAATTCACAGCAACCCTATAGATAGGCCCCATTCCTAAGATACTCCCCAAATGGAACATTTTAAAGTCATTTACGAAATTAAATTCTTTAGCAATTAATTTTGCCAAGTTGGATGATTTCTCTCGCTGTACCAAGAATTTGCAGGAACCTCATGTGCCCTTTTGCTTGTCTCTTTTCCAAAGTTCTTGGAATTATCACTTTTATGTTGGCATGTGTACAGTAACAATTAAAACTAAATATTACAAGACACAATCTAGAAGTTTTCACAACATTTCATCATTTTCAGCTCCTTAATAACAAATACCACTGAAATTGAAATGTTAGACCAGATGGACTTCAGAATGAGAACCATTAATCTGGCTATTACTGAGGTAATAATAAAGCATAACGGCATATATGATTTCTGTGTAAGAAGAGATCTAGAGAACTGACAAATTTGGTATTAAAATCACAATATGTATATGGAAAATTAAGAAAAGGGGAGAGAAGCAAGACTATTACTAACTTCAAGAATACAAAATTATGCGGGAACATACAATCACCACAGACAATATTGCTCAGTTAGGAACTATATTAACATAATGATGAATGTGTTTCACAAAATGAATATTGTTGTAGCCAAAGCTACTGCATTAAAAAGGAAGCCTAGGGGATAGAAACTTGCAGGCCTACAGTAGGGAACTGTGGGAAAGAAAGCTAAACCCCCAATTGCCACATTGGGAAATGAGTAGAACGTGCCTAAAACTGAAAATCATAAAGAAGCAATGCCGTTGCTGCTGTGAGGTGCCTTAGAGTCAGCTCGGAATTACAGTGACCCTGGGGACAGCAGAACAGAACGTGGCCTGGCCCTGAGCCATCCTCACAATCTCTGCCCCCTTTCTCGCTGACGCTCCACTTGACCAAGCATGACGCTGTTGACCAGGTGCTTGTCCCTTCTGATAACATGTCCAAAGTATATGAGATGAAATTTTGTCATCTTCGCTTTTGAGGAGCATTCTCGACGTACCACCTCCAAGGCAGATTTGTTTGCTCTTCTGGTAGTGCACGGTATATTCAGTGTTCTTTACCAGCACCAAAATTAAAAGGCATCAATTCTCCTTCGGTCTTCCTGGTTGACTATCTAGCCTTCACATGTGTATGAGGCGATTGAAAAAAAGCATGGCTTGGGTCAGGTGTACTTTAGTCCCCAAAGTGACACCTTAAACACTTTCAGAAGGTCTTTTGCAGCGGATTTACACGGTGCAATGTGTCTTTTGATTTCTTGACTACTACTTCCAAGCATGTTGACTGTGGGTCCAAGTAAAATTAAATCCGTGACAGCCTCAGTCTTTTCTCTATTTATTGTGCTGTTGTTCATTGGTCCAATTGTGAGGATTCTGCTTTTCTTTACACTGAGGTTTAATCCTTACTGAAGCTGTGGGCTTTGACCGTCATCAGTACGTGCTTCAACCCTTCTTCACTTTCAGCAAAGCGAGGTTGTGTCATCTACATGGTGCAGGTTGTCAATGAATCTTCCTCTGATCTTGATGTCACATTCTTCTTTATATAGTTTTGCTTCTCAGGTTATTTGCTCCGCATACAGACTGAACAAATATAGCAAAAGGGTGCAGTCCTGATTCACATCTTTTCTGGTTTTAAACCAAGTAGTATCTCCTTGTTTGGTTGGAACAACTGCCTCTCACACTATATACAGCTTCCACATGAGCACAATTAAATGTCCTGGAATTTGCATTCTTTGTAACTTTATCTGGTATATGTTTTGATTCACACAGTCAATTGCTTTTGCATGGCCAATAAAACACAGGTAGACATCTTTCCATTATTCTCTGCTTTCAGCCAAGATCCATCTGCTACTAGCAATGACATCCCTAGTTCTACGCTCGCTTTTGAATCTGGCTCTAATTTCTGGTGGTTCCTTTTCAATGTTCTGCTGCAACCACTTTTGAATGATCTTCAGCAAAATTCTACTTGTGTGTGATATTGATGTTGTTCAATCTTTTCCACATTCTACTGGATCACCTTTCTTTGGAATGGGAACAAATATGGATATCCTCCAGTCAGTTGGCAATATAAAAATATTATTAAGGAAATGCTAGAATAAGCTAAAAAAAATTAACTGGGATGGAGAAGAGGGACACAAGGGGATATCTGCTTTTTAACAAGGCATGTGGAGACATTGGACACTGTATGTGTATGTATAATTCTGCCCAAAATAAAATAAACAGGAAAGAATTGGCACACTCTTAAAAAAAAAAAAAAATCCCCTGCCGTCAAGTCAATTCCAACTCATAACAACCCTATGGGACTGAGTACAACTGCCCCACAGAGTTTCTAAGGAGCACCTGGTAGATTTGAACTGCCAATCTTTTGGTTAGCAGCCATTATGCAACCAGGGTTTCTGTATACATAGTATAAAACTGGCCTTTGAAAAGGTTGTCATGAGGTTAATATATGTCTCTGGAAACCACCAGTCTCTTATTGTTGTTGTTGTTTTGTTGTTGATGACGCTGTTTCATGAAACGGTCAACTTCTGTCACTGGTCTGGCTGCACATTAGAATGACCCCATTCCTGAGTACCATCTCAGAGATTTTTCCATAATTGTCCACAGTGGGACTTAGGTATATGTGTTTTACTAAGCTCCCATGCTGGAAATAATTGCGCTAGACCAGTGGCCAGCAAGCTTTTTCAGGAAAACGATTGATAAAAAATACTTCAGGCTTTGCCAGCCGCGTGTGGTCTCTGTCACGTATTTGTCTTTGTTTTGTTTATAAAAACCCTTTAAAAATGGAAAAAGCAACCACTGCTTGGTGGCCATACCAAAAGAGGCCGTGGGCCAGACTTGGCAAACAGGAAGTCATTTGCGAACCCCTAGAAAATCCTTCCCAGATACCCCTCAGTGCCTAGAACTTTTTGCTCCGGCCCTCATCAGGAGTATTTCACTTAGTCATTATCTAGTCACCACATACATTTATTTTCTGTGCTTTAGGGCTTGAAGGGCAGATGTACTGCAGAAATCAGTGCAAAAACATGAGATGAAAGCAGGGGAAATTATATGGTTGTTAGCTGCTATCAGAACGACCCCATGCACAACTGGGAAAAATGCTGCCCAGCCCTGTGCCATGCTCATGATCTGCGATTGAGTGGCTGATTGTAATCGGCAGGGCCTTCATTAGCCGATTTTTGTGGCAGAGCATCAGGTCTTTCTTCCTAGTCCATCTTAGTCTGGAAGCTCTGTTCGCCATCACAGTGACATTCAAGCCTCCACTGACAAACAGGTAGTGACTATATATAAGGCATAGTGACCTAGAATTGAACCTGGCTCTCCCAGGTTCCCACCCAGAGGCAGGAATGCTACCACTGAGCCACCAGTATGCCCTATAGCCAAGTGCCGTTGAGTTGGATCCGACTCATGGTGACCCTAGTGTACCTTATAAAAAGGCAAATTACCAGTAAAATAAAACTAAAACCACAATAAGAAACAATGACACTCCCACTAGAAGTGCTAAATGCCTAAAAATACCAAGTGCTGGTGGGTTCAGTTTTTCATTGCTGCTGTAACAAATCACCACAAATTTAGGGGCTTAAAAACAACACATATCTACTATCTTACTGTTTGGTAAGTTAGACTTCCAACATAGGTCTCACCAAAGTAAAATCAAAGTGTTGGCAAAGCTGCGTTTCTTTCTTGTACCTTTTGGAAAGAGTTTGTTTCTTTGCCTTTTCCAGCTCTAGAGGTCACCCAGATCCCTTGACTTGTGGCCTGCTTCGTCATCTTCCTAGCCAGAAGTTCTGCATCTCTCTAACTGTCCCTCCAGCACTACATGTGATCCCAGCAAGGACATGTTCACCAATTTAAGGGACTATACGCTTAAAACAGGCCCATCTGGATAATACAAAATATTTGTTCTCCCCATCTCATGACCCTCAACTTAATTAATCGCATCTTCCAAGTTTCTTTTGCTGTTTAATGTAATATATCCATTGATGTGGCTAGAGGGAGGGAACAGAGCAAGACAGCTTGGAGTGAAGCTATTGAAATACTCTAAAGAGAAAGGATTATGATCTGAGGATCATCAAGGATGGCTCCTCATTGTCTGACTACCAAGGGAACAACTTTTTTAGGGAGAAGGGGTTGCTGATGACAGATTGTGGACAACCAGAATGAGTTTCCAGCGACTGAGCCAATGCCATCCAATCAGTTCTGACTCGTAGTGACCCTGTGGGACACAGTGGAACTGCCCCTCAGCATTTCCAAGGACTGGCTTGTGGACTCCAATTGCTGACATGCGATAGCAGATGTGCCAACACTGCTGCATCTCAACTTCTTGATTAGAAATTAAGATTATTATGTGCCTGGCCTACCATTGATAGTCTGGGTAAGAGTTGAATGCATAAACATATTCTGAGTCAAAGTGTTATATGACTCTTGAGTAGAAAAGATTCTTCCTTATTCCTCTGGTTCCCACGAGAAGGATTTCTCTAAGCCTCCCATCCAGTGTCTTGCTCTCTCTCTACCTATCTGGAGAATTTCAAGTAAGGAACCAAGCAGGGTTGGTATCATGGATTGATTCGTGTTCCCCCAAATACATATGTAGATACTTGGCTGGCCCGGGATTCCTGGTATTGTGTGATGTTTCTCTGTGTTGGAAATCCTGTCTCTGTGATGTTAATGTGGGTGGATGGGCGGCAGTTGTGTTGGTGAGGCAGGACTCGATGTGTACAATGGTTTTGTGCCTTGAGTCAGTCTCCTGAGATATAAACGAAAGAAGGTAGCAGAGAAGTTTGGGAACCTTGTACCTTAAAGAAAGCAGCAGCAGGAGTAGCACTTGTCCTTCAGACCTGAATTTCCTGTGCCAAGATGCTCCCCGACCAAAGACTGAAGCAACACAAGGTGGTTCTTCCAGAGCCCACAGAAAGGGAAAGTCTTCCACTGGAGCAGACACCCTGAATTCAGAGTGGTAGCCTACTGGCCTGTGGACTGTGTAAGAGTAAACTTTTCTTGTTCCCAAGCCATCCACTTGTGGTATCTCTGTTAGACGCACACTAGCAGACTAAAACCGTTGGTTAGCTCCCCTGTTCTTGAAAGCAGGCAAAGCAAGTTCTCATTGTGAGTCTCCTTCAGAGACAGCAAGAATGGGCTCCCAGTAGTTGCTGGGGCTCCTATGGCTTCATGATAAAGCCCTCAATTCTAAGGAGTGGTATTAACTGATCCACTCTTACCCTCATCCAAACCGCTTCAAAACAGTGATACAAGTGATGTTTTGATCTGCCTGAGATTTTTCTTCCATCGCTTTTTTTAAAGAAATCAACCAGAAAAAGGGTGTTCTATTCATAGGGTCACATCAGACTCCACTAGCGCTCTGGTTTCTCGGTGGTTAAAGCTCCTGGCTTTTAATCTAAAGGTTGGTGATTCAAACCCACCAGCTGCTCCGTGGGAAAAGGATGTGGCAGTCTGCTTTGAAAAAGATTTACAGCCTTGGAACCTTATGGGGAAATTCTACACTGTGCTATGTGGTCATTGCAAGTTGGAATAAACTTGACAGCAGCATTTTTGGTTTGATCTGGTTTGGTGTTGGGCTCAAATTCCAATGAAAACTAAAGTATTATTGTTAATGTGATGTATGTTCATTTGCTGGAGTTTTAGTTCTCATAATATATGTTTACTTCTCAGACTTTTAATTTTGGTCCTGAATCTTTGCTGCCTGCTGAAACAATTTTAATAGTTTTCAGAGTTCAAGATTTAACTCAAATACTTTATATGGTATGTAAATTCAATTCAACAAACATTTTTATACGGTTGCCAGGTGCCAGGCATTGTGCTAAGTGGGAGATTGAAACAATAATGTTTTTATACCAGTGCCTGCATAGTGGATAATTTTTTATTAAATATCTTTATGAAAACTCATTTCAAGATACAATGTCAGCAATGTTAACACAAAAAAGTCACCAAAGACTTGGTGATTGTGTCTAAATCTTGGAACTAGTTATTCTTTTCTCAATTTCATATTTCAACATATAACCCAAAGACTGAAATTCCTTATTCCAGTTAAGCTCTCGCTTTATGTTCCCCTTGATATCACACAATTGTGGAGGGAGATATTTCAACATTATAAACCATTGTGATGTCATTACATAAATGGAGAGAAATTAAAAAATGAAATGAAACAAATAAACAAGCAAACAAAGTTCATGTCCTTTTAAACGTAAAAAAGATAACAGGACTTTAAGATTTCATTTCTTAATTATTAAATATGTTTACTGAAATAGCAATACATACTGAAACAACATGATCTTTGTGCTTCTACTGGTCCATAAGTAAAACATCAGGACTGTGAGAAACTTCCAAAATTAGAAAGTACTATACATTGATTGGGAAACCCTGATGGTCTAGTGGTTAAGTGCTACGTTCTGTGGGGCAGTTCGATTCTGACCTATAGGGTCACTATGAGTCAGAAGCCACTTGATGGCAGTGGGTCTGGTGTTGGTTTTATATACTGGCTGAGGAAGAAAGATCTGGCAATCTGCTCCCAGAAACATCACAGCCTAGGAAATCCCATGCATCACTTCTACTCTGTTATAGGGGGCCACTATGAGTCAGAATCAATTTGATTGCACACAACAACATACAATGATCAGCCATGCCTCAGAAGGAGCCTTTGACTCGGTATCTGAGAAGTAGGTAAAGGTCCTTAAGAAGGCTTGAAACTACATGTGATCTTTGGTAGGTCTTATGGACCCCAAGAGCTTCTATCATTGCTGAGTCATGGACCCAGGAAACAGGGGGGAGTAGGTGGTAGCCCACCACTACAAGTTTGTTAGTTTGTCATACTGTGGTGCTTCACGTGTTGCTGTGATGTTGGAAGCTTTCATATCAATATTGCATGCATAGGCAATGTCCCCTCTGGGGGACAGCTTTCAAAGGGGCTTCTGGATTAAAACAGACTAAAAAGAAATGCCTCACAGTCTATTTTCAAAACTTACTTAGCCAATGTAAGCTCTATGGCTTGCAACATACTATTGTTTAATGCACTGCTGGAAGACAAGCCTCCCAGGTTGGAAGGGGATCATGTACAGTAAAGTAGATCAACAAAGACGAGGGAACCTCTTAGTAAGATGGATTGACAAGAAGACACAACAATAGACTCAAACATACAACAGTATGAGATTAGGCAGCATCTATCCTGTTACACATAGGTGACCATGAGCCAGGACCTACTTGATGGCAACTAGTGACAAATATTAGTGACATCTGAAACCCAGGAACAGGAGAGACCACAAGAGGGATACTAGCAGCTCTGATGATTCCAGATCTTTCAGCCTGTCCAAACTACTTCAGAGAGAACAGAAAGAATGTCTGGCTGTAATTACTGAACCACTGTGGGCAATCACTGGGAAACCACGGAAAACAGGACAGATGCCAGGAGGACCAGAGAGTGGAAAATGTTCCTCCAATTTTCAGAAGGGAAAGAAGGTAGATTTATTGAATTACAGACCAGAGAGCTTGACAAAAACCCTAAAAGAGACTATTTTGAAGAACGTATGAACACGTAGCATAGCAAGCAGTGAGGAACAGAATTTAGAATGGCCTCACTGGGACAAGGTGAGGCCGACCAGCCTCACTGGCTGGTTTTCGACACTGTTACTGAACTGGTAAAGGAAGGCAGGCAGAGTATAAACTAGGTTTCAGTATGTTATTAGTGAAGTCTTTCATGGTACCAGTGTGCATATGATGGGGAAAAGTGGGCTGGATATTAGAACAAGTAGTTCTGACCGACTGGTGATATCTGTACAAAAAGTGTGCATGTTGAGCGAGTGGAGGGTGATAATCCTCTCTTCTTGGCTTAGTCCTCGTCAACACTTTTTTTTATGCTTTTGTCGAAAATCAATAGTTTCTTACTACTTACCAGACTTCAAGTGAAAGTCAGAAATCCTTAGATTCCTAATCCAGCCCATTGAGGGGCTTCCTCTTTTTTGTTAACCTTCACGGTTCAGAGCAACATCTACTAACCAAAAGGCTGGCAGTTCAAATCCGCCAGGAGATCCTTGGAAACTCTATGGAGTAGTTCTACTCTGCGCTATAGGATCACTATGAGTCAACATCAATTCAAGAGCACTGGATTTGATCTTGGTTTTGGTCTACTTTATTAAGCATGATGTCCTCCGAGGACTGGTCCCTCCCGATAACATGTCCAAAGTACATGAGACAGAGTCTTGCCATCCTCATTTCAAAGGAGCATCCTGGCTTTTAACACTTGAAAGAGCTCTTTTACAGGGTTTTCCAGGCAGTGATCGTTATGAGAGCTGACTTTTATACGTTCTCTCATGGAGTGGCTAATGGGGTCAAACTGCCCACCTTTCAATTAGCATCTGAGCACTTCACCACTGTACCAGCAGAGATCCTTCAGATCAGCCCTAGGGAGGCAAAAACTGCCTTTGAGATGGCTTGCCCCAAAATACTTCTCACATTAAATGCTTCTAAACAGGCACAAGTATGATCACTGCAAAGAATCAGTGCCAAAATGAGGAATAAATATCAGTCATTCAGAGATTTCACTTTTAAGCAGCTTGGTATTCTAAAAGCAGTGGGACCCAGAACGACAATTCTTGCAATCCCCGTCACCAAAGGTAATTTGCCTGTGTCCAGTAACAACATCAAAGGGACTCATTTGTCACGTGCTCATCCAATTCAAGGACTGCATGATGCTAGTATGATGTACTTTATAACTAAGACTTCAAAAGATCAAAAAGTAGACCAAAACCCCAATCAAACCCACTGCTATACACTTGATTCTAACTCATGGTGACACTATAGGACAGAGTACAACTTCTCCATCGGATTTCTAATGAACAACTAACTGATAGATTCAAACTACCAACCTTTTGTTTAGCAGCCAGGGCTTCTAAGTAGATCATGTTAGAAAAATGAGCCTTCTTTTTTTCTTTAATAAGCTTTAAAGGAAAAGCAAGTCTTTTGAGGCTGTACTCAAATATAACTTACCAGGAACAAATGTTAAGCCTTACATTAGAATCAGATCACTAATGAGTGCGGTAAATGAAACAAGCTTCAGAGCCCCTCACTTACATGGTCTCCTTCTAAGACTGCCACATAGGCCCACAAGAATTAGGTCACCTGATTAAGTAGAAGAGGGCCAGTCAAATTTAAATTTTGAATAAACAATGAATAACATTTTTGTGAAAGTATATGCAAATATGTCCTATACGAATAAGTGCGTCCTGTACCTTTATCTGCTAAACCAATTCTTCCCAGGAAAAAGCAGCAGTAATCTCCGTCTGGGGATCACCCTCTCTGTCCTTATGATGGTCATAGAGCTGTAGATAGGATTTTGTCAGGCTTTTAGCCTTCTTTCTACATCCACCCAACCCCAGTGACAACTTGTCCCAGGGGGACCTCACAGAGTCCCAAGTTCTCTCTGATTCCAAAGAAAAAGATATGAATGAGATGCTTCACTGTTCTCTGCTCAAGTGTCAGTGCAAGACTTCATGACACTTCACCATCCCTCGTCCCCTGATGGACCAGTGGCAGTGAGGACCTGGACAAGCTGGGTACTGCAGCCGTCCAGGACCACTACAGTTAAGACGAATATCAGCAGTGCTCTCAGAATGAAGATGGGCTTCGGAAAAAGTGCCATTGCAACAGGAGCTGTAGTGGAACTTACACACAGGACATTATCAACAATGAGCTGTGAAACTAAAAGAAATTTTACCAAAGTGTCAATAATAAAATTAGAATTTCAACCCATTATAATATCCACTGACCTTTAGGTTAGCAATCCACAAGCCATTTGGATAATCCAGGGACCTATCTTTCTGCTTTTTCTATCAAAAATATTGTACAGCCATTGTGAGAGCATGAGGACACTAAACAATATACAGTCCAGGAAAATAAGTATGTTAGAGGTGTTTCAGGGTTAAATAATCACAATTATAATATCATTAATTTTTTCTGTGATATCTGTGCTATTTATTATCTTTTATATATTTGTAATTTATTATAATGTCTTTTTTCATTCTAAAATATTCAGTTTTGTGTGATTTTTATTCATAAATTGTATACTTTCTTTTTAATGCTTTTTAATGGTCCTCAAAATTATATGCACTTTAGGCCACATAAACTCTGAGTCAGTCCCTGAATAGAATAAATTAATGGAATATAAATAAAAATTAAAGCCAAAAAAAAAAAAAAAGAATGAACTGAGGAGAAATAGAAGAAACCAACATTTCTGAGTGCCTACTATTATGTTTCACATTCAATGTTAATAATGAAAATTAAAGTTTATTAGGAGTTTCCTGTATGGCAAGTACTGTTTAAAATCCTTACAAGTTATTTTCTGTTTTGAATTTTACATATATATATATATATATATATATATATATATATATATCACATGTTTTCATTAAAGGAAGCATGCTTAGTCACGGAGTATGTTTAAATATTTGGTTGGTAATATGGATTTTGCAAAATGTTTTCTTGTGCTACATGGTTACCATAGAATTTTTAAGGTTCTCAAGCCTATGCTTGGAAATCACCACCAAAACTTGGGTGACGATGCTTTTTGTGACAAATCTCAAACTCCAGCTGTTTTGTTTTAATTAACATCTTTTGCCTTTGTCATTATGCAAGTCCCCACTGGAGGGCAGCAAATACTTTCAGCAGTAAAAGTATACTATTAAAGAACCTGAGAGCTGGAAAAAGTAGGTGGTATACCATGTATATACAATGGGTCAGGAAACCCTGGTGGTGCAGTGGTTAAGTGCTACATCTGCTAATCAAAAGGTCAGCAGTTCAAATCCACCAAGCACTCCTTGGAAACCTTATGGGGCAGTTCTACTCTGTTCTATAGGGTTGTCTTGAGTCAGAATTGACTCAACAGCAATGAGTTTTACCATGGGTCAGGAAAGGCTTATGTAAAGGGCTTAATTTACATATTTTATTTAATGATAGTACAAAGAGAAAAGCACTCTTTGGGTATTGTTCCCATGATATAAAGAAACTGAGTCTCAAAACATCAGGTAATTTGTTCAGGGTCATACATCTATTAATTGTCTGAAACAGCTCATTTTCTCCCAATATCTTCATTTCCTCCTTTCTTTCCTGCTTCTTTCTCTTCCTCTTTTCTTCTTGTCTTCTTTCTTATTCATTTTCCTTTTGGCTACCTTAGAAATCTTCTGAGGCATTTAATATCAAAGCTTAAATATTCATTTGATCCTATTTCATTCAACTAATGTTTTTATTGTGCATAAACCACATAAGGTAATACAAAAGTTGTCTCAAGTCCTAATGTGTTTACAGGGACATTTAAATATCTTTTTTTAATTTTTAGTGGGGAGAAGTATCAGGATCATTTCACCACTATATAGAGAAGGCATTGTCAACTTTTCAGAGATAGATTGGCCCAAAACAAATTCTGGGATTTTATTGTTTATTGGACATCGATACCCCACAGATATATTTTGTTGAAGGAATTGCCTGTCTGAAATAAGAGCCATCAGAGGCAACCCAAAAGAAGTATGAATTCAGTTCCCAGGGTGTCATCTGGGTCTATTCAGCTAAATGACCCAAAAATCTTCCTATTTGCCTGAGCCAGGTTGGACTCAGTTTTTTGTAATTTATATCCAAAGGACTCTTAATAGGCACAATTTCCAAAGTGCAGAACAAAGTGACTATTTTGAAGTCAGCAGTAGTTTTGCAGCCAAAGGGACAGAGCAATGCTAGTTTATGTTCTTTTTTCTTTTTAATCTTTTCCATAACTTCTACCAAAATTAGACAGACTGAGTCTCCATGGGGCTTAGAAAGGATGAAGAAAAGCAGATTCAGAGACTTAACACTTTTCACTGTCCACTCACATGCTTTGTCCTTCATACATGTTCAAATCTGGATCAAGATGATGGTCGCAGGTGAGGTAGTTTTGAGACCTGCAACAAGTACACGGAGCCCTAGTGGTTCACTGGGTTAAGAATGTGGCTGTTAATCAAAAAGTCAGCAGTTCCATCCCACCAGCTGCTTGATGAAAAACCTATCGGGCAGTTCTACTCTGTCCTATAGGGTTGCTATAAGTCTAAACTGACTCAAGGGCAATGGTTTTTAATTTTTAAACTCACATTCTTTATGAGGCACCTGATACAGAAGAGAGGAGGAAGGACTTTTAGCAGGGATTCAGCTAAGGGCGAAGGTGAAGACAACAAGACCCAGGATAATGACAATAAATAAAAGGAAGAAGACTGAAGTAGACCTGCAAGTGAACATTTCAGCAAAGGAAAGGAAAAATGAGATCATTAATGACAAAACCACAGGGAAGAAATGACAAAAGAATGCTTTTTAGTGTTAGAGAGACAAGAAAGTACTATAACAAGCAACAGGTAAACCATAGATAAAAAAAAATTATATAAAGGACCAACACTTAAATGAAAGTAATAAATTTGTGGTAACACAAAAGTCTGTGAAAGAGATGCTAATGACCCCAATTTGAGGAGAAGATATCACAGTTTTAAAAATGTACAAAAAGATAAAATTACACAACATGAAAAATTAGTAATTATACCCAAAATTTTAAAACATAAGTTTCAAATGAGTATATTTCAGTAGTGATTGATGACTCTGTATATATTCCTAGTTCATTAACAAAATTATGCAATTAAGACAAGAAAGAAACAAGAAAAATACAGCAAGCCAAACAAGAAGAAAAGTGTGGTTTCTAGAGAAGAGTTAAAGGCTTCCAGGCCAGACAGCATGATAGACTGTGGTACTATGACAAGAAAAATAAGACAGTGAAGATATATCACCCTTTAATATTTTTGTTGCTCAATCTCTTCTGCTGCCCTGATGTTTTTCTCTAAATTACAATCTTGGACAATTAAGTGTTCTAAGTGCTACATACCTCATTGTCGGATATCACTACGGTCACCTTCAAAGTAGCCCCTTCAGGAGCTCTGCGCTGATGCCAATGCCTAGTCCACCCCTCAGAGCGATTTTGGAACTCTTTCTGGAGTGTCCATTATACACTGTGGTAGGTTTGCAAACTTAATTGTCCAGTGGTCTGTGAGGGAGTTTTTAGCCAGTAAACAAACAACTGTATTGGCATACCCTCCCTACTCACCAGGTGACATTTCTTAACCAAAGATAAAGGAACAATTGAAAGGAAGACATGTTGATGATATTCAGGACATCAGCGGTAATATGACCATCAGCTCTGATGACCATTTCAGAAAGAGAGTTCCAAAATTGCTTTGAAGGGTGGACTAGGTGATTGCATCAGTGCATAGCTTCACAAAGCGAGTACCTTGAAGGCGACTGTAGTGATATTCAGCAATGAGATATGCAGTACTTTTCCTAGGATCAGTTTGTGAACCTAATTACCAGAACTCATGTGCTAAACACTATAGAAGTATCCTAGTGTGTGCTACATACTTCACTCCTTAACACTAAGGTTACTCAACTGATGAGTGACTTTGAAACAGCAAGAGTTTAAAAGCATGTATTAGCATCCAGACTCCCTGAGGGACTCAATCACCAGCCTAAAGGCTGGGGACCACAGTTGTGAGGGACGTCAAGCACAAGCAGAATAACATAATTTATAAAGAAAATGTTCCTCATCTTACTTTTGTGTGTAGCATCTGGGGTATTAAAAGTTTGTGAGCAGCTGTCTAAGGTGCTCCACTAGCCCCACCCCTTCCAGGACAAGGGAGAATGAGGAATGCCAAAGACACAAGACAAAGATTAGTCCAGAGGACGGTTGGGCCACGACCAGCACAGCTTCTACCAGATGGAGTCCAGCACAACCCAATGGGGCCTGGCTACTGCCACCAACTGCCCTGACAAGAATCATGGCCAAGAGTCCCAGACAGAGTTGGAGAAAAATGTAGAACAAAATTCTGACTCAAAAATAAAGGTCAGACTTACTGGCCTGTCAGAGACTGGACAGAGTAAGGGCCCCAGACACCCTTTTAACTCAGTGCTGGAGTCAATCTTGAGGTTCACCCGTCAGCCAAAGACTAGACCTTTGCTCAAGGTCAAAGTTGAGAAGGCAAGAGGGAACAGGAAAGGTGGTAATAGGGAACTCAAAGTCAAGTAGGGGACAATGTTGATACTTTGTGGGATTGACAGCCAATGTCACAAGACAACGTGTATGCAAATTGTTTGATGAGAAACTAATTTCCTCTGCAAACCTCCATCTAAAGCACAGTAAAAAAAAAATTATCATTCTTCAAAACTTCTTTGTATTACAAATAAAAAAAAATCCCCAAACAAATAAAAGAAGAGTTGTGTATAAAGCTGAATTCTGAGATTTCCCCCAGATTTCCAGCCCTGGTGTATACCACATCCTGTACAATCCCCTCTCCTTGATTGTGAGTTCGGTTGTGAATATCATGGATTCCACTCCTGTGATTGGTTACTTTATATGAAAAAGGTGAAAGAATTTTACAGATGAAATAAGTCCCAAACCAGCGGACTATGAATGAAACCCAAAGGGAGAGATTATCCTGCATGGGCTTGGTCACATCAGCTGAGTCCTTCAAAGAGACTGGGTTCTTCCTGAAGAAGAGATGGGCAGGGTGACAGTGTGAGAAGACTTGTGACATTCCCATGTATGAGTGGAACCACAAGGCAACGAGGGCCACTCCTCAAAACTGGCTGCCGCCAGCAAGATAAGAGGTTTCAGTCCTAAAATGACAAGGAGTGAAATCCTGCCAGCAAGCCGAGAGAACCCACGAGCAGATCTTTCTCTAGCTGAGCCTCCAGCTGACATCCTGATTTCAGCCCTTACGAGAACATTACGACAGAATCCAGCTGAAAGACGCCAGATTCCTGAGCCACGGAGACTATGCGATAATGAACTTTTATTGTTCTAATCCTCTAAGTTTGTGGTCATTTCTCACACAACTGTAGGAAACTAATACAATCGGGATAGTCAGTGTTTCTTGTTGGTTTTTTAATCTGGAACAGCAACTCAATTATAAATAAAAATTACAGTATGTTTGTAGGTAAAAACTTCTTTCTGCAACATGTACCTCCTTGAATTATGTGAGGTCTTATCAGAAAAAACCCTTTTTGGTTAAGTACACAGGCTATTCTCCGGCACTTAATTGGTTTTGTCTTAACATACTGCAGTGTACAAATTTTAAAAGTGCTTTGTAATAACAATTATTTCAGAGTGAAAATATGACTGTTGAAAGGCCATTCACAAAGTAAGGTACCAAAAAAGGAAAAAAAGAAGCAATGAAAGATGGAAAAAAGGGAAAGAGGAAGGAGAAAGAATCAAAATCCACTAAGACGACTGAAAGAGTAATCTTTCCAGTATTGCATTTCACAAACCAACCTACGAAATATCATGACTGCATAAACAGTATAGCTTTTACTTGCCAAAATAATTTTACTGATGGACTTCTTTCTTAAGGGTAGAGAAATTCTTTCTCTGTTTTATTTGTCTGCTGTATATGCAAGAGAAACAAACTTCTCCTAAGCTGCAACAGAAGTACTTTCATAGGATTTGGGTGTTTCTTTTTCAATCCAAAACATGCTTAACAAAACTGGACCGCTTAACAAACTGAACTGATTTGCGAAACAGCTTTGGCAAAATGTTACTTTAATACAAGGACCTCTGCAGTGTTTCATAAAAGATATAATGCTCTGTATCACTGCCGTGAATTAGTAAAAATTTGGATGGGATGAGCTGGCAGAAATATAACATGTCAGGGAAAGAAAATTCTGAGTCTCTGAACAACAGTGTGTCAGCTAAGCTACGATTTTGCAAGCAAAGACCTAAATGGAAGTATATACATGAACCACCCGAGAGGAGTCTGGTGAACTGAAAGTGGGTGGAAGACCTTAGTTATTACTCAGTTTCCCTTAGCACTATTTGAAATTCTTATAGCATAGCCCATGCAAGCAGGTTCCCTTAAACTTAACCTTCACTGACTTCGCAGAAAGTTTGCCCCTTTGTGGCTGCGTTGCCGGAAGATCTGAAGCTGTCACATGTATATATATGACCAATTGTCATAGAGTCGCTTCGGGCTCATGGCAATACCACGTGTGTTAGAGTAGAAATGTGCCCTATGGGGTTTTCAATGGCTGGTTTTTGGGGAAGTAGATCACCAAGCCTTACTTCTGAGGTACCTCTGGGTAGACTGGAACTGCCAACCCTTTAGTTAGCATTCAACAAATTAACTGTTGGTGTGACACTGCCACACCCCACACAGACAGTAAGCAGGACAGTGAGGTGTATTGATATATACCCCTGAGATTTTGTAGCTGCTTATTACACAGTATTACTGGAGCTGTAGTTAGCAAATACAAGTATCAACAGTCACACTTAGTCAGTGGCATCTTGCAGAAAAGCTGTGAATTTTAGAACCATCTTGTGTCTGTACCTTTTTTTTAATATTTCACTGGCATTAAGTGTAAGCTCCCAATAAAAAGAGGTTTCATAGGTGAACAATGCCAGGTGCATACAAATCAGGACACCAAATTATTAAGAAAAAGGAAAAAACTGAGTAAGGATCATAAGTACGTGTCCATCAGACACTAAATCTACCCAAATCTGATCCTCAAAATATACCCTAGTATCTGTTTATTTGACATTTTCCCAGTAGACTGCCTCTTGGTTATTAATATTCAAAGTTCAAAGAATATTCATCTCTCAGTATAACATCTTTGGCTATTGTTTACATAAGAGATATTTAAATTTATTTTCCAAAGACTGAACAGAATATTTTACACAACATGCAGAGAAAATCTTGTGTTATATTCCAAAGACAGCTGGTAAAAAAATTAGAAGCATAGCCATATTTTGAAAACTATTCTCAGTATCAACAAGGAGACATGTTACATGTTACTGCATTCCAAGTAACTTTTTTGACAACCATACTAATTGCTAAGTGATCAGGATATAAAGTTTTGGATAATTTATTTCCTGACTGAACAGCTCTTACTTACATACAGGCTCTTTTATGTATTGTTGCTGTGTTTGGGAAATTGGTTAGAGACCTAGGCTTGACACGTAACTATTATCATTTTATTCTATGTAAAATAATGGGAAATCAGTTTCCTGGCAGTGTTTTCAAAAGGGACATCTGATTTCCATGAAGCCATTACTGACATTAAGCATAAACTATCTGGATTTTAAAAAATAAAGTTTGGAGCATGCTGACACATTATCTCTTCAGATAGTACACTGACCTCATTCTC
Source organism: Heterohyrax brucei (assembly GCA_028571685.1). Classification (NCBI taxonomy): domain Eukaryota; kingdom Metazoa; phylum Chordata; class Mammalia; order Hyracoidea; family Procaviidae; genus Heterohyrax; species Heterohyrax brucei. Next base: position 66,497,745 of record CM053163.1, on the reverse strand, counting down.
TCTCTGAGACTTCCAAAACCCTGATTAAACCTGTTAGGCCTTCTCATTCCCAGGACTCATGGATTCTCTTGTCTGTTTTTCTTATCTTTTTGTCTCTTTATTCTACATTCTGTACAATTTCTCCTTACCTATTTCTCAGTTTACTTCTTCTTTATGTCTAGATATGAATGTGAAGAGAAGGAAAATCTTCACAGCTGGACTGGTAAACTATATTGTGATAAAATGGAGAAAATATTGACGTTGTAGAAGATTTCATTCTACCTGGACCGATAGCCAAGAAATCAAAAGATTTTGGTTTGCATATGGCAAATCTGCTGCAAAGGACATCTCTCAAGTTTTTTAAAAGATATCCCTTTGATGACATAAAGTGCATCTGATCCAAGTCATGTCTTTTCAATTAACTCGTATGCATGCAAAAGCTGGATAGTGAAAAAAGACAACAGAAGAAGAAGTGGTGAATTCAAACTAGGGTTTTGGCAAAGAACACTGAATGTACCATGGGTTGGCAAAAAAGCATGAACAAACCAGTCTTAGCAGAAATACAACCAGGACGTTCCTTAGAAGCAAGGATGGTCAGGTTTGGACTGGCTTATTTTTGGACGCACTGTATTTTTTTCACTAGCAAAGTACGTCACATGTGATGAAGTAGAGAACCAACAAAAATGAGCAAAACCTCAGTGGGATGAACTGACACAACAGCCAAAACAGTGGGCTCAAACAAATCAACAATCACAAAGTCGGGGCTGGACTGGGCAACACTGTTGTATTACGTGTATGACCACCATGAGTAAGGGCCAACTTGTCAGCAACAATAACACACTCTTAAGTCGACTGAGTACTTCTCTTTTTATTTTTTCCCTTATTTCATGTTAGAAATCCTACTGGGAGCTTTTCAAATTCATATCAATTTTTATATGTTCTATTTCTGCTATCTTTAATTATGCAGGATTTCTTTACCTCAAGGATCCTAATTACAGCTGATGTATTATTTGTGACTTACACCTTTAAGATCCAAAGCACTTACAGGTATGCTTCTGTTGACTCATCTTGTTCACACTCTCGGTGCCTTGTTTCCTGGTGAGACTGATCATCTATGACTGCGAGCTAGTCATTGTAATGTCGAATTTATTTGATGGATTATTTGGGGCTGAAGCTAAAGGTTCCTTCCTCCAGAGAGAATTTTTCTTACCAGCACAGGACTGGTTAATTTAAATCTTCCCTCCCCCACCTTTGCCTCCCTGCCCCCACAAAAACATTGCTATCTTTCTTAGTCATCTGGTACTGCTAGAACAGAAATCCAAGTGGATGGCTTTAAAAACATAAATTTTATTTGTCACAGTCCAGTAGGCTAGAAGTCCAAATTCAAGACATCAGCTCTAGGGGAAGGTTTTCTCCACTGGCACTGGAGGAAAGTCCATGTCATCAGTCTTCCCCTGGACTGGAAGCTTATGTGGCACAGGGACCCTGATCCTTTCCAAAGGACAGGCTCCACTCCTGGCACTGCTTCTGGGTGGTATGAGGTCCCCAAACCTCTCTGCTATCTTCTTTCCTTTATATCTCAAGAGACTGCCTCAAGGCAGAAAACAATCTTCCACACTGAGTCCTGCCCCACCAACACAACTGTTGCCCACCCCCCCTCATTAACGTCACAGAGGGAGGATTTACAGCATGGAGGAACATCACACAACACCAAGAATCATGGCTCAGCCAAAGTGGCCATACACATTTTTGCAGGGAGCACAAGTCAATCAATGACGTTATCCAATCAATTCCAACTCATAACAACTCTATAGGACAGAGTAGAACCGCTCTGTAGGGCTTCCAAGGGGCAGCTGGTAGGTTCAAACTGTTGACCTCTTGGTTGGCAGCCAGAGCTCCTAACCATTGCACCACCAGGGCTTCTTAATTACATTCAGGGCCATTTAATTCATGTTCTTATTGAGTGTCCCTGGTGCTATGATCTCAGACTCCAAGGGCATATGAGGACCTTTTACTTCTGATTTGCACTTTCTAAGAGTAAAGCTGAAACCCAACTTTTTTTGGAAAGAGTCCGGAGTTAGTCTCCTGCTTCAAGGAATAAGAGGACTGAATTTCTGGCTGTCCCGCTTAAGAGGCTTTCAAAACGAATATTTAGATCTGGTAAGGTCACCAAAGCCCTCAGGATGAAAGCATCTTCCAGGTCATTTACCTCTCTGGATTCCTGTTTTCCTTTTAGACTGGCAGTTTCTTCGTGCTTTGATAAACTTTTCACAGTTCTTAAGAACTGATTAATAATTGGCTTGACTTCTTTAGTTCTTTCCAGTAAGAGGGTGTTCCAAATAACCAAACCTTCCACTACAGGAAACTGAAAGTCATTTTATTTTAAACCTCAATATATTTTAAAGTAATAGAAAAAATAAAGATAATAGAGTCATAGAGTAACTTTTTAGTATCTGGAAACACTGGTGGTATAGTGGTGAAGAGCTACAGCTGCTAATCGGAGGGTCGGCAGTTCAAATCTACCAGGTGTTCCTTGGAAACCGTATGGGGCAGTTCTACTCTGTTCCATAGGGTCACAGTGAGTTGGAATGGACTCAATGGCAGCAGGTTTGGTTTAGTTTGGGATCTTAGTGCCTATGACAATACAGAATTGGGACACAAACAAAAATAGATTGAAAGTAAACACCGTAGGCACCAGATGTCATTGAAACGCAGCTGGAAAGAAGGCAGATGTGGAAAACTCCATGGAGATAGTGTCTGTTTATTTGCTTGCTTGCTTGCTTATTAATGGGACCGAAGGGCTGTGAATATCAGGCCCAGATACTTGGCCAAGAGGGTCTACAGTACAAACGCCACTCTAGGCTTTCTCCGCTGTTCACCTGCCCTTGAACTTGAACCCACACTCTCTCTAAAGACCTGAAGATTTCAGCTTTTTAGTATAAGGAAGCATTTCGATACAAAGGTTAATTTTTCTTCTGAAAATGTTTTCATTGTTGCTATGGAAAAACTTCAGGCCAAAACATCAATTTCATATACCCAGAAAAGGAAGGGGGAGGAAAAAAAAAAAACTGATGAAAAGTGTTGCTTGACACTTTAGAGAGAAGGAAAACCATCTGCGGCATTTCTGGCTCTGAGTATGCTCAGGGGGTCACAGCCTCTTGTGAGCAATCAGGCAAGGCAAGTCTCCGTGCCACCACGTGGCTGAGTACACAGAAGACAGACTCTGGTAAGTGATGTCCCGCTGTATTAGCAGGCTTGCGGTCTTGGCATGATGAATCCAATCTGGGCTGTCTTGATGTCAATTGGAAAAGAGCTAACAAGAAACAGCTGAGAAAGGACTGCCAAGTGTTGTTATCACTTTGTTATGTAACCTCACCGGTGGGAGCAAAATAGAGCTGTTCTGATATATATATTTTCACAAACAGCCAAGGAAAGATGCTCTTGTGGACCTGTGCTTTCAAGATTTTTTACCTATGCAAACTCACACTGTTCCTGTGAGAACTTGGTTAACCAGTAATTCCCTTTTGTGTTTATTTGTTCCCTTCCTTGCTTGCTTTTTCTTCTGGGCTATGGGCATATAATAGCTCCTATTGGCATTGGTGTACAAAAAGTTTTATAGTGACTTTGTAGATAGGTATATAGATACACATCTATACTATATAGATACCTATCTATACTGACCTTTTCCAAAAAGAAAAAAAAAACCTCATGGCTGCATTACCATCAAGTCGATTTCAATTCGTAGTGACCCAATAGCATGGAGAAGAACTGCCCCATTGAGCTTCCAAGGAGCGCCTGGTAGATTCAAACTGCTAACATTTTGGATAGTGGCCAGGACACTTAACCACACACAATCAGGGTTTAATTTTAAGTCTGTCTTGTCGCTGTTAGGTGCCATGGAGTCAGTTTGGACTCTTAGTGACATCATGTGACAGAGTAGAACTGCCTCTACAGTGGTGTAAATGGTTAAAATGCTCCGCTGCCAACCAAAAGGTTGGAGATTCTAGTCAGAGACACTTGGGAGACAGGCCTGGTGATCTACTTCTGAAAAATTAGTCGTTGAAAACACGATGGAGCAAAGTTCTACTCAGACACATGGGTTGCCAAGAGTCAGAATCAACTGAATGGCAACATATTTTACGTATCTATATGTCTATCCATACAGCCACTATAAGTCAGAATTGACTCCATGGCAACAGGTTTTTGGAAATACTGGAGGCATAGCAGTTAAGAGCGACAGCTATAAACGAAAAGATTGGCTACTCAAATCTACCAGGCACTCCTTGGAAACCCTGTGGAGCAATTGTATCCATAAGGTCTCTAGGAGTCAGAATGAACTCAATGGCAATGGGTATATAGTTATCTATCATCTCTCAACCACCTATATCCCACACGTTTTGGCCAAGCCCACAACTCAGTGTTTATCACACTAAGGAGTCTGAAGATATATTGTCATGACTTTCTTAGATCTCCCGTTTGAGTAACAACTCTTCTAATAAGTAGGGAGAATCCATTTCTTGATGATTAACTTGTTACATGTAGTTCCCAGAAGGATAATGATATTGATTACCATTTATAAAATGCCTCCTACATACCCAGTGTTACGCTAAGTGCAATATTTTCGGTATAACTAATCCTCACTGTCATCCTGGAAAGCAGATATTATAATGATTCCTACATTACAGATGGAAAAATCAAAAAGCAAAGCTCAGAGAAGCTATTAGACAAGGGGAGCAACTTGCTCCTATTAATTTGTCCCAACTCATAAAAGAGCTGAATTTCAAATCTTAGTCTGCATAACACAAAAGCAAGAAACAGAGGAACTTGAAGCAAAACTAAAAGGAAAATTGAAACAAAAGCAAAAATAACCCGCCAGCTTTCTCATGGGTCGTCTCCATGGATGTAAGCCTTGCTTATGTTTCTGGACAGCAATCTTTGAGTTTTGTTGTAACCCACAGGCTTGTAACCAAGTCTGCTTCTGTTCTACACCCATTGCTCATTTTTGAAGTGCACCCGCTCAGCAAGAGGATTCTGCATCTGTTCTTCCTGGACATCAGGCATTGTGGCCAAGTGATTTTTAATGCCTGTCCTCAAAGAAGATCATGCTTCCACATCCTATTCAAATCAGCCTTGGCCACATGACTTGTCTTGACCACGACAGAAGTGATAAGAGCAGAATCTACAGCAGAGAACTCAGCATCTGCTGTAACCTCATTTAATCACTTCCATGAGACTGATAACTCAGATAGGGGCTTCTCTTTAAGCCTGAGGACCAGAGTAAAGATGACACGGAGTACATCTGCAGACAACACGTGATAGACAAGTGGCACCAGTGGAAATAATTCTTTGTCATTGGAACCACCGAGCTGTGGAGTTGTCATTACTGATTTCTAAGTCTTAACTTCTCCATCCTGGCAGATTCGAATGGCTAACATTTTGGTTAGTAGGCTTAGCACTCAACCATTTAACCACTACACCACCATGGCTTCCATGAGAATACTAGTTGGTAGATACTTCGAGGATTGGGAAAAGTATCTAAGGAAATGAATTTAAAGAGCTGGACACATGGCATGTAGAACACCTAATAATTATTACAGCTGGCTCTGCCATTGGATCCTACTGTCACAAATTGAATTGTGTCCCTCCAAAATTTGTGTTTGATAACAAAGATGGTGAGACTGTGTCTTACATACTTTGGATACGTTGTCAGGAGGGGTCAGTCCCTGGAGAAGGACGTCATGCTTGGTAGAGTGGAGGGTCAGCGCAAAAGAGGAAGACCCTTGACGAAGTGGATTGACACAGTGCCTGTAACAATGGCCTTAAGCATAAGAATGATTCTGGACGTGGCACAGCACTGGGTAGTGTTTTATTCTGTTGTACATGAGTAAGTCAGTTAGAACTGACTCCACGGCACCTAACAACAACAACAAAATTTGTGTCAACTTGGATAGGCCAAGATTCCCAGCTCTGTGTGGTTGTCTTCCATTTTGTAATTGTAATTTTACGTTAAAGAGGATTAGAGTAAGATCACAACAATCTTACCCAGGTCACACGCCTGATCCAAAGTCAAGGAGTTTCCCTGGGGTGCAGCCTGCATAGCTTTTCTCACTTAAGAGGTGTCTTAGGCTGGGTTTTCTAGGGAAGCAAAACCAGTAACACGTGTAGGTACAAGGAAAGTTTTATAATACAGATAGATAGATAGATATAGATATAGGAAATAGCTCACGCAATCACAGAAGCTGAATGTCCCAAGTTCTGGCATAAGCCTCACGTGGCCATGGAAGCTGAGGAACCCAAACTCAGCAGGTCAGAGACCAGAATTCTAGATTACCTGTTGTGTAGGTCGGTGGATTGCAGGCTGGTGGCGAGACGGAGTGGCAGAGGCTGGTGAACCTAGGATGGGCAGGTCAGGGAGCAGGACTCTCAAGTGCCAACTGTAAGGATTGATGAATCCAGCAGCTGCTAGTTCAAGTCCAGAAACCAGACGCCAGGAAGAAGAGAGCAGGAGCTCCTGGCTACAGTGAGCAGACCAGCAGTAGTGGTCGGAGGTCGAGAGATGAGAGCTGAGGGGCGGGAAGCCACCACAAACCCTGCACTGTCACTTAATACAGCAGCCAAATATGGGGTAGTCAAGTTGACACAATCCTGACCACCACAACAGGTGAGAAGGAAAGGGAATTAAATAGAGACGGGAGAAACCATCCCACCAAGAAAGCAGTGCTGGGAGCAGAGGACGTCCTTTGGACTCAGAGTCCCTGTGCTGAGATTGCTTCTAGTCCAGGGGGAGATTAGCGAGAAGGTCAACAGAGAGTCAAAGCCTTCCCTTGGAGCTGACAGCCTGAATTTGGACCTTCAGCTTACTTTACTATAAGGAACTAAACTTCTCTTTGTTAAAGCCATCCACCTGTGGTATTTCTGTGATAGCAACACTAGATGACTAACACACCTATATTTTTCTAAATAATTAAGTGATCAGATGTACCTAAGCTTTTTTTTTATTTCAGAGTGAGCCTCACCCTAACAAAATTAAGATGTCATCCCCATGAAAAATTTGGAGGCAAAAAATAATTTCTTCTAAAGTTAAAATAACAATGACAAAATATATTGTTTCATACTTCAAGTAGTAATAACAATCTAGCATATGCTGGGAAACCCTAGTGGCATAGTCATTAAGAGCTAAGGCTGTTAACAAAAAAGTCAGCTCTTCAAACCCACCAGGCACTCCTTGGTAACTAAACGACATTTCTACTCTGTCCTATAGGGTTGTTATGAGTTAGAATGACCTTGACGGCGGTGCGGTTAGTTGGTTTTTTATCATGTGCTTCTTCCTTGGGACACACTTATTATGCAATTTCTTCATAATCTAGAAGGTTTATTAAACTGTTACGATAGTTAAAGCTCTATAAACTAAAGGATAAATCTAGTCTAAATTAGTAAGAAGTACTTAAATATTTTTCTATTTTAATGAAGTTACATCCTTGTTCAAATGCAAGGATGGTTTCTAGAAGAGTCACGTATTGAAAGTATTTCTTGTAGACACCAAGATATGCATCAGACTAAAACTCAAGCATGGGTCCCTATTGGCCAGTGGAATTGCAGATGCGAGCAAGTGTGATGATAACTGCCCAAAGGCCAACCCAAAGAAACACTGGAGCAGAAGGACAAAGTGAGCCATTGGTTGTCCTGTTCAGTCCAGACTTACTACCTGAGGACTGGGGTTACGCTTCTTCACAGGATAGCAGTGACTTCTTGTCTTAATTAAAAAATATTTCCATCCAAAAAATAGGAGTAATTCTTCAGTAGAGTAATTCTAACCATAAAGGTGCTGTTATTCCTGGGTAAATACCTGACTAGGTCTGTTACAATGGACACATGAAGTTCACTGGAAAAATTAATATCAGCATCAATATTAAATAATGATGATAACAGCTATAAGTGGTCAATTTAAAAATAATAATAATCTGATTCTCCCACCTCATCTTATTTATACTACAGATCTCGTTCATTTACAATGAAAAGGTTACATGCCAGCCCGTGCTGAACCTAAGGACATCAAACTTGTCATCACTGAAGGACGAACTGGTTGCAGTTTGCTATGATATGTAACAAGGCAGTCAGCACACTCACCATCGAGTGCTTAAATCTTAGATATCTTTGTCTGCAGGATCCATATTCTGTTTTTTGGTTTTCACTACGGTAACTCATAAGGAACCAAAAGCTATTTATTAAAATAAAAGTACTAATTAGGCATCTACTGGGAACCTGATACCCCGGTTTTATTAAAGAGCATGCCACGGGTGTTGAAGGTAAACTCATGAACTCTACAGAACTCAGCCAACTGCTCTCTGGGCCGGCAGTGTCCTACAGTCCTCAGCTGCGTTCTGCTGAGAACTGGTCGAGGGGAAGCGAAAGAAGTTCCCAGGATGGGAAAGATTTACTGTGTAATGCCACATGTTTGCTATTGCAGGAAACAATGCACAAAGTCCCTTGCCAATGCAAAACTGACCTCACAGAATGAAGTCTTCTAAGTGTTTGCTTTCTCTCAATTCCTTGTCAGCGTGACTTTCTAGCAGAAGATCTACTGTGGTCCCCTTGGCAAGCTTCTTAAGTCAAATAAAATGAAAGAATTGTTTGGGGGTACAACGCCTTCACTGCCAGCTTCTCTCAACCTGATGAATGCGGAGCCAAAGGAACCAAATGCGTCCTTGTGGTTGAACAAACGTTTAGCTAATTATCTGCAGATGTGCGGAAAAACACGAACAAAACTGATGTGCACTCTTTCACTTCCTGCATCTGTAAATGTCTGTGTGTCCTATGGCTCCCTTTTACATATTAAATAATTTCTTTTTTTTTGTAAGTAAGCATTTTGGGTTACAAATCTCTTCAAATAAAACCTTACAGAAAATAAAGGCAACATCAGCTGAAGTTCCAGTTTGAGGAGCCCATGCCTGAACCATGGGAGCCTCTGTTGAGGGAGACTGAAGTGCTTGGCATTGAGACGATTACTGTGACCATCACTCGGGTCTGAGTAGACTTTCTGAGAATACACAGAGGAGGGAGTTGTAAAGAATGTGGTCCACAGTGGGGAAAAACTCCCGCCTCCTCTTCCCAGCCGTTGTTTTCCTTCTTCAGTTCTTGAAGTGGCGATCTGCTCTGAGCTCCTTCCACACCAAAACCTTAACTGTGTTCGAATTTTCAGTTCTGCTGTTTGCTGCATCAGCTTCATCTGTCAGATATACCCTAAATCCCACTGCTATCAAGTCAATTCCAACTCATTTAGGTCAGAGTAGAACTGTCCCATAGAGTTTCCAAGGAGGACCGGGTAGATTTGAATTGCCAACCTTCTGGTTAGCAGCTGTAACACTTAACCACTACACCACCAGGGTTTCCAGATATACCCTAGTATTTACCTAAAAGTCGGAGGACTACCAGACCTTGACTTCAGAGCTTCTGACAAGAGCATGTGACTTTAGCTGACACCTCCCTCCCTAAACACATGCCTCTGAGCCAGAATCTGGAGTGTGTCTTCTTGTTCAAGGCAAGGATGGCTTCTAGAAGGGTCATGCATTTAAAGTATTTCATAACTTCTTTTCTCTTAAGGCACCACGTAGACACCAATACATACATCAGACTGAAACTAAAGCGCGGGTCCCTGTTGGCCACTGGAATTGTAGATGTGAACATCTCTGATGATAAATGCCTAAATGCCAACACAAAGAAATGTTAGAGCAGAAGGAAAAAACGATCCTTTGGTTGTCCCACTCAGTCAAGAGTTGTTACATAAGGAAGTGTGATCATGCATCTTCATAGGATGGCAATGACATTTTGTCTTAATTAAAAAATACTTCCACCCAAAGGTTAGACAGACCATAAAATAAGACCAAGGAAACACATCAGCCCAGGGACTAGAAGGCAGAAGGGAACAGGAAAGATGGTAATAGGAACCCAAGGTCCAGGAGGGAGAGTGCTGACATGTCATGGAGTTGGCAAGGACTGTCACAGAACAACGGAGGGTCTGCTCAATGAGAAGCCAGTTTTTTCTGTAAACCTTCATCTAAAGTACCATGAAGATAGATGGATGGACAGATGGACAGATGGATGGATGGATGGGTGGATGGAGATATCTAACTTTCTTTCTTCATTGAATTTAGTAAGCCAAAAACATTGAAAAATGCTCTGAAATGCTGAGGTGGATGCTGCTGTATATATTTTCTTAAGATTTAGAGTTCACACATGTTTTTGCTGGTTTTATTTGTTGTTTGCACAGCTTTCTGTCTAAATTGTGGTCCTCTCCCCAACAGAGAAAGTACTGTTCTTTTTAACCTTCTTAGTTTTCTGTCTGCAGCTATCTGGCCTGCTCTAACCTTGAAATGTTTTGCCTCTTAGTTGCACAAGCCCTCCATCGGAGTTTATTTTCTTCCCCCAAAGTTTTATTAGGATTTTTGTCTTCCAAAAACTGACCGTAATTTAGTGGTGATTAAGAGCATATCAGTTATCTTTGCTGTGTAAAAAACATCATCCCAGAAATGAAAACTATTTCATTTGTTCACAAATTTATTACTATTATTCAGCTGTAGGTGAAAGTATACAGCTCAAGTCAATTTCTCATACAAAAATGTGTACACACATTGTTAGGTGGCCCTAGTGGCTATCGCTGTAATGTGACTGCAGGTTCGTCTTTTCCACCCCGGATGTCTCATGTTCAATCAACCAGCTCCGGTCCTCTTCTGCCTCCTTATCCAGTCTCCAGGCAGGAGCTGCCTGTTTAGTGTTGTGTGTCTACTCACAGTAAAAAGGATACTCTCCACAAGTATTATTTTACGTCCTACAGTCTAGTCTAATCTTCATCTGAAGAGATGGCTTCAGGAAAGGTTTCGGTTGTGGGTTATTTGCTCACAATTCTGAGTTAGAAATCACAGCAGAGCTGAGCGGGGGTTGTTACTGTCTGTTGCACGATGCCGGGAATCAGCCGGAACAGCCTGCATGACCGGGGAACGACTAGAAGGCTGGGCCTGTCTCTTTTCACACTGCCTGCTGAGATAGCTCATTGAGGGCTAGAGAATCCAAGGTGGCCTCTCTCCATGTCTAGGACCATGACATTGGCTGTCAGGTTGGGCATGTTAGTTCTCCAAGTGGCTTTTCTCTTCACATGATTTTGGGCTTTCCGTGTGATCTGTCGTTCCCATGCAACCTTTCTCTCTGGCACCTTGGGGACTTCTTTATGTGACAGCTAGGGTTGTCTCTCTGAGCCAAAGTGGAAACTACAAGGCCCTCAAAGCTGAGTGAGAGCAGAACGCCGTAAACTTGGCCTGTTTCCTTCCTGTCCATGTTTTTTATACCCTACGTGTTGTTGGCACGTGCCATCAAGTCAGTTCTGACTCGTGGCGATCCTACGAGGACAGCGTGAGACCCTGCCCAGTGCCCACCACGCCCACAGTTCCCGCAGCCACTGTGTCAGCCTGTCTCCTTGAAAGTCTTCTTCTTTTTTGCTGACCCTCCATCAAGCATGATGGCCTTCTCCAGAGACTGTTCCCTCCCGACAACGTGTCCAAAGGGTGTGAGACACAGTCTCACCATCTTTGCTTCCAAGGAGCGTTCTGGTTGTCCTTCTTCCAGAACAGATCTGTTGGTTCTTTTGGCGGTCCATGGGACATCCAACAATCTTCTCCAGCACCACCAGTCAAAGACATCCATTCTTCTGTCTTCCTTATTCATTGTCCAGCTTTTGCATGCGATTGAAAATAACACGGTCTGGGTAGGGCACACTTTGGTCTCCAAGGTGATATCTTTACTTTTCAACACTTACAAAGGTTGCAATGTGTCTTTTGATTTCTTGACTGCTGCTTCCATAGACACTGATCATGGGACCAAGTAAAACAAAATCCTCGACAACCTCAATCCTTTCTCCATTTATCATGATGTTGCTTACCGGTCCAGTTATGAGGGTTTTAGTTTTCTTGATATCGCAGTCCATACTGAAGGCTGTGGTCTTTGATCTTTATCAAGAGGCTTTTCAAATCCTCTTCACTTTCCGCAAGCAGTGCTGTGTCGTCTGCATAATGCAGGTTGTTAATGAGCCTTCCTCCAATCCTGATGCCTTTTTCTTCTTCATATAGTCCAGCTTCTCAGATTATTTGCTTGGCATACAGATTGAAAAGGTATGGTGAAAGGACACAGAACTTTCCAGATTCTAAACCGTGTAGTGTCCTCTTGTTCTGCCTCTTGATCCATATACAGATTTCTCATGAGTGCAGCTAAGTGTTCTGTAATTCCCATTCTTCACAAAGTTACACATAATTTGTTACAATCTACACAGTTGAAATTGTTTGCATAGTCAAAAACACCGATAAACATCTTTGGTATTCTCTGCTTTTAGCCAGGAGCCATCTGATCTATCTGACATCAGTAGTGACATCCCTGGTTCCACTCATCTGTCAGTTTGTCGTACTTTGGGGGCTTGTGTGTTGCTGTGATGCTGGAAGCTATGCCATCAGTATTCAGCAGGGTCAGCCAGCTGACAGGTTTCCAGCTGAGCTTTCGGACTAAGACTAGGAAGAAACACCAGGCAGTCTACTTCTGAAAAGAATTAGCCAGTGAAAATGTTATGAATACTCTTACCTACACATCTATAATCACAAATAACAGTGTGCTCAAAAATATTTGAGTTCCATGCCCTTTTTTAATATTTACTGTGGGAGTAATGGACATTATGGACACAAATCTAGTTCATTGATTTTTAACTGTTGTATAGTAGCTCATTAGTTAAATATACAGTTGTAAATCTATTTACATTTTCATCAGCATTTGTCAAGCTATGAATTTTTGTAACTACAAATAGTGCTCTAGTAAAAAACTTAGCCTCCTCTCTAGTTCTATGCATGCATGAGGAGTTTCTTTAAGACATACGCTTGTAACTGAAACTAGTAAATCATTAAGTATGTGTACCTCCAACTTAAGATTTAGCCGACAAGATGGGTATACCAAAACAACCAAACTGAACCTGTTGCCGTAGAGTCATTTCTGACTCATAGCAACCCTATAGGACAGAATAGAACTGCCCTCATAGGGTTCCCAAAGTGCAGCTGGTGGACTCAAACTGCCAACCTTTCTTGGGTAACCACTGAGGCACCTGGGCTCTTCAAGGTGGGGTATACCTGCCTTGATTTCTCTTCTCTTCCTATGCTTGACCAAACTTGCTAATGATAGTAGACATTTTAATTTTGCTAATTTGATATTAAGAAGTGGTATCTGATTGTGACTCAAATTTGCATTTGACTAACTGCTAGTGAGACTCAACAGTTGTACACTGTATATGAGGTCTGCCAGTTAAGTTTGTGAATTCATCCTAGAAAAAGTGTTACATACTTCGTTGTTGAATAGCACTACAGTCACCTTCAAAGCACTCTCTTTGGGAAGCTATGCACTGATGCCAGCACCTAGTTGACCCTTCAGAACAATTTTGAAACTCTTTTTCTGGAATGGCCAGCAGAGCTGTTGACATATTACTCTTGATGTCCTGAATGTCATCATAATGTCTTCCTTTCAGTATTTTCTTTGTCTTTGGGAAAAGAAAAAAATCATTGGGGGCCAGATCAGGTCAGTATGGAAGGCGTTCCAATATAGTTATTTGTTTTCTGGCTAAAAACTACCTTACAGACAACTATACAGTTAAGTTGGTGAACTTGCCACCTTGCCACCAAGGGCAATGGCCATTCTAGAAAGAGTTCCAAAATTGCTTTGAAGGGTGAGCTAGCCACTGGTGTCAGTGCATAGCTTCCTAAGGGGAATATTTCAAATGTGACCGTAGTGATATTCAGCACTTAGAAATGTAGCACTTAGAACAATCAAGTTCATGCATTTAATTGTCAGATCTCATACAATGTGACTCTCTTTAAAGCAAAAACATCAGCATCTATAGAATGCTATAGATTATTCAAGTGACCCAGTGAGGAGTCTCCGGAGTCCTGACTCCAGAGTCCTGTCTCCAGAGTCCTGACTTAGGTCCCTTTCAGCTACTGCATGCTGTCTTCATGGCCACACAGTTATTAAAAGGAAACTGTAACTCAGATGATCCCCACTGCAAAAACAATTCATGTATGTATTAACCAAGATTTCAAACGCAATAGAGAATCTCTTAGAGGGAAGAATTCTGATGGCCTCTGCTTGTGTATAGGAGCCCTGATGGTAGAGTGGTTGAGAGCTATGGCTACTAACCAGAGAGGTGAGCAGTTTGAATGCACCAGGCCCTTCTAGAAACCCTATGGGGCAGTTCTAGTGTATCTCATACAGTTGCTACGAGTCAAATATGTATATTACTACATACAAACATATATCTTGTATCTAAGTATGGTTCAGAAAAAATCTACTGTTTGATGGTTAAGTATCCAGTTTTGTGAGCTTTCTATAACCCTTGGCTCATGTTCCTTCTCTTTTCCTGGCTAGATGCCTTTTGGCCATTTCACTCTTTGGGCATGCTGCCATCTATGAGTCAACAGGGGAAATCAAAAAGGTAAATACCAACTTAGTCATTTGCTTGTTTGTTATTAGTTCTGGAGAAGGTCTAATGGAGAAAATAATGAAAATTAGATCGGGGATTATTTGTCAGCCTCAGTAATTTGTACGTATCACTGTAGCTTTGCCATAGATCATATGGAACCGGTGTTATTTCCAAATGTCACCATTTCTACTCTTCACTTGCTGTTATTAAATAAGTCGCCTTTGGTTGCCACGAGTTGGATCCAACTCGACGGCACTTGGCTGCTTTGCTCACTGATATTCATGACAGATCATATTCCCAACTGTAAAAGTTCACTTTCAAGAGTCCCTTTTTCACTCTGACATAATCGCATTTGTGCAATTTTCATTCTGAACTTGGCCTTACGTGTTACATGAGAATATAGTTAGGAATGGACCCTTTGATGGGCACAGGAAGTCCTCACTTCCATCAGAACTTCTAGATTGCAGAGGCAGTGACGCTGGAGGGAGGTACACTAAATCTGTTATGCCCAGAGAATAAGTTTTGTTCAAAAGAAAACCTGTAGGTAAGTCTTAAATTGTGATAGAAAATATGAACGTCATTTCATTTTCCAAGAAACTTCCACACAGGCATTGTGTTTTACCTCCACGTGACACTACGTGTTGTCAGACCAGAAGAGTGTTTACCTCATTGTGTGTACAATGTCCTCTTGATCCATCTCTCTCTGCTTCTCAAAAAGCCCTGCACTGAGATACTAAAAGTACTAAGCCCTTCCCAGGAGGCTATCGAAAAACATGTGGAATCATTTATACCAAAACGTGGTTGCAGTTTGATGGCTCATACTCGAGAAAATTGTTGCACAATCCCAAGTTGATTACCCTGAATTCTAGCAAACTCTGGCATATTTGATCTACAGAGTCATAACGGAATTCTATTTCATAGAAGAGCAAGAGCATTGCAGTTAAAAGATGCTGAACTTTTGGCAGAATCGCTGGGCCAAAGGTAAACTTCAGTATTTTCAATATTGAAGGTAAATTGTCTTGTAAATGTGTACAGTCACATGTAGTTAGTTAGAGTCAAGCTAAACCAAAATGAAGAAATATGCACATTTGCATATTTGCTCAGGAAATCGTCCCAACTTTTCATAAACAAATTAAAAGCTCAGTGCTAAACAATTCAGAGAAGAAAAGGTTCAAAGCTTTTGCTTGCTTTAGTTAACAAGACTGACTTGGTGACTATTTTTTTTAATGCAACGAGTGTTTTAACACCAATTGGAAACCATCCTCAGTCGTGATATGCGTAGTTTTGCCTCCCCTTTTCCTATCTCTCTTCCTAACTCGAAAGAAAATTCTAGCTAAATCCAGAAGCTATTCAATATCATTTCTTCTTCCTTTATTTCATGTCATAAAACATAGGGTTTTTTTAAATTAAAACCAACTAGTGTTTATATTAACCAAAATTATACTTTGGAGAACTGGGACTCTAGGCCTCTTTCCAAGGAACACAGTTTTACAAAGTATTTGTGAAAACTCTGCTGGTATAACGGTTAAGAGCTGACTGCCAATACAGAGGTCAGCAGTTCAGATTTATCAGGCACTCTTTGGAAACCCTGTCCTGTAGGGTCCCTGTGAGTAGAAATCGACTTGACGGCAGTGGGTTGGGTTTGATTTGGCTGAAGAAGTGGGAGGCCCGGTTGCACAGTGGTTCAGAGCTAAGTGGGCAGTTCCAGTCCACGGGCTACTCCTTAGAAACCCTATGGGGCAGTTCTGTTCTGTCCTATAGGGTCAGTATGAATTGGAATTGACTCAACAGCAAGGGTTTGGGTTTGGTTTTTTTAGAGAAGTTGAGTTATAGACAAGTTACTTTAAAGCAACTAAATTAGAGAATTTTCAGTGTTTCATTTTTTTCATAAAGAATATATTTATGAAACATTAATACTAAGGCTCAGAAACAATTTCTGGATTTTATTTACTTTCCTTAAAAAAATCCCTTAGTGTACTATGTATTAGTTACCTATCTCTCTTTAATAAATCACTCTCCAAATTCAGTGGCTTAAGACCACACACATTACTATCTCACATTGTCTGTGGATCAGTAATCCGACTATCATGTAGCTGGGTACTTCTGACTCAAGACCTCTGAGGAGACTGCATCAAACATTGGATGGGGCTATAGGTAGCTTGGAAACCCTGGTAGCATAGTGGCTTAAGTGCTACATCTGCTAACCAAAAGGTCGGCAGTTCAAATTCACCAGGTGCTCCTTGGAAACTCTATGGGGCAATTCTATCCTGACCTCTAGGGTCGCTATGAATCAACCTAACTCGATGGTAGTGGGAGTGGTTTTATAGTCATCTGAGAACTGGACAAGGACTGGAGGGTCAGATTCTAAGCTCAATCTTGTACCTATTGATCGAGGCCTTAGTTCTTTGCTATGTGAGCCTCTTCAGAAGGTTATTTGAATGTCTTTATGAACTGAAGGCCAACTTCCTAAAGAGAGTATCAGGAAAACTCTGGTTCCCTTTTTTTTTTTTTCTCTCTTTCTCTCCCAGCCCAGGTTCAAGGCAAGCTCCAGGCATACAGCTGCACTGTTGTAAAAACAACATGCTGACATAGTTACCTTAAATTCTGAGGGATAACCTATCACTCTGGTCAGAGATCTGGGAAAGGAGAACTTATGGTCAGTGGATTGAGGGAAAATCCTATTACATTTCTTCTTCTCACTCGCTGTTTCACCTCAAGAGTGACCGCAGACTCAGGGAGTTATGCGATATGAAAATAAGCTGCCATGCTACAAGAAGGTCTATCAAAAGGCCATGTGGCAAAGAACTGTGAGCACCTCTAGTCGCTGAGAGACACCCACAGATGACAGCCTTCAAGCAAATGGGACTCTGTGTTTATAAACTCAAGAAACTGAATTCTACCAACCACTTAAATTCTCTCAGAAGAGATGCGCTCACTTTGATTCCAGCATACCCCCACATCCTCTCTCCTCAGGGGGTCTCGGGATGGATTCTGGGTAACAGCACGTCAGCTGAGGAGGTTAACTAAAATAAAATGACTGCTTCAGAGTCTGGGGGCCCTTCTCCATCTTGCCTTCCTTATAACACGTATACAAACCCCTGACTTTTTCTTCAAAGCCTATGACTCAGGGTAAAGAAAGCTGTCTTATTTTCTCCGTGGTTATGCTGAAAGAGTAACAATAAACTTCACTGAAGTTGTCAAGGACCTTCCTGAAAAGTGCCTCAGAAAAAGGGCTGGGTGCCGACTCTCGACTAGGCTTCCTAGACAACTGTTAACAAAAAAAGCTGCTCTTGAGCAAGCTATTTCTAAGAGAGAAAAGTCCTGTAACTTTTCCCCCCACCTGGCCCCACTTCTGGTAGACTGTCTTGTATTAATCCAAGTTTGTAATGTCCAATCAAAATAGCCCAGCTCAGGTCCTTTGCACTCACTTTTCAAAAGGCCCCCGTAGTGTCCCCATCTTGGAAGCCTTTGTTCCCTCTTTAGAATCAGGTTTTTGCTCCATCTGGACTGTGATTGAACCTAGTCTCCCTGTTTTACTCTCCCAGAGAAAACATTTATCACTCTTAGACAGTTCAAAGCATTAACCTTTTTCCAAGCAGCCAAGTGCTTAATCACTGCTCTACCAGAAGTCCTTGATTGTTGAATATTAAGCCAACATAAAGGAAATTGTAGCTTTAATCATATTAACACATATTTAAAATGATGACCCTTGACTTATAATTACACACCCTGAAAAGAGGACTCCGTTAAACTGTGGAAAGACTCCTGGTCCACAGAAACTAGAAAATAATAATAAATGGGTAATATTTTAGTCTGCTAAGTTTATGGTGATTTGTTACACACAATAGAGAACTAACGGTCCCAGTTAACTAGTGCTGCTGTAACAAAAATACCCTGAGTGACTGGAATGAAGAAAAATTTATTTTCTCAAGAGCTGGTTCTTGTTGTTACTGAGTCAGTAACCCTTCTTGTACCAAGCCTGTATGACAGAGTAGACTTGACCCATAGAATTTCATAGTATGAACTCTCCTTGGCAGCAGCCCACCGGATCTTTTCTTACACTGAGCAGCTCGAGGTTGTCATGGATTAAACTGTGTTCTCCAAAAAATGTGCATAGAAATTTGATGGGGCTATGATTCCCGGTATTGTGTAATGCTCTTTTATGTTATAACCCTTGCCTCTATGATGTTAACAAGAGAGGATATGGGCGTGGTTGAGTTGGTGGGGTAGGACTCAATGTAGAAGACTCTATTGTGCCTTGAGGCAATCATTTGGGATATAAAGGAAAGAGAGGCAAACAAAGATTTGGGGACCCCAGACCACCAAGAAAGAAGCAGTGCTGGGAGCAGTGTCCTTTGAAATGAACCTGAGGTCCCTGTGCCTCAGAGTCTACCAGTCCAGGGGAAGGTTGAAGACAAAGACCCTCCTCCAAAGCCAGGGGAGAAAGTCTTCCCCCGGAGCTGACACCTTGAATTGGCAATTTTAGCCTACTGGACTGTGACAGAGTATAATTTCCATTTTTAAAGCCATCCACTTGTGGTATCTCTGTTATAGCAGCAGTAGTTGACTAAGATAGCAGTTCAAACCACTGCCCTTTTTTTCAGTAGCCAAGTCCCTAACCATGGTACCACCAGAGCTCCTTCCCCCCAGGTTAGCAGGCTAGAAGTCTGAATTCAGGGGGCTGGCTCTCTTCCTCAGCTCTGGAGTAAGGTCCATGGGTCTTTTCAGCTTCTGTTATTTAGCTCCTTGGCAATTTTTATGTAGCTTGGCATTCATCTCCCTTCATTTGTGCTTCCTTGCTTTTGTGCCTAAACTGCTTCTTTTACATCTCAAAAGGAAATGGTGTAAGATATATCCCAGACTGACATGGCCTCATTAACTTAACAAAGAAACACTTTATTCCCAAATGGGATTATATGTACAGACACAGCAGTTAGAATTTACAGTATGTATGGGGGTGGGGTACACACAATTCAACCCATAAAGCTAATTGAAGAGCTTAAAAATATGTGAAAGAAAATCTGATAGAACTGAGAGGAAAGATCAGCAAGTCCAAAATTGTAGTTGGAGATTTCAACACTCTTTTCTCTGTAGCTAATAAAAACAAGGCAGAAAACCAGAAAAGATACAGAGGACCCAAACAGCACCTCAACCAACATAAACTAATTTACATTACAACATTCTCCCTAACAATAGTGAAATACACATTGTTTTCAACTGTGCAGGAAATAATCACATGAAAGGCATATTCTGGGCCAAACCAACTTCATAAATTCAAAAAAATTTAAGGTATACATAACCATAACAGATTTAAACTGTAAATCAAAAACAGATAACTGGGAAATCCTCAGTTACTGGAGAATGAACATCATACTTTCAATTAGCACTTGGGTAAAGAGAGGCTCTCAAGAGAAGTTAGAAAACAGTTTAACTAAATGAAAATGAAACTACAGCACATCAGATTTTCTGGGATGTAGCTAAGGCAGTGTTTAGAGGAAAAACTATAGCAGTAAATGTTTATAAAGAAGTAAGATCTCAAAGGAATAACTTAGGCTTTAATCTTAGGGAACCAGAAAATCATGAGCAAATTAAGCCCCAAATAAGAAGAAAACAATGAAGACAAGATGAGAAATTAGTGCAACTGAACACAGGAACACAATATAGAAAATTAATGAAACTAAAGTCAATTCTTTGAAAATATGAATAATGTTGGTAAGCCACTATCAAGACTGACCAAAAAGAGAGAGAGAGAGACATAAATGACAAAAAATCCAAAATGTAACAATAGATATTACTATAGACATACACAATTAATGGGATAAGGCACTACTATGAACCAAATGCCCATAAATTTCACAACTTAGATAAAATGAACCAATTCGTAAAAAAACACAGGCAAAACTTAAGAAGAAACGTGTACATGAATAGTTTTACATCTATCAAATAAATTGAGTTAGTAGTTCAAAGTATTCAAACAAATTATAAGCACTAGCAAAGTAAACTGCAAGCCTAGGTGATTTCTGTGACATTCTACAGATCTTTTAAGATGTAAATACTGTCAACTTGCCACAATCTTTTCAAGAAGGTAGAAGAGAAATGAACACCTCCCACCGCATTTTAGGAGCCCAGCATAGCTCTAATATCAAAACCAGAAAAAGGCAATACAAGAAAACTTCAAATTGATGTAGGTCATGACCACAGACACAAAAATCCTCAAACACTAGAAAATTCAATGAGGCACTTAAAAAAAAAAAAAAAGTAAGGTATTATGAACAAGTGGGATTTGTAAAGGTAATGAAAATTTAAACATTTAAAAATAAACTCATATACTTCACTGTATTAGGAGATGAATGAAGAAAAACCTCACAATTATGCAAATAAATACCCTAAAAACATTTGGCAAAATTGAACATTCAGTCATCATAAAAGCCTCTCAGCAAACTAGGAATAGAAGGACACCCCTAACATGGTAAAGGAAATCTACAAAAATACCTTAAAGTTACCACCATATTCAATGGTGAAAAACAGGCTTCACAAGATCAGGAACAAGCAAGAATGCCCACGGTCATTATTGCTATCCAATGTTAAATTACAAGCACAAACCAGTGCAATAATGCAAAATCAAAAATCCAGAAACTCACCACCATTGAGTTGATTACAACTCATGGTGAACCTACAGACAGTGCAGAATTGCCCTGTGGAATTTCCAAGCCGCCCCTGGTGGAATTGAACCGCCGATCTTTTAATTAGCAGCCAAGGCACTTAAACACTATGCCACCAGGCTTTCTGCAGTAATACAAGACAGGGAAAATAATAAATTGCCTACAGATTGGAAATGCAGAAATAAGTCCATCTCTAGTCACGGCTGGTGTGATTGTCTGTGCAGAAAACATCAAGGAATCAACAAAATAGCTTCTAGAACAAAAAAGGGAGCTTAACAAGGTCTCCAGATACAAGCAGAATGAACCCTGACACACGTATCATCATTCAATTCCAATAAGCCAGCTGTCTTATTTCTCTCTGTGTTTTCCACAAATTCATACTCTTCTGAAGCAAATCTGTCTTAGCTGTCCAGGGCTGCTGTAACAGAAAGGCCACACACAAGCGGACAACTTGAACAAGTAGTTATTTTTCTCATGTTTGGGAGTCATCATGAAGTCTGAATTCTGAGTGTAGACTCTAGGGGCAGATTTTTCTCCCAGTCGCCTGTGGAGGAAGGTCCTTAGCTCCTTGAACTTCCGTTCCTGGGCAACGCTCATGTGACTTGGCCTGTGTCTTCCACCATCTGTTCTTCCCAGTTTTCTTGTTCAATCTGTTTTATGTCTCAAAGGAGATTGAATCAAAATACCAAAAAATAAAAATTAAAAAAACAGCAAACTCACTGCCATCAGGTTGATTCTGACTCCTAGCAACCCCTGTAGGCCAGAGTAGAACAGCTCCATAGAGCTTCCAAAGAACCCTGGTGAATTCAAACTGTTGACCTTTTTTATTGGCAGATGTAGCACTTAACCACTATGCCACCAGGGTTTCCAGATACAGCCTATACTAATTCTGCCTGGTTACCATAAGAAAGACAGCCTATTTCCATGGCGTTTATGACACAGGCACAGAAGTTAGGATTTACAACATAATTTTGGGAGACTTAATTCAATCCATTATATTCTGCCCTTTGCCCTGCTGTAACCCTAGTACCTTACAGCATGTTTTCTCCTATTCAGAATGGTTAATTGAGTGCTTCACATAACTAATGTCATAATGATACTCTAAACAATCTATAAGTGTTTTTTTTTATTGCACCAGCTACTCTGGCCTCTGCACTGGCCTCCTTCCAAAGGGGCAAAGAGCCCCCTCAGCTTTTGTGACCATGGTCTTCTTCCTTTTCTTTGCTCTCCGGAGAAATGACTTACAGCCTGGAAAACAGCAGTGAGGTAGGCTTCCTGGCATTTTTTTTGTATCCACAACTTTCTTTCTTGCTCCTTATCTCAGAGTGGACCTGGCAGGCTAGTTTCACTAGCTGAGGAATTTTTGTGTAAGTTTTGTCTTTGCCTATTACAAACATGCAGATTACAGTGCAGGTGTCTGACATTCACATCTGTAGTTTAACAGAGTTTCTTGTGACTACTTTGTGTTGTATACAGTTATCTGTGGGCTACATGCTTAAAACCAGGAAATATACCTTGCTGAAATGGTACATAAACTCTGACATACTGTCTTTTGATATTCCATGGAGAACAGCCTGCATTGCTGTTGAGTCTCCAGTGGCACATACCTCCTAATAAACCTTCTTCCTTTTTCTAACTTGAAGAATGTCTCATTGGCTCGACTGCTCCAGGGCATGGACCCAAATCGGGTAACAGCCCCTCCCCAAATTTACATTCTTGCCACGTGCTCAACATGTTCACTCATCACATCATCCCCAAAATACAGATTCCAAGTCCAAAAATTCATCTTCCAAGTCATCTGAATCAAGTATTGATTGGACTTTACATGTATTCCACCCAGGGGCAAAATTCCTCTTCCTCTGTAAACTCGTAGCTCTAGACTGCACGTAACTGTTTCCACAGTACAGTGATAGACGAGGCACAAGGTAGACACATCCATTATCAAATCAAAACTAAACCCACTACAGTCGGGTTGATTCCAGATTGTAACAACCCTGTAGGTCAGAGCAGAACTGCCCCACAGAGTTTCCAAGGAGCACCTGATGGATTCAAACTGCCAACCTTCTGGTTAGCAGATGTAGCACTTAATCACTATACTACCAGGGTTTCCATTTCCATTACAGAAGGCAGAAATTGGAGGGAAAGAAGAGATAACAGATACCACCTAAAAAAAAATCTCACTGCCATTGACTTGGGTTGGCCATTGACTCGGGTCTGACTCATGGTGACCCTGCAGGTCAGAGTAGTGCTGCCCCATAGAGTTTCCAAGGACTGTCTCATGGATTTGAACTGCTGACCTTTTTCAGTGAGCAGACATAGCACTTAACCTACTATGCCACCAGGGTTTCCAACAGGTACCAAGCAAGTCCAAAACCCAGCAGTACAACTTATATTCACTTTCAAGGTTTGAAAATAATTCTCTCTTCTCTGAGACCATCTAGGAAGTGGTCTACCCTGCAGACTCTGGGTGCTGGCCATGCCCTCTGGATTCTTGGTAGGCACTCCTTGGCTTTGGGTTCAGCTCTGCCTTCTTGGCCCACTGGGACAGCAACACCACTCCCTCGGCCTTGGGCAGCTCCATGCTCCTAGGCTGTGTGGGTAGCGACCTCACCCCCTGGCCCTGCCGGTCTTGTCATTCTGCCCCTTGGGTGTGGCTGACCTACCCCCTCAACTTCAGGTGGTAGCCCCACAGCCCTGGCACACAAAAATAGCTGCACCAAACTCCAGAACCAAGGTGGCAAAGACCCAGCCAAGAGGAAATGAGCTAATGCTAATATGAATAGCTCTGCATCTATTAAGTAAATTGAATTTGTACTTTAAAACATTCCAAAAAGAAAACTCCAAGCCTGGCTAATTTCCCTGACATATTCTACAGAACTTTTAAGGATGACATATTAACTGACACCATCTGGATGCTAATCGAACCTCAATCACGTAACAAAGAGAAGCCCTTTCCACAGGGTATTGCAACCACAAGTAGAGGTTAGGGTTTACAATGAGTATTTTATGGGGACACAATTCCATCTATGATAACATCACAGACATTGTGTTATGTCATCCAGACATCTTCCACAGCATTTCTCTAAAAGATAAAGACTTTCTATAAATACATCCTCTGTTACTCAAAATACACTGTTAAGGAAAGGAGGACAAGCTCTTAATTTGTAAAATACATTTCTGATAAGCCAAGCTAGCAAAGTGCCGTCGAGTCGGATGCAACTCATGGCATCTCTAGGGGCCATTTCTGATAAAGGATTTGTATATACAAAATACTTACACATAAAGCACTCTCAGAACTCAAGAATATGAAAAAAGCAATCAACCAATCCTCTTTTTATAGGCAAAAGACTAAACAGATGTTTCATCCAAAAAGATACATGGCTACAAATTAGCATATGGAAAGATGCTCAACATCATTAGCCGGTAGAGAAATTGAAAATGAAACAAGGTAGTCGTTCTACTTATTTACTGAAAGCAAGCCCACCACCACTGAGTTGACTCTGACTCATAGTCACCCTATAGTGCCCTAGTGGTTAAGTCCTATAGCTGCTAACCAAAAGGTGAGCAGTTCAAATCTACCAGGAACTCCTTGGAGTTCTACTCTGTCCCATAACTTCACTATGAGTCAGTTTTGACTTGATAGCTATAGGCTTTTATTTGTTTTGTTTTTTTAATTACTTATTAGACAGACCCAAATCAAGAAAACCAGCAGCACTAGCTGCTCCTAAGAATGCAGAGTAAGGAAAATTCCCACACTTTGCTAGTGAGTACAAAATTGTGCAGCTACTTTACAAAACACTTGAGAAGCTTCTTATAAAATTAAGGATATACTTATCAAGCCATCTAACTCTGGAGCTCCTAGCATTTGCCCAAGAAAAATGAAAACTTTTGTTCACAAGAAAAAAAAATGTACGTAAGTGTTTACAACATCTGTATTTGTAATGAGGCACCCAGACCTGGAAACGGTGCAAATGTCCTTCAGCGGGTGAATGACTAAGCCAACTGTCTTACACTCACACGACGGGTCACTTTTCAGCAATAAAAAGGATCAAATTTACCAAAACACTCAATAACGTAGATGAAATTTAAGTTCGTATTCTGAGTACATGAAGCCAGACTCAAAAGGGTTTAATCTGCTTTTAATTGACTTTTGTGTACTGTGTTAGGCAGAGATCCAATTTCACTTGTCATAAATAACCAAGCAATTATCTAGACAATTTATTGAAAAATCTATCAATGCCAGATGCATGCTAAACCAAGTTTCCATTTTCCTGGGATCTGTTACAGGGCATTTGTTATTGTTTGTACTGAAGGATTGCTTTACCCAGAATCAATATTATACTATTTGTGACTGTTTTCTGTTTATTTATACCTTTGTTAATACATTTAAATCATTTTGCAATTTTTCTCCATAAAGTTTTGTATATCTTTTGTTAAATTTTTTTTGTTAGATACGTATCTACTTGATGTATTACCAAAAATTATCTTTTAAAAATTATATTTCTAAACTGATTTTTGATCATATATGGGAAATAACTTCACTTCATGAAGTAATTAGGCATTCAGCAAACTTTGCTACTCAGTTTATTAATTCCGGTTTTTTTTTTTTTTTTTTTGGTTTCCGAAAGAGATGATTTCACAACTTGAGAATAATGAAGTTTTGGGGTTTATTTGTTTGTTTCCTGCTTTCCAAACTCTGTCTCCGTCTAACTGTGATGTACAACGGTACATGACCCTAAAGCTCTAATAAAGGAACCACATTTTGTGAGGTGTTTGGTTATACAGGAAACTCTGGTAACGTAGCAGTTAAATGCCATAGCCACTAACCAAAAGTGAGCAGTTCAAGTCTGCCATGTGCTCCTTGGAACTTCTATGGAGCAGTTCTCCTCCGTCCTGTAAGGTCACTATGAGTCGGAATTAACTCAGTGGCAGTGGGCTTGGTTTTGCTCCCACGTAAGGAGCCTCAGCTACTCTTGGTTGTTGTTGCTATTGTTGTGTAAATATTGAGTTTCATCAAACCTTTTTTTTTTTAATTACCTGTTTGGGCGTAGTGATTAAACGCTGTGGCTATTAACCAAAAGGATGGCAATTTGAAACCATCAGACACTCTTAGGAAACTATGGGGGAGTTCTACCCTGTCCTGTAGGGTTGGTATAAATTGAAATCTACTAAACAGCAATGGGTTTGGGTTAGGATTTTTTTTTTCTGTTATATCTTATGTTTTAACCTATTGTGTCAAGGTTAAAACTTTGTAAAATAGCCATGTAGTTTTCCCTCTTTTTTTATAAACTTGAACGGACTGCTTAAAATTGGAAGCATATTTTTCTGGTAAAATCACTGAGGTCTGATATTTTTATTGTGAGAAGCTTTTTTAAAGTCAGTTGTAATTTTTAAATGGTTATAACATTATTTAAGATTTTCATTTTCCTCTAAAGATCTCCACTAGCAGAAAAGTGCTCTTTTAAAAACACGTGCCAATTAAGTTTGTCCCCGACTTAAGCCTTCTCAGCGGGCCCCACTGTCCTCAGAATAAAGGCCAGCTCGTTACAGTGCCCTCTGAGGCTCTGCATGACCTGGCTGTCCACCTCTCCTGTGTCATCTTCTGCCGCTGCCTCTCCCTTCCCCTGCTCTAACTCCTGCCACAATACCCTTCTGCCAGTTTGGGGGGCACCCCAAGGGCTTCCTGTGTCAAGAGCTGTGAACTTTCTGAAATTCCTTCTAGAACATCCTTCTGTTGGGATTTCATATGTCTGGATCTTTCTTCACATCAGGGTCAGCTCCTCAAAGAGACCATCACGAACTTTCTAAAAGGTACTCTCCAGGTTAGTCCCTATTATGGCATCTGATTTTTATTTTCTTGGCATTTGTCACACATCCCAATAGTTTCTTCATTGACTGTACAACTTTTCTAATTGACTGTAAGCTCACTAAGGGAAGAACCACATTAGCGGTATCCACCCCTATGGGACAGTGTCCAGCATGTGACCTGATGCAGTAGGAACTCAGTGAGAAGCAGTCTACAAACAAACAACAAGAAGGACTGAAGAAGAATTAATACTTTTGAATCACAGTGTTGGCCAGGTCTGCTGAATATAGCACGGACTGCCGGAAGAACGAACAAGTCTTATATGAAGCACAGGCAGAATGCTCCTTAGACACAAAGATGGCAAGACTACCTCTCACACAGTTAGGACATTTTATCAGGAGGGATCAGTCCCTGGTAAAGGGAGTCATGCTTAGTATCATACAGGATCAGAAAAAAAGAGGAAGGCACCCAACAAGATATATTACCACAGAGGTCGCAACAACAAGCTCAAGCATAACACAGATTCAAAGGGTGGCACAGGACCAGACAGTGTTTCATTCCGTTGTCCACAGGGTCACTACAGGTTGGAACCAATTCAACAACACCTAATAACAACAGCATGCAATGCAAAGAATATGAAATACAAAAATGTTCACAATAGATGGTTGCATGATGAAATCAGTAAACATAATCATATATAATATGATACCATTTTTTTAAGAAACAGATAAAAAAGAGAAAGGAAATTCACTAAATCATTAACCTAATTTTTGTCTTTGAGATTATGGGTGATTTTCATTTTCTACTTGTATTGCACTTTAGGTTGATGATTTAAAGAACACACTAGCTTCTCATTAAACGGATAGCACACATGCTATTTCATGACATTGGTTAACAACTCCACAGCATATCAACACTCTGTCTTTTTGACTTGGGTTCCCTATTAGCAGCTTTCCGGTCCCCTACTGCCTTCTAGTCCTTGCCCCTGGGCTGGTGGGCCCCTTTAGTCTGGTTTTGTTTTATGGGTCTGTCCCATCTTTGGCTGAAGGATGAATCTCGGAACTGACTGCATTACTGAGCTATGAGTGTATCCAGGGGCCATACTCTCAGGGTTTCTCCACTCTCCATCAGGCCAACAAGTGTCTCGTCTTTTTTGTAAGTCAGAACTGTCCAGGAGGCTCTATCATGAGTCAGGAAACCCTGGTGGAATAGTGGTTAAGAGCTATGGCTGCTCCCAAAAGGTCAACCATTGAAGTCCACCAAGCACTCCTTAGAAACTCTATGGGGCAGTTCTACTCTGTCCTATAGGGTCGCTATGAATAGAGATCAACTTGGCAGCAACAAGTTTGGTTTTTGGTTTAAGAGCAGTCAGTAGTGGTAGCCAGGTGCCATCTAGTTATGCTGGACTCAGACTGGTGGAGGCCGTGGTAGTCATGGTCCTGTAGACCTGTGAGCTGATTTCTCACTGTGTCTTCAGTTTTCTTTGTCTTCACTCCCAAAGTAGTGACATCAGTGGTAATTTTCTTTTCTCTTCATTTATAGTTTCAGCCCCTCACCAATGACAGGCATTGATTTTATAAACCAAGGCAGCAGTAAATCATACGCCTGCATCCATACATGGCTGTGTAGGTGCACATCCCTGGACCGGTGAGTGTAGAGAAGGTAGTAGTGGGTCACCTTGCCAGTCACTTCCTCAGATTGTGAATTTTCCAAAGCACAGGCTGGGCCTGCTCATAATGTAGCTCTTCTGTAGAGTGCCTGGTACGGGAATGTCACTGAGGCAGGTAATGACAGCATTGAAGAAGAGGATACAAGTTACACTTGATACCTGTAGGTAAATAAGCCAATTTCTAAGCACAAAACCACACCATAAGCATGTTCTGCATATCCCCCTTGGTGTTAGGAAGTGACCTATATATGACCTATGTTTCGGAGTGTTCAGATCCCAGTAAAAAACTCCTGATCTTTACAAGGAAAGCTCTGGTGCATGTTTTTACTTCAATCAATGGCAAAACACCGTCCCGTGTTTAAGCGCTGTGCTGGCTGGTGAGCTCCTCTGCCTATGTGTCCATGAGACCGGCTGGTAATTTCTTCAACTGTATACTTTTATCTGTTAAGAACAGAATGTAGTTTCAAATATTGAATAGTCAGTGTTGACTGTGACTCAATGAACCTATGACAGAGTAGAAATAAACTCAGTTAGAATACATTAAAAAAGTGTTCTGTTTCCATATGAACCAGAAAAAAAAAAAGGTTTGAAATATGTGTTGGAGTCACTCAAAGTTTCCAGTTGTTTTTTTTCTCTTTTTTCATCAACACTTGGGATAGATAAATCTTTGCAGCTGATGGATGACAGCCTGTCTTTCCTTCTAGTTTTATATTGACTTTGTGTCCAGGTAGGAATAGCAGTCTTTGTGAACTCTTGAATTTAAATGACCAGGAGTTCTTTAATCTGGATACAGCCTAGCTGCTGTACACCATCAGACATGACTTTCCTGACTTAAATAAACTGCAAACCCAAACCCAGTGTCATCAAGTTGATTCCAACTCTTAGTGACCCCATAGGGCAGAGTAGAATTGCTCTATAGAGTTTCCAAGGAATGCCTGCAGATTCAAACTGCTGACCTTTTATTTAGCAGACATGGCACTTAATGCCTACACTACTAGGGTTTCCAATTTAAACAGTTTAGCAAAAAAAAAAAAAGGCATATCAAACGTTAAACAATATTTTCCTGAGACTGTAGTTATTAGGAGATTTTAAAGAATTAAAAATTCTTCTTGACTCTTTGATGAGTCTTTGATATATCAGTTTATCTTAATATGGTGATGCTGTTAGATGCCATAGATGTGTTGAATCAGAATCAACAGTTTAGCATGATAGCCAGGTGATTCTTATGTACAATAAGTTTTGAGAACCACCGCTCTCCTAATGGAAGCACCGATCATGTAGCGGTTAAGCGCTGCATCTGCTAATCAAAAAGGTCAGCAGTCTGAATCTGCCAGGGTGCTTCTTGGAAACTCTATGGAGCAGTTCTTTTGTGTCTTGGAGGGTCACTATAAGTTGAAATTGACTCAAAAGCAGTAGTTTGGGTTTGCTTCTGCTAGTGGTTCTCAGAACTGGTCCCTAACCAGCATTAGCATTGCCTGGAAACTCATTAGAAATGCTTATTCTCAGCAGGCTCTTGAACTGGTTCAAAACTCTGTTTATAACTACATTCAGGGACTTACTATAACCAAGAAGCATAAAAGGAAAACGTTCCGTGAATTATGATCTCTACAAAAACAAATCCTAAAAACCCAAGACATTCCACCCTTAAAGAAGTGCCTTTCTCTTTCTCTTGACTAAGTTCTGTAGTGCACTTGAGAATGTAGCTATATATACATATAGGTTGTTGTTGTCAGGTGCAGTTGAGTTACTTGGGATTCACAGTGGCCCCAGATGACAGAGGAGAACTGCCTCACAAGCTTGTTCTGGCTGTGGTCTTTGGAGAAGCAGATCACCAAGTTTTTCTCCCATGGAACCAATCTTGCAGTAAGCAGTGGTGCACTTCCCTGTTTGTGTGACCAGAGTTCCTTTTACATGTACGAGGTCTGCCAGTGAAGTTCAGGAACTCATCCTAGAAAAAGGGCAACACACCTCATTGCTGAATATCACTACAGTCACCTTCAAGGTACTCCCCTTGGGAAGCCAGGCACCAATGCCATCACCTAACGCACCCTTCAAAGCGATTTGGGAACTCTTTTTCTGGAATGGCCACCAGAGTTGTCATCGTATTACCCTTGATGTCCTGAATGTCATCAAAATGTCTTCCTTTATCTTCAGGTGTAATAAATTGTGTCCCCCCAAAATATGTGTAGCCATGTGGCTGGGCCATAATTCCCAATATTTTATGATTGCCCTCCACTTTGTGATTTTCTTATGGTGTGTGTTAATGGATTAGGGTGGGGCTGTAAATCCCTTCATAATATTACCTCCCTGCTCCACTGTAAAGGGAGTTTCCCTGGAGCGTGGCTTGCACCACCCTTAATCCTTTCATCCTACAAGAGATACAAAGAAAGAGAAACAAGCAGAGAATTGGGAACCTCACACCATCAAGAAAGCAGCGCTGGGAGAGGAGCACATCCTTCAGACCTGAGATTCCTGTCAAGACGCTCCCTGAACAAAGACTGATGCAATACTGGACTTTCTTCCAGAGCCGACAAGGGGAAAGCCTTCCCCTGGAGCAGACATCCTGAATTTAGACTTGTAACCTACTGAACTATGGACTATGTAAGAATAGACTTTCCTTTGTTAAAGCCATCCACTCTGTTGTATTTCCGTTAGAGCAGCCCTAAAACATCGGTTAAAGAAAAAGTCACTGGAGCCCAGATCAGGTGAGTAGGGAGGGTGTTTCAATATAGCTATTTGTTTACTGGCTAAAAACTCCCTCACAGACAACTATACAATTAAGTTAGCAGACTTGCCACTGTTCCAATGGCCATTCCAGAAAGAGTTCCAAAATTGCTCTGAAGGGTAGACTAGGTGTTGGGGTTGGAACATAGCTTCCCAAGGGGAGTACTTCAAAGGTGACTGTAGTGATATTCAGAATCCCTGGTGGCGTATTGTTTAGGTGCTACATCTGCTAACCAAAAGGTCAGCAGTTCAAATCCTCCAAGCGCTCCTTGGAAACTCTATGGGCAGTTCTACTCAGACCTTTAGGGTTTCTATGAGTTGGATCCAACTCAATGACAGGTTTTTTTCTGTTTTTGTTTTTTTATAGTGATATTCAGCAGTGAAGTATGTAGCACTTAGAGTAATTAAGTTTGCAGACTTAATTGTCAGATGCCATATATGTATGTAGAGAGATATTAATTCTGAATGCAATTCAGAAAGTATGCAAAGCTTTCATGAAATAACGAGGCATTATTATTTTCCTTACCATCAGAGAGATTGATGGAGAGAATTGTAGGCTTTTGCCCATGATGAATGGGGAAGAGTCTAACAAAACACAGGTTTAAGCCAAAGACACAAATTAAGACAGAAAGGAAGAGTACAGGGGGAAGGAAAAAAAAATAAATAGCATTTTGGTTGGCTTTAAAAAATAAAGTTTTAAGGTATCGTCTGACAATGATATAATCCTCTAGACCTTATATGTCCAAAATTCAACCACATGGGTCAAGACATCAAAAGCACTCTTCTCGAAAACTCAGTAACCCAGAACACTGCAGTGGTGTGGAAGGCTTTGTTGCGTGGCCCATAGCCTAGCCAGGCACTGTGTGCGTTCCATCCATAATTTCGGTTTTGGGTTCCTTCACTCCTCTAACCAAGTGGATGAGCCCAGACACCACGGGACATTGTTTCTCCTCTGAAATCAGCTTCTCAGGAGGGTCCTGCGGTTGGCTCCAGGGCACTGGTGCCCTCCCCCTGTGCCACAAGCTCTGGCTCCCACTCTGCTTGCTCCTAGAAAATGCCCATGGAAGCCTACCTGCATGGTACCACTACTTCTTTGCACATAGGACATTCACCTTTGGACATCCTCTGACACTTTGTCTCAAAGAGACTGGAGGGGTTCCTAGATGTCTCAGCTGTGTCTCCCACCCATGCTTGAGAAAGCTTGCTGAATTCTACGAATCTCTACCAATGATAGCTTTTGATACAATACCTGTAACTAAAGCAACATATAGCATTTCAGTGACCATATGTGACAGGAGAGTCATCAGGGCCACTCTCTAGATATCTGTACATAAACTTTTTTTTTTATTCTCTTTAAGTGAAAGCTTATGGTTTAAGTTCATTTCTATTTCTAAACTCTTGACAGCTACAGCTATTTGGAATCAGCTCGACGGCACTGGAGTTTGGGGGTTGTTTTTGATGCATCCATGCTGTAAACATCATTGGGTTTTAGGTGAAGTTTAATTAGAAGCACTCCCAATATACCTTTAAAATTTCTAATTCTGGCAGATTCAGTAAGTAGTAGAAGACAGGTGAAGAACTCTCAGTTGTAGAAATTCCTCTCATAAGAAGTCTTCAGATAAGCAAAACTGCCTACACGGGTTCTCTTTGAAAGTGGTAGCAAGAAAAGACCCTGGGTACCATCTTGGGAGGGCAGAGAGGAGAACACTGTGACAGCCAACTTCCTGTGGCTCTGCCCAGCTGAGGCTAGGGCTCCCTAGGTGGCCATTTGACAGTCTAGACCTTAGTTGGCAACTGGCTAAAGAATACAAAGCCATGAGTTTATATTCCAAAGCCCCCACGGAGCTTTGAAAGAACTGTGGATACTCAAACTCCACAAATATGCCCTCTTTCCAAACCAAGTGCCTCAGTTTTGACGTACGGGACAAAATTTGACCATGTTAGCTCTGCCAGGGTAGAAACTCTGTTCACATTATCCACGCCTCTAACTTCTAACTCAGACTGTCGGATTCCCTTGGTAGATGGCTACATATTACTGAAGATAAATCACTTGAATGCTGAGCCACTGGTTAGGGGACATTTCCAAGGTTCGCATGAGTGGGACAGTCACAGTTTTGTGGTTCAGTGACCTGGCTGTAGAGCCAGACTGCCCAGGTTTGAGTTAACTCTGCCCTTCTTTGCTTTACTTAGCTGCGTGACTTGAGTGAAACAAATTAATTTTGGTTGCATTAGTTCAGTGTTTATGAGGCAATATGGGGAGCCCTGTCTAACACTGCAGTCACCATGATATATTGTCCAAGTGGTTAGAGGTGCTTTGCAAACAGCTGTGCCCCTAGACCGTGCAGGGTAGGTATGAGGGTGAAGAAATGCAATTCGAGCAGAAATACTAGTGTTTAGACCTGTCAGGGTTTCTCTAATTGAGACAAAGAGAAAATCCCAGATGCTGGTATCATAACTCACCATCTTAACTCTCAATCTTAACGCTGAGCTTTTGGGTAGCCACAGCACCGAAGCTACCTTGTAGTCCTTGTGAAGCTTCCAAAGTGAACCCTTAAGCCAAGAAACCCTCCTGTGAACAGGTAGAGGCCACGGAGAGATTGAACGTGCAGCCACTGAAACTGCACTGCCCACCAGTGCAGACATGTCTGGGAATTAAGAACCGAAGCTGAAGGATGCTTGGTACCCACTCATGCCTGTGCAAAAACTAAGGGGCACTCTGCGGTCATTTGTAATCCGTGTGCAGTGGGGCCTGGCCAGGACGCCTAGACACAGAAGTCAACATCAACTTGTCCCCGCCCCGCCCTCCATCCCTGGGCTGTCTCTCCCCGGAGCACCCCAGCTGCGCTAGGACGGGCGGGCAGAGCGAGCTCATTGGTCAGCAGGGCGCAAAGGTGAGCTGCTCTGCCAATGCTGTCGTGGGAAGGGGACCGGTCCTGCGGCTGGCGGCGAGGGCGGCGCGAGAAGAGAGCGCGTTTTGCTGCGGCTCCGGGGCCGGGGAGCCGGGTGCCAGGCTGAGCGCCCGGGCGCGAGCGGAGGCGCGTGGGCCAGTGCAGAGGGGGCCGGGCCACAGCAAAGACGGCAGTCCCTCCTTCGGTGACTCGTGTCCAGCAAGGCACAGTGAGCCCAGAAGAAGACAGTAAGCTGAGACCGTTATCGTGAGCACCCTATCACAGAGGCTTGTCTCCCCAAAACAGTCTGAAGAGAAACTGCTTGGATAGGGGAACAAGTTGGAGTGATGGTTACATTTAAAGGGCAACCCTAAGGACAGCTAAAGCACACGTCTTTTGTTTCTTTAACGTCAACTGCAATCGAGGAACAACTTCCCACTGGCTTGGGCACTGGTTAGAGTCCTCGTTCTGGAGACGCCTCCAGGTCCCTCTGAAGACTGTTTATGCTGAGCTGTGAACCAGAAACGCTAAGCCACTTGCCCACTTGGGAGGCAAGTAGGGCTTCTCCTCACTCAGGCTTGGATGCAGTTTTCTGTTTTCTGGGAAGAATTTCTGTCTCCGCTGTCGAAGAGGATTCAGGACCGGGAGGGAAGAACGCAGCAGGTACTGTCAGCTGCAATTTCACTATGTGCATCTTTGAGCGTGAAGGATCCAGCGAGCCCACTAGGGAAAGGTTCTTTTACACTTGCGGTGCTCCTTTAAACACCTGGTGAGCACACCCAGAACCTCTCTTTTCTAGCTGAAGAAAAATATCACTTTCATTTGGCCATTCCTGTCTTTGCTTACCTAATAAATGGAAATGTTGTTTCCAAATACAGAAGCTTACTTAAAATTCCATTGTAACCAAGTGGTTACAGTGACATAGTGGTGGAGTGACTAATCCTTTACATTTTAATCAGGATTTTCCAAGCAACAATTCTATTAGCTTTCTATCAAACTGAAGAGGCGGTCAGTACACAGCATCTGTGTTATCTCTAGCTTAGCTTATAGCTAAACAGTGATCGCTGCTGGAATCCAAAAGCAATTATTCTACTTCAGGGTGCACTGAGGTGGATATAAACATAATTAAATTTTATTGCAAACCTTATGCTTTCTGAATTTTCAGGACAGAATTTTCTATGGATTTCTGGGCTTGTCCCACATGTGGATAACAGCTTTTTTTGACAAGCTGAGTGTATTTCTTCCCTGGATATGCTCCCTTGTCCTGAGGGAGACCTGATAAAGAAGACACAGAGACAAAACAGACAGTGTCATGCCTGCGAGGGGCTGGGGGCCTCCACAGGCCATCCAAGGCTCCAGCCCCCTCCGCTGGCTAGCGACCGTTGCCTGTGGTTGGGCACTATTTGGCACTAAAGTGTCCGGGGTACCTTTTCAGCAAAACCTCAGGGCACATTTGAAATAGATTTATTCACCTTTACATTAAGTGTTTTTGAAGAATGTTTAATAAAGTGGAAAACAGATTATACATGAAGTGATTAAAAGCTGCCTCAGAATTATCATATATACATCATGCACATACACACACACACACACACACACACACACACAAAGACTGGAAGGAATATAGCAAAATGTCACTTCCAGTGGTGTGATTGTGCATGATTTTTAATTTTTTTTCCTACTTATTAAACCCTGGCAGCATACTGGTTAAGTGCTACATTTGCTAACCAAAGGGTTGGCAGTTCAAATCCACCAGGTGCTCCTTGGAAACTATGGGGCAGTTCTCCTCTGTCCTATAGGGTTGCTATAAGTCAGAACCAACTCAGCAGCACTGGGTTTACTTGCAGTTTCCAGACTTTCTAAAATATGCATGCACTGCTTTTATAATCTGATTCTTTAGAAGTCAGTCTGAAAAAACTAATGTAGGAACAAGAAACTAACCCTCATGTCTTTCATGGCCACACAGCTTCATTATGGTCTCCAGCCTGTGTCTTTAAGGGATCCCTAAGTAATAGGGACGACTGCTCCTCATTAGGAAGTCAGAAGCTGTGAAGGCATCTTCACCGCAGTAATTATGTCCCTTGATCACCAAGCTCAGTGTGCAGCCAGTGCGTGCTGTGGTTTTCCTAAAAGTCAGCTTTACCACAAGCGTTGGGGACAAAATTGGTCACTTACAGCCCACCTGGTATGTCTCCTGGATTCCCAGGCTCACTGCGTGCAGCAGTGCTGGCACCTCTGTTTGATCAACATTTGTAACTACAAGATATGATGCTGTTTCAGGATGAAGGTGACAGGAAAAGGGACCACCTGCTGGCTAGTCTGCTTGGCTGCCTTCTGCCTGCTGGCCACCCCTGGCGGCAGAGCCTGTCCTCGTCGCTGCGCCTGCTACATACCTACAGAGGTGCACTGCACCTTTCGGTACCTGACCTCCATCCCGGACGGCATCCCACCCCATGTGGAGCGCATCAACTTAGGGTGCGTGGGGCCCTTGTCTGGTCCACTCTCAAACGGGGAGTGACTTGTCCATGGCTCAGCATGATTCATCACCTGCTTTTTAATGGTATTTCTCCTCTGAAATGAGAATCTTAAGTTTGTGGGAGGAGTCAGGACACATTTTCCAAGCAAACTTTTAGTAGGAGAAAGTTCTTCTGGAACCTGAAGGCACTCTTGATAGTTTGGTAAGCCTGTGGCTATAGAGGAAACCCTGGTAGACAGCGGTGAAGTGGTACAGCTGCAAATCCAGAGGTCAACAGTTCAATTCCACCAGGTGCTCTTTGGAAACTCTATGGGGCAGTACTGCTCTGTCCTGTAGGGCCACTATGAGTTGGAATCAATTTGACGGCAGCGTGTTTTGGGGGAGTTTATGATTGTAGAGAACTTCATTCTGGTGACATTTTTCCAGGAAAATAATATTGCACCTCTCATCTGGCAGTGCCCACTGGCATATAACAGATGTGTATGAAACATCTACTAAGTCATTTATAGGTTTTTGGACTTCTTTGAGTACAAACTTACTTATTTAAAATGCATTTAAACCTGCATCCCTAATTGAAGACATTAATCTCTTGTCCTGTAAAACATTTCTCCAAAGGTGGCTGTATTTTAAAGGCTCATAAGAAATATGCATGTGTGTGAACACACATGTAGCCAGACTCAACATCATTTCTTTGACAATTACTAAGCATCTACCTAGTGACATAGTGATTAAATGCTACAGCTGCTAACCAAAAGGTCGGTGGTTCAAATCCACAAGATGCTTCTTGGAAACTCTATGGGACAGTTCCGTTCCATCCCATAGGGTTGTTACAAGTGGGAATGACTTTCACAGCAATGGGTTTGGCTTTTTTGGTTTATCATGTGCCAAGTGCAATGGCTTACATTGGAGATACAACAGTCAACAAGAAACACTGTTCACTTGTCAAAGCTACAGCTGAAGGGAGGAGACAAAAAGACCATCAATGCAGTTAAATAAAAATGCGCTAGCTGTAGGGTCGCTGTGAATCAGAGTCGACTCAGTGGCAGTGGGCTAGGGCTTGGGCAGAGCAACAAAGTGCCCTGAGAACAGTAACTAATAATAATGGGAAAAACTCCAAAGCAAACCTTTCTCCATCAAGGGGATTCTGACTCCCAGTGACCCTGTAGGATGCAGCAGAACTGTCCCATAGGGTTTTCCAGAATGCCTGGTGGATTTGACTGCCCAACTTTTGGTTTACAGCCAAGCTCTTAACCACTGTGCCACCAATGCTGTGGGCTTACTATATGTGTGCAGCATTGGGTGAAGCACTATACATGTCCTCCTTCATTTGGTCCTCCTAGCCCCTTTGGAAGCCTTGGTGGCGTATTGATTAAGTGCTATGGATGCTTATCAAAAGGTCAGCAGTTCAGACCCTCCAGGAGCTCCCTGGAAACTCTATGGGGCAGTTCTACTCTGTCCTATAGGGTCACCATGAGTCAAGATAAGACCTGAGAGCAATGGGTTTGGTTGGTTTTCTCAAGTCCTTTGGAGTAGGTTCTGTTATTACCTGCATGTCATACATAAGGAGACCAGGTGCGTAAGATTACAGGTCTTACCAAGGGTTGCACAACTACTGTGCGACTGAGCTTGTAATCCTGTCCAAACCACTTGACGTCAGAGTCTGGGTTTCTTAACCAGGGCTTTATACTGATGAATTCCACCTCGGACAAAATCATCATCAGGGAACAGGCTGGGTCTTAACAGTGTTCACAAGCAGAGAGGGATGAGGGTAAAGGCATTCCACGCTGAAGAAACAGTACACAAGTGAAGGTGTGCAAAGGAGGAGGGCTGTGCCATGTTCCAGGAATGCAAATGGGGTGGTTGTAGCTGAGGCTGCGAGGACTGGGTGGAAGGTTGACCTTCTGTGGCATCTGGTGAATTTTAATTGTATTTCATCAGAGAGATGGATTATCTCCTTGGAGCAAAGGTCAAACAAGAAAGGTGGTGTTGTTTTGTGTGTGTGTGTGTGTGTGTGTGTGCGCGCGCGCGCATGTGTGTGGATGCATGTATGCATGCATGCATGTACTCGGACATTTGAACTCTGGTTTACCAGCAACCTTATGCCTAGGACGACATTTTTATTTCAGGTACAACAGCTTGGCCAGATTGACAGCAAGGGATTTTTCCAACCTGAACAAGCTGGAGTTGCTGATGCTGCATAGCAACGGCATTCACACCATTCCTGACAAGGCCTTCGCCGATCTGCAGGCCTTGCAGGTGAGACGCGGGGGTGGGGGCGGGGGGACAGCAGGAAAGCAGGTCAGGTGGGACCGGTGAGATGTATCTCCAAAAGTGTTCCATGTCCATGGACTCCAAAGCCAAACGACCAGAGAATTAGAGGGCGACATGAAGAGACGATGTCAAAGAATGATTTTCTTTTATTTTTAAGCAATAAACCAAACCAAATTCACTGCTGTTGAGTCAATTCTGACTCCTAATGACCCCATAGGCCAGAGTAGAACCATCTCATAGAGGTTCCAAGAAGCATCTGGTGGATTTGAACTGCTGATCTTTTGGTTAGCAGGCATAGCACTTAACCGCTATGCCACCAGGGTGTCCTTTTAAGCAATAGTATGTGGAAATTAGAATAATAGGCAAATCCTGAAGGACACTTTTTTTTCATCTCTACAGCTAATAGAAAAATTGAATTCCCAGGAAATACGAAACCTTTAAAATGTAATATTTAAAATCATGTTCCCCTGGGAATCAACTATGGCTCCTAAAATAAATTAATTTCTTAGACCAAAGTTAGCTTTCAACAAATCAATAGCTACATATTTTAAATAATTTCAGCTTATTTACTTGTTTATGTCCCAATGTTCAAAATTAATAATAAAGGTTACAAGCCAAGTTTACAAAAATGTATCAAAATTTGCAAGAATTTTCACATGAGGAGGGGAGAAAGTAAAAGGTAAAAGAAGTGGAGGGAAAAACATGAAAGAAATACAAAAGTATGTACACAAAGACCTTTGTGACTGTTGCAGGTAGGACTTGTAGTTCTCTAGGAATCAACTCAAACGAGAAAATAGGGCTAGTTGCACCGTTTGTCCACCACTTGTCTGTCTCACTGTCGTACTGTGGTGGCTCATGTGCTTTTCACATGCTGGAAGCTATACCGCCGATACTTCCAATGGAAGGTGTAGGAGAAATTGGAGAGAAATGAAGAATAAATTCAAATTCTTAAAAGAGGCCAGACTTACTGGACAGAGAAAGGTTAAAAGAATCCCTGAGACTGTTGCTCTAGGCGACTTATTGAGCTGGGAACTGAAGCTACTTCTAGAGACTGTCTTTCAGTCAAACAATAGATTGGCTTATAAAACAGTGTCACCCATGAGTCATGTGCTCCTTTAAATAATCAACTATTAGAGATCAAATGGTCAACCATTTACCAAAGCAAAGATGAGAAGACTAAGGAAAGGGAAGCTAGATTAATGAAAACAAACAGATTGGAAATTAATGAGAAGGCTGACATGTGTGAGAATTGTAATCGATGTCACCAAACAATTTATATAAAAATTGTTAAATGGGAACCTAATATTCTGCGTCAGCTTTTGCCTAAAACACAATAAGATATTTTTAAAAATAATTAAAGACAGGAAACAAAGAAAAGACCACAATGGATGTCAGAAGAAACGCTGAAACTTGCTCCTGAACACAGAGTCAGCAATATGAAGTAAAAGAGCTGAACCAAAGATTTAAAAGGGAGCTTGAGAAGACAAAGTAAAATATTCCAACGACATAGGCAAAGACCTGGAGTTAGTTACATTGAATAGACCATGGACTGCCAGAAGAATGACCATATTTGTCTTGGAAGAAGTACAGCCACAGTGCTCCTTAGAAGTTAGGATAGCAAGACTTTGCCTTACGCATTTTGGACATGTTATCCTCACAACTGTACCAGTAAACAACATCATGGTAAGTGGAGAAAGAATTGAGGTTGTCAGTGGTTTTATTTTACTTGGTTCCACCATCAACACCCATGGAAGCAGCAGTCCAGAAATCAAACGATACCTTGCATTGGGAAAATCTGCCACAAAGGACCTCTTTAACGTGTTAAAAACTAAAGATGTCACTGTGAAGACTAAGGTGCATCTGACCCAAGTCATGGTATTTCCAGCTGCATCATATGCATGGGACAGCTGGACAG
This sequence comes from Heterohyrax brucei, assembly GCA_028571685.1. Lineage (NCBI taxonomy): Eukaryota > Metazoa > Chordata > Mammalia > Hyracoidea > Procaviidae > Heterohyrax > Heterohyrax brucei. The sequence goes on along the minus strand of CM053163.1, from coordinate 66,456,858 downwards.
TGAATAAGGAAGACAGAAGAATTGATGCCTTTGAATTGTGGTGTTGAGAAGAATATGAAATGTACCATGGACTGGCCAAAACAACAAAGAGATGTGTTCCAGAGGAAGTACAACCAGAGTGCTCCTTGGAATCAAAGATGGTAAGATTGCATTTTACATACTTTAGACTTGTTCTCTGGAAGGATCAGTCCCTGAAGAAGGACATCATGCTTGGTAGGGTGGAGGGTCAGTGAGAGACAAGAAGACCCTCAACAAGATGGGCCGACACAGTGGCTGCAGCAATAGACTTAAACATAAAAACAATTGTGGGCATGGCACAGGACTGGGCAGTGTTTCATTCTGTCATGCATAGGATCGCTGTGAGTCAGAACCAACTCGACAGCTCCTAACAACAACGACAACAGGAGGGACTATACCCAGGAGAAAGACATCATATTTGGTAAAGAGGATGGGGGAAAAAAAGACCCTCAACAAGACAGACTAACACAGTGGCTGCAGTGAAGGGCTCAAACATGGCAACAGTGAATGGAGATGGAACAAGATTGTATGTAGGGATGATGTCAGGACCTGCTGCATGACATCTAACAGCAACACACCTCATGATGAAGATTCAGTGTCAAAGGGGGGAGGGGTACAGATGGTTTGGACTTGACTATGAACCTAAACATCGGTGGTTCCAATTGTCCTTGAAACTCCCAAGAAGAAAGGCCTGGTAATCTGCTTTCATAAAGACCACGGGCAAGACAACGCTATGGGCAGTTCTCCTCTCTAACACATAGGGTCACTGTAAGCAACCAACTCAATTAGCAATCGTTTTTTGTTTGTTTCTTTTTTGATATTAAGAAAAAAAAAATGAAAGCACCATCAGGTCTAATTTTAAATAAGAAATGGAATATGTCCCCCAACTACTCATAAAAATAAAGTCCATAATACCTTATAAAAGATATATTGCCAGTGTTCAGTTAGCTTTGTAAAGGCAGTTTTACCTGGGACAGGAAGCAATCAAATTCAGGCCAGGCATCTGATTCTGTTCATTCAGTTTAATAAGGCTCTATTGGGAATAGATTGGTCACATATCACTTATGGAATTTCTCGTTTATTCTTCCCACCAGAGTTTTAGCACACTGGGTTTGAGATTGTGCTTCTAGGTATCATCTCAGGCAAACTTTTAGTCAACGTCGCCCATTTAATTTTTCTGTGCTTATTAGGGAACTTGGCCCTTCAGAAAATCATTCTCAGGAGAAATGACAGCTTAGCCCTCATCAGAAAAATACGACAAGAAGTCATTCCTTTAACAAACATTTCTTTTTTGGAGAAAGGGTATGTTGGATTAGTATCAGGGAAGGGAACTGAATAGTACTCAAGAATTTTTAAATACTAAAACGTCATTAATCTCAATTCACAATCAGTTTAAAAAACTGACATTATTTATAATAGCCAAAAAGTAGACATAGCTCAAATATACATCACAGATGAGTGGATAAACAAAATGTGTTATAGCCATACAATGAAATATTATTTGGCAATAAAAGGAAAGGCGTGGAAACATGCTACAACTTAAATAGCTCTTGAAAATATTATGCTGAGCAAAAGAATCCATGTATAACAGGCCACATACAAGGTCTGACAATTAGGTCTGTAAACTTAATTGTTTCAAGTGCTATATACCTCATTGCTGAATATCAATCACTAAGGACACTTTTGAAGTTCTCCCCTTGGGAAGCTGTGCACTGATGTCAGTGCCTAATCTACCCTTCAAAGCAATTTTGGAATTCTTTCTGGGCTGGCCATTGCCCATGGTGGCATGGTGGCAGGTTCACTAACTTAATTGTATAATTGTCTGTGAAGGAGTTGTTAGCCAGTAAACAAATCACTGTATTGGAACACCCTTCTGGTGTTCACACCTCGTCTGGCCTCCGGTGACTTTTTTCTGTACCCAAAGATAAAGAAACCATTGAACGGAAGATATTTTGATGCCATTCAGGACATCAAGGGGTAATGCAATGATAGCTCTGATGGCCAATCCAGAAAAAGAGTTTCAAAATTGCTTTGAGGGGTGGGTAAGGTGCTGGTGTCAGTGCACAGCTTCCCAAGGCAAGGACTTTGAAGGTGACCGTAGTGATATTCAGCAATGAGATCTGTAGCACTTTTTCTAGGATGAGGGCACAGACCTAATTGGCAGTCCTCATATTATATGTTTACATGAAATACCTACAACAGGCAAATCCACAGAAACAGAACATAGATCAGTGGTTGCCTGGAGCTAGTAGGAGAGGATGACTGCTAATTGGTAGGGACTGGTGTAGTGGTTAAGTGCTATGTCTGTTAACCAGAAGGTCGGCAGTTCAAATCCACCAGGCACTCTTTGGAAACTCTATGGGGCAGTTGTGCTCTGTTCTATAGGATTACTATGAGTTGAAATCAACTTGTCAGCAGTGGATTTAGTTTCAGTTTTTCTTTGAGGCTGATGAAGATTCTCTAAAAGTGCATAGTAGAAATAGTCACACCACAAAGAAAAAAAACACTGAATCATATACTTTAAAATGGTTAGTTTTATGGCATGTGGATTGTATCTCAATAAAACTTTTATAAACGTGAAAAATAAATTAAAATCAATATATATTCTTTTTTATGAGCAGACTAGAAAAGTCTTAAATTTCCTTGAAAAATTAAGATACTTATAAATTTATTTTTATTATGGAAATTTACAAAGGTAGAGAAAGGTACAGTGAACCTGAATGTATCATGTACAACAGTAGAGACAGTGGTGTAATGAACTTGAATGTATCATCATGTGGCTTCCACAGCTGTCAGCATGCGACAGACAGATCCTGTCTCACTGCACCCCACCACCATTTTTGCACTTTACCAGATTGTTTTGAAATAAATCCAAAGTATCACCACGCTGCATCTGTAACTACTTCCACATACGTCTCTAAGTAAAGATTGTTAAACGCAAGCACAGTACTGTTTTATCTCATAAATCTCGCAATTCCTTCATATCATCCAGTGATCATGAGTGTTCTAATTTCCCCTGAGATTCTTATGTTTAATTTGCAGCTGACTTGTTTGTACTAGAATCCAAACAAGGTGCATGCATTGCACTGGGCTATCTCGACAGGATGCTTTATTACTGATACGCTTTCCCTTAAGTGGAAATTCTCTTGGTGACATAAATGCATGCTTCTTTTCCTTCTTAGGTCTTAAAAATGAGCTATAACAAAGTCCGAAGGCTTCAGAAGGATACTTTTTATGGCCTCAGGAGCTTGACACGGTTGCATATGGACCACAACAATATCGAGTTTATAAACCCAGAGGCTTTTTATGGACTCACCTTTCTCCGGCTGGTGCATTTGGAAGGAAATCAGTTGACTAAGCTCCATCCAGATACATTTGTCTCTCTGCGCTACCTCCAGATATTCAAAACATCTTTCATTAAGTACTTATACTTGTCTGACAACTTCCTGACCTCCCTTCCTCAAGAGATAGTCTCCTCTATGCCTGGTCTGGAAAGCCTCTATCTTCATGGAAACCCATGGACCTGTGACTGCCGCTTACAGTGGTTGGCTGACTGGATACAGGAGAAGCCAGGTATCTGCACTGTTTATCTCTTTGTCTTAATGAAATTGAGGAAACCTAACTGGAGGTGTTTATCAGTAAGTAGGAAAGCCGAGGTACTGCAGTCTGTGTAATAATTCAGTGGTGATGAATGTGCTTTATTACTAATGGCACAACCAATCATTGTTTGGGGTCAGTCATAGCTCCTGGCTTTTGGCAAAACCAGGAAATGAGAAATATGTGTGTTACTCCTTACTGAGTCACCACAAGCATGAAAACTCCTCCGTCTCATCATTCCCTTTCAGTGGTTCAGCCAGCACGGAACGTCAGTACATGTTGTTTTCCGGAGCTCTGTCCCAGCTCCTGTGCTAGTGGGGAGACTGCTGAGAGCACCACTTGTGCTCTGATCAGGTGGTCAGTGGGTTACAGGTGAGCAAACAGATGCGAAAAGAGTGTGACATGTGCCTTGAAGAGAAAAGCAAAGTGCCATGAACAGCACAAGATCCATCCAGCCAACAAACACTCATTGTAAATGCACAATGTGCAGGAGCCTGTAGGACCCGGGGATCCAAAAACATGAACAAGACAGATTAGGGTCCCTGCCACTGTGGAGCTTACAATCTTATGAGGGAAATATGCAGCTGGTGGATGTGAACTGCCAATCTTTTGGTTAGCAGCCAACCTCTTAACCACCGTGCCAACAGGGCACCCTCCTCTGTGTGGGTCTAGTTAAGAATGATGAGTAGCCAGACGTTTGAGACATTATCTGTCAATTACACACTGAGGGTTTGGATCCTTGGTCAGCGAGTTTTCTTCAGTGTTTGAGAGGAAGAGTTGGGATGGTGGTGTGACTTCGTCCAGCCACTCCAGCAAATGAGATCTTCTGATAAGTGTTAGGAGGGCAATGGTGATTTAGTGCTAGAATTCTCGCCTTCTGTGCTGGAGACCCAGGTTTGAGCCCCGGCAGATGCATCTCACACACAGCTGCCACCTGTCAGTGAAAAGTTGTATGTTGCTCTGTGCTGAGCAGGTTTTAGTGGTGCTTGCAGATTAAGACAGACTAGGAAGAAAGGCCTGGAGGTCTACTTTGGAAGATCAGCCAGTAAAAATCCTATTGACCACATGGTCAAATCCCCAACTACTCATGGGGGTGGCATCGAGCTGGACAGAGTTTAGTTCCATTGTGCATGGGGGTGCCATGAATTGGTGGCTGACTCCATGGCAGCTAAAACCACCACCAACAAATACTATGCACCTCTCAAATGTTGTGTCCATTGCATGATACTGGAGCTACTACACAGATACCATGACAATGCCAGGATGCACTGGGTGTAAGGTCAAACTCTAGACATCTTATTAAGTATCTTGGTTACCAGCATTTTAAACAGGTTCATGAGAGCAGTATATTTAGAAATGACCAGATAGGGGATCTCCAAATACTGGTCAGAGGAGGTGTCTATGATTTGGAAGGATTTAGGCTGGTCCCAGGGCTTTAAGACTTGTTCATTTGTCACTTCACCAGAATGCGAGACCTACAGCAGGCTGACCCACTGCTCGGGCACTGTGGTTCTCCCCTCCTTAGCACACCCGGCCCTCCTCCAGGAGAGATGTCAGTCAACGGCACCATTCATTGTCTCCTTACCATGGACGTAAACCTGAGTCTTCCTTGACACTTCCGCTCAGTTACTCCCTGTATTTGCCTACTCCTTACCGCCTGCTGATGGTTTCCACCTGCTGCTTTCTCACCTACACCCACCTGGTTCTCCCCACTCCTCTTGCCTCTAACTGGGACAGGCCAGGCCATCTGGACTCAAGTGTAGCGACAGTATCCTGTCTTCTACACCCATGTCACCAGAGTTGCTGTCTCCCAGTGTGATTATTTTTGATGTGACCTCCTCCTGCTATTTACCTTAATATTGCAGCTAAGATGCCAGAATACTTGACAAAATTAGCAGCTATGAAATAGCGGCAGCAAAGAAAATAATAGCACATACTTGTAGCCTGTACAGATGAAATTACATGACCCCAAACGTCACTGTAATTGCCTAGTAGTGACAGTTCTGATACAGTGCATTAGAAGATTCAAAAGGTATCTTACAAGGCTTAGTTTTATTCTTATAGGTGTATTGATTCATATAATCTGAACTTGCATAAACTGTCCCTGTTGCTATAATTACAGGCACACTTTAATGGAAAATAAAATATTTCTGCTGAAACGCTACACAAAAACTTTATAGTCACTTTGGTGTGGCCCCCTCTGACAGTGTCATCCGTCCACTGTGGTCCATGTACCTCTGTGGATGCCACTGCTGTGTTCATCTTGTCTTCCCTCTAGTTTTTCTCCAAACTGTATCCAGAGTCATTTACTGCAAATGCAATTCTAACCAGCCCATTCCTTTTGAAAACCACTGAGTGACTTCTACTCACTGGGAGAATAAAAAAAATGGGGGAAAAAAAAAACCAAGCTCTGCTGGGTGGTACCCAAGGGGCTTCACAATCTAAGCCTTCATCACTTCACTGCTCCTTCCCTTCCCTGGAATCTCTTGTTCACACCCCTGGGTCTCACACAGAGGTAGCTTATGTAGCCTCTTTGCCCTGATGCCTGATGCTCCCCTTCATACTGCTCATTCCCATTCCAAAGTGATCCCAGTAAGACCCAGGGCAGGAGACCACAGACTCTGTAACCAGACAGGGCATAAGATCACAGACTCTGTAATAACATGCGAGCTCTGCTATATGTTACCCGTGGCAGCTTGTGTTTGAAACCCACCATAGCTGGTTTCCTTACCTGTGAAAAGGGGAAACAGCACCTACTTCAGCAGATCATTTTGAAGACGAGAGAATCAGTACCTGCCAGTCATGTAACAGGCACTCTGCTGAACCAGCTGAGCTGCATAATTCACTGATGGCTGGGCCTGGATGTAATAAAACGCAAAGGCAAAACACAACAAAAGAAAGATACGAATCCTATTCATCAGAACTGTAACCAGGGATTTTCTTCTCCTAGAAGTTATTTGCATACTCTCTGCCCCCAAAGTCTGAGCTAGGCACCTGTCCTTCTGATTCCCTTAATTACAGAGCTTGCCATTGCCTGTCTCACCCATGAAACTGTCAATTCTATGGGAATTTAGATGGTGGCAGGGAGCTTGGTAGAGAGCAGGCGCCAAGGTACTGATCGGAGGGATGAATGAGTGAGGGGCACGGGAACGGGGTGAGCTTCAGGAACTCCTGATACCCCCCAACCTTTTATGTTTCCCCTACTTTACAGTAACTTTGCACATTTTTACTCTATCAATTTTTGTTTTGTTCATTTCACCCACCTGGACTGATCATCAAAAATGAAAATAAACTAAATAGAATTACCAGAATACTCCATCACTGTGATGTATAAAGCATATCAATTATTTTAAAGAATAAAAAGAGCCCATGAAGTTAATCCTGCCTTTGAAAATCACACAAACATTCAGGACAATATTAATTAACACCACAGTGCTATGATTTACAAGATGAGTGTGCGGTTATGACACTCTAAAATATGATCCTATTAACTGGGCACGTCACTGTCATGCACTTTAAATGAACTGCCTTTTGAGATAATGGAAACAGACACAACCTCACTGTCGAGTCAGGTCCAACTCATAGCGACCCTAGAGGTCAGAGTAGAACTGCCCCATCAAGTTTCCAAGGAACACCTAGCAGATTTGAACTGCTGACCTTTGAGGAAACAGACATAGGATTTTTAAAATGATATTTGAGGACTTGTCAATGATTACTTATCGAATGGGTTATCTTTCAAAGGAGAGTGAACTTTTATGATTGTGTTAAAATGATGAGATAGTACAAAGCTGCAACTAATGAAGTGACGAACATGAGGGTATCACTTTCTTTCCCTAGAAAAGGAAACAATTCATTTAACCAATATGTACGGAATACCAAACATACATGAGATACTTCCTAGCTGTGGAAAATACAGTAGGGAGCCAGGGAGACCAAGTCCTTGCACCTATGGATATTATTAACTAGCCTCCATAGTCCCTGGTAGGTGCCAATGGTTAACGGGCTCAGCTGCTAACCGAAAGACTGAAGTTTCAAGTCCACTGAGAGGCACTGCAGAAGAAAAGTCTGAGGACAAAAAAATCAGCCATTGCAATCCAACTCCATGAAACATAGTTGTAACATGCATCAGGCTGCCACGAGCCAGAATCAACTTAATAGGAACTATTTGGGGGGGGGGGCAGGTGTATTATTATATTGCAGCAAGACATATAGACAATTTTCTTTTAAGATTCAATTGAAAGACCAAAAAATGTAAAAGAAAATACTTGCCATTAAACAGGAAAATTTCCAAATTGTTTCAAATTCTAGCAAGAGCTATTTCTTCAATATGTTCAAATGTTCATTCATCTACCAGCCACGATTGGGGTAGTAACTGAATTGTGCTTTTTCCTAGATGTCATAAAATGCAGAAGAGACAGAAGTCCCTCCGGTCCCCAACAATGCCCACTGTGCATGGACCCCAGGACCTCCAAAGGCAAGTCCTTTGCCATGGTTCCGGCTGCAGCCTTCCTCTGTATCAAGCCAACTATTGACACATCCCTGAAACTTCAGAGCCTGGCTGTTCTAGAAGACAGTGGTCCTGCTGCCATCACTCCCCAAGATTTCATGGCACCCTTTGGGTCCTTCTCTTTGAATATGACAGACCAGTCTGGCAATGAAGCCACTGTGGTCTGCAGCATCCAGAAGCCCTCACGGACATCATCCATTGCCTTCATCGAAGAAAAGGACTCCATCAAGTTAAACACGTCATTTTCTACACATCTGGTATGTAACGTAGATTACAGCCACATTCAGCCAGTGTGGCAAGTTCTAGCTTTGTACAGTGATTCTCCTCTGACACTACAAAGGAGCCATTTGATCACTGAAACACCACAGCTCTGTTACAGATACAAGCAAGTGGTTTCTAAGCCTGAGGACATTTTCACCAACATAGAGGCTGAGCTCAGAACAGACCCCTCTTGGTTAATGCAAGACCAGATTTCCTTGCAACTCAACAGAAGTGCAACCACTCTTGGGACAGTGCATATCCAGTACTCCAGCAATGCTCAGGTCGCTTTACCGAAGACAGAGATGAGACCAGTGAAACACAAATGGACCATGATTTCAAGGGATAACAATACTAAGCTGGAACGTACTGTTTTGGCTGGTGGGACCATTGAACTGGACTGTCCAGCCCAAGGAGAGCCCACTCCACATCTGGAATGGCTTCTGGCTGATGGGAGTAAAGTGAGGGCTCCTTACGTCAGTGAGGACGGGCGAATCCTAATAGACAAAAATGGCAAACTGGAACTGCAGCTGGCGGATAGTTTTGACACAGGCGTATACCACTGTGTGAGCACCAATTACGACGACGCGGATCTTCTCAGCTACAGGATAACCGTGCTAGAGCCTTCCGTAGCAGCCGGCCATGAAAACGGGGCTCACTACACACTTTTCACTGGTGAAATGCTTGACCTTCCTTGTCACTCTACTGGTGTTCCAGACGCCTCCATTAGCTGGGTTATTCCTGGAAATGCTGTACTCTATCAGTCCTTGGGAGACAAACAAATTCTTAACAATGGCACCCTAAGAATATCACAGGTCACCCCCAAAGACCAGGGTCATTATCATTGTATAGCAGCCAACCCATCAGGGGTTGATCTTTTGATTTTCCAAGTTTCAGTCAAAATGAAAGGACAGAGACCAGGGGAACACAATGGAGAGGCAGATGGCTCTGGGCTTGATGGGCCCAATGCCATTGCTCACCCCCCAAAGTCACCAGCTGTCCGCCTCCCTACGTCTGCTCTGATGGAGGCTGAGGCTGGGAAACAAGTATCAAGCACAAATAAGAAGTACAGCTACCGGGAGCCACTGCAGCGGCGACGCGGGGAGTCAACAAACTTACGTTTCAGGGAGCAGAGGAGGCCGTTTCCTCCCTCTGCTCGGAGAATTGATCCACAGCACTGGGCAGAGCTTTTGGAGAAAGCTAAAAAAAATGCTGCCCCGGAGAAACGAGAAAATACCACAGTACAGCTGACTCCACCAGTCCCCCAACTCCGGAAACTACCTGATGAGCAAGAGGAAAGCTCAGGTGTGCTTCCTCCAGGTGAGGAATTTTTGGTTTGGGCAACAACACCTTCGAAGGTTCCAGGAAGGATGGTTAGTACTAATCCCAGGACAACGTATGACAGCCCTGTGATAGATAAAATAACTGCTGGCACCGAAGTCTCCCCAATTGTGAGTCCACCTGAAAAACCTATTGATTTCAACCTATATACTACTGCTACTGCTACAGCCAAGTCAATGAATGCAAACCCAACCATATCAATCCAAATGCAAGACACAGCCAACCCAAACTCGAGCACTATCTTTCCTCTCCTACCTGGAGCAAGTGAACGTCAGAACACAGACCAGAAGGGAAGAAGAAGAGTACATTTTCTAAGTATGCCAGCAGTTGCAGTGGGGAATCCGCTCAGCAATATCAATATCAAAATGTTTCGCGATGTTAGCAGCAAAGCTAGTGTGTTCTTAGTGTCAGCCAATACAACAGATGGTCACGAGCCATTTGGGACAGCTGTCAGTGAATCCAGGAGCGATCACGTCTATTCTCAGTCTCCTCCAAAACGCAGCACCTCTACACTTCCTACAGAGCTGTACACTGCTGCCAGTTCTCAGGTGAAGACTCCTAGAAATGGTGCAAGTAACGCAGCTCTCTTCAGACGCTTTGGGAGACACAGGAAAATTGGGGGCAGGGGGCGCATTATCAGCCCATATAGAACTCCGATTCTTGGATGGCGAAGGTACGGCTTTGTGAGACCCAGATTCCAAGGTTCTCCTGAAGACAGCACTCCTGCATTTTCAGCCATGGCACACAGTATGACGTGCCCATCCTGTCCTCCCAGAGAGAGGCTCGTCCCCACCACAGCACCAAGTTCTTCCTCTGTCACCCGCCCCCAAGCTGCTGTCACCACAGCCACCTCAGAAGACTCTACATCTCTACTCCAGAATCCATCACAGCTATCTGACCACAAAATGAATGTACAGATTGAAAAAACAACGCCCACAATAAAGTATTTCCATGCTGAAAGTATCCAAGTGACTCCAACTGCCGCAATCAGGACTCACACCCCAACATCTATCTATATGGAAAAAACTCATGTAATGAATACTGTGCCTAGTATTCATGAAATGAAAAGAGATTCATGGATTATATCACCACTTTCAGACCCTATCAGCGAACCATCTATGCCGACCACTACTGCTATTACAAGATTTTCAAGAAGGAAAACTCCCTGGAATCACAACTTTGTGAATAACTATATTCAAAAAGAGAGGTTAAGGAACCTGCCTAAGTTTGGTTCACAAAAAAGCACTGCCAGAGTGCTTCCAAAAATACCTTCTGCTTTACCCACACCTAAAGTTTTCCCTGATATTTTACCAACACTCTCTGAAAGTGTAATGAACATTCCATCTGAAACACTGGCTACAAATGACCACAATACCACTGAAGCCTACAGTCCGCGAAGTCTCCCAGTGATGAAGGAGCAGAGCTTCCTACCCCTTCATTCTACAATTGCTAGCATAGCCAGCAAAGAATCACACACAGCAAAATCATTGTCAATGCCAACAGCTGCCCCAACTGCTCCTCCTGCTGCCTCTGCCTCTGCCATTATCAGTGAAATCCGAACGGCCAGACCCGAACCACAAAAGGTACAAAGACTAAAGGGGCCCCAGCAGCCCAGGGACGACCCCGTCATCTCTTCAGGACAGATTTCTGGCTTCACAACATCCATGGCTATGGCGCCTCCTGTTCTGGCCACAGTTGAAGCTTCAACCAAGTCGAGTGGCTCTGTTTTTCCACATTCTCTCCTAGAAAGTCCAAAAGGAATCTCAAGTGACTCTGGTCTCCATTCAAGAACTCTTCATAGAACAGATGAAACTGAAGAACTTCTCCAAGAGAATACTCAGACTTTAAACAGCACAAGTGCCTTTGAAACAGCTTTGCCTAGCAGCCAGCACCAGAGCAGCACAACCAGGGAAGCAATCACTAGACACACAACTGTGCCACCGTTCCTGAGCAGTCCTGCCACTCTGATGCCAATGCCCACCCCTCCCTTTATTCAAAGCACAGTTACTGACAAAATCTCCACTCCCATTTTCAGGACATTGGCAAATACAGTGGTCCAGCCATCTGAGTCCTCAAGGCACGATTCTGACTCACACCAGGTAGCAGCAACAGAGACTACCATGTCTCCAAAGGCTCACCGAAATGCCACGCTCACCATCAGAACCACCCCCTTTGTCTACCCTCATGAGTTACATTCCATTTCTATGCCAGTACTGAGCACAGCAAAACTAGAGAGTTCTAAATTGACACCCTCTCCCTGGTCAGAAAACCAATTTTGGCCCAAGTCATACCCAGAAATTGCTGACAAAGGCAAAGAGCCGGTAGGAAGCAAGTTGAGCACTCTGAGCTTGCAGGAAGAGACCACTGCTGCATCAAACTGGGATGCAGAGAAGACTGCAGAGAAGAGCGGCTTTGAGAAGGCGCACATTCAAAAGATAAGCACTTCTGAATTCCTTCCCTTTGATTCCTTCTCTAGGACAATGTTTGAAAAGCCCAGGATACTTGGAGGGAAGGCTGCCAGTTTTACTGTTCCTGCTAACTCAGATGCCTTTCTGCCCTGTGAGGCCATCGGAAACCCCCTGCCTGCCATCCACTGGACCAGAGTCTCATCAGGTATTTGACATGGGTTCATCTGATTGAGTCTTTCTTAGCCATCCAACAAGGAAAAGGCTGTGTTACACTTCTGGGTCACAAGTGTCAAAGAATCAACCTAGTCTCCAATTCTTCCCAAGATATAGGAACTACTCATATTTCTCATATGACATTGGTATTTTTTAATCCATTAAAATGTTTCAAAACATACATTAAGGACATTTTTTAAAATGCTTTAAAAGCAGACCCAAAGCAGTATTTTGAAAAAGAGAATGATCATTTTGTTGGCTCATCTGGCTTTTAAATTGTAAGTATGAGCAATCCCCAAGTTACAACCTGTGCTTAAGAACAGACTGCTACAAAGCAGTTGTATTAAAAATATGATATAATAACGAACACAGGCACTACTTTGTGACACTCATGAAAACATTGGAAGTGCTTCTTATGTGTTGTATATGCACAGAAAGGTAAAATATTTGCTAAGACATATGACAACTAAGAACCATATATATCGGACCCAACTTTCACCTACAAATCTGACTTAAAGGCAGACTTAGGAATGGCTTTCACTGGTAACCCAGCAACTGACTGTATGTGCACATACGCATTTAGTAATCTGAGGACTAGGTACCTGATGTGAATAAAAATAGTAATCTGTGAACTAAGTATCTGAATTTTATTTTAAAATAAGTTACACTTACTCTCAGCAGCCTAACAGATAGCTTTTCTCTTGAGATTACCATTTGAACAGGTTATGGTGTTGTTTTTTTTTTTAAATAAACTTGGATGGCTTATGACTATACATTTCTTTCTTCTTATCAGGGCTTGATTTGTCCAAAAGGAAACAGAATAGCAGCTTCCAGGTACTCCCCAACGGTACCCTATTCATCCAAAGGGTGGACATTCAGCACCGCGGACAGTACCTGTGCTCGGCTTCCAATCTTTTGGGCACTGACTATCTTCATGTCACTTTGTCTGTGGTTTCCTATCCCCCCAGGATCCTGGACAGACAGACCAGAGAGGTCACGGTTCATTCTGGAAGCACTGTGGAATTAAAGTGCAGAGCTGAAGGCAGCCCAAGCCCTATCATTTCCTGGATTCTGGCAAACCAAACAGTGGTCTTAGAGTCATCGAAAGGAAGCAGCCAGGTCCTGGTGAGATCGGATGGGACCTTGGTGCTCCATAACCTCAGCGTTTATGACCGTGGCTTTTACAAGTGCATGGCCAGCAATCCAGCTGGCCAGGACTCGGTGCTCGTTAAAATACAGGTCATTGCTGCCCCACCTGTTATTCTAGAACAAAAAAGGCAAGTCCTGATAGGGACTCCGGGTGAAAGTCTGAGGCTGCCCTGTACTGCAGAAGGAACGCCACAGCCCAGCGTCCACTGGGTCCTCTCTGATGGCACTGAAGTGAAACCCCTGCAGTTGATCAATTCCAAGTTGTTCTTATTTTCAAATGGAACACTCTACATTAGAGACGTGGCCTCTTCAGACAGGGCCACTTATGAGTGCATTGCCACCAGCTCCACGGGCTCTGACAGAAGGGTGGTGACACTCATGGTGGAGGAGCCCGAGAGCACTCCTAGGATAGAAGTTGCATCCCCAAGATGGACAGAGGTGAATCTGGGGGACAAGTTACTACTGAACTGCTCAGCTACTGGAGAACCCAAGCCTAAAATAATGTGGAGGTTACCGTCCAAGGCTGTAGTGGACCAGCGGCACAGGTAAACCCATGCCTTTGTGCTGGGATTATGTTCTTCATCGGTTTAGCTGTACAACGTCTGAAATAGAAAAAGCAATACAATGAGGCTGACAGCTGTTTCAGAGAGGCCCCCAGATTCGGGACCTAAAGGCAACTCTTTCCAGAGGCAGCCAATCCTTTGGGTATCCTCTGAAGTAGAAAAAACAAGCTCTTTTATGTGATTTAGGGTCTACTTCTTAGTGAGTTTATAGAACTAAAAGCAGGATAGAAGTCCCACTCACCTCCATTCTTCTATTTTAAAAAAGGTAACCGTAAATGGACTCATATTCTACGTGACGTACAGAATTCTTGGAATGCAGTCAGGACTCTGGTGAGACAAATGACATTGCTTCATTCTTCAGGGTTTCCTATTAAGCCCATTGCTGTTGAGCTGACTCTGACTCACAGTGGTGCTGTAGGACAGAACCACCCCATGGCGTTTCCTTTTGGTTAACAGATGTAGCGCTTAACCACTACTCCACCAGGGTTTCCAGCTTTCCCTCAGGCATTTTGAACTTTAGCTTCAGAACTTACATCAGAATATAAATGCTTTGTCCATAAAATTGCGAGGCCTTTTATGAAAGTAACAACATTAAGAACTTCACACAGCTAAATGTATTATTCAGGGGTTCCGCCCCCTTAATGGATACACATACATACACATACACATGTTCTCTAATAGGTTCTTATAGACACATGAATGCTCATTTTATGGGTGGTTTTTGTGGCACAGTGGTTAAAAGCTCAACTGCTAACCAAAAGGTCAGCAGTTCAAATCCACCAGGTGCTCCTTGGAAACTATAGGACAGTTCTACAAGATGCTATAGGGTCACTACGAATTGGAGTCAACTTGATGGCCATGCTTTCTTCTGCATAGATACAATCTTTTGAAAGCAACAAGCATAGCTTCCAAAAAAAAACCCAAAAAACAAAAAACAACAAAAACCAAAAGCCCAGTTGCTGTCACATCAATTGATTCATTGTGAACCAACATGTGTCAGAGTAGAACTGTCCTCCCTAAGGTTTCCAGTGGCTGGTTTTCCAAACACAGGACTTTCTTCCCAGGTGTCTCTGTATGGATGGACTCGAAGCTCCAAGCTTGCAGTTAGCAGTGGAGTGTGCTAACTATTCCTATGCCCAGAGACTTGATTAACACTTGTAAGAGTTACTAGTTCAGGCACCTCCGTGACTCTAGGCACTCATCTTTCCATAACACACCAGGACAAACAGATGAGGATGGCATTTCCATTTTATATATTTGTTTACTAATAAGTCAAAATTATCCATGCAGGAAAAGTTGCATCTAGTAGAGAAAAAATATACACTTGTGCTAAAAGTTCAAGAGGAGACATTTGAACATTAAAATGAGTTACCATATGGAGTTAGCCAATTCCCCTGATCTTCAATCCCAATGTTAATTTTTGAGTTTTTCAAATAATAGCAAGTCATCAAAATTAGAAGAAAGAGATGTTCAATCGACTTTATTTAGATTTAAAGGTAAAAAACTGGAGATGGGAACTACGGAGATCACACACTTGTTTGTCCTCCTCTAGCCATCTTGTCCATGTCTGGCATCAAATCTTTTCAAAGCTTTACTTATTGGCTACTGTATTTCATTTCACCATAAAAGCCTGTCATTTTTTTCTTCTTAGTCTTCAAGGAATTGTAAGCATTTCATTAATACTGAACACCAATTTTGTTTTCTGAAATTAACGCATTTAAAATAAATTCCACAGCTCAGAGGTATGATTCTCAGTTACACAGAGATGGCACATTCTACTGTGGGCTCCGAATCAAGTTTTCACTGCCTATGCAGAAACTAGTACAAGACATGGAGCAGGCATTGTGCTGGAGATAGGAGCTAACAGGGAGAGGCCAGGATTTAGGGTGTAAATTCAAGGGCAAAAGCCCATTTTAGAAAATGTAAATTTTTGATCTGGAGTTAGGAAAAAAGAATTAAAGGACTACCTAAAATAAAAATTAATCCAAGGGAGGTCTGGAAAGTGTTGTGAAACACATTCTTCGTATCTCAGAATGAGTCCTGACCACGTGTTCCAAGGAAATCCTGCAAGGTAATGAGCAGGGTGTTTATATTTTGTTTGGGGAAGATACCTAAAAAGCATAGAAAGATTGTCCATAATGCAGACAAGGCCACAGTGTGTCAGACTGCAAATTCTACTTTAATGATTACTTTGGAAGTAACCTGCTCCAAAAGGCAAGGATAGTTTTATTTACAGGCTTTAGATATTTCACCTAAAACAGAACTTTCTAAAGAGCAGTTTTCTTCTGTACAGTGGGTAACTACAGATTTAAAGATGACTTCTAAGCACCTGGCAGTTGCCATTCCTTTCAATAAGCGCCTCTGTTGTGATGATCTTACCTGAGTTAGATGCCAGGTGAGACTTGGCAGCATGGTGGTTA
Organism: Heterohyrax brucei; assembly: GCA_028571685.1. Lineage (NCBI taxonomy): Eukaryota > Metazoa > Chordata > Mammalia > Hyracoidea > Procaviidae > Heterohyrax > Heterohyrax brucei. The sequence continues at coordinate 66,440,384 of CM053163.1, read as the reverse complement.
AAAGCCACAGTGCGCTCTGGCTGCTAACCCAACGGTCGGCAGTTCCAATGCACCAGCCACTCCTCGGAAACCTTATAGGTCAGCAGTTCAAATCCACCAGGCCTCTAGGGTCACTATCAGTCAGAACCTATTTCAAGGCAACAGTTTAGTTTGGGTCTGGGTTCCATGCCAGAAAGAGCCCTGGTAGCACAGTGGTGAAGAGACCAGCTGCTGACCAAGAGGTCAGTGGTTCCAGTCCACCAGCTGCAACTTGGAAACCCCTGCTGGGTCCTGGGAGTTGTTAGGAGGTAGAATTAACTCGATGGCACTGAATTTTGATTATGTACCAGAGAAGTTCCTTTCACACTTGAGAAAAAAATGAAAAGAACACCAGTGCCCTTCTAGACTGCTTTGTTACAGTACTATTAGGGTTAAGAGCAAAATAAAATAAAACCCAAACTTGTTGCAATTGACTCCAACTGCTAGAAACCTTGTAGGACAAAGTAGAACTGCTCCTATAGAGTTCCCAAGAAGTTCCTGGTGGATTTGAGCTGTTACCTGTTGGTTAGCAATCACAGCTCTGTACCACTATGCCATTAGAGTTTCTATAATAAGGTCACTGGAGAATAAAGATCAACCTGCAGCTTTGACCCGAAGGTTTGATCTTACCATGTTTACCTTACTATGTGAGGTCCTCGACACATTTCTCTGTTGTACCTACCTGCTTGGGCTACGTCACCAAAGAATTAGAGGAAAAACATACACATACATCTTTAGCTATGATCTCATTTTTGTATAGATTTAATTTCCATCGGTATTTCTGAAGATACTAGTTTTACCAGGGAACATCTGCCATCTGGTGGTTCACGGTGGTAATGGCAGGCTATAGGAAACTGGTGGTGTAGTGGGTTAAATGCTAAACCTCTGCTACCAAAAGGTCAGCGGTTCAAGTCTGCCAGGCACTCCTTGGAAATTTTGTGGAGCAGTTCTACTCTGTCCTATTGGGTTGCTGTGAGTTACAAATGACTTAATGGCAGTGGGCTTGCTTTTTTTTTTTTTAATATGGATGGTACAAATCATTAACGTGCTCAGCTGTTAACCAAGCTTTCAACGCACCCAGGGATGCCATACTGTACTTCTGAAAAATCAGCCATTTAAAACCCTTGTGGCTCACAATTTCACTGTGACACACATGAGGTCACCTAGAGGTGGTGTCTATTCCATTGCAATTGGTTTTTGAGAGCCTGTTTACTAGAGGAGCAAAATGTTTCACATACTTTACCCAAGCATCACGGAAAAAATCTTCTTGCTTTTCCTTGTACTAAACCAAAAAACCAAAGCCCTTGCCATCAAGTTGATTCCAACTCACAGTAACTCTATAAGACACAGTAGAACTGTCCCAGCAGTGGCTGGTGGATTCGAGCTGCCGACCTTTTGGTGAGCAGGCAAGCTCTTAACCACAGCTCCACCAGGGCTGCCTTTTTTACACTAAAGTATGGCTACATAAGAACCAGGTGCACTTGTTACAAGTTCCCTACAAATACAACTTAGTGATACAGGAAATGTGCAAAGAAGTCAGAGTATCTAGGAGTCCATTATTTCTAGAATTTCCCTATTTAAATGATTTTTAAAAATAAAAACTCCCTGTAAGGGAGACCCATTTAAAGTCTATCTGAAGACGACTGCTTGTTTCCACTCAAGTATACCTGTTCCCCAGAAAATTTCATCTTTCAGCCAATGGCTTCTAAGACAGTAAGTCAGCTAGTACTGACTCTCATCTTCATTGTAATAGTTTCAATGTCCATAGAGCTCATCTCATTTAAATAGAGATGTCTCTCCCTGTGAACAGTTACATACTGAAATCAGACTCTTCTCATCTTAGAATGGGCAGCCGAATCCACGTCTACCCAAACGGGTCACTGTCGATTGGATCAGTCACAGAGAAAGATGGCGGAGTCTACTTGTGTGTAGCCAGAAACAGAATGGGAGACGATGTGATTCGGATGCACGTGGGTCTACGCCTGAAGCCTGCCAGGATTGACCAGAAGCAGCAATTTAAAAAACAAGTGCTTCATGGGAAGGATTTCCAGGTTGACTGCAAGGCTTCTGGCTCCCCAGTGCCTGAGATATCTTGGAGTCTGCCCGATGGGACGATGATTAACAAGGCGATGCAAGCAGATGACAGTGGCCACAGGACCCGGAGGTACATCCTTTTCGACAATGGAACCTTGTACTTCAACAAAGTTGGGGTAGCCGAGGAAGGAGATTACACTTGCTATGCCCAGAATACCCTAGGGAAGGATGAGATGAAGGTCCACCTGACTGTCGTAACAGCTGCCCCTCAGATCAAGCAGACTTCAAAGACCTACACAAGAGTCAAGGCTGGAGACACGGCTATCCTTGACTGTGAGGTCACCGGGGAACCCAAGCCAAGAATATTCTGGTTGCTACCTTCCAACAACATGGTTTCATTCTCCAATAGCAGGTACACGTTTCATGACAATGGGTCTCTAGCCATCAGCAAAGTGAAACTGACGGATTCTGGTGAGTATGTGTGTGTTGCCCGAAATCCCAGTGGGGATGACACCCAAATGTACAAACTGGATGTTGTCTCCAAACCTCCATTAATCAATGGCCTGCACGCAAACAAAACTATCATGAGTGTCACAGCTGTGAGGCATTCCAAGAAGCATTTTGACTGCAGAGCGGAAGGGGCTCCAGCCCCTCAAGTCACATGGATCATGCCAGACAATATTGTCCTCGCAGCCCCCTACTATGGGAGCAGAATTACGGTCCACGAGAACGGGACCTTGGAAATTAGGAACATGCGGCTTTCTGACGCGGCCGATTTCATCTGCGTGGCTCGGAATGAGGGAGGAGAGAGCGTGTTGGTGGTGCGGTTACAAGTTCTGGAAATGCTGAGAAGACCAACGTTCAGAAACCCATTTAACGAAAAAGTAGTTGCCTGGCTGGGCAAGTCCACAGCCCTGAATTGCTCTGTGGACGGAAACCCACCTCCGGAAATAATTTGGATTTTACCAAATGGCACACGCTTTTCCAATGGGCCCCGAGATTCTCCATTTTGGATTGCAAGCAATGGTTCTTTGATAATTTCTAAAACAGCTCGAGAGGATACAGGGAAGTATCGTTGTGCGGCAAGGAATCAAGTTGGCTACATTGAGAAATTAATTGTCTTGGAAATTGGCCAGAAGCCAGTTATTCTTACTCATGCACTTGGGATGGTGAAGGGTGTCAGTGGCGAATCTCTGTCACTCCACTGTGTGTCTGATGGAAGCCCTAAACCAAGCATCAGATGGACTTTACCAAATGGTCAGGTCATAGATAGGCCTCAGACTAATGGAAAATACACACTGCATGAAAATGGCACCTTAGTCATCAAAGAAGCGATGGTTTCTAACAGAGGAAAGTACATCTGTGAGGCTCAAAACAGTGTTGGCCATGCACTGGTCACAGTTCCAGTAGTGATTGTCGCCTACCCTCCCCGAATTACAAATCGCCCTCCCAGGAGTATCCTTACAAGGACAGGAACAGCGGTGCGGCTCCACTGTGTGGCCTTAGGAGTCCCCGAGCCAGAAGTCATGTGGGAGATGCCGGATCACTCCGTGCTCTCAGTGGCAAGTAAAAGGCAGCCACGAGGAAGTGAGCTGCTTCAGCTTCCGGGAACCATGGTCATTCCAAACCCTCAGACCTCAGACTCGGGGATTTACAAATGCGTGGCTCGGAATCCACTAGGGAGAGATTACGCTGCCACTTACATTCAAGTCATCTGATGTGACGGAAGGTTTAAAACAAAACAAAAACTACTATATAAACAAAGCCAGCATCTGGACAGAGGTTATTTTTTGGAAGAATTTAATAAAGGCAGTCAGAGGCATGTAAATGAATTTGAATACATTTACAAGAGTCAATTTACAATGGACATGCAAAAAAAGACTTGTAAAGAAATGCATTATAAGCTGGTAACTGATTTCTTTCATGGATTCTCAAAACGAACTGGTAACTTAAGGCACTTTTATTTTGCCAACAAATAACAATGAACATGGCATGAAAACCACTGACCATTAAACGATAAAGAGCTAGCTTGTACCTGAATTCTTCAGCAGAGAGTGGCCTTTCTCTTTCCTCCTTCCACTGTGTCTCTTCCCTAGTGTCTACCTTCTCTCACTGTTTACATGCAGGGCACTCAGACCAAGATGACAAAACAGATTGAATTTGAAGTCCTGGGGTCAATTTACCACATGGATGTCAAAGTATCTTCTGATTGCTTTATAAATTTTATACTAAAACTTACCAAAAATAAGTGGTGAGCTGTTTCTATGATGGTTCACCATTTGTTCACACTGAAATCTGTCACTGGTGGGGACTACAAAAACTACTCTAATAACTGCATTGAAAACTCTGTGCAGCCTAAATTTACCACATGTCAAAAGCAGCTTCACATGACATAAAAGAAGAAAACAGGACTGAATAATACATCTTTGTCCAAATATGCCCAATGAAAATAAAAAATAAAAAATACCATTACTCTTCTTTAGAATGTCAGTGTTTAGTTCAAGGACCCCCTGGGCATAAGCTGTATACCTGGAAAAGTGGGGAGGAAGCATTGCTTTCTGAGTGTTAGATTTCATGAAGTGAATAGTTCTTTAGGCAAGTAACACATGTGTACGACAGCCTCAAGCTATTAGTACATGTAATGAAATTTCACTGTTGACCAGCATGACACAAAATGTTGCTTTTTGTAATTCACTTCATTTCTTTACATGACGTACTCAATTCATTAATTTGTGGGGTGGGGGCACTAGATGCATCATCTTTTTAACTGTGGAGGCTAGGATTCTTCCAGTGTAAATTTTCCAGCAACTATTCAGGTAGCTGCCTATTATTTAAGAAGATTTATAGGTACCTTCATAAGAGGGCAGGGGAAAGGAAAGCAGAAAATGTCACAGGCCTTGCTCAGACAACCCCATGGACAGACCCTAGGGCTACATTAACTTTCACTTTGCTGTCTTCAGCTTGTATTATCTATGAGGTGACCTGTTTGCTGATCATCTCTGGGGGTGCTATCCTGTAGCCTAGAGGTCATAGGATACTCATTCTGACACTGGTCTTCTCCTACCCCCTGGCCAAAAGGAATGAGCAACATGGCAAATGCAGCCCTATCAGGACACAGCCTTCCGAGTATCATGGGCATGTCGGGTGTTCTTACATCCAAGAATCATGATGAATATACCCAACTCCATTCAAATCCGAGGTCTTTAAGAGGAGCTGGGGCCCATTTGATTTGAGGATAATGTCCCATCTCACCCAGTAGTTCACCAGGTTCTGCCAATGGATGAGACTCTCACATGGCAACATTTTAATGAAATCAATATATACACCAGGAAAAAGAAAGACTCTCTTAGGATAGAGGAATAAAGAGGAGAAAATAGGATGAAGCTCAAGAAAAAATTCCAGTTGTTTTCTTTACAATTCACAGGAGAAAACCAGCTCTAGGCTTTTCCTCAACTTCCTATAGAATCTTGGAACTGCAGGGCCTAACCTTCATCTACCTCCTTCACCACAAAGGAAAAGAAGTAGACTAATATATATACATCTATATCCCACAGCTTTCGTGTGCAAAAGGATCAATAAATTAACTTCTGCAAAATATAAAGTGCATACAAATGCTATGCAATTAGAACATTTCTTCTTGAAACACTATCACTGCTATTTGCAATATTGAGCTACAAAAATAGATGGTTTAAAACGAAAACTGGCATTTGAAATACTAATAATTCTTGAGAAGGCAAAGAAAAAGAGAAACCAAGGACAGGACCTGACAGATGAGGCACAACGTTCACATTCCGATTGCTTGGCCAGTGCAGGCATCATATGGACATATTACTCTGATGAAAAATAACTTCCTGAATTCTAAGAATGATTAGCAAGAGAAAAAAAAAAAAAAAAAAAAAAACCTGACACACGAAACCAGTTGAAATGTAAAGACTAATCTTCTAAAAGCAGATAGGGTTTGTTAATTCAGTGAACAGAATGGTCTTGCGTGTTTTCGCAAAGTCTCTTCCAGCCCAGGGTAAACACAAAACAAAGCAGGCTGGAGGGAAGTATTTTCACAGTGTACAAAGCAGTTCACATGGACAGAGCCAGAGCAAAGGAAGTGGATGTGGGTTTGAGGTCATTCGCATGAGTCAAACTTTGCAGTGAGGAGCTCACCCAGGAAGGTTATCAATTATTTCTGTGATGATTTGCCAAAGGAACGGTCTACTCAAGTTGTCCTCACTACATTTTACTAAACTAGTTTTACATGGTCTGCTCATCACCGACAACTGGAGTCACAGTCTGCCTGACCACGCTACATGTAGAGTCATACGGCAAAAGAAAACGAATTCCATACAGAACATGAGAAAATATCCCCACATGTGTTTTTAAAATGCCCTGCAATTTTCACATTCAAAATTTTATGCTTCTAAATCTAAAAAAATATCATATGGAATACTCTTAAGTTACACAAACTGATAATAATTTACTGTCTTTTTTTACTCTAAGAGGAGCAAATTACCACCTACTTGGACAAAGTTAAAATAGTTACTATTTCTTTATAATAAATTTGATGTATAATTTACTTTACTTGTGCTTTTCTGCACCAGTTTATAAATACAGTTTATGCAGTACACAAACCAAGACGGATAGCAACAATAATTACATTCAAAACAGCAAATACTTACCATACAAAATCAACAGCAAACACGCCATTTATGAAAACCAGAGCCTTCTGGACTGAGGAGCCAGATTTCTCTGGAAACCATGTCAAGTTTGAGCACTGTGGAATCTTAGGCCCGCTGGGTGATTTTTTTTTCTCTTTCTTGAGTTGGCATGAGGTTCAGGAGAACCAAAACTGAACCATCATTTTGGCCAAATCTGGCAGCAATGACTGGAGTGATTCCACTGTGGTTCATTTGGGCCTTTAGAACTTAGGTTTCCTACCTTCATCAAGACTCCAGCCAGTGCCAACAAACTGGAGTGTGGCTACCTGTAACTGGCTTCCATGCCTCCTAGACAGTGTAAGGATTAAGCAACAACCTGTTTCAGCACCTTTTGACCACAATGAAAAGCAAAGAAAGAAAAAAAAAAATCCTACCTAAATAAGAACATAGTTTATAAAGTGCTTATGAAATTACAAACATTTCAAACCAAGGTGATGCGAATAAAAGTCCATTTCACCATCACAGGTGAACAGAACAAAGAGGTCAGCTTTCCCGTCAAGATGTGACATGCCTTTCAAATCAGGAGCTGGGTCTGGCACAGTTTGGGAAAAAAAGAAAAAAGGAACCTTCATCATGAGTGAGTATATAAATATCGGAAAGCTGCCATCATTCATGCTTTCTGTAAATAGACGTCTCAGAGAAGCACCAATTTCAAGAGGTTTGCTACCAAACTCTTCCTGGAGAGGGCCCGAGTACAACACAACCACACCACTACTTCTCCTTTGCTTTTGAGCTGAAACGCCTTTGCACAAAAATGAAGCATAAAACAGAAGAAAGCTGCAGAGGAATGAAAGAACACAGGGGCATTTCTATGAGTGACTAATGGGCGAAATCTGGTTTTCTATATTTTCAGTGCAAACACCAACTTCCTGTCTTCCCTTCCAGATTCAGAAGTGTGACGCGTGTCCATAGGGAGTTACTCCTTGCTGCGGTTGGTTACCTAAGGAGAAAAACACACAGGGACAGGTTACCTGCTTGTCACCGCTCTTTGTCCCAGCCTCAGGGATAGGGGAGACATGTTGGCCATCAGTCTAACCAGAATCCAAGAGACCCCAGGGACAGGGCCCACATATTGCCACTGAGTTCATTCTGTAGAGGGCCCAGCGCTCCCCCAGAGACCCACGTCTGCCCACACAAGGTGAACTGACCCATCCACAGTTTCCACCCCTGAGCAAAAAGAAGCAATTCAACACTCACAAACAAAAGGACCAAATCTTCCATCAAACATCCAAGCTCTCAAAAAGTTTGCAGAAACAAGTCAGTGATACTGTTTTGAAGCTGCCATAACAGGTAAGAATACAAAGGAAAGGTGTCTGAGCTGGGTGCTGGGTCAGGTGCAAATGGCCACAAGGTAAGTTAGAGAGAACTCTGGCAGAGTGTACACAGGCACCAGAGTTTCTGTTGTGAGTGTGTGTGCGTGGATCCACGTGTGTGTGCATGCACATTACAGAGAAGAAAATAAAAGAGTCAGGAGATTTAAAAAAAAAAAAAACGTAATACAGCATCAGACGGAGCTGTTGTATGATCAACTCAGGTGGGCCCGCTGCACTCCAGAGCCCCCATCCGCATGGGCGACAGACATGTAACTGCAGCCCGGGTAGCAGAGCGGTGACGAGCTCAGCTGGCAGTTCTAGTCTACCAGCTGAAACCCTAGGGAACAGCTCTACTCGGTCCTACGGGGTCGCCATGGGTCAGGATCAGTCGATGGCCACAGACCTACAGATGAACACGCATGTAAGTCTCGGGGAGACCTCGGGAGCTGGGCAGCTCGGCTGAGGCTGCAGCTGAGCGGTGGGCACTGCAAGGCGATGACCTGAGTTACAGGCCTAGCTTCGCCCCTTACTCTCAGCAGAGCGGCCCTGGGCAAATAATTTAGAGGCTCTGTTCTTGATCTGTTTCCTCATCTACGAAAAGGGAATAGCAATAACATCTCGCCTCGGAGGGCGGCTTCAGAATTAAGTGAATCGATACATGAAATGCCACAGTGCCTGGATCCAAGTAGGCAGGTGCTGCTTGAATGACGACTTAAAAAAGTGCAACGCTAGGGGACCAAAAGTGGTGTCACCACAAAACCAACAACAGGTACATATTTCCAAACACTAGGGAAAAAAAACTAAGAGAGAAATAGGTTATCTCTCCTCAAATGTATACTCTCATTGTCCAAAATATGAACTCTGGGACAAATTAAATACTTCTGGACCAACAAGTTACCCACAGCTGTCCAGTGGACTCCCAGTCACAGGGGCCCTAAAGGACAGGGTAGAATGTCCCTACAGGGTTTCCAAGAAGCAGCTGGGAGACTTGAACTGTTGACCTTTTGGGTAGCAGCCGAGCTCTTTACCACTGCGCCACCAAGGCTCCATTCATCAGCCTTCACCTACTAAACCACAGTTGGAAAAGATGACTGATTTGCATGCTTTAGCTGAAAAGAAGCCACGAAGTGGGACATCTCAGAGACATTGAGGTATGAGAGATGTCTTCACTCTGGCAGGAAATTAACAGACAGCAGCCAGCAGAAAATCAAGTGAAACCAAGCAGGCTCTTCATCCTAAACTGACTCTTTGCCTTACGAGGTCAGCAGGTGACTGATGTCACTGCCTTCATCAGCTGCTGACTCCTGGACCTCACAGTCACACAAAGTTAGACCTAGAGGAAGTCGCTGCCCTGTGTCCTCCTCACATGGATGAGAACACTGTGTGACTCAGCTCAAGGTGGCACCACAAGCGAGCTCTCCTAATATTCAAGTTAGCACTCATATGTAAGAGACAGACTGAGACTTCCAGGAAAAGCAGCATTTGACTGAAACAAATGCACAAAAGCAAAAGGAAAACACCCTGGACCAAGCCAAGATGCAAATGGCACCAAGGAAAGGAGCTGCGTTTTTCAGGAGACCCTGTTCCCGCTGAGCCATCTGTCCCACGGCAGATGGGGTACTTACTAGAGAGCTGTTTCTGGAGCTGGCGCACCAAGGCAGCTGTCTGCTGCTGCTGCTGAGTCTGCTGCAAGCCTTGTCTGGGAAACTGGAATGGCAACAGGACAGGGGTGGCGGTCAGCCCACCGTGCCGAGGACAGACAAGAACAAAGCCTGCATCGCAGGGTCACATCACAGGGTCACATCGCAGGGTCACGCAGCTTGCAGTGTATGGCTATCAATGAGCGATGCCCAGAATGGGACCTTAATGTTGGTCTACACCCTCGTGGCTACCATCCCAGGTGCCCCACCTTTTGGGTGCCCACTCTCCTGGGGGCTGGGGGTGGTGGCCAGGTGCCTTCAAGTTGGTTCTGAGTCATAGCGACACCACAGAGAACAGAACCCAGCACCGCCTGGTCCGGCACCACCGTCACTGTCGCTGGGCGTGAGTGAGCTCATCGTCCAGCCAGCCTCGGGCCACCTTGCTGAGGGTCTTCTTCCTTTTGGCTGACCTGCTAGGTGGTTTATTTGAAGGGCCCTGATTAAGAAGTCCACACTGCAGAGGTGGTGCTCAGCGCTTCAGATTTCCTCCTGACGGCACACCTCCCCGGCTCACTAACCGGCATTGTGATGTTAGCTAACGTTTTCATCGGCAAAATCAAAGTCCTGTGATCAGAGGACTCGTCCAGGCACCACCAGCCTTGCCCCGCATGAGCAGGAGAGAAGCTGATGAGGCAGAGTGACGTCCTGTGTCTAGACACATTTAGGACTGTGTCCTCCCATGTGATGGCAGACCTGAGGCATTACAAGGTCAGCTCATGCCACTCTCAGCATACTACTGCCAGGGCTGGGGTGACTGTGAGGACAGAGGTGCTGAGGGCATGAACCGCAATGGGGTCTCACTCTTAGAGTTGTGTGCATGCTGGCTTGGAAGAATCAAGACTGAGGCCCCAAGTGGTGACCCACATGCCCTGGTTACAACTATTAAATGCATAAGGGTGATTATGGCATTTATTCCAGAGGGAAGTAAAAAATTTCTCTCCGGTGAAGTGAAGCTAACTGTTCATGATAATCATTTGTACTGCTGCTTTTTTCACAATGAAACCAAACCCAATTCCAACTCACAGGGACCTTGTAGGGCAGCGTACAACTGCCCCATAGCCTTTCCAAGGAGGAGCTGGTAGGCGTGAATGGCTAATCTTCTGCTAAGCTGTCAAGACATGTAACCACTGCCCCACCAAGGGTCCACGTAAGTATGTCCCAAATCACGCAAGGGACAAATACTGCATTTAGTGGAACATACCTCACCAAAAACAAACTCACCACTGTCTAGTCAATTCTGACTCATAGCAACCCTATAGGACAGAAAACTGCACCACAGAGTTCCCAAGGAGTGCCTGGCAAATAAGAAGTGCCAATCTCTTGGTTAGTAAATGTAGTACTTAGTTACATTAAATGTTATTTGGTGTTAATCTGAAATTTAAATGGCCACTACTGCCACTGCCGTTGAGTTGATTCTGACTCACAGAGACCCTACAGAACTGCCCCTATAGCTTCCAAGGAGTGCCTGGTGAATTTGAACTGCCAACCCTTTGGTTAGCAGACATAGCACTTAACCTCTGCACCACCAGGGTTTCCAGCTGGTGCCCTAATTCTAGGATATCACCAGGTTTATCAGCTTTAAAAGTGAATTTTGCACCATGCCTAGCATGGTTCTCTCCCAACAGCTGCCTGCATGTGTATTAGTGAGCACGTTCTCAAAGTGTGATCCAGGGACCCCTGGGAGTGCCTGAGACTCTTATGGGATATCGGCCAAGTCAGAATTATTTTCCTAATGATACAAATACATCCTTTTCTTTTTTTCCCTCTTGTTCTCTCATGAGCATCCAGTGCAGTGTTCCAGAGGCCCTCTGACTTATATTCCTGCGACAAATGGAATCCCTTCCATTAACCCAGACATTACAAAAATGTGTAAAAATGCAAAACAATTATCAATCTTCTTGCTAATTTGTAGTTTTTAAAATGTAGCTATTTTTCATTTAAAAAAATCTGTGTTAACATGGAATGAATTTCCTATCTTAAAATAGATTCCTAGTAACTTTAATATTTAATCACTAGTAAAGTAAGTATTGATTGGTACACAAAAGCTCTTTGGACTTACAAGAGTTTTGAATGTGAAAGGGCTCTGAGCCAAAGGAGCCGGTGAGCATCTCAGCTGGCCAGAGGAGGTGGCAACACTGATGCAACCCTGTCCTACAGTCCTCTCAGCTGGTGGGTCTTATGACACCTGCCTCCTCTCAAGGCCACCTTGAAGCTAGATTCTAATGTGCTTTCAGCTGTCCGTGAACACTAGCAGGCAAGAAACTCAACTTCCCTGGAGTCTGGAGCATCAAGCACCGGAGAAGACAGAACATCACCAACTCGCCCAGAGAAACCACACTGCTGAGCATTTCCTAGCAAGCGGCTGAATGCCTGCGAGTAACTGGACCCTGTGCATGGTGGCGTAACAAAACCACCAGAGGAATGTGAAAAAGCACCCTCCTAGGACACCTCCCCAGACTTCCTCTGTTATAATGCTTGGGAATAATATGCTAGAAACCTGTATCCCACCCAGGAAATGCTGAAGCTCAGCTGTATTTTAGAATCATCAGTGGAGTGGGAGGCAGAATATTTCATTTACCTAAACGGGCCAATATGTAGGTTTACTGGGGTCTCAACAACTGCCAGCTGTATGGGTTTCATCCTTGCTGCTTGGATGTAATGAGTGAAGGGTGATAACTTTTCTGGGCTAGATCAATACAGAGGAGCCCTGGTAGCACATTGGTTAAGAGTCTGCTAGCTAAAAAGCTGGCGGTTCAAATCTATTAACGGCTCCTTGGAATCCCTATGGGGGAGTTCTACTCCATCCTATTGGGCTGGCATTGACCTGACAACAGTGGAGCACAGACCCGCAGTGATGGTGTCCCTGGCTGATGCAAACAGTTAATGTGCTCGGCCACTAACCAAAAGGTTGGCAGTTCAAGTTTACCCAGAGGTACTCCAGAAGAAATGCTTGGTGATCTACTTGGGAAAAATAAGCCACTAAAAGCCCTATGGAGCATAATAAGACTCGGACACAGATGGGCTGTCATGAGTCAGAACAGACTTGACAGCCACTGACTGGCTTTTTATTTTTGTCCTAAATGACAGCTGTAACGTTCTTCGTCAAGTTCTCACTCTTTCTATGGCCATGGGACAAATGAGACAAAGAACAAAGCACAAATGTAACACCATTTTTAAAATAGCATTGCCAACTATGAAATTCCAAAGGCACTTTTGGGTTTCTGGTGGTTGAGACACAGCCCTCCATCCGTACAAGTTTAGGTAGAGCAGGATGCAGCGACGGTGGGGCTCCCTCCGTGGAGGGCCTAGAAGTCAGCAGTTCAAATCTACCAGGTGCTTCTTAGAAATGCTGTGGGGTAGTTCGACTCTGTCCTATTCAATCCCCTATGGGTTGGAATCAAGTCACAGCACTGAACAACAACAATGCCCCAAATGGCTACTATATTTTAGATACTTGACATGCTGACCAATGATATCCACCTTTCTTTATGCAGCGTAACTAAGAATAAAGCTGATTTTATATCCTTAAATAGCTTATACATTTTCTACCCATTACATTATACACCAGCTACAATAATGTTTGTAAACCCTGGTGGCTTAGTGGGTTAAGTGCTATGTCTGCTAACCAAAAGGTTGGTAGCTCAAATGAGATCCTTGGAAACTCCATGGAGCAGTGCTACTCTAACCTCTAGGGTCACTATGAGTCGGACCTGACTCAATGGCAGTAGGTTTCATTTTTTTTTTTTTAATAATGTTTAGTAACAGATGGATGAAAGGCCAAAGAGAAAGACTGTTTGTAAAGAGTCTGTTAATGTTTGCTTAATTGCATGTGACAATCCAATCCAAAATTTTGCTGGAATTTTGGTTCTATAAGGATCTATGTCCACAAATTAAAGTCAATGCCTTTGAAAAATAGAAGTCACACCTAGGAAGGCAATTGTCCATCTGTGTGACTGAATATATAGAACTGAACTTATTATTTGTAAGGCATGTATATATATACATATTTTATATATATGGTATTTATTTACATATATGGATGAAAGGAAAAAAAAAACAGCTGACAGACTGCAACACCATAGTACTATACATTCAAAAATCACTCCAGTGAAAGTATGCTTCTTAGTTAAAGTTGGTTTTGTATAAATGTTTCCTTGCTAGCAATGGCTGTCCAAAGCAGTTATGGTTCTTACATTATTGGGTCAAATCCTCATTTACAAATTTGCATTAAACCGCTGAAAATGTATAATTCTACAACAGTTATTTCCCATGGGTTTTTACAGGACCCTCTGTTGCTAACATGAGCATTACAGCCTTAACTTAGAAAGAAAAAAGCCTAAGGATTTGCCAGGTCAACATCAAACCACTGAGACACTCACCATTTGCAAACATTTTGTCATTATTTTTTTTTTTTTTTTACTTTCTGTCTAAATACCACCACAACAGTTTGCTACATAGAGATAAGAGAGGGGATACTTTAAGCTTTTTTTCTACTTCACTTTTTTTTTTTTTAATATTGTAATTTAGATGAAGGTTGACAGGACAAACTAGCTTCTCATTAAACAACTAGTACAAAGACTGTTTTATGACGGTGGTTACCAACCCCACAGCATGTCAACACTCTCACTTCTCCATCTTGGGTTCCCTATGACCAGCCTCCCTGTCCCTTCCTGCCTTTCTCGTCCTCGCCCCTGGGATGGTGCACCCCTTTAGTCTCATTTTGTTTTATGAGCCTGTCTATCTTTGACTGAAGGGAGAACCTCAGGAATGACTTCATTACTGAGCAAAAAGGGTGTCTGAGGGCTTGATTTAGTATTTTTCTAATTGCCAAATTTAATCTAATCAATACCTTAACTAACTATAGGATACTGGGTAAAGCTGCAGCCAAGCCAGCCAAGTGCCATCGAATTTAAACTCCTCCCAGAAGCTGGACATTTTAAAACCACAGAGTCAACTATTAGACATACTGAAAATACAACTCTGGCAGCAACAGAGAAATGGAGGAGACAGTAAATCTCCTCTTCATGAGAGAAGGCCAGTGACTAAGAGTAGGAAACAGAGTGAGGCTAGACAATCACCAGTTTTTCGCTTCCACAGCAAAAATGGATTTAGGCAAGCATGATTTCATAGATGCTAAAACCAGTCAGAGAAGTTCTGATGAGTAACAGGGCAGTCTGATTATATCAATGTGTTCTCCCCAAATTGCTTATTAATTAAAGGGAAAACATATAATTTAACAATGAAGAAATCTCCCAGACACCATCGAAGAGAGAAATGAAAAGTAACATCACCCAGAATGAGATTTGCTGGTAACCAGTACATTCAACTGTGATGTCCTAAGAAGGATACAACATCACACTGCGATATTCCTGCCAGAGTGTATACAATCTGCACCTAACCATGAGGAAACACCTGACAAATCCACTGAGGACCAGCCTACAAAACAAGTAACCTTACATCTTGGAAAACACCAATGCCGTGAAGACAGAGAGGTTACAAAATTATTCCACATTAATGGTGAGTAAAACACATGAAAACTACATGCCACATGTGATCCTGAACCAGGAGAAAAACAGGCAATGGAGGACACCACTGGGACAACTGACACCATGTTCAAAAGATGATAAATTAGTACATTGATGCTCAAGTCCTTCATTTTTAACAATCGTAGCAAGTTTGTTTGTTTGTTTGTTTTTCCCAAGAGAATATTCTAGTTCTGGAGAAAAACTTACTGAAGTACTTAGGGATAAAAATCTGTGTGTCTGCAACTGATACATATGGATCAGGAAAAACAATAACAATGACATATAAAGGCAAAAGAATGAGAAAGCAAATGTGGCAAAACATTAGAAACTGATGAAGCTGGCAACAGGGACACAGCAAACTGTACTTTTCCTGCAGTATCTCGACTAGCTGGAGACCATTTCCTAAGAAAAGATGCACCTTATTTTTGGCCAAGCGTCACGCTCAGTGACGAACGCACCTCCATCCAAGGAGATCCTCCCACAATATCTGTCAGTCACTGTCAGCCAGTTCTTGCTCTAAGCCAACTTTAATGATAAAGAAGTGGGCAGTCTATAAATGTTTACATCCTGCTTCAACAAAATTTTTTAGTTAGCTTACAATAAATGTCACAGACACATTAAAGAAAGAAAAAGAAGAAGAAAGAAGAGAATCAGAGTGAGCAAAGTTAAGATCTATGAATAAAGAAGACAGACTAAACTGGGCAAGGCAGAGCTTTGTTTGTAAAACACAGCAGGGAAGTCACATTCCAGTGAGTGCATTCCATTCATCAGTCCTGCTGGGACACTTGTGATGTAGTGGGTTAAGGGCTACATCTGCTAACCAAAAGGTCGGCAGTTCAAATCCCCAGGTGCTCCTTGGAAACTCCGCAGGGCAGTTCTACCCTGACCTATAGTGTCACTATGAGTGAGACACGACTTGATGGCAGTCGGTTTGGTTTTTGGTTTTGGTTTTGGTTGGGACACTGTCCTTTGGGTAACCAAGCTGGCCTCTCATCTCTTCTATCATACGCCTGTACACGCCGTGTTGTTCCGTCTTTTCTACAGGTCATGAAACCATCTTTCTAATCCCATGTTGAAAGGGTCTCCACCAGTGTTCCCCAGGCTTGAGCCGGCTGGTCCTGGGGATGGCTCACCCCAACAGCACGTATCAGCGAGTGACATGCACATTTTCTTCTTAGTTCCCCACCCTCACATCCTTCTAAGCAAATCAGGAGCCGTGGTGATGCAGTGGTTAAGTGCTCGCCTGCTAACTAAAAGATCAGCAGTTTGACGCCATCAGGCACTTCGAGGGAGAAAGGGGTGGGAAACCACTTCTGTAAGATTATAAAATCAAAACCCAGTCCCACTGAGTCAATTCTAACTCATAGCAACCCTACAGCACAGAGTAGAACTGTCCCATTGAGTTTCCAAGGAGCACTTGGTGGATTTGAACTGCCGACCTTTTGGTTAGCAGTCATAGCACTTAGCCACTATTCCACCAGGTGGCAGTTCTAGTCTGTCATAAAGAGTCACTATGAGTTGGAATTGAGTCAGTGCCAACTGGTTTGGTTTTGGTTTTGGTTTCTAGGCAAATGCTGACTTTCACAGCTGTTCCCTATTTATGGCCAATGCTGAAACCACTGACAGCAATGGTCAAGTATTTTCTGTTAAAATGCGTTTGTTTAAGTGAGCAGAAAAAGAGGCAATTTAAAGAAAGACAGGAAGCAAATAACAAAACAGGGCTAAAACACTAAACTGTAAATTACTGAGGTTTGTAGAAAACTTGGCCTGTTGCTAGGAAAAGGACCTCTCCAATTTTGATTTACAAAGCAAAAGAAATGAACCATAAGATTGTGAATTACATGAAAATTCTTGCAGTGAGTGTTAACTGGCTGAAATCAGTAGACAAAATTTCAGAGGGCAGTCTGTACTTTTTCAGATTACAGTAAAAATCACAGTAGGAGAAGTTTCTAAACATACATAGTACATTCATCATTTTAACACTGTCACGGCACTGGGCACTGGCCTAGGAAAAAAATCTTGATGTCTAAACGTAAATATTTTAGTCCATTTAAATCTGAAAACAATGGAAAAGGGGGAATGCCATAACTTACCAAACCCCAAGTACTTATACCTTTAAAGGAAAACAGATATACCCATATCAACACAACCACACTACAAGGAAGTTTCAAGGAAACACCGCTAGGGTGTATGTAACACAAAAAACCAAACCCACTGCTGTCGAGTCGGTTCTGACTCATAGCAACCCTACAGGACAGAACAGAACTGCTCCACAGTTTCCAACGAGAGCCTGGCAGATTCAACCTGCTGACTGGTTGGCAGACGTAGTACTTAGCCACTACACCACCAGGGTCTATGGAGGCTATTTCAATTCCTTACCACTGGATAGATACGAAAGGCTCCAACAGCCATTAAAGAAGACGCCTACATAAGTTTGCTGCTAAAACACCAGGCCTTACCAAAGGCTGCTGGGACTGCATTGCTTGGAGACCCAGCGGCTGCCCCTGGGACTGTGAAGATTGCTGGGGTTGGGAGGGTGGCTGAGACTGAGGGGGCTGCTGGGGCTGCGGGGGCTGCTGGGGCTGCTGCATCTGTGAAGAAAGAAAAAAGATTAAACATTAAAAACACAGGGGGTTAACAGCATTTCCAAATTTCATATACACATACATCTTATCTGTCTTAGTCATCTAGAGCTCCTATCACAGAAGTATCACAAGTGGATGATTTTTAGTAAAGAGAAATTTATCCTATCCGAGTCTAGTAGGCTAGCAGTCAGAATTCAGCATGCCAGTTACTGGGGAAGGCTTTCTCTTTCTGCTGGCTCTAGAGGAAGGTCCTTGTCACAGGTCTTCCCCTCATCTAGAAGTTTCTGAGCACAGGGATCCCAGGTCCAAAGGATATGCTCTGCTTCTGGCCCTACTTCCCTTGTGGTATGAGGCCCCCCTGTGTCTCAGCCCACTTCTCTCTTTTGTATCTCCAGAGAGATTGACTAACCTGTAGACTTACAAGACTGCCAATAATCCCCACCTCATTAAAATCATTGTTGTTGTGAGGTGCCACTGAGTCAGCTCTGACTCACAGCTTCCCTGGGCACAACAGGACCAAACAATGCCCAGCCTTGCTCCATCCTCACAATTGTGTTATGCTTGTGCCCACTGCTGCACCACTGTGTCAACCCATCTTGGTGAGGTTCTTTTTCACTGACGCTCCATTTAACTAAGCATGACGTCCTTCTCCAGGAACTGATCTCTCTTAGTAAGTCCAAAATCTGGGAGACAGAGTCTCACCGCCCTTGTTTCTAAGCAGCACTCTGGTTGTACTTCTTCCAGCATGGCTCCATTTATTCTTCTGGCAGTCCATGATCTACTGAGCTTTCTTTGCCAACAGCACAGTTCAAAGGCATCAGTTCTTCTCTGGTCTTCCTCAGCTTCCTCACACGCATTAACATCATAAATCCACTGCCATCCAGTCAGGCCCAACTCACAGCAACCCTAGAGGTCAGAGCACAACTACCTCTTAAGAGTTTCCAAGGAGCAGCTGGCGGATTTGAACTGCCGACCTTTGGGTTAGCAGATGGAGCACTTAACCCCTATGCCACCAGAGCTCCCCATTAACATCACAGAGGTAGGATTTACAACACACCGGGAAACCCCATCATAAGACAAAGCGGCGCATCGCCACATGATAGGGGAGAGGCATGGACTGGCCGAACTGACAAGATACTTTAGGGGAACACAGCGCCATTCATGACATTATCTAATTATTATTTATTTTTCTTTCTTTCTTTCTTTTTGTAAATTATGATTGAGTGAAAATATAGAATCCCATATAAATTTGCATACCCGCCCATAAGCGGCTCCCACTGCTCTCCCTGCCTGGTGACGGCATGTTCCTCCTCTCCGTTCCGTACATGTCACATCCTCCTAACAATATCTAATGATTTTGTTGCAACAAACAATAAGATACAACTGCTCCCTTCATCTCTGCCTTTTCACCATTCATCTTTCCAACAAAAATCTGCTCCTCCATGACACCTTCTCAGGAGCCCCAAGGGATTCTTGCTCTGGCGATCACAGTGTTCCCTGTCTACCCACCTCCCCTGTCCCCCGTCGCTGGTCATTTGTCACATACTATCTGGGGCATCCTTTGTACCTACTGCTTTAAGTCCTTTCGTGCCATTTGCCTTTCCACATGTCTCCTCCTACTAGAAGGTTAGGTAAGGACCAATCAGGATCTACCATCTGGTCGGTGCAGCGGTTAAGAGCCTCCAGCTGCTAACCAAAAAGCTGGCAGCGAGAATCCACTAGCTGCTCCTGGGACATCCTATGGGGCAGTTCTACCCCGTTCTCTAGGGTCCCTGAGAGTCAGAATTGACTCTGATGGCATAAAACAACGACGTGACATCTGGATGAACTCTAGAAGCTGAGACTAGATTTTTTTTTTCCTAAAGAAAGATATAGACTGGCCACCATGGGACAGACTGACCAGTTCTCAGCATAAAATCAGAAACTGGGCAGTGACAAAGCCATCTCACAGGCAGAGCTCTCATTCAACACTTCCAAGTCACAGAGCAAATGCAAACCAGAAACCCACTAGGTGGGACACACACAAGAGGAAAATGGTACTAGGTGGCTGGTTTCTCTATGATCTTTCAAGATTCCTCCATCCAAACACTTCTCTATCCCACGATAACAGCTTGGGTCTTTGTTCATCTTCTGCCTTTCCCAACATGGCTTGCCAACGGTTCCCCAAATACGTGACCCCTTTACAGTGGGACAGTAACCAGCTGTGGCCATGCCACTCTTCTCAGTGTATGGAAATGCTAGAGACATGGAATTGCAGCAGAGGTCTAAGCAGGGTGACCCCCAGCTGGACACAGTGACAGCGACATGAAGTCACCTCTCTGTTTGGCTCTCTCTGAACCCTTCCAAAAAAAACTGACCTGACCTCATGACGACTACTTTCTTCCTTTTTCGGGTTAGCCAGTCACCAAAAAAGCAGTCAGAGTAACTCTGATCTCAGGCAATGCACTTTTTCTTTAGGTGTCTCCAGAAAATGTGACGGTAATGAAAACCAACGACCAGGAAGACATACTAAGTTCATTGTGACACAAAACATGTATTTATTCAACAAGAAGAGATTTTTTTTTTCCAAATCTGCCTGGAAAAGCACCCATGTCAGATAGGAAGTAACAAGTAAATAAACAATGCCATCATCTTCCTCAATGATCTGGAAATATGAAATATTTAAACAGAGGAAAATGTGGCCGTCAGTCCCAAAATGTTCTCAGGCATATGCTCAAAACTTGGGAAAAAAGGATGATAATTTAAAAACAAATCACTAAGGATATGAATGGGAACCCTGGCAGCAGAGTTATGAGAGTTATGACTGCTAACCAAGAGGCTGGCCATTCAAATCCACCAGATGCACTCTGTAAACTCTATGAGGCAGTTCTACTCTGTCTTGCAGGGTCACTATAAGCAGGCCTCAACTCAACACCAGTGGGTTTATGGACACTACTACCAATCCAGATTCAATAGTAACATTACCAAAGTGGTACATAAACCAAAGTCAATCCTTGTTACACATATTTGAGAGACAGGTCTCTTAATTATTTCCATTTTACTAATTTTCATAGATTGAACTGTGTTCCCCCAAAACTGTGTATATCCGTTTGACTGGGCCATGCATGATTGCTGTTGTTGTGGGATGTTCCCATAAGCTATACACTCTGCCTCTGTGATATTAATACAGGAAGGTGAGCGGTATTTGGGCGGGTGGGGCAGGACTCAATCTGCAAGGCTGTATTCTGCCTTGAGGCAATCTCTTGAGATATAAAGAACAGAGCGTTGGGGACCTCAAAGTCACCAACAAAGCAATTCCGGGAGCAGAGCATATCCTTTGGACCTGGGATCCCCGCGCCACAGAAGCTTCCAGTCCAGGGGAAGATTGGTAACAAGGACCTTCCTCCAGAGCCAGCAGAGAAAACCTTCCCTGGAACTGATGCCCTGAATTTGAACTCTTAGCCTACTGTCCTGTGAGCAAGTAAATTTCTCTTGATTAAAGCCATTTACTTGTGCTGTTTCCATTACAGCAGCGTTAGATGACCGAGCCACCACGGACAGGACCAAGGAGCGGAGGGAGTTACCTCTGTCTTGGAGGTGGCATCTATGCGATGAATGGGCTTGGGAATCTGCAGGCACACTCTACCCACATGCCCAGCTACAACCAACTGCCATATTTCATCAGTTTTGTAGCTTCTTTTCCCTACATCTGAACAAGTGAAAAATTGCGATGCAGTAAACAACATCTCACAAGTAATGCCACTTATGGCTGAGAAACCCAGGTCTACAGTGGGTTTGTGCTGCTTCTGCCTGTCATGTTGAGGTGCCACCAACCTGGACTTTGTGGATCACACTGCATCAAGACCTGAGATGCACTTGAGCTTGTGGTTGACATTCTCAGAAGACTATTTTCTTCCCTTTACTCAAAGTCAAAGTTGTGTTGTGTCTTTCTGCAGGGCGAGCTTATTTCTCACTGACCTCACTCCGAGTGTCCAGTCCTCTAGTGGCCCAGCTCTGTCCAGGGAGGGGCATCCTACTAGCCTCTCAGTTTTGGGAAGAGGCCACTCCCTTTCAAAAACACCCAAACCGAAGCCATGGACCTAGATGATTCCAACTCACAATGACCCCTAGGTCTCTTTCTTAAGGGTACATAAAATAAGACTGAACCTCAAATTGGACTGTTGATAAGATTAGAGGCCACTGTGCAATCTCAGGTCCCTGGTTGCCCAGTGTTTAAAGAACCCAAAGGACAGTCTGAATCGACCAGCTGATCCTTGGAAACTCCATGGGGCCTGCAGGAATATATGAATACCACTCTGCCCTACAGGATCTCAAAGAGTCAGAATTGACTTGACGAAAAATGTTTTGTTTTTCCCAGACGGGAACAATCTCTTCAGAAAATCTCCAACCTAGTAACAGGACCAGCTCGTCAGTAGTAAAGATGAATGGAACAATTAAACATCATGGCCTAGACATCTTACAAGGAAGCCAGATGCAAGAATTTGTCAAGCCGGGAAATGCTTTAGCTAGGACACTCAAATAATTATATCAAGTGAAGGAAGAAGGCTTTTCTAGATTCAGTAAGAGCTGAGACGGCAGATCCCTCTGATATATTCTACTCACCTTTCCCTGTTTCTCAGCTTTATCTGAAGAGAGGCATTAACAGAAACTTTTTCTGGATTATCGACCCCTCCAAGAATCTGATGAAAGCTCTGGAAAATTCTTCTCATTTCCTATGCACACATAAGAAATTCTACACTCCATCGCAAGGCCCAGGTTTAAAAGCATGTGTGTGGACTGAGGTTTCTGCTAATAGAAACGAAGGCTTCTAGCTGCCTTCTCAAAGCTTGCTGCAAGGACTAAGACGACCTGCAAAAACATCCTCCAGCCCTTGAGCCGGAGAAAGGACAATTCCCGGCAGGCAGGAAGTCACTGCAGCAGCTAAGCCCTCGGGGCCAGGCACGCAGGGCTCCCTGGACCTGGAAAGCCATCTGAGCACCTTCTCCGTCCCGCGGCTGCTCTGCCTTAGCGTAGTCTGCAAGGGAAGGCTGTCCCACACAGCCTCACCTCCCTGCCACATACCTGGAGGAGTCTCTGCTGCTGTCGCACCTGCGGTTGTCTGGGCCTCATGGGGTCCTGGGCTAGTGGCACCGAGGGGAGGTTTGGGTGTGGGGAAGCCAACACGGCATCAATTCCCCCGCTCACCAGGGGGCTCTGCTGCAGGGTCTGATGGTTCAGTCTGGCAAAACACATAACACGACTTCATGCCCAAGGTCACAGTCAAGTGTTCCATCGGAGGCAGCAGCACATTGCAATCATTCACACAGAAACCATCTGTGCTCCATAAGCACTCTTGCCAGTCATAAAGGCCAGTAGTTATAACAATCTAGACGCCCAGGGACAGATGAAAATCACTTGGCAAAGGCACAGAACATCCAGGACACAAGGTTCACCATTTAAATTAAAGATGCAATGATATATGAACTACCTTTTAAAATATTTGTAATCATGTTTAACAAGAAGTGGTGCCAATTAAGCATTTACTCTGGGGCAGGCACTATGCTAACGGTATGAAACATGAGACTTCATTTATTCTCACATCAGATCTTATGGATCAACAGTTTTCTTATGCTTACTTTAAAAATGAAGAAACCAAGGTCTACAGAAATAACTGATTCAAAATTGCTTAGTTAATGAATGGCACAGGTGGGATCTGACCCTAGTATTTGCAGACTTCACAGCTGAAGTACTCATGCAACAGGCTATGCTGCCACTTATTATATAAATACTGAATATACTGCATGCTTTCCAAGTAAATTTATTTTCCCAGATGTGCTACCGCAGACCTCTTCATTCATTCAACCAGCAATCACTCTGAGCTGACAGGCAGTCACGGATGGCATTCGGACAACACTATGCTGCTACCCACCATCACGTGAAGGCTGGCATTCAACTTCATTCTTTCGGACCGGCATACCCAACAGAACTTTCTGGAATGACTGCAACATTCTTCACCTGCACAGTCCAAAACGGCTGCCACTGGCTACATAACTGATGGTACCCGGTGCAAAATAAAAACACAGGGCTCGCCAGTCAAAAATGACTAGGAATTTGAAGACAGTGACCGTAGGCTCTTATGCCAATCACGTTGTGGGTGTGGTCACTGTCAGATGACATCGAGTCCATTGTGACTCACAGTGACCCCACATGACTAACGAGAACTGCCCCAGGGAGTCTTTCACGCTGTCATGTTTAGGAGAACAGGCTCGCCAGGCCTTTTGTCCCACAGAGCCACTGGGTGGGTTCGAACTGCCACACACTGAGTTAGCATCCAAGAGCTTAGCTTTTGTACCACTAGGGCTCTTTCAGCAACCCCAAAGATCTTCTAAGCCCTATGTGACCTCACAGGTCACATGCCCACGAAGATGGCCCTGTTGTTAAGTGCACACTGTCTGTCATGAAGTGGCCAGGGTGGAACTAAAGGTTTTATTTTAACCAGCTTGCACGCAATATAAATAGCAGCACGAGGCTAGTGTTTACTGCAATGGACTGGGCCTGTGTAGACCACGTCCGAGGAATCCAATTGAAGCGGAACACAGAAGAGTCCACCAGGATCTTGTTTTCCCACCCATCACCTGATGCAGAAAACAGGGAAACTAACAAAGCTCCTGTGAGTGCCACACAATCATAAATAAACCACTTTCAAAAATATTTGTAATCATTTTTAATAAGAAGTGGCGTTCAGTAAATATTTACTCTGGGGCAGGCACTGTGCCAATGGTGTGAAACATTAGTTTTGATTTTAAAAGTAATCATAAATTTCCTGGCTCCCATCAACGCACTCTAGTATGGCATTGTTGACAGCGACCAATGCTTTAATAGATGTCCACCAATGATTTTATTTCTTAGAGGTTTTCAGCCCCCCCCCCAATTTTTTTTTTCTTTTTTTAATTAAAAGAGAGCAGAAAGAACACTGGAGCCAACACAGTAGGGTCTCAGAAACACGTGACTCCCACATCCCGGAAGTGTGAATCAAAGCTATTGGAGTCTTGAAGGAAAAAAATCAGATGGGTCACTGCTTGTCAGGAACCCCACTTAATGCTACCCCAGAGGAGACGACACAATGGAAATTATATGCAAATATCAAACCCAGAAAAACGATTACAAAGTACCAGGTCCGAGAAGAAACAAAAACTTCAAACCGTGAGCGTTTACTATAGTGATTGTCATGTCTATGAATGTCACCTCTGAGAGCTGGTCAAGGACTGCAGGTACGGCGTGGCCTGCTGCTGGACGTAGCCGCTGGGGGGCTGCTGCAGCTGCCTGAGTCTCTCCATCAGCATGGGGTTGGAATGGGTGGCTGGGTAGGTCCTGGAGTTATAGCCAGGCGACAGGACCACACTGCCCACCTGCTGCTGCGGTGCCTGCGGCAAGGGCATCTGTGTCCCGTACATGGTGTAGCCCTGGGGCATGGTCTGCAGGCAGGCACAGGAGAAGAGGTCAAAGCATGGGTCTACCAGCCGGCGCAACTGTCTCTGCCATATATAAGCCCAAACCCAACCCAGTAGGCCCCCTTGAAATCCTCTGTTTGCAGAGGTTCATTGTATTAAGTTGGCTTCCAAAGCCAGCTGCTTGTATTTGGCATTTGACGGGCATGTTTCTGTACAGAAATCAGCAGGGAAACACCGTCCCTTGAGTGAACGAATGATGTCAGTGTCCATCAAACGCCAGGCATCATTCAGGCGATTTCCAACATTCGTCCGAGAAGCCACCTGTGCCCAATGTAGGTTAATTAAAATAACAGAATCTATGCTCCTCGTATGTGACTGCACTGCTCTGAATCTCAGGGAGGTGTCTTTGGTATTTAACCGGTTACAGCAACAAAAAAATTAATACTAAGGGACTATTACTATTAATACTGGGACATACAGGTCCAACTGGGGATGGCTCAATACTCTAGTCCTGGCTGAGCCATAGTGACTTACTGCTGAGCCCTAGTTATGGCTCTACCAACAATCTGAACACTTTATATTCAATATTAATGTATGAAGAATTATTTCTCTAAATCTTTGCACCTGATGTAAGTAAAGAAACTTGAGGTTTTGCTAGATGATAGCCCATCATTTATATAACAAAGTGTCGATCACAGAACACTGTTCTTCCAATCCTGGAAGCACACCGTTGAAGGTCGCCTGAATCCTGGTGGGAGACCCTGGTGGCACAGTAGTTAAGAACTACAGCTGCTAACCAAAAGGTCGGTAGTTCAAATCCACCAGGTACTCCTTAGAAAGTCTACGGGGCAGATCCACTCTGTCCCCATGGGGTCGCTATGAGTCAGAATCAACTCAGTGGCAGTGGGTTTGGGTTCTGGATGGCTGACTGAGAAGACCAGGTCAGAGCCATGTACAGTGAACTTCTGGCAGGGAGATGAATGGCTCTGGGGTGATGGGTTGACTCACCCTGGGAAGGCCAATCTCACGTGTCCTTTCAGCTGTGGACAAAGGTTGACCTGCTACCTGCAACTAGCAGTCTTGCCAACACCACTGGCCTTATGACAAGGACAGACTACGAGACTAAGCAGTGCAGATGTAACAAAATTCTTTAGAGAACAGTGCTCCAGGTTCGCCATCCATTCAGGCATGTCTGTCATCTGTTAGGGAGCTACTGTGTACCTGGCATGGTGCCAGCTCCTTATACAGTAGACCTCAATTCTCACAACCTTCTAGTTTACAAAGAAGGAAAGGCCCAGGCGCTGAGCAATTTGAACATCACACGACCCGTACGTTGTCACGAACTGTACCCAGGTCTAGCACCAAGTCCCATCACCTTCTCGTTCTGCCATCATTCCTCTTTACAGCTATCTCTGAACATAGCTATTTATGTCTGAATTACATCATCATTATTGACAAAAACTAAGCACTTTGGGATTGTCAAACATTTCCGTATCCACCATCCTCATTAACACAGAGATGTGAATTTATTTAAGGTTTTCATTCAAGAATTTCCCACAGTTTTTATAGTTTTTAAACTGACCAACCCTGAGACTTGGTCAACAATCACTGGTAGTTTTTTGTCTATCAATCATAATCTATCAGCAGAAGAAACAGACACAGTTCCAGACCCTCCAGAACGGATGACACCCAGTGTATTTGATTTCCCTCTTCTGAGAAAGCCACACAAAGGCCAGTAGCATCCGCGAAGCAGCATAGATACCTGTGCCGGCTGCAGCCCGGGATACTGGGGAGGCTGCGGGGAGGGCCGTGCTTGCGCAGCAAAGAGAGCTGCCTGGTCCCCCGGCTGGCCCTGGAAAGCAAAGCCAACACAAACTCTTGATCATAACAGTAAGGGATTAACTGAAGCTGCTGGACAACACCCCCAACAACACCCATCACATCAAGTCTCATCACGTGAACACAGGTGTTGATGATTTTCCAACTATATTAGCTACCACTCATCAACAAACCACCATTCATCAATTTCCTATTTATGTACAGATTGCCACACTTATTCCTTTTGAGGATAACAAGAGATGCCCTCAGTGATAACGAGATATAAATACCAGCAAAAAGTACTCAATGATTTGCTCAGCAGGGAGGCTCTGAGGCAGTTCCCAGTATCTCAGGGCTACAAATAACACTTTGCAGCGAAAGGCATGAATCTCTCAGAGTGAATTCTCATACCACAGAGCTGTTCCCCTGGTAGCCATAAGGGAAGTGACCATGTATCCAAATGGAATAGAAAAATATTATGAATTTCTAATGACAGTTTGCGCAGTGACCTATAAAGAGCCAATGAAGCCATGTTTTCATGGGCTGAATTTGGTCCCTCCTATGATACTACCTGTCAGGAACCCTCCTCATCCAATAATTAGGTGCTTAGCTACTAACTGAGAGGTGGGCAATTCAAAGCCACCCTTCCTCTCTATAGGAGAAAGATGAGGCAGTCTGCTTCCATAAAGCTTCCAGCCTTGGAAACCCAGTGGGACAGTTCTGTCCTGGAAGGTTACTGTGGGTTGGGATCCACTCAGACAGCAGTGGGTTTGTTTTTCTTGGTAGGATTCTACTCGTCAGTTAGGAAAACAGTCGATAAAAATGTGTAAGTTAATAACAATATGATTATAGTTGACTACAATATCAATTAAGACCAAATGACATCTCCTCACCAATCTTAACTTACTATGTGTTTTGGTCTCGGGAAAATAAATATATCCAACAAGAGTACCTGGCTGTATGTGCGTTTCATTTTGGTGACAGAAAGGTAGGCTGCTTTAATAACCACAAAGAGGCCCAGCATCCCTAGGTTTTCTTAGGACTTACTAACTATAAAGAACTAGGACTATTATTCTGAGACTATTTTAGTACTGTTTTATACTAAGTATCTTTTTCTTAGAAAAAGGGCTAAATGATCAAACTATACCTAAACATGCTAAATGGGTTGTGGGAGTTCTGTATGTATTTCTAGCAGGGAGACAGGAGAGAGATCTGCTTTAGAGAGAGGACATCAGTAATTATTAGCATTGGTGCTATGCCACACACGAGGCTACTCGTTCTTACTCTCTTTTTCTCGTAAAAATTCTACTGAGAAAGGAAGACATCTCATCTTTCTACAGATGAGAAAGGCCAGGCTTGACAAGGCTCACGGCACTTTCTGAGTTCACCTGGCTCAGCTGGCAGAACCATCATTGAATCTCAGGGGAGTCTGAGACCAGAGCCCAGGTGCTTCCCCCTCTGACAAGATGCCTCCACGAGTGATATAAAGATGACAGCACTTAAATGTTTATTCGGTGCTTATTCTTTAAGAAGACATGGCCTCTTCAAATTATCCTGGTAAGAAACTGAGAAGTAACTCTTTATTAAGGCTAGTTAATGAAATATGGACAGCCCCAGAAACAAACAAATAAAATATATATATATATAATCAGATGCTGAAGTCTTTTCTCTGAGTCCCAGATGAAATCTCTAGGAGGCATTTATGACACTTAAGACCCTCCTAAGGTGACTATGGGACCGGGTGGTGCCGTGGTTAACAGTTCAGCTGCTAACCACAAGGCTGGCAGTTGGAATCCGCTAATCAATCCTTGGAAACCCTATAAGGCAGTTCTGCTTGGTCCCAAAGCATTGCTATCAGTGGAATCAACTCAGTAGTAAGTTGCTGTGCTTTTTTTTTGACAGAGACTGCAAAAATGCAGTCAAACACAGCAATGATTGTGAGAAGGGCACAGGACCGGGTAGTGTTAACACTCCATTGTACATGGAGTCACTACGAGTCAGAACCAACACGACAGCACATAACAACAACATCAACAACACAACAGTATCTGGCACATAGCAAACGTTTAATACATATCTGTTGACAAAAAAACAAGATTTAATTTAGTTTATCTGTTAACCAAGAGATTCAGGGGTAAATCAGGGTTTGTATTTTCAGCCTAAGCATCTTTACCAAGTGCTTTCTAAATGTCGTGGACTTTTTAGCACCCTTGTCTGTTCTGAAATGCAATTTTTAAGTTAATCTGCCATCTATCACTCTACGGATTTCTCCTGCCAGCCTGCCAGCAACAGCACCTGGAAGGTAACATTATTTCTCCCTCTAGGTTGATTGTAGTGAGCCCTAGTGGCACAGCAGTTACGTGCCCGGCTGCTAACCCACAGTGGTAGTTCAAATTCACCAGCAGCTTCATGGGTGAAAGATGTGTGACACTGTCTCTACAAAGATGACAGCTTTGGAAACTTCGTGGAGCAGTTCTATTCTGAGTCTGAAGCAACTGGACAGCAACAAGCTTCATTAATTCTGACTTATCCTGCTTAACTGAAACAGTCCTAGGCAATGCTGACTTCCTATTTTCACAAACGAGAGGACAGTCCTGGAGGACAGTTTTTAACGGAATTATTTGTGTCAACCCAAGTGTCACATAACATAGACAGGAAGTAAGATGCGTCTGTACCCTTGCCCCAGCTCCTGTGGCTCAAGAACTTGACTTGTATATTACTAAGGGAACGAGCCACAGTTACCTGGTAAGTTCTGTAACAACAACAGCTTATACCTACATTCCTACCTGAGCGAAATTCCTATACAGGCTTGCTTTTGTTCATTTTTATGCACTTGGTTTCAGTCTGCTTCTATAAAATCTGCTGCCATCAGTTGATTCCAACTCCTAGCAGCCCTGGAGGACAAGGTAGAACCGCCTCATGGGGTTGCCATGGAGCACCTGGTAGATTCGAACTGCCAACCTTTTGGTTAGCAGCCAAGCTCAAGAGATACATAAATCCACAATTTGCTAAAATTTCCACCTTTGAGAAACTTCCATAGAAGCTGTGCTGTTTGTTCAGTGTTGGCTCATCTTCTGAGTCTCCATAAGAATACTTCTCTTCCTGCTTTGGTTTTCACTGGACAGGAGAAACACCTGAGGTCAAAAGATGCTGCCTACCTCTAAGATCTTTTGTATAATTTGAAAATCATGCATCTGATAAAGTTCAAAAACTTAGGTAAATCATCCATGATTTTCATTCCTCGTGGTCCTGTTCTCTCCTCCCTTGGCAACTCTTCCCTCGTTCACTTACCAAGATGTGAGCACTCTTCTTTCTAAAGAGACTTGGTTACGCCTTTGATTAGCACACAACGGGCAGCACAATCAAAATCAGTATTTTAAAAAGTGGAATTTTTGACACACTGAACTGACTAGTAATAAATTGTTCAAATCCTTAGTAATTTGTTTTCAGTAGTATTAAAGGGTCAGACTAGAGAAACAGAGCCCAGGTGGGACAGTGGTTAAGAGCTTGGCTGCTAACTAAAAGGATGGAATGGAATCCACCAGCTGCTCCTTGGAAACCCTATGGAACAGTTCTAGTCTGCCATATAGGGTCACTACGAGCTGGAATCTACTTGATGGCAGTGAGTTTAGCTTGGATGGGAAATAGAGAAACAACTTGTATCTGGAAATGTTTTATGAGTGACCGATCAGAAAGGGCTTTACTTATGGAAGCTACTTGTGGAAGCTACCGAGTGACGATGCCCAAGGCTAAAGCACATGGCGTGAACCAGAGGTCACAGGCATCAGATCTTTCTGGTCTCTTCTGATTGCAGACAGCAGACACAGACATAACTCTGTGATCTAAGCAGCCCTGTTAACTAGCTACTCTTGAAACATTTAGAAAGCTTTCACTGCAAATCAAATTTAGTTGAAAACCAATTAACAGTAATATTAACCACTGGGACACACTGACTCACACAATAATGAACATTTACAACACAGTCTATCAGCATGCCCATAAACGATGATTACACTGAGCACATACATTCATTAGATTTCTAGTAACTATAAAGAATATTAAATAAAAGTAAGGTTTATAGAGAATGCAATAGAAACCACAGAACCTTCTTTTGACTATAAATGCCTGACAAATAGAATGTTTTGCTTATAATTATCTCAAAAAGTAAAATCAGTGACTAATACAAATAATCTTCCATCTGAATTACATTATCATCCTAACAATAAATGCCTTACAGAAAATGTAAGCTGTCTCTAAACTCTTAAATTTGATGTTTAATTCAAGTTTTTCAATTAAAAAAAAACCTCACTTGGTCTCCATACATTGTAACAAGTGATATAAAAATTGAGTCTTATCAGAAGTCTGAAACTTTCCTGTCCTGAAATAATTGAGGGAGAAACTGTCTATCTAGCAAGTATTTGATTAGCAACCTGAATCTTTGCACAAGTTGAATATGTAATTCTGAGTATTTTCAACAACACAGAGAAACATATTACCCATTAAAATGGCAAGCAAACAAGGTGACGTACATTCACATCCAACATGTATGCTCTTTTTTTATTCTAATACTTCTTGGGTTTATGTTGTAGGGTGGCTACCTAATACAGAAACCTGTCAGTAATTCAGTACAACACATGCATTCTTAGCTAGCCCAGGCAAAGCGGGAGGGTGAAGTCTTACAACATGCAAGCACAAGATCTCTGCTCAGAACAACACCTTCTCCATACCAGGAAGGAAAGAGGGATGATGCGTTCTGTTGAGAATCTGGGACCGGGCAGTGAGTGGGATGTGATGAGAAGGGTCATGTTTCATAGCCACGGTGTTCATAATCTTGCACTTGACCTATGGGTGAGCATGCCATGCATCCCTCCAGTAGCGATGCCAATGAAAGAAGAAGCAAGAGCTCGGGAACAGACAGATTCCACACGAGTCGACAGAGGAAGGTGCAGGGACTGCTTTGCGCTCCCAAGCCCAGGCCTGGAATGTCAGTTTCCATACCATACACATATGATAAGAAACATGAGGCCATTGAAGGGGAGAAAAAAAAATTTCTTCAGAAATCAATCCCATTAAACAGGACATGGTCAATGCATTCATGATTCCACGTCCCAGTCTCAAATGGAAACCGAGTCACAGTGAGATGAAGAATGTCATTATTACCAGCTAGAGGAGAAGAGCCCGCTTCTCACTGTGATGGTCAGAGGGTGAGGCTATAAACATTTACAAAAGAAAGAACATAAAAAAAGAAAGAAAAGGAGTGACAGCAGGGGTGTTACCATTATGTTGTCAAAGTCTTCCAGAAAGGGGACAGCAGAGTGACAGAAGTCCTACAGAAAGGCAACAGCAAGAAAACAGCAGACAACACAGATAAGAATTTGTAGCCTAGTCTGGTGGGCAGCCAAAATACACATGAATATTTCATTTCAAAATAACACTTTGGGGAGTCGAGACTTGAAAACCCAGAGCCCACCGAGGTTTAATTAGTATGTGTGCCAGACCACCTCACCAGAGACGCAGACACGGACAGGTAACAGGCTGACAGCTGCGTACCAAAACATCACAATCGGGCAGTGAAATGATGACATCAGAGAAGTAGTGGGTCTACCCAAGCAGAGATAACCTTCTGTATCTCAGGGAGGTCAGGGCCCAGAGCGGGCAGCAGGGAGCCCGAGTTCTACGCAACCTACAGCCCACGGGAGCTCAGGGCATACCGTGGAGATTACACGGGCCAGTGAGCACAGACCTGAAGTGTCAGTTGTATGCTGCGGGAGGGCAGAAGGGGTTAGCTCCACTCCAAGTAGAAGCATGTGAAAATACAACATCAGGCTAACCACATACTCACGCAAACCCAACAGACACCCAACAGTTGGGGTACCACCTCTGCTTACATACTAACAGTGGGTCTCTGTTAGAAACAGGCAACTGACTGTTGAGGAAAAACTGCTGTTTCTTAGGTAAATGAGTCCTTTGTTTAATCATTTTCATAAGCTGACTTGAATGGATACACTGTGGATGAGCTTGGGGAGACAGAGATGAAGTACAAGATTCTTTCCCAGTCTTAAGGAAAAATACTAAGCACTGGGTATTACAGGAGGAATTTCTCCACCAAATACGATCTATTTTACCATCTGGGGGTCAGTGACATAATTCCCTGACTCAGCACACCGATCTTTAGACCCAATAACCGCCACTGTAGCAGTGGTCCGTCTCCTCATCCCCTCTCCGCCCCGATCGGCTGCCCTCTCTCTTAAAAATCAGGCTGCGACGTTGTCTCCTAGCTCCTTACTGTGGCCTCATCACAACGTCAGCAAATGCTACCAGCACGCTTCTTATCACTCAGAGAAACACAGAAATCCGCGAGATGGACGGTAAGCAAAGCGCCCACTTTCAGATTCCAGCTTTCCACCGCAGGAACAAAGTGACAGGGTTAAGGAAAGGTTTACTAGTTCAGTGATTTTACCCTCCTAAATTCAGTTCTGTCATTGAAGATTAAAAAAACAGAAGTGACACTGAAAAAATATGTACACTGAGTAAATGCTAAAAAAATAATAGCTAAAACCCAAGATTTGCTTCGATAGGGCAATTTTGGCTATCTTTTCACAAGTAAGCATAAAGTGATTTTGAGGTATACTGAGATCATATGACTAGAAAATTAACAACAGGGAAAGCTTCAAGAGCTAGTCAAGTTATCAAAAAGCTGCCTGAACTCACGGGTTATTGGGGAAATGCAAACTAAAATGTCACACAGGGATACCACTTTACCTATTCTGATTGGGAAAAATAAGGTCTGAGAGTATTGAGGGTTATTAAGGACAGGAAGAAAGGAATGTGCTCATTTACTGCTGGTAGAATCACTGCCACCTTGGAAATTAAATCAGCATTTCTGCTTCAGGTACCTAACCCAGAAAACTCTCCCAGGTGGGCAGAAGGTATGCATCAGAAAGCGTACGGCTGCAGTGCTGACAATAAGGAAAAACTGGAAATAAATTAAATGACCATCAACAAAAGAACAGATAAAAAATACAACAATTTCAGTAATGGGACAGCAACCAACAGGAAAAGTGAACAAATAAAACTACATAACTACATACACGCAACCACAATGAATACAACCCAAAATTTTCAACGATAACAACAGAAGGCAGGTTGCGAAAGTACAGAGCAAGTGTGATACTGTTTCCAGAAAGACCTAAATCATAATACCACATAATGTTGATGTCCATTGATTAAAAACCTGTAAGTACAATTATAAAAACCCTCATTGGAATACAAAATACTAAATTTGTGATAATGACTACATTATTAACAGAAAGGGAGGAGAAGGCAGGGATACACAAGAGTCTCATCCTCACCTGCGATATCTTAAAAATGACCTAATGTAAATATGGCAGGGCATTATTACGTAATGGTGCTAGGTGGGAGGAACATCAGTGTCTGTCCTGTCGTTTTCTAATCTTGTGTGTTTGCAACATACCACTAAGGAATGAGTGGGAGGGAAGATGGAAGGAAGGAAGGAGATATCCTAAGATGACACCGTAATTCTTAAGGCAGAAGGATTCACTACTCAATCAACAAACTTCACTCCTCAATTTAAATGGGACTCATTAATCCCATCAGGTATGTTTCTGTGAAGTCACAGGTGCACTTTAGCTGACAACTCAGGGGCCCTCTAAGCCAGTTCTCCTCCTTCACTCAGTTGCCTAAGTCTTCATTTGGGACACATCGATGACACCAACTACAGTTATTACCTAAGTGCTTTGCAAGTTACTATTCACCAGAATTGGACACATTACTGTTGTCCTTTGTCAGCAATCATCTTATTTTGCTGCTGTGAAAATCTGTACAGTTGGTAGACAACTGCCTTTTCCCTCTACCCCACCAGATCTATCTCAATCAACTTAACCTTGACAAGTATTTTCTCTTTCTTTCTGAAATAAAGCATTTTTCCTGGGTCAACACTTAAGATTCTGGCACAAAGTCCCTTCCCCAGATGGCTGATCCAGTGAGGTGGGGACCGAAGGTTCCTGGTGACAAATGAAGAATACTGAACATAAGAAAGAAGGAACAGAGAAACAACTACAGCGGCCCACTATGTGATTAGAACCAATATTCTATATTTTATGATCATTCTCACTGAGTATGCAGAAAATGACATACAGTGATACTTTTAAAACTGAAACTGAAATATGGGGTCTGACAATAAGTCCACAAACTTAATTGTCACCTCCTGACCCAGTATCACAACAGTCACCTTTGAAGGCCTCCCATTGGGAAGTTATGCACCAACACCAGCACCTAGTCCACCCTTCGAAGCAATTTTGGAACTCTCTCTGGAATGGCCATTGTGCACAGTGGCACGGTGGCAAGTTTGAGTTTAACTGTACAGTTTCCTATGACAGAGTTTTTAGCCAGTAAACAACGGTATTAGAACACCCTTCCTACTCACCTGATCCGGCCCCCAATGACATTTTTCTTTCCCCAGAGATAAAGGAAATATTAACAGGAAGACCTCTGAGGGACACGCAGGACTTCAAGGGTACTACAGTGACAGCTCTGATGGCCATTCCAGAAAGAGTTCCCAGAATTGCCTCAGAAGGTGGCGTAGGAGCTGGTGTTGGCACCTAGCTACCCAAGGGGAGAACTCCAAAAGTGACTGTACTCACATTCGGCAATGAGGTACAGACCACTTCATCTAGGATGAGTCCACGAACTTAACTGGCTGTCCTTGTACGTCCCTTTAATGTTCGTATCACAGGATTTAGACAGCAAAAGACACACTGCTCTAGGAGTTAGAATGACTCTTAGGAAAGTGATACCTTCACTCCTTTTTATCAGTCTGTTCTGCTTGATGCCCAGGGAGCAAATGAGAATTCAACCTATCTTATTATGTACAATTAACACGATTGCACAACCAAAGGCTTTGACGTGCGTTTACTCACTTTTAATCTTTAATATATTCTGAAAAGTAAATATCCTTTTCATGGGACAGAGACATCCTCTGACAGAGAACAGCTGTGAAAACAGAACTAACAGAAGAGCAACAACAATAAACGGACGGCAGCCCGAGTTTCCTGAGCACCCACTACGGGCCGGCCGCTGTTCGGAGACTCTCCCACGTGGGAAATCATGAACTTCACAACAACCCTGGCTCCATTTCACAGAGGAGCCTCTGAGGCAAAGAGAGGCGACACTGCCCCTACCCTGAGTCTAAATAAGGGAGCCGGGGTGGGGGTCAGGAAGGGTAATCCAGCATTCTTTCCTCTCCCGGATGAAGACTGTAAGAGGAGTGAAACAAGTTTTATTGCCAAAGCATCTGTATACACATCCCTATGCACAAAGGCTGAAAGAAAACATGCTCAATAGTAACCATGATCACATCAGATCATCTTGATTCAAGATATTTAACACTGACCAAGGCTGTTTAGCACCTGCGTTCCTAACTACTGACATGATGCCTTATCACGCTCCTGAGCAGTTACAGGGAGACTCATAACAGAAAGTCCCATGACCACTGAGCCTGATTTGTGTTCTATGCGGTACCCCAAGGGGCTCACTGTACAAAGCCCTCTAGTTTACACAATGCATCAACTAAGGTGACATGGTGACTACAGATGTTAACTTCTCTCAATCCGACGTGATGGGGCTGTGAAGGGCTCTGTAAGATCTGAGACATCTCTGAAATCCACAAATGTATCTTTTCCATCTTCCACCTACATTTTCAAAATCATCACAACAGAGGTCACTACAAGGATTGGTTTCTGGAAACACTCACACATACCAGATGAGTTTGTTGATGAAAGGCAGGTTGCTACAGTTCAGGACGTGGGGCTTGGGGAGGGGAAGAAGGGAACTGGTCTGGCAACAGCTGCTCAGGTTACGTGTTCACTTACAGGTGCAACATCTCATGTTCTCCTACTCTGAGCTCATTAGACTACAGGACAATACAACATACCTTAACACCAGTGCCTGGCCTTACAAGAAAAGGAGAAAAAGCTTGTGGCTTACTGGACAAGTGGGCCTAGGAAGAGGTCATATTCAGGGCCTGGATAAACTAATCAGGTTTTTAAAAGCATCTGCTAAAACTCAAAGATTAAAAAAAAAAAAGCCTACTGCCATTAAATTAATTCCAACTCATAGCAACCCTATAGGACAGAGTAGAACTGCTCCACAGAGTTTCCAAGAAGCACCAGGCAAATTCGAACTGCTGATCTTTTGGTTAGCAGACATAGCACGTAACCGCTACACCACCAGGGTTTCCGAAACTCAGATAAGTTCTGAAAAGTTAAGATAAACGATTTCTCCAAAAATTTTGTCACATTGAAGAAAATGGACTGCTGCACTGGGAAACTTCTAGGATAGAAAGGAAAGGTGTATCTATATAATTTTCTTTCTAATAAGCAATAAAGAAAAAATTCCAAATTCTTAAACAGTTAGAATCAGATCATGTGCAGGGGTACTGAGTTTGAGAAACTGTTCCTGGTAAAATCAGAAGCAATATTTCTCTATTATTTCTGATCACCAAGGTCCTAAGCCAATACTTCTTAGGAAAACAACTGATTATAGACAGCATCCTAGATTAAAATAGTTTATCAATGCCACTTAGAGTCCCTAGAATTTATTCCATGTACTTCACTACGGCTTTTTAGTCATTATTACCAGGAGGAGTTTTCTTCGTGTCTCAGTACCATATTTAGCTACATCCCAGGGACACTGAGAGCTTAGAATGAACCAGGTGCAGTCAGTGGACCAGATGCTTGACATACAAACCTCAGTGACTCTCCGGGGGATCTCTGTATCCTGTCACTGTGGATATATGCATTTATCTTCCCTCTCAGGATATGATTTATCTTATCTAACACCTGATGAGAGGTGACAGACACAGACACATCTGCTTCCGAAAGCCCTTCAGAAGACTCCAAAGCAAGGGTCAACTGTTCAAAAGACTAAAGCAGAGGAGGGCAAGTGGCTACTGTGCAGTCACTGTGAGGAAGGTGGCCTTTACTATCTGAAGGAGGCATTTCTGACCTTAAAAAAACAAACAAAAAAAACCACATGGGACCAAGTTGGCACCAAAGAATCAGAAAAAGAAGGAATGGTCAGTTAATTCTTCTCATTAAGGAAGCAACCCCGCCACAGGTGCTGTCACAGAAGGCAGGCAGGTACTGGAAACAGGGTGCCGGGGTGGCAGTACTGAGGACCCCATGGACATGCTGGGAAACCATACCCCCACCTTCTCCACGTACGCGCGCACGTCTCTGATAACAAGTAGGTTATTCTAGGAAATTCCTGTTTGCAAAGTTTGCTTTATGAAAACTGGCATGACCTCTAAAGTCCCAATCCATTCAAAGGTCAAGGAGTTGTTGATTTGGGGTATCACAAACTGAAGCCTTCGGGTGGGAAGGGGAAAGGCATGTTTACCTATCGCTGCCTAGCTGTCCTTTCCGCAATCCTAGCAGCTATTTCTAGTTAACTCGACACTGTCTATCGCAGCAACCACTTGAAAGGGGCCATCAGTAAGACAAAACTCACATTGTGATGAAAAAGTCCATCGAAACAAATACATTAGCTTCTAGAAAAGACAATTTTTCCTTAGGCTTCATGACTTCCAAAGGTAGTTGTTTCATTCTCTTGGGACAGTTTCTCAGCTCTATAAATTTTTTTTGTTTATTTCAGTAAAGATGTAGACTCTTGATTTTTGCTCACTCCAACAAAAACTAAAAGCCTACTGAGATCTTAAATGACTTCAAGTGTACGATTTAAGCAAAATCAGTAACTTCTGAAAAGATCATTTCATCCAAATTTCATGACTTCTGCATCAGCAGCAACTCCAGCTCACCTTACCTGACACCCAGGATGTCAGAAGAGTCACTGCTACAGGTCACAGAGAGTGACAAGCACAGGGTGATGGTCACGTACATTGTCACGGAGTTCAGCTGGTTTCCCCTCTCCTGTCCTTCTTGTAACTCAGTTCAGGAAAACACAGTTTTCGAGAAAGGACTGCTAACCTTCCCACCCTTCAAAAAACTCACTCCGTAGCATGAACGCAGAAATGCTGTAAAGTTCTACAGTGGAGATATGCCTACAAAGTATCCCCAAATGCAAAGGGTATTTTAAAAGGCATTAGAATCTCTTGTCATCTGCAAAGCTCTGGGGTACTTCTCAGAGCAGGACACATCTGTAGGTTGGCTATGCCCACGTGGGGGTCATAAAATCCTGATGCACACGGTGTCTGCAGACTTCAGCAGCTGCAATTGCTCAGAACGGCTTTGGCATACAGTAAGTGCCTTGTCAGTGCCAGCTGCTGTTATCACCACCCAAGAGTGCATCCAGAGAATTAAACAATACAACCAGGCACAAATAAAGTAGAAAAAGCAGGCAGGACTCTCATCTCCCTGTTGTTTTATTTTAATGGGTTTGGAAAGATTCATGAGTTTCATGAGACTATACTTGATTTTGTGGGACGTCCATAGTTTTGTTAAACATAATCACTGCCATTGAAAAGACCCAACACAACTGGGTTATAGAGCATAAAAACAGAAATATAAGTCAAGATCTAAGTTGAATCTATCAATAGACATTATTTGTAATTTATGCAGTCTCTGCTGTAAGCCTTACTAAGAATATACTATCCATCAAGTCTGTGCAAGATACTGTAAGAGGAAATCAAGGAAGTGTTAGGATGACATCATTTCAAAGAATAAATAAATAAAAATAATATACAAAAGTAGAGCTTAAAAAAGCATACAAACTTGGTAGTTACTCTAGTAGGGAACTAACTGTGCTCCAAGAGGATGAAACGTGTACTTTTAACTGAGTAAAAGTCATCATCTCTTGATTGCTTTGAGGCATACTTTCACAAATCTAAGACAAATGGAGTTTCCTCTTGGATTAATGTTGACAGTAAAACACGAATGGGAGAGGGCAAGAGAGAGGTGCCTACTGTCCCACACGCACACAGGGACATGCGTGCACCCAGAGTGTGCTATGCGCCCCAAGCTCACCTCCCGGCAAGAGGAGGCAGGACCACCCAGAGGACTCGGTGGCTGTGGACAAACCTGTTGGAAGGGCCGAGCCTGGGCTTGCCTGACGAGCCGCTGTTGCTGCTGCTGTTGCTGCTGCTGCTGCTGCTGCTGCAGAAGCTTCATCTGCAGCAGCTGCTGCTGCGACGTGATGGCGTGCAGGGCGGGCGGCTGCATCAGGGCCCCCGAGCGCCGCTGCAGCATGTTGGACAGCGCTTGCTTGGTGTTGGTGGGGACGAAGGAGCCCGCGGGGTCTAGTCTGGAGCCGCCTACAAAAGCCACCAGAAAGAGGGACTTTCTTAAGTATGTGAATGTAACCAGTTCTGTCAGATATTGCCAGGATGCAGAAACCTCAACTTCTAAGTCTTAACTCGACGATAACCAAAACAAAAACAAACAAAAAAAACTCCACACCCACAGCTGTCGAGTCAATTCCAACTCACAGCAACCCGACAGAAAAACAGCAAGGTAAAATGACCGCACCTGTCTTGCCTGACCCCTGCAGATGTTACAGTTCTGTAAGAGCGGCTTCATTTCAAAGGACAGGGACAGTGAGGTTGGGGAGACTTCTAGCACTGTAATTTTACTTCCTGCAGATAACATTTCAGGGGAAAACTGAAACACAAAGTCACTGGCCAAATTCTGGAATTCTACGGAGTTTAGAGCTACGCAAACTCTCAGAAACACTCGACTT
Source organism: Heterohyrax brucei (assembly GCA_028571685.1). Lineage (NCBI taxonomy): Eukaryota > Metazoa > Chordata > Mammalia > Hyracoidea > Procaviidae > Heterohyrax > Heterohyrax brucei. Next base: position 66,399,539 of record CM053163.1, on the reverse strand, counting down.
GCATAAAATAGGTTGCCTTCACAGTGTATTTTTCTAAGTGTCCTAAAGTCAGGCACAGACAGTTTTGTGAAGCTGTTTTAGCTCTTCTTTTTTTTAAATCATGGCAAAAATGAAAAAGCCTGTTTCTAGTAAAGAGGCATAAAAATACTATTTTTAAAGTTCAGTTACTCTGAACTTCAAATACCACAAATCTTAAAAAAAAAAAAAAAGCCTTTTTTATTGAAGGCTAAAAGTTAAACAAATGAGAAACATGGATTATATCGATTTTTACAAAATCAAAAAACAAAGTTTTAACAGCATATATAATTTTCCAAATACTTCAAGGTGCTGCAAGAAGCTGTTTTTCAGCATTTGCTGGCTTTAAAAGGGAAGACCCTGGCCAGCCTGAAAAAACAAAAAAGATAAACCACACCTTAAAAAAAGACATTGACTAAACTTTGCCAAAAGACTCAATCAACATAAATTCAGGTATTGCCTATTGCCGTACTCTGGGTTCGGGTAGCCCCTTCAACTGGGCTTAAATTAAGCCCTTATGAGTTAATACATGGGAGGCCATTCCTGAAACTGTTCACTCTTCCCACCTCAGGGACTCATTTCCACTTCCCCATCTCAGTGACTGCTGAGGTGGGGAAGCGGAAATGAGTCTGTTTTTCTAAGAAACGCTCTTCCTATTATTAATCAATATGCTTCTTCTCGTCTATCTTTACCAACCAATGCCCCTCTCCACCGGTTCAAGCCTGGTGACCAAGTCCTACTGTAAGTGTAGAGACAAGAACATCCCAGAGACCAGTTGTCTCCCCAGTGGGAAGGTCTGTGTGAGTCCCTGTTGGCCACTCACCTCTCTGTGAAGCTCACTGGGGTAGCAGCCTGGGTACAAGCACACCTGGATTAAGGCTAGCCCTCCCTTACAACCCAGACAGCAACAACAAGGGGAAGACAAAGAGGCTCATGACAAATATCCCTGCATGCCAGAGGAGAAGCCGAAATACAAATTGAAAAAAAAAAAAATAATAATACTTTTTTGTTTCTCCTTTTCCAAACTTGGACAACCGAGTCTGATCTCATTTTACTTCAGACAAAAAAAGACTCTTACTGTGGTGACTGGTAAGTCCCTGACACTTACTCTGTTTCTGCCTCAACTCTAGTGAGACCAGCAAAATGGGTAAAACAAACCTCAGGAGTAAAAAATACTGTAGTTCGAGAAACAAAAAAAATAAACATCCTCACATTTTCCCTATTGCTGATACTACCCGGAGAAATAACATAGATTTTTCTATTGTGATCTCTGATATCATTCTCCTTGATAAAGACATTTATTTCTGTATTAAATTTCATAAAACGACAAGATGTTGAGGTTCTGAAGGGACAAGGGGTTCAAGTTATTATAAAATTTCAACCTAATGGATAAGACTAGTCCTCTAATGACATGGTATCCATGTCCTAAACAGTTACTAAGGGGAGTAAACTTAAAAATTATTAAATTAACCACCATCTGCCCCATTCAGGAGCTGCAGTTCACACCCTGGCTGCTCAATTATACCCCTTACTGTGTCGGTACCCTTACAAAACCGAAATAAAATCCATAAGGTGGCTGACTGGACTCGCCCAGACCCAAACTAGCAGCCTTGCGGTAGTTAGCTATCCACCTTGTTTCCCTCTCTACAATCCTGGCTAACACCATTACTCACTATCATAACAGTGATTGTTCTAATCTATGTCTATAGGCCATGTCTGGTTAAAATAATCCTGAGAAAAACTAGTCATACCCTCCAGGCAGAAGGGGTATTCCAGATAAATGCCCTATCCTCTGCCCACGTGCAGGTACACATCACACGAGATGCTGCTACTTTCCAAAACACATCTCCCCCTTACTACAAACAAAAAGACATCCCTAGTCAACGCCCCTGGTTGGCTGGCTAGTCAACACCCCTGGTCAACCAAAATAACTGGAGGAGGTTGGCGCCCCTCTTGCCTTGACTGAAAAAATATCCACAGAAGTGGGTAACTTAAAAGGGAAGCCCCTGGCCAGCCCGACTCCATCTTACTACAAACATTAACACAGTAGTTAAGATAATCACGTTATAAACACTGAGTCCTGAGAACTCGCTTGTCCCCCCTCCATAAAAGTTTATCTTGTACCAGTCATAAGTCACATGGCTGTTCTTTCCCCTTAGGAAAACTGATTAGTGGTCCTGTTTGTCCTTTTTCAGTTATTGTCTGAGATCATTAAACTAAATCACCAGGTAGTTTGGACAATTATGAAGCCCTGACTTGTTGGAGCCATGCAGACCCTCCACAAAAAATATTGTTGAAACACTGAATAAATTACTTGTGTAGACTGAGAAAAATTATTAAATTATTAAATTATTAATCTGCATTCCCCCACCCCCTCCTTAATCAACCTATATAACCTCCAGGCTTAGCCTATACATGCAGGCAAATGCTGGAGAAACTGATTCCCCCTGCCTCTTGTGTGCTGACACTCATCAGTGTCCTCATTTAATCACCTCACCTCCTGTCTGAGTATTGACTTTGCGGACAGGTGGCATGAATCCATGACCACGGTTACAGCTTCTACGCAGGTGCCAAGATTTGGTTCACCACAAATATTATGTATTTTTTACTGTGTATAAATGATAAAACCTCTTTACTTACAAAAGATGTTTTATATATTTCTAAAGAAAGTTGTATTATGAAAATATTTTAAAGCGGTTCATTCAAGAATCCCACATTACTTCAAAGACTTCAATACCACAAGCAGCAATGTGATTTAGAAAGAAGTCATTCAGCTAAATTTGAACAATATTTGGGAAAAAAAATTCATTTGGGTAATGTATATGTGGCATGGTAGCATTTATTGAAACAGGAACTGAAACTATAAAAACACACAAAAACTTCAGACTCATTTTATGGAAGAAATTATTTTCATCAGTTAGACTGTGGTCCACACTCTTGCAAGGCTTCATCTAACTTTTACTATGACCTCTTACATCTGAGCTAACTAAAGAAATAATACTGGATTTATATCTAATTGTTTTCCTCTCCTTCACCCACCAAAAGGTATTCTGCATGTCTTTTATGACTTCAATGCATTTCTTTATAACTTCATCATATTGCTCGTCATATATATATCATATATACACACAATAGCAAGACTGGTAAATACATCTGTAGGGGTAAGGGAGACACTGATATTTCAATTCTATATAATTTGAATCATGCCGTATGCATTTGCTGGTAAATCCAGAGAACTAACTTTCTATAAAAACTTATAAATTCACTCATATGATGTTTATAATGTCTTTGAAAATTTATGCACATATACATACACACACACATCATACTTAAAACCTACCTAATACCTAAAAGTCCCCCAACTTCCTCTACTTGCAAACATACTTTACAGTATTCTAAGGGAACTGGTGTTTTTACAAAGCAGTTAGCCTTCAGTTTAGGCACTGTACTTGAGTTTCACTTGACCCATCTATAAAGCGCAAAACTGTGACCTTCAAATTACAAGTAGCAAGTCAAGGAGGGACAGCTGTGTATTCCTTTCCACATTCATCATTAAGTCTAGTTGGTCCTTTTCAGTCTCCATTCAACAGCGTGTCTTTTAAGAGCATACTAGAAGTCTGATCCTGTTCCATGGGGTGAGGGTGCTGCACTATACATAACAGACCTCATTATTTCAAAGACTTCAAGACCACAAGAGAGAGAGGAAAACAATTAGATATAAGTCCAATATTATTTCTTTAGTTAGCTTAGATGTATGAGGTCACAGTAAAAGTTAGACGAAGCCTTCAGAGTGTAAACCACAGTCTAAGAAAAAGAATTTCTCTCTTCTATAAAAATGAGTCTGAAGTTTTTATAGTTTCACTTCTTGTTTTAGTAAATGCTATTTTGCCATACATTACTCAAACGAATTTTCTTTTTCAAACATTATTCAAATTTAGCTAATGACTTCTTTCTCAATCATATCGCTGCTTGTGGGCTTGAAGTCTTTGAAATACTGTGAGATTACGGAGCAGACACTGTGAGACACAGAGACCACCAAACACTAAGTAAAGAAAACGTATCATCTGTAAGCAAGTTCTAGGTGCTCTGGCGCAACAAAAGAGGAGAACAGAGACAACAGGGAAGGAACTCAGTGGTCAGAGGAGACTGCTAAGAAAACGGTACTTGACCAGAAACACATGGAGGTCAGGCACTGAGTGATGCAGAGATTAGGGAAGCACACAGCAGGCACCGAACCGGCATGTGCAAAGACCCTGAGGTAGCAATGTGCCGACATCATCTCCTATAAATGCACCCTGGGTTGGCCATCTTCCAGGTGCTCTTTCCTTTACGTGAGACATGCACGGGCATGCAGGCACGCACACACACACGCATGTATATATAATACAGAGTTATTTCGTTGTTTTAAAAAAAGAAGAAGGATTTTGTCCACTTTCTTCATCGTCACATCCCAGCATCCCAGGCGGACACACAGTTAAGCTTAATACATTTTGCTGAAGAAATGAACCACCTGATAAGGCTACATGTTAGTAAGCCCACTTTATAGGTGACCAAACTGAGCCACACAGGAACTCTAACTTGGGCAAGATTATACAATAAGAGAGAACCTAGATACTCTAATTCCAGACTCTTAGCCACTAATTTACAAGACAAAATACAGATTCCCTCGCTGCAATCCACGAGTCAAATATTTCACCACTATATCCCTAACAGCTAACACAGGATACAATAAGAAAAAAAAAAAAAAAAGAGTTATTATTCTATGGTGGGCCATAATAACAAAATCTAGACTGAAATTTTAAAAGAAACTATTTTGTTAAAACAGGCAAACTTCCACATAGAAGAAAAATTATGTTCATTTCAATTAAGAGATGTTTTATTTAGGAACACCCTCTCCCTTGAGAAACAGCATCTGCTTTGGTTTAAATCAAAGCCATACTAAAATTATAAGCATTTACTTCGGACACAGGGAATTTTTGTCATTGATACCAATTTCCGGAACCAAATTTCTGAGCTGCTTCATGACATGAACAATTTAAAACCCACAACACAAAGAAAAAAAAGACAGTCTAATATTTTAAAGCACTAATAAGAATTACATCTGATTTGAATGTACATCATTTAACAATATAAAAGTTTTATCAACTCCATAGTTTCTAACTTACAATTTTGCTGTGGCTCATTTCCCTCCAAGAGTGAAAATTCCTAACTAGCCCATAAACTCCTAACAGGTCTCATTTAAGAGGAAGGGAAAGGAAAACAAGGACCTGAAGTGAAGGGAATTATGGAAATGTCAGATGATCATGAAGTTCTTGAAATCCCCAAGGTTTCTGGAGGTTCCAGGCTTCAAGCCAAGAAGACCTCATGTCATTCTTCAGCTGAGACAGACGGGGCAAGGGTGCCCTATGTACATGTACGTACCTGGAGGAAGGGACTGATTCTGGAGGAAGAAGCCGGGCTGCGGGGGCTGGCCCATGAGGTTGTAACCCCACAAGGCGGACGGCGGATGATGCATCATTTGGGAGGAAATGGGTGAGTAGTTGGGAGGCACTCGGTAAAGGTTGCTTTGTGGGTATTCCTTCAATACAAAGTTAGAAAACAAAAAAAAGTTAATTCCACATAGCACACAAATAATTCATGCAACTGCGTTGAAGAGAGAGGTCAAGGTGGAGACACGTCACAGTGGAAAAACATTCTCTGCAAAACACTCATCTGAACAAACACTTTTGCTTGACTTAAAATGTACTTGGATTGGGGTGGGAGCACAGGCACAGATGAAAAGCTCCTTGCACTCTGTTGCTAAAATGCTATGAATACACTCAAGGTACCCAGGGTCAGCAACGCCTGGAGGTGGAGGGGCATCTTCAGCTGCTATGCATCTTTAGCACTTGGTCTTCGGTGGCCTTTCTGACTACCTTGGGTCTGGATAAGAATTATTGCCAGAATGGCCCCAGGCTATGTCAGAATCAGGTTCTAGCCTAGAAGGTACCGTGCTTCCAAAGAGACGCCACCCACAAGTCAGGTCCCATGCCTCCTCTTTCCCCTGGCAGCTAAAAAGTCCCTGAGGACCACACCCTGGACGTCTCTCTCCTCCCTCCATCCTGTCTTCTCTGGTCTAGCCCTAGAAGTTGTTTTTGAGGGCCATGGAGTGGATTCTGGAGTCACAGGGACCCCGTGTGACAGAGTAGAACTGCCCCATTGGCTTTTTTGGTGGTCATCTGCATGAAAGCAGACCACCAGGTCTTTCTCCCCCGGGCCTGCACAGTGGCTCAAACCAGCAACTTCTCAGTTACGGGCTGAGTGCCAAACTGTATGTTCCCTGTGATTTTACCAAAACTGCATCCCAGTGGGAAGAGTCAGCATCAACTGTAGTCGGGTGGGGGAGGGGACACTGGGAAGGGAGAGGGACTTCAGGTCCTTTGCATCCAGGATGATCAGAAACGCATCATCATGGAGTGATTCAGAGGGCAGACGGCAGGAGTGCCAGTCCGGCTCTTACTAACCATGCCTTCTAGACAAACACGGTAGAGGGACTAAAGGAGAGGGCACTGAAGTTCAAGTGGCACCCAACTGCCGTGGCAGACACTATTCGCTCTGAGTCTAAATCGACCCGGTGGCAGTGGCTTTTTGGTACTGCAGAAACCAACTCTCCAACACCTCATCATAAACCTGCAGCAGAGACTGGGACTTCACAGCTCCAGAAAATTCGAGTTTCAAACCTGAAAACTTGTGAGGCATTTAGCTCATTTAACTAAACATTATTTAACAACAAAGCCCTGAATTAAACAGAATTATTAAAAGTGAAGGAAGGAAAATTGAAAAAAAAAGCTATATAGTCCTTCTGTGACAAATCACTGGTGTTGAGCCACTCAGTGACAATCACAGAGACACACTGGGATTAGTCAGCACAGGCTGATGCAGCTTAGTTGTGCTTTGCGGGGACAGAACACGGTCACTAGGAGTCTGCACGGGGACGCCGGGGAGCCCACCCCGCCGCGCCCCGCACTCACGTCGGCGCGGGAGCTCGACTTCGTCTTGCGCTTCCTCCCCTTGGTTTTCTTCTCTTCATCCACGGCGCCTTTTCCTTGATCCGAGAGCTCGGCCGACTTCCTTTCCGGTTCCTGAGAGACGGGAGACGTGGCTTCTTCCTCCTCCTCCTCGGGGGGCAGGGGCAGTGGCTCGAGGTAGTAAGTGCGGGGCTTGGGCATGGGGTGCGTGTGGTACAAGAGGAGGTGGTGCTGCTCCGCATACTTGACCACCTTGCGGTCCACGCGGACCGTCCCAAACCAGGCCCACGAGAGGGGAGCGGGGTTCTTCTGACCCTCAAACAAATCCCAGGGGGACACCTTCTGCTTCGCAGACACCTGGAGACCCTGCGGTAAAATAAGGCTCGATGACAACAAGTTGGCATCTGCTCCTGATTCACAGGCCAGGCTTGCTTGGGACACAGACTCTGAGACCCCCTGAGTTGGTGTGCACCCCGGCACACACGTCAGAGAGGCTGACGGGTCGGGCTAACTCCTGAGTACAGCTGGACCCTGCAGAGCAGTGCACGGCTGGCACCGAGCTCCGCATTCAAGCCTACAGGTCTCCGGATTTCCCAATGGGCTATGTTCAAGTCGGAACACGAGCGTACCAGTTGCCGTTAGGTAGATTCCAACTCACGCCACCGACATGTCACGCCACCCTCATGTGTTTCAGAGTACAACCGCGCTGCACAGGGTGCTCGGCGGCAGACGGCCAGGTCTGGCTTTTGAGGCAGCACTGGGTGAATTCAGGCCATCAACGTTTTTGTTAGCAGCTGAGTACTTAACCAACCCAGATACACCAATATACACATGGACAGTCCCGGTACAGTCTACTATAAAGTGGCATCTTTTCATTTAATTATTTTAGTGTGTGTATATGTGTCTATCTACACACATATAGAGCCCGAGAGGTACAGTGGTTAAGAACTCAGCTACTAAGCCCAAGGTCAGCAGTTGGAATCCACGAGCTGCTCCTAGGAAGCCCGATGAGGCAATTCTACTCTGTCCTATACAGCTGCTCTGAGTCGGAAGCAAAACGACAGCCATCGCATTGGTGACACAGTGGTTAGGAGCCAATCTTTTGGTTGGCAGTTCAAATCCACCAACCACTCCTTGGGAACCTCCTGGGGCCAGTTCTGCTCTGTCCTACAGCGTCCCTATAAGTCAGAATCAACTTGATAGCACCCAACAATAGCAACATATGTCTATGCATCAATAAAAGCGTTCTTAAAAACACTGCGAAGTTGTTATTATGGTCCTAAGTGATCATCAGTGATAAATCTCTGGAGTCTATTAGCAAAGCCTAAGAGTCACCGTGCAGCTGGCCTCTAATTGGACTCATATGAACTTCAGTCCAAACCTGTACAGACTTGATTCAGTGCAGGAATCTTTTATGTCCTTAATAAGTCAGTCTCTGAATGGTTAAGTAATTATTATGACAGAATTAACTTGTAGCAACAAGTACACATAAAATCCTTCAATTCAAGCGAGTCCAGAACTGAAGTCTAAAAAAGGAAGTGTTAGGCTGTTTCTGATAACAAATTGTCTCCTTTTTAATATTAATTGGTGAGTGTCTCATTTCTCCTCAAATGGTCTCAAGAAATTACTGTTCAGACATTCCATAAGATGTCTTATCTAGACTACTGTTCCAAGGCTGTCTTCATCTAAACCTTTCACTGGACTGTTTCTTCAAATCTGTCTTGAGAGCAGACCTCTCTCACAGGTCCAAGGCCACAAATGCACACAGCTTCTAGATAACCTCTGCATCCACGTGCACTGCAAACCCCACAAGTCCACGACTTTAGCTTTGTCTCCACAGCTCTCCAAGGTGTGGTACTCAGGCTACCCTCAGTTACTACAGCTCTGCATTTTGCCTGGAAGGAGCCCTGGGGGCGCAGTGGTTAAAGCATTTGGTGGCAGTCAAAAGGTCAGCCATTGGAATCCACCAAGGGCTCTGTGGGAAAAAGATGGGCAGTCAGCTTCTGTAAAGAGTCACAGCCCTGGGGGCCTTACAGAGCAGTTCTGTGGTGTCCTTGAGTGTACAAATAAAACTCTTGAGTCGGAATAAACTCTTGAGTTGTCCTATAGAGTTGGAATAAACTATGCATTGGGAATAAACTCTGAGTTGTCCTACGGGGTTGGAATAAGCTATATGTTGGAATAAACTCAGTGGCAGCGGAGGCATTTCCCCTGCAGGCCACATTCTCTCATGCCTTTGCACTCTGCTTTGTTTTGCCTGTACCACACTTTCTCCTACCCACCAGCTACTGCTGTGCTTCAAAATGACTCAAGTGCCAATTCTTCTGGGCACCCTGCTCCGACTAACTCCTCCTCACTTGTCTCCACAACACTCTTGGTCAAAAAAAAACCCAAACGCACTGCCGTCGAGTCAATTCCAACTCATAGTGACACTTTTGGTAAGGACGCACCAATTTCCCTCACCCTAACTCTTTTCACTTCTCCTAGAGGTCAGGAGTTCTGCGTGTCACCAGCAGGGCTGCAGACTGTCCCTGGTTACTGGTGTTCGTTGAAAGAAATAACTGCTTGCTCCCTTCAAAGGCCAGGGAAACTGACTTAACGTCTTATATAAAATAAGAATTCATGACCTATCATTTGACTGATTAGAATATAAAACACCATCTCATTTAAGGGATTTCTTTACTCAGAATGGCCTCCCACAAGAAGATCTTTATCAATAAAAATTTTTCTTCTCTCAAGAGATTCGACTCGATGGCACTTGGCTTGACTGGCAGGAGATTCTACTTCTAATGCTAAAGTAAAATCAAAACTGTTCTTCACTTTTTTTTTAGCATTTTTGAATTCTCTTTGACATTTTTTTTTTCTGGATAGCATTCTCAGTGGGCTTAAAAAATGTTCATAAATTTGGGTAAAGTGTTTAAAAGTAGAGTCAACCAGGTGCAGCCAATCTATATGATTTAGACGATAATGTCGCTGTACTGAAATACAAGAATACATTGTTAAAAACTCATATGACAACACTGAGATGTTCTATGTTGCCTGTAGGAAGATAAAAAGTACTACATTTTCATAAGCTGATGCTGTTTAAGATGGGGGGGAACATGCACTCTTGCCTGTTTTTTATCTATAGAGTCAAATCCAGCAATTTTGTTTCCTTTGGTGTCAATCAAGGAACCCATCGGCTCACACGTAATGACATCACACGTCTGTTTGGGCAAAGGTAGCAACTGGCGCACCTTGTCGATGCTTTCTGACCGCTTATCTCCTAGCTCTTTCTAGAAGAAAAAGAGAAAGAGGGAAAATTAGAATAGAAATTGTATCATGAGGGCACAAGCTTTGTAAGAAGGAAGCGGCCGTACTAGTCATTTCCTTTTCTATAGATGGGCTGTTCTTTGACCTTGAACACGGTCTAGGAAGTAGCTCCAACTTACAGGGGTGAGTATGTTTCATTTCTTCAATTTCAGGAGAAAACAGAACAAATATAAAGGCACATGAGTTACTAGGAGGAACACAGATGATGCTGAAGTGACAAAAATTTCAGGGAGTGTTGGCAGTCAGAAGGCGGGAGGAGCAGCATCGTGGAGGGAGCGCTTCCTCGCACTGCTAGAAATTCAGCCTCGCAAACAAGGTAACTGTCTACTATTTTATTGGTTAGGGAGCCAACTGTGTTGATGTTCTTTTTTCCTGCTGTTAGTTTACCACTTGTATCAAAACTTATGTTACTGGCTTATCAAATGAACCAGGGTGACAAAGATCAATGAACATGGCCAGTCTGGACACAGGTTTAAGCCTAAATCTAATGTTGGCATTCTGCTTATATACTGACCATGAATTTCTAAAGTTCCTTAAAGACCACACTTATTTTTTTTTTTTTTTAATTCTTGAAGACTAAATGCTTATAACTTGGGGGTACTGGCAAGCTGAGATGGAAAAACAAAATGAATCTTACTAAATTAAGTTGGATGCAGTAAATCATAATTAATTAGCAAGATAAAATAAAAATACCATTACAGATGATTAACAATGTCAGTTCCTAGGATGAGCAGATCACAAACTTACTTTCAGTTTCTTTACTAAATTCATGTAAGCACGCTTGTTCTCTTCCGATCCCCCTGGGCACGCATTTGATAGGACAGAGGCTAATGTTCCGTTGATTAAAACACCCAGCATGTCAAGAACCGTGGTGAACAATTCACTAAGGTGAAAGAAAAGAATTATTTTCATCTTAAAGCAAAACCAAGGTACACTTAATTCACCAAGCATTTGTTCTTCAAGACAGAGAAGTTGGAATGGTAACTAAGGAAGTAACAGGTGGTGGAGTTTGAAGCAAAGGGTCCTGGTAGCTGCTCCTTGCAAATCCTACAGCGCAGTTCTGCTGTGTCCCACAGGGTCACTAGGAGTTAGAATCAACTCGGTGCCCGTTGGTTTGGTAGTGAGTTCCGATCCAGCTCATGAGGGAGACCTGATAGTCCTCTCCTATAAAGCTTACGGCCTAGGAGACCCTAGGGCAGCTTCCCCCCATCACATGGGGTCGTGATGAGTCACAGTCACCGCATCTCCTAACCACAACAGCACAGCAAGGTTTGCACGACGCACGCACGCAGCCACAGCAGCGTGAAACACGACAACCTACTTGTTGGTGTGCATGTCGACGGTTCCCGAAGTGATTATCTGAAGGAGCAGGAGCGCCCAGTCCGTCGTCCACTGGGTGCTCCTCTGCACCGTGTCAAACATGCCTCCGACCTGGCGCAGGAAATATGAGACAGACATCGCAGTCGGTGAAAGAGAACCACACCGGCACCAGCACTCCAGGCAGTCAGCACTTTGATTAGTTAAAAAAAAAAATCTATCTCTCTAGCTGGCAGATTTTCCTGTCTTTTTTCTCTACCTGGCTATATAGTTGTCATTTCATTCTTTATTTTTTAAGTTCACCTACCACAGGAAGTTGGCCATTTAAAAAACAACAAGGAGGCAGGTGACAGTTTCCTATGGGCCAGGCTCCAGCATACTCTCATTTGTCAGCCAAATACGCAGAAGTTCATACCGGTTACCAAAAGATGCCCGGATGTGGGCCTGTCATCAGAGTGAACTGTATGACAATGGAAGGTTTTCTTCTGTCACTATGTTTCAGGGTATCTACTGATGGGTGAGGGATGGTCCATTTCTGTCTGTGATGCCTCACGGTGGAATCTGTCTTTAAATGATGAGTTGGATGGAAAGGCAGACAAAATACTAACTCAAAGGACATTAAAAAGAATACATATAGTTAATAACTAACATATCTCCAAGTAGCAATCCTCTGAGACACACTCTAAACACAAACTGAAGAGAGTAGAGTTGCTGGACAGACCAGTGAAGAGGGCAGACCAGTGCCTGAAATACCTCCTGCTGGGAGTGAGCCCAGACGGGAAGGGCAGCACTCTGCAGAGGAAAATGCGGCCTGGAGAGGCAGGGGGTAGTCACAAAGAGAAGGGTCTGGCCTCCCAGTGCAACTTTTGTATGCAATGTAGACACAGAAAGCTGCAGATATTTTCACATGTGCACATGTCTAACAGAGGGAATATACTAGAAACGTCTCTTACCAAATTCAGACGAAGCTGCAATGCTTCATGCATCATCTGCCGTGCTTTTATGTCATCCTGGTAGCGTTCTTCTCTCCAGTTACTTAAGATCTAAAATCAGACAAAAAAGAAATTTGTAGTCTCTATTAAAAGCAGGTTTTACTCTACATTCATGTGAATATTAAAATCAGGTTTTACTCTTAGTTAATGTGCAACTGAGCTTTCTACCAGCAGCCCAAAGCAACTTCTTCACTTTAACAAATGAACCAACAGAGCTCAAATAAAAATGTAAAACTTGACTCAATATTTCTCTGCTCTCTGTACAGAGACAAATCTGTAAGGGCTTATATACATTTCAGGTGGGAGAAGAAATTCTATCTTGGCAGGTTTCCCACGACCAAGTCTGGAAAATGCTTTAGATAGTGACTAAGTTCAGCAGTAACTAAAACAAAGATTTATTTTTTAAATATATTTTTCCATGGGTCTCATAAACACTGGAGAGACAGCATGACAGATTACATCAGTCCTGTATTATTCACAATTCATCTGTCAGTTGGTCACACTGTGGTGGTTTGTGTGTTGCTGCGATGCTGGAAGCCATGCCATCAGTATTTCAAACACCAGCAGCATCACTCACAGCGGACAGATGTCAACCCAGCTTCTAGAATAACACAGGTGAGGAAGAAGCACCCTGGTGGTTTACTTCGGACAAAAATCTCTCAGTGAAAACCTTCTGAAGAGCAGAAGAGCACTGACGGGGTAACAGAAGCTCAGCCCCCGGGCTGGAAGGCACTCAAAAAGTGACTGGGGAAGAGCTGCCTCTGCAAAGCACAGCTGACCTTAATGAACAGATGAGTCATGCTTTCAGGACTTTCATTTGCTGAGGTGGCATGACTCAAAATGAGAAGCAGCTGCTGTAAACATCCATCAATAATCAGAACATAGAAGGTGCCAAGAACGAATCTAGGAAAATGGGAAGTCATCAAAAAGGAAATGGAGTACATAAAGATCAATACCTTAAGTATTAGTGAGCCAAAATGGACTGATGTTGACCATTTTGAATCGGACACTCATATGGTCTACAATGCCAGGAATGACAAATTGAAGAGAAATGGCATCACAGTCACCATCCAAAAGAACATTTCAGTATCTATCCTGAAGTACAACACTGCAGCAATAGAATAATATCCACACACCTACAAAGAAGACCAGTTATAATGAATATTCTTCAAATTTACACACCAACCACTGAATGCAAAGAATAAGAAATTAATGGTTCTGGACTAAGTTTTACAGTGTGGAATGGACCAAAACATGCCATTAAGATGCACTGATAATTACCAGTGACTGAAATATGCAAGTTGGAAGTGAAGAAGAATTGGGAGTTGGAAAGTATGTCCGGGGTGATAGAAACACAACCAAAGAGCACACACTAGAAACTTGCAAGATGAGTGACTTTGTTGCAAATAGCCTTTCTCAACATCAGTGGTGACTATACACATGAACCTCACCAGATGGAACACACAGAAGCAAATCGACTGCCTCTGTGAAAAGAGGTGGCAGAGCAGCTCAGTATTATCAGTCAGAACACAGCCAGGCAGCAAACGTAGAACAGAGACCACCAATTACACCTATGCCATGTTCAAGGCGAAGTTAAAGAAAATTACAGCAAATTCACAAAAGTCAAAATGTAACCTTGAGTATATCCCACCTCCATTTAGAGACCACCTCAAGAACAGATTTGATGCATGAAAACTAATAACCAAAGACTGGACAGATACAAGGACATCACTCACGAAGAAAGCCAAAAGGCCATTTAAAGGACAGGAAAGAAAAGAACAAAATAAGTGTTGGAAGAAACCTGCTGCAAAAGACCTCTTTCAACTGTTCAAAAGCAAAATGTCACTTTGAGGACTACGTTTTGCCTCACCTAATATGTGTGCAAAAGCTAGACAATGAATCAGAAACACCAGAGAAGAACTGCTGCCTTTGAATTATGCTGCTGGCGAAGAATATCAGCTATTCCATGGACTGCCAGAAGAACTAACAAACCTGGCTTGAAATAAACATAGCAAGGGTGCTCTTTAGAAGCAAGGATGGTGAGACCTTGTCTCACATTCTTTGCACATACAATCAGAAGGAACCAGTCCCTGGAGCAGGACAACATACTTCGTAAAGTAGAGGGTCAGTGGGTAACACGAAGACTCTCAATGAGATGGGTTGACACAATGGCTGCAACAATGGGCTTATGGGTAATAACAATTCTGAGGATGATGTAGAACTGAGGAGTGCTCCCCCTGCTATACACAGGATTGAGGTAGGTCTCAACCAACTCGGTAGCACCCAACACACACACACACACACACACACACACACAAACACACGCCTGTATTATATTTCTAGGGACCTTCTCTGAAGCCTAGAAAGTGTGTTATTTTGACGTTTTACTGAAGATAGGGCTTACTTGCTTGTGGACTTCCTTCCTAAAGAATGTAAGCTATCTGGAAAAAGATAGGGCACCTTGAATGCCAACGAAGCGCACATCAACTCCTAAAGGGAGGTACTTCTTCAAAGACTCAGGCCACTCGGAAAAGGCAAACCACAAAATGAGTAACGCCCCAGAACCTGATGACACGGCTGAAAAGGAAAAAAAAAAACCATCTTGCCATGCTCTGAAGCAGCAGCCAATGAGAAGCACCCTTTAGAAGACTTGAGATGAGTCACACACAGAAGTATGACAGCCCAAGAGATGGCCCGTTGATACGCAGCAAGGTGGAGGGCAGAAATCCTCAAATCTCAGCCAGAGATACCAGCCTTTCCCATTTCTGAATGAAGGGCCAATGGTGACAGCCACAACGCAGCTGCTGTCGTGGAGCTCACATTTTAGTGGTGGGGAAAACAGCCAGCAAAAGTGTTACAAGTGGTAAGAAGCAGGGCCAGGGGACAGAGAGGACAGTGGTCACTTTCAGAGGCTGACTGGGAAAACCCTCCTTAGGACAGAGACATCTGAGCAGAGGCCTGAACGCAGTCAGGAAGCTGGCCTTCCCTGTGAAGGGACGACAAGACGCAAGAGAACCGACAGATTGAAGGGACAGCAGCCTGGCTGATGGGACAAGACGGGCATAAGCAAGGTGGAGACTTGCAGGAGGTGGGAGAGGGGACCAGAGCCAGAACACAGAGGCCGAATCATCTCAGCTGTAAATTTTTATTCCACGTATAAGACAACTCCAGCCACAGAAGGTTGTTCACACTAAGACAGCAACACCCTGGCTGCCATCTAGAGAGCAGCTCTCCCCAGCGCTAAAGGCAGGAGATGGCAGGGATGCTAGGGAAGGCTGACAGCTGTGTCCATGGCCATCCATGACCATTCCAGGGCAAGATACACAGCATCAGGCTCCACAGACGGCCGGGCCACAGGAAAGCGGCCCTTAGGCTCAGCACTGTGAGGAAAACATCCCTTGTGATCACTCTGCCCGCTCTGCACCAGTCCCACTCTCATTTCTAATTTGGTCCCCTGGTTTCCTTGTGGCACACAGAATACAAGTTTCCCTAATAAGTGACTGGAAGAATTCTGGTTGGTGCAAGGATGAAGCCCAGATTCTCTGAAAATGAACCAATAGGCTTTTAGATTTACAAACAAGTGTACACAGGAGTCACTGGGCCATGCAGATGGTGAAGCGCTCCACTACCTACCCAAAAGGCCATGGGTCTGAGTCGCCTGAGTCCCCCGACAGGCGCCTCAGGAGCAAGGCCTGCTGATCTGCTCCCGAAAGATCCCAGCCATTGGAAACCCTACAAAGCAGTTCTACTCTACACCATTTGACTGTTGTGACTTGGAACCGACTCGGCAGCCACTAGCTTGGGCTTTTGGTGCATGCGCACACGGCTGGTATCAATCAGGCTCTAGCAGGTGAATGAAACTGAGTTTCTAAACATACAGAGTCCACGTCCAGACCCTGCCTGATGCATGGAGTGGGCCATGGGCTCTTCTGTCTTGCTGCCATCCATGATGCAACATAGATGTCTCTGGGCCTTATCTCAAGAGGAAGTGGCAGAGAGGGGTAGACAGTCCCAATTTACACGCAATGCATATAGGTGTACTTTTATACAGTCTGTAGGTATGATACGGAAACCCTGGTGATATAGCAATTAAGAGCTACAGCTGCAAACCAAAACATCAGCCATTCGAATCCACCAGGTGCTCCTTGGAAACCCTACGGGACAGTTCTACTCTGTCCTGTAGGGTTGCTAGGAGTCAGAATCAACTCAACAGCAGTGGATTTACCAGTATTACATGTGTGATTTATAAAGTGGATAATCTTGTGGTCTCACAGTGGTGGGAGAACAGAGCAAAGCTGGCATCTCCCAGCTTCAAATCAAAACCTACAGTGTCCTTAGTGGTTTAATCTCAGCACTGGAAAGGAAAATGGATTCGTGCCATCAGGAAGACCTCTTCCTGTCCTAACACCACAGGACACTTTACCTGGTTAACCTGATTCTGTAGAGAGGTGAGAAGGCCTTCCCGTTGTTCATCTTGTCCCTTGAGGCAGGTAAGGACCAGCGAGAGGAAAGGCTGCTGACTCAGAAGAGACATACTACAAAGGAAGTCATAAGGTGAGATTCAATTACAAAGGATGGTTGACTTCCTGCTGCGATGCTAATTTCCTTCCCTCAGGTTATCTGCTGTTATTTATTTTGCCATTAAAAAAGAGGAAGAGGGGAATAAACAGCCAAGGACTGCTGCAAACAGTAAGTCATGTCTCCGCTAACAAGATTAGAAGCCACCGTAATGCCCCCATATAATTCAGTATGTCCTGTTGTCCCTTGAAGGCATTTCCAAATTCCATCTACTTGTGAGGGAAAGTGGAGGTTTCAGGAAACCATGTTTTACATCAATAAAATGAACTTTACAAACTTCCTTAAGAAAGACTGTCAGTACATTCACAGAAAACATGTAAGCCTGAAAAACTGAAATTTTAAAATGTAGGCAACAGGCCTCTACGTACGTGGCATTCACAAGATTAAACCCTGGGCGGGAAGATGAGAAACAAGGCCCAAAGACCCGACAGTGCTCACTGGCAACCTCTAGGGTGCAGACCCCTCACACCCACATCGGGCAGCCTGGGCTCGTAAACCACTTTCCAGACATGGCGCTAACCCGTCTATTTTAAAGGGACATTGTAGTCATATTTCTTTAATCAGCAGATAACAGCTGCCCAAGACTATAGACAAAGTACTAGAATGGAAAGAATAACTTCTTAAAATGAGGTCAAAGCCAATACATTTCAGCTGGCTTCATCTCACACCACACAGTACTCAGAAAGACTAACATGGGGCCTTGAAAGTCTCTAATTCTACCATCCCTGGGGTGTGAGGCAACCTAAGGTCCATCATCTGTCGGCAAATACACTGTGAAAATCAAAAGTGAGCCTTCTGGCTGGTAAACCAATTCTAGCAAAGGCAGTGACCACAATCACCAGGCAATCGAAATGCATACAAACCCTCAGTCTCTGCAGACACTGACTGAAGCTCAGAGTTCAGACTCTGAAACCAGACACCCTGGGCGTAAGGCTTAGCTGTACGACTTCTCATGGTGTAGTGGTTAAGAGCTACGGCTGCTAGTCAAAAGGTGGGCAGTTCGAATCCACCAGGTGCTCCTTGGAAATTCTATGGGGAACAGTTCTACTCAATTCTGTAGAGTTGCTATGAATCCAAATTCACACAACAATGGGTTTTATGACTCCGTAGCTGTATGAGCTTGAGAAACTTACTAAACCCTTCAGTACCTGTCTCAGCATTGGTAAAACGCTGATAATGAGAGAAGCTACCAGATGAAACTTCTGTAGGACTTTTTAATTGTTTTACTTTCTAACAAAAAGAATTAGCTTTATGTAATAGCATTATGACAGCTACTAGTGAGAGAATGAGAAACCTGTATATTTTCAGTCTATTTAAAAAAAGGAAGAAATGATAGCCATCTCCGCTCTTCACTTCTGGACTGCTTGACACTCACTGTGTCTGGGCTTTAATGTGAGATGCTGTTCTTTCTCGGTAACATGGTTACTTTGCAAATACAATTGTTTGAAATCTTTCCTTGGGCATGGAATAAATGAAGCAAACATTAAACTGTATGGCTAAGATGGTTTATTACCTAGTCCAGAGTATGAGTCCTAGAGGGTAAAAGCATCAGTAATTATTTCAGGGTGTAACATGACAGAATTATAAACAATAGCTAGATAAATAAAATGGGGTACAAATAATTAAAAATAAAACCCAGGGACCAGGTGGCATCTAGGTCTGATTCAGTCAGTCCAAAGTGGGACCCAGAAGTCAGCATCATTAGTAAGTTCAGCATCATTAATAAGTTCTGAAGTGACTTGGTGACCACTGTGCCACCAGGGTTTCCTTGGATACATGATCAGTCAGAGCTGAGGGGGACCATACTCAATATTATAACTTGGAACTTTATTAGGACAGAGCCCTGCCTAACACAGAGTATTTCCAATTCTATCTGAAAGCCAAATTAAGGCAAACTCTGGGTATAACAGCCATGTATGTGTGCAAGACGCTTCATCTTCCTTACATCCTCTCCCACAAAGAGACACCTGGGTGAGCCGTACCTCTTCTGTTTCTGCCGGTCTCTCTCCTTCTTGGAAGAGGAACCCAAGTGCTGTCCTTTCTCCAGCTCCTCTCCAGCAGCTTTCAACACGCGTCCTTGCACAGAAGTCGGCAGCCTAGCGATCAGAGGGGCCACCAGCCACACACCCCTGCGTTCAGAGGAGCTAAGATAAGAAACAGGTGTCAAACCCAAACCAGCGTCTCTTATCCTCACTGTCACGGTTGTAAGAGAAACTCAAAATGAAGGCCGTTGTGCACTAGACACACAGTCTAGTCTAAAAGTTCTTTTATTTCTGTATTACCCTCTTGGAAATAACATGTTTGCAATACTTCCCAGCCATATTACAGAAAGCTGTAAGAAGTGGGGTTCTGGGAGGATCCCTCCCTAGCCATCTTTCCTCCCTGTCATAAAAATGGTTTCTCTATGATTCTGGCTCTCATCAGAGTTCATTTCACCAGAAGAAAGTACATCTTTATTGACATGGCAACAAGATGAAATATTCTACTGATTCTGTTTAAACACAGTAAACCAACCCATTCATGCCACTGAGTCGATTCTGGTGCACGGTGACCCTATAGGACAGAGTAGACCTGGTGGATTCCATTTGTGGACTTTTTGGTTAGCAGCTGCAACACTCAACCACCATGCCAACAGGGTTTCCTTAAGCACAGCAGTGACCAATTTAAAGGTCTTCCAATTTACCAGGTGTCCACCTGACTTTCACGACTAAAGCACTACTCGAGATGTTCAGATGCTTCCTGCTACTCTTTCTGGACACACGTTTCTATAACACTGTTGTACACAAGTGCCAGTTAAGAAGAATCACAAGAAGTGTTTCCCATATAATTAATGCAGTCCTACCCAACAAATTGGCAGTTCAAATTCACCAGTCATTCCTTGGAAGCTCTATGCACTTGTACTCTGTCCTACAGGGTCGCTATGAGTTGGCACCTAACAACAACAACATGTAAGGAATAGAAGACACTACAGAAAGAAATCAACCCTTGGTACCATCTGTGGGTCCAAGGAGTGCAGTCCCAAGCATACACGGTTTACTAGACTCAAGGTCCACTGACATTTATATATAACGTCAAAGATATCATCTCCCCTGGCCCACTGCTGAAGTCATTATTAAATAACAATCATCGTCACGTACAAATAGTTACTTTCTTTACATTTCTCTGGTTTTATGGGGGAAAAAAAATAGCTGCATGACATAAATAAAATTGTACTGTTACATGTGAAAAATCCATGCCAGCCTGGCACAACCACAGCAAAAAAATACCTTAGAAATGTCTTGATTCCATTCTGTCTCGTGCTGCTTGCGTCGGTACTTCCGATGGCGTTGGGGTTGAAGAGGCCCATGCCAGAGCTGGAGGAGTTGTTGTTCAGGTCAGCCGACTGCTGGAATACCTCAATGGTGGCCTTGGCTATGTTGTCCAGTAAGCTGTTCATTTCGGCCACAGACCCAGAGCCCTAGGTTGAGACATCAGAGAACTGGCACCCTATCTGCCAACATCACCACAGTCCCGGGTTTCTAAAACGTCAGGCGCACACGTGCTCTGCCTGGATACTCACAGGGTCCTTCAGACACTGCTTGATCATTAGCTGAAGTTCCAGCCAGGACTGCCTCAGTGTCCACTGCTCCAGATTCTGGGGAGAGTGCAGAGAGTGAGCCCGTGAGCAACGGTGACGAGGTCAGGAAACACAGCAGGTAACTTCCGGTAGTGCTCCCTCTCTCAGGAAAGAGGAGAACGGTCAAGCACAATTAAAGCCATTCACAGATGCATCAAAGAGTTTCCTTGCCCATGGACAGAGTCCACAGAGACACAAAGAAACAAATAAAGCCTCTTGCTGTTGAGTCAATTCCGACTCAAGAGATAAAACCTGCTGCTGTCCAGCTGATTCTGACTGTATAGGATACAGCAACTGTATAGGATAGAGAAGGAATTCTCCATGGAATTTCTAAGCACCACCTGGTGAATTCAAACTGCTGACCTTCTGGTTGGCAGCTGTGGCTCTTAACTACTATACCACCGGGATTCCCAAAGAAATAAACACCCACTGCCGTTGAGTTGATTCCGACTCATAGTGACCCTATAAGACAGAATAGAACTGTTCCAAAGAGTTTCCAAGGAGTGTCTGGTGGACCTGAACCGTGGATGTTTTGGTTAGCAGACATAGCCTGTAACTACGGTGCCATCAGGCTTTCCAAAGAAATAAACAGTAACTTTAAAATAATGTTTCTGCTTCTGCTACGTAGTGGAATAAGGCAATTATTTTTTTTTCTCTCTCAAAATCTACCTACAATAAGACCAAAACCAAAAACCAAACCCAGTGCTACTGGGTCAATTCTGACACGTAGCAACCCTACAGACACAGCAGAACTGCCTGATCGGGTTTCCAAGGAGCGCCTGCATTTGAACTGTCAACCTTTTGGTTAGCAGCTGTAGCACTTAACCACTGTGCCACCAGGCTTTCCATCCACAAGAAAACCCATCCCAAAACAGTTTCAGAATTTAAATAATATTTAAAACAATTCCTCCCCAAAATTAATTTCTCATATACACACAGTATTGACATGACTATGTACCTGATGATAACATACCATTCGCAGCAACCTGGTGAGGCACCGGATAAGAGGTCAGCTGCTAACCAAAGCCGGCCGTTCGAATCCCCCAGCCACTCCTCGGAAACCTTATGGGACACTTCTACTCTGTCATATAGGGTCAGTCTGAGTCAGAGTCAGCCCAATGGCAGCAGAGTTATATCTACATGCCCAGCAAGAGAGCATGGTTAACGATACATAAACTAAAAATAAAGAACTAACAATCAGAAACTAGCTAGCAATGGCAAAAAAAATAAAAGAGAGACAGAGAGAGAGAGGGGCTGTCATTAGAGTTATGCAGAGTGTCTCCAACGACAGAAACACTCTTTCTGAGAAGACCCCACTCACCTGGAGAATGCGCTTGATGTGCTGTCTCTGTAGGT
Organism: Heterohyrax brucei; assembly: GCA_028571685.1. NCBI lineage: Eukaryota > Metazoa > Chordata > Mammalia > Hyracoidea > Procaviidae > Heterohyrax > Heterohyrax brucei. Next base: position 66,377,346 of record CM053163.1, on the reverse strand, counting down.
TCTCCCCCTCGGCGCATTCCTTGATGCCGTGTGGGTAGCAGATAAGCTGCAGTAACTTCTGGGCTTGGATGTTTGAGAGCACGGGGTCCAGAATAAGCTCTTTATCTGTACAGAGTCTCTCAGGCTCTTTCAAGCAATGTTCTCCTACCCATTCCTAAAAAGAATATGGCCATTAGATTGAGGGGCGTGGATGTCTTTATCTACATGCACTATATGGACTAAGTTGATGATACCCAATAGAATATAAAGCCCATAGGACTATTTCACTTTTAAAAAATTATGTGGAAACAGGTGGGAAAAGTTTTAAAGATAAAATGTGCAGTACTTTCAAATCTTAAAATGTAGAAGTTTTGGTTAAAGAAAATTTTAGAAAACGGGTAAGCAAAGAAAGAAAAAAAATAGGAAGGAGGATTTGAGGAAGAAAAGAAAACACAGGTATTTCTTCAACTAGATATGGGATCAAGCTGTGCCACTGTTTGTAACCAGGGTTCTTCCCTGTTGTCATCTTAACTAGACACTGAATAATAATGATTCTGTATCATAATCTACTCATTATTTTAACAGACAACAATGCACCATATTGCAGTGAATTGACAGAATATAATGTAACAAATTCCACATTGTTCCATATTTCCTTCCTCCTGGGTACTATTATAAATAATGTCCACCATTATACATAGGAAATTCTGGTGACATAGTGCTTAAGTGCTATGGCTGCTATCTAAAAGCTCAGCAGCTCCAATCTCCCCGGCACTCCTTGGAAACTCTATGGGGCAGTTCTACTCTGTCCTATAGGGTTGCTATGAGTCAGAATCAACTCAACAGCAATGCTTTTGTTTTGGTCTTTTAATTAAGGGATAGAAGGGACATCATGTGGCTTCAGACATGACATCCTAGAAAGTACACAATTTGAGTTCTGTAGTGTCCTGTCCAGACCAAAAAAACCAAACCCACTGCTGTCGAGTTGATTCTGACTCATCTGAAGAGTGCCTGGCAGATTCACTTTCCAGCAAATTTAAAATTATTTCAAAATAAAGTTATCACCCATGTACATGTTTCCTACAAAAGTGAGCAGCTATTTCAGAAAGAGGCGTTTGCACATTCTAAGTTAAACATCCATGAAATCTGTCCATTAGATACCTGTTGACAAATTGTCCTCAGGACATGTCTAGCATATTCTCTTAAGTTGGCAGTTTCTATGGAAATGTTTTTCCCACAGGATTTCGGGTTTTGGGAGGCAGTCCAGATGTCCTCGGCATTCCCATCACGCCGTAAACCCCGCATGGCAAAGTCGTCATTCTTTAAGGAGCTGACGTTGTTACTGCCGATTTTGGCATCTCCTGAGTAACAGAATCACAAAAGCAAAATCACTGCAGTTCAAAATATTGCCAGATATTTGAGAAGGAAGCAAGGTGAGCTCTCAGAGATTTAAAATCGGTGAACAGTATATGGCACAGACAGTTATTCAGCTGAAGAGTGAATGGAAGAAGACAATAAGTGCAAGAACACAAATTCCAGAGGCATTCCTAATTTTGTTCATAGAATTAAATTGGAGTCACACTCAATAATCACTGAACATTGATTTATCAATACTCAAGCAGAGCATATTCAAATTCACATGACTTACAGACAAGAAGAAATCAGCTTATTCACCCTTCTCCACGTCCCTTGGCCATTTCTTCTCTTACACTGACTTACTTTCTAGTCAACGGCCAAGAGACAAGTTTTGCCTTAGCCCACCTCATTACCAACTTCTCAACAAGAGAGATTTACCTCCCTGGGAACCATAAAGAGAATGCACATTAAGGAGACCCTGTGTAGCAAGGATGTTGAATGCCCCATACGCTGTCAAAAGAACAGATCTGTTCTGGAAGAACCACAACCAGTGTTCCTTCGAAGCAAAGATGGCAGAACCACGTCTTACATACTTTGGACATGCTGTCAGGAAAGATCAGTCCCTGGAGACAGACATCATGCTTGGTAGAGTGGAGGGTCAACGAAAAAGAGAAAGACACTCGATGAGACGGATTGACACAGTGGCTGCAACAATGGGCTTTAGCATAAAAACAATTATGGACACGGCACAAGCCTGGGCAGTGTTTCATTCTATAGGTCACTATGAGTCAGAACCGACTCAATGGCACCTAGCAACAAAAACAACACATCACTGAATAACCTATATCTGCTCACTTTCCTCTCTGTAAACATCCAGGTGAGAACACCTTATCTGAACAGCCTCTGACATACTCAGTGAAGTGAGGCCAGGAAAAAGACTCCCCCCTTAACTGAGTTCTGGGGGAGAGGGGTGGGCAGAGCTGGAAATAAGAAGTCTTCTCTTGATGTGACCAAGAGTGGTCATATTTCCAAAGCAGGGCTTGCCAAATGACAGCAGAGCGTTCTGACTTCCACCTTTTCACACACAGGTCATGAGCCTTGAACAAGAGAATTTCCTGGGACCAACAGATGAGCTTAGAGGAGCTCTTCACTGCCTGCCACAGCTGAGCACAGATAAGCCCAGGTCAGTGCACAAAAGCCTTTCAAAATCCACAGGTCAATCAACCAAGAAAAAGCTTTGGCTGCTGAAACCACGTGAAAAGCTCAGAAGAGCTAAATATTTACTTATACAGTGGTAAGAAGTAGGGAGAATGAACAATTCATTTCAATTCATCGATATCAGACCTTTCTTGCTGAAACGCAAAAAATAGAAAGTACTAACTTCACTTCACCCACATGAGGGTATCTCAAAGCGGTCTTTGGTTTCTGAAGGACTCACCAATTTTATTACTAGTATTACTATGCTTTTGATAAAGGTTTACAGAACAAACTAGCTTCCTTGTTTTGTGACACTGGCTGCCCAACCCCTACACGTCAGTATGCCCCGCTTCTGGACCTAGGGGTTCCCATTACCAGCCTTCCCGGCCCTCCTTCCCGTCTAGTCTCTGCCCCCAGGCTGGTGCGCCCCTTTGGTCTCACTTTATTTTATGTGCCTGTCTAACCTTTGGCTGAGGGTGAACCTCAGTAGTGACTTCAGTGCTGACCTGACAGGGTGTCCTCCAGGGGTCATACTCTCAGGGTTTCTCCAGTCTCTGTGAGGCCAGTACGTCTGATTGCGTGTGTGTGTGGTAGAGGACATGGCACTTGCTGTCCGTTAGGCCTGGGGACTAACCTTTCCCTTGTGTCTTTGGTTTTCTTCATTCTACCTTGCTCCAGATGGAGTGAGACCAGTCGAGTATCTTACATGGCCACTCTCAAGCTTTTTAAGACCCCAGGCACTACCCACCAAAGTAGAATGTACATTTTCCACTACACACTATGTAGCCAAATGAACTGGATATTCCTCCAGACCATGGAGGAAGAAAAAGCAATTTTAGAAGCACCAAATATAGCATGCTTTCTCCAGCCATAAGTGATGTCAACAATTATCTCTATGCTTCAAGTTAACCTATCACAGAAACTAACAAGTTTTGTAAGACATTCCCATTCATCTATCTCAAAATAGATCTGGGTTGATGGGAATTGAGGATCACTGGTTAGGACATGTTGAGGGAGAAAAATTACAAAGTCTACGAAAACATTAACAGACATGTGTGCCTGTCACAGGCTAGGGGAGCCCCCTCTAGTTTAGCTGTTAGCGTGACCAAGAAGGTCGGGAGGCTATGTCAGAACCCGCTGGCATCTTAGAGATGACAGAACAGACATCCAGGGGTTCACTGGTCACAGGCTCTGCTAACATTGAAGCAGCCTGACGGAGAGAGACTTCCCACACCAGGAGCCCCCTCCACTGCTCAGGAAAATGCAGGACCCACCCGAGAGCTGAGGCCAAAGGAAAAGACTGGTGATGATGCACGGGTACTATATTTAAATGGCCAGAACCAGTCCTAAAAATCCCAGGGCCAAACAAATCAGTTTTGTTTCTTGCATTAAGCTACTTATCCCTCATGCCTTCACAATGACATGGGTTGGCTGAAAACCTACTATTTGCTAGTCTCTCTGGTGGGCTTACAAACCCTAGTGGCACCGTGGTTTAGAGCTACAGCTGCTGACCAGAAAACGGCAGTTCAAATCTACCAGGCACTCCTTGGAAACTCTACAGGGCAGTCCTAGTCTGTCCCGCAGGGTCAGTATGAGTCGGAATGGACTTGATGGTTAAGAGGTTTGGTTTGGTTTGGTTTGGTTTTGCTTTCTGGTGGGCATGAAAGACGACACAGTAAAAAATATCAGTCACTCCTGTATTTACTTAGTCGGTAGAACTGACCAGCCATCCTTCCCTTCAAACATCATCCAGGTAAGGAAATCCTCCTTAGCGAAACGAGCACGTAACATCGGCTGCATCACGCTGCAAGTGCCCGTGCCCAGGGGAGGGGTGGCAGCCCTCCGCGGGGCTGCCCCCTTCCCTTTTCACTTAGAGAAGTCCATGGGCACTGCAGAGGCATACCCATGCATGTACACATCTTTTGAAAGCTGAGAGTTTAATAGCTTGTTTCATGAAAAGCCTACTGTCCTCCTTCTCAGCATCACCAAGGAACGTGTCTCAGTCGGTAGCACAAAGGGATGCTATTGGGCTCTGTCCTCAAATATGCTGTTGAAGATTCATCTGTAACAACTCCCACCCACTCAGTAACCCCCATTCTAACCAGAGAGAGCTCTTTCAGAACCTAAGTTTTAACTTTGTTTAGTCAAGGCCACACTGGGTGCCCCCAAACTGGAATCACCCACTGCTGCTGAAATAGCTCCAACTCAGGGTGACCACATGTGCTTCAGAGTGTCAAAGTGCTCCCTGGGGTTTTCAATGGCTGTGACCTTTCAGAAGCAGATTACCTGTCCTCTCTTCCAAGGTGCTCCTGGCCGTACTGAAACTTCTAGCCTTTGTGTTAGTGTCTGAGTGCTTAAACATCTGTACCACTGAAAGACTGCCAAGTTGGGATTAGGTAGCCAGAGTTCACAATTTCCTGAAGACTCAAATCCTGCATGATTTACAGATTACAATGTTGTAAGAAAGGTCTCACACTGCAAATGAACAAAAAACTGTACCGGTTCTCCAGGAAACTGTGTATTGGTACAAACTTAGAGGACTTCTTAGATGTTATGAATTAAACAAACAAAGACTACTGTGCTATCAAATCCTTGGGTATCAAAGCACTGACACCACCATCTGAGTCACGTAACACTACAGCACAATGACACGAGCTTGCCCACGGTCACAACTGAAGCGGAAACTCTACGATGAAAGCCCAAGTTTTCTGGTACTGGCTGACACTTAAACCTTTGGTGACAATGAATCTGTGAGTCTCAGAATGGCAGATTAGCTGACCAACACATCTGTGACCACCCCTAAGAGTCACTTTGGACAGCATCAAGAAGACAAAAAGGTTCTGTGGGTCTGAGGCTCTACACTACATTAAAACAAGGCATCTTGAAATTAAAAACCACAGAACATGTCCCCTGGACCTGCTGCTAGCCCAGAGCTGAAACCAGGACTGAGGCCAACTCTTCAGACAGAGACTGGACCAGACTATGGGACCCAAGACTGAGGCATGTGGTACGTGCACTCCTTGGCTTAAATATCTCTATGAGGCTGTCCAATGAGTTCCTCTTTAGAGGTGAGAGGAGAGGGTGGAACTGAGGGGACAAGTGTTGGCTGAATGACTATCAGAAGTACAGAGTGGAAAGGAGTGTGCTGTCACCGGGTGAGGAGAGCAGGCAGAGTTACAGGGAGGCATGTGTTCGGGGTTACATACAGCCGATTGTCTTGGATTATATACACTTTCACTTAATCATAATAAAAATAGAAAAGAAAAAATTGTACTTAGATGAAGCTTTACACAACAAACAAGTTTCTCATCAAACAGTTCTCACATACACACACAAAATTTAAAAAAATCACACACAAAATGTATTTATGTTTAAATTTTCCCCAAAGTCACTGTAGACTAAGGGATAATCTACTTCGAGAGTCTGATTGTACTTAGACTTGAGGGAAAACCACGAGAATGTCTAAACATTTCTAATAGCATTAACCAGATTTATTCCCCAAGATAAGGGCGAGGTACGCGGTCCCAGTTTCCAGGGGTGCACAGGACACGGCTGCCAGGACGGCCTTACCAAGCATCATAATTGCTTTCAAGACAGCAAACACAGCTCCCACTTCGATGCTGTTGTGAGCTGCGGCTAAGAGGTGCCGATCACACGATGACCTTATTCCCGGGAACGGCTTGCCTAGGAGAACAACAAACCCATAACAGTCTCCTCACCCTCAGAACAGTCTTGTGCAGCTGTTTCGAGTCTGCAGGGCCCTCTGCTGAAGACTGGGGGACTTAACTGCCATTTGCTTGCTCTACGTGAGGATTTACGGAGTCATAAGACACACTGCCAGGTCTGCTGCCTTAACTGTTTCTTCTGAATTATTCAAATGATGTCTTTACTCCTTAGGGAGATGCAGCTAAAAGATCAGCAGCACATTCATAAACTTATACCGATTCTTACGCAGACACACACAGACATATGTACACGGAAACACGACCGGTCTTCATTCACACCCCTAGAATTCTTGTTCCAACTACCGTAGCAAAAGCACAGATGACTCACTGTTGTCCTACGCTGTCGTGGCACGGCAGTCTAGTCGGGCCTCGCCTGCCCACCAGCATGGCTGTACCTAACAGCTAAGGTATTTTTATTGGGCATTACTCCTGATCTGCATTTTTCAATATATCCTGATATTACATAATCAGTTAAAGGTCCTGGCAGCTGTCTCCAAGGCTTTATCTCACACCTTCATCAGCCCCCGAAGCAAGGCCACCCCAATCCCAAGGGCCCATTTCAGAACCCATGGCCCCAAGTGCGAGCGCAGTCAGAGAGTTCCCAGCTGCCAGCTCACCCGTGGCTTGAGGCAACAAGCAGGCCTGGGGCGCGCGGAAGAGATGCAGCAAGAGGCGACACGTCATTCTGGCTCCAGGCTCCGCGTCTGCGTCACCACAAGCTAGGGACAGAGGGTTTGACCATCAAGTTTTCTAATGTATTCAAGTACAAGTCTGTAGCAGGGTTTTTAATTCAGCTGATGTTGCTGGAATAATTTATAAGTGAATTTTCCAGTAAAAAAAAAAAAAAAAGTTAAGGCACTGACTGTTTTTCAGAGAAACTGGATTGCATCTTTCAACTCTAATAAAATAGCGGTTTTCAACCTTCACTGGGACATATGAGGCCTAACAATTCAGTCCACACACTTAACTGTTCTAAGCACTACGTACCTCACTGATGAATAGCACTATGGTCACCTTCAAAGTACTCCCCTTCAGAAGCTATGCACCGATACCAGTGCCTAGGCCACCCTTCAAAGCAATTCTGGAACTCTTACTGGAACGGTCATTCCCTACGGTGGCAAGGAGGCAGCTTCACAAACTTAATTGTCCAGCTGTCTGTGAGGGAGTTTTTAGCCAGTAAACAAATCACTGTATTGGAACACCCTCCCTACTCACATGATCTGGTCCCCAGTGACTTTTTTCTTGACCCAAAGATAAAGGAAATATTGAAAGGAATACATGTGGGTGACATTCAGGACATCAGTGGTAACATGCCAACAGCTCTGATGGCCATTCCAGAAAGAGTCCCACCACTGCTTTGAAGGGTGGACTAGGTGCTGGTATTGGGGCCTAGCTTCCCAAGGGAAGTCCTTCAAAGGTGACAGGAGTGCTATTCAGCAGTGAGATATGTAGCACTTTTTCTAGGATGAGTTCACCAACTTCACTGTCAGTACAGAACAGCTATGAGAATTCTACCCAGCTATGATAATTCTATCATCTACACCTTGATGCCACAGTACCCTCCCAACATATGTCCCCCTTTAATGCTACCGTCACTGTGTCTTGATGGCACACATCAGCCCACCAAGGTAGCAGTCAAGTAACAAACAGTGAGCAGCATGCGGCCTTACCTGCTGCGAGGAGAGAGGGGAGGGCGACGTGCTGTACGAGGTCCTCCAGGGAGAAACACTGTCGTGCTATCAGAATAGCAATGAAAGTAGCTAATGAATCATGGAAGGAAAGGTCATTCACCTTCAAGAAAAACATTGACACGTTTTAATACCCAACACCCTCTGGAGTCACATCCAAGACTATTATCTATGAGAATGTAACCAATCCCAGCATGATCTCAAATTTCAAAAGGAACCCACCAAGGGGAAAATGACAACTTTCTATTCTTATCCACTGGGTCTATTTCTGGTGGCATGCTGGTTAGTGGTACCTCTGCTAACCAAAAAGTTGGCAGTTCAAATCCACCAGGTGCTCCTTGGAAACTCAACGGGGCAGTCCTACTCTGTGAATTGATTCAGTGGCAATGGGTTTGGTTTGGGTTATGTCTATTTCTGATTAGTAGCCCCTGAGTGGGGCAAACAGGCACTTGACAGCTAGTCAAAAGGGCAGCAGTTCGAATCCACCCCGAGGTGCCTCGGTAGACAGCCCTGGTGAGCCACTTCCAAAAGGGCACAGCCTTGAAACCCCTGAGCAGCAGCTCGGCTCTGAAGACATGAGGTCACCATGGGTCAGAGGCGACTGGATGGCACTATGGACGACAGTGGCTGGCCCGTTGGCACTATGGACAACAGTGGCTGGCCCGTTCTGACTTTTTAAGACAGAAGATGACATGAACCTGAGTTCCAGTGCTGTTGGAAGATACTAAGTTGTGTTGTATGCACGTTTAATTGAAAGAAACAAATGACAAAAAATGTGAGAATCTAGAAACGCCTAGAAGATGCACCCTAATCGCTTTTAGCAGAACGCAGTAAGGTGTGTCACGTAAGCACGACAACATTCGGGAGCAAGGGGAAAGCAACGGCGTCCTCCTACTGGAAGCTTCGCTAACCTTCCAGGATTCCTATTAGTCACAACGAACAGGGTGAATATTATTAGGTTAGCTTTAAGGACAACTGTGAATGTTTCCATACTGCTTCATTAAAGAATAATAAAATAGAGACGAGGAGAAAGAGGAGGAGGACGAGTGCCTTCACAGGGGATCCTCAGCTCGGCAGGAGGCAGTGAGCAGCTCAGTGGTCACAGCGTCCTCCGAGAGAGCTGTGCTGCATGCCAGCCACTGTGCTGAGTGACCTTCTGTGTTCACATCACAGAAGAGCACAGCACTACTGCACTCTGATCAAAAACGTCATTCATTCTCTTAGACTCAAGGGTACAATAAACAGCATGAGCGGGGACATGCTGCTATTAATTGTTTTCATACATTAGGGAATAAAGCAGAAGATGTGTGACCCAAGAAACAAAGAATTCAGAAACTGTGTCAAATGAAAAATGAAAATTTAGGTCTTTGCTAACCGGAAAAACAGGTCACAGTTTTAAAATAGAAAGGAGGGAGAGACAGAATGAGGAAGGGAGGAAGGAAAGGACAGACAGATGGGTGGATACGGAGTTAGACAGACAGACAGGCAGACACACATACAATCTCAGCAGGTACCCACAGAGCAGATACAGCATTGCTGACCTAGTCCTGGCTGGCAGAATGAGGGAGCCAACAAACCTTCACAGGGTAGGTGGTTAAAAACAAACATATGAAGTTCTTCTATACAGGAGATATACTGCTTATATGATGTCGTTTAGCCCAAGACACGACAGCAGGCAGAACAGGATAAATACAGGAAGAACCAAGACCGATTTTTTAGGAGCTTCTTACAGGACGAAGGCAATGGGACATGGGAGGCAACAAACGACAGATCGAGACATCTCTTCATTGCCTTTCAGCTACAGTCACCAAGAAAGCACAGGCACCCCTCTGCACCAGGCCCAGGCATCCTCGGGCAGCTTGACCAAACCTCTGCCCCTGCAGGGCACCCAGCACTGGACACAGCTGCTCTGCTTCAGTGACATCCTGTGCCACAAGGAACCCAAGTTTCTTACTGAACACCCACACCCAACAGCTCTCAAGAGACATCTCTGTGTGTGACACCCTAAGCTACTCATTTTAATTACTCAGTTGTTCTTGTTTTTCCTTTTTAAATTTGTTTAGTTCTTGGCAACTACTGGGTTGAATGCTTTCGGCCAAAGAAATTAAAAAAAAATATTTTACAACTTTTCAGTTAAGGTCTGAGCCCATTTAAAACAAACCAACAAAACATGAACAATTACCCAATAACTAAATACTGAAGTGAACAGATCTTTCTTTAAATGATGGAGAGACTTACATCGACGCTGCAGAGGACGTCATTAAAGCCCCACACGTGATTAGAAGAGCAACAAAGGGCCTTCAGGACGCCCAGCCACTCTGAGCTCAGGACAGTGCAACAAGCTGTCAGCTCCGAGGAGAAATTGGCTATGTCATTGATCCTAAAAAACAAAAGAGGAGGAAGTCACCTTACACAAAACACAGAGATGCCATGCAATGCACTACCTGATGGCCTACTGCACGCTGATCCAAAAAAATCACTCATTTTCTTAGATTCAAGAGTCCAATCAACAGCCACTTGTCAACCAAGCTAGCAGAACTTAAGGGACAAGACAGAGATCAGTGACTTTCCTGATATTTACAGCTAGGAAGCCACAGGCAGCCTGATAGTGCAGTGGTTAAGTACTACATCTGCTAACCAAGATTGGCAGTTCAAATCCACCAGGAACTCCGTGAAGACTCTATGGGGGCAGTTCTACTCTGTCCCATAGTATTTCTATGATTCAGAATCAACTCAATAGCAAAGGGTTTGGTGTTATTTTGGTTTTGTGCGTGTGTGTGTGTGTGTGTGTGTGTGTGTGTATGCTATAAGGCCACAGACAACAGCAAATGCAGACAAGCATGAGCACATTTTCAGTTCTCTGACCCTATCTGATCCATAGATTCACATTTAGCCAACACCTTAAGAGTGCTCAATTAAAATAAATAAAAACAAAGATATTCTGTAACTTGGGCAAACCCAAAGACACGTTTAGGAAACACAGATTTTACCTGCATTGCTGTCATACATGTTTTTGTAAACGGGTAACTCCTAGAACCATAGACAGAGCATCTCAAGACAGAGGAATCAGCCAGAGATGATGTCCCACAGATCAGGACAATTGAATGGTTGCATGGAGGGACATTTAGGAATAAAGGACGATGAGAAGTAGCCCAGAACAAACAATCGTCAGCCCAGATAACCATTCAACATCGTAACTTAATTGCCAGGTAGGCGCCCAGGTGACAGCTCTTTGATTCATCCGGACTTCCCAGATGACCGGTCTCACCTCCCCGCGTCCTGACAGCCCATACAGACATTCATGAGTGTGTTGCAGACAAAGCTGTAGCGATTGGCTGCGTTGTCACTCAGGATCTTGCCGAGCACAGAATAGTTGGTGCTCCGGGCGGACGGGTTCTGGATGAAGTCCACCATGAAGTCGGGATCCCAGAGTAAGTTAGAGTTCGCAGGCATCACATTGTTGTATATGGTCTGCTTGACTTTGGAACAGGCGCTACTGAGGTGATAAGAAGAAGAGTTAAAAAAGGAAAAACCAGCAACAAACTACGATACATAGAAACTTACTTCCTTTAATAAGCACACATTAGGTAGATACAACCGTAATGTGTTGATTAGAAAAGATTCATATTACGAGTTCTTCAGTGGAATTTAGGGACACGCAGCAAAGCACCTGGCACCTGAACCATACTAGTTGCCCCATACATGGGTACCGATGACTGGGCAAAGAACAAAACACAAGATGACATCTGGTTACTAATCTGGATTTTGTGATAAATCTTTGCAATCTTTTGGAAGCTGTGGTGGTGTGGCGGTGAAGTGTGAACCAGAAGGTCAGCAGTTCCAGCCTGCTAGTCGCTTCTTGGACACTCTATCGGGAAGTTCTACGCTGTCTATCGGATCGCTATGAGTCGGCATCAGCTTGACGGCAATCACTTTGGTTTTTGGTTGCAATATTTTAGATGTTCTAAAAATTAAAGGATTTACTGAGATTTCTAACAACCGCCTCTTAATAAGAAAGTGCTATTACTTAAGAATGGAACTCGACCCAGTGATACACCAGTAATAATGAGGTATTTTAGGCTTGATCATACATCCTGTGGAACCATTTCTCCAAGCACAGTGGATCGACAAAGGCTCGTGAGCCACGGATCCTGCAGGCGTGCTTGGCCCCCGCTATGAAAAAGGGAGGAATATTCCCTGCCTTCTGGGAGCTTACATCCCAGTAGGGCAGAACGCAAAATACCGACACTTCACGGAAGTCAATAAACCATCAGGACACTCATAAAATTTATCATTTGTTTCTCTGCAGTTTGAAAAAGATTGTTTCAGAGCATGGTCTCTCACACGAACAGTCCGCGTTTCAGTGACTTACATCCGTGTAAGACACAGAGTATCAGGAGAGGAATCAGAAAGCACCTACTCGAACCCTGCTCTGCCTGGGGTGGCATAAACAGTAAAGTGCTCACCTGCAAGCCACAAGGCTGGCAGTTCAGACCCGTCCTGGGGCACCTCAGCACTTAGGCCTGGAGGTCTGCTTCTGAAAGGTCACAGACCCTAAGGAGTTCCGGTCTGCACACATGTCCTTTCTCACTTGTATGCAGCCCAATACAGAGACTTCTGCCGAGAGTGGACCCTCTCCTACCTCCTGCCTGGATGGTGTGATTTCTCTGAACACCATGGCTGATGACAGGTTCCCCACCCTTGCTGTCTTTCTGTTCAATCTGTTACACTCTCTCAGTGAGCCTCTAGGTTTTAATAACGAGCCAGCTGTCATCTAACCCACCCTCAAGATTCCTGCCTGACCTCTGCTACATCCACGACATTAAGTCAATGACCCTGAGACTGTCTCTTTTGACAGTGCACGTAGCAGAAGAATACTGGTGTGTGCGAAAGCAACACCCATCTTGGAGTCAAAAAGGCTTACATTCAAATCTAAGCTTCATCCTTAATTAACTTGTCACTAGAAATAGCTGTTTGTGGATCGGGATTGTCATTTTGACTTTCTGGGCAGGCTGTGAGAATTAAAGAACTTTCTGTTAGCAAGCCAGCCAAGGGCTTGGTCCCCAGTAGGTACTCAGTGAGCAGTGCACATGATTAGGGGTATCTAGCTCCCACTGCTCCTCTCACACAGCCTGGCAGCTTGTGTTTTAGATGCGTTTATTATCATTGCTTTGTAAGTATGGAAGAAACCCTGGTGGCACAGTGGTTTAAGTGCTATGCCTGCTAACCAAAAGGTCAGCAGTTCAAATCTGCCAGGCAGTCCTTGGAAACTCGATGGAGCAGTTCTACTCTGTTCCATAGGGCCACTATGAGTCAGAATCAACTCAATAACAGTGGGATTATGAGTATGGAACCCTTGGAGGAGCAGTGGTTTAGTGCTACATCTGCTCACCAAAAAAGTTGGCAGTTCAAGTCCACCAGACACTCCTCAGAAACTCTACGGAGGCTGTTCTGCACTGACCCACAGGGTCCCTGAAAGTTGGAACCAACTCAATGGCAGTGGATTTGGGGGGTTGGTTTATGAGAATATCAATGGAAAACCCCTGGGTATATCTAGGATTGTTTTTGTTGTCTTTTTCTTAATCCCAAACTAAAAACAGATCCCTGATTTCAAGATCTCCCCTAAAAAGCTACACCTTCTTCCATTTCTTTCATGGAGGACCCTGTAGACGGTGTCTCTTCTTGTGATGCATGGCTCTACTGATCCTGACACCCCTCAACCCACTGCTGGTGCCCTAAATAGCCACATGTCCAGTGCAGGTGGCTCAAATCCACTCATTAAACCCATGTGTACCACAGCTCAGGGGCACTTGGAGGTCACACAGGCTGCCTCTGGGAACCTCACGCTTACGTGCTTAAGTCAAACTAAAACTGAAGTTGAAAAGCAATGTGTATAAAACATTCATCATGAATTCAGTATAACTTATTTAGAACGCACTATGTCTGCATAAGAAAACTCTGGTGGCGTAGTGGTTAAGTGCCATAGCTGTTAATCAAAATGATCACAGTTCCAACTGCCAGGTACTCCTTGGAAACCTTGTGGGACAGTTCTTCTCTGCCATATAGGGTCACTATGAGTTGGAACTGACTTTACAGCAATGGATTTCGGCTGCCTGAATAAAGAAGCATTGATGGTGCAGTGGTTAAGAGCTCGGCTGCCAATCAAAAGTTTAGTAGTTTGAATCTACCATCCATCCTGCAGAAGAAAGAAGTGATGGCTGGCTTCCATAAAGATGACAGGCTTAGCAATCCCACAGAGGTGTTACTCTGTCCTATAGGATCACTGTGGGTACCCACTGAGTCCCTGGCAATGAGTTTGGCTTGGTATGTCTGTGCAACTTACCGCAACAAAAAAAACCAAACAAACACTGCCACTGAGTCAGTTCCCACTCATAGCAACCCTAGAAGTCAGAGTAGAACCACCTTATAGAGTTTCCAAGGAGCACCTGGCAGATTTGAACTGCTAACCTTTTGGTTGGCAGACATAGCACTTAACCCACTACGCCACCAGGATTTCCTATCGCAACAAAGAATGATAAAAATTAATCACTTATTTGTGGAAGATGTAAAAGTAGAGTTGAATATTTTATAACCTAAAGTCATGAGAGAGGGGGAAAAAAACCCTAGGATCACATACTTGCATTACATATGATCTGCCTTTTGTTGCTGCATGTATATTAATATTTATAGTTCAAACAAATCCTGAATTATAGTCAAATTACTGTCTAAAAGACAGAAATTACAATGAACTTTCATTATTAAAAAGAATGACAGTATTGGCTGGGTTGCTACCACACAGGCATAAACCACTTCGCAGGCTAAGTTTTCTCTGACCAACCTGAAGAGGTCTCCGAATTTACTTCTGAGGTGGCTACATGACACGTACAAGTCATAGAGGTAGGCTAAGATGCATCTTTCAGGAGAAGAGCATTCTGAGGGGTTGACAACATGCTTGACCACGCCACACAACCTGAGAAGGAAGATACACACAATCAAGTCAGGTCTGTATTTTCTAACACACGTACCATCATTTGGATCTTTTACAATGAGATTATGTCCATGGTTTACATGGGTTTAAGGGGAAAAAAAGGATAACAGAGGACTCGAATTAATCACTAGAGCAAGCAGTGAGTAACGGAACACAGTACTAGTTTTCTATCTGTGATACTGAACTGGTAAATATATTTAAAAAAGAATAGAAAACTTAAGAAATGCCATTATTAGTAAGAAACGGAAGGAACTCAGGAGTGTCGCGGAGATGCCCATCAGCTCAGCTGCTGTCACTAGGGCACACAGGCAGAGCTGTTGGAGATCAGTTCTCCTCAGTAGAAGGATTCACCAATTTGGTGAGTTTGTCAAGATTCTCCAGTTCACTCCTTTGTCAGGAGCAATTCTTCAAACCAGTCAGTCTGAGGAATCCATTTTCAAGAGCATAAGCTGTTTCCAGCATGAATTTGATGAATTCATGCTTTGGGTGATACCTCCTTATTTATACAAACTAGAAACTCATTTATTTTATAGTTCATCTTCTATAAAACTTAAAATCTCTTCATCTGAGTGGCAATCTCTGCCAACTCTTTCCATTCCGAAGCACTGGTACTACTCCATTTCTGTGCCACTGTCCCCCCCGCCAGAACCATGGTCTCTTAGAAGGTCAACACAGAAGGAGACACTAGTCCTCAATCCGCCAATCTGTGAGTCTGAGTCAGCCACCATCATGTTTTCATTATGGAGTCCAGCCATATCGTCATAAACGATCCAGACTACGGAGCAACTACTTCACCTTTCTCATTTTACAAGAGGGCTCTTGCCTAAAGGCAAGGAGTTAGCTCACAGCAGAGCGAAGATGAGAATTAAGGCCCCTCCAGATTCCCAGGCCAGAACTCTATTCTGGGGGAGGACAGACAGTGACAGTACACCAGATGTCAAAGCCAAGAAAGACGCCAGCATTACAAATGCCACAGGTGGCACCCCAGAGACAGTGTCAAGCATGGCACCATAGCATCCCAACCCCTGTGACATGACACCAACTCATAGGGACCCTGGAGGCAGACAAAGACTGTCAATTACAGCAAGAGTGTCACACAGTTAAGAAGAAAAGTAGAGGATTCAAACTGATGTTAACTACATAAACAAAAAAACCTCCTGACATAAATCACACAGCAAAGAACTACTCTGTGATGAAAGTAATTACTGAAACTTTTGTAGTACTAAAGCAGTTAATGTGTCCTCAATTCTTTGCCTTGCCAAAGGTAACAAAGACATTTTACAGTGTGATCTGTAAGAATGTCTCACAGAAGCATAAGAAAACTAAACTAATCATGCTGGGAAGAACAGTCGTCCTTACTGCGTATGATACCGTAAAAACAGAACAGAGTTCACATTGGTCATGATTTCACTAATATTTAACAGAACACAAATTTTAATGCCAAAATAAACGATACTGAAATCATGAAACTGATCTTGAACTAAACACACAACATAAAAACAAAACAAAAAACTTGTCACAGCCCATTAAATTTATTTCATGACCAATGTGCTGCAATATACACTTTAAAAAAAATGGACTAACTAAGAAAGCCAGAATGAGCCCACAGTTAGCAAGGCTTGTGTCCCTTCTGTGAGACTTGCTGGCTACACGCCCCTGTGTATCTCACATCACCAACACTTCGTTGAACAAACCTCAGTTTCTCGACCTGTGAAATTGAACTAAACATCCCAACCTTTCAGGGTAGTTGAGGGTTATTAAATAATTCCATATTTTCCTAATTCTAGGAAAAACATTTTCTCGCATTAAAGTTTCTGAAACATTTCATATCTCACTATCCAAGCTATATGTATCATCAACATGGCAGCATTCCTATCTTGCTCAGAACAGTTGCCCCAAAGGATGCCTTCTAGAATAGACTAGCAATTGGTTATAACTGCTACTTTTCCCCAAAAATAAATAAATAAATAAAGTACTGTGGAAGCAAAGAACCTCATGACTTAAGAGTCTAGGGAGGTGGAATGAAGAAGAACCCTTTGTCTCATTTCATATAAAGTTCTGCAGAGAAGAGTGGGGCGTAGACAATAAGGAACACAGTACAGGCCTTTAGGAGCTCAGGATATTTCTTTGGTCCTTAAACCTCAGTCTCTAATGGGAATGACGTCAGGTAGTCAGCCACTGCTGTTGAGTCTGTGCCAACTCCTAGCGACCCTACAGGACAGAGTAGAACTACACCATAGACTTTCCAAGGAGCACCTGGTGGATTTGAACTGCTGACCTTCTGGTTAGCTGAGGTAGCACTCAACCACTATGCCACCAAGGTTTCCACTATTGAGCCCAAATTCACTTGCTGCGAGAGAGTAAACCTTAGCCTACAAACAAATGCTATAAATCAAAGAACCCAGGACTCTGAGAATCAAGGAAGTCATTTGTTCTAGATTAACACTTGTCAAAAGCTAGGATTAACAAATCTAAGAAGTGACACTAGAGTACCAAATTTCTAAAAATGACCATGTGTGCAGAGACTACTTGGTGCTGGATGCCCCCATGTGAACAGTGACAGCTGAAATCACAGGGACCAACAAGCTGTCAACTATTGAGTGGTGACTGTAAGCACTGATGCCTGGGAGGGTGGAAGGCAGAGTGCTGTGGCTAATGAGGCTCTTTCCCTTGAAAGCCCAAGGGGAGAGGAGAGAAGGCAGACAGGAAGGCAGAAAAACAGGGACAGCAAGAACAGAATGAAAGGAGGCGGGAGTCGGATACTATTAAGAAGAACACGTTCGACCTGCTGTTCCCTCCTTCTCTGAACTGTTTCCTGGTTAAAGCATTCTTTCACAGCATTGTTATCTTGGTGCTGCAACAAACACCAGTACTACACTTCTTCTAAAGCCACTGTGGTATTTCATCACCGATGCCACATTGTAGGATTTGCGAACAGTGAGGCCATGCTATATACCAACCCTTCAAACACCTGGGCTGTTTGATCGGGATTCAGGATCAGACAGGTGTGGTACCGCCTCAGCACGGCCACGATGCAGACACAGAGGCCCGTGGTGTAGCTCCCGGCCAGGCTGGAAGACTTCAGCAGCAGCTCGGCTTCCACCACACTCAGCTCATTGAGTAGCTGCAACACGAGGACAGGACCAGATAAAAATGTAGGCACAAAGACAAATCGGAAAAGACACCGACTTCTACAAACCATGAACACACTTCTATAAACCATGAACGTTCTAATATGACAGTCATGCATCACTTAGCATCTAGGGTATGTCCCGTGAAGTAGGGTACTATGTGACTTGGATGTTGTGTTGATGCTAAATACTGGCAGTGCCCACTTTACATATGTCTGACTTAGGGATAAATTGTACTTCAGAATAGATGGCCACAAAGCCTACCTTATAAAAATTTGAGTTTAATATATAGCGGTTTATAATAACGAATGCACACATTACTCTGTGGCTTTCACGATAATACTGCACGGTTTAAAAGTGTTTCAAGTGACATCTGCTCTGTTTTGTTCTCCAGTTGGGGTTTCTGAACCTTGTGGAGACCACAGACATATACGGTCAGATGTTGCCCAAACGGACGTCATACAGCACACATGACTGTATTTGATCCCTTCTTACCTTGCCCCAAGTCTGTAAAGGTACGTAACAGCAGTCTTAGAAAACACAACCCAATGGATTTTATTTTTAATCCTTCACCAGTTTATAGAGGACTTTTTTTTCCCTGTCTAGACATCATGGTAAAATCAGGAAGTACTTAACACTGAAAGAGTTACTGAAACTTTACGGCAGCCCAGAGTTCTGGGTTGGGTATTTTCAGAGATGACTACCCTCACCTCTTATTTTTTCCCCCTTTTCCTTTCTCTTAAATAAAACGGGAATTATTTACCATCATCAGCTTATTAATAACCCAGCTAACTCTTGCAGCAGAACAAGCAACAAAAAATGAGGCTTGTATCCACTTACCATTAACAGCAAACAATAAATGAACTCAAGGATGTGTATGCTATTTTTTAAAAAATCAAATCCTAAGGATCTTTTCTTTTGCTTTTAATCTAACACACTTTCTGCACACAAATAAATTCTCATTTCGCCTAAGAAATAACAAAACACACCCACAGAAACCCTAAACTCCCACATTTTAAATGGTGATTACATATTTTAACACCAAGCATCGTTATTTAACTGAAAAAAATATGAGCATAGCTGCAACTGACAACGTAAAGTGGTGAACTCTTGATGGGAAGAACAGAAATGCTACCCCACAAAGTATACACACAGGTTATAAAGAGAAATCTGAAATTACAGCTGTTCACATGTCAAGAATAAGGTTACACTGTCTCAATTACTGAGAAAGTACTAGGTACTTCAGATAGCATTAACGCGTAAAGCTGGGCTATCTCAACGTTTCAGCTGCCCAAGGCCCAGTAGGCTTTCGCTTCCCCCAAAGCAGAGGAACCCGGTCTCTTTAACACCTGTATGGCAAAGTCAATGAGTCCATTGATGTTGAGGGCTGGCTCCATGAGATCAAAGATCAGCTGGATGTGGTGTGCCAAGGGCAGGTGGTAGGACGTTCCTGATGCAAAGCTGCTGATCTGCTCCAGTACGTTGTTAGAGATCTGGGCAAAAATGAAGGTAACTGTGAGGATGAATATCCTAAAGAATTCTCAACTTGGATTATTTCAATTTCTAATGAAAGCACTTTGAAGTACTCCCCCTGGGAAGCTGTGCACTGATGCCAGCGCCTAGTCCACTCTCCAAAGCTATTTTGCAACTCTTTCTGGAATGGCCATTGTGCATAGCGGCAGCATGGCAAGTTCACAAACTTAACCGTCTATAGTTGTCTGTGAGGGAGTTTTAAGGCAGTAAACAAACAACTGTAATGGAACACCCTCCCTACTCAGCTGATCTGGTCCCCAGTGACTTTTTTCTTTATCCAGAGGTAAAGGAAGTATTGAAAGAAAGACATTTGGATGACATTCAGGACATCAAGGGTAATACAATGCCAGCTCTAATGGCCATTCCAGAAAAGAGTTCCAAAATTGCTTTGAAGGGGAACTAGGCATTGGAGTCGGTGCATAGCTTCCCGAGGGGAGTACTTCGAAGGTGACCGTAGCAATACTCAGCAGTGACACGTATAGCACGTTTCCTATGATGAGTGCATGAACTTGTCAGACCTCGTATGTTACATGAAAGAGGTTTTTAAGCGAACAGGAATACCCCACATGCACACTAAGGCAGCTTTAAAGGGCTACCTGGGAGGTCACTTGATGCTGATCAAAATAGGATAGGAGCTGAAGTTTGGTAAACACAGTCTCCAGCGTTGGAAATGCTTCTTGTTTGCTCTTCCTGGCTTTCTGTCCTTCGTCCCCACCTAATGAACACAATTTATGAGATGCTGTTGACTTTTCAACAGACATTTTTTATTAACATATAATACATCTAGAAAAAAGTACACAAATTCTAACAGTTTCTACAAAGTCAACTCAGAAAGGGAAACCCAAGTCAGGAAAAGAACACGCCGGAAAATCACAACAACGAAACCTCGTGCCACTGAGCTGATTTCTATTCATAGTGACCCAACAAGAGAGACTAGAACTTCCCACACGGTTTCCAGGAGGCAACTGGTGGATCTGACCTGCTGACATTTTTTGTTACCAGTCCAACCCTTAAGCACGGAAATGCCCGTCAAGGCTTCTCTAGGCGTTCCTCTTTCCCCAGGGGACCAACGTCCTGTATGGAACTCCACACACAGGGGCTCACAGAGCACGTACTTCTCAAGTGTGGCTTCTTTTACTCAACATTAGGATGGCGAGGTCCACCCGTTTTGTCGGGTGTAACGTGCTGACTCTCATTTATGTACGGTACTCCAATATGTGAAGTCAGTGCCACTTTCTCATCCATTCTAGCAATTCCTAGATTTGGGCTACTGTGAAAAGCGCTTCTGCAAACATTTCTAACTGACTCTTGAAATAGTGTGACATCAACAACGAGGGGGAGAAAAATCAACCCCACCTCACTTAGATGTCACAGGAAACTTCACTGGCATCTTCTGAGGAGACTGAACCCAGACACTGTCCTCCAAGAGTTTAATACATGAAGGCAAGAAAAGAAACACAACTCCTAACTCTTAAGAGCCACAAAGAATTAAATTCTTATCTTGATGGGAAAGTGCACAATTTAGCATGCAGTTTGGGAAAATTTACATATTTTTATATAAATTTTGAGAAAAAACATATTTATTTAATTGGCTCATAAATTATATAATTTTCTCAAAATTTTGAGAAAATTTTCACTAAAAAAATACATTAAGGATTTCTTATTCCAGAAGAACTGTCTTACCCATAACAGTTCAAAGAATAAGATACAAAATCAGGTGAAACCCTATTTTAAAATGTCTTTCAACATTATTATTTATAAAGTCAAATCTAAAAATACAAAGAAAAGGTTACATTGCTTATTTCTGAGGTCATTTCCAATGCTCTACTTCTAAACAGCTAAAGAGAATGGGAAACAAGCCTTCTGCCACTCGCATCATCTCAGCTGGGACAGTTCAGCTTCAGGGAAGAAATGTTACCTTACAGATTTCTCTACTAAAGACATAAGAAGTGAACAAGGTGTCATTGAATTTAAAAAAAAAAAAATTCCTAAAGGCAAATGAAATGACTTTAGACGATAACAGAAAAAAGGGGACTTTCAAGAACAGGCAATGACAGCTTAGAGTTGAAAACAACTCAGGCTATTGTGTTTTCATTGATTTTTTAAAAAAGAAAAAAGCAAGCTTGATGTCAAAGCATAAGAGGTATCAGGATAAAAGCAGGCTGCAGGACAGAAGACAGAGGGCCGCACCACTACAGCCAAGGGACATCGACTGCTACGGAAAAAGGACAAGTTTGCCAGACATCTTTGTCCACAGCTGTTCTCAAAGGGAACCCTGTTGGCACAGAGGTTAACTGCTAGGACAGCTAACCAGAGGGCAGCAGTTGAAATCTGCCAGGCCTTCTTGGGAAACTCTATGGGGCAGTTCTACTCTGTCTAATAAGGGTCACCGTGAGACAGAATTGATTGGATGGCCAGGAGTGTTGCTTTACTCTCAAAAGGGAAAGCCTGGTGGTATGGTGGTTAAGTGCTATGTCTGCTAAGCAAAACGTCAGCAGTTCGAATCTGCCAGGTGCTCCTTGGAAACCCTATGGGGCAGTTTTACTCTGTCCTGTACAGTTGCTATGAGTTGGAATCAATTCAACAGCAATGGGTTTGGTTTTCCACATCTATTCCCAAAGGTGCAAATTAAGCATGAAATTCTGCTTCCACTATAGCTACTCACATGTCATAAGTATGTTTAAAGTCTCCAGTTTTTTAATTTTTCATTTATTATGATCCAAGGCCAAAGAGCCCATAGGTATAGCCTTTGTGTACAATGTGTTTTGAAAAGTGAAGTTAATGTATTTATTCTCTGCTCTTCCTCGGACCACAAGGAACAAGTGAAATGGCTGGCCTGAGGAAATAAACTCAGCATGAGAACCCAGAAATGTATTTTTCCTTTTGAAGGGGGATGGAGGCAGGGGTGGCCCCACGAGCCTTCATTTAACTATATACGGATAGCTAACTTCTTAAAGCCACAGATAAAAGAGTCAGTCATCATTCTAAAATCCACAGAGATTGGTAACTGGAAGCTTACAACCAAATGAAAGAAACATCTAAGTGACAGTTCTCAATAGAATACACTATTTTAATTATAATTACATACACAATGCATATATGATTATATAACAATACCATCACAGCACATGGATTTACCACATTTGTTAATTTACAGTATGCATTATTGTACTTTTGTGGCTTAACCTGGGCTACTTTTCCATTTTTTTAAACTCAGAAGTTCTGGCATTTGAGAAATGACTATAGTGAACTGCCCTAATATTTTCAAAGGACCCACTACTGACAACAAAAAAAGATGTCTGAACCCACTGCTGGCGAGCCACTTACGACCCTACACGACAGAGTACACTCCCTACAGGGTTTCCAAGGACGACCTGGTAGATTCCAACGCTGACCTTCTGGCCATTTGTCACACCCTTAAGCACCGCAACTCCAGGACTCCAGAAAAAAAGACTAATCAATCAGTGTAAGTGTAAGATGACAATTTTCGGGTGGAACTGTTAAACTGAACGATCATATATTCCCTAGTCAAGGTCTGGCTGATCCAAGAACATCTCTAACTGGGGCCCCCAAATGACACTTTTTTGTGTTCCCAGACATCAAATACATGACAACCAAGCTCTGTTTTCTCTACCTTACCAGTGGGAGCAGTTCCATTTATCTCAAGTACCGTTAAGTGATTTCTAGTGACCATACTAGATTTTAAATAACGGTTTAAACTTGGCCTATCCACTAGAAGGCAGCTCGCTGCTCCCCAGTTAACATCTTTCTGAGGATGTCTGTCCATGGGAGTGCTTCTAGTTGCAGGGACCTCAAAAAGCAGCACGAAGGAACCACAGTGCTCTCTCCCAGAGGTGACAAGCAGGAAATGCCTAGCTAAAGGATGGGTACCCAGACAGAAAAGCCTCCAGTCTGGCCTTAGAAAGCTCTTCATGATGGAAGGAAGCCAACTCAACCGAAAAGGA
The DNA here is from genome assembly GCA_028571685.1 of Heterohyrax brucei. NCBI lineage: Eukaryota > Metazoa > Chordata > Mammalia > Hyracoidea > Procaviidae > Heterohyrax > Heterohyrax brucei. The sequence continues at coordinate 66,353,784 of CM053163.1, read as the reverse complement.
TGCCACACTGCCTTCTTCTCCTCGCCACACCCCTCAGCCTTCCAAGACCTAGAAATCCGAAGTATCTCAACAGTTTGTCTAAAACTAATCTCGATAAAACAGGTCTGACTGAGGCACCCAAGGGAGCTAAGGCTCACCCACTTCCAAGCACACAACAAGAAGTCTCAAATGTTCTTTGCTAGCTCGTCACGGGCTTGATCATCCTCAAGGCAACTCATTTCCTCTTTTCCCTAAAGACAGAGCAAGCAGCAGAATAACAGATCAACAGTTTTCTTAGACGGAAGCAAATTCTTTTTCAAGCTCCATTGTGACAGGCCAACAATAAGAGGCTTTCACTTCCTTTGTCACAAGCCTTGGTTGTTCCCTGACAGAGGTCCTTCACTGGGAGAGGAAGGGAGGTAGGCAGGGTGTGACACAAGGGACATGAAAGTAATGTTCACTTGGGCATCAGTCTGCGAACGCTGGATCAGACATCTGGAAGACCACGTTCCGACGGAACAGCATCCCGGTACCCTGTATCCGCACATGCACCTCTGCTGCTGGAGATGGGGGAAAAGCTAGCTGCTGAGCTGAAATGCCTTCTTTTCTCTAGGAAAGATCGAGTGCAGACAAGCTATAATAACTGACCCTATTACAGCCCGAACACTGGATCCCTTTGGAGAGTTTCATGAAGAAACTATAGATTTTTGTACTGAACAGTTTAGTGTTGCCCCAGAGACGCCTTATACCATGCCTAAGGAAGAATGCTGTAGGCACAGGGGAAATCCGAGGTTTGGGTTTTTTTTATTTTTTGGAAACATTTATTATTTAAGTACTAGAGAAATATACTAGAGTACTAGAGTATATACCCCACTCACACCAGGATCCTATCTTACATCATACAACTGCCTAATGAAATAAACCTGGGAAAGAATAACTAGGCAGCGTGAAGTGGGTAATTAGAAAATTGCAATTGTGCAATGGGGATGACTTAATATAATGGCATGTCTTCACTGTCAAAACTATGTAAGAGTAGGGAGATGGATTATTTCAAGTAAAGAAGGCTAGATAGAGCAAATAACCTTTTTTTTTTACTTGAGATAAGTCAGCAATATACATAGGTAGCCACCACTGCCTATTAAACAATTCTTCTTGTGAATAAGATTAGAGGCTAGGCTGCCACAGTTTTCAATCAGCATGCAAATATGAGTTACCCAAAGCAAAAGCAAACTAAAAAAGAAAAAAACCTATTGTCATCAAGTAGCTGCTGACTCCCAGCAACCCTACAGGACAAAATGGAACTGCCCCACGGGGTTTCTAAGGGAGCTGCTGGTGGATTTGAACTGCTGACCTTTGGGGCAGCAGCTGCAGCACATAGCTGCTGGACCACCAGTGCTCCTAAAGCAACCTATGAGTTTAGAAAACAGTATTTAGAAAACAATTAGGGAAATGGAACTCTTTTAAACTGGGAGATCACCAACTCATTCCTCAGTGCTTCATTTATTAAAAATAAAAAATAAAAACCATTGCCATTGAGTTGATTTCAACTCATAGACAGAGTAGAACTGCCCCACAGAGTTCCCAAGGAGCACCTTGGTGGGTCTGAACTGCCAGCCTTTTGGTTAGCAGCCGTAGCTCTTAACCACCACACCACCGAAGTCTCCCTTCATTACCATCGTAGAAAATTTACACAGAATTACAAAAAGAAAGGAATAAATCTACATCTATTTACACAGCAAAAAACCAAACCCCCTACCATCCAGTCAATTCTGACTCACAGCGACCCTATAGGACAGAATAGAACTGCCCCACAGAGTTCCCAAGGGGGCGCCTGGTGGATCTGAACTGCCGATCTTTCGGTTAGCAGCCACAGCTCTTAACCACTATGCCTCCAGTGTTTCCACTCTATCTAGAGAGTACGCTATCTTAATATAGATGTTACTATAAATGGAAACAAGGCCTGAAATCAAAGGACCACATGAGTGCTTATTCATGCGTCACTGTCACAGTCATGCAGAAGAGGAAACACGGGTGACAGGGACAGGCCCCCCAAGGCTTCGTGAAGAGCAGAGACGCAGGGCAGCCCAGGGGCGCCCGAGGCAGTGCGGCGCTTTACCCCCAGTTTCCGTGGTGCCCTTCTTATTTAGGATCTTCAGGATATCTTTGGTGATCTTCTTCAGCTGATGCCTGGCTTCGTCCCGCTCTTTGCCAACTCCATAGAGGAGGATTGTGCGTTGGTTACACTCGTGACTCGAAGATTCATCCTGGAAAACAGAAAATGTCTTTTGAAGCTCCTGTCGCCAGGGCTGGGGACGCACCTCGCGACCGTGGACCACACTGACCACCGCGTCGTCACTGGGCTGGTCGGCGGTGGTGGCATCCTGCCCACCTCCGCTTTCACCTCAGCCTCTGCTGGCAGCACCCTGGCTTTTCCAGTTTGGTACTTCCAAAGCAAAAAGTAAAACGTGTCAACTGACCTGAAGTCTTAATAGAAGCCCCTGATGTGGCCACACCCTACATAGTAAGTTTTGGCTATTGAAAAACTGTCCGTTTCAAAAAGAAATGTTAATGCAGTATTATTTTACATCAAGTAACAGATCTCATCATCCTCTTTCCTGAAGGTAAATGTTCTTCCTTTTATTAAGCTTCCTTTCATACACATGTATGTATGTATGTATGTATGTATGTTTATAGACAGCAATATCACATATTTTACATTTCAGAAAAAATACTTTGCGAAGATCCTCAAGTTTATAAAAAAAAATATCCCGCTGACTTTCAACAGGACTGTGTGGTGCATTTACACCTATTTCAAAATGACCACATAATAGACTCTGGGTATCATGATGTGTGAGGTCAACAGTTAGAAATTCAAACGTGTTCTGACACCAGCGCCCTCCTCCCGCCCACCCACCCCACAGACTGGGAGCCCGGGCACTGTTTCTTTTCTCACCAGAGAAAGGAAATTATTCAGCCATAGCGTCACAAAAGCAAGCAGACACTGCTGAAGACATCGCTAGCTGAGGAACCCTCCTCTTTCTTCAGCCTGCTTGTCAATTTTATATCTAAGTGTCTCCCTCTGATGTTACGAAATGTTCCGGTTAGCAGCCAGAGCTCTTTGGTTTTCCTACTAAAATGTCCAGCTCCATCCTGTGGCACAATTCATTTTCTCTATTTTCTGGGACAGCTTTTGCCATGCCAGGGACTTACCCTTCCGAGAAGCATCTTATCCTGAGGGCCTTACAGGAGAAAAGGTCTCTTGCCAAGGAAAGCAAACCGTCTTAACAATTAGCAGAAGCTACTGCAAACAGCGCAAGCCTTCGGACCTGGAGAAGTTCAGTGCTGATTCTGGAGTACCCCCAGCATAGTGCCCCAGAGCGGTATCCTGCCTCAGCCTTCTCAAAAATGAGGTCTTGTTTTTCTCTCAGACTCAGTCACTTTCCTGTCCATCTCTGTTTTTATTTTATTTTATTTTGTTTTGTCGGTCGGTCTGTCTTTCACATACGCTTGCATTCAGCACACCACTTCCCAACTGTGCTGTACCCCTTTTTAAAAAGATTATATCCTACCTGAAATAGACATTTAGCTGTACTCCCTGCCAATCTGTCTTATCCCCCTGCTCCCAGACAAGGCTGGATGTTTCAGAGATATTCAAATTTGGGTCTTAAACAAACCTAGACCAGTTTCCCTGAGGAGGTTCCCCAGAAGCTGTTCTTAATCATCACCCTGAGTACCTAAGGGCGAATCAGAACCAGCTGCCATCAGAAGGTCCCCCACCTCACAACAACTGCGTGTGTCAGAGGAGAACTGTGTCCCAAGGAGTTTTTAATGGTTGATTTTTTCCGAAGTACACTGCCAGACTTTTCTTCCAAGGGGCTTCTGAGTGGACTCAGATCGCCAACCACTGAGCTGGCAGCCGAGCTCATTAACTGCTCGCACCACCCACGGCTTCCTGAGTACCCAACCTCCGCCACTTTCCCACAAGACAGCCGAAACCCCAGGAAGAGGGCTACGGCGGCCAGCGATTTCTGTCTCTGGAGGTACATCCGCCTGCCCTGAGCTGCTGGCTGACCTCCCATTTCTGCTGTTTGCTAGACAGCACTACTGAGGTGGCTTTCCCTCTGTCTGGTGGGATGTGCTCATGACCCCTGTGAAGGGAACCGGAGGGCCTTGAGAAATTCGTACAAAACTCAGGCGGTGCCAGTCAAGCATCTGGTCTTTAATCTGAGTGAAAACCCGTTGCTCTCGAGTCAATTTCAACTCACAGTGACTCTACGGGACAGAGATGAAGGTGCCCCATGGGGTTTCCAAGGAGTGGCTGGTAAATTTGAAACGCCAACTTTTGGGGGCTGACAGCAGAGCTCTCACTTGTGTGTGAGGGGCAAGACGTGTGCTGGGAAATTTGAGGGAATACAAGGAGGATGGTCCCTGTCCTCGTGGGGCTCCAACTGAGTGTAGTAAAAGGATGTGAGGAGCAGTTATTGCTAGCTGTTGCAGAATCAGCGAGTAAGCCACGGGCATCCCACACACAGTGGGGTCAGACTGCTGTGATCATCTGATCATCGGATAATCTTCAGAAACAGATGGCCAGGACCTTTCCTGTGACTCTTTCTTAATAAGGAAGCCCAGCTGAAACCTGTCCAGAGTTACAAAAAAAAAACCATTGCCACTGAGTTGATTCTGACCCTATAGAACAGTAGAACCGCTTGGACAGAGTGTCCAAGGAGCACCTGGCAGATTCTAACGGCCAAGCTTTTGGTTAGCAGCCATAGCTCTTAACCACTGCACCACTAGGGTTTGACAGATGGTTGGTGGCTGCACAGGAGGGGTCTGGCTGGGGCGCAAACCCGGGTCTCCCACATGGGAGGCCAGAAACAGCCGTCATCTGGACGGCTACAAGAAGGGATCGTAAGGCAGGAGATGCGCTGGAAACGATCCATGGGGTCATCACCAGGACCCAGGACGGCTGTGACCTCAGAGTTCCTGGAGACGGTGGACCAGTAACAGCCCACGTCTGGGAGTAAGAGGGTCGTGAGTGGATCCCGGGTGGGTGGTGTCCCAGCTCTAGGGTCCCGGACAGTGCGCCTCTCTGAGTCTTGGACTGTCTCTGGAAAACGGGAGAATGCCAGTTTCCTTGTAAGGTTTTTGTGCCAAGACACGTATACGATGCTTCAGAGGGTACCGGGCACTTCCTCACTGCTGCCGACTCACGTGTCCAGACTTTCGCTCCTCTCTCGGCACACACCCCACACCCACTCTGTGTTGGATCACTCCAAGTTTCCCCAAAGCCCTGGCATTCCCTTCCTTCCCCACTGTTCCTGCAGCCACCTCAAATACTCTCAACAACCTCATTTTCTCATGCTGAGACACTAGTGACAATTTCAGAGTCCAGGTTTCTCACTCGGTCACCGCAGTTGAGGGAAATCCTCAGCAAAGCAACAGGGCTGGGGAGAGTCAGGGAGGATCCTTTCTCACAGTGTGACTCACTTCCCTCCTAGGTATCTGGGGAATGCCTGTGGTCCCCAGTAAACTGAGCATTCTGTGAGGGGAGAGTTCTTGTCTGTTAGATTCATGTCTGTGTTCTCCTCAGTCACCACCAGCGAGCCACTTGCTGTCAGTTTAAATACACTAAATACTGACAAAACCCGTGAACCCATAAGCAAACACACAGCTCAAGGAACCCGGCAGGGATGGAACTAGGAACAAAAAGTAGATTTGTAGGAAATGTCACCTGATCCTTAAAAGCTGGGAGAACTGAAGGGGAGAATCGAGAGGCCAATAGGAAGTTTCTACGCAGTCATCACAGGGACCCTATGGGATGCTCTGTCCTGTAAGGGTCCATTCACAGGAGCTACACAAAGCGGAGAGATGGAAATGAAAACCGAGCACAAGGAAGGCATCTCTGGGGAAGTCAGGAAAGGACTGAGCATCTGGACGGAGGAACATCTCACGGGGTTTCAAAATGGACTCGCTGACGAAAATTTGTCACTAAAAAGAGTGGGTAATAAAGGCTGATGAATTCACATTTAGATGCAGAATCTAAAAGGCTAAGCAAACATGTATTATAAATTCTAGTACTTAGTTGGAAGAGGGGACCAGTGCAGAGACGAAAGCTCAGGGTCGAAGGTGCTATGTCACATCATGGGAGGGGTACCAACCTTCCCATGTTCTCTTGAGGGAAGAAGAGCACGAGGTGAGCTAGTGGAGAGGATAAATACGGGTGCACGCACACTGCCCACAACTGTAAAATGGCCTGTGTCATGGTACCGCAGAAGTCAGAGGGGCCATGTGAAGACGGCGGCCATCGGCAGTGTCAGTGTGGTTAGGAAGTCACAATGCATGGTGTCTCTCTAACTTGTTTATTAAAAATCCACATGTGAACCTCAAAAAGGAGTTAAAGTAAGAGGGGATGATGAAACAGTGAAGGCTGGGGAGGTCACCCACTTCTACTAGTGGCTGGGCATGGGGGACAACAGCTTGAGAGGACAGAGTCCTAGTAGGATAACTGACAAGGGGGAAATAAGAGTCCCTGTACGGCAATCAAGACTGGAGAACAGGTCAACTGACAAGGAAGACAGGAAACGACGGTCTTTTTGCCTGGGATTAATTTGGAAAGGGAGAGAAGGCTATCTTTTTGTTTATCTGTAAGCAAAAAGAAAACTGCTAAAAACACAGAGAAGTTCGGAAGTGCAGTGGCAAAGAATCTGAAGAAGCCTGTACGTGTTCATTTGTTCTGACATGCTCAGGGCAGAAGTCAAGTCACGAGTTGAGAAGGAGGAGACAGAATTAAAAAAGCAAGAGCAGCACACAGTTAGCTGGGAAAGAACCACTGGTCAACCTCTCTCTGGACACAGCATCTGTTATCTACAGATGATGGACTTTAGGGAAATCATGATAGCTGTTACCGTAGTACTCTATTACAGAAAACAGAATAAGCAGAGACCTTCTCAAAGCTCCTGCTTTTCAGCGGCCTGAGCAATCTGTTTATGCTGACTTTTTGCACAAGTCTTCAAATACAGTTTACTCAACATGAGAATCAAGTCAGTGGAGCCGTGGTGGCACCGTGGTGAAGAGCTCAGCTGCTCACCAAAAGGTCAGCAGTTCAAATCCACCAGGCACTCCTTGGACACACCATGAGGCAGTTCTACTCTATCCCACAGGGTCGCTATGAGTTGGAATAGACTGGATGCCAACGGGATTGGTAATAGAGATTCAAGTCAACCTAAGAAAATGTATCAAGTTATTTCCAAACGTACCAATGACTTCCACTCTTTAAGCTACATGTGAAAACACATCCAACTTGTATCATCATGAGTAACATTAATCATCTGAGATCAGCCCCTAAGAAACCCTCGCTTGTTAATTCCCTGATGGGCACCCTTGCCGGGCACAGGTCAAAACGGGCTGAGGCAGCTACACAAGGATTGCTGAACCGTTTCCGCTAGCCCGCTGTTCTCTGCAGGTTGATCCATCTGCTTGCCCTGCAAATGACTCCCTTTTTCCGGATACTATCCCACACCCACAAAAATGTGATCTGTCAAGAAAATAAGAGGAGACAGGCTCCAAACACCTAAGGGAGGTTTGTTGTATGGCAAGAATTAAGATATATCTCTTGAGGCAGATATCCTTGGAAGCTGGGTAAACTGGATAGAGGTCTGCTGTAACTCACCTTTATTTCGTTAGAATGAGTGATGAGAGATGTGGCTGAGATGGGGACATGTGTTTGCAAGCATGGGGCAATCTGGTGACAGTGTAAGAGGTACACATCCTCCCTTCCCCTTATCATGTTTTCTAGTATTTCCACAGTGATCCAGTATCATAGATTTCAAAGGGAGGAAATGAATATTCTAAAAGGTGGAGGAAAAAAGAATTATACTCTTTCCCTCCAAATGCTTATGAAAAATAGATGAAGTGGATATAATTGTCCTTCTGATTAAAAAAAAAATTAGAGGATATTCATACCTCCCCACACTCTTTGATTTTGTCTGTTTAATAATTTAGATGCAAACCCGGAATGCACCGGAAGTGAGCACACATAGCGTCCTATTGAAGTCTCCAGGGAATGTAGGAAAAAACCCTGTTTATAAGAGCAATGCATTTATTTAGCTGAAGTTTTCATTTTAGTGAATCTCCTAAAGTAAAGAACCCTTTAAAAGATCCCTTCAAATACTATTTTTCAGCTGGATTTCTTAATGCGCCAGAATACTGTGTTCACAATAACTCCAAATACGTGTTACCTTGGAAAGGCACCTCCAGCTGGGGTGAAGCACTGAGTGTCAGCATGGGGACGTGTGTGGGGAAAAAGGGAAAAGGACTGTGTTTAAGGGTCAAGGTAATGAGTAGCTTCTTCTCCTTAGTAACGACGACTGAATTGCAGCCATTTTTCTTTCAATCAAGAAAACAGGACCTGTTTTATTAGATTTGCATAGGGTATCCTTGTTCTACACTCGACTACAGTCCACAGTGTGGCCGAAACGAGACTTGTAGGACACAAACACAATGCCTCCTAGAGGGGAAACAATGTCGAGGGAACTAACTGTATACACTGGTCCTCTCCTTTCAAGGAAACCCTGGTGGTGTAGTGGTTAAGTGCTACATCTGCTAACCAAAAGGCTGGTGGTTCAAATCTTCCAGGCACTCCTTGGAAACACTATAGAGCAATTCTACTCAGTCCTATAGGGTTGCTATGAGTCAGCACTGCCCTGACTTGAGGGCAGTGGGTATTTTTTATTTTTATTTTTGTGTTTATTTTTCGGTCGGCTTACAAGCAAAATACTCAAGACAGGAATGATAAGACACTGAGTCATCAGAGACAGCATTGTCTTTTGCAAAATACCTCCATGCCCAAGACTCCTTAATTTCAGAATTGGTTTGACAGTTAACTTAAATTTCTGCTCCCTGGCCGGTGAAGCCAAGCGAGCTAACGTAACGCAGGCCTGCTTTAGAATTGATGTGCTCCATCAGAATATTCATAAATGGCACTGAGACCACATTTAGAATCAGAAAATTGAAACAGCCTAAGACCTAACCAGGTCCCTTCATTGTGTCTCCTTCCTTCTGCCCAGTGAGAAATCTACAAGGACCACAAAGTCCTACCACTCACAAGAATGGCCCTCTCAGTTCAGAGTAACCCCATCTGATGTTAATATTCTCAGATGAGCAGGCTGCCTTTAGCAGACTTGGTAAAATAAATGAGCCCTTAAACCACCTAGAATACATACCAGCTCATTTTTCTACACCATCTCAATCACAGAAAATAACAAAAACCAGCCAAAGCTAGTGCTGGACCCTATCAGTCGCATCACAACAACACACCACCTCCACTGTGGCTGTCTGGCCATCACTGGGGACTAGCAAGATGTTCAAGTGCACAGTTTCATCTCCTTCCATTCAGAGACATAGAGAATCATCACACAGAAGATAATGAACCTTTGGAACGGGAGAGACTTTCAATGGTTACTCACTTTCAGGGTAAAGTGGTACCTATGGGTAACTGGCAGCCAACCTCTAATTAAAAAACTTGTCAGAGAAAGTTCTCAAATAGTTGTGGTTGTGAACTGAAATTAGAAGACAGAACTAGAGCTTTCCTTTTATCCCCCAAATTCCCAGTTAGAGCCCACTAGGAAACTGGAAACAGACATTCTCCACCAAGTATATGATTTTAAGCATCCTGAACTAATTATTCTTTATTATGGTGTATCAGGAAACCCTGGTGGTGTCGTGATTAAGCACTACAGCTGCTAACCAGAAGGTCAGCAGTTCAAATCTGCCAGGTGCTCCTTGGACACTATATGGGGCAGTTCCACTCTGTCCTATAGGGTTGCTATGAGTCAGAATTGACTTGGCAGCAGTGGGTTTGGTTTTATGGTGCATCAAGTATTGAAAATAGTCATGATTTTTCCTTCACAAACCTTCTTTTATCAGAAGGTCTTCTGTACAGTTTACAACTTCATGTATGGGTAACAAGTATCATTCATTTTATTGCCAGAAACAAAGATTCCACACATGACATCTCCCTCTCACCCCAGGTAAACATGATCGAGTGAGCCCTGCAAAGAAGCCAGTCCCATCCATTCGCCATGGCCTCTGTGTGAGGTGGGGACAGGGCAGGGACAGGGAGAGAAGGCAGATGGGAAAGCCGTGAAGACACGTAGGGATTACAGTGCAGGAGCTGGGGCCGGCAAGCAGGGGCTGGAAGGGGATGTCCTACTGACATTACGTCCTTGGGAAAGTTACCTCACTGATCTCCCCCTGTCCTCAGTATTCATCATCCAAAACAGTGAGGCCACCATGAGCACATGCTTCAGAAAGCACCTGAAAACGCCAAGTCAGTTAATATACAACAGCATAAGAAATCCAGCGTCGGCTGTTATTATTCAAAAGTCCATACAGCATACATGTTCTTTCCAAAAGGATCATTTTGTGCCTGCAAACCAGTAAGTCAGAAGGGTTAACTTGGATTTGTTGGCTGCCATGTTGAATATGAAAATAACTGACGCAAACCTACTTTCCAAGGGTTTAATACAGAACTGGCACCTTCAGACAGCCCGCAAATGGGAGTTCCTACCAACTGAGATTACTGACTGACGGCAATTCACAGCTTAACTTCCAATTCTTAATGCCAACAAATCCTCATGTTTGTTTCAATCAGCTATTCCCAGGCACTAGTGTGCACAAGAGTCCCCCGAGGGCTCAGTACACCCCAGGCGCAGGGACTCGGCCCCCCAAGTTTCTGATTCCCTGGGCCGGAAGTGAGCCCCAAGAATGCACGTTTCTAGCAAGTGCCAAGGCAGCTTGAAGCACTGCTCTCCACTCTGAAAACTACCATGAAAAGTATTTAACACAGGCAGAAGCATCAAAGATAAAATATACACCAAAAACTCAGAAGAAACAAGTCACCAAGTCATAGGCTTGTAACAAGAAGGCACTACTGTGTGGGGTGTGTACGACATTTGAAAAACAGCAAAAAATTTCACCTTTCAACTACTGGCCACGTCTCCCACCTCCTTTTACTTTAAAAGTTAAAGAACCATATATAAATAGTGATGCAAGACCAAAAACCAAACCCACTGCCACCGAGTCAGTTCCAATTCGTGACGACCCTATAGCACAGGGTAGAACTGCCCCACTGAGTTTCCAAAGAGCTCCTGGTGGATTCAACTCGCCAGTCTTTTGGTGAGCAGCCAGTAGCTCTCGACTACTTTACATCACCAGCGTTTCTCGTGATATAAGTGTGCCTTAATTAAAGATGTGTGAGTCCCCAAAACTCCAGGCTAGGGGAAAAAAAATTATTACAAAGAGTAATAATTTGTCTATGTTGAAATTCTATTCAAGAAAAGCACTCAGCACACTCCACATACTGACCTAACAATGCAATGAATACAACTGCTTTTCTGTCCTCAGGTAATTTTGTGATCATAATTTATAATGGGAAGAAACTCTTTTAACTACAAAGGAATTGATCCAACACAGATTTATAATAGTGACATTAACAACCAGGAAAAAAAAAACAAAGGCAAGAGACAATGTCTCTAACAAGCACACATTTTGAGTTAATGCGATCACTACTTATTACCCAGTGTTGAACAAAATACGTTTTCAGGTTAATAACCATTTGCAAAATCAAGCCTGCAGCCTTCCCCAGGAAACAGACCTCTGTGAACTTGATCTCAGTCAACTTGGAGTCAGCATTATTTGTATAGAAAATAACAGCAAAATCTCTACAAGGTCACAAAGCATCAACTAGATGGTACATTTCAGTAAAAAGCCTCCGGATCTTAAATTGGTCTTTAAAAGATGACTTCTTACCCATCCTCGCCCCACATTTTCCGGGGAAATAAAAGCAGAAGTGCTAAAGCAAGCAGACAGAAGGACAAAGCGTCTGCATAGCTTTGACATCGCAGTGTTTCAAGGTACGTACCCTCTGATGGTGAAGCCCCCTTCCACTCTCTCTCTCCTTCTCTTTCTCTCTAGAATGCTCAAGACTTGACTGATGAAAGCTTGGCAAGTTCTCTTATCATAAAGAGTTCTGACAACCAAACAATGAAAATTAAAGGAAAATACCAGATGGTACTCTGCAGGTCCCATTAATTACCACTTACTGGATACATTCAAAGCTTCCAGGATCTACAGAGGAACCAGGTAACTTTGTATCTAGAAGTCATGGACATGTATGTTTTATACTATGATGTGTTATAAAGCTAATTCTAAGTTTTTTTTTTCCTTTAAAAATGGAAAACCTTTCATAATGATTAATATCAGTGCAGGCATGTATTTGAAATGGAAATTAAAATAGAAGCCAGATTAATCGTGTTAAAGAGAACATTCAGCTATTCCTTGTTTTTAAAAAATTGCAGAGAGCATAGAAATAAAATACAATGGGTGTCTTATTTCTCTGAAGACTGTAAACAAGATTTAAACTCAGACAGAGGGAGCACCGGTTCTCAATGTCCAAAATCCTTGGGAAGTAAGTCAGCGTCTACTCAAAATCATCCCCAAGCAAGATTTCCAAAACTACCAAAGAATGCACAACTAGGAACAGGGAGCAGCAGCAACGAGATATAGAATTAGCAATTTTGTACAAACAGGATATTTATTTTGTTTAGCTATTTTATTTTTTTAATCATTAAGCCAAGTGGGGAACTACTGGTAACTGAAACCAGGCTTACAGCATGATTCTCGTATTGCATTAATTACTAAAGGATGGAAAAAAGAACTCCATCGGCATTTGGGGGAAGTTTAGGGCTACCTTTACTTGTCACGGAGCCCTGGTGGTGAAGCTGTTAAAGCACTCAGTGGTCAACTGAAAGGCAGGCAGTTTGAATCTACCAGCTGCCCCGAAGGAAAAAGATGTGGCAGTCTGCTTCTGTGCACACGACAGCCTTCGCAGACCTATGGGGCCGCTCAGCTAGAAAAGACACACACACATATGCATTGGTCATGTTTACATCTCCTACATGAAGCTACAACTATTTTTTTTTTTTTACTTTTTTTTACATTTCTTATTTGTACTATCAATTTTACAGTTTCTGACAATTTGGAGTATTTTGTGTAGAATCAATTTGTCCTTGATAAAATAAAAAAGATGAAAAATTTTATTTCAAATTTTAACACTTAGATATCAGATGATACATTCAAGATGCAAGCTGCCTCCTAATAACCTACAAAACCAGAAAACTTGGTTTCGCTATTTTGTTTCTGCCACAATTATAGACTCCAGAAACCTAGAAAATATGCCCCCAACTATTTTGAGGAATGCCAGCTGATTTCTCCTACTGCTTTAAAATGAGACTTCTGATATTTAAGAAAATGAATATGCAAACTCCAGATATGCTGAGCACTGCAGGGAATGAGACCTAAGTGGGTTAAAATATTTGCCACTAAAGAATGACCTGTGACTACATGATCACATGACCAGATGGTGCTTGGCCACCACCAGTATCAGCTGTGATGGGCCCACACAGTTGAGCCCCAGTGGCAATAAGAGAATAAAAAGGGGTGCACCCTGAGAACTCTACTAAAAGACCGCAATTGACGGTCGGAAGGCCTGGGGGTTCCCCTGGGATCATGGCCCCTAGACTGATGCTGCCCCTGATCATAGATCATTACTGAGGTCAACTCTTCAGACAGGAATGGATCGGACTCAGAGTGACCATATCATGTGTGCCCTTTATGGTTCTATGCATCTATAGGATGTCGTCCTACAGGCCTCTTATTAGAAGGGAGTGGAGCGGGTGGAAAAGAGGGGACAAGGGATTGTTAGGAGGTTATGACTTGTATGCAACAGAAAGGAGGAGTGTGCTGTCACTGGGCAAGGAGAGCAGTAGGAGCTGCAAAGAGGCAGGCAAGCACATTTAAACCAGATTCTACACTTGGACTCAATCACAATAAAAAATAAAATAAAATAAAATAAAAACAGGCAAACAAACAAAAAGAACAACCCATGAAGCTGATTTCTGTAGGGTGACTGACCAAAACAGATGTGGGGACACCTTCTAACTATATTTAAATCCCCTAATGAAATTACTATTTTCTGTTTGCTTTTAGTTTTCTTATTTTAATATCAATATTACTGTTACCCGACTGTTTGGAGTATTCTGTATAAAATCAATTTGTCCTTGATGAAATAAAAAAGGTGAAAAATTTTACTTCAAATTTCAAAACACAGACATCAGATAATACCACTCAAGATGACTTTTCAGTTTTCCTTATAACTGCCTGCTAATAACCTACAAAACCAGAGAACGTGGTTTTGCTATTTTGTTGTTGCTACAATTACAGACTACAGAAACCTAGAAGATACGCCCCCAAGTATTTTGAGAAATGCCAGCCAATTTCTTTTATTGCTTTAAATGAGACTTACGATATTTAAGAAAATGTATATGCAAATTCCAGATATACCAAGCACTGCAGAGGATGAGTCCTAAATGGGTTAAACGATTTGCTGCTAAAAAATGACCTGTGAAGCTGATTTCCGTAGGGCGACTGAGCAAAACAGAAGCGAAGGCATCTTTCAACTGTATTTAATTCTCCTACATGAAGTTGCTGTTCTTCCCCCCTTTATTTGTACTATCCATCTTACTGTATCTGACAATTTGGAGTCTTTTGTGTAAAATCAGTTTGTCCCTGATGAAATAAAAAAGGTGAAAAGTTTTATTTCAGATTTCAAAACTCAGATATCAGGTGATACATTCAAGGTGACTTTTGAGTTTTCTTTATAGCTGCCCAGTATTTTTTATTCAGCATTTGATTATTTAGCAGTGCGTTTACCAAGGTTGATTTGACATCCACTTCCTTCACTTATTTATTTTCAAATTCTAAAAGTGACCTGTCGAGTCTCTTCTCTGAGGAAGCTTTAGTGGCACCAGAATAAATCTAACACCATGGATGGGGACAGTGTAGAAAACATGAATGCACAGAAGAAAATACTTCAAAGATGCAGAAACGAAGGCAGAAAAGACTAAAACACAGCCCAAACATTTTTCTTCCTGCAGTGATACATGTTTAAAAAGGTAGACTTTTGTCTAAGACTAAAAACACTCCTAGGGAAGCAAATATTCAATAAACAGTAAGGACTCCAAAGCATCCATACCTCTGTACATTGCACCTCAGACCATCATGCTTTGAGATGAAGTCTTCGCTACAGTGACGTATTTTGAGATTCAATTTTCTGTGCTCTTACTACCTGCTACAGGATGACCAGAAACAGCGATTGTTAGAGAAAGCAGAGTCCTGCTGGTGGTGCAGTGGTTAAGAGCTCCCACTGCTGGCTAAAGGGTTGGCAGGAGGAATCCACCAGCTGTTCCCTGGAAACTCTAGGTGGCAGTCTGACTCTGAGCTATACGGTCACCATGAGTCAGAATCAACTTGACGGCAATGGGTTTTTTGTTTGGTTTTGTTCTGTTGTTTTGTTTTGGAGAGTGGAAGGCTTCCAAAAAAGTTACAGATGGAGATAACAGCAAAATCAGCTGCTGGTATTGACGATAACCGTCCTCTCCCTCTTTCTCCAGGTAGCTTTCTACTAAGAAATGGAAGGCATGGCCAACCTGACTACTGCGCCCGGGAACGGCAGCCTCTGCACCAGAGACTACCGGATCAACCAGGTCCTCTTCCCCCTCCTCTATACGGTCCTGTTTGTCATCGGACTTGTCACCAATAGCCTGGCCATGAGGGTTTTCTTTCAAATCCGCAGCAAATCCAACTTCATTGTTTTTCTGAAGAACACGGTCATTTCCGATATCCTCATGATTCTGACTTTTCCTTTCAAGATCCTGAGTGATGCCGAACTGGGGACTGGAGCCCTCAGGGCCTTCGTGTGCCAAGTGACCTCCGTGGTGTTTTATTTCACCATGTACATCAGTATCTCCTTCCTGGGCCTCATAACCATCGACCGCTACCAGAAGACCACCAGGCCATTTAAAACCCTCCAGCCCAACAACGTCTTGGGGGCCAAGGTGCTCTCGGTGGTCATCTGGGCGTTCATGTTCTTACTCTCTCTGCCTAACATGATCCTAACCAACAAGAAGCCGAGGCAGAATGTGAAGAAATGCTCTTTCCTGAAGTCAGAGTTTGGCCTGGTCTGGCATGAAATAGTCAATTACATCTGCCAAGTCATCTTCTGGATAAACTTCCTGATTATTGTGGTGTGCTACACGCTCATCACCAAAGAACTCTACCGGTCATACATCAGAACAAGGGGCACGGGCAAAGTTCCCAAGAAGAGGGTGAACATCAAAGTTTTCATTATCATCGCGGTCTTTTTCATTTGCTTCGTACCTTTCCACTTCGCCCGAATTCCCTACACCCTCAGCCAAACCCGGGACGTCTTTGACTGCTCGGCTGAGAACACCCTGTTCTACGTCAAAGAGGGCATGCTGTGGCTGACGGCCCTCAACGCCTGCCTGGACCCCTTCATCTGCTTCTTCCTCTGCAAGTCCTTCAGACACTCCTTGAGGGGTATGCTGCACTGCTCCCAGTCAGAAACATCTCCAGGCCAGGAGAAGAGGAAAAAGGGGCAGAACGGGGGGACCCCATCCCTAGAGACCCCCATGTGAACAAACAAACAGAGGAAACACTTCCACCTGTCAGCGTTCCAAACCGCCAGCTGGAAAGCACGGTACAAAACGATTAACACTGACTACGCAGCGAGCGCGTTACCAGCAAAGACTCATGAAACAACAAGTAGAAAACTGCAAATGTAGCTTTCATTTCCCTTTCCAGTACACATGCTCTCTTCAGATGTAGAAAAGTCACCAATGTGGAGCTGTGCAGAAGAACACATGCTATCCAACTGTCACGCTGCGTGACAAATGACAGAGAACGTAGGATTTGCAAGGTGTTGGCGAAACACTGACTGTGATGCCGTAAACACGTGGCTGGTTGTAGTGCTTTGTTCTTTTAAGAATCAACTAAGAAACAATCATCAATCTGGCATAATCCTGTGAAAAATCATGACACTTAAGATATATGTGCACCCTATTCTCGGTTCCTTAACGAAATGCTGACCTATTGTGACACTCACTACAGAAACTTAGGTAAATGCAACACACAGCCCAATAGTAACTGCTAACTCTTAATTCTTAGGAAAATCCTGTTGCTGGTGTTGTTAGGTGCTGCTGAGTTGACTCCCTACTCATAGTGACCCCATGCGACCGAGCAGAACTGTCAAGTGTTCCTGTGGGGTTTCGTAGGCTGTGATCTTCACAGCAGTAGATTACCCGACTCTCCTCTCAAGGAGCCGTGGGTAGATTTGAACCACCCATCTTTTGGTCAGCAGCCAACCCCTTAATGCTTGTCTCACCGGGGCTCAGGACTTTACTTAGTATAGTTTTTGACGGAGCTGAGCTTGTTAAATACTCATTTACAAAACAGAGATTTGTAGAATACCATTTCAAAAAGAGAAGAAATAGCAAAAAAGTCACTAAAACAAAGACACTGATTTTTATGATACTCTAAAATTAAAAGTTAGGAGTATGTCTCTAACCCTGGTGACACTGGTTTTACTAATCCCTCTGACAGCTTAGAGGCCACCGTGACATTACTGACATGGCCTTCTGTTAACTGGCTTCAAGGAAACAGCTGCCTCTTGGTTCAACAAATACTTCCTTTAGCGGGACAAAGGACTGCAATATGATTAGGCACTAACACAGCTTAATACTGAAGCGGAAAACTATTCAAGTGTTTGGAATTGTCAATCTGTACATAGACATGTATAACATAAAAAAAATTTTACATTAAACTCTAAATAGCACTTGGTTGGAATTTCTTTGTTCGAAGATAGGGTAAGCCGTCAGAGCTGGAACTGACGGGGCTGTGTCAGTTGTCTGGGTTTTGCAAGCTTTCCACCACTGACTGGGACATGTCTTACCACTTGTCTATGGCTCCTTTTAGAGGAAGCTATCTGAGTTTTCATTCTGTGACAAGCTGTCACCTTACACGGGTTCTGGCATTCACAGGACTTACTGTGTCCGGTAGCGTGTCTCACTTCCCCACATGCTTTCACAACACACACACTGAGTTGGGCCGAGCTGCCGGTCCTGTTTTATAACACACTGCTGCGCAGAGACCCTTCAAAAGGTGACATCACACAAGAAGACATTCACATGCAAGTGAGAGATCAGACTTAACTGGCTGACCCCTCACAAATCACACTCTGTTTTGAATGTAAGCAAAATACATAACACGTTTGGACTTTCACGGCATTTATCTCCATTACTGAGAATCAACTAAGAGATCAATCTGATATAACCCTGTGAAAAATCATTACTCTTAAAATGCACATACATCCTATTCTTAGTCCCATCATGGAACCCTGACACCTCCTATAGAAATTTAGGTAAATGCAACATACAGCCAAATAATAACTGTTAACTCTTAAGTATTAGTAAAACTCTGCTGTGATTGTTGTTAGATGCTGCTGAGCTGGTTTTCTACTTTTAGTGACTCCGTGTGACAGAGCTGAGCTGTCAGCTGGCCCTATAGTGTTTGTCAGCCATCCCTATAGTGTTTTTCAGAAGACAGAGCTACTCATATTTAAATACAATGCCAAGAGACACAAAAACGTAAGTTGTAGTATAATGACACTCACTAAACTTCAATCCTAGTTTGATCCAAGCCTCTGTAACTTGTGCTGAGGGGAAGCTGAGCATGAGGCAGAACTCTTTCCCCTATCTAAATGGTCTGTCGTTTGCCATCTACTGACTGCCTCCTCTGCCACTGCAGTCAGCGAGCACTGGATGGCAGTGGAGAGGGTTCAGAAATTCACAGGCAGAAGCCGCATGTTCTGTGTTCCACCAGGACAGACAGCCCCAGGTTCCACTGCCACAAGCACAAATAGCATTAGCTACAACAGCTTACACACAAGTGTGCCCGTCTGTAAACAGAGTAGGAGAGCTGAGCAGGAAGAGAAACTAGAGATCAACTCATCTAACTTTCTTTCTTAACTTTGCATCTGAGAAAAATAAGAGCAGATCGACCTTCAGCTCGTCCAAGTTAGGGGTGGAAAATGAATTGAAAGGGAACCACATCACAGGTGCCAGGACACTGGTGGCCAAGCAAGGACCCAGATCTCCTCAGTGGCCCTTGTCTTAGACTAGGTGAATTAATTGAGACGGCAATAAACAGAAAAACTAAAGGACACAGAGAATTTCTGTATAGAAATTGTAAAGTATTTGAAATCACCTTCATTCGTGTGTGTGCGCGCGCGTGTGTGTGTGTGCGTGTGCGTGTGTGTACACAACATGAAAAATTTACATTAAAAGCCTAAATCATGCTTCTGGGGGACTGCTTTGTTCAAAGATTATTAGACCACGTAACTCCTATCTTGAACATCAAAATTAACCTACTCAGACTGAGAAATCAACATTCTTGGAGCACTCATTGTATAGAGAACGAGGTGGCATAGTTAGTTAAGTGCTACATCTGCTCACCAAAAGGTCAGCAGCTCAAATCCACCAAATACTCCATGGAAACGCTATGGGGCTGTTCTACATCCTACAGGGGTGCTACAAGTTGGAATCAACTCATCAGCAATGAGTTTGGGCTTTGTTTTTCCCATGAGCTACAAAGGAGCTGTGGTGAGACGGTGGTTAAGCATTATGCTGCTAACCAAGAGGGAGCTGGTTTGAATCCATCAACGGCTCCACGGGATAAAAATGTGGCCACCCTGGGTAAATCTGTCTGACCTCCATGACTCTGGGCTAACAAGCATGACTTCCATGCTTCCAAACATCTTCACGTCTGTGTGATGGGACAACCTGTACGAGGTGTGGTCAGGATTCTATAAAGTAACTGAATCATTTAACACAGTGGAGCGATGTGCTTTACTCATTTTGATTAGATTCCTTTTGAATCAGACAAGATTTTGAATATTTGTTTCTATTTAGCAGGCTTCTCAAAAACAGCCCGCGTGACAAAGCGGTTCAAGAGCTCAACAGCTAACCAAAAAGTGGGCAGCTCAAACCCACCAGCTGTTCCGCGGGAGACAGATGTGGCAGTCTGCTTCTGTAAAGATTTACGGCCTTGGAAACCCCATGGGGCAGTCCTACTCTGTCCTATAAGGTCGCTGGGGATCCAAATCAATATGATGGAGGTTTTTTGATCTGGAAGACTTCTTAATTTCCATCACCTTCCACTATAGTCTTCATGAGCTATTCCACCAGACGTACCTGGCATTCCAGTTGTCGTTTTATTTAGTAAGACATTTCCATGGAACTTAGCATATGTTAGGCACTGGTGGAAGAACTTTGAGAATGTTTAGATCATTCTCTGAACTCCATAAACGAGATACCCTGATTTCTCCTCCTTGTAAAGAGGAGACAGCCGAGTCACAGGGAGCTTAAATAACTCACCCAAGTTCACAAGAGAAGGAAGTGTTAGTAGAAGGAACTGACCCCATGCCTCCTGGCTTTGGAGTCAAGTGCTAGGAACTGTCAGGCTGAGTGGCCTCTGAGACGCACTCTCACGGGCAACAGGTGCAGAGTGATGGATCAGATGGCAGCGCCTTGCCGGAAGTCAAGGTCATGTCAGCTAACACACCACAAACATGAACACAGAGAAAACCAACGACCCGCTGGCTGGGTTATCGACGCCAGTCAAGCCTTTTGAAACCTCCTGCTTTGGAAAGAATAAGCTTCTGTAACTCCAGAAACGTGAACCATACATCAGTTCCTCCTTTCGAGTTTCCAACACCGGGGAAATTTGGCAGAAATGTGATTTCCAGTTTTCAAATTATGAAATCACCTTGTACAGTATTTCCCATTTAAAGTGAAACTATCCCAAACTTCCACCCACGTGATGAGTTTGGAGCTAAGAGGAGGCTGACTATTCATTAGGAACACAAATCCCTCTGCTTTAAAAAAAAAAAAAAAACTCTTTACCTGCTTTGTATTTTCTCTGCTGAAGCAAGCAAAAAATGTACAATTAAACTAGGATCCCTTACATCAGTGAAATTTAAAATCAGCATTTCCTAGCTTCAAGTTACTTGATCAAATACAGATTTTTCAAACTGCCAAAATTGTGCACCCCAGCCTCCCTCCCCTCAAGTCCACTCTGACTCACAGCAATCCTGTAGAACAGAGTAGGATCATCACATAGGGTTTCCAAGGAATGGCTGGAGCTCTTCACCAAAGCACCAAACACCACAGACCCAACCCAAATCATCAGGCATTGCACTGCCTCCTATTTAAAAATACTCACGCAGATGCAGAGTTTTTATTTCTCTGAATCTCAAGCCAAACCATTCTAGAAAACCTCTTCCTCCATATCGCTGTTTTCATTAACTTTCCATCAAACCAACTTCACTGTCTGATCTAACTTTCTGGTCAAGTCCAAGGGCAAGAAATATGAAGTGAAACTTGCTCCGGGGAGTCCCCATCCCCCAAGAGATTTCCCACTGTCTGCTTTTCCCTCTAACTACCCGCTAAGGCAGCCCTCCTGCCACGAACAGCAACATTCTCTTCCACCAAGGTGACAGTGACACTCTTCCAAACATCAGATGATCTAAAAGAAACATCGGATAGACTTGGGTCCGCAGGTGACTGATGAAATCTCTGAAAGCCTTCTGCAGGGAGCTCACAACATTAAATGCTGAAGAGAATTCCCAGAATAGTTTCCTAATAAAGAAAGTCATAATAATGTCTCCATTTACATCTATAATCCACTGGCCATAGCAGTGAATGGCTAACAATTTTGAGTATTTCCCACACAGCCAACATTGCTCTCAACTCAGTTCATTCTTTTAACAACACTCTCACGTAGATACTATATTGAACCCACTTTACAGATGAGGAAATGGAGGCACCTGACTACTAGTTCATTCTTTTAACAACACTCTCAGGTAGATACTATATTGAACCCACTTTACAGATGAGGAAATGGAGGCACCAAACTACTAAATCATGAACCTTATAAATCCTATGGGGCAGTTTTATTTTCTCCTGAGGATTACTGTAAGTTGGAATTCGACTTGACGGCACTGGATTTATAATCAAACGGTGGATCTGAGATTCTAATCCCAATGATCTGGTGCTAAGGGCCCTAACTAACATCTTAGATAACATGTCATTTTATCCTCTGGAGATCTCAGGACCAAATGACACAAACGTCTACAGAATAAACAGACCATCCTTCTGACCATAAACTCCCGAAAAAAGCAATCTGTCAAGTGGCAAGAGAGGATTCTTCCAGATTTCAGAGCCAAGTCTCACCCTTTTGCTAGGTTACAATTTGGGCTTATTTTCTTTATCTTTCTACCTACTATTACTACATATAAGAAACACTGAAAAATGCTGGTTGAATGTTAGGATATGGGAAATAAATTGCAACCAAGTTATTATATGCCAAAACAAATTAAAGATAATTTACAAATTAACTCACAGATTCAAGTAGAGCAGATAAACAATACATAAATTTGAACTCAAAGAGTTTCCTTATTGGAAAATCCTCCCAATTCTGAATATGAAGATGCTGGAAAGGGTCACATTACACATGTGAAAATGAGGAAGGAAGCTTGGTATAAGAAAGCAAAACCCTGATGCTGGCTTCAAACCGTCCCAGGCTAAAACTATGGACTGTCACGCTCACAAGACACGGGACTGAGGCATCCCTCCAAACACAGGTGAATTCCCTTTTTTATTTTTATCTTGAGTGGGTTTGCTTCAGAAAGATGGAATATGCTTATTTAAAAAAAAAAATGGAGGAAGGAGAGTGGGTGGAAAGGAGGGAAAAAAGAGACTGTTGGGAGGATGAGACATGTATGGAGCAGAGAGGAATAGTGTGCTGTCACCGGGCAGGGAGAGCAGCGGAAGCTGCATATAGGTGGGCATGTAAATTTATATGGGAATGTACATTTTCACTCAGTCATGTTAAATAAAAAAGAGAAAGAAAAGGTTTAAAATTAACTTTCTGCGGCCAGAGGTTATAGTAGAGTAATCTGAAATGCAGTGTTACCTCCTAAATGGGGTGTTGTTTTACTATCATGAAAAGCAGACCTTGTGAACAGGAAAGAACCAGGTACCAGGATTTCACAGAGATGGGAAAAGCAATGGGACTGTGACAAGTACGCCGACTGTATTTGGCGATTTAACACTTCCAGCTAGAAACAACATCTTCTAAACTACTAAATGTGTTGAATAAATGCCACGCGTTAATACGCTACAAACCTAAATCCAAAAAAATACATAAATGGCCAAGCCTGTGGCTACCGAGTCAGTTCTGATTCACAGGGAACCTAAGATGTGTTTAAAAAGAAAACAGCATTTCCCAATCACGAGGCAGCTTTTGTTTGACCTTGTACGTGTGCCTGTTTCTCTGTAACTCAGCAGACACCAGACACCATGAACGTCACCACAGTGAAGAGTCTCAATGTGTCTGAGAGGTGTCCCAGAGACACACGGGTTACGCAGCTGGTGTTCCCGGCCCTCTACATGGCTGTGGTCGTCACAGGCATCTTGCTCAACACTCTGGCCTTGTGGGTGTTCATTCACATCCCTAGCTCCTCCACCTTCATCGTCTACCTCAAAAACACCTTGGTGGCCGACCTGATAATGACGCTCACCCTTCCGTTCAAAATCCTCTCGGACGCGCACCTCGGCCCCTGGCAGCTGCGAGCCTTCGTCTGCCGCGTCTCGGCGGTCATCTTCTACGAGGCCATGTACGTGGGCATCACACTCCTTGGCCTCATCGCCTTTGACAGATTCCTCAAGATCATCAGACCTTCCAGCAAGTTCTTCGTGCAGAGACCTCCTTTTGCAAAAGCAGTCTCAGCCCTCACTTGGCTTCTTTTATTCCTGATGTCCCTGCCAAACATGATCCTAACGAACCAGGAGGCGACACCATCATTGGTGACGAAGTGTGCGTCTCTGAAGAGTCCTCTGGGTCTCATCTGGCACCAGGTGGTGAATTATACATCCCAGTGTATCTTCTGGATGGTTTTCGTCCTCATGCTTGTGTTCTATGTGGTGATTGCAAAAAAGGTTTACGCTTCTTACAGAAAATCCGGGAGTCAGGACAGCAGAAGCAAGAGAAAGGTGAAAGGTAAAGTGTTTGTGGTGGTGGCTGTGTTCTTTGTCTGCTTTGCTCCGTATCACTTTGCCAGGGTTCCCTACACTCACAGCCAAACCAACCACAAGACTGACTGTAGAATGCAAAATCAACTGTTTGTTGCAAAGGAAACCACCCTCTTTCTGGCTTCAGTGAACATCTGTATGGATCCCTTAATATACGTATTCTTGTGTAAAAAATTTGCAGAGAGGGTACCCTGCATGAGAAGGAAGAAGACCACAGCATCCCAAGAAAATCCCAGTAGCCAGACAGACAATATAACCCTAAGCTGACAACTTTATACCTGGTTAACTTCTATTTACTGGGGAGACTTCAAGAACATAACTTATTTGCATATCAAATTGAAACAATACAAGAAAGACAACTGTAAAAATGTTTTCTCATACATGATTATCCTGGCATACAAAAAAAGAACTATGTAGATTTTAAAAAATAACACTTGACCCAGTTTTTGGTGAAAGTGTACACATCAAGGTTCCCAATCGACAAACCACACACAGACTGTTCACTGACATTAGCTGCGTCTACCACAATGTGTCAATATCCTCTCTGTGTTCTGTTTGTCCCCTCTCTGGGACTCTGGTTTCCCAGCCCCCTTATCTTCTCATCTCTGCTTCTGAGTAACGGTTGACCTTCAGATTTCACACTGATGGATTTAAAGTAGGGCATTCATCTTTTGGGTAGCACCTTTGATTTTGTGTGCCACTCTGCTGGCTCAGTAAAAGGGGATCTCAGGGGTAGGCTGATAGGATAATAGCCTCATGGAATCCTCCATTCTCTACCATTCCAGTTTGTCTGACCTTTTGAAAAATACTAATAGTAATAATTAGAGTTTGGTTCCCCATTTTTCTCCCCATCTATCCACGGCCAACTATTGTGACTGTGGTCAGGGTGGTCAGTGGTGCCAGGCAGGTAGAATCTAGCTCTTCTGTCTCAGGGCAGAGGACACTGTTGGCTCCGGTAGCCTTATTTCTCCTTGGAGCTTTTAGTTACCTTCTTACTGATTTGCTCCCCGAGACAAGAGACCTGTAGGCATGTTTGGATGGTTTCTCACAAGCACTGAAGACCCCAGACGCTACCCACTTCAGTGGGAAGCAGATTATGATTTTCTGAACCAGGTACAGCCGTTGACTGAGTTATCTGAAAAGAATATGTTCTTCCTCTTTCCAATGCGAAAAACCAACTTTGGAGGCTATCTGATTATGTCTCAGCAATATCTGTGTGTGTGTCTGAGTCCTGAATGCGTACATGTACCGACACTCAGATGTTTGTATTTACACAAACCTACAGACAGTCATTCACTTCTATGCACACATCTGTACTACTTATATACAAATACACCTACTCCCATCTATGGGTGCTCAAACACTCGATTTAAATAGATATTCTTAAGTGGAATGAGTTACCTGTCATGAGAGGCTTCAAAAGAAAGTGAATGGCCACTAGAGGTCATCTTTTCAAGACTATTAGCTCACAACTTGGAAAGGTTTATTACAGATAAATGTCTACCCCTAAACACCTCACAGTTCCTCCATGGGAGAAACAGTTCCACTGCTAACCCAAAGACTGGGGGTTCAAGCCCCCTGAAGGACACCGCTAGGAAAGGCATGGTCATCTACTTCCAAAGAATTAGCTACTGAAAAGGGTGCAGTTCTGCTGTGTGACACATGGGGGTCACCACGAGACACAGTCATTCAACAGCAACTCTGTGTGTGTGTGTGTGTGTGTGTGTGTGTGTGTGTGTGTGTGTGCCTTGACACCTTCTCCCATTTTTTAATACACATAATTCAAACACTACTCCTTCTGCATCCCACAAATATCAAGATACTGGTTCCTTCAACAAAATAACAAACAATACCCTTCAAGGCCCTTTCACAAAGGCTGACGCCAAGAGTTGAAGCGATGCTAGGTATGAACAGACGGAGAATTCAGATGGTGCCAGAAAGATCTCCCCTCCCAATTACGAACAGCCTCTTCTCCATCATCACCAGACTCAACAGGAGACATAAGCACCACAATCAGAGCACATAAAACACGTATTACAGGACCTGGCGTGTGTGCTTGACTACATACAATTTCAGGGCTGGAATGCTGTTATTACTTGTTGGATTCTCCCTCTGCCTGGCAGACACTGTAACAGCAGCTGAATACACCACACACCCAGCAAAGCCTCCCTAGGTCACAACACTTGTGCCCTATCCTATGCCCCTGGGGGAAAGTCATTACTTTTCCCACCTTTAGGCACTTGTTTGAGTCCTTATTACAGACTTCCCTTGATTGCTTAGCTGTCTCCTGGGCTGCAACCACGAAAAAGAGTGCCGGTTCCGGAAGACAGAGATACGGATAGGGCAGGTTTACCTGGTATCTCCCGTGCCACTCCTCACAGACCACGGAACCCGAGAGTTTCCAACAGAACGTGTCCTCGCTCTTCCAATCCGAGCACACAGACAGCTAGAACTGCTGACCCATAATCGGTTATGCGTGCTTGGGAACATTTTTCAAAAGATGGTGACCCTTTGGACTTATGGATCTCTACTGTTTCTCCTGGATCTTCTGGGAGCTGAAAATGCATTTCATGGAAGTTATCTAGGACAGTGGAATTTGGGGTCCTGGTTTATATCCTCCAGAGAACACACACGTGACGGCCGCACTCTGTGAACATGTCAATAGCTCCCACACTACCACCCAAGGTGAAGCCCAGGCCTCCCTCCACGTCTTCACAGGACCTCAGGGTCCTGGACTTTGCCTCCGTTTCTGGCCTCATCTCCTCGTGGCCCTCCCATCCCTTCCATTTTGCACACCTGTCTGGAAACCCCGGTGATGTAAGAGTTAAATGCTACATCCGCTAATCAGAACGCTGGCAGCTGGAATCTAAGGGTGCTCCTGGGAAACTCTACGGGGCAGTTCTACTCTGTCCTATGGGGTCAGTATGAGTCAGATTCAACTCAACGGCAGTGGGTGTGGTTATAAATGCTTAAGTGCTAGAGACAGCTTGCTCCTTTCTGCCCAAGGCACAGCACACGACCCACACTGCAAACTCTCATCCACTCATAGGACCCCATGCTGTCATCAGCGAGTCCAGGAAGTCTCACGTGACCCACTTTCCACCAGCACCTCGAACCCAATCACTCCCCTGTCTACACCCTGTCGCGCCTCAGTTACTGTACTGCTCACACTGCTTCGCGACCCCTTGCTCACCCACGGGTCTACCGTTTAGATAACTCGTGTACCTTGTCAAGGGAACACCGCATCTCATCACGAAATCAACGAATCAATACATGCTTCATGAAATCTACTGATCTAATTTTATTCATTAGGGAAATGAGGTAAAGTCAAGTCTCTTTGATGTCTGTATTACCAAAAGATGACCTATATGCCTTGAAATGAAAGCTCAAGTGTTCTTTCTCCCCCCACCCCATTTACTCTCTCACAGACTGGTTTGGGGAAGGAAGTGTCCTGGGGTTCAGCAGCGAATACTCAGTAAGGAAGTGGGGTTACTCAACAGAGAATGTGTGGTTGAAGAGTTAATATCTGTCACCATTTCTATTTTAAAGCTACTGACAAAATGCAGCTATGTACTGCTAGTCTCTGTTAAGTAAAATAGTAATCGCAGCTTATTAAAATTTCCGGAGCATCCTTCAGAGAGCACTCACGATGTCTGACTTTCATTCTCTCAAATAAAAGAACGAAATCACAGTAACTAAGAGAAATACCACTAACTCACCATTAACTGTGCTATGGGCACTACACAGCCACAAGCAAACTGCACTGCATTATCATATTACACGTGGCTGCACCTAAGTCACCCTCGTCAAGAATAAGTGAGCTATACCTTTGTATTTCACCTCTAATGACTTTGTTAGCAAAACAACAACCCTACAGGGTACAGCAGAACTGTCTGTCCCATCGAGTTTCCAAGGAGCACCTGGTGGGTTCCAACTGCCGACCTTTTGATTAGCAGCTGTTATACTTACCCACTATGCCACCAGCCTTCCCAAACTGACTACAGTATTGCTAATCTATGTTTTTGTTTTTTAAAGGGATCTTTCAAGTTAATATTTCAATAGAAAATCTTTACCAGAACAAACTCTTGACTTCATGATAATGACAGCATGCTCAGCAACAGAGTGACTGACTTGCTCAATATAATAATCCACTCAGGACATCCTAACGCCATACTGTCAACTGCTACAGCTTCTAACCTAAAGGCTGGCAGTTCAAATCCACCAGGCACTCCTTGGAAACACTATAAGGAAGTTCTGCCCTGTACTAAAGGGTTTCTATGAGTCACAACTGACTCAGTGGCAGTGGGCGGACCCATAACTTAGAAAGAAGATACATTAGTAGTATCTTAAAAGAAGAGTCATGGTATTGAAAGCAACTATTTGCCAAAAGTTTCCCAAATAGCAATCACAAAACTGAATTCTAGAGTAAGCTATGGAATAAGATGCTACACCAAAACCAGTGCCTTTGAGTTGATTCTGATTCACAATAACCCTACAGGACTGAGGAGAACTGCCCCATAGGGTTTCCAAGAAGTGCCTGGCAAATTCAAACTGCCAACCTTTTGGTTAGCAGCCAAGCGCTTAACTACTGTTGCACTAGGACTCCAAGGATGCTATACCACTGACATAAACAGCACAAGAAAGGTGGGGTGGGGAGGTGGTCGAAAAATAAAAACAAAAAGTAGCCTTGATAGAAAAGATAAGCTCAGAAAACAATTAACAACTTTTTCTCAAAAGTAAAATGTAACTGTTTCTGATGTCTAAAAGGAAAAACTCTTAATTGGGGTGGGTGGAAGGGTGAGGATGAGACTGGGGCAGAGGTACTGCACCACCCACAGAGAAGAATGCCTGTGAAGCCAATAATCACTAATGTAAAGGGAAAAGAGGAGAACGAGAAGCACTGTGAATTCCCCACTAACAGAAGTTAAAAGGTTAACAAAACTTATAAAAATATGATTCCATTTTAATTCTATCCCTTCATATACTCTGTATCCACTGAAAAGCTGTTCCTCCCACATCTTTCCATTCTTTCTGAAAAGGCCCATGTGATAACCCCAGCAAGCTGCACCCCTCTGGCCATCTGCTAGATCAAAATGCACATGGATCTTAACAGAGCAAAACTTCCAGAAGAACAACGCCCAGACTGTGCAGTTCCTAATCTCAAAGGAAGCACAGATTCAGTGGACAGTGGTTTTCCTAGGCTGGGTACTCTAGAGAAGTGAAACCAGTAAAGCACACAAATACATTAATAGAGAGATTTATGTTAAAGAAACAGCTCATGAAAAGGCTGGAATGTCCCAAGCGTTTGGATCAGGATAGAGGCTTCTCCTGACTGACACAGCCATAGGGATGGTGAATTCACGATTGGCAGGTCAGAGAGAAGGGCTCTTGCTCACAAGTCTCGGTATCAGCAATCAAGCTGATAGCTTAAGTCTCAAGAACTGAAGGTCAGACAAACAGAAGGCAATCACAGGATCCAGAGGGATCCAAGAGCTAGAATGCGTACATGTATTCAGATGTAGGTCACAGGCCCAAGGAAATTCCCTTTCAACTGACTGGCTACTCCCAGCAGATCCTATCCTGCATGTGATCACATACAAACACTGAGAATCACGGCCCAACCAAGTGGGCACAGGATCCTAGCTATCATCACAGTGGACATCCTGAGTGCGGAAGTCATGGGCCATTGGAAATGTCTAGAAACACAATTCAGCATTTTAAGTTTAAAATGGAAGTGATATGGATTAAAAAACACGTTAAATCAGTGTGTCTCAAACTTTGTTCATCATCAGAATCACCTAAGACACTTGTCACAACACCAGTGACTAGATCCACGCCCTGAGTTTCCTATCCAGTAGGTCTGGGTACCAGCTGAGATTCTGCTGTGGAACAGGCTTCCAGGGGATATCCCTGCTACATGCTAGGACCACATGTTAAGAACCACAGCTCCAGACATCCCTTGAGATGGACACCTCCAGGTAGACTGGTTCCTGCCACCCTCCTCAACACAGATGCCCGAGAGGATGGGCCTAGGGGCACAAAGCAGGGAGGGGCAGGCCAAATGGTATCAAGAGCCAAAGGAAATAAATAGCTAATGAGAAAAGCAAGAAGCCAAAAGGTAATAGGGGGTTGACTGCAGAGACTGATTGCCTGGGAACACCAGGTCCCACTTTACAGCAAAAGGAAAAAAAAAAGGAAGACATTCAGCAAGAGAGACAGACCCAGTGGCTGCAACAGTGGGCTCACGCACAATAATGACAGTCGGGGTGGCACAGCACAGGGCAGTGCTTCATCCTGGGGTACGCGTGGGCACTGGGGAGCAGAGCCGACTTGACAGCATCTGACAACACTTCACGGGGCATCTGCTAGACAGCACCAACTGCTGCGTAGGTGGGAATTCAGGTCCAGGGCTAGTGGCTGGTCACAAAAGCAGCAGTCAAACTGGTAGCAGCCAGCTACCAGCCACCACCACAGCAGATGCTTGTTCTTTACCATTAGGCACTCTACAGGCTTACAAAGAGCTTCAATTGTATGATCTTATTTCACACCTGGAAGCCTATAAAGTGCTATCAACATCTGTAATGAAGAGATAAAGAAGTTGAGACTCAGAGAGGTTTATTAACTGGCAGAGGGTAACACAGCTTTAGACTAGCAGAACTCGGATTGTAATTCAGAATCTGACTTCTGACTCCATCTTCAAACCACTGTATTTACACCTTGGGTCTTCCAATATACTTAAGAGAAATCATAAACCCAGTCTTCTATGTTGCATTTCCTGTTATTTTATAAAACTTCCATAGCCACCTCCACACCCGAACCCAGAAACAGAACACATGACCGTGTGTGGGCTGTCACTGGCACAGGTGTGGCCAGCTAATAAGATCTGCCCTAGAAACCGACCAGAACCTCCCAGCAGCCCACACAGCAGCTGGCCCATCTACTGAGTACTTGCTACATACCAGGCACTAGGCTTGGTGTTTTGTGAGGATTCTTTTATAACTAATCCTCACTACAATGCTAAGAGATAAATACTAGCAGGCTCCCTGCTGAAAAAAATGAGGACACTGAGGCAGAGAGGCTAGGTGCCCTGCCGCATGTGTTCACCAGCCTGGTGGCAAGCAGGGGTAGAGCTACGATGGAAACTCAGATGAGTGGCCTCCAGAGCAGCACCCCAGAGGCTGTGCTACAGCACCTCTGGGTCAGTAGAAGGAATTCTTCAAAGGCTGACTGTAGGCCCCCACCATGAGAATGGCGAGGAAGGAGCTTTTTCAAGGGTGAAGGAGAAGACTGAGTGTCCTTCAAAGAGGGAGGGAGAAGCCTACATATAAACGAGCTTCATCAATGCCAGAGTAGTGAACAGTTTTACTGGGGACCCGACTGGCCCTCTGGGATCCCTACAGCACTTGGGGAAAGCACCTTAGAGCCGTGAAACCCTGAGCAACAGACTCCTTTGTTTACCCAGTTGCACCTTCATTCAACGTCCACTTTACCTCCCTGGAAGCTTCACATGGGGAGGGCAGGAAGAGTTCAAGTGCAGTTAGGGCCCCACAGAAGGTCAAGGGGAAAAGGAGATGATCCCAGTTCGGGAATTGCAGCTGGGTTCACAGGGGATGGAGATTTGAAGAGGACCCTGAAAGAGACACGGTGCATTCCAAGAGGGAAGGTACAGTGCAGTGAGCACTGAGAGAGACAGGTTCAGCTAGAAGTGGGGAGCACGGTGGGGCCTGGGCACCAGTAGGCCAGAGGAGCCGCCTGGTAGTGGAGCCCACGACTCCACGGTGGAGCACCCGCAGTTGCACTGGGCATCTGGGTGTCACTAGTGAGTCAGCGGAGGCTTCTGAGGTGAAGCCCGCACACTCTTCCCTGGACTTCAGGAAAACGGACTCGCCGGTGACAGGATGATTCTAGACTGAAAACAGAAGTCAATTAGGAGTCTTCCATCCATGTAGACAAAAGACAAAGGGAGAAAATCCAACACGCACCTTTGAGAGATTTTCAAAGAAAGAGGTTCTGAGTTTGCAGTCTGAGACCACTGCAGAGTACAGGGTACAACGCAGCACATGAGTTTAAAATACAAAAGGGGGTCCGTGAGCCCTGCGCCTACTCTAGTTGAGAGTCAATGCTCTGGACATGGTTAGCCTGAGTGACCTCTTGATCACCAACAATCCTGCGTTGGATGAACCTGAGGCATCAGCAAGCCAGCTGGGTCCAAGAGCCTAGAAAGCAGGTGGGGAAACAGACTGAAAGATGGGGTCAGAGTTGAGGTTACAGGAAGCACCTTTTCTGAGAATGAGTATTAGGAACTGGATAAGAACCTCAGAAACCGTAATGCACATGCTCACTGACAAGAAAGATGAGAAAAGTGAAACTAGGATGCCTGGAAGTGTGTGTGATTGGCAGAAGGCAGTAGGTGAATTCAAAGATGAAACAGACCAGAGACACGAAAGATCTCTACAAAGAAAACTACCACACACTATTGTAAGAAACCAAGTAAGTACAGTTTCTCTACAGAAGTGGAGAAACATACCCTGTTCCAGGATAGGAAGACTCAGCATTGCGAAAATCTCAACTTGACTCAAAGCGTTCTACAGATACAATGTGACCCCAATCCAAATTCCAAAGACATTTTTTTAATGAGATGAAGAAATAAATCACCAACCTCACATGGAAAGAGAAGAGGCTTCATATAAGTAAAACATTACTGGAGAAAAACAAACTGAAGCTATTATAGAACTATTGTACCACCACAGTAGTGCAAACAGCCTGGCACTGGTACAACAACCAACCCACAGATCAACGAAGCAGAAGGGAGAGGCCGGCTGCAGATTCATCTACCTGCGAGCAGCTGATGTCTGACAAGGACCCAAAGTCCATTAAATGGGGAAAAGACAGTCTCTGTAACACACGATGCCGGCAAAACTGGACATTCATCTTCAAAGCAATGAAACAAGACTTATACTTTACACCATGCATAAAAACTAATTCAAAATGACTCAAAGACCTAAATATAAAATAAGAAATGAAAAGACCATGGAAGAAAAAATAGGGATAACGCTGGGAGCCCTAATACATGACACAAACAGAACACGACACATAACAAATTCCAGAAGAGAAACTAGAACTCCTAAAACTCACTTAAGCTCATCAAAATACTTCACCAAAGTGAGTGGTCTCTGGGGTCTTCAAAGCTAGCATGCTGCCATCTGAGGTACACCAAACAGTCCCAACTCATGCAGAACAGAGGATGACAGAGAACAACAAAGACACTACGAAAAAAGAGCCCAAGAGACAGAAGACCCACATGAATGGCAGACTGTCATCAATATGCAACCAAAAGAACTAGATGGTGCCCAGCCACCACCAAACATAGCCATGATGGGGCACACAATGCTGAGGCCCTGTGGCAACATGAGAGAAAGGTGTGCAGCTCAAGAACTCTATCAAAAGACCATAACTGATGGTCCGATGGCCTGGAGGATCCCCTGGGAACATGGCCCCTGGACCTGCTGCTATTTCTGTCTAGAAGACACTACTGAGGTCAACCCTTTGGACAAAAATGGACTGGACTCAGGAATACAATGTGACCACACGCTGTGTGTACTTCATGGTTTTATGCACTTATAGGATGATATCCTATTGGTCTCTTTCCAGATGAGAGAGAAAGAAGAGGAGAGGAGGTGGCAAGAGCTTATTAAGAGGATACAACAAGTATGAAATGAAAAGGAAGAATGTGCTATCATGGGACAAGGAGAGGAGAAAGAGCGGCAGATAGGCGGGCGTGCAAAACTGATTTGGATTGTATACATCCACTTAATTACAATAAAAAAGAAGAAGAAAAAAAAACTTCACCAAAAAAGTAAAAAGACAATCTATAGGCTGGGAAAAAAGTTGGGGCTACTTAATCTCTAAAATCAGCAAGACACTGTAAAAATTCAACAGCAAAAAGACAACCCAATTAAAAAAAATATACAAAGTATATGAACAGGCATTTCACCCAAGAAGGCATTCAGGTGGCTAACAGATACATGAGGTAGTGGTCATAATCATTAGCCATTAGAGAAACACAAGTCAAAACTATAATGAGATACCACCTCACTCCCAAAAATGCTATCATTAATCCAGAGAACACAAAATAGTAAAGGTTGGAGAGGCTGTGGAGAGACTGGAACACTTACACACTGCTGGCAGGAATGTAAAACGGTACCATCTCTTTGGAAATTGATTTGGTGCTTTCCTAAAAAGCTAGAAATAGATGCAAACACAGTTCATCAACCCCTCTCCTTGCAATACATCCCATAGAAATAAGAGTCCTCACCAAACAGATACATGCACACCCATGCTCACGGCAGCACAGTTCACAACAGCAAAAAGATGGAAACAACCTAGGTGCCCATCAGCAGATGAATGGGTGAACAAACTATGGTATACTCACACAGAGGAATACTAACACAACGATACAGAACAATGATGCATCTGTGAAACACAACATGGATAAATCTGAAAGGCATCATGCTGAATGCAACTGGTCACAAAAGGACAGGAATTATCGAGACCACTATTATAAGAACTGAAGGAAAGGTTTAAACACACAAAAAACATTCTGTAACAGTGAGCAGGGTGGGGAGGGAGAGAGAGAAGAATTCACCAACTAAATAGTAGTCCAGAATTACTTTAGATGAAGGGAAGGACAACACATAACACAAGGGAAGTCGGCACAACTGGACTAAATGAAAAGCTAGAAAGTCTCCTGAACATTACAAAACACTCCAAGGGACAGAGTAGCAGGGGTAGTGGTCTGCAGACTTCAGGGGACATCGAAGTCAACTGGCACAATAAGGTTTATAAAGAAAAGGTTCGGCATTCCCCCTTTGGTGAGTGGTGTTTGGGGTTTTCAAAGCTAGTGAGCAGCCACCTGGAGCAAAGGAAAATGAAGAACACTAAAACAACAAGGAACATGTTAGCTGAAGGGACAAAAGGGGCCACATACACCAGAGACTCCCATCAGCCTAAAACCACAAAAACTAGACGGTGCCCTGGCTACCACCAGTGACCACCCAGCAGGGAACACAACAGAGTTCCCCACGGAGTAAGAGAAAAATAGAGTGTGACTGGAACTCCAGTGAAAGACCGAACTCAACAGTCTGACTAAGACTGGAGGAATGCTAGAAGCCACCGACTGATAACCCAGAACTAAAACTAAAACTGTCCCCAAAGCCAACTCTTCAGACAAAGATCAAACCAGACTGTAATACAGGAAAATGGTACTTGTGAAGACAGTGCTTCTCAGTTCATGACACGCAAGACTTAAATGGGCAGCTACTGTCCAGAGATGACATGAAAAGGAAGAAAGGGACAGGAGCTGGTGGAGGGGACACAAGAAATCCAGGATGTGAAGGAGGAGTGTGCTGTCACATTATAGGGATAGTTACTCCGGTCACAAAACAATCTTTGTCTAAGTTTATGAGAAACTCATCTGAGCTGCAAACTTCCACCTAAAGCACAATTAGAGAAGAAAACAAAACAAAAAGACGAAACAGGAAGTCCAGTGTACAGCCAAGGCCCAAGAGAGCTTCCAAGAAGTGACAGCCAACAGAAGCATCGTCTGGGGAGGTCAAGGCTGATGAACCCAGTCAGGAGGTCAGCAGTCACTAACAGGTGGGGAAGAGATCCAGTCAAGTCAGAGAGGAGAAGCCACTCTTATCTTCCCATGAAGGACAGCAGTGGCTAACCTGGTGTTGTGCCCAAGGTTTTCTAAGAATACAGACGGTAAGAAACCTCCTCCTGGGCAGTAAGCGGACAGTGAACAGGCCTCACCACACCCCACGTGGCTGGGGGCAACGCCACCAAGAAGGAGGGCTGAGGCGGCCTGGGTCAGCAAGCAGGCGTGTCATCACGGCGGAGGTCACGTCACCTGAGTTAGTAATGGCCTTCCTACTCCCCTCCATTCTAACAGAAAGTCTTCACGGGGCGACACCAGGGTAAAAAGGGGAGGGACAAGGGAAAGGAAGGCGCATGCTGACCAAACTAACGGAAGTGAGTGGAAAGGAGGAACTGATAAAAGAGGAAGAGAACCGCAAAGACATAAAAGAAAAAGACCAAACTTCAACCTCAACACAAGTAGGCAGACTAGTTTTTGAAAAAAGTGCCCCCTACCTCACTCAAGGTGTGAACTTCTAAAATGCAATTCAGAGTAATGTCCTGGGGCATAACATTCAAATGTCTACCTTTATGCTTGCATTTGAACTGAAACCCTGGAAGTCTGCAAGTGACCTTACTGGTAAGCATCATCCGGGCAATTTTATCTAATACATATCTGAATACCTTCATAGCTGGTATGAGGTTTTCATATCAATAATCTGCTTTGTGTATCAAATTTATATCGTACAGACATACATTACTGTGGTTTTCTATCTTTTTTTTTTTTTTAATTCTACTAACTGTCCATGAGTTTCTTAAAACAAAGAAAGCCCAGACAACTCTGAGTGAAGGTGGAGACCCTGCTGAGGCCACCCTTCTCCCCTTCATACATCGTGGCCTCACGTTTTCCAATTTCCCAAAACTCAAGAGCACCTGAAATGAGCTAGTCATCCTTTACCCCTTTTCAGGAAAGTCTTTTTTTGAAAAAACTACTATCAAGGAGTAGCATAAAAAAAGTATTTCAAGCAATCATGAGTTTGTCACTCAAGGACAATGGGGGACTTTCTGAAGACAACCAAAATTTCTTTTTTACTGTACTTTAGATGAAGATTTACAGAATAAACTAGTTCCTCATTAAACAGTTGGTACACATATTGTTTTATGGCACCCGTTATCAACCAAACAACACGTCAACATCTCCGCTCTCAAACCTGGGCTCCCTATCAGAGGCTTTCCCATCTCCTGCTGTCTTCCAGTCCCTGCCCCTGGGCTGGCATGCTCCTTCAGTCTCATTTTGACTTACATGCTTGTCCAATCTTGAGCTAATGGGGGAACCTCCAAAGTGACTTCGTGAGCTGAAAGAGTGTCCAGGGAGCATACTTTCAGGATTTCTCTAGTCTCTGTACGGCCAGCAAGTCTGGCCTTTCTTGTTGAATTAGAATTATATTCTATACTCTCCTGCAGCTCTGTCTGGGACCCTCTGATGTGATCTCTTGTCTGAGCAGTCAGTGGTGGTAATCGGGCACTGTCTAGCTGTACTGGCTTCAGTTTGCTGGAAGCCTTTGTAGGCATGGTCCATTACTCCTTTGATCGAATCTTTCCCTTGTATCTTTAGTTTTCTTCTTTCTGCCTTCCTCCTAAAGGATGAGACAAGTACAGAATCCAAGACGGCAGCTCACAAGCTTTGAAGACCCCAGACGCTGACTCAGCAAAGTAGAACGTGGAACACTCCCTGTATAAACTAAGACACGGCAATCAAGTTAGATGTACCAAGCAACCACGGTCCCTACATGGACAACCAAATTTACAGACACCCCTCGACTTCTGAGCTGAGGCATGTTTTCAATTTTTAATCATTCCAGTTTTACCATTCATTCAGACACCACTCACACTCACTCACTCACCTTTCGCCATCTCACAAAAAGCCATACTGTTCCTGAAGGCACCAGCCCGTTTCTGACACGGCAGCAGTGACCTGTCTAAATGGTCTTGCCAAGCAGGTGTACTCATGCCCACCTTCCAGAAGAAACTGGGGCTCACAAATACTCATGCCTTGCCCAAAGTCCACAGGCAATGAAAAGGAGGGGCTGGAATCCTAATTGCGGTCTCCATGACCCCTGTGACTAGACTCTGTTCGGGGTCCCGCACCAACTCTCCTGAGCATGATTTCTGAGACCAGATGATAGACTCAGTCACCCAGCACAGGAAAGGTTATAGGTGGGAGGGCAAAAGTCAGATGCAGGTCTATCCGCAATCTCTCAACCACCCTTCCTGTTAATCAACCACTACTCATGAAGTTCTCATAGCAGAAAAAAGCTACATGCTTTATGTCAGGCAGACCTAAAAGACACAAATCACTTTAAATGACAGACTAAGCACAGTAATCCAAACATACGGACCCAAAGATACCAATCTTACCAACAGACTATCAAAGGGTTTGTTTTGTAATTACAGTGAGCACAGATTCTCAGATACTGGAGATGGGCCCCAATCACGACTTCTGTGTCCAGGAAGATGGATCACTGAGCCCTGGTGAATGCTTTCCTGTAATCTGTGGTTTATGTTCTGGCTACATCCAAAAGTTATGGGCATGCCAGACAGGTCAGCTCAAGCACAGTTTCATGAGGCTCCTGTTTGTCTCTGTTTTGTGACAAAGAGTAAGAGTCCTAGAAAGGACCACGCCACCCTTTATATCTGCACTGTCCCTTTAGAAATCCTGGTGGCATTGTGGGTTATGTGCTATATCTGCTAACCGAAAGGTGAGCAGTTCAAACCCTCCAGGTGCTCCTTGGAAACTCTGTGGAGCAGTTCTACTCTGACCTCTGGGATCGCTATGAGTCGGACCCGACTGTCAGCAGTGGGTTTTGGGATCCAAGAAACCAAACATCTGAGAGTATGGTGACAGACAGAAGAAGACTGCAACACAAAATTAGAAGGAAAACAAAACGCATTTCTAGGAAAAAAACAAAACAATTGTGACTGCAGAGACAGATACACACATACATCTATGGGGATGTTGTCGTGCTGTATTCAAAATAGATTTGGGGTCTGTTATGGCCAAACGGTATTAGTAGAAAGGTCTTCCCTCCATTTTAACAGGCTCTTCCAATCCAGAAGCAAGGTAATTATTGCTACAACACCTCCTGGGGTTTCATGAAATGTGAAACTTGCTATAAACATCAGCAGAAAGAAAAATGAAGCAGGTTTACCTTTCGATGGCTTGGACAACAGTAAAGTTATGGGCTGGATTTCAGCTGCTCTGAGGAGCGTAACACTTTTTTTCATGACTCAACAAGCACTACTTCCCTTTCTGAATGCTAAGTAAGACCAGGTTGAACAAGCCGAGACTTGAGGATGGTATAATGTGCTTTTCAGAATAATGCATGTTAACCTTTTCATGACTAAACTTAGTCTGCATCACTGAAGAAGCACTTAAAATACCCCAGGCTGACTGTTAGGGAGTGTCTCCAGTACCTGGATTCCAGGTTATTAAAAGAAGAGAAAACTTAGCCTGACACCCAGCCCATCCCAGAAGGAGAAAAGGCAGCCAGCCACTCCCTGCACCGAGGGGACACCACCCCTGCCCTGCTTTGGAAAATTTCTAGAAATAACCCAGCCATCCAAAATCAAAGTTATAATGTGTTCTGCTTCGTTAGGTAAGAAGGCTCAAGGGTCTTTATTGCACAGGCAGAAATTCTCCCCAGGATGCTGCTTTTCATGATGTTTGTAATTTTCCCCAACATGCTGCTTTTCATGATTTCTTAAAGACTCTCAAAATGAGGTAACATAATTTTAAGTTATCAAAAATGATTCTCCTTCAAAATCAAAAAGAAAAGGGCACCAGAAATATTTAACAGCAACACTACAGAGGAAAGGCATTTTCCTTAGAACAAAATACGGTCTTGGGTCAGTTGGCTCTGACAAGACGACGACCACCCAGGTTGTAAGTGTGTTACAGTGTGAGGTAGATTAAAGAAGAGCCTTAGTTCTTTCAAAGGAGGCTTCTGAAATTATTTGTCCAAATAAGCCCCTGATCGATGGTGATTTTACACACACCATTAGAAACTCTGAGTGGCAATCCCCAGAATTTATTGCCAAGCCTTCCCGCGGCATGCTTTTAATGAGGCCACTAGGGACGTTCTCCACTCTGACAGTTTTAGACACATGGCAGCTAGTACATCCCATGTCTCTTACGAACCACAAAGAATAAGTGGTAAAATGCTTAACCCAAGAAGGACACATCTCCTAAACTCCCGTCCACATGGCACACAGCCATCCTCTCAAAATGAAAGAAACCGGCTTCAAATGCTGAAAGAGAAATCCACGCAAAATGGTACTAGGGAAAGCTGAACTCCAGTCGTGAAGATTGTTTAAGTTCTTGTAAGATTATGCCGTTACTAACAAAACCCTTGTGGTGCAGTGGTTAAGTGCTACATCTGCTAACCAAGAGGTCAGCAGTTCGAGTCTTCCAAGTGCTCCTTGGAAACTCTATGGGGCAGTTCTACTCCATCTATAGGGTAGCTATGAGTCGGCATCGACTCGACAGCAGTTGTTTTTGTTTAATTTAAGTTGGCTAACTTTTTCCAGAGACTGTTACAAAAGCTAATTAGTTATTCAGATGACACTTAAAAACCAAGCACCAGTTTGGACCCATGTGACTCCACTGAGTTGTGATGGCTGTGACCTTCAGGAAGCACATGGGCTGGTCTTCCTTCTGAGGTACCTCTGTATGGGTCTGAGTCACCAAAGCACGGTGCTTAACTACACATGCCACCCGAGGCCTATGCGATAGTTGAACAATCCTAAAGAGAATAGAAAATCGATCCAAACTACTTGCTTGGTTGTGCTTGTTTAGAAAAAGGCAACAGAAGAAATAATATTTCTGATATCTCTGGCCTTGGCCATCTCATTATTGGTATTTAACTCTTTATTTACTATTGGTTTCATGGTACACCAGCCACTTTTTGTGAATCTGAACCTCTTGGGTAGGAACTCTGATTCTAGGGCATAGAGAGTTAAGAGGGTCCCTTAGGAGATGGCCAGAAGGTCAGCTGACCAGAGCTGGAGCCTCTGTGTTGCACGAGGCCAAACACGCTACTAGGTGATGCTTTTTGGATAGTTAGTTTGCTCAACTTTCTCTTCTTTCCCTTTATTTCTGTGAGATAGGACTTGCATGCATAACAAGAGCTTTCCCATGCGATAGTTAGGGAAACCTGATGGGTTTATTTTGGTTTTTCTGTGTCATATTTGGGAAACCAGAGCTTCCACATGTAAGCCAAAGGGGAAAAAAAGGAGTGACTGCTATGGAGTTGATTCCGACTCACAGCGATCCTATAGGTCAGAGTAGAACAACTCGACAGAATTTCCAAGGAAAGCCTGACGGATTCGAACTGCGGACCTTTAGTTCAGCAGCAGCAGCACTTACCATTACCCCACCAGGGTGACCCAAGGAACAGAGCCTGCAATAAGTTCTTTCTTTAGTTCTTATTGGTGTGTGAGTCAGAATCAACTCCACGGCACTCGGCTTGGTTTGGGGTTTTTGAGGTTTTTTTTTTTTGGTGTATTATAGGAAGCCTGGGTGCTGCAGTGGTTAAGAGCTACATCTGCTCACCAAAATGTGGCAGTTCAAATCCACCAGCAGCTCCTTGGAAACCCAACGGGGCAGTTCTACTTGGCCCTATAGGGTCACTCTGAGTCAGAAGTGATACCATCACCAATAAGTTTGATTTTAATGGCTTAGTGTGTCACCCTCACCCAGAACTGGATGACCAGAATGACATTTGCCTTATTGGAGGCTTGTATTAGCAGATAATATTTCTCAAAATGCATTATTTTTGGTTTGCTGTATGCTGTTGAGCATACAACACAAACTTCTGGAAAACCAAAATAAACCCCCCACGGTGGTGCAGTGCTTAAGAGCTCAGCTGCTTGCCAAAAGGGCAGCAGTTCAAATCCACCAGCTGCTCCTTAGAAACCCTATGGGGCGGTTCTACTTTGTCCTGTGGCGTCATCATGAGTCAGATAAATCTTATCACCAATCAACAATTTAAATACACTCAATCAGTAAGTGTGCATTTCAATACTAAAAACACATGCCATCGCAAATAAAAAAATCAATAAAAATTTAACGGAAGAGTTTTAATATACCATTTCTT